>OV884060.1:231555252-233997693 GCA_930367215.1 Pollenia angustigena
GACTTTACGCGAAAGTAATTAGTTTTGGCACTTTTTTCCATTTTGGATTTTTTATGAATTTAAAAAAAAAAAATATTTAAATTTTTAGGCAAAAAATACTTTTTTCCCTTCATACATTCATTATTAACTTCGAAAGTGTTGCACATATAGGAAAACGGTATAGAAACAGATTAGAGAAATTGTAATTCTTTATTTTTCTAAATTTGTTTCATCAAAATCGGACAAGTGGTTCTCGAGTTATGTTAAACTACGTTTTTGCCAAAATGTTACAACTAAGCGAAAAAACATCAAGATAAGGAATAAATTTAAAATGTCATAAAAAAAAACTGACACATACGAACGCCAAACCCTTTGAGGGTTTTACTATACTGACCTAGTACCATCACCCTGACTTGGAATTTCTCACCCCCCAGATTGGCTGTTGTACTGTGTTATTGCGGCAATATCAAAATGAGTTTTAAACTCTATCCATTGTGTTTCTATGCGACTAACAGCCGACTCAATTGACAACCACCTGATGTCGCAAGCCCTAACTAATTTTAATGGTTGCACATCATCGTTAATTGCAGCGTAAATACTTTTGTAATTTTTTTTTCTTAACGAGGATTTAGAAAACCAATTGTATGTATCCGAAACCAGATACTCAATTTTGTTAGGCAAGATGCTGAGGATACTGCTAACTAGATTGAGGGGCAAACACAAGGAACTAATATTATATTTTTGTTTTTTTCGTAATTTTGCTATTACCCCCGGTTGACTCCTGTCATTACTTTAATAAATATATTATATATATTTGTATGAACGTATATGTAAATGACAAAATACAATGATAGAGATTGACAGAAGTGATAAGTTATATTGTGAAATAGCAATATATAAATTTTTTCAGATTAAAAAATGCTAAATAATGCTAAAAAATATTACAAAAATGCTGAAAATAATGCTAAATGCTATTTGAAAAATTCGCTGCTAAATCAAAATAAATAATGCTAAATTCAGCAGTACAAATGCTTAAAGGGTCACACTGCTTGCATGTGTAAAGGCAGGGTAAAGCTTCTTTGCAAGCAAGGTGACTCGTTCAACTAACATTTAAATTAGGTGACCATACGTACTCTTTTTTAGAGGACAGTCATCTATTTTAACTGGCTGCCATCTATAAAATTTGTGTCATCTTTTATCATCTTTTTCATAATCTGTCATCTTTGTCCTCTTTATTTTTAAAAGCATGACCAATATTTGGTTTTATTTTTATAAATTAAAATTAATTTTATTCACGGCGGTCACCGGGTTTTTCTGTCAAATCGTGCTTGTTCTGTTCATACTCCTACTAAACTCTCATACACTTGCAGTATACAATTTTGAATAAGTTCGTGCAATGAATTTTTAATAGCCTTTTTACACTGATCAACATCTAACATCTACCATCAATTTGCGAAGATGTTAACATCTTTCCATAAGAAATACATAGGGCTAAAAACCAACATCTTCCGATTATTTTAGTGTCATTACTAGAAAAGTGGCAATAAGTTCTATTATTATTGTGGCATCACTGACAAAAAAAAAATTTTTTTTTGAAAGCAGCTTTGTCATTTGTCAAATTTTCTTTTTTTATTGCAATGTTTTTTTGTTAAGTATTTTTTATATTTTTAAACAATTCAAATACATCTTTGTGTTTTCTTTTTAAATCATGGCACTTTTGTAGAAAAAAAAATTTTTTATTTAAAAAACATTTTTTTTTTTTTTTCAAAAAATGGTGACATTTTTTTGATGATAGATGTGAGCAATGTAAACGAATGTTTCACATTTTCTACATCTTTGATGGTAGATGTTGATCAGTGTAAAAAGCTTATAAGTTTCGTTATTTTACTTAAGTAAATGTAAATTTTTCAATATGCAAACCTGCTAACTTCCTTTCAACAAATTTTACAGGAAAAACTTTTTATTTTTCCTATTTGCTTCTTGAGAGGAAACCCAAAAATATTTGTAGTTGATTTGACACACTTCAAGACTCAAATTGAAGAAAAGCTACATGTTGCTCGACGAGGCATATCTTTCTCTACCACACGGCATCAAAATCTCAATTTACTTTAAAAGTGGATTTAGCAGGTTTGCATATTAAGCCGACGATATGCTATTTTTTTTTTTAATTTATTTTACATACATATATAAATATGGGAATGTTAATTTGTCTGCAAAATATTTAAAAAATCTTGAAGTCAAATAAATTTTTACTTTTTTTCTTTATGTCATCATTTTTTATTTTCAAAATGTCGTCGCCTTAATTTAAAACAAAATCAAATTTTGAAATTATCAGCCAGTCCCACGATGTCACACGTTAACGTTCGCATAGAAAATAACATTTAAAACAAAAACAATTTCTAAAATTTGTTATTGTTTAAAATGTTATTTTCTATGCGAACGTTAACGTGCGACATCGTGGGATTGGCTGTATGTTTTAAATGTTAGTTAAACGAGTCACTTTTGCGCTCGCGTTCTTAAAACTGGCATATCAATATCAATCAATGTCAATGATATTTATATTGTTATACGTGTTTATAACAGAGTGGCCTAAAATAGAATGAGTTATTGCACTGCGATAAAGTTTTGAACACCTAATTATATTCATAAAAGATAAAAACACTTAAAAGTCCGTGCAAGGATTCGACTTCTTCCCATTTATGCAGAAACTATAATCTACATACATATGTATATATGTATGTATATCTTCTATCTATCTATCTTCTATATCCATTTCGGACTTTAAGTTAACTTAAAACAAATTTATGGTCAACCAGAAATGAGTGACAGGTGACTCAAAAGCTAACTCATTTCCCTTGTTACTGCCTGTTTGTAGAACGCGAGCGCAAATGTGACTCGTTCCACTTACATTTAAAACAAAAACAAAATTTCAGAATTTGTTTTTGTTTTAAATGTAAGTTAAGAGAGTCACTTTTGTGCTCGCGTTCTACAAACTGGCAGTTAAACTCTATTCAGTTTTTACACGTAGTGTCATCAGAGCGAGTCAGTACTCACTCACTCTGCATAAGTTTCAACTAACCACAAGTTAGCTCATTTTGAGTTAGCTTGCAGTGTATAAAGTAAAATGGCACTATGAGTTAGGTTAAAACTGACTTACTAATGATTGGCTTAAGGCGAATTTACTTTGTAGTTTTTTGTCTCTTCTGTAAAATGTGTTGAAAGGGAGTAAGCAGGTTTACATATCAAGCCGACGATATTATTTATTTTCTTTTTGCATTTTGATTTTAATTTTCTGAAAAAACTAGACAAATTTGTCTCTGTTAACTGTTTAAAAATATTAATAAAATACTTATTTTAAAAAAAATAAGGTTTCAACTTTAATGTTCATGTTTTTTAAAGTTTGTTTATTTCTGAATCAGCTTTAAGTTATTTCTGAAGTTAGTTGAAAATGAGTTAGCTATAAGTCAGCCTAATTTTGAGTTAGCTCATAAAAGTCCGACAGGGATACATATATAAAATAGGATGTGTGTATGTATGTATGTATGTATGTATGTAACGTATGGACTCCAAAACGGCTGGGCCGATTTTGATGAAATTTTCAGGGAATCTTCAGGCGGGTGACACTGAAGTCTGATTTTTGATTTTCGGTCTGCGGGCGGAGGGGCGTGGTAAAATCCAATTTTCATATTGCACCACCAATGACATCTATATAATTTGCACGATTTTTTCTTTAAAATGATCGCCATGGTTCAACTTAGATTTATACGAAAAGAAAATTTTATCCCGCCCACTTCTTTCGAATAACCTAAAATCGAAAACGGCTCCATCAATTTGACAAATTTTTCTTTTAAATTTTCGAATTAAACCATCTTAGGTTTTCATCGAAAGAAAAATGTTCCACGCCTACATTTACGCCCACTTTTTCTATTAAGCTGCCCTTTTTGTATTTTTTGTTTTGATTACGCAATTTGTGTTGATAGTAGCGGCTTGTTTTTACACATTGCCACTTCACTACCAAAAAACGTTTTCTTTCTCTTTCTTCGAAAGCTGCCTTCGCAAATGATTTAGTCCTTTTTCATACGTCACTTTTTTCATCTCTGTATGCTTTGTGATAGGGGTAGGGGAAGTGGTTCCCTCCATAGGATGCCAACCTATTGGCACATATAAGGGGTGGGCCCCGACGGAAAATCCAGCATTGATTTCTGGTAACCACCCTATTGGGGTCGTTACAAGATATGGTAAATTTTTTTTGGGGGCTATCTTTTGCTGCACCCCTCTAAAATAATATCCAAATGCCTAGAATAGCAAAGAAAATCCGATTGACAAAGTTTAAGCTTAATCGGATAACGCCAACACGTGCCTCATTGAGCATAACTTAGGGAAAAACAGTGATTTTTCACTTAAATTCGTATTTCTTTGTCCTTAATTAATGCTAAAAATCACTTTATCTATTGGTATAAGGAACAAAACTATCAATATCAAAATTAATAAGAATAAAATTTCCTATAAAACAAGACTCGACTTAGGTTCCTAGAATGAATGGTTTCGGTTATAAAGGCAAGGAAATACGAATTTTAGTGAAAAATCGCTGTTTTTCCTTAATTTATTCTCAATGAGGCACATGTTAGCGTTATCCGATTGAGCTGAAACTTTGTCAATCGCATTTTCTTTGCTATTGGCACATATTAGAGAGAGAGAGAGAGCCGATAGGAAATCCAACATTGATTTCTTGCAACCACCCTAATGGTCATGTAATTTTAATGTCAATGATATTAACCAGCCTTTTGTTAATAACTCTTATATATTAGATGACAATTGAATTGATTTTGGGTCTTTTGACGCTGTGGATGGATTGTTTTCTTTTAATCGTATTAGTGAAAATGATGTATATGAAGCCATATGTAAAGTTAAATCAAAGTCTATCGGTGTCGATAAGATTCCTATTCAATTTCAATTTATTGCAGGTAATATAAAAGCCTCATTAGGCCAATAAACCATATTACAGAGAAATATACCTGAGTTAATACTAAAAATATTTAAATTATTTAAATTTAGAATTTGACTTAAATCCCTAGGTCCCAAACCAAAATAAATATCAATATATATACATATGTACACATATACATACATGTACATATATATATATATATATATATATATATATATATATATATATATATATATATATATATATATATATATTTAAAAGTAGAATTAAATAGAAAATATCAAAAGACAATTGATCCCATAAATATAAAAGCAACATCACGTTTAAATTAAGTATGAAGAATTGTTCACTATAAGTTCGTAAGAACAGCCAAAATTTTCACACGAAAGGCATTATTTGAGTGTGAAAACACACGAAGCTCAATGGGTAATGTGTTCCAACGACGTGCAATTCTTACAATAAAAGACCTTTCAAATAAAGCATTGTTAATTCTAGGCAATATAATTTGAGGGTTCCTTGTTGAATGGGAAAAAAGAAATTTGGAATAAAGTTGCGTGGGAAACCCGCTTTTTATAATTTTATAGAAAAACACCAAGTTACGTAAAGTTATTAAATTACCGAAAGAACAGCCCATGAAGCGTTTAACATATTCAGATATGTGATCATTTCTACGAACACCATAAACGTACCGTACAACCGTGTTAGCGATACGACCTAACTTAGAGGTTATATAATTCATTGAACCAGAAAAAACTTCAAGACCATATAAGATCTGTGGCATTAAAACTGCATGAGCCAAACGCAATTTAATTCGTTGTGGCAAATAAATATTCGTATAGTAAAGTTGCCGCACTAACCCTGAAACTTTCCAGCTAACGTTATCAATATGAGTCTCAAAGTTTAAACATTTATCTAAATAAATTCCTAGACACTTCAACCGATCCACGAAGTTCACGCATGTTTCACCAACATGTATGTTCAAATCAAGTAAATGCTGCTCATTAATACCAAAAGCAAGAGCTTTAGTCTTTGACGAATTTATAGATAGGCAATTTTCATTAGACCAATATAGAAAACGTTGAAGAATATCATTGATATTTAAACATAAACTATTAATTTCCGATTTCCCGCCATTAAACAAAAGTAATACGTCATCAGCGAACAAAAATGATTTACATATATGGTTATCAATATAACTTGCTAAGTCATTAACGTATAAAGTTTTTTTTTCAAAACTATTTACCTTATATTTCACGTATTTTAACCCATCATGTTAACACAATTTTCCAATCGTCAGCGTTTCCGTCTTCGTGGAAGACGGCTCGTGTGGTACCTATCCCTAAGTCAAAAAATATTCGTAATTTTGAGGACTTGAGGCCAGTTTCAATTCTTCCTGCTCTGTCAAAAGGATCAGATATTCAGCCTTATTCCGGTTGTCGCTGTCGTCATCGACAGTTTCGTTTTTTGTAGAAGATTAAGGAACACAGGCTGCGTGTCACTTTAATCTATTACAGAATACGACACTGTCGATGACGACAACGACAACCGGAATAAGGCTGATTGTTTCTTTGCAATATGCTTTTCGCCGTGGTCATAGTACTACATCTGTTTTACTTGGCCTAACTGATGACACCAGATGTCATTTGAATGATAATAGGGTAGCGACCTTAGTATCTCTTGACTTGACTAAAGCATTTAATTCTGTTAACTTCCGAATTTTGATAAGAAAATTAAGAGAAATATTTAATTTTTCCGCGACGGCTTGTAAGTTCATTTGTTCGTATGTAACGGATCGTGTTCAGTTTGTAGATGTTAACAATATATACTCTAATCTACTCCATCTTACATCTGGTGTACCCCAAGGCTCAGTTTTGGGACCCATTCTCTTCACGTTATACGTTAATGACTTATCAAGTTATATTGATAACCATATATGTAAATCCTTTTTGTTCGCTGATGACGTAATATGTACTTTTGTTTAATGGCAGAAAATCGGAAATTAATAATTTATGTTTTAATATCAATGATATTCTTCAACGTTTTCTATATTGGTCTAATGAAAATTGCCTATCCATAAATTCGTCAAAGACTAAAGCTCTTGCTTTTGGTATTAATGAACTAAAATTACTAAATTTAAACATACATGTTTACATGTTGGTGAAACATGCGTGAACTTCGTGGATCGGTTGAAGTGTCTAGGCATTTATTTAGATAAATGTTTAAACTTTGAGACTCATATTAATAACATTAGCTGGAAAGTTTTAGGGTTAGTGCGTCAACTTTACTCTACGAATATTTATTTGCCACAACGAATTAAATTGCGTTTGGCTCAGGCAGTTTTAATGCCACAGATCTTATATGGTCTTGAAGTTTTTTCTGGTTCTATGAATTATATAACCTCTAAGTTAGGTCGTATCGCTAACACGATTGTACGGTACGTTTATGGTGTTCGTATGAATGATCACATATCTGAATATGTTAAACGCTTCATGGGCTGTTCTTTCGGTAATGTAATAACTTTACGCAACTTGGTATTTTTCTATAAAATTATAAAAAGCGGGTTTCCCACGTAACTTTATTCCAAATTTCTTTTTTCCCATTCAACAAGGAACTCTCTAATTATATTGCCTAGAATTAACAATGCTTTATTTGAAAGGTCTTTTATTGTAAGAATTGCACGTCGTTGGAAACCATTACCCATTGAGCTTCGCGTGTTTTCACACTCAAATAACGCCTTTCGTGTGAAAATGTTGGCTGTTCTTACAAACTTACAGTAAACAATTCTTCATTCTTAATTTAAACGTGATGTTGCTTATATATTTTTGGGATCAATTGTCTTTTGATATTTTCTATTTAATTATACCTTTGAATATATGTATATATAAGTGCATGTATATGTGTACATATGTATATATATTGATATTTATTTTGGTTTGGGACCTAGGGATTTAAGTTAAATTCTAAATTTAAATATTTTTAGTATTAATTCAGGTATATTTCTTTGTAATATAGTTTATTGGCCTATTGAGGCTTTTATATTACCTGCAATAAATTGAAATTGAATATATAAAATTTAAAATCCTTCAAGCTTTGTAGGACTCACTCTAAGGGTAAACTACACCTTTCAAAATAAAAGACTGTGCAGGGGAAGCAATAAATTATGTATAACAAGCATTACAAAATCGTTTGACAGCCTTTTTCTAATTTTAAACAAGTAGAGTCCTGTCAATGAGAAAACGTTCCTTTTTTTTTTTCTAAAATAAATTGTGTGATTTGTTGTGTAAGTTTGAATATAATATGGTTTTATTAATAATGACATTTTATACTTGAAATTTAGGTGAGTGATAGATCTTGAAGAAGAGAACAAGAATATGTAATTAAATGAAAAATCGCTTTTAAATAGTACATATGTTTTTATTTAAACAAACTTAATTATAAAAAAAGAGTACTTTTTAGGATTTCAGTATATTCAGTATACATATATTTGTCGGACATTTTTCAATTAATTTGTAAGATTTATAAACCGACGTGTTAAAAAAAAACTGGCCATTTACCTGTGTAATTTAACTGGGACTCAGAAAGAAATACGGTTCCCAAAAATGGGTACTTTTCAAAAAATTTTATATTTGGGCATAAGTTTTCTATTTCTGGACGAACGATTTTTGGACCTTTTTGTTGAAAATTTTCAATCTTTTGATATATACGACGTATCCAGAGTCCAAAAATTTGTAAGCCCATTATTGAAGTATTTTGGTCATAGCTCGGCAATTTTTGAACCGACAAGACAGATTAATATACCGTCCTTTACTTTTTATAATCGTTATAAAACTTGGACTCGGGAAAATTAATGGTTTCCAAAAATGGATTTTTTTCAAAAATAACACTATGTGACAAAATTTCAACAAAGTCGTGACCAAACGAATCTGGCAGCTAATCTTTATGTAAAATTTTCCGCTGAATCCGAATATGAAATCAGAATTATCAAAAGTAGAACAGTTCTTGAGATATTCCAAAATAACCGTTATTTGTGTTTTAAAAAAAGATGATGTAACTGAAATGCAAATATCTTCAAAAATTGTAAACGTATTATGTTATTCTTTCTTTTTAGTGAAAGGTTATAAAATTTCTAAAATAACCATGGATTACTTGTGAAGATTGGTCAAGAAATGACAGAGTTACAGGGGACAAAATTTCAAGCTTCATTGAAAGTTTTATGATTTTGTTCAATTTTGCTCTTTTCAAGTTATTTTTTTTTAAACCAATGATTTAAAAATCCTAATGTTTTATTGCATGCGACATTAGATTAATACAAAAATGACAAAGCTACAGGATATTTAGTAAATTAACCCACATACAAATTCAATAGTTTTAGGCAATTTTTAATATTTATTGTTACTAAAACTTTAGCTTTGTATATTTATTTAAATAGACTAAAATTTTATTTTTTGGATATTTTTAATTCAATTGTAAAAATCGGAAAATGGAAAAAATCCCGCAGAATTGTAATTCATAATTGGGCTGTTTAAGTTATATTAAGGGTATTCACGTTACAAGTTGCACCCTTGCAAAAAAGCAAAAGTGCAAGTACATAACAACCACAAAGACAATTATTTACGCACAACTAATTGTCTGTGTGGTTGTTGTTATATTTTTGCACTTTTGCTTTTTTGCAAGGGTGCAACTTGTGACGTGAATACCCTTATTATTCCTCATAACTTATTCAAACGATCAATTTTGGTGTTATTAATAGCAATCTAACAAAGTAACACCTTTTAATATAAATATGTATGTATTCTTTTAGTTTAGTGGTAGGAGATGTCCGTGGTCGTTTCAAGCAACTGTTTCAACGTGTTGAAAGTATAAACAAAAAGTCTGGGCCCTTTGAAATTTTATTTTGCGTTGGAGATTTCTTTGCTGAAGATAGTAAACAAAACGAGGAACTTATAGCCTACAAAAATGGCCATAAACATAGTAAGTAATACATTTTTGTTAAAAAAAAAACTTTTAAAATTTAATTTATTTATTTGGTCTTTCCTAATATATAAAGTGAGGAGGTCCAAAACAAAAAGTAACAACTCCAATTAAGTTTAATGCATTTTTGCCAAAATAATATTGTACATTAGGGTTAAAACTTTTAGGATTTTTTGCGCATATCAGTTCTCCCAAGGTAAAATCGTGTAGGGCATGAACAAATATTAAGAACTGCACTTTTAGTTTTTCGCTATCGTTAAGTAGTACACGAGCCAAACGCCATGAAGGTTTTGACCAAAATGGTTTCTTTTTTTTACTGAAATTATATAATATTTATGGGAACATAATGTGCTTTGAATGTCATTTTGTCACATGATTTGCAGTTAATGGAAAATAAAGATAGTATAGTCAAAATGAGCCAAAAGATACGCAAACTTAGGTGGAGTTAAATGCAATATTTGCTATTTTATTCTATATTTCTCTTACAAATTACCAAAAAGACTTGGAAGTTATATGTGCTTGTATTTGTGAAGCATGGTTTGAAAATTGGTTTTCACACCACTGTTTCCAAGAAAATAATTTTGAAGGGTTAAATAAGGCATTTATAAATTTAATAAAAACCCACGAGTGTTGGCTCGAACACCGCATGCAATTTCAAATCAATAACGCATTCAAATATGCTTTATGTTATAATTTTGGTTTTTTACCAAATTAAAGTTAAGATTTTTGTATCGTATCAAAACTTTGGATCGTATCAAAACGCAACATTTTGACATACAAACACACATCGTACTTGATTAAATTCATTTCTTTTTGTTCATTATGTAATAAATCTTAGGGACATTTTTTTTTTTTAACGAAAACTTTACTCAGATTGCAATATACAGGTATGTTCTGTTTGACTCGAATTGAAAACGAAAAATTTTTTGCATCCACATAATTCATAAATTGGTGTTCTCTAATCCGCATGTTTTTGTGTATTCGAAATTTTTGTTTGAAAAAACTTTAGTTGAACTAATGATCGCTAATCTGCTAACCGTAACATGATAGCAAAGTCTAATATTTATTAAAAATCGTGAAAGCTGCAAAGAATCACCACGGTAAAAATTCGCGAAAAATTGCAAACTTTTAAACAAAAACTAAAATTCATTTGAAATCGGAAAATGGGTTAAAAAACACTGTCAGAAAAGAAGAAAAAAAAAATATATAAATCGTTAAAGTTGTAAAGAATCAGAAAACTTATAGGAACAAATCGCATTTAACGCGAACATGTTTAAAATTCGCGAAAATAAAAATTTGAAACAAAACAAATTGGATAAGGAACTTTAAAACTAAAAACAACATTTTTTTGTTAAAAAAAGTTATCACATAATAAAATAAAAGTCGATTCGTTTTATTTTCACCAACCAACATAAGGATGTGGAATACTGAACACCAAAAATGCTGAATTAATCCACGTTCGAGTGGATTCGGACTCTAGAATACACTCGATTATTAAATTGTTGAGTACTTTGTTTTGAAATATATATTGTTACGAAATAAGAATTATTTATAGTTTTAGTTATAAGATATCTTGTAAATTATATTATATTTTTGTCGTATTAGTTTAAGCTGTTATTTGCTCCACTGTATTTGTAGACTTTAGATTTAATTTTAGAATTAAAATAATTTGAACAGAATGTTTTAGAATCGACTAGAAGGTACAAGAACCTACTACTCTACTACCACAACTCTACTGGTTGTGAACTATAAATACAGACCAACTCATAAAATTTAAAGTTTAGTTTGTTTTAAGACATTAAACGTTTCAGTTCGTTATAATATATTTTAATAAAGTTTGTAAAGTTGAAAAAGCGCGTGTATTTATTTTGATTTGCAATTAATAGAACTCAAAGGCTTATCATAAAGGAAATAAACCGAAACGCGTTTAATGGAAAAACGTAGCAATATGTATTTATGTATGTATATATATATTCAAAAATTTTAAGTGCATATATTCAAGTTTTTACTGCATAATTAATGCGCATAAAAAACTTTTTAGAGCATATTTCCGGCTTCCCGGAATTCTTTGTCTTATAATTTTACAATAACTTCATGACTTAAATTCAAAACATTTATCATTAACATACTTTACAGTTTCAGTCCCTACATACATACTAGGACCCAACAGCTCAACTGTAGTGAGATACTATGAAAATATAGAAGATGGTGAAATTTGTGCGAACTTAACTTATCTGGGCAAAAGAGGCCTATACACATTAACAAATGGAACTAAAATAGCCTATTTAAGCGGCAAAGAAAAGTTGGATGATAGTCCAGATGAAGAATATAATTTTAAAATACAAGATATTGAAAGCGTTCGCAATTCTTGTTTGATAAACAAGTCCATATCAAGCGATTATCGAGGAATTGATATACTTCTGACTTCACAATGTCCATATGGTATTAGTAATGACAACGTAAGTTAAATCTGATAATCATTTGTATGTATTTAATTTGTAATTTTTTAAAATTTATAAATCGTTACCTAAAAAGCAAAAGGCATTAACTAACCAAAAATTAAAAATCGACTCATCCATTCTGATGTATTGCATCAACACAAATGTCTTAAAAAAATTTTGAAATCTTTCGACCAAAATTATCGATTTTATTAACAAAAAATTAACGGCCCTATCTACAAAAGATTATACGATAAACGCTCAAAGGCCTAACTAACTGGTAGGTTTTACAAGGAAAATAAATAATTAACAGTTTAAGGCAATTTATTATTTTTAATAGTTTTTGCTTCTCCTGTAAAATGTTAGATAGGGCCTTTACATTTTAGGTGGGGATGTATGTATCAGAGAACAGCTTTATGCGATTGAAAAAAAATCGCATTTAATCAACAACAACAAATACACTCGCTTGCGGTCATACAATCAAACTTGCGCAACCGTAAATATTCGCTGCTGGTTTGCAGTCATTCAAATAATGCACATCGTGCTTTGTTATTTATACAATCGTTAGCTTCGTTTTTTAATAATTTTTTTTTGTGTTCGGAAAAAAAAATACAAACAAAAAAGCCAGAAATCAAGCAATCATTACTCATGTATTCAAACAGCATTAACTATGTAGTACAAGAGAAAAAAAAATGGAAATAAAACTAAACGCACATATGTAGGTACATACAAACAATTTCCATAGAAACAGAATTTTTTTTTTTTACTTTTAAAAAGTACAGTAGTTCTGTATGTACCCTGCAGATAACGATCTAGTCCATACATGCATGTAAAGAGTAGTCCATAAAGGAGTAGGAGTACTCCAAAACTATTCCAAATATATGGGTAGAAGGTGGTCCATTTAACATTACGATGTCCTAGGAGGGAAACCATATAACCCACCGAAGAAGTCCCTAAACTACTCCAAGGAGTACTAAAGTGGGTTAGTTTTAAAAGTACTCCATGTTACTACAGTATGGAGTACACTTAAAGGGTAGTTTAAGCATTTTTTTTTTCATTTTTTACTAATCACCTTTTATGGTGTGTACTGTAGTCTATTATTGCTATTATTAAATATATTTACTTGGTATTTTTAATTTGTTTACCTTTTTTCCACAAATTTCACAAACTTTCACTTTTAAATGAACAATTAATAATGGACAACATCAGGGCTACAAATGTGTAATACTGTAAACTATAGAAAATTATACATCATGCAGTTGTTGGCAGCACTATGTGTTTATTGCTTATAACATGGTCCATACTACAGTACATTGGACCATGTTGTAAGTAGTCCATTTGAGCCACATAATGCAAAAATCAAATGTGAACGAAACGATGTAAAAATTACCAACGTGGAACTTTGTTTTGCAAGCAAATATTGAATGTAAATTTTAGCATATGAATAAATCAAGAAAAATAGTGATTTTGTAGTTCTCTGGTATGTATATGTATATGTATTTCGTACTAATGTTTGAAAATGCGAGCACCTTAAATTTTTTTTTTTTTTTTTTTTTTTGTTTAATTTTGTAGTTAAGTACTTTTTAACTCCTTATAGCCTTTTCACACTTGTCAACATTTAACATCAATTTGCGAAGATGTTGGAATTTTCCCATAAGAAATACATAGGGCTAAAAATCAAAATTTTTCAACATCTTTACAGAATGTTACTATCTCATTTTGTTCCCTTTTACATTTTTCGATTCTTTTAGTGTCATCACTAGAAAAGTGGCAATAAATTCTGTTATTATTGTGGCATCACTGACAAAATGGAAGTTGCTTTGAAAGCAGCGTTACCATTTCTCAAGTTAATCCTTTTTTGCAAGCCTAATTTTGCTAACGGCACTCGTAAAACTGCTCTGACTGGAGAAGCAGCTCGCGCCTTTTGTCATTATTTCTTAAGGGCAAACAGGTCGTTTTTGTTTGTTTGCTTTTGTTGCGTTTTCCGTTGTCACCCCGCATTGGTTAGTGTTTCGGCGTCGTATAACTGTACCGAGTTACAGTTTTTGCGGTATCTGCATTAACTATATGCAATCGTTTTTAACCTCAATTTGAGGTTTTGTCTGGTAGAGAACCATTAATAACTCATGTGACTGGTGGAGAACCAATATAACTCAGACGTTTTACTGGTGGAGTACCAAGGAAATAACTCAGACGTTTTACTGTGGAGACAAGATATACTCTGGAGCTTATTCTGGAAGCTCTTGGCCTTCCTATACGAAGGTCTAGGTCGATCGAAGACTTGTGGATGAGGCTCCAACAAACCGTGTGATACGCTGGCAATATAACTCTAGATAGTTAGCCAAAAACTTTTAGGGCCATTATAACAACTTGAAGTTAGCTAAAGTTAAGATTAAATTGACAGATAATAATGTGTTATCTGTCAAAAAGCGTCTGTTAAATGTCGGATAACAGCTAACGCCAAGTTATAATAATGGCCCTTAGTGTTTAAGCAAAGTCAAAAAAAAAAAAAAATTTTGCTTAAATTATTAAACGAAATGAATTAGAAATACATTTTGGTGTTATCTTTTGAAATGTTGGCACTTTTGTAGAAAAAAAGTATTTAAAAAAAAGAAAAGTTTTTTTTCAGACATTTTTTATTGATAGTAGATGTTTCAAGTGTGAACGCGTATTTCACATTTTCAACATCTTCCATGCGTTCCTCCGAATACACTTCCTTTTAATACCATTTGAATTCAATTAATCATGTAACACTTGATAAGAGTATTAAAAAGGCAAGTTGTGCACACTTCTCAAAGTGGTAAACATATAAGAAGAAAAAAATCTTCAGTATTTATCGCTTATAAGCATTTCATCATTTTCACATATTTTTAGGCTTTTAAGCGAGAATTGCCTCTATAAAAAAAGCTAGCATAAGTTCATTAGTCTATTTTTTCAATTGATTTTAATGAGAATTGCTTGAAAGCAATTTATTCATAATTGTGTTGATATACTCCACAACTGTTCCTTTAAACCTTAAGCTGTTCCTGATTCTTTTGCTGAACCATTGTTTTTTTATTTTACAATAATTGTAATTTCATCATGATTTTTTTTTTACATTAGAACAATTCGTCTATACTCATATCGCTGTTATGTCGTGATATCAAACCTAGATATCACTTTTGTGGTCTAAATAATCGTCACTTTGAACCTCCACCATATAGGTATGTACATATACATACATATGTATATAAAATATAAAAACTGTTTAATCAAATTATCAAGTGTAACATAAATTAAATAATATTCAATAATTTTTTTTAGATTACCGTCAGATCAAACTACACAACTGGAACTCTGTACACGTTTTATATCGTTGGCAGAGGTGGGAAATGATAAAAAAGAAAAATATATTTCTGCTTTCAGCTTAACACCCGTGGAAAAGATGCGCATTGTGGATCTTATACAAAAGACTACAAACGAAATTAAATGCCCTTTTGCCGAGATAAATTTTGCCGATTTAAAACTGAAAGTATCCAATGTGAGTACAAGTGTACCTATGTATATGATATATACATACATACTAGAAAACTTTAGGGTGTATCGCTTAAACATACACGCTATTTTTTATTTATTAACATACACATATCGCACTTGTTCAACAAGAGGGTATTAATCAGCGTTGCCATCAGTGAAATTCAATATGAGGCAGACTTTTGGCAATAATAGAACAAAACCATTCGTGGTTAAATAAAGTACATAATAACTATTATTTGTTCCAGTTTTTTTAACATTTTACTACTAGGTTCAAAATTTGCAGCACTCTTTTTCCAACACTCTCTTTCGTAAAAATGATAGATGCAATTGTATCTGAATATCAAAAGAAATTTTATAACAATTTCTAAATTATGGAAGAGCGTTTTACCAGTATTGCCCAATGAAATAATAAAGCATGTGCTAAAAAGGCATTTTTTCAAGCAAAAGTTCATTAAAGTTGTTGTTTAATTTTTTGGTTTTAGTTTTCAGCAAATAGTAAAATATGTAATACAAAAGCGGTACAAAAACTTCATGATACAAAAATTGTAAACATTTTGAAATATGTAGTCGATATTTTGTAATATTTTACAGAAAGTGGCAACGCTGGTTAAGTCAAAATTTTTAGTTTTTCAATTCTTTGAAAAAATCGCCGAGTAATCAGCCTTATTAGGTTTGTCGTTGTTGTAGATTAAAGTAACACACAACTTGTGCTCTGCCTTTAATATTCAACTTCGAGTTAATACCCTCTTGTTGATCTAGTGCGTTTCGCATTATTAAATTTGTTTTAGTCAGAAAATACACAATATTTCTTTGATATGAGCTCTAAAGAATTTGAAACAAATCGTAAAAGGTCCGGCGGCGCCAAGGATTTACAAACAAAAAAGTCAAAAATACCACATTGGGATCAAGGTAAGTTTCTCTTGAGTTTGAAAATGTATCATCTTAAATCTCTGTCCTTCTCCTTAGAGATATGCTGGTTTTGCTTGTCGTGCCCAAATGTTGAGAAACACTTAATAATTTCTATAGGAAAACATTTTTATTTAGCACTAGCTAAAGGGCCCATAAATGACTACCACATTTTAATATTATCTATAACACATATACCATGTGCTGCTCAACTAACGCATGATGATTGGAAAGAGCTAAACAAATTTAAAAATGCTTTAATAGATTTTTTTAAAGACCTTAATCAAGTCGTTTGTTTTACGGAAAGAAACTATAAATCGTCTCACTTGCAAATCAATGTTTTCAGCGTTGATGAGGGATATTCGTGGAAAATACCCCACGCTTTTGAAGATAAGGCTGAAGAATTTAATTTGCAGTTTGAAACAATACCCGATTTATCGTCCAAAAATATGTTGCCAAATCAAGGACCCTATTTTATAGCGGAACTTCCAAATAAGACTACGTTGATTACAAGACAAATGAAACATTTTCCAATTCATTTTGCAAGGTAAATATAAAATTTAAATATTCCGATGCAAGGTACATTACCACAAGGCAGACTCATTTGGGAGAGCACAAAAATATCCGACTATTATACATTTATTGCTGTTACCATCTATCCATGTTTTACAAAAACAATTTTATATCTACATATCATGTTTTACAAAAACAATTTTATATCTACATATATTTATTATTTTATACACGCATGTTCTGAAAATCACTGTTTCGTAAAGTGATTTGTTTTACAAAAACAATTTTATATCTACATATATTTATTATTATATACACGCATGTTCTGAAAATCACTGTTTCGTAAAGTGATTTGAAGTCACTAAAAAGGTTTTTTTAAAATCTCGTGATTTAAAATCGGTTAGCTTACGGCATGACGATTTCAAATCACTTGAAGTTTTTTTAAGCTATAATAAAATTATCACATACACTTTAAATGATTTGTCCTTTGATTGTTTTTGCATAAATATTAATTGTTTTACACGAGAGAACCTTAAGATTTAAAAATTTAGGAAGCCGCTGTATTTTTTGCAGATGCTATTTTAGTTTTGTTTTCATTTTTCGTGATTAACTTTTCAGTAGTCAGGGATTAGCATAGGGAATTAAAAAAAAAAAAAATATGACTAATTTCTTCAATTAAATTACAACATTAAAAATAAAAATTAAATTAATTTGTTAAAAAAAAACTAAAAGTAAACAATAATTAAGGAGTTTGATTGGTTAAATTTTAATATACGAAGGTAAAAAATAAATGAACACCAAAATATTTCTCGGGTGATTTCAAAATCGTTCGTGATTTGAAATCACCTTGATTTCAGAACATGCCTGATAATGCGTAATTTCTAATTTAATGGCTCCTCAACCACATAAGTACTTACTACAAAATAGAAATTAAAATAATAATGTTTTACACAAGTTTAATAAAATTTGCACATTTTGGCTCATACATACGAATTTGACAATTGGGGTTTATGTCTGTCCGCTAATGAGTGTATCTTGTGTGAATGTACCTTGCTCCGAAGTGAATTTTTTTATTACCTTTAAAATATGAAACAAATTATAAAAACAAAAATATACATACTTCAATACGTTTTATTTTTTCCAGAGACGTCTTCTGTTCTGAAAACCTTCTGAACTGCGACGAAAAAGTCGATTGGAAATCATGCAAATTGGATAAGGAGAAAGAAGTTCAGTTGGTTAAGAACTTCAGAGATAAATTTTCCAAGTATGATTTTACATTATAAATTGTGTTTCTTTAAAATAAAAAAAAATTGTTCTACTATGTAAAAATTTCAAAAATTCCAGAAATCGAAATCGAGTAAAACTGAAATCGAATAAGATTTTTAGTTCAGGCAAAGATAATAGGTATTTTAGATATCGAGTTTGTAAAAAGGAATAAAAAAAGGTATGAACCTTTAAAACTGGGTCGTTTTCAAAATTTATTCGATGTTACTTTAACCCGAACTAGCTTTCCAGAACATGGTCGAAAGTTTCGTTTATTTTGTAATTATTGTATGAATTTGTTTAAAAAAATATTTAAAATAAAAACATGTGTATGTATAAATTGATTTCGGAAATGTTTATGAATTACGCTGGTAGATTTTGTTTAAAATTTGTAAGAAAACTTGATGGGGTACTCCGCGTGAAGTTTGCTGAATATGAGTTTTAATCATATTGTAAGATTCTTCTTCATAAATGGCATACGTGTTGGGCAAACCCAATGTTTTGTACAAGTCTTTAACTCGAGCCGCCTTTTCTTTTTCTAAAATAATGAAGCAAGAATTTTTATATGTAAATAATTAATTTAAAATCATAAACACATACCATTTTTTCCATAACAATCAATCATTAGTTGTTTCTGTTCTTCGTTTGCTCTTTGCATACAAACAACAGCTAACCAGGAGCATTTATTATCCTGTATATCAGTGCCGATTTTTCCCGTCACGTCAGAATTGCCAAAACAATCTAAAAAGTCATCTTGTACCTGAAAAAAGTGACCCATTTCCAAAAGAATAGTTTTTGATTGTCGAAAAGCTTCCTGATCTTTAATTCTACAAAATATGAAAAGGAGATCAAATGAGAGATTTAGAAACTTGTTTCGATTAAAAGTAATAAATTTACCCGGCTAAATGCATTGCTAAGGCAAACGGCAAATAAAATGAATAGTATGCTGTTTTATTAGCAACAATTGTATTGTATTTGTCCATATTAAATGAAGTTACATTTTTTGTGGCATTTAGTAAATCTAAACTTTGGCCGCAGGTTGTAATGAATGTAATTTCATGAAAAAGTTGCATTAAATCGACGTAACAATCCATATGACTAAAGTACTTCTTTAATAAAATATAAATTGCATTTTCTATCATTAATGCATCATTTATAGCTGTTAAGCCAACATTGTCCAACTTATGCCAGCATGGTTGACCACGTCTGGTTATGCTATTATCCATAACATCGTCGTTGATAACAAAGAAACTTTGTAGCTGAAAGGGAAGCACAAATGTTGGTTTTTAATACGAACAACTAGTTCAATAAGTATTGATGGTACCATTTCAACGCACCATCCCAAGATATGTGCCAATTTTAAATTTTCTTCGGTCATGTCTTCGGAATTGACTAAGTTTTTGTAGGTTAAGACAGTGAGAATACCACGATTTTTCTTACCTTTTGGTACATTGTATTGAAGGGCCTTAAAGGAAAATATTAAGCTTAATATGGAAAACTTTAATGGTACTTAATGTGTATCTTACTTGTGCAAACCAATCTGATGCTTCGTGTGAATTAAACTTGTTGACGGCTTCAGTTAGATCTCGTACAATATCTATTTTTTATTTTGGTAATGAAAACATTAGTTAAAATTAGTACATCGACCCCTTTGCGCCAAATTATCGTATGTGCCAATTTTTTTTGAAATTGAGTTTTGGATGCAATCTTGTTCTACATTCAAAGAGACGTCACCTGACAAAATATTGTAGGCGAATTCCACTTCGTTGCTCCAAAAATTGAATGTATATTTTCATTTTGATATTGCAAGCGAAAGAAGAGAAAAGTTGAAAAATGGCTGTCCTGTAAAATTTGGTTTTTGTAACATACGATAATTTCGCTCAAAGGGGTCGATATCATGTTTATGAAATTTTTATTAAGCTATTCAGGCCTGTCACACATTCAGATCGAAATGATTTTAACTCCATAGTTGCAACCTGATCGAATTTGTTTAAGCTGTTTTATTCAAAATTTGGTTTTTTTTGATTAACAAAATATGGAATTACTTTTTCACATCCGATCGGAGTTGATTTGGGTAACAAATGTACCTAATTGCACCTTGTGCCAAAATCGAAAAATTCAGGATACTTTTGGAAAAACCTAGTGTAGTTTGTGGACATACTTAAGTATACCATTTTTTTTAGTTTTTAGAAATTCTATTACATCTTCAAAATCGAGAGTTATCGATAAAAACCGTTTTTTTTCGGGACATTGTGGACTAAACAATTTTTAACTTAGTTATTTTTGCACCGATTTTGAAGATTAAAACGATGTTCAATAGTGGAGCATTTATGCTTTTTAATAACACTTAAATAATCTTAGATTGAGACGCCTTTCAAAGATATAATATAGAAAAAAAAACTTGGTTAGCTTTTTCTGGAAACACTGCTTAAACTTTTAAAATGTTTTTTACTTATAAAGTATAATTTATATCAGTTAAAATAAGACCAAAAATATTAAAATCGGTTGAAAATTGGCAAAGTAACAGTTTTTATGCAAAGTATATTGGCCTAGAATGGCCCTATGATCCCTAGAGGAGTGAAAGGAACATATATATATATATATTAGCCTAGATAGTCTGGAAAAAAATCTAAATTAGCGTGCAGATAACCAAGAAGCCACAACTATTTTATGGTTGCCTCTAAACATCTTATGGGTAAATATGATGCCGTGTGGTACAGAAATATACGCCTTGTCGAACAGCATGTAGTTTTTCTTCAATTTGAGTCTTGAAGTGTGTAAAACCCACTAAATTTTTGGTTTTCCTTTCAAGATGCACATAGGAAATATTAAAAGTTGTTTGTTTCTTCTGTAAAATGTGCTGAAAATGAGTTAGCAGGTTTACATATTAATCCGACGAATAGTATTTTCCTCTTTTTCAAAAGCAACCATAACTAAATAACAACCATGCTATTATAAATTCTAAACATATTTTTGTTATTATTAACCATAACATGTTCGGAGGCAATCATAATATGGCTGTAACTTCTTGATGGAGGATTTATTTAATATTAAAACATTAACATTGTGACTACATTGTAAATTTAAATTAACAGTAACATTGAAAACAAGTAAGAGTGCCACATTCGGCTATGCCGAATCTTAAATACCCTTCACCATGGTGCCAAAAGATAAGAAAATTATGTAAATACCATTCTTTAGATATAAAAAAATCTATTTTGTGTCACGCCCAATCCCGCAAACATTTTTTCGGAAGTTGTTTATTGACAACCAATGTGCTTGTACCTAATTTGAAAACTTTGGCTCTTCCTGTTCTCCAGATATACAGAAAAAAAGAAATAAAAAACAACAAGGAATTTATAAATAAAATTAGAGCCAGGGTATGTTCGTAAATGCATCACTGCGCTGCATCAGAAAAGCAAACTTTTTTTTAATGTCGATAAAAAATTAATTATAATTATCAATAATTTTTAACTAATTTCACGTTGTAAAATTCCTTTCTTCATAAAAATAATTTAATGAAAATTAAATTTGATGAACTTTAGCCTAATCAAAATATGTATCAAAATTCGGATTAAAAACCATAAACAGTTTAACAAAATAACCACAATACTAATTATTAGTGTCCGACCGAACGCACTTTTTGATAGCGAACCCGAACCCGAACTTCGGTAAATTTTGACAAGTTCGGCGGAACCCGAACCCGAACTTTTTGTTAATAAATCTGAACAATTGTACTTTTTTTTAATGTATTTATTTAAAACAAAATAAAAAGGGTAATCACGATGGTCATTGTGCAAATTTGCAATGTCTAAATTTGCAGTGCATATTATGATTGATCGTGAGCATACCACTTTTATTTTTTGGGAAAATATGCTATTTTTCTAGAAATGTATTCTGGCAACACTAAAAACTTCTGGCAGTACTCTAAAAAATCTGGATTTGTTTACAATTATACACAAGCAAATAAAACTAAACTTTTTCTTTTTAATTAAATTAAATTTTATTCTCTATTTTATTTTACAATCTGCGAAAATGTTCAATTTATAACTTTTCTTAAAATCAATATAGCACTTAATATGTCAAATGTTATTGGTTGCGTTCGAGAACACAAAAGTTTTTACTATTTTTTACTAAACTTTACTGCATTTTACGAAATTGCGTTCGAGTACAAAAAATGTAGTAAATGAGAACATAAATTGAGAGCGAAAAGTGACAGTTCTTGTCTGAGTATTAACAAATTTTTACTGCAGAAATTTTTGCAGTAAAATTTAGTAAATCAAAAAAACATGTTTCAAAAGGTAAACAAACAAAAGTAACAAATAAAAAGCATACAAATTGAAATAAAAATTAAACCAAAACAAAAAGTGAATAAATATTAGTTAATTAAACTTGTTTGTGAAGCATTTATTTGGCTAAATACAAACTTTTGAAATTTTTTTTTGTTATGTTAATTTTTTAGAGTTGTTAAAGTGTGGAGTATTTGGGTACTTAAGTAATCAATAGCAAACAAATTATTCATGTTCTTTTAAATAATTTAACCCGCTAAAAATTAGTAAAATCAAATAAAATAAAAAACAAACAAATATGAAAGATTACATAAAATAGTTTGTTTGTATTTTCCAAAAATGTTCGTGCTATAATAAGTATTTAATCGAGTACCGATAAGAAAACGAGTTAAGTAGTCAAAAGTGTCAATATTTTTCAACACTTAAATTATTTGCCGTCAGCTGTTGCCTTTATTTTACGAATTTTTACAAATTTTGCGTTCGCGTACTTTTTTGGACAAAAGCTTTTTGTGAGTGCAAATTTTTCAGTTTACTCATTTACTGCATTTTACTGTAAAAGTACTCAAACGCACCTATTGTTTACATTTGTTTGCAACTGAGCAAATATGCACTACTATCTTTGCTCATGGTTTTTTAGTGCAAACGAAGTAAAAAAGAGCAAATTGCAAATATGTACGTACATTTTGTTGTTGTGTTGTGCAAATGTGTGTATTTTTGCACGCATTTGCATCGTTTGCACACTTTGCACTACCCATCGTGATTTCCCTTGAAATTTCGGGAAATTATTACATTTGCACTTTTGAAAGGATGCAACATGAAAAGATAAATTGCACCTTATAGTAGTCAAAACTATTTTATGGTTAAAAAATACTTAGTAATTGCTTTTTTTAAGGCAAAAAATAAAAAAAAGTTCAAGTTTAATACAGTATACGTAAGGGCTATAACTTTTTCACACTTTTTGCGAAAATCAAAAACGGCATAGTATAGTCGTGTAGAACATTAAAAGTTATTAATAAAAAATATGATAACTTTTTCGGATTGTTAAAAAACTCAGGGATCGGGTTGAAGTTTGAAAACAACCGTTTTATCTCACGGAAATTTAAAAAAATATACACCTGATATTTGTATGTATTCCAATTATCGGGTGATTTTTTAAAAGCTATAGGAAAGTTAAAAAAAAAACACATAAAATTCAGAAAAATTCACGAAATCTTTATTTGAATCGATAGTGCGGTCCATATAATTTAATGTTTGAAGATTATTTCATGCAAATGTTGACCGTGACTGCGCCTCAAATGGTCCATCCGCTTAGTCCAATTTTGGCATACTCTTTCCAACATTTCGGCCGGTATCTCATGAATAAATGCTTCAATGTTGTCTTCCAATGCGTCAATTGAAGCGGGCATGTGTGTATAGACATGAGCTTTAACATAGCCCCACAAAAAATAGTCTAAAGGCGTTAAATCGCACGATCTAGGCGGCCAACTGACCGTTCCGAACGTGCAATAAAATGTTCACCGAACTCGCCTCTCAATAAGTCCATTGTTAAGCGTGCTGTGTGGCATGTGACACCGTCTTGTTGAAACCACATGTCATGCAAGTCAAGCTCTTGCATCTTGGGCAAAAAAGAGTTAGATATCATCGCACGGTAGCGCTCACCATTCACAGTTACGTTACGATTCGCATCATCTATGAAGAAGTACGGTCCAATGATGCCACCAGCCCATAAACCGCACCAAACTGACTTTTTCTGGATGCATTGGTAGCTCTTGCAATGCTTCTGGCGGATCTTCACTCCAAAATCGACAATTATGCTTATTAACGTACCCATTGAGCCAAAAATGAGCTTCGTCGCTGAAAACAAGAAGCGCGCGATAAACTTTCTTAACCGAGCACGCATTTTGATAATAAAATTTAATAATTTGCAAGCTTTGTTCGTTTGTAAGACGAATAATGGTTAAGTTATAGACCA
This sequence comes from Pollenia angustigena, assembly GCA_930367215.1. NCBI lineage: Eukaryota > Metazoa > Arthropoda > Insecta > Diptera > Polleniidae > Pollenia > Pollenia angustigena. Next base: position 231,580,048 of record OV884060.1, read on the forward strand.
AACTGAAGATGTATGACGTTGAAACTGTTAAAAATAGATTATATTTATCCACTTGCTTATTATTTTTTTGTTTATTAGTAGTAGTATGTTTTGATATTTTAATTTAAAAAGGAAAATTTATTTTTTCTGTACTTATTACTTTTTCTGTTTTCAATAATTGTACAACTTTTTTGTTTTAAATAAATAAATTTAAATTACAATTTTAATAGGTTATGGGCCTTTGTAATTAAGACTGTTAAGATTTATTGTATGAGATTCGTGTACAAGAGATAAATAAAAACTGTTATAGTCTGACTTCCCACTGTGTAACAAATTGTGGTTACTGTTAATTGATATTAGGTGTGTTCCACAAGATCTCGGGCAAGTTCGGACTAATGAGAGTAAAAAAAGAATTACTCTCTAAATTTGCCGAATTACCCAAAACTGCTGGAACGCAAAAACCATTTTCGCACTTCTTCAAATACTAATGCTGCTTACTTTTCAAATTAATATCTATTCAAGTGATTTTAGACGCTTAAAAGTAATAACATTATAAAACCAAAACATTTGCATCATTGTAATTTTTTATATTTTGTTTTTTTTTTTATATTAAAGATTAAGGGAAATATGTATGCAATAACGTTTTTACCACTTTAATTTTTTTGCAAAACCTTAAATTTGGTTTTTTAATATGTTTTTTAATTAAAACTAAACTTTTTATTTTGCTTGTAAAAATCCTGGGTTATTTATCAGTTCATATGTAAACACAAACAGCTGATTGTTTTTTCTTGTGCGAACTTACCCAAAGAAAAAGTTCGTGCAAATTTGTACAGGAAATGAAAAATATTACTCTCTCAATTACTCTCTTAATTGCACAAAAATGGTTATGTGGAACGCTTTTGGGTAACTTTGTGCAAGTTCGGACTGTTTCGTTATGCATGTGGAACAGAGCTATGTTGTGCGGAATGGCTGATCCTAAATTATTAATAACGAAACTCAATCGTGAGAATTATGAAATATGGAAATATAGAATGAAATTATTACTCAGGAAAGAAAAGGAAAATCCAACTACAAAATGGAAGGAGAATGACAACGAAGAAACAATTTTAATTGGTTTGTCTGTAGATGAAACTGAAATTTTCCGTATTGCCAATTGTGTGAATGCGAGAGATGCTTGGAACGTTTTAAAATCCTACCACGAAAAATCGACCCTTAGTAACAAGGTAAAGTTAATGAGAAAAATGTGTGAGCTTAAGTTGCAGCCTGAGGAGGATATGGATAAACATATAACACAAATGAAACTACTATTTTGTAAATTACAATCTCTTGGAGAACAGATATCTGAGTCTTTGTTAATTTCGAGGCTTCTTAATAGTTTACCCAGCTTATATGACACCCTGATAACAGCGCTTGAAGTAAGAGATGAAAAGGAACTTACTATGACGATCGTTGAAAATAAGTTGCTGGAAGAATTTGAAAAACACAAGAAGAAAAAGTCTATTGAAGATGCAGTGCTTAAAACTACAAATAAATTTAAAAAGAATAACGTTAAAAATATTGTGTGCCATTATTGTCGCGGTGTGGGTCATATTCGAAAAGATTGTTGGAAATTTAAGAATGATAAACATCAAAAAGCTAAATGTGCTGAAAACGAAGAAAATAATTCCTGTTTTGTTCTTAATGGAAAAGATAACGTATGGGTTATTGATTCTGGTGCTACGTGTCATATCTGTAACAATAACAATGAATTTACGAATTTAGATACTTCTTGGCATGAAAAAGTAACTTTTGCTAATGGAGATGGTGTTTATTCAGATGGAAAAGGCGATTGCAAGTTAAAAATATTTAATCAAGAAGGGGTTGCAAAAGTTATAACTGTCGAAAATGTTTTATACATGTCATCATTTAGAGGAAATTGGTTATCTGTAAAGAAGTTGTCATCAAAAAGTTTCAAGGTATTATTTTTCGATACAAAATGCAAAATCCTAGATTCAAATAATTTTGAAGTCGGTTTCGCCGAATGTGTAAATAATTTATACGAGTTAAAAACAAAGCTGTGCCATGAAGCAAAGAAGACTGTGTGTAACCTTAGTATATGTCTTCATTATTATCATAAGCTTTTTGGACATAGAGACGTAAATGCTGTAAAGGCCATGCAATCTGGTAAGCTTAATAAAGATTTCAAAATAATTGATTGTGGTATAAAGACAACATGTGAGGTTTGTGCTAAATGTAAATTAACTAAGAAACCGTTTCCTAAGAAAACAGAATATATATCTAAGTCAGTGCTTGAGCTCATTCATACAGATGTTTGTGGACCTATGCAAAATATAACTCCTGGGAAGAAAAAGTATTTTATAACATTCATTGATGATTATAGCCGGTATACTGTTGTTAGGCTTGCCAACCGTACTTTATAATAAAGTATTGTACGTTATTTCGAGTAATTGTACTCTATACTTTATTAGAATAATAAAGTACGCGAAAATACTTTATTTCGTATGATTAGAATTCAAAATAGATTCAGGTTATATTAGTCAGGGTTTTATTAGTCATAAAATTATAATACTTATTGTTCAAGTTTTTTTTTTAGAAAACTAAAGAACAACTATTAGTCAGGGCCATTTGTTGATGTTTTTTATGTTGGCAGGACGATTTTTGGAAAAAAATTATCTGACACTTGTTTGTTTTGTTTGAGTACAATAACTGCCTGTTTTTAAAACACGAGTGCAAAATTCTTTCAAATTACTGCCTTCTTTTAGATCGCGAGCACAAAAGTGACTCGTTAAACTAACATTTTAAACAAAATTTCAAGATTTCCATTCCTTAAGGGGGCTCACATACAAAATGTTTAATACAGACTAGAAATATATTGAGGAAAACGTCCCATTACTGCCAAGGAGTCGCCCCTAGTGGGATATAATGTGTGACCGACCTCAATTAGTTTTTGTCCTTTACAATTTCTCGAGACATACTTGCCTCTCATCACCTCTTCTTAAGGGGGCTTAACTAAATATTGCATTTTATGAAATTTTAAAATAAATTAAAATTTTTCGACATTTGTGAATAAAATCAAAAGTGGTTAACAGATTTTAGTGCTGGTTCACACAGGTCAAGTTTACTTGAACAGTTTTATTTCAATTTCTCTTTTGAACTTGCGTTCACGTTCATGCACAAAATTAATTTTTGTTTTCTTTTCCTTCAACTTTGTAGCTTTTTATTATATTACGGATGAAAAAAGAAAAGAAATATACAAAACTGACTGGTACGGTCAAGTATGTACCCGTTTCCATTCTCTTTACCCCTCTCTCCTAAAAGCTCAAGACTTGAAGAGTCAAACTTGACCTGTGTGAACCAGCACTTATTGATTTATAGCTTGTTTTGTTTGACGCTTTGTTTTTTACATGTTTAACAAACAAAAATTTTCGAAATGTTGCTTAAAATTATTTTTGTTGCCAAAAAAAAAAAAAAAAAAATATGTTTCTAAAACAACTGCGCATGTTAGAATAAAATTTAACGTTTAATATCAAAAAGTAATTTCAATTTTTGGGAATACAAAATTTTAATTTCAAAAGATTTTGTTATTCGTGCTTAATTCCCAGTTTTTATTCTTGATAAAAACACTTGAAATTTATTGTTGATGGGATAAGCTATTCCTATGCATTTCACTGGTTGCTTAGGCCAGATCATCAGGAAACTTCATCCATAAAGATTTTAGAAAAACTAAAGATATTAAACCAAATAAAACTGTTAAACGTATAAGACTTATAGCAACAGTTTTACTTGTAACAATATCAAAGCTTTAACAAAACACATCAACAATAAAAAACTGGGTTTATCTCATCTTACATTCCCCCCTACAATTAGTTGAAATTCTCTCAACATTAATTGTAGTTGTAAGTAGGTTAAGAAAAACAAAATAAAAAACAAACAACAACTTACAAAAGATGTTGTCAATTAAGTGTTTTTTAGGCCGTGCACTTGCCTGTTTATTATCAAAAAGTAATTTCAATTTTTGGGAATACAAAATTTTAATTTCAAAAGATTTTGTTATTCGTGCTTAATTCCCAGTTTTTATTCTTGATAAAAACACTTGAAATTTATTGTTGATGGGATAAGCTATTCCTATGCATTTCACTGGTTGCTTAGGCCAGATCATCAGGAAACTTCATCCATAAAGATTTTAGAAAAACTAAAGATATTAAACCAAATAAAACTGTTAAACGTATAAGACTTATAGCAACAGTTTTACTTGTAACAATATCAAAGCTTTAACAAAACACATCAACAATAAAAAAGTGGGTTTATCTCATCTTACATTCCCCCCTACAATTAGTTGAAATTCTCTCAACATTAATTGTAGTTGTAAGTAGGTTAAGAAAAACAAAATAAAAAACAAACAACAACTTACAAAAGATGTTGTCAATTAAGTGTTTTTTAGGCCGTGCACTTGCCTGTTTATTATCAAAAAGTAAATGTACTCGAACTACCTTCAAAATCGGCTCGTAACAAGTACTATACCCTGTACTCCATATAAAGATGGGAAGATCGTAAGCCATGCATAGATAATCTTTATATATTTGGTTCAAGGGCATATGTAATAATTCCAGATGTGAGTAGAAAGAAATAAGACAACAAATCAAGTTTATTAACATTTATGGGTTGTGATGAAGAAAGCAAAGGATTACGTTTTATTAATACAACTACTAATATAGTTATTATTAGTAGAGATTTTAAATTTGTTTCTTCAAAAGTTTTATCCAATAGAAATAATTCTGGAAAAATATTGGACACGGATAAATATTTGGAAGTAACTACTTCATCAAAAGCTAATGATAAAAGCAATGTGTTATAGCAGATGACGATTCTGATGTTGGTTCCTATTGCAGTGTAACAAGCGAATTTGAATATTTTTCAAACTCTACAAGTAATCCATCCGAAAAAGAAACACAAGAATTTGAACAACCTCTTCGAAGATCAGTAAGAATAAATAAAGGTGTCCTGTGAAATATTCACTTCAATTGTCTGAATCAAATGAGATAATTGAGCCTAAAACATACAAGCAAGCTGTGACATCAAAAGAAAAACAAGAATGGGAGTCTACAATGAGGTAGGAGATGGAATCACTTAGAAAAAATCATACATGGGATTTAGTACAAGCACCACCAGACGCAAATATAGTTGGCTGTAAGTGGACTTTCAAGGCAAAAAGAGGAGCTGACGGTAAAGTTCAACGTTTTAAAGCTCGTTTAGTCGCACAAGGTTTTAACCAAAAATATGGTTGCGATTACGATGAGGTATTTGCTCCTGTAGTACGTCAATCTACATTTCTTATACTTCTTTTTATTGCCAGTGTTAAAAGAATGCATGTGGAGCATATGGACGTTAAGTGTGCTTTTCTATATTAAAGAAAATATATTCATGAAACAACCACCAGGGTTTATTGAAGGCAAGCTGAAACGTAGCCTTTATGGTCTCAAGCAAGCTGCAAACGTTTGGAACAAAACTTTAAATGATGTTCTTCTCAATGATAAATTTGAACAAAGTAAAGCAGAAAGAAGTATACGATATAGTAAAGTCATCAATGGGGAAGATATTTATATATTGATTTATGTTGATGACTTAGTAGTTGCTACTACTAATAGAAATTTAATAAAGTATGTACTAACCATTCTTAATACAAAATTTTAAGTAAATAGCTTAGGTGAAATATCGTATTATCTCGGACTGGAAGTAGTAGTAAAATCCAAAGAACATCAGTTTAAAATTCGGCAGATGCAATACATTGAAAAAGTGCTGATAAAATTTGGCTTACAAGATGCAAAACGATCTAAGTATCCACTTGAACCGTCTTATGGGAAAACTGATTCTGAAATTTTACTGCGCAATGATGAATATCAAAGTTTACTGGAATCGTAATTGTATATTGCAGTCAATACTCGCTCTGATTTTTGTGCTAGTGTGGCTATTCTTGCAAGAAAGACAAGCAATCCGAATCAAGAAGATTGGAATGAACTAAAACGTGTTGCTAAATATTTAAAAGGTACGAGAAAACTATTTTTGAATCTTTTTGAAGAAACTTCCAATCCAAATCAACTTATTGGTTATGCTGATGCTAACTGGGCTGAGTGTAGAATAGATAGAAAATCAAAGTCTGGATACATTTTCTTAATTAATAACAGTGCTGTTAGTTGGGCATGTAAAAAACAGACAACTATATCATTATCAACAACGGAAGCTGAATTTATTGCGTTATCTGAAACAGCGAAGGAAGCTATCTGGATCCGGAAAATATTAAATGACTTAAATTGCAAACAAACTCACCCTACGGTAGTTTTTGAAGATAACAGAAGTTTCCTTAATCTTATTAAAGAAGAAAAACTTAGCAATAGATCTAAACATATAGACATTAAGCTTAATTTTGTTAAAGATTATGTAGATAAGAATATTATTGAATGTAAATATTGTTCTTCAGAAGAAATGATTGCAGATATGTTAACAAAACCTTTAAGTTATTCAAAACTGCAAACCTTACGATACAAAGCTAATATAAAGGAATTCGCAATTGAAGAGGAGTGTTAAAAATAGATTATATTTATCCACTTGAAAATTTATTTTTTATGTAGTTATTACTTTTTCTGTTTTCAATAATTGTACAACGTTTGTTTTAAATAAATAAATTTAAATTACAATTTTAATAGAAACAAAACACGAAACGTGCATCAGCTGTTAAAAAGCAGTGTTGCCAAATAGATAATAGCTAAAAAATCACCCGATAGTATCACTTTAATGCTTGGAATTTATCCACTGCTTTAGATTTAAAAATATTCCTACGGTTTACAATTCATCGCGGTTCAAAATTTCTTAGAAGGTTTTAGAAATTTGCTTCCCTGCGTGAGGTCTTTTTTCGCAAAACGACGGGAGACAACTGTTTTCAAACCTGTACAATGTATTTTTTGAATTCGTTGGGGTGTATTTTCTCTAAATGGCGTTTAATATTGGCGGTAGTTTGTTTGCTTGGCAATGATCTCCCCATTGACATTTGTTTGGCGCAACATTTGCATTGAGCGCTTGCTAAATTTTTTTCAAAAAAGCTCCAAAATGGATTGGATGACATTTTTATCTGGAAATATGTATACTATAAAGTTTGGTTTATAGTATACATATTCGCAGAATATAAAAAGAGAGTATTTTTTGCCAAATAAAATTTAACCGTTTTTTGTTGTTGTATTTTTAACCGTTTTCTAAAAATTACACATATAAAGACATTTTTTTACACTTAAGCATTTTATTTAGTCATCGCTGTATTTTTTCGAACTAATAATCATATAGAAAAATAGTTGTATTGATTTCGTATTATTTTTATAAACAATGATGCCAAATTATAATTTGACATTATAATAAATATGTTATTTCATAAAAAAGTTAGGTGTTCGGTAAAGTTCGATCAAAATTTCGCCGAACACCGAACTTTGACCGAACATCATTTTTTCCCGAGCGTTCGGTCGGACACTACTAATTATTAATAATTACAATTTTTTTTATTGTGAGACAATTATTTTTGTGGAGTATTTGCCAATTTTTTGGTCCACTTTCATTTCACTGATATATATTTAAGCATTTGAAATCACTTACATATGTAGCGCAGTGATGCATTTCCGAACAGGCCTAGTCGTGGTTTTCTGACATAAATATATACAAACTAATTCCCCATCACACATATCTGGAGTCTTCGGAAAACCCATATCAACAGACGGACGGACAAACGCTTAATCGGAATGACAAACTTTATATGGATACCCTTTTACCATTAAATAGAGTGTACAACTGGTGTTAGTTGTATCACCAATCAATCGTAATAACATCATGCTGATGGTGTTTTTCTTCCTGGGTTATTGAATATGCCTTTCCTTTCAGAACTTCATCCAATATTTTTTTTCATGGTGTCTACGTATTTTTTATATGTTCCGCCATTCAGTTTGTACAACTTCTATCAACATATTTTTCGATGTTATGATGTTATGGATTAAAATCTGGCCACTAGGGAGGCGTGATCAGCTAGTTTGGCTCATTATAAAGCAACCGAAGCTTCATAATATCGACTGTGCAATTATCTTGTTGAAAAAAATAACTCTTTCTAGGATCCAGTTTCGCTGCAATTTGCATTAAATTCGTATATAAAATATATAGATAAGCTCTTGTTCACAGTGAACGCAATAAACTCCAGATTACCAACCTTGTTAGCCGCTATATTTCCCCAAAACAACAGTTCCTGCACCATGTTTGACTGTGTCACAGAGATTGACTTTATCTAAAAATGCAATATTTACTATCATTCGAAGAATATACATAATGTTTTTAAACTTTACTTCAATGTTTTCAGCCACTTAAATTTTTCTATTTTAAAAATCGCATATACCCGGTCTGTGCTACTATCGTTTTGGAGAGGCAGAAATCGCCCCCTACCCTCTAATAGTCCCATTAAAAAAAAACGCAAAGCTTATGTGCCCATAATTCATGTTTTAAAAGAAATCGCCGCCTACCTCCTATGTTGGGCCTTTTTTAGAAAAAACACATTGCTTACAAAGTGTGTCCAAAAATTGAAGTATCATTTTAATTTTAATAAAAAAGTTTTGTGAGATATTAAAAATATTTTATTTCAGTTTATTACAAAAAGGTTCGGTTAAAATTTGAAAAATAATGTCGGAGTTCTATCCCCACTATTGTGGAACTTGACTGTGAATACCATGTTGACGAAGATGGCAGACATGAGGATTTAAGCAGTGGCGTACGCCGGTGGCCATCTCAGGGAGACATTTTTATGGAGGCTGCTGTGAAGGTAATCAGCACCTGGAGCGCGTCATACGGGCTGGGTGTTAATCCGTCTAAGACGGCACTGATACTCTTTACGAGGAAGTACAAGATAGGGGACTTTAGGCTTCCGAGGTTAAATGGAACTGAGCTCCAGATTTCGATGGATGTAGTGTCCTGCAGACGGAGATCTCGGCTATAAGGCGGGCGGCAAACTGGCTGAGGTATCATCGCATATCAGGAGATGTACGTGTATTAACTGACATCAAGGCTGTCCTTGCTTCCCTAGCGGGTGTCTACACGACATCTAGGTACACTGTAGAATGTCGGATGTCTTTGAATGAGATTGCGAAGCATTCAAGGGTAACGCTAATATGGGCAATCAGGTAGCAGATGTGCTGGCCAAACAAGGTGGTCGCTTGGTTGACGTATTCATTGGCCTTCCAACGGCTCACTGTAAAGGCTAAAGCTGGGATCACACGATTGCCGCAATGCACCAATTTTCACACTTTTTAATACACCAATCGTGTGACTGCACAACCAATTGGCTCATGTACCAATCGAGGACAATATTGTGCTTACTTTTACCAATCAAATGCAACCCTGGTGCGGCAATCGTGTGACTGTTTGCTATGCAACCGTGCGTCAATAAAAATAACAAAAATGCACCAATATTTATTGCCATCTTGTGCGGCAATCAAACAACACAATACGCGCCAAGATTTGCCTTTTTTTTAATAAATTTTACGTTTTTGTGTTTCCTTTAGCAAGTAATGAAGATAAATATGTTTTTATTTATTATGCGTTTTAATTTTTGTTATTAACAAATATGTATGTACATATGTTCACAAGGATACTATGTATGTAGCTGCTAAGTGCGAATATTTTTATCAAAAATATTTAATAGAACTAAGTATTATTTCTTTTACAGATATTTGTCGTAGATATTTTTTAAAGAAAATGTTTGTTACCTTGCAAGCGAGAATAAAAAATTTGTTAAAGTAGCCGAGATTTCTCTTTAATAAACGATATCGGTAGTTCAAATAATAAATTTACAGAATTAAGTTACTGATATTTAAATAATATTATTTAAATTTTATTATTTCATAAAAATTTTTTATGCAAACGTTAACATTCGAAGTATAAAATTAGTTCAAAAATTTTTGGAATTTCATAAGTTTTTCTATTTTATATTTTAAACAAAACTATTCAACAAAAAATTGTAGAGTACCTATGAACAAATTTTTCGTTTTTAATAAACATACCAACAAGAACTTCCAAACAAATAAAAAAGCTACCACAACAGCTGTTTTCGCAGTTGTCAAGTAATAACAATCGTGTGAATGTGCTGCGGCAATTATTGTACCCATTTCACTTTGTACCAACTAGCGGCAATTAAATTTGTATAAAACAGGGCAACCGTGTGATTTCAGAATATTAGATTGGTTCAATTTCTTTATTGTGCGTCAATAAAGCACAATCAAAATTGTGCCATATTGGTGCATTTGCGGCAATCGTGTGATCCCAGCTTAAGTTAGCCGGGAGTAACAGTAACAGTAACCTTACCGTAAAAAAGTAAGACCAACCTATTTCTTACAGATTGAGACGTAACATCTTACTGCTTACTATAATCGTTATAATTGCTTTACATACAACAAAATGAAGCAGCTGATTAGCAACGTAACTGTTACTCCCGGCTAACTGAGCCTTAAGTCAATTATCAAGCGCGAGTCTAATAGGGTTGCGCAGATGCGGTGTACCTGTGAGTCAACCTGCTCGATATCCAGTATGCTAAGTCCTGGATATGATGAACGGAGAACTAGCTCTCTACTTGGGTTCAGCAGTGACCAGTTTAGGTCAATGATATCGGTCGTGACTGGGCACTGACCTGTAGGGACTCATGCTGGAATAATGGGTCTAGAATTTAACGACTTCTGTAGCAGTTGTCAAAACGAAGAGGAAGAGGGGACTGTGCTTCACTTTCATTGTCAATGCCCTGGGTTGCGGGGCATTAGGAAAAAATACCTGGGGGAACCGGTGTTTGCCTGCTTGGAGGATCTATCCAGGAAAGAACTTAAATAGCTTCTTCTCTTCATTAGGAAGACGAATTGGTTGGACTTTGCAGTGACGTCATCTGAGTAACTGCTCTATAGGATGAGCATTGGCGCTGGGTATCACAAAGGGACCAATAAAGGACCCAAGTGAGATGTCTGTCGATGGCTGCCCATGGAACCTAACCTAACCTAAAATTTCTAAATCACGTTTTTCAATAAACTGTTGTCAATGATTGATATCTGCTGGATAATATTATTTTTAAGCTCTTAAACTGTTTGCGGGATTATTGCTGCACACTTTAGATTTAAAAAATCCCACAAAAAATAGTCGAAAGGTGTCAAATCGCACCAATTGGCAATCGGCCAATTCACTCCACCTTTACGAGAAATAATGCGAATTTCATACTTTTTTTTTAAAAGATCCATTGTTTCTTTTGCTGTATGGGAACTGGCACCATTCTGTTGATAACACATATTTTCTACATCTAAATCAATTATTTTCCTCCACAAAAAGCTTCGGATCATCTTCCTGTAGCGATTTTCATTGAACGATGATACCTCAAATTTGTTGACCCTTCATCTTAATATATAATATATCAATGTCAGAAACTGCCCCTTACCTTCCCTGTTTGCCCTATATTTGAAAAATGCTTTGCTAACGTGTCCATCTAATAAGGATCTATCTATGTGTTTATTTTCATTATAATCGGTTTGATAGGAGAGGCAAAATGTGCACTCTATTGCATTCTATTTTGAAGCCGAGTTTAATTGTCCATTATTGAAAAACTAGTTATTTCAACACATGCATTAGCCGTTGGAATTTTCCGGATATAAAGTCAGCCAAAGCAAGTTTTAAAATGGTATGTACCAAACGTATCCCTATAGCTATAAACTTTTCGCCAAAACTCTTGTAAATTAGGTGGAAAAAAAAAAAATAAATGCAATAAACTAAACTGAATTTTAAGTTTACAAATGAAAAAGAAAGCCAAAAAATTGATAACATTTCTAATTACATTGTACCTTTAAGTAATGTTTGATCCTAATTTCCTTCCACAAGAGTTAAATGTTATGTCAAGAAGAACATTAGGAAGAAAAATTTAAGTCCCAGAAAGAAATCAGTGAAAAACTAATAACAATTATTATGCTGCCCTCTTAAGTGAGTAGGAGAAATCTCTGAAACTTTGCGTCTCAGGAAATAGGAAATGAAGAAAATCATTTCCTCTGAAAAACTCCAACCATATCCTGCCTGGAGGTAGCTGGCAGCCCCAACACCAGGATCGGATGCGGAAGCCTAATTCGCTACCTCATGTTAAAAGAAAACGATTACAGAAACCGAAACAAATATTTTATGCCCTATGCTACTTATCGGAACAATAGGAATATATATACATATATAGCAAAAGCAAGTTCTTCAAAAAAAAAAAATATATATATATTGAAAAACTTGCTTTTGCTATACTTTTTTTCTTGGTAATTCCAACTAGTAATGTCAGTGCTGCAAGAGTATTTTTAATTATGAACTTCACTACAATAGAATGACATTGAGTTTGTCGAAAAAGGTCAAAACAAATCTGAAAAACCTGCCACATAGTATTCAATTCACCTTGATTTGTAATTTGTATTTTAAATACACGAATGGAATGTAGCGAGCCCGAAGCGCGAAAATAACGTAAGCGACATCATTTTAAACTATCGTTTTTTTAATAAATGACTTTGTTGGCAACACTTGCATCATCTCCTAAAGCGGCTCATACACTTGCAATAAAATTATTCAATTTTACCTATTGTACAATTATATCGCCAATGTGCATGTGATAATCGTAGGTGGCACAATATATTTGCAACAATCAAATAGCTTTTGATTTTTATTGCACAACAAAAAGAAAGTGAAATCTGTTGGCAACATTGAACAATGCTGCTTATGTTATTTTTATAGGTTATGTTCACCTTTTTATTGAATGAATGAAACCATTGTGCGACTTATTGCATAATATAGCACAAAATTGTAATAATATGGCGAATATCATTTTCAATAATATTGCGAGTGTATGGGCCGCTTAAAATGTCATGGTCACTTAACCCTCGGTCTACACTAACGATAAATATCTCAGCCAGTTGGCAAAAACGTCGGCAGAATAACAAAGCAATATTTGTTATTGCTCAGCTTATGTTAAAGGCATGGGAAAACGTATTTATGTTAACTCATAATTTGAAAAAAATCAAGGAAGAAGGTGCAGTGTCAAAACTGGCGCTATCTTGCAAAAATGATTTTTATTCATATAAATTCGTTTTATTCGACTTTATTATTTAAATGTAAATTAATTTGATTAAGCTTGAGGTCTTTTTTTATATAAAAATATTAATTTTATTTAAAATGTTAAATATAATAAGGGTAATCACGATGGTCATTGTGCAAATTTGCAATCTGTAAATTTGCAGTGCATATTATGATTGATCGTGAGCATACCACTTTTATTTTTTGGGTAAATATGCTATTTTTCTAAAAATGTATTCTGGCAACACTAGAAACTTCTGGCAGCACTGTAAAAAATCTGGATTTGTTTACAATTATACACCAGCAAATTAAAATAAAATTCAATTTTATTCCCCATATTATTTTACAATCTGCGAAAATGTTCAATTTATAAGTTTTCTTAAAATCAATATGGCACTTAATATGTCAAATGATATTAGTTGCGTTCGAGAACACAAAAGTTTTTACTATTTTTTACTAAACTTTACTGCATTTTACGAAATTGCGTAGTAAATGAGAACATAAATTAAGAGCGAAAAGTGACAGTTCTTGTCTGAGTATTAACAAATTTTTACTGCAGAAATTTTTGCAGTAAAATTAAGTAAATCAAAAAAACATGTTTCAAAAGGTAAACAAACAAAAGTAACAAAAAAGTGGAAATAAAAATTAAACCAAAACAAAAAGTGAATAAATATTAATTTATTAAACTTGTTTGTGAAGCATTTATTTGGCTAAATACAAACTAATTTTTTTGTTATGTTAATTTTTTAGAGTTGTTAAAGTGTGAAGTATTTGGGTACTTAAGTAATCAATAGCAAAAAAATTATTCATGTTCTTTTAAATAATTTAACCCGCTACACAGAAAAAAATTTTGCCCCAGTAAACGCATTAATCAAAAATAAAATCAGTTTTAATTAAAAATTTAATCAAGTGAATTAAACGTTTAATTAAGAGAATTATAAGTTTAATCAAGTGTATTAAACGTTTAATTGACAACATTAATTTGCACCAGTATACAAATTAATAATATCAATTAAACTTTTAATTCACTTGATTAAACGTTTAATTCACTTGATTAAACGTTTAATTCACTTGATTAAATTTTTAATTAAAACTGATTTTATTTTTGATTAATGCGTTTACTGGGGCAAATTTTTTTCTGTGTACAAATTAGTAAAATCAAATTAAATAAAAAACAAACAAATATGAAAGATTACATAAAATAGTTTGTTTGTATTTTCCAAAAATGTTCGTGCTATAATAAGTATTTAATCGAGTACCGATAAGAAAACGAGTTAAGTAGTCAAAAGTGTCAATATTTTTCAACACTTAAATTATTTGCCGTCAGCTGTTGCCTTTATTTTACGAATTTTTACAAATTTTGCGTTCGCGTACTTTTTTGGACAAAAGCATTTTGTGAGTGCAAATTTTTCAGTTTACTCATTTACTGCATTTTACTGTAAAAGTACTCAAACGCACCTATTGTTTACATTTGTTTGCAACTGAGCAAATATGCACTACTATCTTTGCTCATGGTTTTTTAGTGCAAACGAAGTAAAAAAGAGCAAATTGCAAATACGTATTTTTTTTGAAGTGTTGTGCAAATGTGTGTATTTTTGCACGCATTTGCATCGTTTGCACACTTTGCACTACCCATCGTGATTTCCCTTAATATGAAGTAACCTTCGAAAGGCAATAATTCCCAGTTAAGATTAATTTTATTATTATTAACTTAAACAAAAATAATATAAATTTAAATAATAAAGATCGAATAAGAAAAAATTATTTTAATAAAAATAATTTTTGGTATTTTATTAAAGTGTTTAATTAATGCTTTAATTTAATTCTTTTGCTAATAATATTTTTTTTTTTTGGTAAAATGCTTTTTTGACCGTCTTTTACTCAATGCAAATGGATGAAACTTTGCAGGCATACATATTCCCGATAACAGTACACGAATACATGGGCGTAGCCAGGATAAAATCTATGGGTGGCAAAATTTTTAAAACCTTTTCTTTAGCTTCACTTCGGAAAATCAAATCTTGTAACGTTAATTTAACCGCCTTATACTCAATGCAAATGGATGAAACTTTGCAGGCATACATATTCCCGATGACAATACACGAATACATGGGCGTAGCCAGCATAAAATCTAGGGGGGGGGGGCGGCAAAATTTTTTTAAATGTTCTTATTTTCAATTGACAACCAAATTTTACGTTTTACGTTAGCAATAATTGTCAACGAAAATGGACTAACAATTATTGCAACATAAATTACCGGCAATAAATATGTACACAAAATTGCAGTCCACATTAGAGATAACATAACTTTGACATTTACTGCAATATATGTCGCAATAATTATCTCTGGTATAGACGGGCAGCTAAAGGCATGGGAAAACGTATTTATGTTTACTCATAATTTGAAAAAAAAAATCAAGGAAGAAGGTGCAGTGGCGCTATCTTGCAAAAATTATTTTTATTGATATAAATTCTTTCTTATTCGACTTTATTATTAATAAGTACAGTCGCAATTACTTAAAGTAAATATAACGGTTTCTCCCAAAAATATCAAAACTTATTATTCATTAATTTTTGTTTTTGCAAAAAAATATACATATCACTGCTAACAAATAAAATACAGTAGACGCTCGGTTATATGAGTACCCAGTTATATGAACATCCAGAATAGTGAACAACAAAATTTTTACACATGAGGTTCTAAAGAGTGAATACAACCTATCTCTATTATATAAACAACTTGCAACCATTGATTTTTTTGTAAGTACTATTTGTTGCAAATGGTGTTTTTTAGAGCATCACAACTTTGAATTGGTATCACTGCTTTATTTGAACACCCATTTAACAGCTGATAGTTGCTTTTTGTTTAGTTTGCTTTGAAATTTAATTTTGAATCGACTTATCGAGCAACGCGCAAATATTTGAACTTTTTAATCAAAATAGTTCGGCGAATGGGCTGAAGCACAAATTGATATTGATTTTGGATTTCCATTAAAAATTTTATTTTCCGATGAAGCCCATTTCTGGTTGGAGTGAGTAGAATCAACCAGGTTTTGATGAAACACCATGACATCCACAATTACTGTTCGGTGCCAACTGGGCCAATCATTTGTCTTCAAAAACGATGAGGGTCATAATGCGAAAAGTTGTTGAAAATTGGCACGAAATGTGTATATACGAATGCAAAGAAAAATTTATAAGATGGTTGGTGTTGTAAAGTTAATGCTTGAAGTGAAAAAAATATAAATAATGATATTGGCATTGCGAAAATACAGGGACAATGCATTCCAAAAATCCCTTAATGCAAAAAAATATAACCGACTACTTTCATGTACATTTTTTATTAACAAACTAATTTAAAATAAAAACTTAATATAGGTTATGTATGTACACATATTAAAAATGATTTGAAATACTTATTTTATATTGTCTCGATTATATGAACTTTTCCATTTAGTGAACAGGCCCTGTCTGAATTAGTTCATATAAGCGAGCGTCTACTGTAGAAAGAAAAAAAAAAAAAACTTAAAAATGACTGACCCCCCTGATCGTGGTGGGCGTCCAACCTCTCTTATTACTTTTGACAAATCTAAACATCTGAACATTATATCACCTGGTGAGAAATTTCTCGTAATGGAAAGAATAGACAACTCTGCCACATTGGCCAATGTATCCCCTTTTTTAATTAAAAAAAGTAGTAGACAGTGTCGCTGGAGGCGAAGTACTACAATGTAAAAAACTGTTAAACGGATCCATACTCATTCAAACTAAGTCCTTTGTCCAAGCCAATAAACTTATTCAGTTATCATCTCTTTCGCCAGAAATTAAAATAGAAATCAAAGAACATCCTGGTCTTAATTATGCTAAGGGAGTTATTTACTCCAACGATTTAGGAGGAATAGAAGAAAATGAAATATTATCGGAACTTAAAGAACAGAATGTAGCATACGTTTAAAAATATTAAAAAATACGGATGGAAAGTTATTAGAAACTGGCTTAATAGTGCTTACTTTTGCATCTACTACTATTCCTTCCGATATGGGAATTGGCTACGAAAAAGTTAGAGTGCGCCCTTACATACCACTACCATTAAAATGTAAAAACTGCCAACAATTCGGTCATGTAGCTAAATTATGCAAAAACGAAAAAATATGTGCTAACTGTTCCAACACGTTCCACACCAATGAAGAATTGAATGAAAAATGTACCTTACCAGCAGCATGTATAAGCTGTAAAAGTCAAAATCTAAATGACACTAAGCACTCTTCCTTTGATAAATGTTGTCCTATCTTTCTTAAGGAAAAAGAAATTCAAGCCATAACAACTCTCGAAAAAGTAGGTAAAAAAAAGGCCACAGCTTTATACAAGCAAAGACATTCCCAGCAAGATACCACTTACTCTAAAAAATAATGAACAAAACATACCTTCTTCGTCAACAAGTATGCCTCCTCGAATAGAATCAACCAAACCACGCTTTGTTAAAGATTATTCGGACCTAATAAGTGATAATGATAACTCTTTATCGGAAATGGAAACGGATCATCTAAGCAGTTCACCACAAACTATTAGTGGTACACAGCCAATTATTTTACCCAAAAATGCTTCAAAAAAATTAAGGAACAAAATAAAACAAGCTACTCGTAAATCTAAAAAAATTAATAATTAACAGTTTCAAATCTCGTAAAAATTAAAAACAATTTAATTGTTTCATTATGCCTTTATTGTTTTGTATACATATTTCTTTAATTAATTACCGTATAATTTTGAAAATAGTCATTTATAGCAGTATCAGACAAATATATATATATCATCATTATCTTCTATTTTGAGAATAACCACTATTCTCATTTTTAAATTAACCTTATTTTATTACATTATATTTACTCTTAATACTATATACATTTCTTATTGTTGTTATTCTACACTACACGTTTATACATCATTATCTTTATTAATCACTTTTAAGGGGATTACTCTTATATTCAAGTGTTGTACTCTTCATCTGTTCCGTATAAGCATAGTGAAACTTAAACGTTGTAATCTATACTCCTCCAACAAAAATGGTAAAATATGTATGGCTTTGGTCTTAACCAGGGTTACCGTTAGGAATTTTTGAAAAGTCGCACAAAAGGTTGTTTTATAAAAATAAAGTCGCACAAAAAAGTCGTTTCAGAAAATAAAAGTCGCACATCTTTTTTTTAACGTTTTTTATTAATAAAAAGCATAACAAAACAATTGAAACAAAAAGCTTATTGCAGAATTCATTTTTATCATATTTCATAACAATGTACATGTTTGTCCAAGTTTTAATGTATAGTGAAAACATTTACTTAAGTTTAATAAATTTGTCGTATGCTGCCAATGTCAAAGGAGTAGAATTTCTGTTTAAAAACAAGCCAAAAAAGTTAAGGTTAATATATTTTTGACAAAATTTAAACTTGTCCAATTAAAGCCCCTTGAAAATTTTACTTTAATTCCTTTCGTTTGATCTTGGCGCAATATTTCTTTTTCTTAACATACCTACATAAATACTACTTTTTTGAAATTTCTATATTTAGAAATAAGTTCATCACAGGGAATCCAGTCTTCTATATCTTTGTCTATTAAATTTAAAGATGACAGCATTGAATTGCATGTTTTTACATTGCTTTGCTAGTAAACTACAGGTGGTGCTAAGACTACAACAATCCAAAACCAACAGAAACAACAGAGGTTTTTTGCATTGCATTGCTAACAAAACACTGACAAATTAAAACAAATTGATCCGAACTGTCAAAACTTGCCACCACCTTGAACTGAATTCGCATCAAATACGTTGTATACATGACAAGGTTGCAAAAATGTAATAAAAGTGTTGCCAAATGAACAATAATTTATGAATTGTTTTTAAATTTTGACGAGGCTATTTTGACGAATTTTTTTTTTTGATACAAATAATAAGAAAATTGAATGTTTTGTAAGAATCTTAACAAAAAGGGTAAAAAGTAGCAGAAAAATTAAAATAGTCGCAAAAGTCGGTGATAAAAAAAAGTCTCACAAAAAGTCGCAGACCGCTGAAAAGGGTCAAATTGCGACTTTAGTCGGGCGAACGGTAACACTGGTCTTAACATATCTTTACGCAGCTTATATGAGAATCAAAATCAGAATACTACATTGGAATAAATTGTGCTCTCATCACACAGCTAATATTTATCTCTTTTTGTCACAGATCACTTCTCTCGCAATCTTAATTATCTTTGTTATCAAAATCTCTTGTGATATAGAAATCAAAATCATTGTTTCATGTTATGCTCTTTTTTGTAATACAAATATGACAGATTCCGTCCTATTAAGATATTTACACATACATAATTTAAATATACCACAAATCCGAACGCTAAATATATATCATATGACTTACTCTACTTATTGCTTCTACATTTATTCGAGTTTATTCTCAATAATTATTACAATACATGTTTTAACACAAAAAAATTTTGCTTTAATCAAAAAAGTTGCATAAACACAAAATCAATTTTACACCGTATTTCGGCTGTTCTATTAACCCATCAAAAAAACTTACAGAACAAATCACAGAGTATACAGAGGCGTCACGAGACAGAAAATATTGTGTTTTTTTCTGTCTTTTTCTTCGAAAGCTGCCCTTTTTGCGTTTTTTGTTTTGATTATGCAATTTGTGTAGATAGTAGCGGCCTGTTTTTACGCATTGTCACTTCACTAACAAAAAACGTTTTCTTTCTCTTTCTTCGAAAGCTGCCCTCGCAAATGATTTAGGCATTTTTCGTACGTCACTTTTTTCATCTCTGTATACTTTGTGGTACAAATGCATATATGTAAATATATTATACAATTAGTTTTTACTTAAACAATAGTTGCGTTCGAGAACACAAAAGTTTTTACTATTTTTTACTAAACTTTACTGCATTTTGCGAAATTGCGTTCGAGTACACAAAATGCAGTAAATGAGAACATAAATTGAGAGCGAAAAGTGACAGTTCTTGTCTGAGTATTTACAAATTTTTACTGCAGAAATTTTTGCAGTAAAATTTTGTAAATCAAAAAAACATATGTTTCAAAAGGTAAACAAGCAAAAGTAACAAATAAAAAGCATACAAATTGTGAAAAAATTGTTAAATAAAAGAAAAGTTGAAATAAAAATATAGATAAAATAGAGTTGTAAAAGTGTGAAGTATTTGGGTACTTAAGTAATCAGTAGCAAAAAATTATTCATGTTCTTTTAAATAATTTAACCCGCTACAAATAAGTAAAATCAAATAAAATAAGAAACAAACAAATATGAAAGATTACATAAAATAGTTTGTTTGTATTTTCCAAAAATGTTCGTGTTATAAAAAGTATTTAATCGAGTACCGATAAGAAAACGAGTTAAGTAGTCAAAAGTGTCAATATTTTTCAACACTTCAATTATTTGCCATCAGGTGTTGGCTTTATTTTACGAATTTTTACAAATTTTGCGTTCGCGTACTTTTTTGGACAACAGCTTTTTGTGAGAGTAAATTTTTCAGTTTACTCATTTACTGCATTTTACTGTAAAAGTACTCAAACGCACCTAATAACACTTAATATTTTACAATGGAACATGAACGGCTACATAAATAATTATAACGAATTACAAATACTAATCAAAACCTACTGCCCAAAAATTATATGTCTACAAGAAACCCATATCAATTCTCCTGTAAATATTCCTATTCCTATTAATTACACTTTATACCAAAAAAAAAAATACATCTTCAACAAGGTATGGAGGTGTGGCTATTTTAACACATAACTCACTGCAACATAAGCAAAATCCAGTATCCAATGAGTTCGACACAATTTCCATTGAGATTATATCTAAAATCAAATTTAATATTTTTAGCACATACATTGCACCGACAATGAATTTTAATGAGTCTAATCTCGCTAATATATTAAGTTCAAACCTTCCTGCACTCATATCTGGAGATTTTAACAGCTCCCAAAGGAACTGGGGATCAAATTTAAACAGCCGCAGAGGTAACATTTAAGCAAAATATATTAATAGAACAGATCTTGTATTATTAAATGATAAGTCTCCTACCCATTTTAATACCCATGGGACATTTTCCCATATTGACCTATCACTTTGTTCGCCTTCTCTGGCTCTACACGCTGTATGGGAAATAGAAAAGAATTTATTTGGAAGTGACCACTTTCCAATTATCATTAAGTTGTTTCCGGCGCATGCAATTAATAATAATGGTAATAAACCTAGATTTAATACCAAACTCGCAGACTGGAATAAATTTCGGAATTTATGTATAGATTTTGATCGAAATAGATTGGTAACGGACAACATAAATAAAGAAACCGCAAATGTATGTAGAATAATTTTACAATCTGCCAACTATTCAATTCCACAGTCACGTTTCATAAAAAGGAAAGTTCCTTGGTGGAACAAGGAATTGGAAAAACTTAAATCCGATAAAAACAGACTTTGGCATTTGTTTAAAAGGAACATGACACAGTATAACCTCCTAACCTACAAACGGGCTAACGCTATTTATAAAAGAGAAATAAAACTATCGAAGAGAACTTCTATCTATAACTTGACCTCCGCCATTTCTCCAAATACTCCAATTGACAAAATTTGGTACAATATTAGAACTTTACCGGCTACAAATCGACACAGAGTATTCACTGCATCTCCTCAATAACAGACCAGAACACTTTAATCACAGATAAAACGGAAATAGGAAAAGAATTTGCCAAGTTTTGGTCGGAGAACTCCAACGATTCCAAATTCTCTAGGAATTTTATTATGAGAAAACAAAATGTAAGATTAAATTCTTTAGTATCCGCTCCCTGTACGGGTGCTATGAGAATAGAATCTGACATTAGTTTTATAGAACTTTCTTCAATCCTGGGAAAGCTAAGAGGAAAAACACCTGGTATTGACAGGATATAGTACCCAATGCTAAAAATGGCCCCAATACAATTGAAAAAAAGAATTTTAAACCTGTACAACGTAATTTTCGCATATTATATCCCCCAGCAGTTCAAGAATAGTGTTGTTGTCCCGATTCTGAAACCAGGAAATAATAAAACACTGGTCAAATCCTACCGGCCCATATCTCTAAATCCATGTCTTTCAAAGATCTTAGATAGAATAACAGCCAATAGGTTATGGTGGTTTGTTATTTCTAACAAACTTCTTAATGGCCGGCAATTTGGTTTCCGCAAAGGGAGCTCAACAATTGATACTCTACTATATGTAGACTATCAACTTGCTAATTGTCTCTCGCTACGCAAGCACGCGACCATTGCGTCGTTAGACTTTGAACGAGCGTTCGAGAAAATTGGCATACATTCAATATTGGACCAATTAATGGAGTGGAAATTGGGACCTAAAATTATTAAATACATCTTTAACTTCATGACAAAAATGAAGATAACAGTTCGCATCAGTAAGCATTATTCAAACTCAGTTCCTCTTTATAATGGAGTACTACAGGGTTCGCCCCTGTCGGTGGTTCTTTTCGTTATAGTCTATAACAAACTGTGCTCCATTATTTCGCTCCATCGAGAAATCGATTTTTGTGCATATGCGGATAATTTTAACATTATTATTTAATCACCCAGAAGAAAACCTATTATATTTAAGCTTGATAATCTTTTTAATGACATAAAAAACTGGTGTGACTATTCGGGTGCTTCCCTTTCCACTATAAAATGCAAATATATTCACATATGCCGTCTGAAAAATTGTAATTGTGAAATTCGTGCATTAAATATTTCAATTTTAAAAGTAGATACTTTTCGTTTGCTAGGTTAAATTATAAATAAACGTTACAATTGGAACGACCACATAGAATACCTAATATGTTCGCTTTCAAATCGTTTGAACATTATAAAATGCCTATCCAGCATTAAGTGGAATTGCAATTCACTCAACCTTATCGCGATAACCAAATCTTTAGTACTTTCCAAAATAAATTATGGTCTGCAAATTTATGGCAATTCCCCAAAAACAGTTAAGAACAAAATTAATTCAATTATTAACTCATGCATAAGAACTTCTCTTGGTGCATTTCGCTCTACGCCTATTTCTAATTTAAGATATGAGACTAATACAAGACTAATACAACCAAACTCTTCAGAGTTTCTCTATACAATGAAAAAAGCCCACTAAAACCAATATTCAGAAAAATAAGTAGTTCCA
This sequence comes from Pollenia angustigena, assembly GCA_930367215.1. Taxonomy (NCBI): domain Eukaryota; kingdom Metazoa; phylum Arthropoda; class Insecta; order Diptera; family Polleniidae; genus Pollenia; species Pollenia angustigena. The sequence continues at coordinate 231,603,371 of OV884060.1, forward strand.
AGAAAGTTTCCAAGGTTCATTCAACAATCTACAGAACAATTCAGGGTTGCAACATGCTTGATATACCACTGTATAACACTAAACATAAAAACAAACAACCGCCTCCTCCATGGCTTTTAGATGCTTCTTCGGTTAACACAAGCTTGCATGAATTATTAAAATCTAACACTTCCTCCTCGGTAAATAAGAGCCTGTTTGCAAGTTTGAAGAACGACCTGAGAAATTTTAGTTTAATATTTACGGACGGTTCCAAGACCAATTCATTGGTTTCTTATAGTATAACTACCAGAGTTCGGAATATTCATTCACTATTCACTCATTGTCACGAATAAAAAATTTCATTCACTGTTGTATGTATGCTTTTTTATTCGTGTTTAAAAACACAAAAAAATTTTGCTATATAAGTTCTTGTATAAAAGTAGTTTTATTGTTTTTTGTTTTTACAAAACACATGAGATAATAAGAGAGATTTTTCTTTTTTTATATTTGTACATGTGAGAATTGTTTTTTTTATACTTCTTTTCTTCGTCTTTTCATTCACACATACTTCCAAATATTCGCTTGGTATTTACATCATAATCTTTGTTGTGTTTTGCTTTATTCGTGTTTAAAAACTCAAAAAATCTCTTTTGCTGTATTTGTTCTTGTATTTGTATTGTTTTTTGTTTCTACTAAAAACATGAGATAATAAGATCAACACAGAAAAAATTATTTTTCCAATTCAAACAAAAAATTTGTAGAATCAAACAATTTGTTGTCTAAAATCGGTCCTACAAACAAATTCGCATATTCAAACAATTTATTTGCATTTTGTTTATTGAAAAAAAACGCCGATTTTTTCAAACAAATAATTTTACAGAATCAAACAAAAAGTTTACTAAAATTTATATAATTTTGCTGAATCAAACAAACAAGTTTTGGCACGAGCAATGACGCGCACACAAGCAAGCACTGTTGGCGAAGATGAAGCAGAGCAGAGCGGCCGGCTGGCTTTGAGACACATTTTTTTGTTGGAATAATTTTTAAACGAAGTCATATTTATACTCACAGTGTTTTTCTTCATCACTCACTGTTGCTTTATCCTTTCCTTTGCTAATGAAGAAGAAATGTAACCAAAAACGGCGGCAGACCGAATCGATATGTTTTCCGCCATCATTCTATTTTTGTATTTGATGTATTTAAACAAACTATTTAAAAAAATTGAATACGGGATTTCGTTTTTTTTTTACCAAATTTGAAACCAACCAAAAATTGATTTTGTTTCTTATAATGTGTTTTTTCTGTTGTTTAAAAAAAATTAAACGTTTTTTTTACCTGCTATTGTTTTTGTTGTTTTTTTACTACAAACCTCGTCACGCTATTTTATCATTTTTCTTATTGCTGTACTTTTTTAAAGCGTCCAAAAATAGACTGCATGTGTTTTTTGTTGTAGTTCTTATATTTCACATAAAGAAGTGTTGCTTACAATCAATAAAAAATGCAAAAAGACGACAACATTAAAGAGCGTTAAATATTTCATACAAAATTATGAAAACTTCAAACCAATAGCGCGCTTATTAAATTTTTGAAGAGTTGTCCACATTTTTGTTGGTTAAATAAAAATCAAACAAAAATATTGATTGAATCAGTAAAAAAATTTGTAGAAATCAAAAAAATTTCAAACAAGCGTTTGTTTGAAAATAATTCGGCAATAATTTTTTCTGTGAGGATTGTTTGAATTTAACATTGAAAAAAAAACAAATTATAAGCAATTAGTTTCTTTTTAGGGAAAATTTGGGGAAAACAATTTTTTTAAGTAAAACTACCGCACGTAAAAGAAACAAAAAAAAAAAAACATTATAGGTACATATGTAATTTATTTTATATTTTTTTATTAAAGCTTTAAAAGAACATAACGCAACACTTTTAAAATAAATAATTCATTAAAAAAGTTTAAATTAAATATTAAAATAACATAAATTTAGATAAAAAAAAATCAAAATCAAATTTGCACTGTTGTCATATTTTCAAATGTTTATTTTCTTTATGTATAAAAGCAACATGAATAAACGACGCGTAAAAAAAAAACATGTGCAAAGTAAGTGCTGGTTCACACAGGTCAAGTTTGACTCTTCAAGTCTCGAGCTTTTAGGAGAGAGGGGTAAAGAGAATGGAAAGGGGTACATACTTGACCGTACCAGTCAGTTTTGTATTTTTCTTTCTTACAAAACTGACTGGTACGGTCAAGTATGTACCCCTTTCCATTCTCTTTACCCCTCTCTCCTAAAAGCTCAAGACTTGAAGAGTCAAACTTGACCTGTGTGAACCAGCACTAAAACAAAAAATTTTGCAAGCATTATTCATGTCAGTTTATCATGTATGTTGAATATTTTCGAACCCTGATAACTACTGAAGATACTGTTTTGAAAGTTTCTAAAATTATTGATCATAGCTCAATTTTTTCGGCGGAAATCATTGCAATTTATGAGGCACTTATATATGCGAAGCAAAAGAACGGCAAATTTGCGGTATGTATAGATTCACTGTCGGCACTAAAGGCTATACTAAATATAACAAATAGTGAATACTATGCATCAAATATCAGAAATATTCTTATTGAAAAATCTCCTGATATTAAATTAGTTTGGGTTCCTGGCCATAGTGGAATTCAAGGCAACGACCTTGCTGATTTGACTGCCAGAAACGCAGAAAACAGCCCCTTCATTACACTAATAATTTGAATCGAAGAGATTTGGAAAAACTCATTGACGAATACTTTATTTCAATTAAAAGGGAAAATGTGTACAACTCAACATCTCGTTGGTATCAAACGATTAATTACGACAGAAAAACTATATACGACTATGCGATGATATTTGGGAAATATATACATAGAATCGAATATAGTAAGTTCTTACGTCTACGCCTGGGACACACCAGAGTAACCCATGGAATTCTATTTGACACCAATGTTAATCTATCTTGTAATTGTAACATCAATCTTTCCACGACACCTAAGCATTTTCTGTGCGAATGCCCAGCACTTTGTTCCTGTAGAAACTCCATATTCCAAAATTCTGACCCATTATACCTACTTTCCCATCCCACCATTAAAAATGTCACAGTATTAATAAACTTTCTTTAAATCTCGAACATGTATAACAGAATATAATCTTTGTAATTATCATTAGAAAAATTTAATTTTATCACGTTGTTTCTAACTTCATATGTTTATAACAACTAAAATTTCTTAATAATTAAGAGAGCTGAAGGCCAATGTAGCTATTGCTCTTCCTAAGATTTTATCTTATAATTTGTAATTATAGATAAAATAAATAAATAAATAAAATAAATAATATTAAAATGTATATTAATTTGTTTAAGCTTAAGGTCTTTTTTATATTAAAATATTTATTTTACTTTAACAAAAAAAATTAATAAAATTAATATCTATATATATAAAAAGAAGTGTACATTTTGATTGTCACTCCATAACTCGAGAACGGCTCGACCGATTGCCATAAAATTTTTAGGGAAGGTACAGGGAGGAGTGATGATGGTTAGTTGATTTTGAAATCCAAAATCGGGGCAGGGGAATTGGTACCCCCCATAGGATGCCAATATTTAATATCGCATATCTTAAGACCCGCTGCACGCATTTTGTTGAACTTTTGGTAGTAGGATCTTCTAAGCCCCAAAATTTAAATAAAACAGTAGCGGGGGAAGTGGTTCCCCCCATAGGACGCCAATGTTTAATATAGCATATCTTAAGAACTGTTACAGTGAGAATGTTCAAACTTTGTAGAAGTCACTCTTATGGTATACTACTCTATTGAGAATAAAAATAAAGCGGTAGGCGCAGGGGGGAAATACCTCCCATAGGATGCATATATTAAATATATGTAGCTCAACTGAAGAACTATTTAAGGGACAGCCTTCAAACGTGGTTAAAGCTACTATTATGGTAAAATGAAAATTTCAATATAAAAATGGGCGGGGTTGACAGGGGAGGAGCAGTACCCCTCATAGATAGAAATATAATTAAGAGCCGCTGCATGCATTTTGTTGAACTTTTGATAGTAGGATCTTCAGAGCCCCAAAACTGAAATAAAATAGTAGCGGGGGAAGTGTTACCCCCAAAAGGACACCAATGTTTAATATCGCATATCTTAAGAACTGTTATAGTGAGAATGTTCAAACTTTGTAGAAGTCACTCTTATGGTATACTACACTATTGAAAATAAAAATAAAGCGGGTAGGCGCAGGGGGGGAAATACCTCCCATAGGATGCATATATTAAATATCACTCAACTAAAGAACTATTAAAGGGAGAGTCTTCAAACGTGGTTAAAGCTACTATTATGGTTAACTTTAAATTTCAATATAAAAATGGGCGGGGTTGACAGAGAAGGAGCAGTACCCCTCATAGATAGAAATATAATTAAGAGCCACTGCACGGATTTTGTTGAACTTTTGATAGTAGGATCTTCAGAGCCCCAAAACTGAAATAAAATAGCAGCGGGGGAAGTGTTACCCCCCATGGGACACCAATGTTTAATATCGCATATCTTAAGAACTGTTAAGTGAGAATGTTCAAACTTTGTAAAAGTCACTCTTATGGTATGCTACACTTTTGAAAATAAAAATAAAGCCGGTAGGCACAGGGGGAAATACCTCCCATAGGATGCATATATTAAGTATCTCTCAACTGAAGAAGTGGTTAAAGCAGTGTAGCGAAGCGCACGGGTTAAGCTAGTTTTTATATAAAAAAGAACTCAAGCTTAAACAAATTTATATCAATTTAAATAATAAAGGTCGAATAAGAAAAAATTATATTAATAAAAATAATTTTTGTAATTTCACAAACTTAATTTCTTTCTCACACAATTTGCTTTTATATTTTTCTTTTTTGCTTCTTTACAAATTTTTAATTTGGAAAAATACCAAGAACGCCACATGCCTAGATATGTAAGTTAATTGGGACCTCCTGAACACGAAAGACGTTGTAATTTTTTTTTCTAAGTACCTTTTTTTAGATAACGGTACTTTTGTGTTTTTCCGTGTATGGTCCCACTCAAACCCTTGTGGAGCCCAACCGAAAAGTCCGATCGAGATTTTTCATTTTATTTCTTTTTTTTTCTACGTTATAGTAAAAATCTGGAATGTTTTATTTTTTACCAAATAGTTGTAACGGACGCTTTTCAATTATAAAATTTTCTTTCTCTTATAAAATTTTGAATTTAAAATTTAGGTATACATATATTTGCGAAAGGTGGGGAAAATGTTTACGTATTGATATTTATGTTACAGGTAATTGATCTTAATAAAAACATTTTCCTATAATTTGAAAATAAAAGTATAAACTATACATTAATCTCATATCAGGAAAAATAAAAGATGTATGAGTATTATATGTGGTTAACATTACTGGTGCTAGTAATGAATTCATGTTTAAAATCTAGCAGATCGTTCATGGTAATGTCATGACATTAACAATGTATCGTAAGTACCCTTTATTACAACAGAGGGAATTGTATATATCATTAAGTACTTTTGACTTTTTATTTTCGAACTTTATCCAATTTTGTTTTGTACTTGAAACGTGGGGACATATATAAAGGCTATTTCGAAGTTGTACTTCCTTTCTTTTCTTCCAAATTTCAAGTGGACAAGCTATTTTGGTAATCAAAATTTTTAATCTTTGTGAATAAAACACATCCCACCTTGGTGAAATTAAAATATCAAAAACACAAATTGCTCTATGGGAGTATATTCCGGAGAAAAGGCGTGCAAATAGTCATATTTCATGAGCTTATATTGCTCGGAAGCATTGACCTGGATTGGGGATCAAAATACTATCCATCGGGGATAATACCCACGACTGCCTAATTTTATAAAGGTGGAGTCTTCAAAGTAAGGCATTCATATGTGTGGATGGATAGGTCGCACATCCTCTGCAGCTTCAATCGGAAAGCCTTATTTTAAAAAAATTCCACTTTCCCAAAGGGAAAACGTAGCTATTGTTACCCAAAACCTATTCAAAGTGTCTGCCTTTCCGATGTCGACCATAACCTAATTTTCTTCACCCTCAATCAGCCTCAGAAGCAACTTACGTTGCAGCATTAACGATACAAGTGATAAACCAACTCTAAAAAAAATAAGAAAAACCATCAAAAAAAAATAGGAAAAATTTTCACCAGAAAACTAAACAAAAGTGGGCAAAAGTGAAAAAAATTAATTTTGAGAAAAAAAAAACCACATAATTACCGTACAATATTAATGCGAAATGTGAAGAAAGCATTTCATTAAGATTTAAATTTTATTATCATAAAAAAAAAAAAAAAAAAAAAAAAAGAAAAAAGAAAAATAAAACAAGAGAAAAAAAATTAAAGTTTTAGCAAGTGGAAAAAAATGGAAAAGAATCAGAGAACAAAAGCTTTAATATATAAGTAAAATGTTGCATCGTAATAGTAATTAATAGTATACACCAAAGGCTAAAGAACAAACAGTAATAAGAAAACAAATTAATCTTAATTTGGCTAACGTAACCCAAAGGCAAGAACTATAAACATTGCACTCTTTTAGCACCCTGCATCGGTACCCTGGAGGGCCTTCTACTGTTCGATGTTATGTTGGTAAGTTGGATCATTTATATCTCAAACTTCATGTTATGTTAATAGTTCTTGCAATATAAATCCTAAACCTAAAATATTCCTAATCCAACTGAAAATAACAACAACCAAAGAAAGTTATTTCCAGAGAGAGTAAGGTTGAGTACAAGCGGGTTAAACCGATAAGAACCAATACACTAGAAACCGAAGTTTATAAACATGTTGATTGGTTTTGCACTTAATTACTCTCACTGTAAAGTTCTTTGTCTACTTATTTAGCTAAGTGCATTCAGGCAGATCGTTTGCTAAAACATAAAATGTATAGAGACGTTTGGTTGTTGTCATTTGTCAAAGTTTAACTAAAACGCAAAAGAAAAGACCTAAAAGAAAAAAAAAACACACAAATAAGTAGAAATAAAAGATAAAAACAAATGAATTTTTTATGTAATTTGCAAAAGAAAAAAAAAAAACAGAAGTAAAAAAAAAACAAAATTATCCATCATTTTATATACAGTACTTATACAGTATACAGTATTTTTTCTAAATTTTTTTTTTAATTAAACCTTTAGCCTTTTAATGGCATTTTGGCCGGTTTCTCTATGAAAAGGCTAAATGTTTAAATAAATAATGAATTATCTATAAAACTTAGTGTAAATTCCTTTGAAATATAATTATGTTTTATCAGAATTTGAATTAAAACCTTATTCTTCATAATGGAGTGCTAACTTAAAATTCAGTAAATTCAGTCATGCTGGACCTAGTAGATTTGTTTAACTTAAATAATAAGGGAGTCTAAAATAAAACATTTGTATAAAATTAATTGTCTTAGAGAAGGACACGAACCCCCCACCCGGGCGGAAACACCAATTTTATTTGTAATGTATCACATAGGTTTATATAGTTGTAGAATGGAATCCGAAAAAAAAAATAATGAATTTACTTTAAAAGGGAAAATTCTACACTAGAGCTGCATTAGAGGTAGGACGGTGGGAGCCATTATGTTGCTAGCAAAGCAGCCGGGTGTAGAATTTTCCCTTTTAAAGTAAATTCATTATTTTTTTTTTTTCGGATTCCATTCTACAACTATATAAACCTATGTGATACATTACAAATAAAATGGCGGCCAACGTGGGGCCGAAAGGACTGGTGTTCTTTCAGGCTCTAAACTTTTATATATTCTTTTTGGTAAATTTCATCAATAAAACTTGAATGCTAATAAGTTCTGGCTTTATGACTTTTGCTTATAAATCATATATAAAACCTGACTGGAGTTTTCAGCTATTTGAGGGTATAATGTTGAATACGCTGACCGTTAGGAAATTATATATGCTTTTATATACTGAAGAATTGTTCTCAGGAGGAATTAGTATCTAAAGTTAAGTAGGAATAATATTTTGAATAGCTATTTATATGTCACAGGCTTAGTTATCAGCAACCTATATTCAAATGGATTTCATTACTTCGTCGGGGACATCTAGTGACCTTTGAATGGTGGGAATTACTAATAACAGAAACGGACTGTTAGTATTTTGTTGGTTTAGCTAAATATAATGCTAATCTCGATATTATTTATTACTCTATAGCCCAAAAATTTTTTTTCTCGTGTAAGCAAAATTTGTATGATTCAAACTTTCCTTATTTTATAGTTCACCTTTTGATATAAAAACACCTTAATTTAAAACACTTGTTTTCTATCAAATTTGATTATATTTGGTATTATTTCTGTTTTTTTTGAAACCCATATCTATAGATTATAATTAGTTTTTTTTTCGGAATTAAATATGTTTGTATCGTGTAATTAACGAATTCAAATTCATTACATCGACATTGGGTAGTTTTATTAAAATTCATATTTTTTTTTGCGTAAAAGTATTAATCATGTCACTTGATCGTTCGCCTCCCGTAAAAAGTCTTCCTCCCCCATTGCCTTTGGCTCCGGTTGCCATTGAATCATCCGTATGCCATATATGCACCGAGACTATGACTGAAGGTCAGGATTGTCTCATTATTCATGAATGTTCCCATGCATACCATAGACACTGCATAGAGTCACATTTATCGAATTCCAATGAATGTCCAGTGTGTAAAAGAATATTTTAACTCTCTGAGTTGCGTAAATTGGAAGTTGGCACTAAACTTCTTCCTGTGGCTAAAACCAATCCTAAGGGTAAAGGGCGTGGAACATCGACTAAAACTTATGCTACTCGTAGCACGAGTCGCAATCTCTTTGCTGATTCACAAAATCCAACTGGAGGTTATCCCAATAATCCTCTGGTCGACATCACAGCTCCCAATAGACCTACACAGAATGAGTTTGATAATAACTTTGGTAGTACACCCATTCGGCAACATTCAAATCCAACTCATTCGCGAAATGCAAACTATACTAATATTGATTATAATGAAATAAATCGTATGATTGGGGACAATATAGCTAGGCTTTTGGCAAACTTGAATATAGTCCCCTCTGTAAATCAAGCTGATAATAACGTTGAGAGTCAAGATCGTACAGCTGGACCGGATAATCGTAATGGGGGTCAGAATGTGGCAACGGGCAACTTTTTAAATTCTTCCAATTCACACTCTTTTAACACCTCACTACATCCGGATAAAATAACGTCCGTTATCCAAAACTGGAATTTAAAATTTGATGGTTCGTCTGTTGGCTTAAATGTTGACGAGTTCTTATATCGAGTTAGGTCACTGACCCGTGATAATTTTAACGGGGATTTTACGGTCGTCTGCAAAAATTTGCATATTCTATTGACAGGGAAGGCAAGAGACTGGTATTGGCGATACCATAAGATGGTTCAGGTAATCAACTGGTCAGATTTTTGTGACGCCATTAGGTGTCAATATAAGGAATTTAAGTCCTCCTTTGACATACGCGAAGAACTTCGCAACAGGAAACAAAAACCTGGTGAAACTTTTGACACCTTCTATGAATCTGTTTCATCTATCATGGATCGCCTACCAAGTCCCATGGCTGAACCAGAGTTAATTGAAATTCTGGCAAGAAATCTTCGTCCAGACATTCGCCAGGACTTGTTATATGTGCCGATCCATTCCATACCCTATCTACGAAAGCTCGTACAAATGAGGGAAAACTTTTTAAATGACGAATTTGTACGGAAAAATTATGTGGGTCGAAACGGTAATAATATAAACCAACGTCGTTATGTAAATGAAATTGACGGCACAATTGATGATGATTTAGATCACGTTCCAGCTACATTGTGTCACTTGTGCTTCTCGTAAACAAACCCTGTCAAAAAACTACCAACCTTTCAATCGTGCCAAGGAACGTACATAAAGCCCAATCAACATACGGCTGAAAAACTTAGTTATAACAAATTTGACCAATTTTCTGCACTCAGTAAAAACCAAACTCCATCTGAGGCGTCTTTATATGTTAACCAACGTGATGTTCCCCTAAAGAATGTTGACTTTTCAACTAAACCCATTACAATTCTACAACGTCCGAATTCCCTTGATTCCAGTTCCGATATAAATCGTATAGTATTTCCTAAAACTCCATATCATAAACGCTGGGAATTTTATCTAAGAAAACGAGATGAAATTTTTAACGTGTCAACCATTTGCAGTCGGCAAACTAAGCGGTCGACACGTCGAATGAGAAGGTTTTATAAAGGACGTAAAATTTGTCGAAAATTACTGGTATCTACCATAGTTTCTAATCCCACAGATAGGAGATATTATGCTAAAGTGCGCTTTTTGCACTTTGAAGAATTCGGGTTACTCGATACTGGCGCTAACATCAGCTGTATAGGTTCCGATCTAGCCTTAAATGACTTCTCTAAATTTCCTAATTTTTTTAAATGCAAGAGTTTTGTCAAAACTGCTGATGGTAAAACACAGCCGGTTTTGGGGTGGTTGGACGTAGAGATCTCATTTCAAGAAACAAAAAAACCTATTAAAATCTTTATAATACCTGCGATTTCACAAAGATTGATTTTGGGAATCGACTTTTGGAACACGTTTGCATTGCTTCCAGACCTAGTTGGAGGGGCTAGCATTGTTTTTGTGGATCCGAGGTCGAAGTTTCCTGCTAGCCTATCCGCTATTAGTAAAGAGTCTGATATTCTGTCCGATGCTATGAACAATTCAATAACTGAAGGTGATAATTTATATCCCCTCAACTCTAAACAACGACAACAGCTTAACGCTGTTACTGAAATGTTCCCTAATTTTGAAAGAGAGGGGTTGGGCAGGACTAGCTTAATAAAACATAGTATTGATGTAGGTGATGCCATCCCAGTTAAACAACGTTTTTATCCGGTTTCTCCCGCAGTGGAAAAACTGATGTTTACTGAGATTGATAGAATGTTGGCATTGGGGGTGATCGAGTTATCAACATCTTCCTGGAGTTCACCTATGCGTTTGGTTGTAAAACCAGGTAAAGTGAGACTCTGCTTAGATGCTAGGAAGATAAACCTAGTAACTAAAAAGGATGCTTATCCCCTCCCGAACATCGAGGGAATTTTTGCAAGACTTCCAAAAGCCAATCTCATATCGAAACTAGATCTGAAGGATGCCTATTGGCAAATTGCCCTGGAGGAAAAGTCCAAGAGTTTGACTGCGTTCACAGTCCCTGGTAGACCTCTCTACCAGTTTGTAGTGATGCCTTTTGGACTGTGTAACGCTCCCCAAACTATGTGCAGATTGATGGACGAGGTGATTCCACCTGATCTACGGCACTGTGTCTTTGGTTATCTGGATGATCTGGTAATTGTATCCGAGGACTTTACCACCCATTTAGAAGTACTAGTTCGCATTGCTTCCCAGTTCCGAAAAGCCAATTTGACACTAAATATATCAAAGTCTAAATTTTGCGTTACAAAGGTGAATTACTTGGGATATGTAATAGGGAACGGAGGGATAACAACTGATCCGGAAAAGATTACAGCAATCATTAATTGGCCTGCACCCAGGAATTTAAAACAAGTTCGTGGCTTTCTTGGATTGGCGGGGTGGTATCGGCGCTTTATCGAAAATTTTTCTACCGAAGTATTTCCCATTACAGAAGTGCTGTCAACAAAGAAAAAATTTTTATGGACAGGAGCTGCGCAACAAGCTTTTAATAGAATAAAAATGCTCCTAACCACCGCTCCGATCTTGTCAAATCCAAATTTTTCAGAAAAATTCTTCTTGCACTGCGACGCTAGTGATTACGGTATTGGCGCGGTTCTGGTGCAATTGGATAGGGAAGGAAATGAGAAACCAATTGCATACATGAGTAAAAAATTAAGTTCAGCCCAACGTAATTACAGCGTCACCGAGCGAGAATGCCTAGCTGCTATTGAAGCTATAAAAAGATTTCGATGCTATTTGGAGTTGCAAGAATTTGAGGTGGTTACGGATCATTCTAGTTTATTATGGCTTATGAGGCAACCCGACCTCAGTGGAAGATTGGCCCGGTGGGTTTTTAAGCTACAGGCGTATAAGTTTACCATCTCGCACAGAAAAGGAAAAGAAAACATAGTACCCGATGCGCTTTCAAGAATACCAACTGATGAAGTAGTTGCATTAGAAATTAGTGAACCGGAAATAGATTTAAATTCTCCCCATTTTGATGATCACGAATATAACGATTTGAAGGAAAAGGTTAACAAGTATGCGGCGAATTATCCTGATGTTAAAGTTGTGGACGGATACGTTTACTATCGTACACAACATTACTCTGGAGAAGAGGCGCAGGAACAAGAATGCTGGAAACTGTGGATTCCGTATAATCTTCGAAGGGATACTATTTCTAGAGCTCATGATTTCCCCGTTAGAGCTCACGGGGGTATGAAAAAAACAGTTGAGCTCTTAAGGAGAAACTTTTTCTGGCCTGGAATGGTCCGAGATATAAAAACTTATATACGCAACTGTGAGGTTTGTAAAACCACTAAATCCCCAAATTTTATTATGAAACCACCAATGGGTAATCAAGCTGTTTCCGAACGTCCATTTCAGCGTCTTTATATAGACTTATTGGGACCATATCCCCGTAGTAAATCGGGTTTTATCGGTATACTTATCGTTTTGGATCATTTCAGCAAATATCATTGGCTATGCCCACTGAAAAAATTTACATCTACAAGTATTCAAGATTTTCTACAAAAGAATATTTTTCACGTATACGGAGTACCAGAAATAATAATAAGTGATAATGGTAGCCAATTTCGCGCAAATGACATTAATGCATTTTTAACTGCGAATGGTATTAAACACATATATACCGCACTTTATTCCCCCCAATCCAATGCCTCAGAACGGGTAAATCGATCGCTGATTGCAGGTATAAGAGCATTTCTTAAAAAAGACCATCGCTTATGGGATGAAAACCTAACTGCCATCAGTTGTGCCTTGCGTAATTCGTTTCATCAATCCATCGGATGTTCACCTTATCACGCATTGTTTGGCTTTGATATGGTTACACACGGCTCCTCGTATGAAATATTACGAAAACTTCGGTTGCTTAACGAACCATCTGGAAGTGTTGCAAGAGACGATCAATTACAGTTAATTCGACAGGATATACGTAAATGTATCAAAAAGGCATACGATCAGAACCAACACCAGTATAACCTACGTGCCAAATCCCAAGACTTCAAAGTTGGTCAGGAAGTTTTCCGACGGAATTTCGCTCAAAGCAATTTCGAGAAAGGGTTTAATGCGAAACTTTCTCCGGTATTTCTTAAAGCTAGGATAAGGGAAAAACTGGGAAACTGTTACTATATTCTTGAGGATTTACAGGGAAAACTAGTTGGAACGTTTCATGGTAAGGATATAAGGATCTAAGCGCCTTTTTCCATCTAATTCTGTTTCGAATTTCGACAAAATTATCCGGTTTGTAACGGACGCTTTTCAATTATAAAATTTTCTTTCTCTTATAAAATTTTGAATTTAAAATTTAGGTATACATATATTTGCGAAAGGTGGGGAAAATGTTTACGTATTGATATTTATGTTACAGGTAATGGATCTTAATAAAAACATTTTCCTATAATTTGAAAATAAAAGTATAAACTATACATTAATCTCATATCAGGAAAAATAAAAGATGTATGAGTATTATATGTGGTTAACATTACTGGTGCTAGTAATGAATTCATGTTTAAAATCTAGCAGATCGTTCATGGTAATGTCATGACATTAACAATGTATCGTAAGTACCCTTTATTACAACAGAGGGAATTGTATATATCATTGAGTACTTTTGACTTTTTATTTTCGAACTTTATCCAATTTTGTTTTGTACTTGAAACGTGGGGACATATATAAAGGCTATTTCGAAGTTGTACTTCCTTTCTTTTCTTCCAAATTTCAAGTGGACAAGCTATTTTGGTAATCAAAATTTTTAATCTTTGTGAATAAAACACATCCCACCTTGGTGAAATTAAAATATCAAAAACACAAATTGCTCTATGGGAGTATATTCCGGAGAAAAGGCGTGCAAATAGTCATATTTCATGAGCTTATATTGCTCGGAAGCATTGACCTGGATTGGGGATCAAAATACTATCCATCGGGGATAATACCCACGACTGCCTAATTTTATAAAGGTGGAGTCTTCAAAGTAAGGCATTCATATGTGTGGATGGATGGATCGCACATCCTCTGCAGCTTCAATCGGAAAGCCTTATTTTAAAAAAATTCCACTTTCCCAAAGGGAAAACGTAGCTATTGTTACCCAAAACCTATTCAAAGTGTCTGCCTTTCCGATGTCGACCATAACCTAATTTTCTTCACCCTCAATCAGCCTCAGAAGCAACTTACGTTGCAGCATTAACGATACAAGTGATAAACCAACTCTAAAAAAAATAAGAAAAACCATCAAAAAAAAATAGGAAAAATTTTCACCAGAAAACTAAACAAAAGTGGGCAAAAGTGAAAAAAATTAATTTTGAGAAAAAAAAAAAAAAAAAAACCACATAATTACCGTACAATATTAATGCGAAATGTGAAGAAAGCATTTCATTAAGATTTAAATTTTATTATCATCAAAAAAAAAAAAAAAAAAAAAAAGAAAAAAGAAAAATAAAACAAGAGAAAAAAAATTAAAGTTTTAGCAAGTGGAAAAAAATGGAAAAGAATCAGAGAACAAAAGCTTTAATATATAAGTAAAATGTTGCATCGTAATAGTAATTAATAGTATACACCAAAGGCTAAAGAACAAACAGTAATAAGAAAACAAATTAATCTTAATTTGGCTAACGTAACCCAAAGGCAAGAACTATAAACATTGCACTCTTTTAGCACCCTGCATCGGTACCCTGGAGGGCCTTCTACTGTTCGATGTTATGTTGGTAAGTTGGATCATTTATATCTCAAACTTCATGTTATGTTAATAGTTCTTGCAATATAAATCCTAAACCTAAAATATTCCTAATCCAACTGAAAATAACAACAACCAAAGAAAGTTATTTCCAGAGAGAGTAAGGTTGAGTACAAGCGGGTTAAACCGATAAGAACCAATACACTAGAAACCGAAGTTTATAAACATGTTGATTGGTTTTGCACTTAATTACTCTCACTGTAAAGTTCTTTGTCTACTTATTTAGCTAAGTGCATTCAGGCAGATCGTTTGCTAAAACATAAAATGTATAGAGACGTTTGGTTGTTGTCATTTGTCAAAGTTTAACTAAAACGCAAAAGAAAAGACCTAAAAGAAAAAAAAAACACACAAATAAGTAGAAATAAAAGATAAAAACAAATGAATTTTTTATGTAATTTGCAAAAGAAAAAAAAAAACAGAAGTAAAAAAAAAACAAAATTATCCATCATTTTATATACAGTACTTATACAGTATACAGTATTTTTTCTAAATTTTTTTTTTAATTAAACCTTTAGCCTTTTAATGGCATTTTGGCCGGTTTCTCTATGAAAAGGCTAAATGTTTAAATAAATAATGAATTATCTATAAAACTTAGTGTAAATTCCTTTGAAATATAATTATGTTTTATCAGAATTTGAATTAAAACCTTATTCTTCATAATGGAGTGCTAACTTAAAAAGAAAAGGTGTTTTTATTACAAAAAGGTGTAGCTATAAAATGTGGTTATGAATCAGGGGTTTCCTCAATAATTGTAGAATACGCTAAGGAAACATTTGGTTGGTGAGGGTATTGAAGCAATCATCTCTGCGAGACCTTAGAGATGTTGGCTATCCAAATTTGCTTGCACTCGTTAACGTAGTTTTATTAAATAAAATTTATTAATGGCTGAACTGGGGCTTTGGTTTTTTGTAAATTCAGTCATGCTGGACCTAGCAGATTTGTTTAACTTAAATAATAAGGGAGTCTAAAATAAAACATTTGTATAAAATTAATTGTCTTAGAGAAGGACACGAACCCCCCACCCGGCTGCTTTGCTAGCAACATAATGGCTCCCACCGTCCTACCTCTAATGCAGCTCTAGTGTAGAATTTTCCCTTTTAAAGTAAATTCATTATTTTTTTTTCGGATTCCATTCTACAACTATATAAACCTATGTGATACATTACATAGTTTATTTAATTACCAACATTTTAAGCGTGATTTGAAAAAAAAACGGATGAAAAATAAAATTTTTATTAAGTATTTTGTGGAACGGCAATATTTTCATACTCAACAAATGCAAAAAAAAATCATGAATAAAATTGCTACGATGAATAGCACATGAAAAACCTGGAATGTTTTAATTTTTTTTACCAAATAGTTTATTTAATTACCAACACTTCAAGCGTGATTTGAAAAAAACCGAATGAAAAATAAAGTTTCTTATTAAGGATGATTAGTATTGTGGTTATTTTGTTGAACTATTTATGGTTTTTAATCCAAATTTTTTAATATTTTCAATTAGGCTTAAGTTCATGAAATTTAATTTTTATCAAATTATTTTTGTGAAGAAAGGAATTTTACAACATGAAAATTAATTAAAATTGTTATGGATAATCTTTCATTCTTGACGTGGCTCGGGCTCGAACCCTGGCCGGCAGGTTACCATGACATGTTTCGATCGCAACCACTCGATCTCCTCAGATGGATTTGCCGTCTTACACTCGCAGCCAAAATACAATTTGGTTTAAGGATTGATGTTTGACTAGTGACGTCAGCAGTCGTCGATGGCTGCGAGTGTAAGACGGCAAATCCATCTGAGGAGATCGAGTGGTTGCGATCGAAACATGTCATGGTAACCTGCCGGCCAGGGTTCGAGCCCGAGCCACGTTAAGAATGAAAGATTATCCATAACAATTTTAATTAATTTTCATGTTGTAAAATTCCTTTCTTCACAAAAATAATTTAATAAAAATTAAATTTCGTTTCTTATTAAGGATTTTGTGGAACGACAATATTTTCATCTTCATTGCTCACACGTAACGTGTAACGTCGTGGCGAGCAATTGGCGCCAACCAACAAAACCAATAACATAACCGACCATGGGCGGTATAACCCTAGAATGCAAGGATGTGATGTTGGCAGCCCCAACACCAGGATCGGATGCTTTGGCCCAATCAGTCATTCATATTAAAAAAAAAACCTGATTACCGAAACCGTAACAACAAGGGCGGCCCAATGCTCCTTGCAGGAGTAAAAGGAACAAATACAGTCAAATCCCGATAATTCGTACCCCGATAAATCGTAATTCCCGATAATTCGTAATAAATTGTCGGTCCCTTGAAAAAATCTCGTTAATTCGTAAAATTTCCATACATTTTGGTCCCCTCGATAATTCGTAATGTTTTTTTTAAATAAAATCATCTTTACCTCTTATAAATCGTAATTGTTTGCTAACTACCACTTATAATTCGTAATAAAAACAACAGAAACATGGAAAGAATGATTTTTTGTTTACCGCTATTGTTTTACGTGGGTTTTTGCCTGTGTGTGTTTTTATTTTCTTAAGATCAGTTTGTTACATGAATTATTTTTATATGTATATTTTATTTTTAGCAGTTGTCTTTTATGTTTTTTTTATTGTTTTAGTAAATAAATTGAAAAACCCCGTTAATTCGTATTAATTTTATTTTAACCCCGGTAAATCGAAACCCCGCTAAATCGAAAACCCCTATAATTCGTAAGAAATGGCCGGTCCCTTGCGATTACGAATTATCGGGATTCTACTGTATATATATATTGCTCACACACTATATTCGTCGTCCATCAGTATTTAAAAAAACAAACGGAATTTGAAAATATTGTCGTTCCACAAAATCCTTAATAAAAACTTTTTTTCATCCGATTTTTTCAAATCGGTTGAGCTCCACAAGGGTTTGAGTGGGACCATACACCGAAAAACACAAAAGTACCGTTATCTAAAAAACGGTACTGCACTGCAAAACCATTTCGGTTTCATCATTTTGTTAGAAACTTGCAATGTTCTTCCACTGGCTGACACTTTGTATGCCATTTTGAAGGCGTTAAGGTGCATAGTTTTGGTTGATTTGATGTTTAAACTGTGTAAGAGAGTAAGATTAACGGTTATCTGCAAGAAAACCGTTTTTGCAAAATGTGGCGTTTACAACGTTATTCGCGGCTGTGCTTCAATTATTGCAACATAAATTGTCGGCAATAATTATTAACAAAAAATTGCTGTCTACATTAAAGATAACATAATTTTGACATTTAATCAGTGTTTAAATTGCTTGCTTTAAAAAAGCAACAGCAACGAAATTTTTGCTTTGTTTACATTTTTTGCTGCAAATTAAAAAACTGTATTTTTCAATGCCTTTTATTACTTTGATAGAGGGTAAGCAAAAGTAAAAGCAGAAAAAGAGAGAGTAAATAATTTTTTTAGTCTCGCTATGTGTATGTTCTTTGCTTAAGGCCTAGTTAGGCGAACGTTGCTGTACCCGTAATGTACCGCACCGTACTGTAAGCACGTTGGTGCACTTATAGAACATTTAAAAACGTGGTTTATGTTTTTTCTATACATAAACAAAAAACAATAGAATACATAAAGCAAATCACACAGTGATGGGAATCAAAAATGTTTTAAAAAGTACCAAGTGATTTAAATGGTATTAAAAAAGTATTTTGTGTATGTAAAAAACTTTAATAGTTTAATGTTTATATTACAGATTTTCAATAAACAAATTTGTATTTTAGCATATATATTATAACAATAAGTAATTTCAATTTTTGGGAATACAAAATTTTAATTTCAAAAGATTTTGTTATTCGTGCTTAATTCCCAGTTTTTATTATTGATACAAACACTTGAAATTTATTGTTGATGGGATAAGCTATTCCTATGCATTTCACTGGTTGCTTAGGCCAGATCATCAGGAAACTTCATCCATAAAGGTTTTAGACAAACTAAAGATATTAAACCAAATAAAACTGTTAAACGTATAAGAATTAAATTATAGCAACAGTTCTACTTGTAACAATATCAAAGTTTAAACAAAACACATCAACAATAAACAACAGTGGGTTCATCTCATCTTACATTTCCCCACTACAATTAGTTGAAATTCTCTCAACATTAATTGTAGTTGTAAGTAGGTTAAGAAAAACAAAATGAAAAAAACAACAACTTACAAAAGATGTTGTCAATTAAGTGTTTTTTAGGCCGTGCACTGCCTGTTTATTATCAAAAAGTAATTTCAATTTTTGGGAATACAAAATTTTAATTTCAAAAGATTTTGTTATTCGTGCTTAATTCCCAGTTTTTATTATTGATAAAAACACTTGAAATTTATTGTTGATGGGATAAGCTATTCCTATGCATTTCACTGGTTGCTTAGGCCAGATCATCAGGAAACTTCATCCATAAAAGTTTTAGACAAACTAAAGATATTAAACCAAATAAAACTGTTAAACGTATAAGAATTAAATTATAGCAACAGTTCTACTTGTAACAATATCAAAGTTTAAACAAAACACATCAACAATAAACAACAGTGGGTTCATCTCATCTTACATTTCCCCACTACAATTAGTTGAAATTCTCTCAACATTAATTGTAGTCAGGGTTACCGTTGGAAATTTTCGAAAAGGGTCAAAAAAAGGGTATTTTCCAGAAAAAGGGGTCAAGAAAAGGGTATTTCAATAAAAAAAGGGTCAACATTTTTAAAAGCAGTATTTCCCATTTAAATATATATAAAAAGACCAAGTTTTTTTATAAACAAACAAAAAATATTTTTTTCAGATAGGCAGTGCCATAGCTTGGGAATAATGATTAGAAATCCTAATGATTAGCAATTGGATTAGAAATTTTAATTGTGCTGAAAAATTGATTAATTATGTTTAGTTGGCCATTTTAGACGATTACTAATTGCCAAAATAAAAATTTGTACGTTACAAAGGCATTTTTTACTTTTGTTTACAAAACAAATGTTTGTTTTCTGTTTCAAATATTACGTAAATATAGCAACAAATGATAAATAAATATTTTCTTTTCACAAAAATAGTTAAAAATAGTTGACCTAATCAAAAATAATCAAGAAATCGAATCAATTATTTTTTGGATTAGTTTTGATTAGATTTGATTAGAAATGCTAATCGTCATTAATTGTGATTAGATTTTTGATTATTTCTAATCAAATCAATTAGTAATCTGAAATTTGTTTTTGTTATAGTTTGTTAAAAATTTAAAAAATAAGGAAAGAAAAAATAACCCTGAAGAAGGCACTCAAGGAAGTGCCGAAATATTGGTTTTTAAATAAAAGTTAAAAGTTTTTTATTAAAAAAGACCTTAGGCTCGAAAATTTATTAAAATTAGTTTATTTCTCTAATCGTAATGATTTCTAATTCTAATCGAAATTCCTCAGCTATGCCCTTTCCTGTTTTTAGCACTTGACAAAAAGTTTGTTATTCATCATTATAGCTCATTTTTTAATACTTTTTATGTTATATTCCGAAATATTTTTTTACCTATTTAGCGATTTCAAATAAATTTTAGGTTTTGTTTCCAATTTTGCAATCGTTGGCGAATTTTTTCCTGCAAGTTTTGTGATTCTCTAAAGCTTACCGCTGTTACCAAATATTTGGTAATTTCAGCAATTTTTACTGAATTTTTTCATTCCTGTTAGTTTTAGTGATCAATTTTTTAAATTTTTGCGAAGCTTTCTTGCTCTTTGAGGCAATCCTCGCCGTTTTAAAAATGGTCCCATATATAAACCGATGTCACCTTTTTTACAGAGCACTCTTAATATTGTCGATTTTAAAGGTTGCAAAAAGTTCAATTCCTTATGACATTATTAAGGGTGAATTTTTTAGCATAAAACTTGCTACTCTATAAGAGAGCAAAACATTTATAAGAAACGAACACCTTATTGCATTTTTTAAATAAAATGTCACATTTTTTTTTTAAAAGAAATCACCATTAGTTATTCAATAAATAAAACATAACAAAGATGTATATGGCATTTTATAAATGGCAACCAATTAAAATAATTATTTTTTATCTATACCCAAATAAGAACAAAGGATTTATTCTTTAATATTGAGTTTTCTAGTGGAAAGAAAATGTAAGTATTAGTAAATTTTTATTCAACAAAATTATATCTACCTATTTGTTCTTTAAAAATTACAAAATAATTTTTGTTTTAATTGATTATTTATTAAAAGGAGTATGTATTATATTGTACAAGTTCTACGATGGCTTAAATATTTTTAATTGTGCATGTTTCCTGTCCAGAAGGGAATAAATTAATTCGTTTTTTATTAAAATATTGCAAATTTGTGGAAAAATATTTATTTTTTATTAACATGTTAAACTTTAATTAGTTTGTAGAAAAATTAAAGTTTCCAATTGGGTATGCATATTCTTAAGTGTTAAAGAAATTTTAAATTTAAGCCTATTGGGCCAATATTATTTTGAATCAAATCAACATTCCGCCAACTTTTTGTGTAATCCAAAAACCAAAACCAAAATCGGCTATGCCAAATCTTAAATAGCCTGCAATTCGAAAGGGCATAAGAGCTAATAAAATGCATATACATATGTAAGTAACCACCTACATATGTAACCATCTAAAAAATTAGATACCAATTTCAAAAACGAAAAATTTACAAAATGAAACAGTTTTAAAAAATCTTTTATTTAATCTTTATAAGAGGATTTTAATCATTCATTAACAGAGATTCCACAATTCTTTATTGCATGAAATTTATTTTACTTACCAAGTTAAACAATGTGCATTAAATGGGAGGTGTGGCTATTATTAAATTGTTTTATTAATGTTTGTATAAAATTCGGCATTATACCTAGCTTGTCATTATATAAAGCAAATTATCTAAAAATGCTTGTCAATACTTTTGTTAATTATGTTTTTATCTGCTATGTTCAAGCTAAAAACCATTTTTAGACATCAAATTATATTTATGGGCTGTTTACACAACACAAGTGACTAAACGTGTAGTAAACTTTATATGGAAAACACTCAAAAACCTGAGTGCTTTTCATATAAATTTTACTACACGTTCAGTCACTTGTGTTGTGAAAACAGCACATTAATGGGATCTTAAACAAATATTCCCCCATATTTTTGAAATTATAAGTTATACTTTAAAAATTTAAAACTTTTTCTTCTAGCATTTTTCTAATTTTAACACTTCCTCACCATGGCCTTACCAATGAATTCGTATGTTAACACTTCAACAAATATCCAATACAATAAGCAACTTCCTTTTACCATAATACCCATCACAGAAGGTGCCTTAAATAATAATGCAACCGATATGCAAACAACACAGAAACCTCCAGATTTAACATTTCATTGTATGTGTTGTGAAGAGTATTTCATTAGTCCATTTTTAATGTATGAACATCTAAATACCAAACATTCTAATTTGCCAGAAGCCCAAGAATCCGAAGAGGAAGTAGATGATAATAAAGATTATAGTTGGGTATTTGAACCGGTATGTGAATTGTTGGCACCTGAAGAAGGTGGGCCAAATCAAGCGCAAGAAAATGGTCACGCTGCAGAAGAAGTCGAGGATGAGGATACAGATTCAGATGATTCTGATTCAGACGATGACTCCAGTACAACATCTTCTTCAAGCTCATCTTCTTCATCCTCGGACACCACTACAAACACGAACAGTAATACAAATACCCAAGATGAAATGACCAGAGATTCGGCTGTATTAGAAAAACCTTCATTAACTATGGATGACAATACCACGATGGAAGTAATGGAGGAGGCTGCTTATGAGGAAGTAGAGGCAGTTTCTTTACACTCACAATATTCCCAAAATAATACCATTCAATTAAAAGTAGCTGATCCCAGAGAATCAACATCTATAATACTTTTAAATACCCCTCCGGCAAAGAATAATTTAACACCCTTGTTGTCTCAGCCAGTGAGAAGAGGTAGAGGTCGCCGCAGTGCTGCCCAACAAGCGGCAATTGAAATGTCTTCTTTAATAAGTGGTGAACCGAAGTGTTTTCAATGCAGTCATTGTGAGGCCAGTTTTCCAAGTGCTGGAGATCTGTCGAAGCATGTAAGGTGTCACATTACCAATAAACCTTTTCAGTGTTCTATTTGCGAAAAGACTTTTACCCATATTGGCAGTTTAAATACACACATACGCATACACAGCGGTGAAAAGCCTTACAAATGTGAGATGTGTTCCAAGGCTTTTACTCAATCTAGCAGTTTAATGGTCCACCTAAGGTCTCACTCTATTAAGAAACCTCATCAGTGTCATCTGTGTGATAAGGGCTTCGTAAACTCCACTTCGCTAGTTGTTCATTTAAAGACACATAAGGATGGTGCTCGTTATTCTTGTTCAGAATTCGATAAAAGTTTTAAGCATGAAGCTCAACTTAAAGAACACATGCGTATGCATAATCAAACCCTTGTTTATCAGTGCTCCATATGTCGTAATGCTTTTGCCAGCTCTTCGGAATTGGTCCAACACATGAAGTGTCATATGGGTGAGAAACCTTTTACTTGCTCTATATGTGATCGCTCCTTTACCCAGTCAGGCAGTCTTAACATACACATGAGAATTCATACGGGAGAGAAGCCTTTTAATTGTAAGCTTTGTAATAAATCCTTCACACAGGCCTCCAGCTTAAGTGTGCACATGAAAATACATTCGGGAGAAAAACCATTTCCCTGTCACATTTGTGGCAAATCCTACAGTCAAGTAACTTATCTCAACAAACATATACAGCATCATGTAGAGGCTCAAAAACAAGGACTCGAACCAGCATGTCCAGTTCCCAACGAAACACTACTGTGCATTGTGTGTGGTGATTTACATCATGATTCCAATTCCCTAGCATTGCATGTGACCCAAAGGCATTCCGCGCTTTTGCATAATATAAAAGAAAATCATCAAGCCAATAGTGCAGACATTTCGGAAGAAGAGCGCTTTCTGCAGGAACAACAATACATACAGCAGATGCAACTGTTAATGCAAATGCAGCAGCAAATGATAAAACATACACAACAGCAGCAATTGCAAAATAGTCAACAAATGCAGCCCATGGAGGAGGAGGAGGAGGAGGAAGTTGATGAAGAGGAAAACGAAGGAGAAGAAGAGGAGAAAAATGTAACTTCACAAAACCCCCAAAATATAGAAGAAAGTAGTGAAGAGCTTGAAAAAGATGATTTGGAGGAACGAACAGAAATATTAAAAGATAATAATTTGTTAAATTATGAAGCTTTTGAAAATGAACCGGCACTGGAAGCTGAAGAAGAGGATGAAATGGATGAGGATTTAGAAGATGAGGAAGCAGAAGTATATGGGGGCAAAATATATTACAAAACAATGTTAACAATCATATAACTTACGGCAACGAATCGGAATTTGAAGAAGACGACGACGAAGATGAGCAAATAAATGACATAGAAATGTTAGAAGCAGATAATGACATTCATCTAAACCCCAACAATGTCAATAATAGTTTTATGTCCGATTTGAAAGACATTGAAACGTCGGAATATACATTTTTAGAGGAAGCTGAATATGATGATTATGACGATTATGCAGCCGAAGAAGAAGTAGAAACTGAGGAGTAATATTAAGCATATAACATACATATAGCATTTTATGTTATTTTAACTTTATTTAAAATTCGAGTAAAATGTTAGTTTAATCTTAAACAATTAAGATTGAAAATTATTTATTATATCTATGTATGTATAATATTTGAACAATTTAATTGTTTACTTAATAGTATTATTCTTGATACTTTTAGTTATAGAAGCTCATTTTAAGTATTTTATATAAGTTATGCTTTTACGGAATTTATGATAAGTTTTCCTTATTTTAAGTATCATTTTATAAACATATTAAGAATAACCAGTTTGCTTAATTTACAATTAAGTTTTAAAGATCAATAAATTAAAGAAAAAAAGTTTGTATCGAAAAAGTTTGACTTTTGTATTCTCTGAATCTTGTGTTTTTAAATAAAATAATTTCATATCAAAAATTAATTTCAATTTTTGGGAATACAAAATTTAATTTCAAAAGATTTTGTTGTTCGTGCTTAATTCCCAGTCTTTATCATTGATAAAAACACTTGAAATTTAT
The DNA here is from genome assembly GCA_930367215.1 of Pollenia angustigena. Classification (NCBI taxonomy): domain Eukaryota; kingdom Metazoa; phylum Arthropoda; class Insecta; order Diptera; family Polleniidae; genus Pollenia; species Pollenia angustigena. Next base: position 231,628,442 of record OV884060.1, read on the forward strand.
TGTTGATGGGATAAGCTATTCCTATGCGCATTTCACTGGTTGCTTAGGCCAGATCGTCAGGAAACTTCATCCATAAAGATTTTAGAAAAACTAAAGATATTAAACCAAATAAAACTGTTAAACGTATAAGACTTATAGCAACAGTTCTACTTGTAATAATATCAAAGCTTAAACAAAACACATCAACAATAAAAAGTGGGTTTATCTCATCTTACATTCCCCACTACAATTAGTTGAAATTGGGTGCGTTCGTAAATGCATCACTGCGCTGCATCAGTGATTTCAAGTGGTTATATTTTTATCAGTGAAGTAAATGTGGACCAAAAAATTGTGAAATACTCCACAAAAATAATTGTCACACAATAATTTTTTTTTTTTTTTGACTTTGCTTAAAAACTAAAAGTTTTTGGCTAACTATCTAGAGTTATATTGCCAGGGTATCACACGGTTTGTTGGAGCCTCATCCACAAGTCCTCGATCGACCTAGACCTTCGTATAGGAAGGCGAAGAGCTTCCAGATTAAGCTCCAGAGTATATCTTGTCTCCACAGTAAAACGTCTGAGTTATTTCCTTGGTACTCCACCAGTAAAACGTCTGAGTTATATTGGTTCTCCACCAGTCACATGAGTTATTAATGGTTCTCCACCAGACAAAACCTCAAATTGAGGTTAAAAACGATTGCATATAGTTAATGCAGATACCGCAAAAACTGTAACTCGGTACAGTTATACGACGCCGAAACACCAACCAATGCGGGGTGACAACGCAAAACGCAACAAAAGCAGACAAACAAAAACGACCTGTTTGCCCTTAAGAAATAATGACAAAAAGCGCGAGCTGCTTCTCCACTCAGAGCAGTTTTACGAGTCGTCACACACAGGGTTACCGTTGGAAATTTTCGAAAAGGGTCAAAAAAAGGGTATTTTCCAGAAAAAGGGGTCAAGAAAAGGGTATTTCAATAAAAAAAAGGGTCAACATTTTTAAAAGCAGTATTTCCCATTTAAATATATATAAAAAGACCAAGTTTTTTTATAAACAAACAAAAAATATTTTTTTCAGATAGGCAGTGCCATAGCTTGGGAATAATGATTAGAAATCCTAATGATTAGCAATTGGATTAGAAATTTTAATTGTGCTGAAAAATTGATTAATTATGTTTAGTTGGCCATTTTAGACGATTACTAATTGATTAGATTAGAAATAATCAAAAATCTAATCACAATTAGTGACGATTAGCATTTCTAATCAAATCTAATCAAAACTAATCCAAAAAATAATTGATTAGATTTCTTGATTAGATTTGATTAGGTCAACTATTTTTAACTATTTTTGTGAAAAGAAAATATTTATTTATCATTTGTTGCTATATTTACGTAATATTTGAAACAGAAAACAAACATTTGTTTTGTAAACAAAAGTAAAAAATGCCTTTGTAACGTACAAATTTTTATTTTGGCGAGCAAGTATATTCTTTTCTTTCTTTGTAAGAAAAGAAAATACTTCTCTTAACTCGTTGTTTTTAGTTAAATCGCTTTTAAAATATGATAAAAATGTATACAAAAACAAAAGAGATTCTTTTTAGCTTTTTCAAATTTTTTTGTAAAAATTCGTTATATAGAGTACAAAAATTTGCTGTTTCTTCGTAATATAAGGTACTCAATGGAAAAAATATGACCGTACGTTAAATCGCGAATTCGTTAAACTGAGTTTACCTTAAACCGGGATACCACTGTAGTATGTAAATATATATGTATGTATGTGGCAAAATACATATAATGCATTTTTATGCAATATTCAAAAACTGTTACATTATGTAAATATAGCAACAAATGTGATAACTAAATATTTTCTTTTCACAAAAATAGTTAATCTAATCAAAAATAATCAAGAAATCGAATCAATTATTTTTTGGATTAGTTTTGATTAGATTTGATTAGAAATGCTAATCGTCATTAATTGTGATTAGATTTTTGATTATTTCTAATCAAATCAATTAGTAATCTGAAATTTGTTTTTGTTATAGTTTGTTAAAAATTTAAAAAATAAGGAAAGAAAAAATAACCCTGAAGAAGGCACTCAAGGAAGTGCCGAAATATTGGTTTTTAAATAAAAGTTAAAAGTTTTTTATTAAAAAAGACCTTAGGCTCGAAAATTTATTAAAATTAGTTTATTTCTCTAATCGTAATGATTTCTAATTCTAATCGAAATTCCTCAGCTATGCCCTTTCCTGTTTTTAGCACTTGACAAAAAGTTTGTTATTCATCATTATAGCTCATTTTTTAATACTTTTTATGTTATATTCCGAAATATTTTTTTACCTATTTAGCGATTTCAAATAAATTTTAGGTTTTGTTTCCAATTTTGCAATCGTTGGCGAATTTTTTCCTGCAAGTTTTGTGATTCTCTAAAGCTTACCGCTGTTACCAAATATTTGGTAATTTCAGCAATTTTTACTGAATTTTTTCATTCCTGTTAGTTTTAGTGATCAATTTTTTAAATTTTTGCGAAGCTTTCTTGCTCTTTGAGGCAATCCTCGCCGTTTTAAAAATGGTCCCATATATAAACCGATGTCACCTTTTTTACAGAGCACTCTTAATATTGTCGATTTTAAAGGTTGCAAAAAGTTCAATTCCTTATGACATTATTAAGGGTGAATTTTTTAGCATAAAACTTGCTACTCTATAAGAGAGCAAAACATTTATAAGAAACGAACACCTTATTGCATTTTTTAAATAAAATGTCACATTTTTTTTTTAAAAGAAATCACCATTAGTTATTCAATAAATAAAACATAACAAAGATGTATATGAGTTGTTTTTGCTATTAGGGAAATCGTACTTAAATTTGTACTTTACTATCGAAAATCTAATTTAGAAGTCGTACAAAATCTTTTAACACAAATCTTTTTTCGAATACTAACTGGTTTTTAGGAAGTTGCGTTCTATATTTTGGTATTTAATCTTCACTTGAAGTCCATTCCTCCATCTATGCGTATTTCGAAAACATTTTTTTAGCACTAACGTCCAGCATTGTTGACAAAAAACAAAATGTGAGTGCTATTTCCAAAAAAGGGTCAAAAAGTGTCACAAAATAGGGGAAAATGATACAAAAGTATAATTTAAAAAAAGGGTCATAAATGGGATCAAGACCGTCGAAAAAGGGTCAAATTGATACTTTAGTATCACAACGGTAACGCTGATTGTAGTTGTAAGTAGGTTAAGAAAAATAAAATGAAAAAAACAACAACTTACAAAAGATGTTGTCAATTAAGTGTTTTTTAGGCCGTGCACTGCCTGTTTATTATCAAAAAGTAATTTCAATTTTTGGGAATACAAAATTTTAATTTCAAAAGATTTTGTTATTCGTGCTTAATTCCCAGTTTTTATTATTGATAAAAACACTTGAAATTTATTGTTGATGGGATAAGCTATTCCTATGCATTTCACTGGTTGCTTAGGCCAGATCATCAGGAAACTTCATCCATAAAGGTTTTAGACAAACTAAAGATATTAAACCAAATAAAACTGTTAAACGTATAAGAATTAAATTATAGCAACAGTTCTACTTGTAACAATATCAAAGTTTAAACAAAACACATCAACAATAAACAACAGTGGGTTCATCTCATCTTACATTTCCCCACTACAATTAGTTGAAATTCTCTCAACATTAATTGTAGTTGTAAGTAGGTTAAGAAAAACAAAATGAAAAAAACAACAACTTACAAAAGATGTTGTCAATTAAGTGTTTTTTAGGCCGTGCACTGCCTGTTTATTATCAAAAAGTAATTTCAATTTTTGGGAATACAAAATTTTAATTTCAAAAGATTTTGTTATTCGTGCTTAATTCCCAGTTTTTATTATTGATAAAAACACTTGAAATTTATTGTTGATGGGATAAGCTATTCCTATGCATTTCACTGGTTGCTTAGGCCAGATCATCAGGAAACTTCATCCATAAAGGTTTTAGACAAACTAAAGATATTAAACCAAATAAAACTGTTAAACGTATAAGAATTAAATTATAGCAACAGTTCTACTTGTAACAATATCAAAGTTTAAACAAAACACATCAACAATAAACAACAGTGGGTTCATCTTATCTTACATTTCCCCACTACAATTAGTTGAAATTCTCTCAACATTAATTGTAGTTGTAAGTAGGTTAAGAAAAACAAAATGAAAAAAACAACAACTTACAAAAGATGTTGTCAATTAAGTGTTTTTTAGGCCGTGCACTGCCTGTTTATTATCAAAAAGTAATTTCAATTTTTGGGAATACAAAATTTTAATTTCAAAAGATTTTGTTATTCGTGCTTAATTCCCAGTTTTTATTATTGATAAAAACACTTGAAATTTATTGTTGATGGGATAAGCTATTCCTATGCATTTCACTGGTTGCTTAGGCCAGATAATCAGGAAACTTCATCCATAAAGGTTTTAGACAAACTAAAGATATTAAACCAAATAAAACTGTTAAACGTATAAGAATTAAATTATAGCAACAGTTCTACTTGTAACAATATCAAAGTTTAAACAAAACACATCAACAATAAACAACAGTGGGTTCATCTCATCTTACATTTCCCCACTACAATTAGTTGAAATTCTCTCAACATTAATTGTAGTTGTAAGTAGGTTAAGAAAAACAAAATGAAAAAAACAACAACTTACAAAAGATGTTGTCAATTAAGTGTTTTTTAGGCCGTGCACTGCCTGTTTATTATCAAAAAGTAATTTCAATTTTTGGGAATACAAAATTTTAATTTCAAAAGATTTTGTTATTAGTGCTTAATTCCCAGTTTTTATTATTGATAAAAACACTTGAAATTTATTGTTGATGGGATAAGCTATTCCTATGCATTTCACTGGTTGCTTAGGCCAGATCATCAGGAAACTTCATCCATAAAGGTTTTGACAAACTAAAGATATTAAACCAAATAAAACTGTTAAACGTATAAGAATTAAATTATAGCAACAGTTCTACTTGTAACAATATCAAAGTTTAAACAAAACACATCAACAATAAACAACAGTGGGTTCATCTCATCTTACATTTCCCCACTACAATTAGTTGAAATTCTCTCAACATTAATTGTAGTTGTAAGTAGGTTAAGAAAAACAAAATGAAAAAAACAACAACTTACAAAAGATGTTGTCAATTAAGTGTTTTTTAGGCCGTGCACTGCCTGTTTATTATCAAAAAGTAATTTCAATTTTTGGGAATACAAAATTTTAATTTCAAAAGATTTTGTTATTCGTGCTTAATTCCCAGTTTTTATTATTGATAAAAACACTTGAAATTTATTGTTGATGGGATAAGCTATTCCTATGCATTTCACTGGTAAATGTGAGATGAGAGGGAAATGTAAGATGAGATGAACCCACTGTTGTTTATTGTTGATGTGTTTTGTTTAAACTTTGATATTGTTACAAGTAGAACTGTTGCTATAATTTAATTCTTATACGTTTAACAGTTTTATTTGGTTTAATATCTTTAGTTTGTCTAAAACCTTTATGGATGAAGTTTCCTGATGATCTGGCCTAAGCAACCAGTGAAATGCATAGGAATAGCTTATCCCATCAACAATAAATTTCAAGTGTTTTTATCAATAATAAAAACTGGGAATTAAGCACGAATAACAAAATCTTTTGAAATTAAAATTTTGTATTCCCAAAAATTGAAATTACTTTTTGATAATAAACAGGCAGTGCACGGCCTAAAAAACACTTAATTGACAACATCTTTTGTAAGTTGTTGTTTTTTTCATTTTGTTTTTCTTAACCTACTTACAACTACAATTAATGTTGAGAGAATTTCAACTAATTGTAGTGGGGAAATGTAAGATGAGATGAACCCACTGTTGTTTATTGTTGATGTGTTTTGTTTAAACTTTGATATTGTTACAAGTAGAACTGTTGCTATAATTTAATTCTTATACGTTTAACAGTTTTATTTGGTTTAATATCTTTAGTTTGTCTAAAACCTTTATGGATGAAGTTTCCTGATGATCTGGCCTAAGCAACCAGTGAAATGCATAGAAATAGCTTATCCCATCAACAATAAATTTCAAGTGTTTTTATCAATAATAAAAACTGGGAATTAAGCACGAATAACAAAATCTTTTGAAATTAAAATTTTGTATTCCCAAAAATTGAAATTACTTTTTGATAATAAACAGGCAGTGCACGGCCTAAAAAACACTTAATTGACAACATCTTTTGTAAGTTGTTGTTTTTTTCATTTTGTTTTTCTTAACCTACTTACAACTACAATTAATGTTGAGAGAATTTCAACTAATTGTAGTGGGGAAATGTAAGATGAGATGAACCCACTGTTGTTTATTGTTGATGTGTTTTGTTTAAACTTTGATATTGTTACAAGTAGAACTGTTGCTATAATTTAATTCTTATACGTTTAACAGTTTTATTTGGTTTAATATCTTTAGTTTGTCTAAAACCTTTATGGATGAAGTTTCCTGATGATCTGGCCTAAGCAACCAGTGAAATGCATAGGAATAGCTTATCCCATCAACAATAAATTTCAAGTGTTTTTATCAATAATAAAAACTGGGAATTAAGCACGAATAACAAAATCTTTTGAAATTAAAATTTTGTATTCCCAAAAATTGAAATTACTTTTTGATAATAAACAGGCAGTGCACGGCCTAAAAAACACTTAATTGACAACATCTTTTGTAAGTTGTTGTTTTTTTCATTTTGTTTTTCTTAACCTACTTACAACTACAATTAATGTTGAGAGAATTTCAACTAATTGTAGTGGGGAAATGTAAGATGAGATGAACCCACTGTTGTTTATTGTTGATGTGTTTTGTTTAAACTTTGATATTGTTACAAGTAGAACTGTTGCTATAATTTAATTCTTATACGTTTAACAGTTTTATTTGGTTTAATATCTTTAGTTTGTCTAAAACCTTTATGGATGAAGTTTCCTGATGATCTGGCCTAAGCAACCAGTGAAATGCATAGGAATAGCTTATCCCATCAACAATAAATTTCAAGTGTTTTTATCAATAATAAAAACTGGGAATTAAGCACGAATAACAAAATCTTTTGAAATTAAAATTTTGTATTCCCAAAAATTGAAATTACTTTTTGATAATAAACAGGCAGTGCACGGCCTAAAAAACACTTAATTGACAACATCTTTTGTAAGTTGTTGTTTTTTTCATTTTGTTTTTCTTAACCTACTTACAACTACAATTAATGTTGAGAGAATTTCAACTAATTGTAGTGGGGAAATGTAAGATGAGATGAACCCACTGTTGTTTATTGTTGATGTGTTTTGTTTAAACTTTGATATTGTTACAAGTAGAACTGTTGCTATAATTTAATTCTTATACGTTTAACAGTTTTATTTGGTTTAATATCTTTAGTTTGTCTAAAACCTTTATGGATGAAGTTTCCTGATGATCTGGCCTAAGCAACCAGTGAAATGCATAGGAATAGCTTATCCCATCAACAATAAATTTCAAGTGTTTTTATCAATAATAAAAACTGGGAATTAAGCACGAATAACAAAATCTTTTGAAATTAAAATTTTGTATTCCCAAAAATTGAAATTACTTTTTGATAATAAACAGGCAGTGCACGGCCTAAAAAACACTTAATTGACAACATCTTTTGTAAGTTGTTGTTTTTTTCATTTTGTTTTTCTTAACCTACTTACAACTACAATTAATGTTGAGAGAATTTCAACTAATTGTAGTGGGGAAATGTAAGATGAGATGAACCCACTGTTGTTTATTGTTGATGTGTTTTGTTTAAACTTTGATATTGTTACAAGTAGAACTGTTGCTATAATTTAATTCTTATACGTTTAACAGTTTTATTTGGTTTAATATCTTTAGTTTGTCTAAAACCTTTATGGATGAAGTTTCCTGATGATCTGGCCTAAGCAACCAGTGAAATGCATAGGAATAGCTTATCCCATCAACAATAAATTTCAAGTGTTTTTATCAATAATAAAAACTGGGAATTAAGCACGAATAACAAAATCTTTTGAAATTAAAATTTTGTATTCCCAAAAATTGAAATTACTTTTTGATAATAAACAGGCAGTGCACGGCCTAAAAAACACTTAATTGACAACATCTTTTGTAAGTTGTTGTTTTTTTCATTTTGTTTTTCTTAACCTACTTACAACTACAATTAATGTTGAGAGAATTTCAACTAATTGTAGTGGGGAAATGTAAGATGAGATGAACCCACTGTTGTTTATTGTTGATGTGTTTTGTTTAAACTTTGATATTGTTACAAGTAGAACTGTTGCTATAATTTAATTCTTATACGTTTAACAGTTTTATTTGGTTTAATATCTTTAGTTTGTCTAAAACCTTTATGGATGAAGTTTCCTGATGATCTGGCCTAAGCAACCAGTGAAATGCATAGGAATAGCTTATCCCATCAACAATAAATTTCAAGTGTTTTTATCAATAATAAAAACTGGGAATTAAGCACGAATAACAAAATCTTTTGAAATTAAAATTTTGTATTCCCAAAAATTGAAATTACTTTTTGATAATAAACAGGCAGTGCACGGCCTAAAAAACACTTAATTGACAACATCTTTTGTAAGTTGTTGTTTTTTTCATTTTGTTTTTCTTAACCTACTTACAACTACAATTAATGTTGAGAGAATTTCAACTAATTGTAGTGGGGAAATGTAAGATGAGATGAACCCACTGTTGTTTATTGTTGATGTGTTTTGTTTAAACGTTGATATTGTTACAAGTAGAACTGTTGCTATAATTTAATTCTTATACGTTTAACAGTTTTATTTGGTTTAATATCTTTAGTTTGTCTAAAACCTTTATGGATGAAGTTTCCTGATGATCTGGCCTAAGCAACCAGTGAAATGCATAGGAATAGCTTATCCCATCAACAATAAATTTCAAGTGTTTTTATCAATAATAAAAACTGGGAATTAAGCACGAATAACAAAATCTTTTGAAATTAAAATTTTGTATTCCCAAAAATTGAAATTACTTTTTGATAATAAACAGGCAGTGCACGGCCTAAAAAACACTTAATTGACAACATCTTTTGTAAGTTGTTGTTTTTTTCATTTTGTTTTTCTTAACCTACTTACAACTACAATTAATGTTGAGAGAATTTCAACTAATTGTAGTGGGGAAATGTAAGATGAGATGAACCCACTGTTGTTTATTGTTGATGTGTTTTGTTTAAACTTTGATATTGTTACAAGTAGAACTGTTGCTATAATTTAATTCTTATACGTTTAACAGTTTTATTTGGTTTAATATCTTTAGTTTGTCTAAAACCTTTATGGATGAAGTTTCCTGATGATCTGGCCTAAGCAACCAGTGAAATGCATAGGAATAGCTTATCCCATCAACAATAAATTTCAAGTGTTTTTATCAATAATAAAAACTGGGAATTAAGCACGAATAACAAAATCTTTTGAAATTATAGATATATTGTATTGTGGTGTATGCACAAAACAAGGTTTTGCTACCATTTAAAGCCTTTTATTCTTTTCACATTTCCATTGTATGTGTATATGCATTTTTTTATACATATGTATTGTACATCTAAACATAAATATATTTGTTTATATGGAAATATGTTGTATATTAAGTTGTTTTGTCTCAATTCCATAGCTTAACTGAAAAAAGTACCAAAAACGAGCAAAAATACCCGCATTCAATTTAACATACAAGCAGCGCATCACTGCTTTACAACTGTCACGTAACAACGGCATACAAATCTGTTTAATACAGATCGAGACGTTCCGTCAACGTGACATTTAAATTCAGTAAGCATTTGCATTGTTTGCAAATGACAAAACGAACCAGACGTTCCATTAGGGGACGTGAACGTTCGGCTAACTCTGCCTTTAATCAGTCAGCAACGCAACAACTTAGTGCTGGTTCACACAGGTCAAGTTTGACTCTTCAAGTCTTGAGCTTTTAGGAGAGAGGGGTAAAGAGAATTGAAAGGGGTACATACTTGACCGTACCAGTCAGTTTTTATTTTTCTTTTCTTTTTTCATCCGTAATATAATAAAAAGCTACAAAGTTGAAGGTGAAGAAAACAAAAATTCATTTTGTGCATGAACGTGAATGCAAGTTCAAAAGAAAATTTAAATAAAATTGTTCAAGTAAACTTGACCTGTGTGAACCAGCACTTAAGTAAGTAATAAATTTTGTTTAAGTTTTTTTTTTGGCTTTTCATGCGCTTAAAGTCAGCAAGTTAACTTCTTTGCTGTTGCTGGCTGGCACTTCATACATATATTTTGAATATTTTGAATTTCTTAGTATTTTTGCAGAAAGAATGTTTAAAGATCATTACCGTTAGATGTTTTTTTTTTTTTGCGAAAAAACTAATTTTTGTTCTTTTATTTAGTGAGTTACGCAAAACCATATTTTTAGGTACCTATTTCTTTAATGTTTTTAGTATGTTTTCTCAATAAATACGAAAATACATACCTACATATGTACATATGAAAATAAATAAAACTTCACATGTTAGATTAAAAACTCTTTTAAACATATGTATGTATGTGAGCAAATTTTACACATAGCTTGGTCATTATCAAAATAAAAATATTTTTCAATTATTCTACGATTTACACGCGGCGCCATAATTCTTAGTTCTTACCGTCAAAGATTTTTTCAAAACAAATTTCTGCAACAGCAATCAACAGCGATCAAGTCAAAAAAATGTTAAACAGCCAGCCAAGCAACTACATAAAAAAAAAAAAACAAAAACATATTACTTACAGCAACAGCATTTTTTTTAGTGGTTGCTTGACTGAATGTTTAAACTTTAAGCTGAGAACATACACATACTGACAGTAAATACATTATTTACTCTCACTTTTTCTGCTTTTGCTTTTTGCTTTTACTGTGTTCTTTTTCTTAACCCTGCCTTTACACATGCAAGTAATTACTTGCAAGTAGTATATACGTATTATCAACGAAAAAGTCGAAGAAAAAGCCGAAAGTCTTGCAAGTAGCTTGAGTGTTTACACAGTCAGTTGTAAGTTCATTTTTCAAATGTTCTCGAAGCGAAAACTTCCTATAAAAAAAACTTTGTTTTTTGGTTTAACAACATTACCATGTTAAAAATATTAACAAGTTATAACAAAACAAATTAAATAATTCCTTCTTTATTTAATTTTCGGTCCATCTTGATGAAAAAATTATGTTTATTTTATAAAATTTCTGACTCCAGTATTGCCGTAGTGGCGATTTCATAATATTACTGAGAAATTATTTTCATTAACAATTTTTTTTTCAAAATGCTTGAAATTTATGATAAAATTACCATTGAGATGGGGTGTTGTATAGTTGTTCTCTTTTTTACGTGTTATTTTTTATAAATACACAGAAAATCCGCTATAAACATAACTTTTATATTACTAAGTACTAGTAAATTGATACAAAAGTCATCCATGGTAACACTGTTTCTTCATTTGTCATTTTACTTACTGCAAGTGTCAAAAATTCACTTGCAAGCAAATTCTCTTGCAAGTTGGGCTGCAAGTACGAAAAATGTGATGGTGTTAGTAAAAATGTGTGAGTGTATTGAGTTTTTCGAACTTGCACTTGCAAGTGTAAACCCTAGGTAAGTTAAGTTAAGCAATTATAAAAGCATTAAAAATAGTCAAGCATTTTTAAACACTGCATTTAATGCAATATATGTCGCAATAATTATCTCTGGTATAGACGGGCAGTAAGGTACGTTACGATTTTATAGCAAGAACATAAAGCCCATAAAGCGCAACAATCAGGGGGGCTACTCTCTATTGCGATGCGAATTCAATTGCTAACTTCCAACTTGGTACTCTCTATCACTTTCGCAAAATTTTTTGAAAATGAAGCAATAGTTGCGTTCGAGAACACAAAAGTTTTTACTATTTTTTACTAAACTTTACTGCATTTTACGAAATTGCGTTCGAATACACAAAATGCAGTAAATGAGAACATAAATTGAAAGCGAAAAGTGACAGTTCTTGTCTGAGTATTAACAAATTTTTACTGCAGAAATTTTTGCAGTAAAATTTAGTAAATCAAAAAAACATGTTTCAAAAGGTAAACAAACAAAAGTAACAAATAAAAAGCATACAAATTGTGAAAAAATTGTTAAATAAAAGAAAAGTTGAAATAAAAATTAAACCAAAACAAAAAGTGAATAAATATTAATTAATTAAACTTGTTTGTGTAGCGTTTATTTGGCTAAATACAAACTTTTAAAATTTTTTTTGTTATGTTAATTTTATAGAGTTGTAAAAGTGTGAAGTATTTGGGTACTAAAGTAATCAATAGCAAAAAAATTATTCACGTTCTTTTAAATAATTTAACCCGCTACAAATTAGTAAAATCATATAAAATAAAAACAAATAAATATGAATGATTACATAAAATCGTTTGTTTGTATTTTCCAAAAATGATCGTGTTATAAAAAGTATTTAATCGAGTACCGACAAGAAAACGAGTTAAGTAGTCAAAAGTGTCAATATTTTTCAACACTTCAATTATTTGCCATCAGCTGGTGCCTTTATTTTACGAATTTTTACAAGTTTTGCGTTCGCGTACTTTTTTGGACAACAGCCTTTTGTGAGAGAAAATTTTTTAGTTTACTCATTTACTGCATTTTACTGTAAAAGTACTCAAACGCACCTAATACTGGCAATACAAATTAAAGATGGCGCAGATTGACAGAAATGAAATGTCAAAATATGTAAAAAAAAGATTGAAATTGGAAAATTAAAATAAAATAAAAAGATGCGAAAGACAAATGCGCAAACGCACTAAAGAGTACCAATCGCAAGATTTGCTAACATTTTCTTTCGCATCGCAATAGAGATTAACCCCCCAGTAATTTTCTGTGGATGTAATGGTGTTTCGACAAAAGCGTGTGGATTCTCCTCACTCCAAATCTACTTATTAAAGTGCCCATTCAACCAGAAATGGGCTTCATCGGAAAATAAAGTTTTGAATGGAAATTCAAAATCAATATCAATTTGTGCTTCAGCACATTCGCTAAATTATTTTGATTAAAAATTTCAACAATTTCATAACGAAATTTCAAAGCAAAAAGCAACTATCAGCTGTTAAAATGGGTGCAATGGGTGATGCCAACACAAAGTTGTGACACTCTAACAAAACACCCTTTATACATATTGCCAAACCTTGGTTTTTGTGAACATGTCACAAAAGTGCGATATGTTTATTTTCTATTTTTTTCTTATTACACAATACAAATATTTATTTACATATGAAAGTTTAGAAAAATATTTACTATGTATGTATGTATATGTAAATTTTTACAACAAATTCAACTAATAAATATTCCTTCATAGTAAGAATAAGTGAATATTAAGTTGTCTAATCTTCATGTCTTTGTGTAATTTATTTTAAAACACTTCAATTTCGTTTTAAATAACTCAAAATAAACATTTACATGAAAACGAAATGGTGTAAGTTCAAGTGCTTGTGTTTAAACAAAAGCATCAAAATTTAAATTCACATTATAGTTTCTAACAAAATAACGGCATTAACATTTTGGATTTGTGCATGTCCATAAGTATGCAGCACCATTTATAAAAACAAAGGTTTATTATTTGTTTTCTACATTCATACATACATACATATAAAATCTCTCAATAATACAACAAGTTATTTTTATCTTATGAGATTTTTGATGCTGCGTCTAATAATATAAACAGAATGTTAACGAATGATTTAAGATTTGCGTAATTTTCCGAAACGAGTGATTTTCAATGGATTTTTATACCCTTCACCACAGGTGGTGAATAGGGTATATATAAGTTTGTCATTCCGTTTGTAATTTCTATAATATTGATGTTAGACCCTATAAAGTATATATATTCTGGGTCCTTATGAGGAGTGAAGTTGATTTAACGATGTCCGTCTGTCCGGTGAAATGGGTTTTCCGAAGACCCCATATATGATGTGGGCCAGGTTATTATACATTTATGTCACATGTAGTCCGGAATTGTTTGCTATTGAAATTCAGCATGATCGGTCCACAAATGGCTGAGGTATGAGTAAAAAACCACGACTGACTCAAATTTTTTCCTTTAAAGGTCCAATTAGACGTGACATTACCATACCAACACTGTAATACAAAAACGACATAAACATACCATACAAACCAATTCAATTTTGGTTTCTGCGGTCATACAGTGGCTATGGTAATACAGTGTTGGTAATGTGGTTTTTTTGTTGTTTTTTATACCCTTCACTACAAGCAGGGCTGTGGAGTCGGAGTTGAAGAGTCGGAGTTGAGGTTTTTGTACCGGAGTCGGAGTCGAAGTACCCACAAACACTAATGACTCCGACTCCGACTTTTTGGCATTAAAATTTTTTCTAATATTTTTCAAAATAAAAAAATTTTAATGACCAATTTCAGCAATTCTTTTTAAATATCAATTCATATTTAAATATAATTTTTCATATAATTTTATTTTTATTCCACATAAAAAAAACGATTTTTAAACATAAATTGATATTTAAATAAATTGGTGGAATTGGCAATAAGAGGGTCTACTTTTTGAATTTGTGAAGTCAGAAGATAATGACCAGTATACTTTTCATATGAGTAGGGGAGTTAGAAAAATTGAGATAACATCTTATTTTGACAGTTCTTTTAGCAATTTATGAGAAATATATAGATTGTATCGAAGCATGTCCTTTTCTATGTTTTATGTGACCTAAAATTTCTGTAACAAAACTCGCTGGTTCACGGTTTGAATTTCGCCAAGATATCCCTAATGAAATAGAGCCGAATTAAGGAAGTTAAAAATTTGTTGTTTTTTATTTATCGTATATTAACAAATATTTTTGTAGCCATGTTCCGATATATGACTTGAAATCTGCTGTAGCTCCTATGGTGAAAGCATTAAGTAAACTAAATTTTAAGTTCTAACCTTCAAGGTGAATTATAATAGAAAAAAAGGAAAAGGAGCTCGGAAAAATACATGACATTGTTCTAAATATAATTCCCATCAATCTGGGGGTAAACCCGAAAAATGATTTGAGAATTCTTTTATCTACTCAATTTAGGAAAAATTGGAGAGATAATAAAGACTTGCAATTTCAAATTTCGGTCTTTGACAATAATAATATTGAACTTGGAACGGAAAAAAGCAATGGTGTACTGAAGAAAACGATTTCAATTTAGTTGTTTAAAAATTCATATTTTTTTAACTCTGCAAGCCACATTTTGAAACACGTTGAAAATCGCAAATGATGCTATTTCTGTATTAAAATTTTGTCTTTGTCCGAATATTTTAATGATCCGAATATTTTAATGATCCCAGAAATAATAGAACTTTTTACGGTACGTTTCTCTTCAAAATGTGTTATAAAAATTGTAGAAGTAACAACTGAAGGCGCATCTACATGTTTTAATAAAAATATATTTAATTTTCCTGAGAATGATTAAGAAAGTTGGTCTAAATATTTGACTTAATAAATAAAACAAGACCAAAACGGCAGTGTTTGAATTTATGTATATTAAAAACAAAAGACCTCACTTCACAATTTACAAAAAAGAACTTATGATGTTCTTTGTCTCTATAAATTCTGTGGTAAACAATACTTAGTACACTTGGTGCCCTTAACGTCTTAGCAAATTGGACTTGGCATTGTTTTCAACTTTTCTATCTCGAAAGCTGCATTAGATAGAACTTATGGAAATTCACACATCTATAAATTCCAACAGATGTGAATTGGTGTAGTTTATCTCTTCCCTACACAGCTATTGTTACATTTTTTAGCACTGTTTGCATATATTTAATAAATAAATATAACTTTTAAAATATACTAAAGTTTAATGATCCCATACGGTTTGAATCAAAACTCATATCTTTCGAAAGTTCGTAACAAAACTGGGTGGTTCCAAAATTAAATCCATTATTTTTCTATATTACAGTTGGCTTAAAATGTTCAACTGTTGAGTTATTAGTCAAGAATGACATAACACTGTAGAATCAAAAAATTAGAGCTCAGTTGGTCTATTTAATCGGGCGCTATATGTTTTTCGAGCTTTTTTCCTCATATGTTAAAGCTCAATGCGGCACGTTAGAATTAAAATATCGATTTGAAAGTTTTACAGAATAACTTTCTTGCTATATTTAACCATTTAAAAGGTACTGAATTAAAAAACAAATTAAAAGAGTTTAAAGTCAAATAAGAACTAGTCTCATAAATAATGATAGGTTAGAGTAGGAGTCGGAGTTGGAGTCGGAGTTGGAGTCGGAGCCGGAGTTGGAGTCGTACTTAAAAAATTACAGCAAAAGGAGTCGGAGTCGGAGTTATAACTATTTCTTGACGACTCCACAGCCCTGACTACAAGTGGTGGATTTTATTTGTAATATTTTAGTTTTACGCATACACATTAATGCATGTATATGATATGCTGTTCAAATAAAGAAACAAACTTATAGACTCAATATATTTTAATTTAACGCTTCTTTAGTAAAAGCATTCGTAGCCGAGTTGTTAAGTTCTCTCCTGAAACTGATGATATTGCCAGTTCGAATCACAAAAAGAATTTTTTTATTTAATTTTTTAATGTTCTAAAAAACGATTTTAAGATAATAAAACGAATTTCAAACATCAACTTTGGCAAAAGAGGAAACGGGCTTAGGTTCATATATAAATTTTTTGTTTTTTTATATTCTTCGGCATGACGAAATGAAAAGTTGGCGTGGCTCAATTACTATTTATTTATACCTATCGAAAGAACGTTATTTATGTATGTATGAATATAACTTTTTGTTCTTATCTCATCATGGTGAAGGGTATATAAGAATCGGCATAGCCGAATATAGCACGCTTACTTGTTTTTAGTACAAATTGTCATACTGGTGTAAAAAGCTCAAACATTTTTATAAAATGGAAAAAAATTTTAAACAAAATTGACTGCGATTAAACGCGAGGGCCCTGTTTCTCAAAACCACAAGTTACAAATTTACAAGTAAAATATATTTGAAGCAAAAACAAAAAATTGTAAAATTGTTGATTTTTTTAATGTATGTATTTTACTTGTAGTTTTGAGAAACAGGGCCCAGGTAGTGAAAATAATGAAGTTTTTGTGAGGGGTATAGAAAAAAGGCAGCTATCAACATTTTTGTAGTTTCTATAATAAATACCTAAATATATATCATTAACTGAATAGAAAGAAAATGATTCTGAAAAAATTCAAATAACACGTTCCGCATTGAACACGGAAAGAAGCTTATTATCAAAGTCATTTTTGCGAATACAAAATTTTTAATTAATAAGATTTTGTTTGTCGTGCTTAATTTCCAATTTTTATTCTTGATAATGCGCATAGAAATTAGCTTATCCTCCAACAATAAATTTCACTGTTTTAATCAAGAATACAAATTGGGAATTGAGCACGACAAATAAAATCTTATTAGTTGGAAAGAAGTTTATTTTCTAAAGTAATTAATTTCGTTTCTTAAAACAAGAAAATCCAAAATCAAAAAATTATTTCTTGCTTTTAACTTATTTTGTTCGTATTTAGTAAAATTTTCTTAAATAAAGAAATATTTTCTCATGACCAAACATTTCTTAAAAGAAGAAATACAAAAGTAGCCCAGCCTGCAAAATAATCCCACGTCGTTTAGATATATGAGAGAAACGTCGGCAAAAAAGTCGGAATCGTATACGAATTCTGTCAGATTTCTGACCCAAAAATGTATGAAGTGGTTGACACGAATTCTGACAGACATGTCGTGGGAAATTTTGGTTTTTTGTCGGCATTTCTGATAGATATCTAACAAAATCTAATGAAAACGGAATAGGAAGTTCTGATGTGTTAGCCGAGATTTTTTTGCTTTCAAACTGATAGCTGAAAGAAATAATTTTATTGCAAAATATGTATGTACATATGTACATAATTATGAATTTTACACGTACGTACCTTTTTTATGGTTTTTATCTTGAACAAATTAAATAAAATTAAAATTATTTCCAACTGAATGACAGTTGTCATTATTTTAAAAAAATAAAAAGTTTCTTTAGACAAATCTGAACGAATTCCGTCGGAATTTTATTGGGCATATCTGTACATAAATTCCCCCCGATATATCCATGCGAAATCGATCAGAAATCGGCCAGACAGTAAGAATATTCAATGTCTGACAGAAATCTGAACGAAATCTCTAAGAATGAAGTCAGACATTTGCACGAAATGTCTGATTCCGACAATGTCGAAGTATTTAGCTGGCTGGGTAGCTTGTTTTTATTTTATAAAATTAGAAACACATTTCTATAGAAAAAAATAATATATAAAATGCAAAAGAGCCTACCATTTTTAAAAATTTTTCAAGAGGATAAGAAACTTAACAAAAAGCAAACTTTTGTGATTACCACAAGAGTATTTTCAGGAGAGTATCATTAATTCATAATTTATTAACGATATAAACCAGAAAAAATCATTGTTATAATCACAATAGGACCCTTCTTATTAAGTTTTTTATCTCTCCTGATCATTTTTGATGATACGTACTCGGAAAGAAGTTTTTTTTCTATTTTTCGTTACTTAAAACAAGAAAATCCAAAAATAACTTCATGAGTTAAACTTATTTTGTTCGTATTTAGTAAAATTGTCTTAAATAAACATTTTCTCATGATTAAAAATTCACTTTTTGGTAAAATGATCAAAAATTTCTTAAAACAAGAAATACAAAAGTAGCTTGTTTTTATTAAAAATAAGAAAAATATTTCTAAGCAAATCAATTAAAAGTTCTTTATTTTTTTTTATATTAAGTTTTCTTAAACTATGTAATGCTATTGTTTTGTTGATGTTTTTATTTCTTATTCTGGGGAGCCAATTGTTAAGATGTTGTATGTATGATATATACATAGATGTAAGGTAATATTTAAGATATTCAGGTATGTTCTAGGTTTCGACTCGAATTGAAAACGAAAATTTTTTTTAATCCACACAATTCATAAATTGGTGTTCTCAAATCCGCATGTTTTTGTGTTTATGTTAGAAAAAGCATTTGTTGAACTTAAGATCGCTAATTTGCTAACCTCAGCATGATAGAAATATCTAATATTTTTTAAAAAGCGTGAAAGCAGTAAAGAATCACAGGAAAAATCGCTTCTATCGCGAACATGGCTAAAATTCGCGAAAAATTGCAAACTTTTAAACAAACACTAAAATTTATTTGAAATCGCTAAATGGGTTAAAAAAAAAACAAAATGTCGGAAAATAACAAAAAATTAGCAAAAATTCGCGAAAATTTTTAATATTTCAAACCAGCCATAAAATTGATTAAAAGTCCCTAAGACTATAAGGAATGGCGAAAATTCGGTAAAAATTGTTAAATTCGCGGAGATTCTTCGTATTTTGTAAAATATCAAGAAACGAAAACTTGATTTAAGTAACTATAGAATTAAAATTATTTTTTTCATAACTTCCAAAGAACAAACATTGATAAAGAATAGAATGCCCATTTGGTTACAACAAACATAACAATCTTCCATCTTATAAAATTTATTCCTAGGAGTGTATTTAGTTCAAAATTGCTCTATCTTTTTTTTCTATTTGAACCAAATAGCCAAAACATCATGTAAACAATGCGAATATGTTTGAAGATATGAGTTGTTATGAAATTTTATTTATAACAAAAACTACGAAATAGAGATTGCAGCTTTTAAACATTCAAATTTTCGTATATACAAATTTAATATATCTTTTCATATTAATAGTTTAACTAAATATTTATTTATTAATACCCTACAAGAAATGAATGAGCGAGTAGTCACATTTTTCATTTTGGTGTTAAGAAAATGATAGAAGGAAATGACCGAAAGTGGCCGAAAACTTTATTTCGGTCATTTCTTTCTATCATTTTCTTAAAACCAAAATGAAAAATGTGACTACTCGCTCATTAATTTCTTGTAGGGATAGTAATTTTAAACATTCAAATTTTCGTATATACAAATTTAATATATCTTTTCATATTAATAGTTTAACTAAATATTTATTTATTAATACCCTGCAAGAAATGAATGAGCGAGTAGTCACATTTTTCATTTTGGTGTTAAGAAAATGATAGAAGGAAATGACCGAAAGTGGCCGAAAACTTTATTTCGGTCATTTCTTTCTATCATTTTCTTAAAACCAAAATGAAAAATTTGACTACTCGCTCATTAATTTCTTGTAGGGATAGTAACTTGTATCTTAACAAAATAGTTTTTTTCGTACGTTACTCGTTCATCAATTTTTAAAATTTATCAATGAACAATACTCATAGAATTAGATACAGACATAGAGTCCTTGCAAATCAAAAGACAGGTGGGTTACCGCGTACTTCGATTCGAATGAAATAATTTACGAGTTCGAACAATTTGTACTGTGTATTACGATTTTCGTACTATTTGTTTCGAATGAACGGAAGTTGTTTATACCTTTTCGAAAACAAAACGTTCCTCTCGTAACGGCAACTCTCTATTACGAAAATAAAAATCCCTTTCGAAACTCCAACTACGTATTACGGAAACAAGCGTCAGTTATGTAAAAAGCGTTAGGAAATTGTTCGGAAGCTATTTTGTTAGTTACAAAGTGCAAATGACAAAGTTTAAGATAAATAAAAGTGTAAAACAAACAAATTAAACTTAAAATTAAGAGCGGAAGCGTTTTTTGTATGTCAAAACTTCTCATTTGCATACAATTTATACGAAACAAACCATTAGAATGCGAATTAGAAACCACCCGGCTGATAAATCTTATTTGACAGATCGCTATGTCGGTTTGTTTTATTGAAATTGTATTTAAATAAAATGTTCATGTTTAAAAAAACGCTTGCCGCTTTTGTTTTGGTTGTTCAGTTACGCAGTACGGCTTATCTTTTGAATCGAAATACGCGGTAGCCTCCCAGGTGTTAAAATATGTCATATTAATGCTCAAAGCTTAAGGAAAAAGATTGATGAATTTGGATTGATCTTCGAAAGGTATCGATTTTATATGTTTTATTTTTTTTTTTTTTTATTTTATTTATTTATTTATTTATTTGTGGTACAATAAGCCTAAAAGGCCAAAGACGTACCATTAAAATTCAATATTTCACAAATTCAATATTTCCACCATGCCAAAAAGTAATAACAATTAAAAATACTTTCTTTTTTTTAATTTTTTAAATAATGGCAAAGTGTTTTACATATTCTCAATGATAATTATAATAAACTAAATATATTTATTGAAAAAATATAAAAATTTTGTAAAAATGTTATAATTAAATCAATTTAAATGTACACCTACTCAGGACATGGCTCAGGAATTTTAAGTAAAACAATGGTAGTCCAAAAATAACCAGCAGAAGCAAAAAACAAGACAAACCTAAATTATGGGTTATTTTGAACGTGGGACAATAGTTTGTTTTTAAATACGCCATGCGATAGTGAAAAAGTACGTAGATGAGGCGGCAAGTCATTCCAGTTTCTGGCAGTTCTAATAAGAAATGATCTTTCAAAGACAGAACATGTAATAAGCGGAATAAAAATTTGAAAGTTTCTTGTTGACCTGGAAAAACTAAACTTAGATAGTAAATAATTAGGAACGCCATCCTTTATTATTTTATAAAAAAATATTAAATTTCGAAGATTAATGTATTCCCCTAACCTGCAACCTAAAAAGTTTTCAACTGCGTGAGATACATGATCACGATATTTAATACCATACACAAATCTGACTATTCTTTTGAATTTATATTCCATTTTATCTAAATTATAGGATAGAGTTCCTGAATCAACTTCGATACAATAGTTGACATGAGTTATCAATAATATATGAGCAATTGTATATTTAACCTTTGTGTATCAGAATCATGGTTTAATTCCAATATTACGGACTTTTATGTTTCATTGGATCGATATAATTTACGCAGTCGATAGAAGAGATGATATGGCGGTGTTGTTATCTATTACTCGAAAAAGACTCGCAAATAATTAGAAATACAGCTAAAAAATGACTCAAAAAATCATTAAAAATATGAGTCATAAATGAGTCGAAACTGATCAGAAAAGCGGGTAAGAAAAGACTCCTCAAGAAGAGGCCCGGGTAGGGTACCATTTTCTCTGAAAAAACAATCATTTATGATCAGAAAATGTGCTCATACATATATGCTTATTTTAATCGCGCAGAGGAATCATAAATGACTCGAATATGACAAATTTGTTCATAAAATGCTTGCAGGGTTAGAAGTAATACAGTATGTATATCAAAAGTATACATTTTTAAATTAAATTACATTGTATTACATCGTATAATTGAGACCAAATTTGATTTGCACTCCATCAAGCTGTATTAGGCTACTCTTGCTTCAAAATTTAATTTTAAGGACGACACGACGCTTAAAATCGAAATTTAAACTTACCTGGAAATATTGCCATGAAATTACGACTTTCATCTGTAGAAACAGTTAATCTGGCTGCTAAAGGAACATAATGGTTCTGAAGAGTTGACAAGGTTCTGTAAGTAGGTATATGTAGTACATAGTTAATACTAGGTTAGGTTTAATTAAAAATTAGGCTGAAGTGCACTTTACTAATTTGAGTACCCACACATTCAACTAAGTGGGCGGGGCGGTTTTTTGGGTCCAGAGGGCCCCACGGACCTCAGCCCACTTAAATTTTAATTATGGTTTTTTTCTTTTTTTATTCTGAATCGGGTAGCATATTTTTTTTATTTTTTTTTCGTACGCCCCGTAAAGTGCACTTTTGCCAAAAATTAACAGCAGCGATTGTAAAAGCCGAATTAAAGATTCTTACGAATTTTATTTCATTTACAGTTTTTTATTCTCATATAATAATGAAAATACATCATTTAATTAAAATTAGATCTTTTTACCTTGCCGCCTTCTTAATTTTTTGTTGGTTTACTAAATCTGTTGGCAGTCCACCAATGCGAGCTTCATCATCGGCCGCTTTTTCAGAATTAAAGACATTTTGACTAGGCGATATGAAACGCTTTGTCAATATTGATACTAACAAATTAGGGGATTTATTTCTTGCAGGTCCATTTTTTAATATATTTAACATATTATTTTAAATTATTTCCAAACTGTAGCGATGTTTATTTTTAGTGAAGTGTTCTTCTATTCGCGACCAAAACAAAAATACAAAACAAGAAAGGCGAATTCAAACAATACTACTTTTGTGGTACAATTGTCAAAAATATAGTAAACAATTGTGTTTGCTTACATAAAAACTGTAGTAAAGCTGTAGATTGTAAACAAACTTTGACAACCCGACCACCAAAAAACAGCGGTCGCATTAACCCCACCTCCTAGTTAATTCGCCTTAATATTTGGCGTTTTTCGCCGTTTAAGAAGTAAAGGCAAGTTTACACTATCACACAAGGAATAGTCAAGGCGAATTCAACATAAAATTCGCCTTGGCAGCATTGTACTATGCTGTTTATGTTATTCCTATAGGTTATGTTCACCTTTTTATTGAATGAATGAAACTATTATTCGACTTACACTCAATTTACTTGATGAATTTTATGACGTCCAATTTTAGACGTCATTTTTTGTTTGGTAGCAAGCGGTGTAGAGAAAAAGAGGAAGAGAAAACAGAAATCATGTCTATTTTCCTACCCCTCTTTCTTCTCTACACCGCTTGCTACCAAACAAAAAAATGACGTCCAAAATTGGACGTCATAAAATTCATCATGTAAATTAAGTGTTATTGCATAATAAAGAACAAAATGGAAATAATATGGCGAATATCATATACAATAATATGGCAAGTGTATGGGTCGCTTAAAGGCCCAAATACATTGATCAAAATACTCATCAAGCATTGGGTAGTATTAGTGAAAATATGTTTGTATATGTCATACCAACGATGCTGGATGAAAAATCAAATAATTTAGATACGACGGCGAATAATACGTCAAGCACACGTACCCGATGAATTCGCCGGCTGGACAAGCATTTGACAAATGTATTTGGGCCTTACACAGGGGCTCCACCTGAGATAAGATATAAGATTTTTATATCAGCAAACGTCAAATTCAATCGCAGAGAGTATTATCTTACGTGTGGACTCTCAAATAGTGTTAGTATTAATATTATAATAAATGTTATGAGACAGTTGTTATGAGAAATCTTATAACAACTAACTTATAAGATGAGCTCTCAAAAAACACATACATACATGCATATAAAACAATAATAAGACGCTTTCATTAAAATGTTTAATTTTTTTAGTGTAAATAGTGAAAATCTTGTGATAATTGTTTAAAAAAAAACAATATGTTAAGCTTAAATAAAAGAAAAAAAATAAAGAAAATAATAAAAACGACGCAAGTTTATTGTACGAGAATCATTTGATTATGAAATCTTATAAGATACGTGTTCCCCTTTTTGAAGATTAGGATTAACATGAAGAAATTTGTTCTCTCATTCTGCCGACGTTCTGTCACATATTATATCAGATATAATCTTAGGTAAAGACCCCATGTTAATGATATTTGTTGCGACCAAGGCGAATGTAAAGGCCCAAATACATTGATCAAAATACTCATCAAGCATTGTGGTAGTATAAGTGAAAATATGTTTGTCAGCGTTACCGTTGTGATACTAAAGTATCAATTTGACCCTTTTTCGACGGTGTTGATACCTTTTATGACCCTTTTTTTAAATTATACTTTTGTATCATTATCACTTATTTTGTGACACTTTTTGACCCTTTTATGGAAATAGCTCTCACATTTTGTTTTTTGTCAACACTGCGGAACAGAAGTGCTAAACAAATGTTTTCGAAATAAGCCTTGCTTGATATGGAAGAGATTCAAAGTATAAACTTACAATTCCATGCTTTCTTCTCCTTGATTTTTGATAGTAAAGTACAATTTCCCTAATAGCAAACATAACTCATATACATATTTGTTATTTTTTTACGGTGGTTTCTTTTCAAAACAAAAATTTGACATTTTATTAAAAAAATGCAATTTGGTGTTTTGCTCTCTTAAAGAGTAGCATGTTTTATTAAAAAAAATTCGCCCTTAATAATGGCAAAAGGTATTGAACTTTTTGCTTCTTTTGAATCGACAGTGTTGAGAGTGCCCTAACAGGAATGAAAACAAGAAAAAATTGCTAAATTAGCGGAAATTCCCATATATTTGGTAACAGCGGTATAATAGCAAAGTCTTATATTTATTAAAAATCGTAAAAGCTTTACAAAATCTGACACTTACAGGAAAAAATCGCTTTAATCGACAAACACTAAAATTTTTTGACATCACTAAATCGGAAAATTACATAAAATATATTAAAAAATTAGCTATGTATAATGATAAAGATTAAACATTTGTTTAAAATAGGACAGAGCATTCCATAAAAAAATTAAGTTTTTTGAGCTCTTCCTACCTGAAATATTATTTGTTTGTTTGCTTATAAAAAAACTTGATCTTATTATGTTCATTAAAATAGGAAATACTGCTAATAAATAACTTGACCCTTTTTTTTATTGAAATACCCTTTTTTTGACCCCTTTTTCTGGAAAATACCCTTTTTGTGACCCTTTTCGAAAATTTCCAACGGTAACCCTGATGTTTGTAGTTGCCACACCGACGATGCTGGATGGAAAATCAAATAATATAGATATGACGGCGAATATTACGTCAAACACACGTACACGATGAATTCGCCGGCTTGACAAGCATTTGACAAGTGTATTTGGGCCTTACTTGGTGGCCACACGATAAAGTTTTTCCTTTCAATTTGCAATACACTCTCAGTTTTTTACTAACACACTCACAATTTTTAAATTGACCACGAGATGGCTTTCAATTTCACCTTTGTATTTGTTTGGCAATTTTACTCTCAATTTAACAGCTGAGTACAAGTTTGTCTTTATAAATTGTGTTGTTGTTGATATCTTGGAAGTAAATTGCTTACAAATTGAGTGCAGCCTACGTCACAGCTATCAATTTATGTAAATTTTGACAAGCAGTATATGTAAAAGACTCAAGAACAACTTGAACGTGTGGCCGCAGGGTTAGGAAGGTAAACTCAGCTCGTCAGCCGTTCATCAGCTGTTTCCACGGCGAATTGACAAAAAATAGGGAAACTTCAAAATATAATTTTGTTTATGTTTTGCGCGAAAATAACCGAAAAAATTTCTTAGAAAAACTGCGAATAATTAAAGTGAATTTAATAATCTCTTTTATAACCAAAACAAAATTGTAAGTTATTTTTGCCTTGTCAGCTTTTTTGACAGCCGCCTATTAAATTGCAAAAAAAAAATACATGCGGCTTTTTGTAGTTGCACCTTCCTTGTTAAATTCGCCTTGGTTCACACTATCACACATAAACATGCTTTTGTAAAAATGCAACCCTGATCAAATTAAAAGTTTTGAAAAATTTCATAAAATGATGAAGTCATACATGAACATGCTTTTGTAAAAATGCAACCCTGATCATATGAAAAGTCTTGAAAAATTTCATAAAATGATGAAGTCGTATTAGGTGCTATCAGACGGGATGTATTTTACATATGTACTGTCACTTTTCTTTCCCATATGAAATTCCGTATGTATGTCAAAATTTCCATTTTACATACGATTCATAATTTTTGCTATCACACCTGCTTATGTTTTTCCTTATGACATAACCTATAAATGTAAACAAAAGCTGACTTTTGCTTACGTTTCAAAACAAACCAGCTGTTTTGTCTATGTTTGCCACAGGAAAATAGAGCGTGTTCTAATCGAAAAATTTACATATGTATTTCCACATGTATTTTACACATGCAAAGTTTCATATGTATCACACGATGTGTACAACTTTAACAGATGGAAAATTTGACAGTACGGCTGTTTTCCTAAACGTGTGTTCACAATGTATCAATACCGTGTTGATGCGTTGTGTACTTCAATTTTTACCTACTTTGTATTGTATAAGAATATGGTTTGCATCTACATTATTTTAACTGCTCTATTTGCTTTTCTCTGCGCAGTGACAACTACAAAGTTGCGTTTCGGAACTAAATGCATTGTCAAAATTTTTATGGTTGCATTTAAGAACATGTTACCATGTATTACTACAATGCAACAGGCGTTTAGGAAAACAGCGTACATATGTAAAATACATCCCGTCTGATAGCACCTTAAAAAACACAAATAGAAAATACGATTGTCTTTTTTCCAGAGTTGGGGGTAGTGCATTAAATATTTAGTGCACTAAAGGTGCTATCAGACGGTATGTATTTTACATATGTACTGTCAAATTTTCCATCTGTAAAAGTTGTACACATCGTGTGATACATATCAAACTTTGCATGTGTAAAATACATGTGGAAATACATATGTAACTTTTTCGATTAGAACACGCTCTATTTTCCTGTGGCAAACATAAACAAAACAGCTGGTTTATTTTGAAACGTAAACAAAAGTCAGCTTTTGTTTACATTTATAGGTTATGTCATAAGGAAAAACATAAGCAGGTGTGATAGCAAAAATTATGAATCGTATGTTAAATGGAAATTTTGACATACAGACGGAATTACATATGGGAAAGAAAAGTGACAGTACATATGTAAAATACATCCCGTCTGATAGCACCTTAAGGTTTCCACTAAATCCCACTATAGTGACATTTTGATTCTCCACTATTTTTCATCACTATCACTATATTTTAACTACCACAAAAAAAATTAGTGGTCAACAGTTAGGGTGTGTGTGAAACGGTAGCAAAGTACTCATGGAAGTAAATGTTTGACACTGTTGAGGTTATTAAAATTCTCCTAGCCCTGGGGGCTAGTATAATTTTGACATTAGCGTAGAAATTTTTGACAATTTTAATTCACCATAGAACTTTGCTACCGTTTCACACACACCCTCACTACATGAATGCTTTAATAATATTATATGCACTAACATCTCAGAATTGTGCTTATAGAAATATTTTCAACAAATTGAAAATAAAGTCAAAGTTTTTCCATTTTATTTTATTTAAAAAATAAAATAAAAACTTTAAATTTTTAAGTAAGTAAATTTGATGAAACTGCCTTATATTTTTGTATTACTATTTCCATTTGTTTTTTAATTTTGTTACTACTTTAACATTAGTATTAATTAATTTAATAAATAATAAAAATAAAAAAGTATAAAATAATTCAATTTAATGATATGTATTTGAGTTCCATTAACATTAGGGAATGATTATATTTTCCACTATCCTGTTAGTGGAGGAAAAAAAATTGCACTTAGCTGTAAAAAACAGGTTTTTCACTATCACTAAATTAATTTTAGTGAAAAACTTTATTGTACCACTTCCACTATTGCTTAGTTATTTTTCAACTCGTCACTAAATAGCTATTAGTTATAGTGAAAAATTTTCCACTATCACTAACTTTTAGTGGAAACTGCAAATTTAGTGCACTACCCCAAACTCTGTTTTTTCTACCCTGCTTACTTCTCTACCGCGCTCACTATGTCTGTGTTCATACGGCTCTTGTCTTATTGACATGATTGCTACTTTATAGGCGAGAGGGACGAGGGTGCACTTAAAAAAGGAATTTGTATAGAATTATAAAGAATAATTCCAAAAATTATCAATTTTGTGCAGTTAAGTCAAAAGTGCACGTAAACAAAAGGCAGTTAAGTCAAAACTAATGTATAAATTTGTTTTTAATTTGGAAATGGTTCTGAGCTATCAACATTAGTGTAATCTAGTCTTTAATAATACAGGCCAACAAAATATTAACCCATGGACCAGAGTATATGAGTTTAAAAGTTTGTTTTGCACTGAATTCAAATCTGTACTCAGAAAATCTCCATATCTTCTTTATTAAAGCCCCTGGGTTCGCCCTATTCGAGAAGTTATAACTGCACGAATTCATTTCTATTTATTAAACCTGATATGTCGTTTGAAAGTCCCACGAATTACTTTTAAAATAAATGTTTACCCTTTATAATATCTTGTCCCTTTTCTGAGATATTTTAACCTGAATTATGAAAAATCTGATTTTTCGCTATATTAATGCTATTTTCGCCATTTTTTTTTAAGTTTTTGTTTTTATTTTATAATTTTGACTTTTTTCAGAATATATGAAAATATACGTTAGTCCAAGGTATATTTATAGCAGGTAGCCGCGAGATTACAACAATTGCACAATAAAACAAACAACAGGGCTTTTTATTGTTGTTATGTGATACGAACTGTCAAACAGCAAAGGGGTTGAAAAGAGACAAAAAAGACAAAAGATAAAGACAGAAAACTTGTTTACTATACAACATTTGACAGTTCGTATCACAAAACAAGCAAATAAAAAATAAACAGCTGGCTTTCCGAGACTACCTGCTATAAATATACCTTGCGTTAGTCTGATGGATTTTATAGCAAAGCCGCTGAAGAGATATCCAAAAAGAGTTATTTGGCCGCGAAATTTTCATATAACGGCATTACGCCTTAGAAGCCTCTTCCACAAACTATCGACGACCTACACCGTTATTTAGGAAAGCGAACCCTTCAGAATCAGCTCCTTAAGGCCCAAATACACTTGTCAAATGCTTGTCCAGCCGGCGAATTCATCGTGTACGTGTGCTTGACGTAATATTCGCCGTCATATCTAAATTTTTTGATTTTCCATCCAGCATCGTCGGTGTGACACATACAAACATATTTTCACTAATACCACCACAATGCTTGATGAGTATTTTGATCAATGTATTTGGGCCTTTAAAATTAATAGAATGAGTTTTTGATATTTTCTTGTTGTCAAAAAGTTAGGTTGAAAACGAACAGGTTAAAGCCCTAATTGACCTAAAAAATTATGACAATGACGCACGCAAGGCCCATCTATTCAATGGGCCTTGGTCGCACGATATGCTTATATACCAAAAGCAGATTTACGACCTGTAATATTCTTGGAATTTTAATTTTTTGTAGACAAGTTAAAAAAACTCACCACTCAAAAAAAAGTAAATTCGTGAATTCGCCTTGTTTGGTCCCGTTTTTGCAAAGTTGGATTGATTTTTTAACATGCTTCTAAGTATACAACACTGTTATTGTATGCACGTGCTTTTTTGTTTTGCTAGTGTTTTAAAAAACGTTTACTTCTGCGATTTTGCTTTTTATAATATTTAAATAAATGTTAAACCAATAAATAAAATATTTTAATAAAACTTTTTGAAATTTTTTTTATGCAAGACCGAAAAATGGAGTTAAGTGTTAAAAAAATAAGAAGAAATGTCCAAGAACTTGTGTCGTTGATTAAGGCACCAAACGAAAAATTAATTTTTCTTCAGGAATTTTTGGAGAAAAAGGTAATAGGTTTTTTTATATCCTTAACCACAGGTGGAAAGGTTTATATTCATAGGTATAAGTTTGTCATTCCGGTTGTAATTTCTGTAGTATTGACGTTCGATCTTATAAAGTATATTCCGGGTCTTTATGGGAACAAATCTTGTTTACCGATGCAGCTCCAATTAAAACAAAGTAAATAGGGTGATAGAAAATTGAAAAATAATAAGAAAATATGAAGTGAAAAAAGTGGAACTAAGGCATAGTTTTCGAGTTATGGACATTCGTCTGCACTTAAAATCAGTTTTACAAATGTAATCGGCGTTAAATATGTTTCCTACTCAAGAAATTAAAAATTACTGAAAAAATCGTTTCTGAGAATAAAGCCTTCCTAGGTGCATTGCTTTTGGACTCATGTGTAAATATCCTTCTTGGCGGCATTTTCGTTGAACGAGCAATTTATTTATAACAAAGAAGATTGTATACACAATTTGCCTAAATAGCTGCTAAAATCTTGATAATTAAAATATTTTTAGGCTTAAATCTAGTTTACCGACGCAGCTCCAAATAAAAAAAAAGGACCTAGGTAGATAGAAAATTAAAAAATAAGAAGAAAAAATAAAATAAAAAAGTTGGCGGAAACGCTTAGTTTTCGAGTTATGGACGTTTTAAGTTTTTATATAAAAGCGTGATTTTCCACAACATTTTTATCTTTATATGGTCAATATTGGTATCATTTTAAAGCTTTTGACTTAGCGAAGCCGGTACTTACTATCCCAAAGAGGAGCAAAGTCTTGCGCCCGGCCGAAGGCCTGCTATGCAGAGAAGCTTTACTTAGCGAAGCCGGTTCTTGCTATACCATAGAGGAGAAAATCCTTGCGCCCGGCCGAAGGCCGGCTATGCAGAGAAGCTTTAGTTAGCGAAGCCGGTATTTGTCATACCAAAGAGGAGCAAATCTTTGCGCCCGGCCGAAGGCCGGCTATGCAGAGAAGCTTTAGTTAGCGAAGCCGGTATTTGTCATACCAAAGAGGAGCAAATCTTTGCGCCCTGCCGAAGGACGGCTATGCAGAGAAGCTTTACTTAGCGAATCCGGTTTTTGCTATACCATAGAGGAGAAAATCCTTGCGCCCGGCCGAAGGCCGGATATGTAGAGTAGTTTTACTTAGCGAAGCCGGTTCTTGCTATACCATAGAGGAGAAAATCCTTGCGCCCGGCCGAAGGCCGGCTATGCAGAGAAGCTTTAGTTAGCGAAGCCGGTATTTGTCATACCAAAGAGGAGCAAATCTTTGCGCCCGGCCGAAGGCCGGCTATGCAGAGAAGCTTTACTTAGCGAAGCCGGTTTTTGCTATACCATAGAGGAGAAAATCCTTGCGCCCGGCCGAAGGTCGGCTATGCAGGAGTGTTTTCGTTTGCGACGCCCATGTTTATAATTTGATTACGTTTGTATTACACTTTTATTTAAATAAACTACATACTTACCTGGTGCACTTCTGTAATATTTTGATGTAAAATGCAAAAAGAATGTAATGTGAGGTAAAGAGATAGTAATTTTCAAATAAATTTTGTATATCTAAAAAGATATGGTCAAAAGCTTTGGAATGATACCAATATTGGCCATATAACGATAAAAATGTAGTGAAAAATCGGACCTTTATATAAAAACTTAAAACGTCCATAACTTGAAAACTAAGCGTTTCCGCCAACTTTTTTCTTCTTATTTTTCAATTTTCTATCACCCTGTGTACTTTTTTTTTTTATTTGGAGCTGCGTCGGTAAACTAGATTTGTTCCTATTTTTATAAATATATATGTATATTAGCGTGGCCGTTAGTTGTATGGAGAACTTTTTTTTGATTTCTTATATTCTCCCCCCCCCCCACAAATCGGTTCAGTTTTATGTAAAAAAAAATACAAAAAAATTTCGTAGCGATAAGTTGTGTTTTAGGGGGGGCGTCCGCCCTCAAAGTTTGCCATCAAGCCTATTACTATATTACTATCTTTTAAAAACAACATTTTACAAGAATATAATATATGGCAATATTTTAGCTCTTCTAGTCAACAACATTAGCCCAAAAGAAAGTAGTGGGCCTGTTCGTAAATGCATCACTGCAGTGCATCATACAACCAAACATTGCTTTGCACTGCCAATTTAAGTTTGCTGTTGATCTTTTTTGGCGGGAGCCATTTCTCCACTCCGTATTTTAAACTTGGTTGTGCGTCATCTGCTTAAGCAAAGTATTTTAGGGCATTTAAATTTTCATTTGCAGCGCAGTGATGCATTTACGAAAAGGCCCAGTTTTTTCCTAAAATTAATATTTTAGAAAATAACAACAAAATACCAAACTTTTTATATACGTTTTAAATAAATAAAAGCCGGATTTAATGTCAAGTGACCCAATTTTGAAATCGATGTCTTCCGATTTGGATGAAATTTGCACCAAGGTTAGTCCTATTGGATAATAGTTTAAATACAAATTTTCAATAAGATCGGTCAAAAAGATTCAGAGTTAGAGGGGGTCAAGGTTTGCCATACAGGTGTTCTTTCTCATCCATGTAACTTATGAAAACAGAGGAAAAAGGAGGCAACATGTAATTTGAAATTTAAGTGATAATAACAGCAAATTTCGAACCACCAGTACTACTGGTTAAAGAATGATGTTTGACTGTTGGCTAACGGGCACCGCAGTGGTGCATTGGGTAGAACTCAAAGATCTTCCGACGATAGAATGTGGTGTTTCTTGAAACATGTAAAGATCAACGCGGGTTCAAATCCCAGCTCAGCCAAGAAAAATTATCAATAAATTTTAATAAAAATTCCAAGTTGTAAAATTCCTTCCCTCAGTGAAAATAATTTAATGAAAATTAAATTTGATGAACTCATCAAACCTAATTAAAGAATATCAAAAATTAAAAATTAAAAGTGTTCAACTAAAAATCAAAATTGTTCTTTTATAAAAACATATGTTTAAAAAATTATTCACCAACAGGCATATTCTCCAGTTCTATTGCCCTTTGATAAAATGTTGTACAGAGTGCAGAGCATAGTCAACTGTGGTTATAGTAGCCTTAGATTCGTCGATAACACCATCCAAATAAACAAGACGTTGTTCGCAAATACCAGGAGGACACACATTTGGTATAATAAGGTGGGTTTTTGTGTATGTTTTTATTTTGGACCATATAAACTCAATTGGATTCAACATTGGGCTATAAGGAGCCAATCGAAGAAGAGTCGCTGGTGAATTTTCAAAAATTATTTCCATTTGGCTATGACATGGTGCATTATCACACACAACTAAATCTTGTAAGCGGTTTCCTAATTGCTCCCATCGATTCATCAAGTTGTTTACTCACTCTCTTGCGTTTTGCATTCTGAATGATCCTCGTTTTCTCGTCATAAGAATTACTCCAGAGGATGCTATTCCCCCGATTAGGTGGACATTTAGACCTCGGGAAGATTGAGCCTTTCCTGGACCATCCACGAGTTCTTCTGCAGAACAAATTGAAATTTGTTTCATCAATCCAAATTATTTGTTTTCCACTTTGAATGTAATTATTTAAATCCTCAAGATATTTCGCTCGTTTTTGTTTTCCGTGCTGTTCATGGTTATTGGTTCATAGTGCAAAGATTTCGTAGTATACATCTTACCATTAAGGTTATTTGAAATTGCTGTCGTTGTGACACATTTCTGATACTCTCTTTGAACGTTTTCTTTTAGCTCCTGTAGCGTAATGGTGGGTTTTGATGCAACGCAATATGTATTGCAATTTGTAATGTTTATTATACATAAATAAAGGACAATGTATTTTTTATGTATACAATACATATTCAAAACATAATAATTAAAATAATCACAAAATTAATTTGTTTTATCTCAATTTCAATTTGTATTTTTTGGATTTCTTAATATCAATTTGTATTTTCTCACTATCAAATTGGATTTCATAATATCAATTTGTATTTTCTCATTATCAAATTTGAATTCTTATTCACCCCTATCGTGAATAAAAATTGCTTGGGAGTTTTTTCCCTTTTCCCATTTTTATCATTGAATTAACATTGAAAAAATGGAAAAAGGAAAAAAAACTCCAAAGGAATTTTTATTCACGATAGGGGTGAATATCAATTTGTATTTTCTCAACATCGATTTAGATTTCTTAATATCAATTTGTATATTCTGAACATCAATACGTTTTTCTGAATACTAATTTGTATTTTCTCAATATTAATTTGGATTGTCTCAATTTCAATTTAAAAGGGTGTAGTGAATCTGTACTGATTCATTATTGACACAGTCACCAGTACTAGTGACTTATTATACCCCAGGCAATGTTATTTACAATTAGGTTAGCCAGATATGGAATTGACAAAAAAAGTACATTGATGAAAAAAGCAGTACATTTCAGAAAAAAAGTACATTTATTTTTTTATTAAAAACGTTTAAAAAATTCATTAAATTACATAAAATAACAATTTATTCAATAAAGAACATAAAAATGAGATCGTAAATAAGACAAAGTAATAACTTTAAATTAGTCAGGTCTTTTCAAATTCAATTCTTTTTTTTTTCAAAAAAAATTAATTTAAATATTTTTTAATACAGTTGCCGACAAATGTCTACATACGACTACATTGAAGTTGTAATTCGTTATCAAGAAAGTTAACAATAAAAGACCAAATTACTATCAAACAAGTTCTTTTGTAAAAAGTCCTGTTTATATAATTTATCAAGCCTTAATTAAAGCTCAATGGTGCTCAGATTGATTAAATATTAAATCTGCTACGAGCAAAAATTTTAATTTTTTAAATACAGTAAAATAATTGGCATTTTTGACCTTCAATTCTTTTTACCACAAATTTTTTTGTAAGCAATGAAAATGCTTAATTATTTTCATATCGTCTGTTTTCAAAGAAGTACATTGTATTATAGATCAATATAGACTAAATAAATATTACTTACCTAATATCAAAATTTAATTAAAATATCTAAAACAGCACGATATTTAAAAAACTTCACATAAATCCCTCTGGTAAAATGTTTGACATTCGTTTTGTTTTGATTCAGAGTGGAAGTATATCGAAGGCTTTGGCTTTAAATTTTGCTTGTAACCAAACGTTTCCTTAGTATAGCAAAAACGCCAGCAGTAGCTCTGCTTTTCTACTTATATAATATTAGGAAACAATCTAAATTCAAAGCCAAAGCCTTCAATGTACTTGTACCCTTAATCGCCATTGTAGATATTTTTACTGGGTGTTTCAAAGAACTTTTTCTTTCTACACTAAAAAAAAATTACTAGAAACGTTAAGCACAGAAAAAAAGTACAAAAAGAAGTACAAAAGGCTAAAAAAAGTACTTTAGCGTACTTTTTTAGGTGTTATGCAAAAGGAGTACATTGATGAAAAAAAAAGTACGTGTACTGCTGAAAAATGTACGTCTGGCAAGCATATTTACAATAGACATTTAACAAGTGCGTGTCATTGGAAACGTGGGTACTACTGACTAGGTAGTTTATTTGGAAACATATGTAGACATTGGAACCAGAGAATCGCTAGTACATTTAAGTAAAAGTAGTCTACACGTTTTGTAAGAATTCGAAATCATAACAGTCTTTTTTTATTATTTCTTCAACTTTTATAGGAATTGTACTTCTCAGTTGTTATTGATAAAATCTTTTTCGTATTAAAGCCAAATATAATGACAAATGTAATATATTGTAGACACTTCGTTGACAATGTCACCAATATAGTCGACAAAACTGGTGACTTGGAGACACTTGCACCCAGGTTTCCTTCAGGAAAGTTTTGGAACTCACCCATATTATTAAACTTATTTTTACATATCTGTGGCATTTTGACAAAACATCTTAAGTCGAGATAAGATAGCAAAAAAGTTTTTTAAAAAAACGAGGTGAAAAAATCATTTTTATTAAATCTTAATATAAACCAAAATTAAAGAAAAATTTCTTTTATCCCAGCAAAAACTTTACTTACCTGGTAAGTTAGCAAATAATGTTGGAGAAAATAAACACTACTTATTTTTCGGCTGAATAACTACTTATTTTTGTTTGAGGTGTCCAAAGAATTCAGTACTTACAAAATACACTTACTAGAAGTCAAAAAATACCTAGTTATTATTTTTACTACTAGTAAGTTGAATTGTAAGTACTTACAATAAACTTACCAGAAGCCAAAAAATCACTAGTTAATAGACCTAATAAGTAGTTATTGAGTACGTTACCAGTAAGCAAATATTCAGTAGTGAAAATAACAGAAGTAATAAGTAGTTGCTTAGGTCATTACTAATAAGTACTTATTGAAGTTTTCAGAATAATGACAATTGTAATGACAACTACTTACCAGGTAATGTCTGAAATAACTACCACCTATTACTAAAAATCAAAAAGTTTTTCCTGGGATAATATAAAATTTTAAAAACAAAAACAAAAATATTATTTGAATGAAAATTCGTATGATTAACAACATTTTTTTTAATTTTTAAAATTTGACTTAAGATGTTTTGTCAAAATGCCACAGATATGTATGTATGTATATACTTAAACATACCCAGCGGTAAACTTTTGGAGGCCTTCATTTATAAGGCCTTCTGTTGACCTCTAGAAGGCCTCTAATCAGGCCTGCTGAAAAATGGAACGCAGAAGGCCATGGCTGGCTATGGTGTAAAAAAATGTATGATTATGGAATTGGGGTAGTAAGGCCTTGCGTCTAAGAAATAAGGTCTTCCAGAAGGCCTGCTTACTTCTTTCTACCGCTGGGTATTAATTATTTTTATTTGATAAACCTAAATTTTGATACATACATATAAATTGACTATTTTAAAGAATTACAGTAGCTGTGAAATCGAATTTTTGATCCGGTATTTGAGCAGTGCCCTTCTTGAAGAGCAGTTGACAATACCAATTGCCACAGCTTTTGAAGATTGCTTATTGTTACTCATCACGAATGCCTTAGAAGGTAATACCGCCATTGAAGATAATATCGAATATCAATGGAAATGCATTGCATTGGCAAAACTTATGCATTTGTCGTTATGCGCTAAACGGTGAGTTCTTTAAATGTTGATTGATTGTTCTGAGTTTAATTTATTTTGCATTAATGTATGTACATATTTATTTTCTCAGTTATGCACTTTCTTACTTTTTAAATAAACCACCCCCATTTTCCGCATCTTATAATGAATTCGTTCCGAAGAAATCTAAAACTGATATCTATAAAAAACCCGATACGTTAGCCATAGTCAAATGTTGTTTTTACTTGTTGAAATCCGACACAAGTTTTTTCAAGAATTTATGGAATTGGTCGGAATTTTTGCTTTCTTTCGATGATCGTTCTAATAACGATTGTACGATTGTAAAAGTGTATATTAATCATATAGTCGCGATGTTAACAAGTATGAATGCCTCAGCATTACACGAGTTAAACGAAAAAATGCCAGAGGAACTACTAATCAAATTTCACGAGGACCAACAGTCTTTAAGACTTTTTAATTTGGCCCATCTCGGCGAAAGTGATATGCCATTATCGTCGGGTGATGCTATTTGCATAAGCTCAAACTGTACGTTATTTGTAACAAATGTTGAAGGAGTATTTTTACCAATTTTTAATAGAGAAAATTACGAATTCTTCTGCAAAGCCGAAATTGAGCAACAGAGTATAGTTCGCGTTGAATCAACCAGTGTTAATCTGCGAAGCCTTGCACTGGGTGTCACTACGGGAAGAGCTATTTGCCTATCTGGACCAGTTGGTTGTGGTAAAACGACACTTGTTGAATATTTGGCTCGTATGAGCGGAAGAATTTCCTTTAGGAAACAAAACATCACGGAAGAGGTGAATATTCTGCTTGACCAAGAAAATAATCAAAAAGTGGGAAATATGAATAAGCATATTGTTTATAATAAAAGAAAAATGGTGAACAGTGAGAATACTACAAACTTGCCTACTAATGGATTTTTACGAATACAACTCGGTGATCAAACAGATAGTAAAATGCTTCTCGGACAATATCATTGTACTGATGTGCCTGGTGAATTTATATGGTTACCGGGCGTTCTTACACAGGTAACTGCGATTCTTTCGATTTGAATACATAATTGTAAACATGTGAAACTATGAAAAAAAAATTAATTAACAAATAATTATATTTCAGGCTGTTATGAATGGTTATTGGTTACTTTTAGAGGACTTGGATTGTGCGACTACAGATACGTTTGCTGTATTAAGTAGTCTTCTTGAAAACAATTTCCTTAGTGTACCAGGATTTCGTGATTGTGTTAAAATTACTCCTGGATTTCAGCTATTTGTGACTGTGAGGTAATAGATTTTATTTCAAACATTTAGTGTGCATATGTTCATTCATTCTTCATTTATTCTGTTTTTTAGAACCCACAAATCATCATCTTCAAACTGGTCACAGAAGGCTTTGTTTTCCTTACTGGAGAAACATCTTTATCCCATCAATGTATTGCCATTATCGCGAAATGAACTGTGCGAAGTTATCAGGCGGAAATATTCAAAATTGGGAACGGTCGCTAGTCGCATGGTTGATGTTTTTCTTACATTCTCTAGTGGATCTCACAATGTAGCAGACAATCTTCGTCAACAAGAGACGAAAGATAAAGCAATTACTGCCGAATGCTTTTTACAATTGCCCTACGAAGAAGTTAGTATAAGATCAATAACTAATTCAGGGCGCTTAGTATCGACGCGTGATCTGATTAAATTATGCCACAGATCAAATCCTTCATTTTCTATTACCAGCACAGAGTGTGCATATTTTGTATTTCAAAATGC
Source organism: Pollenia angustigena (assembly GCA_930367215.1). Lineage (NCBI taxonomy): Eukaryota > Metazoa > Arthropoda > Insecta > Diptera > Polleniidae > Pollenia > Pollenia angustigena. The sequence continues at coordinate 231,667,541 of OV884060.1, forward strand.
AGTGGATATATTTTGTTCTTATTTGCCTAATAGTAAGGAAAAAACAAAATTAATAGTCGGAATTGGTGCAAAGTTAGGAATCATACAATCGCGTTGTGAACATTTGGCGGATGAGTTTAAACCTGAAATTTGTATTGATCAAGAGCGTATTAAGGTTGGCCGAGCTGTACTTTACTCCCGGATTTTATCATCTACTGATGAAGGAGACGATATGGCTATGAACGAAGTTGCAACAGAAGAGCAGCCGTTAAAAAGACTTAAGTTATCTAATGGCGGAGATAAGGTCGTACAACATTTTTCGTCAAAACGAAATGCCTTAACAGCAACGTTTTCCTTTACACGACTTGCATCTTGTTTGTTAGAACGTATTGCAGTTTGCGTAGCTAATGCTGAACCAGTATTACTTGTAGGAGAAACTGGTGTCGGCAAAACATCATCCGTGCAATTTTTGGCCGCAAGAACCAAACATAAATTGGTAGTCGTCAATATGAATAATCAATCAGACGTTTCTGATTTAGTGGGCGGTTTTAAGCCAGTGGATCTAGCATATGTTGTTGCTCCAATGCGAACGGAATTTGAGTTGTTGTTTAGGAAGACTTTCAACCAATCAAAGAATGAATCATTTCTAACAAAATTCAGTATTTGTTATAACCAAGGCAATTTCTCCGTAATTGTAAAACTAATGTTTAAGGTCGTTTGTAATGTTTTTGAAAAGTCCGAACGTAATGAACTGAGAGAAAAAGATTTGCTCCTATTGCCTCGTTGGATGGCTTTAAAAATAAAATTACAAAAACTAAATAGCCAACTCAGTAAATCCATTAACATATCCTTCGCTTTCATTCCTGGTTCATTAGTAAATTGTATAAAAAATGGAGATTGGCTGTTACTAGATGAAATAAATTTAGCTTCTGCCGAAACATTGGAATGCTTATCCACTATATTGGAGCCAGATGGCTCCGTTGTACTTCTAGAAAAAGGTGACTTCACTCCTGTTAAAAGACATGATGACTTCAGAATATTTTCGTGCATGAATCCGAATACGGACATAGGAAAAAAAGATCTTCCTGTCGGCATTAGAAATAGATTTACTGAGTTTTTTGTCGATGAAGCCGAGACGGAATCCGATTTAAATTTGCTTATATCTGACTATCTGCATGCTACAGGCATACAAAGGAAAAGTGTCATGAATATCGTAAAACTATATAGGCGCCTGAAATCATTAGCAAAGCTGGAACTAAACGATGGATTAGGCAATAGACCTGTTTATTCTCTTCGTACTCTTTGTAGATCATTAACAATTTGCGCAAAAAATTTATGCGGATCGATTGAGAGAAATCTTTATGAGTCCTTCTGTTTAAGTTTTCTAACGCAACTTGATCCGCAGTCGCATAATGTGGTCCAGCACTTGATAAAAGAAGCATTACTTAGCAATCCAAAAGCCGTACTGCAACAGGTAATACCGAAACCTGGTGAGAATTATCTCAATTTCCAAGGTTATTGGATTGAAAAAGGTCTAAAAGAACTTCAGGAATGTGAAAACTACATTTTAACAGATAGCGTCAAGGAAAACTTAAAGGACTTGGCTCGTATCATATCGATCGGCAAACTTCCAATACTTTTACAGGGCCCTACTTCAGCAGGAAAAACAAGTTTAATAGACTATGTTGCTAGACGAAGTGGTAATCATTGCCTGCGTATAAATAACCATGAACATACTGATCTGCAGGAATACATTGGCACCTATACGACAGACGTTACTGGAAAGTTAGTATTCAAAGAAGGCATCTTGGTACAGGCGATGCGCAATGGTTATTGGATAATTTTGGACGAACTTAATTTAGCTTCCACAGAGATTTTAGAAGCTCTTAATCGAGTTTTAGACGATAATCGCGAACTTTTTATACCAGAAACTCAAACCGTTGTAAAAGCGCACCCTAATTTTATGTTATTTGCTACACAAAACCCACCAGGATTATACGGAGGCAGGAAAACACTGTCCAGAGCTTTTAAAAATCGCTTCATTGAACTGCATTTTTCTGACATACCTCGAAACGAATTGGAAATTATTTTAGAAAAGAAGTGCCTTATACCTGCTTCATACGCTCGCAAAATGGTTGCTTGCATGGTGGATTTACAAAAGAATAGAAAATCCACTTCGAAAAACACCTTCACATTACGTGATCTCTTCAGGTGGGGAATTCGATATACATTTGCGGACAAAAAACTACTGGATGACCCAAAATACGATTGGAATCAACATTTAGTCGAAGAAGGTTACTTAGTTCTTTCGGCAAAAGTTCGCACAGAAATTGAGTTGGAAGTAATTCATGAAACGTTGTACAAAAACTTTAGAAAACAAGTAGACCTTGGTAGATTATTTGACCATAGTGGAGATGAATCGCTCGTTACTAAATATATACTTGATGAAATTAAAAATTTTAAATCTCGTACAGATATTGTGTGGACTCGTAATATGACACGAATGGCAGTACTAACAGCGAAAGCTTTGCAGTTTGACGAACCAGTTTTATTGATTGGCCCAACTGGATGTGGCAAAACGACAGTGTGCCAACTGTTGGCGTCAATAAGAGGTGTGAACTTGCGAATTTTAAACTGTCACATGCATACTGAGGGAGCAGATTTTTTGGGCGGCCTTAGACCATGCCGAAATAAGGAAAATAATGAGCAAACTAAGAAAATTTTTGAATGGGCTGATGGTCCATTAATTCAATCCATGGAAGAAGGTTCATACTTTATGGCAGATGAAATATCTTTGGCAGAAGATTCAGTGCTTGAACGTTTAAATTGCATCTTAGAGCCAGAACGAACTGTTCTATTGGCGGAAAAAAGTGGCATTATAGCTGAAAATCAACTTTTAGAGGACATAACAAACGAATTTGTTGTACAAGCAAGACCAGGATTTCAATTTTTCGCAACAATGAACCCTGGCGGAGATTTTGGAAAAAAAGAACTTTCGCCGGCATTAAGAAATCGCTTCACAGAAATTTGGTGTCAGCCCTCTCACTCTCGGGAAGATCTTATTGAAATTGCCAATAACTGCATCATCGATCAGCTTAAGGATTTAACTATTGATAATGCCAAAATCTTAAAAATAGCAACATTCATTGTAGAGCTTGTGTTGCACATGAGAATAACAATTGATAAGTTTAAATTTTCTATAAGAGATATATTAGCGATGGCAAATTACATAGTAAGAAACACAACTCTAAGTTTTCCCGAAAAAGCTATTTTTGGACTGGATACTACATTTTTGGATGCACTGGAAATGACATTGCATGAATCATCTAAAGAACTGGAAATACTAAAGTCACAAATAATTGAATTTGCAATTCATCAAGCTGAAATCATAATGGAAGAGAAATTCACAATATTAGACGTAGTAAAGAAAAAAGGCACCAGAGTTGAATTTACAGCAGAAAAAACATTCGGCATTAGTCCATTTTATATTAATACCAACATTGAAACAGGTGCATCTTTGTTAAATACCAATAAATATTTCCTTTTTGAGGCTCCTACTACCAAGCAGAATCTCTTTCGCTTACTATCGGCCTTATCTTTAAATAAGCCCGTTTTGCTAGAAGGTCCGCCAGGAGTAGGGAAAACATCTATTGTTGAGAGTTTAGCCCGTGCTATTGGATACAATATTGTACGCATTAATCTCTGCGAGCATACTGATTTGGCAGATCTTTTCGGAACCGACTTACCAGCTGAGGATAGTATATCAGATCTAAAATTCAAAGAAGAAAGGAAAAATGGAACCTTACAAATGGGTTCATTCCAATGGCGTGATGGTCCACTACTAGCAGCATTGAAAGCTAATAATACTTGGATTCTATTAGATGAACTTAATTTGGCACCGCAATCGGTTTTAGAAGGTCTTAATGCTGTCTTGGATCATCGAGGCGAAGTGTTTATACCAGAACTGAATAAAACATTTGCTCTCAACAAACAAACACGTGTGTTTGCCAGTCAGAATCCATTAAAACAAGGAGGAGGTCGCAAAGGTTTGCCTCAGTCTTTTCTCAATCGTTTCACAAAAGTGTATGTTAGGAAACTAACAACTGAAGATTTATTATATGTTGTAGAGGGAAAATACAAAGCTTATTTCGATGAACTAAGAGATAGATTTGTTAACTTATTACCTCCTCAGCAGCGAGTATCAAATAATCTCTTCGATATATACAGAATTATAAATTTTAAACAAGAATCGCTTACTGAGAAGGATAACCAGAATGTCGTTCCTGAATTTGATTTATCCTTAAGATTAGTTAGATTTTCTGAACTGTTAGACAATGGCATATCCACGATGGAATTTGGTTATAAAGGAGGTCCTTTCGAAATAAACTTAAGAGACATATTATTTTGGTGTGATTTGTTAATAAGCCCGAAAACCGGATTTGCTGTCAAAGATTATAGTTTTTCAAGAAATTTCAAAAGTTTCTTATTGACACTTTACGAACGTATGAAACTGGTTTATTATCAACGTATGCGCAGTGACCAAGACAAACAATTTATACGTAATGCATTCGAGTCAGTCTTTCAATGCAATGCCGATTATCTTAATTCCATTTCGGAAGATGTTTCTCTCTATTGGACCAGTGAAAAGATCTTTATTAACGATATAATTCTTGAACGTGATAGTCAACCTTTGCATTTTCAAAAACCTTTGGAGTGTGCTCCCTTGTTACTGGAATCACAACGTGAATCACTTAAAAATTTAATTGAGTGTGTTCATACAGAAAAACCTGTACTTTTGTGTGGTGCCACCGATACATGCAAAACAAAAATCGTCGATTCATTGTGCTACATATCTAATCAGATGTGTAACCTAGACAACATCGACGACTCCGTAACTGGTAGTTTCCAGCAGGTAATTAACTCTAAGAAAGATAAAAAAACCTGGAAAACATTCTCTTGGACTTGCTAAAAAAAATCAATATCAATTAAATTAATATTTTTCATCAGAAAAAAAGAATGTCTCTAGGGTAATTATCAGGGAAACCATAAATATGCAATTGCATGTTTTTCCTGGTGCGACCAAGGAAGGCAGAATCTATATATTTATCCATTTTAGAGCTGTTTATGAATTTTGGCATCGATTTGTTAGTGCATATTTTACCGTTTGCAGCATTTTTTTTTTTTTTGCATAATTTGGTTAAAAGATCTTTTTTCAGAATTTTTTTTCAAGTTTATAGCGCATATTTTGCCTTTTTAAGGCACATTTTGATACATTTTAGATTTTTTTTTGGTGCCTACAAGAGCGTTCGCAATTAATAAATTTTTTTTTTGCGAAATTCTGTTTTAAATATCCAACCTTGCTGCTTGTTGTAACCCAACTTGTTGCTTCAATTTCTCCAAGACTTTTTAAAGTGATCTAACGATGTTCATCCGTCCGTCTGGCTGGTTATTTGTCTATGTTAAACTTGTGCACGAAGTACAAATTGCAATTATTAATACGATTTCCGTATGACGTGCTAAATTCCCAGTTTTTCATATATGATAAATACACTGAAATTTATTGTTGAGGGAAAGCTAGCTTCTATGCGCATTTCACTGGTTGCTTAGACCAGATCATCAGGAAACCTTTTCCAAAGATTTTAGAAAAGCCAAAAATATTAAACAAATAAAACCCTAAAGCGAAAAAGAATTATAAACACTCTAAGTCTTACTTGTAACAATATCAAAGCTTAAACAAAACACCAACAATAAACAGTGAGTTTATCTTTTCTTACATCCCTCTACAATTGGTTGGGTTCTTTCCGACTCGAATTGTAGTTGTAAGTGGGTTAAAAGAAAAAACAAAATTTAAAAAAAACCGCTTCATTCCATTGTCTTCGTAAGAAAACAACGAAAAAAACCAATTTGCCAATTCAGTTTTATGCACGGGCACATGCAATTATATTATCAAAGTTATTTTCGGGAATACAAACTTTATTATTAATACGATTTCCGTATGACGTGCTAAATTGCAATCTTGTAAATATTTTGAGCAAATTTGGTAAATACATTTTAATTGTACTAAGGACGAAGTCTATGTAAATGGTGAGAATCGGTCTATAATTTCACATATTTCCCATAAAAACTTCTGTCCAAATAAGACTCTTTAGATTGAATTCGAACCAAAAATCTCAAAAAATCGTCTGTAAATACTATGGTGTTTGGGATTTACCGATAACAATTTTAGGATTGTTTTTATAAATTGTTGAATATTTTGTTTTAAATTAACAATTTTACATTTTTTGGGGCATATTTTTAATTTTAACAGTTTTCAGGGCATATTTTAAAGTTTTAACTGCACATTTAATACGCATAAAACGCTTTTTTTTAAACATATTTCTGGTTTCCCTGGTAATTATTTTGAAAATGTGTATCAATTTTAATCCGTTTTAAAACTGTTTTAATTATATTTTTTTGAAACAGATTGATCTTAATCGTCACCTCGAAGACATATCGTTTCAAGTTGAGTGCATATATCTTAAATTAATCCAGAAAACTGTTTTGGAGAGCTCAAGCACAGTTAAAACTATTGCGGAATTGCTGGACTCTTGGAACACATATAGTGTTTTGCGCAACAACAAATGTGGTAGGCATTAAGTTGTTTTTTGCAAACAACAAGAATAAGATTAAAGTAGTTTATTTATCTTGTTTTTTAAGATTTGAAAAGTAAAACTTTTGTCTCTGAAGAACTAATTAATTACCGTAGACGAATTGACAAACTAAATAATGTGATTGAAGTGCTTCAAAAATGTCGACAGTGTGCTGTTAATGGAAAACACATCGAAGAATTAAATTGTATTCGAAATAGGCTGAACCAGTTAAAATCGCATGTAAAAGATACCGATTCTTTAAATACTGGCGGTTGCTTTGAATGGGTTGATTCTAAAATTGTGAAATCTCTTAAAGATGGACAATACATTTTACTTGAACATGTAAACCTTTGTTCTTCGGCTGTATTGGACCGTTTGAATCCAATCTTTGAGCCCAGTGGCTCACTAATGATGTCCGAAAAGGGAGTTACTGAAAATGAAAAAGCGGAAATTGTTCAAAAGGCGGAGAATTTTAGAGCTTTCCTTACACTCGATCCCAAGAATGGTGAACTGTCTAGAGCCATGCGTAACCGTTGCGTGGAAATATACATGACTAACCAAACACCCAATTTGGATGACAAGCGAATATTAGTTTACAATCAAGGTATACGTGATATTAATGCTATAAACTGCATTATTGGCATACACGACAACATATCAAAACTTACGGAGATAAACAACTTGACAATATCGCATCTTATACAGTCGGCATTTTTGTGTACATCGTATAACCGAATTGGCTATTCAATGAGCAGAGCTATTTATGTCAGTGCCATGGAAGTCTATGTATATTCAGCTACGATTGATTTGATGGGATATGGGCTAGACTTTTATCAAAATAAATTGAGAGAAATAGTAATATTGGAATCAGAGAAATGTAAAAGCTTCAAAAACATTCCACGACAAGATCATTTAAAGGATGTGGTTTTAAAATGCTGTTCATTGTCCGAAATTTCTTTGGTTAATTTGCAAATTGTTCCATTAAAAATTGTTTTGGAAAATTTGTTGGAGTCACGCCAAACAAAAGAAGCCCTTTCACAAATATTCTCCAGTTTTGGGGATATAAATATGGACAGCATTAATTTCATCGAATTCGTAAAATATTTAATTTACATAGTGTATGAAAACAGCTCAATTAAGGATTTGCGGTTTCGTTATTTGCAATTAGAAAAATGCTTAAGGCACGATCAGGAGCTATTAGAACTATCCAAAAAACTATACAATTGTATTGTTACATTTGGTAACAAAAGTGCACAGCCTTCGTTGCCTTGGAACACTAAAATGTATCCACGAATACGTGACTATAAGTTAGATAGTTTTGAGGAGCACGGTTTAAATTTGAGTAGCGCGCTTATTATTAATATGTTACTGGCCGAAATAACACAAGAGCCAATGACTAAAATGAGTTCTATAAATGTGTTGGCGTATTCGCAGGCTGTTGCAAAGCAAGCGTTAAATGACAAGTTAAATAATCCCTTCTTACAACATTTTTCGGAGTTTCTACTGCATCTTGGAGAAGTTGTCAAAAGCAGTATTAAAATGGCTCAGGTAAACATGGACTCATACACCCAATTAATGATGGCAATACAATGGTTCAATCGTTTAGTAAATTTATCGAAAACGAGTTTGTATCTTAACAAGGAAGTTAACACAGATTTGCTTGACAAGCTTATTTTGCATTTTAAATGGCTGAACAAAAGTCTAATGAGTCTGTTACAAAAATTACTACCTAACATTGATATAATTTCGCCAGAAATGCATAATGTTCATCAAAAACTATTGGATTATGTCAATAGCATTAAACACCCCTTTAATCTTCGACGTAAAATATATTCCAAACATTTGATCGAATTTCAGCCATTCTCTCAAGAACAACAGGTAAGTGCGATTTTTTTTACATACTTTCCACTCTGGGGCAATAATTATTTGTTTATTCAAGAAAGTAATACAAAGCCTTTAAGACCAATCTAATTTATTACCATGCAAACCGGGGGTATGCGCTAAAAAAGTGTTTAATATCCCGTAAAAACATAAAATATGTGCTTAAAAATTGGTAGAAAACATTAAAAACATAAAGCGCTTTTTTAAAAGGAAAACATTAACAAATTTAATAATATTTGCATATAATAAAAAAGATAAACGTATAGTCGGTTAAGCCTAAGAATATCATACCTTACACCACAGTATTTACAGGAAAATTTTCGAGCGTTCCCTATCTTCGACACATGGGAAGTAATGGACCCACCAAAATAAACTTATGTTGTGAGTAGGGCTAGTATTAAACTAACAAACACGTTGAATGTACATGAAATATGTATTAATAGAAAGCACAAAATATGTATTAAAAAGAACGAACACATTTAAAATTTGTTTTAACGTTAAACACCATTAAAAACTAAATAAAATTATTGTTATTGGCTTTCTAACATATTTAAACAAGAAATCGAAATGAAATGGAATTGAAATAGAACTAGATAGATAGAAGACATTAATTTCAACTCTTGTAAAGATAATTGGTACTTAAAGGATGAAGTATATGAAATGGAATATTTATCAGGATTTAAAATGATATCGCCATATTAGCAAAAGCAGCCAAATTTTGCCTTTTTCCTATTAAAAAAATCAAAAATAAAAAGCCGACAAGTTCCACTGCTAAAAAGCCCGCACTTTTCAAAAGCAGCAGCAAAATAAACACACTGTTTTTGAAAAGAAACTTTTTAATGGACACTGGCTTTTTCCAACTATTGCTTTTTTAATAAAAGCAAAAATTTCTTATTTGATGGAACTCAAAAAGCAACGGCAATCACTTTTATGTTGTAGGAAAAATTATGTAGGAAAAAGAATGAAACAAACAGCTTCTGTCAAACAGCCGACAAATCAAAAACCAAGGCATATGCTAATACGTAGCCGCAAAATAGGAGATAAAAGCAGTGCAAAAGGTTGCTGAAATGCACATGATTGCGAAAAAATACTCGACGACGACAAGTGATATTTTTTGTGCAAAACAAACACAACAAGAATTTGTTATTGTTTTATTTTGGTCTTGTAAAAAAAATTTTGGTTTCTGGACAAACCGCAACGGTGTTGAAAGCACTACATTGAATTTACAAAAATTGGCACATTTTGGCGCGAAACAATAAAATTAAATTAATGCAACAATAAAACTCAATTTCTTACCCATCAATTATACTTACTGTCGCTTTCCTTGTGGCGCAACAAGACTTTGTTAGTGTTTTCCAAATAACTTTACCTACGTAAGAAAAGCGATAGGTACAGCAAGCAAAATATTTTTACGAGAGCAAAATACCAACAACTTCGTGTGGCTATTTTTAACGAAAGAAAAAGTGACCCTTTTTAAAGGCATCAAAGAATTGTTTACACAAACAAAACATATATCGTTAGCTTAATTGCAAAACAATGTAGGTATTATTAGAAAATTTTAAATTGATTTATTCTGTTGATTACGAAAGCAACAACAAAATTACAAAATATTTATGACTTTGTTTTGGCTTTCAATGTAATTCTTTGGCGTTGAGTTGCATTTTACAAACTTCAATCATTGTTTAAGGACATTATTGCAATTATAACCATGTAGGTACTTTATTTTTATATTCTATTATAGGTAGGTACTTGTAATTTAAAAAAAAATTTCTAATTATTAAATATTTTAAATGTTTGTTTCACTTAATACTAATATACTTTCGTTGATGATACGTCGTTTTGTTTTTGAATATTACAAATTAATATAACGAAACACACACAACTTAGAAAATAATCTTTTTTCTCAAAAATATATCTGTTATCCACTTTCAGCTCAAAATATTTAAAATTGCTTTTAAATCTCAAATAACTACCATTTTAAAAAGTTTTTTGCTTTGTCTGGGTTCACACTATGAAAGTTTTCTTTCAGAAAGTGTAAGTTTATTGGTGAGAGGTGAACCAGTGTGAACCCAGACAGCATGTAAACCTATGAAATGTGATGTTACATTATTCTGCATTTAAGATGACGATATGTGCAGTTCTTTTCATTTTTTTTTCAATAATTTTTTCCAACAAAAAATGCAACAGACACTTTGTCTGGTTGCCTTTACTAAAAATATTTTAGAAAACCAAAATACACACACACACATAACGTACTGTACCCTGCAAATAAAATTGGACCACCTAATCCATTTTGATAAAATGGACTACTCCATGGACTGGTCCGATGTAATGCAAGCATGGACCATGTCATTGTTAAAAAGTGTTTGTAGTGAGACGATATGTCTTCATTTTTTAACGACATGCAAATAATAGGACCAGTCCAAACACGCGTGTAAAGAGTAGTCCACAAGGGACCAGGACTAGTCCAAAAGTAACCCAAACGTATGGAAAAAACCTGGTCTATTTAACATTACGATGTCCTAGGAGAGGACCATATAACCCACCTTTGGACCACTAAGGAGTAGTTTTAAAACTACTCCATGGTATACTCAAGAGGATTAGTTTTGAAGTCGTTTTCCTCACCACCATACAAAAACCAAACCATGTTGCTTGTACACTGATCAGTATTTTATCGTTGTAATCTGCCTTTTTGCAGAGCTAATAGCTCTGCTCAGACTGCTTTTAGCACACACTTCAGCTGCTTTTCATTTTATTGAATCGGCTTTTTGGTAACAAATAATAATTAATAGTAATAATTATTACCACCCAGAGAAGAATTTTTTGTTCTTTGAATTTTAGATTTTTTTTTGGTTTGTCTTTTAACTAGCTCTTCTTTTAGGAAAAAGTAAAAAAGCAAAAGGCGAATTAATTTTTTTTAGCTTTTGCTTTTTAGGTGGTTGTCAATTTTTGTCGCTGGCTGGTAACAACGCAATTGTCAAAAAATAAAAATATACAAAAAAGGAGATTTGCTTTCTTGCACAAACGAAGAACAAAACATTGGCTATTGGAAAAAAAATTAAAAAGTTCAATAGCAGTGGCAAAAGCAAAAATAAAAAGCCTCCAGCTGATGGGTGCTTTTAAACCCTGATATTTATACATATTAACTTTCTATACAGGCTCGTTTTGATTTAAATTTATTTTTTTTAAACATCTTTCGACTTATTGTTTTAATTGTAGCAATAATAACATAAGGTGAGTTCATTTATTTTAGAGAGCATCAAAAGATAGGAAAAAATTGCGAGACAAAAAAATTCTATTAAATTTTTACTGGTAAAATTTTTAATTGCAAGAATTTTTGAAACAGCTGTCTCATGGTTTTGTTTACAAAACAAATTTTTGATGATGTGTCAAAAAATAATATTTAAAATTTTTTTATATTTAAAATTGTTCAATTCAGCGTTCACTTCCCTTTTTTTGTGAGTTATTGGCGAGAAAAATTTTTAGTTTACTAAATGAACACACCTATTTTCTATGCATCTTGAATAAAGGCCACCTTGCTAAAATATTACAATCGAAACTTAAGTTGAAATTAAGTATACCACATCGGTGACTTAAGTTTCACTTAAGTTTTTAGTGAAGAAGAGAATTTTGTATTTAAAACGATTTTAAAAATAAATATGTTTTAATATCAATCCTGAAAATTGGGCATAAAGCAATAATTATGTAAATCGCAATGCAACGCTAAATAATTACATTGAAAGCAAAAACAAAATCATAAATATTTTGTAATTTTGTTGTTGCTTTCTACAGAAATTCATTCAATTCAACGCCACAAGCTATGAGGCGTTTGAAATTTTAAAACGCCAAGCGTTGCGTGGCGTTTTACATAATTAGGGCCGTAGTTTTTTAAGTTTGGTGATTTTAAAACATTTTAAACTTTTTTCATAACAACGATAACACTGCTCTACATAAAGGAACTTTTTAAAAGTTTCCTTAATACAAATTGATCCCTATGTATTTTTATCTACTGATGACGATGATGTCATTAGTTTTTCCCCAACAGCTTTAGATTTATTTATTTATTATTTGAACAATTTACACCATTTTTATGTTTAATTCGGTCAGTTTTTCGCAAACGGTCTTTCAAACCTTAAAATACTTTCATTATTATTAATCTACACAAAAATCTCTTTCTTTTGAGTAGGGTCACATTATTGAATGCATCAGGACATCTCACTGTTATTGCAAGGATATTAAAATATTTTGTGTTTTTGGTTTAGTCTTTAAACATTTTTTTATGTAAATTTTCTGCAATAAAGAAACTAGTTCCTTATGTATTTTTGACCGCTGATTACGAATAAAACATTCGTTTTTCCTTCCACCTCTTGTTTTAAAGATGTTGTGCATTAATTTAAAGAATAAACTTTGAACTTTCCTTTTTAATCCCGTTCAAAATAATTTGGATTTTAAGCCAAATTTATCAACAGACCAAAACCAACGAAGAAAAGACAGTTTTGTGTCAATATATTCTTGCACAGAATCGTAAACCTTTAAAATTCTGAAAAGTACATATTTCAAATATTTTAAAATTGACAAAACTGCGCAGTGTCTTTACGGCGATGATAACTTGGGAAATGACCCACTATTTAATTTGGGACACCAATGATCCGGCGGGAGCCCCGTAATCATCCTGAAGCTTGTTATGTATTTTTGGTACTATTTTAAACATGTAGAAAATAAGATGAAATGTGAAGATGCTTTCTAAATTTTAAATTTTTTTGCTAAAAAAGTTCGCTGGTATGTCTAGTTTGTGCATACATTGAAATTTTTTCATAAGTTTCGAATGTGGTATTAACTTTGTTTCTATGTTTATTGGTTCAAAAGATGACAAAAAATTACTAAAATTCAGATTTTACCCGTTTACTCCCTAATAGGGCCGAATTTCAAAAAAAGTACCAGGCACCTGTCCGCTTATTTTTCTAAAGAACAACGATAAGTATAACCTTTATTTTTCATCTCTTTTAGTTTTGGAGATTTAAGGTTATCGATTTTTTTTACCCCCTAAACATTCGAATTTCGAAAAATCCCGTCTTAGTGGATCGATTTGGGGAGTGACCAATCGCAAGTCCAAATTTCAAGTTTCTAGGGTGTAAAGAACCTCCGGTTACTCCGGGTTTGAAGCTGGGGTACGACTCAGTCGCGTCCAGGGTCCGTTACATAAATTTGGTTAAAGTAAAATAACGCTGGTTTAAATTTAAAGATTTTTGTTTTCTTTATTTCTTTTCTCTTTGCTTATTTTGTTTATTGTTTAACACACGTTCAACAGTTTGTCTTTGATTTACACCAGGTTCCCGCGGAGCTCCTGCTGCCTCGTGAAGTTCTAGTTGTAAACAGAACCAGTGCCCTACCACTCCTGCCCTCTAACTCCTACCCTTCGTTTAACTTGGATGTAAATCCAAGGCTACTCTAGGACCCTCTGATTTCTGGGTGTAACCTCAGAAATGCCTAACGCTTAGCCCTTACTCAGTGCTCTAGTCTCCTTCCAGACTAGATGTATATCTCAGTCCAGATAAGTCGGATGTAAATCCTCCTCACTTCACTGGTTGTAAAACCAGTACCTATTCTTTACTTTCACGGAATTGGTGTTACCAATCCCCTACTTAAATAACAGCACTGTGTATTGTTTCACTTTGTTATGTTTTTTTTCTTATTCTTACCGGCTCTGTTACAACGTCTCATTTTGCAGTTCAAAAAAAAAAAAAAACCAAAACCCCTCATTATTTAATACTCCTCCTTTTATACTCGAATATAAGTACACAAATGTTGCTTTGAAGCTGCTACATTTCTACTTTGGTTTGAACCGCTAGCGGTAAACTCTCATCACACTGCCTGCTGTATTGCATCTGTTGTTTGTTTCGGCTTTCAGTATCTCACGCTCTTTACCTTCTCTTCTCTGCTGACAACTCTCTGTTGACACTTCTCTGCTAACGCCTCTGTCGGTTCTCCTCTGCTGACGCCACTCTGTTGACTACTTAATTAACCCTGCTAGTCAGTATGACCCTCCACCTACCCCTGATTTAGTTCAACCTCCTGTACCCCATCGACCTCCCGATTATCTGTAACGAAAAAATAAACCAAGTTGGCGGATGTACATCCGCCCCCAGTGCATGGATGTAAACCCATTGTCCCCCCAGTAAAATACACAACAGCCTCATATTGCTTTGAGTGACCAAACTTTTATTGTGTGCCACAATTAGCTATAATTTTGACCCTCACAAGGGTCAGCGGTTTGGGCTGGGTGATGATGACTGAATCAGTCACTCACTCAACTCTTTTATATATATAGATTCAATTATCGATTCAAATAGAGATGTATGTTTTTCCCATTGGATAAAATTATTTGAATTGTTTGAGTAATACGAACAATTTAAAACCGCTATTCGATTAATCGAACAGTTTTTTTATTCAAAAATCGACTAATTGTTTACTAGAACAAAACCAATTGATATAGAACGAATGTGCCTATGTGTTATACACATCAGCTTAAACGCATAATACCCTCTCTGTCTGTGGAGGTGAGGGTAATTGAAAAAGCATCTATCTATCTATAAATTAAAATTTATTCAAAAACTTTAAAAAATTGCACTTATAAATCCAACCAAAACGCACAATGTTAATTGTAAATAAAACAAAAAGTTTTCTGAGAATTATCTTAATATTTTTTATTATGATGATATGAAGGATTAATGACAACTATGTGTGAAACAAAATATCGTCCAAACGCTCGCCTTTATCCAATGGTCTATATTTTTAATGACTCTGAGCCATAATTGAGGTTCAATGCCGTTAATGTTAGCTCTTTAATTGTTCTTAGCTTATTAACGTACACTTTGTCTTTTATATATCCCCAAAGAAAGAAGTCAAACGGTGTCAAATCATATTATCGTGGCGGTCAATTAACATCGCCACGACGTGAGATAACACGGTCATTGACTTTCTCGCGCAAAAGGTTCATTGTTTCATTGGCTGTGTGGTTAGTGGCACCATCCTTTTGGAACCAAATATCGTCCAGGTCCATATACTAAATTTCTGGCAACAAGAAGTCCAGTGTTATCTCGCGATAGCGAACACCATTCACGGTTACTGCTTGGCCGACCTTATTTGCTCGATTATGCTGACCAAATAAATCACGAAGAGCACGAAATGCACTTTTATTTGAACGCCCATTTTCGTAAAAGACTTCTACAATCTTAACGCTCTGCACAATTGTGTACATGGTTGAATATGTTAAACCCTGAAACAAAGAAATGTCAAATTAAGATGGGCAAAAAACTGGGTGTTAAGGTGTGACTGACTCACAATAAACATCGTGCATTATGGTTGTTTCTGCCTTTATCGATTGCACAAGAAAACACATACAATTGCATATTTACGGTTTCCCTGCATATTACTTTAAAAAGTAACAAATAACGACCACTTGATACTCTATCATGGTCATAGTTGAATATCTAATTGACTGTAACGACAAATTATTATTTAACTGGAATATCTCTTTTAAAATCAAAAACAGAAAAATCTCGACCCAGAGTGCCAATGTAATAAAAGCTGACACATAATTTCTTAAAAACTATTTATCTTTAGGTCAACATTTTTATGAACACACAAAAGTTAGATCAATTACTAAGCGTTGTTCCTTTCTATGGTCATATTGCGCCTGAAGATGTAATGAAAAAGTTTATCCTTCGAAATAGTGAAATAGCGCGTCGGGCTTATGCTAGCATTTTGAAGAACTATACCATGACTGATTTGAAAAAAATAAGCGATGTTTCTCTGAACCGTTATCATGAAAATATCATGCCAGACACGTTTAAAAGTAAATTGCACCAGCTTTTGAGTAATTTTAGAGAAACAAGTAATAAGAATATCGAACTCTCTTCCGAGGACATGGAAACAATAGATTTAGAATTACATACAATATCGGATATTCTATTAACTACATCTTTGTCCGATATGATTAAAGACAATTCATTTAATATGCCGCATGAAATCGAAATAAGTTTGTTGGCGTTTAGAGAATACTTTTTGGTAAAATATTTATCAGGATATGTCGGAAATCCAGCTGTAAAAGATGTACATGTAAATTGGGAATATCAAGAGGAAATACCGTTCCTTAATAGCACTACTATTTCACTGCTAAATACTTGCAAACATCCCAACTACCAAAAGTATCGTAATTTTTGGTTTTATTTTGCAAGTTATATGAATCGCATGGAATCATTTGAAGAATTTGAAAAACTTGTATTGTATTTAAATGGAGGCTACAAACACTTATCAGTCTTAAACAGACTCATTTCGAATGCGTCTCAAAAGTTACAACTTGAGAGTCTAAGTGCACATCCTGAATGTATACAAATTAATGCTTGCAAAGATGATATTCTAAGCCAACGCAAATATGAAGGACCGGCATTTATTAATATGCTGTCCAATTTATTGTTCAGAGGTGACAGTGGATCATTTAAAGCGGTACCTTTGTGCGAATTGGATATGTGGAGAAATTCCTTAAGTCAGTTATGTCAGATAGTGTGGCACAACTCTATGCTTATTACGCCTACATATAGTATCCAAAGGAACAATTATATAAGTTCGTTGCAGAATGGAAAACAACTATTGCTGGAAGTTAACTTTGTAGAGAAGTTCTGTTCTAGCGAATCTGACAATAGTTTGACAAACTATGGACTTTATTTTCATAACTTGATCTCCAAACTAAAGGGTTGCATTGAAAGTTCTTTTGAGATCGACGTGAAAAACACCAATGCATCTTCCAATCAATTGATTCTGTATAAGTCGTCCTTAATAAACACTTTAATTGGTGGAATAGAGTTATGTCTTATTCCGTTCACGCCATTAATAGACCCTGTCGAAAAGAATCGATTAAAGAACGAGTATTTGGCGGACGATATTCAGTTGCTTAGCAATTTCAAATCCGCCTACGATTTCGTTAGAATTTCAATGAAATATAAGAATTTGGGCGAAGAAATTTATGAAGCACTCCATACGAATCTAATATTATTGGAGGAAAGGAAGACAAAGTTCATGGAAAAGGTTGCTCTGAGACCAGAACAATGTTTATACAGTAGTTTGGTTAAGGATATAGCCCATTTCTTAACTACAAATTGTAATCCAGAAGTTTTGTTCAAATTACTTAACGGTATTGAATCAGCGTGGAACTTTTTATTCGAAAACAATAACTCCGGCGATATAAACGAAGCTCTTGAAAACTGTTCAGAATTAATGAATAAAATGCATTTATGGATAGCGAACTCTCAACGTTTTGTCCACCATACATTAAAACCGTATTCCGTTTATTATCAGGACTTTTTGCAACCTCTTCAATGTTCAATACAACAATTGCGCTTTGGTTTCGAGGGTCTTAAGGATATTCTAGTACAGATAAGGAACAGTATGGTTCATGAGGCGGATGGATCGTATATAAACATTAACGCCAACAACAAGTTACATACAGTGTTAAAGAATATTGCTGAATTTCCAAGTTGCAATTTGTTGAACGTATTTAATGTGAATTCGTCCAGAGACATTTTACAAAATCGTTGCTCAGTTTTCAGTATACTGAACAAAATAGACGGTTCTGAATCCGATTACTTTAATTTGTTGAAATCAAAAGTTTTAGAATTAAAAAATCGTGTTGGCATTAGCAACTGTATTGATCAGGATTTATTTGCTGAATTTGACTTTGCATTCAACATAATTAATCAGGTTTGGCAAAAAGAGGAAGAATTGAGGCGACTAAAGCAAAAGGAAGACGATAGTCTCTATCTAACAAAAACGAAATGTGAAGAAGAGGACGAAGAAATTCTAGAATTAAAAGAAATAGATTATGTTTTTCCAACTACAGTTCATGAAGATTTCGGCGACTTCATACAAGAAGAAACTTTGGAAAAAGTAATTAAATTGGACACAAAAAGAACACAAAATGAAAAAAGAAAGTCCATTTTTGTAAGTGAAAATGATTATGCCTTCATTGCAAAGAATTTCATCAATGTTTTGGTGAACCATTCTCAAACATATTATCATCCTAATAACAAACGTTCTGATAACTCTGATCAAATGGAATTTGTCGAATATTTTAAGAACCGTTTTCAAGTATTCTTGAGGGTCTATAACAAATACAAATCTTCCATACATGACTGGTTAAGTGAAGAATGCTTTAGTAGTTTTTACTTTAGTATGGCCATCCAAAAGGACGTGTTACAGGACAATTTGTTTAACTCAAGCATAAAGCAGGATAAAACCTATAATTTCTATAAGGATTCAAACATTCAGGAAATTCTAACATGCACAGATGTACTTAACAGCATTGAACAAAGAATAAATGAACAACTAGAATTGTATCCCGAACATGCAACATTGCTTGATATACAAAAAATAATTGCACGTATTCGATCGTTACCCTCAACAGCACCGGTTGCACGTTTTAATGCTGGTTTTCAAATATTACGGCAGCATGTCGCCCTTTGGAATGAGGTGGCTCATAAAAACAATAATCTTAAACCCGAGGAACAAGACGTTGCACAATTTGTTCAAAAATGGACCCGTTTGGAACTTCAATTTTGGCGCAATTGTTTAACACAAACTTTTGAAAAGGTTGAGTCGGCTGCCTTTAAATATTGGTTTTTCATTTATAATCTTATACACGAATTTATTGCTGAACGAGAAATTGACTTTTCCCTCGCTAACATTGATAGTACTGTCAAAAGATTTGAGGAACACGAAGTTATCGAACCTGCCGATTCCAATTCGAAGAAATTTTCTGTTGAAACCAAAGACATTGTTAACATTTTAAGGCAATTCATAGAATCATCAAGTTATGGTGATTTTCGGGTAAGAATGCAACTGCTTTTAGCTTTCGAACTATATCTACACAATTCAGTCAACTACTCTTCAAAAGATATCAGTGACTCTACCTTAACTCAAATTTGGGATTTAATCTCTGGACTTCGAAATTTGCAATTGTATTTTGATCAGTTTTCTAGTGAAATTGAGGAACATAAAAAGACAATTAAAGCTCCCATTGAAAAGAAACTAAAGGAATTGGTCAAAATTGAAAGTTATAACAAGGATTTGTCTTATATAAGCATGCGCAACAATGTTGCTCGTGTTCATCGAAATCTCAACAAATTCCTTAAGGAATACGAACATCAGCTAAAGGAGAAAATAACTCCAGTTTTCCAACCAAAAGACTCTACAGTTAAAGATTACAATTTCGCAAACGATAAAGGAAAAGACTTAAGGTATGATTCTAAAATGAAATACTATATGTTTGACGCTAGGTATTTCATTTTAGTATCAAAGAACAAAAATAGTTCGTTTGAGTTGGCATGTAATAGTTCGGGAAGTGAAACACGGACTTTGCTATCAAAAGCCCAACGTTTATTTAATACCTCTCGGAATGTTGTAAAGGAAACAGTATCAAATGCCCAATATCCGAAACTTATAATTGCCTTGGACTCTCTGTTAGCCCAACAGTTGGAAAGATGTGATGATTTAAGAAATTTAACGGTTGATAGAACAAAGGAACGGCCTAAACAAAAATTGGAGGCAAAGCAAATCTTGCAACAAAAACGTAAAGCGTTAACGGATCTTTTCAAAGCATTATCGGCACTAGGTGTTAATTATAAAACTGGTTTAATGGAATTATCCATGAGCACCGAATTCGAAGATCCATTTTTGCCTCCATTCTGCATTAAGACAATGCTGTCTATCTTCAGGGAGAAGCGACTTCTACCAAAATTACTGCAACTAAACGAGAACTTAGATCTATACTTTAATAAATGTGTTTTCAAAGTAAAACTATTACGGAACATAATGCTTACGCCTTTATCTGAACTAGGCCCACCAAATATTGAACGTATAAAAGGATATGCAGTCGACCTGTTTCTTTTAATTCAAAATCAACGCAAGCTTTTAGCCTCCACCACTAAGAATATACATGAATATGGAGTTATGTTGGAGCAATTAAGGGACTTGGATTGTATTAACTCTCAAGTTCATCTTGATGAAAGTTCTATGAATTTCACTAAATTACGCGACCGATGTGATGTTTTAAAGACTGTTATTCAGCGTATTCGCTATGTTTTCGAACAACTGAAATTATATTTTATGCATATACCATCGAATAGGCGAAAGGAAAATGTTTTATTTGAAGATGATAATGCTGGGAGTGTACAAAATAATAAAATTGACGCAGGTGCACTTGTTTCAGAATGTGAAAAAGTTTTATCGTTGTCGAAATCAACACTAGATGGTTTAAAAAGCGAATGCAATGAATTTGTTTTAAAAGATCGTCTAAATTACTATAAGAACTCCTATAATCAACTTTATACTTTAATACAAGACGTTTTGAAAATGTTCAAAACTCAAAATAACGAATACTTGCCAATTGCTAAACCTCTTGACGATCTTTCAACATATGTTAACGATAACATCAAGGAAGCATTTGAGAATACACACGCTGGAAATTCTGAATGCAGTTTGGAAAGTATTGATTTAGAGCTGGAAGCTATAATTCATTCTGTGCTTCTTTCTCTACAAAAACTTTATAAAAAATATCCTGCGAAAGTTCAGGCTGATGAGGAAGAGAAACTACAAACAAAAAATAAACATAAAGTTTCCGAGAATGATAAGGAGGAAATAGAGGATCAGCATTTAAAGAAAAAGCTTTATGGAGCACTTAAAGAAGACTGGAATGTAATGGATATGGACAAAATTAATAAGCAATTGAAGAATATTCTTTTAACAATAAAATATTCTGAACCATCCGCAGAGAAAATAGAATCCATTAAGAAACTGCTAAGCATACAACCACTTCTTGAGCAGTTTAATTTGATGGCAGAGTACTTTTTGTGTCAACAATTGGGAGCGCACAAAGTGTCAGTTAAAATGTTATCGATTATTTTGACTGTATTTGTAGAAATTGGCACGAAAGGCTTTTGTGTACCTCAAGATCTTATGCAAGATGAAGAAGGTGAATCGAAAAAAGATCAAAAGGAAGGTGAAGGCTTTGGATTAGAAGACGGAACAGGGGAAAATGACGCTTCCGATAAAATTGAATCAGAAGACCAATTGGATGACGCAAAACGTCCTGAGGATCGTAAGGAAGAAAATGATAAGAACGAGTCAAATGACTGCAAAGAAGAAAAGGGTATTGAAATGAGCGACAATTTCGATGGCGAAATGCAGGAAAAACAAAAAGACGAAGAAGATGACAGCGGAGAGTCTGAAAACGAAGAGGATATAAGCAAGGAAATGGGTGAAACTGATCAGGGCGCCGACAAATTGGACGACCAAATATGGGGTGACGATGAAACCCCTGATGAACAGGAAGAAGAACAAGAAGTGGACGAAGAAGAAGACGGAAAAGGAAATAATGAAGAACAAGATGCTCACAATGATTTGAATTCTAAAAATGACTCAACTAAAGATAACGATGGCAAAGATAACTCCGATGATGGTCTAGACGCCACAAGTGAACCAAACAATAATGACAAGATAAAAGAACAAAACAAATATATAGAAGATATTAGAGATGAAGAAGGTGACCAGGATCAGGTCAATCCTTACCATAATGAACTGGAGGAACCAATGGAGCCTGAAGATTTCGATTTGGGAGACCTAAATGTAAATGAAGACAATGAACACGACGAAAAAGAACAAAACGACGAGAATCCTTTTGACATTGATACAATGAAGGAAAATATGCAAGATGTCGATGACACAAGCGACAACCAAAACGACAAAGATGAGGAAGGTGATAAAAACGAAAATGATAATGAAGATATGACTGATGAGAGTGATTCAAATGATGATGACAAATGTGAGTTACAAAATGGCAAAGATGTTCCCGATGAAGATCAACCGAATGAAGAAGAAGAAAACCAAGAAAATTCAGATGATTTGAACCAGCAAAAAAGAGGCCAAAACGAAGATGAAAAACCAGATGAGAATGAGGATGAAACAGAAAAAAATAAAAATGATAAGCACGAAGAATACGAACCATCTCAAGATCAATCTATGAAGGAGGACAATATGCAATCTGTTCCAGAAATTGAACCAAAAGGTTCAAAAGATCAGTTGGAAGCTGAAAAAACGGCTAAAGATATTCAACAAGATCAAAATATGGACCAACAAGATACGGGTGAAGAAAAAGAAGGAATAGGCCAAGCAGAAAATGAGGTATTATCCAATTTAATTTTAGTATACACACAAACATATTTTTTATCAATGTTTTAAAACACGTTGCAGAAAAACGATGGAGGTCATCAAGGCATAGCTGAAACCAAGGAAACCGTAGCACCAGATGACAACAAAAGCGATGCCCATACAAAGGAAAAGAGAAAGCAAGGAAGAACAGATGAAGATAGATCTTTAGGTATGATGCATTTTTTTTATTTAGTTAGCATAGATCGGGGAGTGCTACTTCAGAGGAGGAGCTTCTAGCGATGCATACATTAATTCAATATTTATTTAAAAAAAAATAATAAAATTCATAATATTTTAGGAAAAGCTAATCAAAATGAAATTAAACGACTTAAAACTATGGACAGACTTAACGAAGAGGACTCCACGCAAATCGATGAAGAACAAGAATCTGGAAATAATGAAATAGAAGCAGATGAGTATCAACATGTTAAAGAACCAAAGACAAGCGACAAGCTTACTTTAGATAACGCAACTGAAGAGCAGTCTAAGAAAGTACAGCACCAATCTGAAGAAAAGAAAATAAATAACGAAGATGAAGATATAGACGAAAATCAGTCGCAAATAAATGACGATGCTGAAGAAGAGCAAAAAGACAATGAGGATATTCAAGAACTACAAGCTGAAAAGTTAAACAAAAATTTGGAAAAATGTTCGAAATTAGAAAAAAACAGTGAAAATTCCACAACTGAAACTCAGGAAAAAATTGATGTAGAAGGTGATGTTGTTGAAACAATGACAACGTCACGAAAAGATGATACCACTGCACATTGCAAGTAAGTACATAACAGACAAATCTTTATTTCAGTAAGTAAAATTTATAATTTACCTTTTCGAATTCGTCATTGCAGTAAGGAATTGGTAACTGACAAAAGTGGTAATGTTGAAGAACTGAGTGCAGCAAAAACTCTGGAGTTAAGAAAAATGTACCAGGATCAAATTACTCAACAACAAGCAGTTAGTACACACACACATATTTATACCTAAAAGAGTTTTCACTACATTAGAATTCTCTATTTTTATATTTAAGATTTTTGCCAAAAATGAAGACAGCGAAACTTGGCATGCTATATCGAATCGTATGGCTCAAAATGCACGTGATCTTTGCGAACAATTGCGACTTATCTTGGAACCAACAAAATGTACGAGATTAAAAGGTGATTACAGAACTGGTCGCCGTATTAACATGAAGAAAATTATACCTTACATTGCCTCGCAATTCCGCAAGGACAAGATCTGGTTGCGAAGGACTAAGCCAGCTCAACGAGATTACAAAATTACTATAGCTATTGATGATTCGAAATCAATGCATCATAATAATTCCAAAGCCCTAACTTTAGAAGCAATATCCTTAGTTTCGCAATCTTTAACACTGCTTGAAAGTGGGCGTTTAGGCGTTATATCTTTTGGCGAACAACCGCAAATATTGCTAAATCATACTGAACAATTTGATGGACCAAAACTAGTCAGCTCATTGCAGTTTTCACAGGATAAAACAAAAATAGGCGAATTACTAGATTTCGTTCGAACGGCAAACGCAGAGGAGTGTTCGTCAGGATCTGAGAATGGCATTTTTGAAAATCTCTTGTTAATTTTAAGTGACGGTCGTAACATATTTAGCGAAGGAAAAACTAAGGTTCTAATTCTTTTAAATTTAATATCTTTGCTTTGCTACAATAACCTAAACTCTTTTTTTTTTTTTTTTTAGGTGAGAAATGCTATCAAGTTGGCTAGAGTTCAGCGAATTTTCTTGATTTATATTATTATCGATAATCCTGAGAATAAGGACTCAATACTTGACATACAAACTTTGGAGATGTTGCCAAATAAATCTATTAATATAAAGTCCTATTTAGAAGATTTCCCCTTCCCATATTATGTTATAGTCAGAGATTTAAATCAATTGCCCTCAGTTCTAAGTGAAGCTATGCGTCAGTGGTTTGAAATGGTTAATAGCGACCAATAAATATAAGTTTCTATGCACTGAATAGTTTAAATAATCACCCTTATTCTATTTGGCGTCGGCAATAACAACGGCAATTTTAAGGCAACAACAATTCTTATCAAAGACAACATCAATTCTATGTTAAATTGGTATTTTGTAAGAGTATAATGACGGCGTTGACTATTTATCGATAATGTTAATAAAATACAGCACACATCTGTAATATTAAAGTCAGCTGATTCATTTTGTTTACTGTTTTTTTATAAAAAAAAAAAAATTCTTTGCTGTTTGTGCAAATTTTAAGTTAAATAAAAATTTGTTTGTAAATAAATAATGTTTAAATGAATTTTTTTTTTTATATTAAATTTTCCCAAGTGCCTAATGGATTTTTTTTTAACCTTTTTTAAAATTTGAAAGTTATTTTCGGCTGAATAAACTTTCGTTTAAACATGTGTTGGAAATAATAGAGCTTCATTTGAAAAAGGGAACGTTTGTTCCAAACACAATATATTTGCAGCAACATTGCGTTTTTTGGCCCAGGGATCGTACCAGCTCAGCGTTGGAAATTATTTCAACTTTTGACTGTCCCAGCCACAAGTTTAATAATTTTGTCTGATACTCTGGAAGTCATGAAGAGAGAACTTTGTCCACAATGGATAAATTAAAGTTGCATTTCTTTGAAAAGCAACATTTCCAGGTGTAATTGGCTGTGTGGACGGAAGCCACATCAAAATTTTAGCTCCAAAAAAAAACAAGACCACTATCTCTTCTTTAATCGCAAGGGATATTTAATTTATTAGGAAACAAGACCCTGCATAATCCTCTGGCTAGTAATGGATTTTTTACAAGCTATTCCACCAGCTTCTCGAACTGGCACTTAGTTGTTATTTTAATTTTTTCAATTATATCCACAAAAAATATATCAAAACACAACACAAATGAAGAAAAATATCAAAACCGGCGAAGAAATCAAAATTGCAGCCAACCATAACGTAAAATTTTTAAAACACGACACAAAGCAGCATAAGACAACACTAAAAATGCCGACGACAAAATCAAGGGCAATTTAAGGCAACAGCAACGCCAATTTTTCTTAGAAAATACCAAACATATGTTAACAGTCATCGAAATATGGCAATATTGCCAACGGGAATACGAAATTGAAACAAAACATACAAAACGGCTTTGTTTACTGTTGACGACGCCAAATAGAATAAGGGTGAATGTATATAAAATGTAAAATAAAGTTCTTATCGTCACCTAAAATACATAAGGGCTTAACAAAAAAAATAATTCAAAATTGAATTTTTGATTGATTATGATGCACTAGACTAAATAACATGTTCCTATAAAATTAAAAAAAAAATTATAAAAAGTGTTGTTACGCCCTTTTGCATTTTAGGTGACGATATGTAGTACATGGTACGTACATATATAAAAAATACAAAAGTGTTTCCAAAAACTAAGGCTGCATGAAATAACCCCCCTAAATATAACGCCCCAAATAAATAATGAAATAACCCCCCAAAAGTTTGTTCAGAGAACAACAACAACGATTTTTGGGAGGTTATTTCATTTAAGTTTTTTAGGATATTTTTCATTTCTTTTTTTTTCTTTCTTACTTTTTTTTGCGGCTGGGGAGCCATTAACCATTAACTATGATATGTCTTTTTTGATTATATCATAATTATGTTTTATTATTATTATTATTATTAGATTATTATTGTACAAATATATAATTTGTTGTAAATTTCTCAGGATATATGAACATGTAATATTGTTATTTTGGGCTCTAAGGCTTGATATTGCATAAATGAATAAAATAAATAAATAAATTGGGGTGTTATTTCATTTTTTATTTGGGAGGTAATTTCATATGAAAATCGTTATGAAAAAAAGCCCCAATATATTTTTTGGGGGTTTATTTCATTTTAAAATTTATAGTGAAAACCAGAGAACGGCTTTGTGCAATTGCAAAAAAATCGCATTAAATGAACATCAACAAATACACTCGCTTTCGGTCATACAATCATTCAAGTAATGCACATCGTGCTTTGTTGTTTATACCATCGTTAGCTTCGTTTTTTAATAAAGATGTTTGTGTGTTCGGTGCGACAATGAATGTTTTGGTAAAGATAAAAAAATACAAACAAAAAAGCCAGAAATCAAACAATTATTACTCATGTAGGCATTCAGCAGTTACTATGTAGTACAAGAAAAAAAAAAATTTTAATGAAACTAAACGCACATAAGTAGGTACAAACAATTTCCATAGAAACAGAAGTTTTTTTTTATAATTTTAAAAAGTACAGTAGTTCTGTATGTACAATAGCTATGACATAGTGATATATGAAAATTTTTGCAACAAGATTTTGAAGTGATCCCGCCTCATATTTTGTTAGGCTTGGAAAAAAAATACATGTGGCAAAAAATGGTGGAGTTTGGTTGAGGGTAAATGGCTCCTCATCGAGGTCAAAGTTCAAGGGAAAAGTGAAAAAATTCATAAAATTTCCAATAACTGCTGCAGAGTCGCATCTAGAGTAGTCAAATGTAAGACTGACCTCCATTAATTTTTCCTCTCCAACATTTTTGTAGATTATACTTATACCCTATCTCCGCTCTTTAAGGGGCTTGCCCTACAAAAGTTAGTTTTTTATAAATGTTACCCCCATCGTCTTAACAAATTACAGGGCGCCTCTGGAGGATTCAAATGTATGACAAACCCCCATTGATTTTTCCTCCCCAACACTTTTGTAGAACATTATTACCTTCTATCTTTGCTCCTTAGTGTACTTTCCCTTCAAATAAAGATTTACAAATTTGCCCCCTCGTTCTAACTACTTTCAGGGCGCCTCTGGAGGAGTCAGATTTATGATCGACCATTGATTTTTCTCACACAACATTTTTGTGGAAGACACCAACCTTCCATATCTGCTCCTTAGGGTACTTTCCCTTCAAATAAAGATTTACAAATTTGCCCCCTCGTTCTAACTACTTTCAGGGCGCCTCTGGAGGAGTCAGATGTATGATCGACCATTGATTTTTCTCACACAACATTTTTGTGGTAGACACCAACCTTCCATATCTGTTCCTTAGGGTACTTCCCTTCCAATAAGGTTTTATAAATATGCCCCCTTGACCTAACTACTTTAATTGCACCTCTGGAGGAGTCAAATGTATGACCGACCATTAATTTTACTTCCACAAAATTTTTAGAAAAAACATAAAACGGTGTAAAAAGTAGGTCTTTGTTTGGTACTAAGAAGCAGGGTTTAAAACTGCTTGACTATTTTGAATGTTTTTGTAATTGCCTAACTTTACTTAAGAAATAGAACACAGTTAAAGCATAAAGCAATAAGCAAACGCAGAAAAAGTAATAGTAAAGTACAAGGGGATCCATCAAATGCATTACTCCGAATCTAGTAGCTGTTTTCGACAGATGTAAGACATCTGACATTGCAGTAGTTCGTATATTGATTGCTGCGGCTCAAGCCTTTCAACTTGACCCAAGAAACTATATCATCAATCGAACATCTCTTCGAGAAGAACGTACACAAAATCGATAGCAGATCACCGCATTCTTGAAGGAAAACCCGAAGGTATGCAATTTTATATATTTCTGTAATATATAATACTTGTTTAAAGTGGTATGAAAACTTTATGCATCTGTAGATGGCTGAGGCAAAATGTTTGAATGTGCACTGGGATGGAAAAATGTTGGCAGACTATCAAGGCGGTGGAAAAAAGATTGAACGACTTCCAGTTGTCCTAACATATGATGGTAACGAGCAGCTATTGGGTGTGCCAAAGATAACGTCAGGTAAGGGAAAAGGCAAACGTATTTCGGAGGCCATTTACGGGCTTCTACTTGAATGGAAAATCGCTCACCGCATTCAAGCTATTTCTTTCGACATCCATTCAACGAACACTGGCAAATTCCAAGGTGCATCTTTTTTGCTTGAGCAATTACTAGAACGAGATCTTCTCTATCTTCCATGCAGACATCACATTTATTAGTTGCAACTGAAGGAAGTGTTTGAAGCCAAATTTGGAAAAATGTCTGGACCCGGTGTGCCAATATTTGCGCGTTTTAAAGAGCAATGGGAAAATATTAAAGATAAACCATATAGTCCTGGTATAAAAGATGATGAAGTTGCAGCAAAAATACCGGTGCAAGTTCCAATTGATACCGAATCAATTTGTTGAGCTCAATTAAACGAACAACCCAGAGGCGACTACATGGAATTTTTACAAATCGTTTTGCTGCTCATTGGTGTAAATATTCCATTCCCAACCATAAATTAAGCCAACCAGGACCTACCAGTCATGCTCGATGGATGGCTAAATTTCTCGACTTAAGCGAAAATGAATTAAACGGACTTCGCGATGTTTCTATTTTCATAGTAACTCTTTATATTAAAGCTTGGTTCAGTGCTACCAAAGCAGTAGAAGCCCCAAATAATTACTTGAACTTTTTAAAAGCGATTATCCATTATGCTTCAATTGATGAGACAGTTTCACGTCAATTGGTGAAGAGATTCTGTGGACATCTCTGGTATGTTAGTGGCGAAGCTGTTGCTTGTTGTTGGCGGATGCATTTCGTACATTTGAGAATAATAAAGAGAAATATGCGGAAGAACTGCCGGGCAGTCACATGGAGGAATCTTATGATGAAGATAGCGGGGCAGAAGAGGGATTGTCACCAAAAGAAGTTAAAGAAGAGCTCATGACTCAATTTTGCCATTATGTTACACCAAACACAAGAAAAATGTTTACTCGCCTCGGATTGTCAAAAGATTTTCTTGATAGTGATCCAGAAACTTGGGAAAAGCATGAAGACTACCAACAATCACTAGAAACACTGCGAAAATTGCATGTTGTCAACGATTCTGCCGAAAGAGGTGTAAAACTAATTGAGGAATACAACAATAATTTGTGCCGAAACGAGGAAGAAAAAATATTTCTACTGCAAGTCGTTGCCGAAAATAGGAAAAAATATCCACTTTATCACAAAAATAAATTTATAAATTAAAATAATATACATGAACTTAATTTAATAAAAAAATTTAAGATACATATATAAAAATTGTTTTTCGTATGGGAACCACTTGGAACAATTAGGACAAAATTTATATATAAAAAATGTGTATAGGAGGTACCCTAAAGAGCAGAGAAAGAGGTTCGGTATGTACATTTGACACGTCTAGAGGTGCAGTTAAAGTAGTTAGGTCAAGGGGGCAAATTTATAAAACCTTATTTGAAGGGAAGTACCCTAATGAGCAGATATGGAAGGTTGGTGTCTTCCACAAAAATGTTATGTGAGAAAAATCAATGGTCGATCATACATCTGACTCCTCCAGAGGCGCCCAGAAAGTAGTTAGAACGAGGGGGGCAAATTTGTAAATCTTTATTTGAAGGGAAAGTACCCTAAGGAGCAAAGATAGAAGGTAATAATGTTCTACAAAAGTGTTGGGGAGGAAAAATCAATGGGGGTTTGTCATACATTTGAATCCTCCAGAGGCGCCCTGTAACTTGTTAAGACGATGGGGGTAAAATTTATAAAAAAACTAACTTTTGTAGGGCAAGCCCCTTAAAGAGCGGAAATAGGGTATAAGTATGTTCTACAAAAATGTTGGAGAGGAAAAATTAATGGAGGTCAGTCTTACATTTTACTACTCTAGGTGCGACTCCGCAGCAGTTATTGGAAATTTTATGAATTTTTTCAATTTTCCCTTGAACTTTGACCTCGATGAGGAGCCATTTACCCTCAACCAAACTCCCCCATTTTTTGCCACATGTATTTTTTTTCCAAGCCTTACAAAATAAGAGGCGGGAGCGATTCAAAATCGAAAAATCGTTCATTATGTCATACCTAATGTACAATGTATTTTTAATATTGTTGTTTTTATTGTTGTTAATTTTAACAAAGCGTCTCATCGAGTGGTTTATTGTTGTTAATGTTAACAAAGCGTCTCATCGAGTGTACAATGACTACTTGAATGCAAAAGTATAAGAATGTGTGTCTTAAATTTACACAAATAAGTCAAATTGCGTGCGCAACAAAAATGCAAACAAAGCACTTTCAATAAAAAACGAATACATCCAAAATTAAATGTGTACGAAACCATGTAAAAATTACCAACGTTGAACTTTGTTTTTCAGGCAAAGAGTGAATGTAAACTTTTGCGTATGAATAAATCAAGAAAAATTGTGATTTTGCAGTTCTCTGGTGAAAACGTTTTCGGGCACAAGGATTTTCTACACTTTGGTATACAAAACACTGCCTTCTTTAAGTAAAGCTGCCCTGCATAGCATGGCTGTGCGCAAGTGTTTTCCCCTCTATGGTATAACAAACACTGGCTTCGCTCACTAAAGCTTCACTGCATAGACGGCCTTCGGCCGGGTGCAAGAATTTTATTTTCTATGGTATAACGAACACTGGCTTCGCTCAGTAAAGCTTCTCTTCGGCCGGGCGTAAGGATTTTTCCTCTATGGTATTGCAAACACCGGCTTCGCTTAAGCACCCTAACGTCTATTTTGGTATTAACATTGTGCATTCATTAACCCATTAAGGACGGATGGGTATTTAAATACCCAAAAACAGAGCCTTCGTTGAAAAATTCTGGCCAACTTCAGGTAAGAGGTATCGGAAATTGGTTTTAACAGATAGATAAAGAAAGGATAAGACTACTTAAACAAATTTTTGAAATTAAATTTTGCCCCCTTTAATTGGGTAAGTTAGCGGCTTACAAGTTAGCAATTTTTAATATTTGGAAAAAGTGAACGACAACGGCTCTGGAAAATTGGGAGAGTGGAAAATCGGAAAACCCTCTTGGTGACTTACAGCCTTAGGTGTGCTCTGCTTTAGAAAAAAATATTAGCTAAAGTGGGCCAATAACGTTGACCACAGGTTTGATTCAATGAGATGGGTATTTAAATACCCACTTCGCTGTCAGAGGGTTCAAAACACATAGTTTTTTTTTTTTAAATTTTGGCAAGTAAAAATGCGATGTTTTATGTAAAATGAACTATTTATTAGTAAAAAATAAAGAAATTTATATTACAACTGTGGTCGATTATTGAGATAATTTTATATTTTTTGGGAAACCAGCATGAAAATGTGCAAAACAAGCCTTTGGGTGTTACTAAAATTTGCATTTTGTACAACCAAACTCAGTTTTGCTTCACATTGTCCAAAAAGGCCAAGCTGAATAATATGGCTTATCATATGGTAAAAGCTCTCCATGCGCTTTGCCATTTCTTGTGCATTTGTGACAACTTTTTCTCTTACACCAATGCTTCAACAACGCTCACATGAAATAAAATTGACTCATGATTGGAGATCCTTCAGGTTTTCTTAGCATGCAGTGTAAATTCCTGGCATACACCATAGCAGCATCCAAAGCATTAGTAAGAAGGCCTCGGCTCTTTCGTATAAAATATAAAACATTCCACATTCCATTCTATGACAACAGAGAAGAGAAGGAGTAACATTTTTTGTTATGTTTTTTCGCACAAGCAAAAGCAAAAGAATTGTTTTTGATCCCGTTACCATTCTAATGTAACTGCAAAAGAAGCGAGAGCAATGACAACGTGTGTGAAAAGATATGAGAGTGGAATATAGCGAGCAAGCCTTGTAAAGGGCCAATGTTGAATGTGAACCTCACCTTATTATGGCTTATTATTAATGTGGGCGTTCAAATCAAAATGCACATCGTGCACTTCGTGATTCAGTGATGAGGCACATTTTCACCTCAGTGGATTCGGCAATAAGCAGAGCTGCCGCATTTGGGCGAAAGATAATACAAGAATAATTGTCGAAAAACCAATGCGATCACAAGAGTGACTGTTTGGTGCGGCTTATGGGCTGGCGGCATCATCGGGCCGTACTTTTTCCAAAATGAGGCCGGTCTGGCAGTTACTGTGAATGGTGTTCGCTATCGTGAGATGATAACGAAATTTTTATGGCCCGAATTGGAAGATATGGATGTGGACGATATGTGCTTTCAGCAGGACGGTGCCACTCGTGGTGGCGATGTCAATTGGCCGCCAATATCATTTGATTTGACACCGTTGGTCTTCTTTTTTTGGGGTTATTTGACAGAAAAGGTGTACGTCGATAAGCAAGCAACAATTCAAGATGGATGAGATAATTCGGCCCATTAACGGCATAGAATCTTAATTATGCCTCAGCGTCATCGAACATTTAGACCATCGGATGGAGGTGTAGCGCCGAGGTCGCGACGGCCATTTGGCCGATATTTTGTTCCATACATGATTGAACCATACTTATATTTTCATAATAAAAATAAATGACAATATCTTCCTAAATAATTGGTTTTTTATTCAAAATCAACATCGGCCCTTAAAATTTAACCATCCTTTTCATTCAAAAGATAGAATACAAAGGCCCTCTAGAAGGCATCCGTACTTCCCTCTTTTCCCGCTGGGACAGATTCAACGTACATAGTGAAATAAGCACACAACACACACATCAATGCATGCAATAAATGAATTTTTTAAATTTTTGGTTTTCAAAAAATCTTGTGTTTTAGAACTCTTTAAGAGCGAAGTGGGTAGAAAAATACCCATGGTCTAGGGGCCAAGGTTTGACAGGTAAAAATAAAAAAAAAACGCAATGTCAATATAAATGCCCATAATATCAAATGTGTGAAATTTCATCAAAATCGTACCACGAAATCGGGGTTCAGTCGTTAATGGGTTAACTATATGGCTGAACTAAAATTGAGTTATTGTGCACCATAAACTAATGTATACTTTAAGGTGTTACAAGTTATCTATAACAAAAATTCTAGTATTTAAAGTGAGGTAGAAGTACTATTACGCACAACTATTTTAACATTACATCTGTACATTGATTTTAACACTAGAAGTGTGCATAACTAATACAATAACAATTTAAACTAATAAAATAACTAATAAATACTAAATATCTAATCAATACAAGACAACTAATAAATTAATCTACATAATTCTTAACTAAAGTTACTTTCGTAACAATATTTACCTACATATCTACAGTTAATCAACCAATTCTTTTCTTGAACAAAATATTTCAAAATATTCAAATCTAGCGATTGGTACTCTTCAATACGTTTGCGCATGTGTCTTTCGCATCTTTTAATTTTTTTTCTTTTCGTAAATCATCACTTTATTTTATTTATATTTTCCAAATTCAAATATTTTTACACACTTTGGCATTTCATTACAGTAAATCAGCTCAATCTTTAATTTTTATAACCACTATCGCTTTATTTTTTAGAAATTTTTGCGAAAGTGATAGAGAGTACCAAGTTGGCATTTAGCTTTCGCATCGAAATTGTTTTCGCATCGCAATAGAGAGTAGACCCCCTGATATACATATGTATGTAGTCCACGCATGTGCCACGTGACCAGGACTGCCAGATAAATTATTGAGTAAATCGTCAATTTCCTGAGAAAAAATAAAAAAATCGTCTTTCACGTTTCGAAAAATCGTCAAAAAATCGGATAACTTAAAATTTAGTGTTTTTTAACAATGTTTTGTAACTCGACTGAGATTCTTCCAAAGCACAGCGAAAGACGCTACTTCAATCGTTGTGGGAATCGTTTAAAGGCCTAACCATAATGTGCTTAAGTTGGATTAAGCAAATGTGCGAATAAATTTAAATCATATGAAGCAAACCATATTGAACTTACGGAAACTCTTTGTTAAGTTTTATGAAACTGTTATTTGCATAAGCAAAGTCCGAAACTAATCGCACATTCCGTACGGAATCAAATGTTTTTTGATTTTGTTATAGTTTTTTTAAAATACATTTGAGAGACTTTTTGGTAATTTTTGACAGTAGGTTAAGCACGGCTATGCATATTATGGTTAGGCCTTAAGACGTGGGTTAAAATTATCTATCGTGTCTTTCATGTCAAGAATCGTATGAGACTCTTGTAGCTACAACTCGTGAAATGTTCGGCGTATAATTGTTGAAAAATGATTTATACAGAGAGTCGTAAAAAATTCATTCGATGATGGTTTGACGAAAGATAAACAAAGTGTTACAATGTTGTTTTTGTACTCTGAAAATAATCATTTCAAGATTCTCTTAAAACTTGCTATACAGCTGTACGTAAACAAAAGCAGCACACGTTTTCTAATTTTTGAATAGAGCGACCTCAACGATTTGCAATTGGAAAAACCGATTTTGACAGCTCGTTTAATAGTGAAGTTTGCCGCTTTCGTTAATTAATGAATGGCAATCGTCACTTTTTAGAAAAAAAATCAGCAAATCTTCACTTTGCTAATTTCGGAACAAAAAATCGTCAAATCTGGCAGCCCTGCACGTGACTTTCATTTTTTGTTTAATTGTCCTGAGAAAACTGGTGTGTTGGCGATATTATTTTTTGGCTTTCTTTTTTGCCAATCCTTTTATTTTTTTGGCTAACAAAATTTTTTTTATTTAAAAATCACTTTTTAATTGTATTTATTTTTATACACATACATATGCACCTACTTTTAGAGATTTTAATATATGTAAGTAGGATCGCTCGGTGGCCGAAATTCGACCACTTGACATTTATGTATGTACTTTCGAGAAAACTTGTGCGTTATAAAACAAAAACGTGCACATTTTAAGAGAACGCAAAATGCACTATTCACTCATCTTTGTACGTATGTGTGTAAGATAAATTAAAACGCTTTTAAAACACTTTAATTCAAAAAATTTAGAAAAAAATATATTGTGCATATCTACACACAAATAACTTTAAAACGATATATGTTTCATTAAAATCGGTGGACGATAAGATACTTTAAAATCAACCACAAAAAATTGTTTCCGTATTTATATATTATACTAGCTGACCCGACAGACGTTGTTCTGTCCAAACTAGGAAAAATGTTTGCGTTCGATTTTTAAAATCCGTTAAAAAAATACGAACATTTGAAAGAAAAATTAGTCAAATCGATGGAGCCGTTTTCTGATTTTAGGTAAATCGAAAAAAGTGGGTGTTAAATTAGGCGGGGCAAAATTTTCTTTCCGTAAAAACCTAAGTTCGACCATGGCAATCATTTTAAAGAAAAAATCGTCCAAATTATATAGATGTCATTGGTGGTGCAATATGTACAAAATGTATGAGAAAATGAATTTTCTTTATAATTTCTTTTTTCTGGAATATTTTAGAAATGTTTAATCTATTCCTATTCCTCTAATGTGGCCAGAGACCATTCCGAATTGGTACGAATCATCGAAATCGGTCCAGCCGTTCTTTAGATAGAATATAGGAGATTAATCACATCAATTTAGAAACCTCCGTCGGCTCAAGCACAACTACTTTGATACAGATCAATGCATGATCAATTGCATAGCTTACGATTTGATTCATTTTCAATGGCACTTCTTGTCGGAAATTGTTCATACCAACATAGAAACCTTTGCCGGCTCATGCGCAACAACTTTACTAAAGACCATAGCATTAGCAAATTATATAATTTATTTTGAGTAATTTTCAATGGTGCCGCCTATCGAAAATTGGTCATACCAACCTAGAAACCTTTTTGTATGGTAATGCTCAACAGCTGTGCTAAAGATCAAAGCATGATCAAATGCACAGTTTATGATTTAACTCATTTCGAGTCATTTTCTGTGGCGCCACCTGTCTAAAACTGGTCATATCAACTTATTAACCTTCGCCGGCTCATGCTCAACAACTTTGCTAAAGATCATAGCATCGTCAAATGCAGAGTTTACGATTTAATTCATACTGAGTAATTTTCAATGGCGCCACCTATTTTAGATTTTTTTTGCTATTCTTCTTACTTGGTCAGAGACCATTCCGAATTGGTACGAATCATCGGTCCAGCCGTTCTGTAGTTATAAACGTAGTAACTAACGCCACTTTCTTTTATATACATATATGAGCCGTTTATTTTGAAAGTGGAAAGTGGGTTTGCGTTTTAACACGTTTAAAAATATGGATGCTAACTTTCGAGAAGATTCACTTGTATTTGATACATCATGATAATGATATTTTTCTCAGTATTTATTATTATTATTTATTATTATATTTATTATTAACTCAATTTTTTTTGAAAAAGTGACTAATGCCACTTTCAAAATAAACGGCTCATATAGAGATACATATTTGTATATGTATATTAAATTCTATTTTTTTATTATATTAATTCTATTTTACGCTTGCTTCAAAGCTAGCTATTTTTACAAATAAAACTCTGTTTTTCATCATCTTGGTGATCAAAATATTATTCATAAATAACTTCAAACACAGTCATATTTCGATTGCTTTATGTTTTGTTATTGCATTTTCAATAAATTACTTTTTAAGCATAAGAACTAGGGTATTCATTCGGTTAACCGTCAACCGGTTAACCGATTAATTACTACCCGATTAACTGATCGGTTAATTTCAAATTGGCTTTTTTCGATTAACGATTAAACCGGTTAATTTCAGTCGATTAACCGAAGTAACAAAATTTTCAATATTTTGTAGTATTATAACATATTTTTTTTTGTGTTTTTAATTATTTGTTTCGTCTCATATACAAAATGTATTTGTTTAGAAAATAATTTTTAATACAAACAAAGAAGGTGTTCAGGGGGGTTACCGCGTATTTCGATTCGAAAGAAATCATTTACGGATTCGAACAATTTGTACTGTGTATTACGATTTTCGTAATCGTTCGAAACGATGACAGAGGTTGTATTTTTTAAAAAATGGGAAATTTGATGAGCAATGTTTGTTTGTAATAGAGAGTGGCTTCTAAGAAAGTGATTTTTTGTTTTCAATAAAGTATAAAAAACGTCCGTTTATTCGAAACAAATATTACGAAAATCTTAATACACAGTACAAATTGTTCGAATCCGTAAATGATTTCTTTCGAATCGAAATACGCGGTAACCCCCCAGTTATCTTCATTTTAACCTATTTTCTGCCGACCGATGACTAAAACTACAATATTTTTCAATGTTTTTTAATCTTCATCATCGATCAACATGAATGTGGCGAAAAATGGGTTAAATATTTGATTGCCAACACGTACTTTTTATGTGGATGTGTTTAGTTATTTGTTTTTTCTCATATAAGTCTTTTAACAGAATTAACCGAAACAATTAGAAGTGTTAAAAATTTAAAACAACTTTAATGGCATAATGGAGTATTTTATATGTTTAGAGAAATCCTGGAAAAGGACTGAGAAATTATTATTTTCCAAGTCAAATTTTGTTACACGAAAAAAAAGAGTCGCTTTAATCCTATAAACATTTAAAATAAATAACTTTTTTTAAAGATTATTTTATAAGATCTCCTACAACTATTGAAATAACTAATAAAATTATTTCAGTTTATTTTTGTATAAATATGTAAATATTTGGGGGATTCAGATTAAATCCCTTTTTTATGTAAATTGAGATTTTGATGCCGTGTGGTAGAGAAAGATACGCCTCGTCGACCAGCATGTAGTTTTTCTTCTATTTAAGTCTTGAAGTGTGTAAAACTGACTGTAATTTTAATTTTCTATCAAACTTCAAATATGAAAAATAAAAAGTTTTTTTCTCTCCTGTAAAATGTGCTGAAAGTGAGTGCGCAGGTTTGCATATTAAGCCAACGTTATGACTTCTGTAGGCTACTGCTTATATTTTGAATTAAAATATACAGTTGTGACGAATCAATGAACACAGCATTACAATTTTCATTTTGTTTGAAATATTTACTTTAAAAAATTTTAAATTTTATTTAGGATATTATGACGATATGACTTGATACCACACCTTGTGCATTAATTGGAAAATGCATATTACATATTTATGAATTGTTTTTTTTTTTTTGTTTGCTCGTTTTAGTTCAAGAACTATTATTTTTGGTATTTTATTGTTTTTTTTTTTTAATTATAAACTCCAAATAATAAGCAATTAATGCATTTTTATATATTGAAATTACTTAATTGAAAAAAAAAATTTATTAATCGGTTAACCGATCAAAAACTAAATTAACCGATTATTAACCGGTTAAACCAAAACCTCGGTTAATTAATCGAGCGATTAACCGATTAAAGCAAAAGGTCGATTAAATGAATACCCTAATAAGAACGAATCAGTTTTGAGTCTTTTTTCAAACGCTAAAGTGATTAATCAGTTTTTAGTCGGCAAAAGTACTAGAGGAAGACTTAGTAAGGT
Organism: Pollenia angustigena; assembly: GCA_930367215.1. NCBI lineage: Eukaryota > Metazoa > Arthropoda > Insecta > Diptera > Polleniidae > Pollenia > Pollenia angustigena. The sequence continues at coordinate 231,706,417 of OV884060.1, forward strand.
GATTTTTGATAAAACAATCTTCCAAATGCTTGTAGGGACTTTTTAGACGTAAAAATATTTGTGACCACTCAATTTGTTACCAATATTTATCAGGGACCGAAAATAACAGTTATATTGGAATTTTAAAACAAAAAAAGCTAATAGAATTAAATGTCGAAAAACTGATTCAAGAATACCATATTGTTCGTCATGCACTTGTCAATGATAAAATATATTGATTTTTATAATTTTGATTTTTATATTTTAGATCAAACTTAACAGTTATTTTTTGATTTTTATTTTTTTGAACAAAAATAACTGTTATTTTTTGATTTTTATTTTTTTGATTAAAAATAACAGTTATTTTTTGATTTTTATTTTTTTGAACAAAAATAACAGTTATTTTTTGATTTTTATTTTTTCGAGCAAAAATAAAAGTTATTCTCTAAATAAATGTACGTGATTTAATAATTTAGTTGACTTTAAATTTTTATTTTAGTGTGTAACTATCATTGGAATTCCTTATGCACATTAAAATAATTATTAAAGTCATCTTAATTATTAAAACACGTAAATTTATTTCGAAAATAACTTTTATTTTTGCTCGAAAAAATAAAAATCAAATAATAACTGTTATTTTTGTTCAAAAAAATAAAAATCAAAAAAATAACTGTTATTTTTGATGGAAAAAATAAAAACCAAAAAATAACAGTTATTTTTGTTCAAAAAAATAAAAATCAAAAAATAACTTTTATTTTTGCTCAAAAAAATAAAAATCAAAAAATAACAGTTATCATCTGACTTTTATGAAAAAAGGCATAACTGTTACGGTCCCTGATATTTATCGCTTGTTTGCACACCGGCTATAAGCATTTCACGCTTTTATGCATCCTAACTTGTACAATTAAAGTTTGCTATTTAAATTGGCGAAATTGATTCGGGTATACGCATTTGCTTATATGCATATCCCGCATTCATGCCTCACAATAAAATACAATTTTAAAAAATTTCATTAAAAAATTCTCATATAAGCATCGTTTCAAACTTGGGTCAGATGCAATTAAAAACGCACGAAAATTACTAAATTTGCTTAATTTTAATCATACTTTGAATGTAGTCATTTACCTTCGATGCAAGCAAAATTTTTTTTTATACCCTCCACCACAATTAGTTGTGAAGAGGGTATATTAAGTTTGTCATTCCGTGTGAAACTTTTTTATTATTCATCTCAGACCCCATCAAGTATATATATTCTGGGTCCTAGAGTAATTCTAAGTCGATTTAGCCATGTCCGTCTGTCCGTCTGTTGAAAACACGCTCACTTTCGAAGAACTCAAAAGAACTAAACAAACTGGATGTCAAATTGCTTGTAGTTATCCTAAGCAGTTTGGGATTGAAATTCAGCAAAATCCGTTTAGTACGATCAGGGCTATGAATCAAAATGTGGAACCACTACCTAAAAAAAATGGATAATTTTGTTACAAAAACTAACATAAATGGTGGAATAATGCACAGAATGACAAAAGATTTTGCAAGAATTCGTCTTATTCAACTGGAAATCACGCTGTAAAATTTCGTGAAGATCAGTCCATAATTTATCCTAGGCCCCATATAAACCCTACTCCCGGAAAACAGTTTAGTACGCCTAAGACCATAATTAATAATGTTATCATAACAAACTTTGGCTCGTCACAGTTTTATAGGACAAGAAATAAAACTATGTAATTTCGTGAAGATCGGTCCATAATTTACCCTAGGCCCCATATAAACCCTACTTCCGGAAAACAGTTTAGTATGCCTAAATCCGTAAAAAATAATGCTATCATAACAAAATTTGGAACATAAAAGTTTTATAGGACTAGAAATAAGACCGTAAAATTTTGTGAAGATCATTTCATAATTTTCCCTAGGCCCCATATAAACCTTACTCCCGGAAAACAGTTAAGTACGCCTAAAAACGTAGAAAATAATGCTATCATAACAAAATTTGGTACATCACAGTTTTATAGAACTAGAAATGACACTGTGAAATTTGGTGAAGATCGGTGCATAACTTACCATAGGCCTCATTTAAAGCCCACTCTGGTAAAATAATTAAATACGCGGTAAACTTTCTTCCAGTTTAGCTTCATATGGCCAGAAAAAATGTAATGCAATTTTGTGATATACGGTCCATAATTAACCTTAGATACCATTTTAGCAGCCTGCAAACGCTTAAACTAATTGCACCGCTGTATTGAAATTTGTTTTTTAATACCAGAAATCGTTCTGCAGAATTTGGGATGATTGGTTCATAGCTTACCATGGCTTTTATATAATTTGTTCTCCTGAAAATCATTTAAATTCAGCTTAAACTGATATTCTACTCAAGCCTTTTTAAAATTGATTCTGATTGTCGGTCAATAATTTTATATAGGTCTAAACCGCAACAAATTTTAATGGAGATGTCTGCTTTTACAAAGATTATAATACTAAATAGACATCATACAGATATTACTCCTAAAACATTCGAAGTGTCGGTGGAGGGCACAGTGGTCCAAGATGCCAATCTAGCTGGAAAAAAGTCATAACTTCTCTTCGGAAGCAGCTAGAAGGATGAAACTTTGGTATTATGTACTTCTTATTGAAAGCATTCCTTGCGCAAAAAGTGGGCGTTGTAGATAAAATGGGCGTGGCAATTTTTAATGGCGTTTTAAGAATATCAAAATGTAACGACTTAGAATGTTATTGTATTAATTAAGAAGAGGAGAAAACTCATTTTGGAAATTTTAAAATTCGACTGCATATGCGCAATCGAACGAGGCTTTCGGGCACAGCTTTTTAATATTAATAATAAATATGAAAAATTTTAAAATAACAAATTCTTTGTAATACATAATTGCGAAATTTTCATTAAAAAGTTTTATTTGAATTTAACATATAACATACATATGTACATACATATCATGAATCATTTTACTTAATTTCAATACATAACATTTAAAATTAAGTTCATAAGTTGTATGCTTTTCTTCATACTTTTCCAAATATCAGGAAAAAATGGGACTTCAAAAAAATATTTTATTTTAATTTCTAAAAAAAATTTTATGAAGAAAGTTAAAAATTTTTTACGTTTTTGGATTATCACGATCACATTTCAGCAAAATATAGGGAGTAAGTATATGCGTGATGTTTTTCTGAAACATTAGAAGTTTTTCCGGAATAAATTGAGCGATTTAAAAAGCATTCAAGAAAGCGCGTAAATTCGCTTATTTTTATGTTATTTGTTTGCAATTTTTCTCCTAAAATCTCTGCAATATACTTACATACCATAAACTATTCATAACTTTCATTTTATTTGCGAAAAACTCAGTATTAAGGCAATAATTTGCACCATGAATAAAGTTCTAATATTTATGAGCAAGTTTTTAAAATCCAATGAAAAAGTTTTGGGGGAAAAAATTCATGCTAGATTCATAATATTTATTAAAAAATTCCTGGCAAATATGTATTTCTTTTTTCTGTGTACATACAAAACAACATAATAATATTAATATATAAAAAAAATAATCTTTTATTTAAATTATTCTATATCTTCCTGTATGAAAGGATCTAAAAGTAACGAAATTTCTTCATCATCTAATAGTTCTTCATTTCGAGGGCTAAGAAATGGTTTTGTTGAAAAAGACGAAGTTAATGGATCTGATGACATAAGCAAATATTTAAAAAGATCTTCCATTGTTGTCTCTCGTGACATCTTTCTAGTATGATGTTCACGAATAAATCTGAAATCTTTGTTCCGAGACTCAAGCGCATCCTCCGACATCATTCCTATCGGAAGTGCCGCATTTTGAATTATGTCTGCGCCGTGTATCAAAATTTTGTGCACACTCGATGGCATATAGTACCATTCGTACAATTCCACGTATAGTTCCGGAGTATCCATTGTATACTTTCGGAACGCTTCCACATTAATTGCATAACCAGATGACATAGTTCTCAAAATTATTCCTAGCCTTTTTATTAAATTTTCATTTACTCCTGTTATTTGAGAAGTTAAGGAAGGTTGCTGAAAAAATTTTCTAGCGGTATTACCGTCATTTGAACTTCCCTCTCCTGGCTTTGGAATATCAATAAGCAAATTCATTTCTGATTTCAGAGCATTAATTATCTTTTTTTTCTGTTATTCTGTGAAGCTTTATCAGATTCACTACGAGCTTGCGATTTTTTAATTTCAATTTTGTAAGATATATGCAATACACATTCCAGGCACCTTATCCACGCATGCAATGTCGATAATCCATATTCGTAAAAGTTGGCCCTTACACTCAAGGCTTTAATTTCATTTAATTTATTCATAGTGGTTGGCGTTGCTCCACAAATACCACATGTTTGAGTAGAGGAATCGCTAAGAATTGAGAAAACCTTGCCATCAATCATTGTCAAATAAAAAACATGTTTAACAATAACTGTGTTATCTTCAATTTTAGTGGATGTTGACACTATTGCATCAATTTGATTTTGTATATAATTAGTTTCGCTTTGAATCAAAGATTTTGTTTCCTTTTCAAAAATAAGTTTAATCGGTCTGCAAAAACGTGTAGATGATGGACGTGGGTTTTCCCATACAATATCGTCACCGGACTTTAGCTGCAAATGCACCAAGCAAATTGCAAACAAATATTGATCTGTTTTGCGGGAATCATTTGAACTAAATTTTTGCTTATAGGTTGAGTGTCCACTGCTACCATCACAACCCCATTTATAAATCAAAGTCAATTCCGTACAACTAAAGTTATTTATGACCTCTTTTTGTAACTTTACAATTCTACATGCAGTGTGATCAACTAAGTCCTGCAGAGGCACTTCTGCTATAACATCGGATACTTTTATTCCATTACTTGGGTAGCACTTTTGTTTAGCTTCTAAAATTCTATGATATGATGGGTATATGTCTGCGTTACGAATCTTAGCACCAGCACGCATCGCATTATAACTTGCTTTCGTATATTTTCCATCGATAAACAGACGTAATGCTTCTTCATCTGTATATGGTATTGGTTCCTTCGATTGTCCACTAAGAATTTTTTTAATCTTAGTTGCTCTTGTTGGAGATTCATTTATGTTTTTTAGAATCGCGGCAGCATCCCTCTTGCCAGATTTATAAAGACTAACGCCAGCAGCGAAAGCTAGTTTCTCAGGTGAACATTCACCAACTAAAGCTGACACTTCCAAGCGCTTTCCCTTTTCAGATTTAGCCAAAAAATCTGATCGAGGTCTGCCAAAATTTGACGTTGACGGTTGGATCCCTAAATCCTCTGGAATTTTTAATGTGCTTTTGTATGTCTTCAAATCGATACATAATATAGGTCATCATACAATTTCTTTTGTTAGGAATCAAACCGTATTTAACACAAGAAATAACATGAATCTCAGAGTTGCAAAATGTCGTTTGGAAACAACGAAACAAAGAGTTGAACATATGGGTAGTATTGAGTTCAATAATCTTCCACAGAATTTTAAAAACATTGAAAGGATTTCAATTTTTAAAAAAAGTTTAAAAGAGTTTCTTCTCCAAAATTTAGAAATGCTTCTATTGTAAAAATTAATTGTGAAAATTTATTTAATATGTAAAATATTCTTTTTTTTCTTTTTCTATTTCTTTTTTTTTTTTTTATTATTGCTATTATTATATACAACTTATGTAATATTTTTTGCCAACTCGCCTCAATAATGTCCAAGTGGCGCTGAGGCACTTTCTATCTTTTGTAAAATATTTCTTCTTTTTTTTTGAAAATAAACTGAATAAAAAAAAAAAAAAAAAAAAAAAAAAAAGTCCATATAACCAAATTTTGTTGGAGTCTTCAAAATGTTTTTTAGATCTTTTTGCTTTTATCCATCTTTCGTTAATTAAATACGTTAGTCTCCGTACAGCTAACTTAACTTTATCGCAATAATCTTCCGTTTTAATTTTCTGTAACCCACTCTTAGCAAAAAAATACCTAATAACAGCATTTGCCTTTTCTTTGCTTTGTATTTCGGCAATCCACACATTCTATAGTTCTCTCCGTGTTATGGGTATGTTATCTATTTATGTATGTATATAAAAAGTTTACCGGTCAATAATTGCAGCTAATTTTTTTATCATCTAAAGTGGACATTACACAGATAAACACGGCACAATTCATTTCACGGGAATCCACGGGAATCCTATTTAAAAGTTACTCTAAAAACCATAAAATGCTAAATATTGACTTCACAAAATACATATTTCCTCTTACCCATTATTTTACATACAAAACATTTAAAGTCAACATTTATTTATAATATAGATAGAACATACCTGACATAATGCAGTATAAAAAAAATTAATTCAAAATGTGTTATTGTTTGATGTTACAAACAGTTCAAAAGTGGTGCTGTGAATCGACTGGCCTTCTATAACAACAGAGACAATGCAGTTGATCATTTTCGAAACATCATAACAAAGCAAATAAGAAACAAATAAAAAAACCTGATATACAGTTATGTACAGTGGATAGTTGTCTAACAAATACCAAACAAATTATGTGAATTTTGAAACATAAAAAAATTGACTTTTTTCCAGCTAGATTGGCATCTTGGACCACTGTGGAGGGCATCAAAGATTCGGCACAGCCGAATATAGCACTAACTTGTTTTTTTTTAGAATGCTGATAAATTTTTTTTTTCATTGTTTATTGAATCTTCATATATTAAATCTGAACTAACAAAAATTAATCAAAACTTATCTTAATACTTTATTTTATGTCCTGCCAGTGAGAGAAAAAATTTTTTTCATCACGGATTCTGTTCAGATATATATGTACTAGGGATGCCAATCGGGATTGATTTTAGAAAATCCCGGGATTCGGGATTTCTGGATCCCGGGATTTCGGGATTTTTTAAATAAACAACTCTTTTTATTTATTTATGAATTTCAAAAGGTATTATACCTGATACAGGTCTGTTCTAAAAATTACGTGATTTAAAATCACATGTGTTCTGTAAATCACACCGTTTTTGTGTTTTTCGGTGTGATTTTCAATTGTCGAAAGCACAAGAAAATACAAAAAGTTTGTTTTACAAAATTATAGCTAATTTTTAACGCTTTTTATGTTATTTTCGAAAAATTTGTTTTTTTAACCGATTTAGCGACCTCAAATTAAGTTTAGGGTGTGTATAAAATTTTGCAATTTTTTGCGAATTTTAGCCATGTTCGCGATAAAACCAATTTGTTTCCATAAGTTTTCGATTCTTTATAGCTTTGACGATTTATAATAAATAGTAGAATTTTGCTATTAAGCCGCTGTTAGCAAATTTTTGCGAATTTCCGCTAATTTAGACGTTTTTCCCGAATTTTTGCCATTCCTTATAGTTTTAGGGACTTTCAATCAATTTTATGGCTCATTTGAAATATAAAAAATTTTCGCGAATTTTCGCCATTTTTGCAATATATTTTTTTTTTTTGTTATTTTTTTACCCATTTAGCGATGTCAAATAAAATGACGGCCATCTTACAATAGTCGCAAGAATAACAAAGTGATTTCAAAAAGTTGTTTACGTAGCTGAACGTTTTGAAATCACAAAATAATATGCCCAGAACACCTTTCTTGTGAATTCAAATCACTTTCATAAAATGTGATTTTCAGAACAGGCCTCTGTATATATAACATATATTTTAAAAAAAGAAAAATAAGAATTATAAAAATTAAAAATACAACTGAAATATAATTTTTAATAATATTTTTTGTATAGAGTATAAAAATTCAATAAAAACGAACATTTTTGTACACAAAAGTTGATATATTAAAAATCCCGGGATTTCGGGCAAACAGAAACGCTCCCAAGCACCCTTAAGGAAGGATTTATCATCAATATCCCAAAAAAAGGAAATCAGATGGAGTGCAAGGATTGGAGAGGCATCACCCTTTTAAATATGCTTAACAAGATAGTATCCCGTATCTTATTTAACCGTAAGCTGCAGTGACAGAGCCCGAACTAAGTACAGAACAGGCAGGATTCAGGCCAAAAAGATCTTGCATAGATCAGACAGAAGAATGGCAATCGAGTTTGTACCTGATATTTATAGATTTTCAACGTGCATTTGATTCACTTCATCACTCCGCCATATGGAAAGCGATGCGTTGCAAAGGAATACCAGATAAAATTATCAGACTCGTAGAAGGTCTGTATGCTAATGCAACTTGCTCTGTCCTCCACAGTGGCCAAGTCGGCGATAACTTAAACGTTAAAACTGGTGTGAGACAAGGATGCGTCTTATCCCCCTTACTGTTCAACATCGTACTTGATGTTATAATGAGTCAATCTGTGAATCCTGTTCATGGGATCACAATGGGCGTGACAGGTAGACTTACTGATCTAGATTATGCCGATGACATTTGTTTATTGTCACACAACCAACAAGGCATGCAGCAAATGTTAAATAGCATCACTGCAAAAGCCTCAAGCGCAGGTCTAATTATAAACATTTCAAAGACAAAATCTATGCGCTTCAATGTAGCAAGCAATTATCATTTTTCACTGATGGGGAAACAACTGGAAGATGTCAAAACTTTTTGTTACTTGGGCAGTATTTTTGCTACTTTCGGTGGATGCAACGATGATATTCAAAACAGACTGGCAAAAGCTAAACATGCTTTTGGAATATTGAATAAGTTCTGGAGGTCAGCTTATATCGCAGTGTCTACTAAACTTTAAGTTTTTAATAGCAATGTGAAGTCAGTACTGCTTTATGGCTCGGAGACATGGAACCTAACAAATTAAATTAATCCTTAAAATTTTCTGGCCCCAAACTATTACAAACTCAGAGCTATGGTTTAGAACGCAACAACCTCCAATTGACCGCGAGATCAAAATACGCAAGTATAGATCGCCCTAAAAACACCTGGAGGCGTCAAGTTCAAGCCGAACTTCAAACTGCTGGTATAACCTGCAATGAAGCCAAAAGAGAAGCACAAGATAGAAATCGATGGAGATCAATTATTGAGGCCCTATGTTCCTTATAGGAATTCCAAGGATTACATAGATATATATATATACATAAGATCTTTTGTCACTCCTCGCAGTGTTTTTTCCATGGTTTACAAATCGATGTGACATTTTTTGAATTGGATCCATCAATTTGGAAGGATCAAGAAGAATGCTGCACCGTAATATGCCAACACTTAACCGTTGTAAATGACCCGGCAGAAAGATCAATAAAACTAATTACAGATTTCAATCGGGCATTGACATACGAAGAAAAGGATAAGCAGTATTTGCTTCAAGTTGTGAAGCACTACAGAAAAAACTTTTCATCTCACAAAAATAATATTATCAACAATTAAAAAATTCACTCTTTTTTTTGGAACTTTGGTTTTAGGGTATTCCGGGCGAGTTTATCCGTAGTTTATCTGCAGACTATTGCGGCTCGTTGGAAAGGTAATTATTATAGGTAACAAAGAAATTCAGTTGGGAGCATACAGTCAGATTTTGTTGTTATTCAAATATAAACAGGAACAAAAATAGTGATGAATGGGTAATGTAATAAAAGTTTGGGCTCAACCCGGAGGTGCTCGGAACTAAAAATAAATAAATTTAAAATATGCATAATTATTTTTATCCCCAACCTCATATTTTTCAGTGCGAAAAACCGAACATTATATAATGTTCGGTTCTTCGTTAAAAAACAGAGCAATTGTAGTGATACTGTAGACAAACATTATATTTTAATGTTCTATAATGTTTTTTTCGTGTGTGTATTTTGTAAAATGTTTGATTTTTTTACCAGCCGAACCGAACACACTGAAGTTTGTGGATTTTCAAAAAAACCGAACGGAATTAAATGTTCACATATTTTGTTGAGTTTGATTAAAACAGTAATATTTTTGTGTTCGAATGATGAATAACACGGAAACGTTTTTTTTAATGATTTTCTACACAAACACTATTAGCGTTTGTGCTTTCCACAAATCTACCGAACCGAACATTAAGAAACGATATTTAGTGTTTATTTTCGAACACTGTATGTAGGTGTTTATCGCTCATGAGTAAGTGCTGCAGTGTCTCTTGTCCATAAGGGAGTGTGGACGCTATCATTTAAAATATTTCGATGCAATAGCGAAGATTCTTGAGAATTGTCCCGACAGTGAAATCGTTGTTGCTGGTGATTTTAATGTCCACAATTCTTCTTGGCTTCACCACTCGGGCCGTACAACTTATGAAGGCCAATATGTTGAGCTTTTTACTGCGCACAACCACCTCGTGCAACTGGTGAATGAACCAACACATATTCCATGTGTTGATGGGCACCAACACAATACCCTTGACCTCTTCCTCTCTTTGCACCCTCAAAAGTACGAAGTTGACGTTCTAGCACCTCTCGGCAACCATTTCCGCCTATTTTCCGTTCTCCGAACTTCGGAACGTTTCACGTTGGGCTTAGCTCAATGACTTTTTTCGGCATTTCAATTGGAAACTCTGTTTCCTGGACATTGACGTCAATGCCACGGCGAAAATGGTTGAAAATGTAATAATGCTAGGTGATGAAAAATTTAACAGCGGTTAAAAATAAAAACAACCCAAGAACTCAAATTCAATGTTTTATTTTTGCTTGCTTAAATTTCTGAAAAACGAAGCTTTTTTTTTTAATATATAACTTGTACTTAACTAAATATTTTGGTAGACAAAGTAACTTACTCCTCAACCAAGTCGAACGCTACCGCTTCTGTTGTATTTGTGTCATTGCATCTACTTATATTGTTAAAGAGGGTAGAACAAATAATTTATATTTTACTGCTCCCCTTTTGATTTATTGGCCAATCAAAATGCGTTTGCCAATCAGCTGTTTCGTGTTGTCACTTAGGGAAAATGGGATCACTTCAACCCAATTAATCAACACTCACCCCAGGTATATCCTTAATAGGATCTACCTCATCTACCGAGCGCCTTACATCAAGTACTGCGATCATTGTTGCGGGTCTTACATAGACTCCACCCGAGGTTTTGATTGTTGCGCTCCTGACCTGACCATCTACTCCAGTGTGGACAGCATGAACGATACCTTTCGGCCAAAAGTTTCTTGGATTTCCGGGGTCAACAATATAAACAACATCGTTTACCTCGATTGGTTTTACTTTATCAAACCATTTGCTGCGACGAGTAATTATTGGTAAGTATTCTTTAATCCATCTTGTCCAAAACATATTAGCCAGTTGTTGAGCTGTCATCCATGACTTTTTCAAGGTTACACCATCTGTTGTTCTTTCAATTAGAGGCTTGGAGCCCTTAGAGCTTCCTTATATAAAGTGATTTGGAGTTAGAGCTTCTTTTCGTTAGGATTAATTGGAATATATGTAAGCGGACGTGAATTCACTGTCATTTCGACCTCCATAAACGCGGCTCGTAGAAGTTCATCAGATGGTGTACGAGACGCAATAACGTTGAGGAGAACTCCTTTTACCGAGCGGACTAAACGCTCCCAGGCACCACCCATGTGAGGTGAAGACGGGGGAATAAATTTCCAGACAGTTGTAGCAGTTGTAAAAGCTCTTATTATATCGTTTTTATTTACAGCTAAAAAAGCGTCAGCCAACTCACGTTCAGCTCCCTTGAAATTGGTTCCGTTGTCGCTCCATATTTCTAACGGTGTGCCTCTTCGAGCAATAAAATTTCGTATAGCAATTATGCACGAATCGGTATTTAAGCTATGCGCTATTTCAATGTGAATTGCACGAGTTGTTAGGCATGTCACCAAAACACCATAACGCTTTTCTCAGCTACGTCTCACAGCAACCATAAGTGGCCCAAAATAGTCAACTCCAACGTATGAAAATGGGCGGCAGAATGCTGCCATTCTTGCCGGGTGAAGGTTGCCCATTTGGGGGGGATTTGGTTTTACAGCCCTATTTTTGCATATTTGGCAACATCGTCTTATGTTGTAGACTTCAGTTCGCAAATGTGGTATCCAAAATTGTTGTCATAGCTTATTAACGACGGTCTCGTTGCTACCATGGTGGTATCTATTATGAAAATCAAGGATAATTAAATTTGTTATACGGTTTTTGCGAGGCATTATTGCTGGATCGATGCCATTCCACAATTTTGCGCGACCGCCGAGACGAAGAAGTCCATCTGTATCTAAATATTGGGATAACTTATACAGGAAACTAGTTTTTGGAACAGGTGTTTTGTTTGTCAGTAAAACAAGCTCCTCTTCAAACACCTTTTGCGCCTCCTTTAATAGTAGTTTTTCGCTCGCGATAATATCTTCGTGCGATATATGTGGGCAATTAGGTTTTCCATTTCCTGTTAGGCTCTTAAAGGCTAAAATGCTTTGTAATACCTTCGCTGTAACTCGAACTAGGCGTATCCAAATTGCAACTCGATTAGCTAAAGTCAACAAAAAGGACGTGTTGTTTTTTTTTACTACGTGATAACCAACATAGCAGGCGCGTAACTCTTTTTCGCTTTCAGAGGAGCTAGAAAATGTTCTTTTAGGCCACTCTGATTCACATAATTTTAAAAATGATGGGCCGTTTAGCTAGCGACTATTTTCCGAAAACTCAGGAGTTATTTTCCATTTGGTAGCCTCGTAAGCGACGTTTTCCTTAGTAGGTACCCAACACCAGCTGCTAAGTTCTGACATCTCTAAGAACTCACTGACTCGGAAAGCCACAAATTGTTTGTAGCGTCGATGATCCGAGTTGAGCCACGAAAATATCGTACTTGAATCAGTCCAAAATACATATTTGTTAATGCTAAGAGATAATGATTCGCCTAAACTTTTCGCAAGACGGGCCCCCCCTACAGCACCTTGCAACTCCAAGCGTGGTATTGACTGCGTTTGTATAGGGGCTACCTTAGTTTTGCAGCCCAGTAAGCTTACATTGACTGTATGCCCATCTGTACACCTCAAATAACTTACTGCCGCGTAGGCATCTTTGCTGGCATCGACAAATGTATGAATTTCTACATTGGTTATTGTTTTTGAGCTGAGTTTCGTGTAGCATCTTGGAATTTTGATCGTTTCTATCTCTGGTAATAGACGTGTCCATCGCACCCACTTTTCAAACTGTTCATCCCCAACGGGTTGATCCCAGGCGCATCCAGTTCGCCAGGTTTCTTGAAAAATAACCTTTGTTTAAATTGCGTAAAAACCCAACAGCCCAAGTGGATCAAAAATTGTCATGATAAGACTGAGAACTTCCCTCTTAGTAGGTCTTTGTTTGCCGCTTAATAAATCGCTATTTTTGTACCGTGGGGATATTTTGTATACAAAGGTGTCTGTGTTCATATCCCACCACATAGCCAGGACTTTCTCTGGTGAACATAAGCTTTCATCATTAAGACTTATTTGATCGACAGTTATAGCACCAAGCACCTCTAATACTTTTCTTGAGTTAGACACCCAGTTTCTTATATGGAATCCGGCATGCATGTGCGCAAACTGAACATCTCGGGCAAGCTGTATGGCCTCTTCTTCGGTGTCAGTACTATCCAGCATGTCATCGACGTAATGATTTTCCATAATACATTGCGCAGCTTGAGGGTATCGTCTCTTAAAGTCATCGGTATTTTTGTTTTTAACGTACTAAGCACAGCTCGGTGAACAGGAGGCGCCAAACGTCATTACCTTCAGGACGTATGATTCAAGTTTTGAGGCATTGGAGTCTTTCCATAAGAATCTTTGATATTGTTGGTCTTCCTTACGAATTTTAACCTGATGAAACATCTCGGCAATGTCGCCTCCTATAGCAACTCGCCATTGCCGGAATTTTCTTATAACTGCAATGAGAGACGTCAGCTAATCAGGACCCTTAAGCAGCATCGAGTTTAACGATACGCCATCTACTTTTGCTGTGGATTTTCCCGGGCTTATTTGGGTTAACAACTGGAAAAATGGGCAAATACCAGCACCGGTCCACTTTGAGTTCAGATGGCAACAATTTTCTGGCATATCCTTTTTTAACGTAATCAGTCATCTTTGCCTGCAATATACTTTCTAAATTTGGATCCTTTTCCATTTTTTCGTGCAAAATTGTAGCACGCCATTTAGCCATGTAAAAACTTCCATCAGGAAGTGTTTCTGGACCGCGCCATAGTAATCCTGTTTCAAAATAATTATCTATACGACGTGTTAGCTTTTCAAGTTGCTGCATCGCAATCTTATCTTCTAATGATATGCTGCTATTTTTATTACACGTCATGTCAATACGGTTGTCGTTAACTATGTAGCTTCGTACGACATTAAGCAACTCTTCAGCCGATTTACCATCGCAATGGCACAACGAAAATGAATGGTAACAAACAGTACCGACCAAGGGCCTACCTACATCAGTTTTCCCTTTTAACACCCATCCAAGGCGAGTCATTTTCTCATTCATTTTCTCTGCCATCTTTTAATTTAAAGCATTGACCAATGCGTCTATTATTAAGCCCAATCAAAATGCGTGGTGTAGCATTTACGTACGAGGTAAGTGGTACGCCCCTCAGATATTTATACTGCTCTTGCAGCTGTTTTGCATTCACAGGTTGCTGTGGTAAATCTAACTTTTTAACAGTGTGTACTTCCTTTAAAAGAAACCGTTTTCTAGGATCTGTTCCTGACATTTCGAAATAAGTTATCACTGAATCATCAATCAATGCATTAAAAAGTTCCTCATCAATTAAACTTAAAGAAGATCCGTCATCAAGAAAGGCAAAAGTAGATATTTGTACACCATTTCCATATATAGTGGTCGGAATAATGCGGAAAAGAATTGGATTAGCGTTATAAGAACGATGGGTATTACAATTACTCACCGATGGCATCACTTCCACTGGAGGTGATGCGATTCTGTGCAAAGTTGGGTGATGAGGCATATTACAGTCATCAATGTTGCATTTGATATCAGACATGCAGGGTTGTGGATAGTGTGGCAACAAACAAATTTTACACTGGTTGTGTTTGCGAATAATTTTGCACTTTTCCGATCTTTTAATTTTAATAAAATGATTACATGAAGACACCTTTTCGCAGAAGCCTTTGCAAACAAGGCATTTTTCACCCGAGGTCGCTTGGGCTACAGTGGCTTTACTATGAGCGTTTACGTTTCCACCCCGTCTATGCATTTTTGCAGACGTTCTGGGAATAATAACACTATTAGCGCCTTGCGCTAGCTGAAATAACCATTAAAAATAAAAACAACCCAAGAACTCAAATTCAATGTTTTATTTTTGCTTGCTTAAATTTCTGAAAAACGAAGCTTTTTTTTTTAATATATAACTTGTACTTAACTAAATATTTTGGTAGACAAAGTAACTTACTCCTCAACCAAGTCGAACGCTACCGCTTCTGTTGTATTTGTGTCATTGCATCTACTTATATTGTTAAAGAGGGTAGAACAAATAATTTATATTTTACTGCTCCCCTTTTGATTTATTGGCCAATCAAAATGCGTTTGCCAATCAGCTGTTTCGTGTTGTCACTTAGGGAAAATGGGATCACTTCAACCCAATTAATCAACACTCACCCCAGGTATATCCTTAATAGGATCTACCTCATCTACCGAGCGCCTTACATCAAGTACTGCGATCATTGTTGCGGGTCTTACATAGACTCCACCCGAGGTTTTGATTGTTGCGCTCCTGACCTGACCATCTACTCCAGTGTGGACAGCATGAACGATACCTTTCGGCCAAAAGTTTCTTGGATTTCCGGGGTCAACAATATAAACAACATCGTTTACCTCGATTGGTTTTACTTTATCAAACCATTTGCTGCGACGAGTAATTATTGGTAAGTATTCTTTAATCCATCTTGTCCAAAACATATTAGCCAGTTGTTGAGCTGTCATCCATGACTTTTTCAAGGTTACACCATCTGTTGTTCTTTCAATTAGAGGCTTGGAGCCCTTAGAGCTTCCTTATATAAAGTGATTTGGAGTTAGAGCTTCTTTTCGTTAGGATTAATTGGAATATATGTAAGCGGACGTGAATTCACTGTCATTTCGACCTCCATAAACGCGGCTCGTAGAAGTTCATCAGATGGTGTACGAGACGCAATAACGTTGAGGAGAACTCCTTTTACCGAGCGGACTAAACGCTCCCAGGCACCACCCATGTGAGGTGAAGACGGGGGAATAAATTTCCAGACAGTTGTAGCAGTTGTAAAAGCTCTTATTATATCGTTTTTATTTACAGCTAAAAAAGCGTCAGCCAACTCACGTTCAGCTCCCTTGAAATTGGTTCCGTTGTCGCTCCATATTTCTAACGGTGTGCCTCTTCGAGCAATAAAATTTCGTATAGCAATTATGCACGAATCGGTATTTAAGCTATGCGCTATTTCAATGTGAATTGCACGAGTTGTTAGGCATGTCACCAAAACACCATAACGCTTTTCTCAGCTACGTCTCACAGCAACCATAAGTGGCCCAAAATAGTCAACTCCAACGTATGAAAATGGGCGGCAGAATGCTGCCATTCTTGCCGGGTGAAGGTTGCCCATTTGGGGGGGATTTGGTTTTACAGCCCTATTTTTGCATATTTGGCAACATCGTCTTATGTTGTAGACTTCAGTTCGCAAATGTGGTATCCAAAATTGTTGTCATAGCTTATTAACGACGGTCTCGTTGCTACCATGGTGGTATCTATTATGAAAATCAAGGATAATTAAATTTGTTATACGGTTTTTGCGAGGCATTATTGCTGGATCGATGCCATTCCACAATTTTGCGCGACCGCCGAGACGAAGAAGTCCATCTGTATCTAAATATTGGGATAACTTATACAGGAAACTAGTTTTTGGAACAGGTGTTTTGTTTGTCAGTAAAACAAGCTCCTCTTCAAACACCTTTTGCGCCTCCTTTAATAGTAGTTTTTCGCTCGCGATAATATCTTCGTGCGATATATGTGGGCAATTAGGTTTTCCATTTCCTGTTAGGCTCTTAAAGGCTAAAATGCTTTGTAATACCTTCGCTGTAACTCGAACTAGGCGTATCCAAATTGCAACTCGATTAGCTAAAGTCAACAAAAAGGACGTGTTGTTTTTTTTTACTACGTGATAACCAACATAGCAGGCGCGTAACTCTTTTTCGCTTTCAGAGGAGCTAGAAAATGTTCTTTTAGGCCACTCTGATTCACATAATTTTAAAAATGATGGGCCGTTTAGCTAGCGACTATTTTCCGAAAACTCAGGAGTTATTTTCCATTTGGTAGCCTCGTAAGCGACGTTTTCCTTAGTAGGTACCCAACACCAGCTGCTAAGTTCTGACATCTCTAAGAACTCACTGACTCGGAAAGCCACAAATTGTTTGTAGCGTCGATGATCCGAGTTGAGCCACGAAAATATCGTACTTGAATCAGTCCAAAATACATATTTGTTAATGCTAAGAGATAATGATTCGCCTAAACTTTTCGCAAGACGGGCCCCCCCTACAGCACCTTGCAACTCCAAGCGTGGTATTGACTGCGTTTGTATAGGGGCTACCTTAGTTTTGCAGCCCAGTAAGCTTACATTGACTGTATGCCCATCTGTACACCTCAAATAACTTACTGCCGCGTAGGCATCTTTGCTGGCATCGACAAATGTATGAATTTCTACATTGGTTATTGTTTTTGAGCTGAGTTTCGTGTAGCATCTTGGAATTTTGATCGTTTCTATCTCTGGTAATAGACGTGTCCATCGCACCCACTTTTCAAACTGTTCATCCCCAACGGGTTGATCCCAGGCGCATCCAGTTCGCCAGGTTTCTTGAAAAATAACCTTTGTTTAAATTGCGTAAAAACCCAACAGCCCAAGTGGATCAAAAATTGTCATGATAAGACTGAGAACTTCCCTCTTAGTAGGTCTTTGTTTGCCGCTTAATAAATCGCTATTTTTGTACCGTGGGGATATTTTGTATACAAAGGTGTCTGTGTTCATATCCCACCACATAGCCAGGACTTTCTCTGGTGAACATAAGCTTTCATCATTAAGACTTATTTGATCGACAGTTATAGCACCAAGCACCTCTAATACTTTTCTTGAGTTAGACACCCAGTTTCTTATATGGAATCCGGCATGCATGTGCACAAACTGAACATCTCGGGCAAGCTGTATGGCCTCTTCTTCGGTGTCAGTACTATCCAGCATGTCATCGACGTAATGATTTTCCATAATACATTGCGCAGCTTGAGGGTATCGTCTCTTAAAGTCATCGGTATTTTTGTTTTTAACGTACTAAGCACAGCTCGGTGAACAGGAGGCGCCAAACGTCATTACCTTCAGGACGTATGATTCAAGTTTTGAGGCATTGGAGTCTTTCCATAAGAATCTTTGATATTGTTGGTCTTCCTTACGAATTTTAACCTGATGAAACATCTCGGCAATGTCGCCTCCTATAGCAACTCGCCATTGCCGGAATTCTCTTATAACTGCAATGAGAGACGTCAGCTAATCAGGACCCTTAAGCAGCATCGAGTTTAACGATACGCCATCTACTTTTGCTGTGGATTTTCCCGGGCTTATTTGGGTTAACAACTGGAAAAATGGGCAAATACCAGCACCGGTCCACTTTGAGTTCAGATGGCAACAATTTTCTGGCATATCCTTTTTTAACGTAATCAGTCATCTTTGCCTGCAATATACTTTCTAAATTTGGATCCTTTTCCATTTTTTCGTGCAAAATTGTAGCACGCCATTTAGCCATGTAAAAACTTCCATCAGGAAGTGTTTCTGGACCGCGCCATAGTAATCCTGTTTCAAAATAATTATCTATACGACGTGTTAGCTTTTCAAGTTGCTGCATCGCAATCTTATCTTCTAATGATATGCTGCTATTTTTATTACACGTCATGTCAATACGGTTGTCGTTAACTATGTAGCTTCGTACGACATTAAGCAACTCTTCAGCCGATTTACCATCGCAATGGCACAACGAAAATGAATGGTAACAAACAGTACCGACCAAGGGCCTACCTACATCAGTTTTCCCTTTTAACACCCATCCAAGGCGAGTCATTTTCTCATTCATTTTCTCTGCCATCTTTTAATTTAAAGCATTGACCAATGCGTCTATTATTAAGCCCAATCAAAATGCGTGGTGTAGCATTTACGTACGAGGTAAGTGGTACGCCCCTCAGATATTTATACTGCTCTTGCAGCTGTTTTGCATTCACAGGTTGCTGTGGTAAATCTAACTTTTTAACAGTGTGTACTTCCTTTAAAAGAAACCGTTTTCTAGGATCTGTTCCTGACATTTCGAAATAAGTTATCACTGAATCATCAATCAATGCATTAAAAAGTTCCTCATCAATTAAACTTAAAGAAGATCCGTCATCAAGAAAGGCAAAAGTAGATATTTGTACACCATTTCCATATATAGTGGTCGGAATAATGCGGAAAAGAATTGGATTAGCGTTATAAGAACGATGGGTATTACAATTACTCACCGATGGCATCACTTCCACTGGAGGTGATGCGATTCTGTGCAAAGTTGGGTGATGAGGCATATTACAGTCATCAATGTTGCATTTGATATCAGACATGCAGGGTTGTGGATAGTGTGGCAACAAACAAATTTTACACTGGTTGTGTTTGCGAATAATTTTGCACTTTTCCGATCTTTTAATTTTAATAAAATGATTACATGAAGACACCTTTTCGCAGAAGCCTTTGCAAACAAGGCATTTTTCACCCGAGGTCGCTTGGGCTACAGTGGCTTTACTATGAGCGTTTACGTTTCCACCCCGTCTATGCATTTTTGCAGACGTTCTGGGAATAATAACACTATTAGCGCCTTGCGCTAGCTGAAATAACCATTCACTAAAATTCTCCAAGTTGCTAGTGGCTAACGTTACCTTATGCATTCCCCAGAAAGCTGCAAGCAAGCCGGGAAGTTTACAAACCAATTCCTGTTGAAGCTCAGGATTGTTGAGGAAGTTAGACATACCAGCAACTTTCATAGTGGCGCATACATTTTGTACCTCTATCGCATAGTCCACTATAGTTTCTAGCCGCTATTCTTTAGGGGAAGGCATGTCTCTTATTTGATTTAACAAAACGTCGATAATAAGTTCTGGTCGCCCGAATTTCATCCGCAGTGTTGATATAATCTGAGGTACACATGCTACATTCAATAAAAGACTTTTTACTAAATTGCGAGCAGCTCCGTCTAGCGCATGACGGAGACGAATTAAATTCTCCTCTTCTGAGAAACCACACAGTTGAGTTGTTTGCTCATATGTGGCTGAAAACAGTGGCCATTCCTCAGTCTTACCGGTAAAGGTCGGTAAATCTTTGGCTAAACCTTTACGTGCCGCTATGTGTTCAGGGGTAAGGCGTAAAGATGCTACGCTGTGACGTGGTACTGGTAGATTTGTATCACGGCCCACAACATTAGTGTTCGCAGTAGAGCTGAGGGGAATAACACCAGGTACCCATTGTGCGGTAGATACTTGTTCTCCTCTACCTGACCTTATATAATGACCAGTCATCAATTCTTGTGGGCTTTGTTCACAAACACCTTGTGTACTGGTATTACCTCTATTTTGCACAGCGGCAGTTGCAATTAATTCAACTGGCTGTTCATGTGGACGTGATGTTGCGTCATCCACTTTCCTACACTGCACCCAATCCTTACATCGGGCTCCACGAGTCGAAACTTCACTGGATGAAGAACATAAATCAACATCAGCATGTTGTTGTAACAACGATCTTCGTTTTTGTATAAGCAACTCATGTTGATCCAATAATTTAGTCTTTTGAGCTATAACAGCCAACTCTTAATTTACTATTTCTAGCTCGGCCTGTATTTGTCTAGATTTCTTCGACGAAGCTTTGGAGCTTGTTGAACGAACTGAATCTGCGTCATTAGTTTCATCACATGCAGCTGTCACACCGTCCTCATTATCATCAGTTGTTCCTAATAACAACGCCCGGCATGATTTACAGCGCCAGTCGCGTTCCGATCCTGCGTGTGTTATTTGGGCGCAGTCCAAGTGAAACTTTCCTTCACAACCACAGCAGGAAACCATTAGTGAGTCGCCCTCTTTATTACATTTAAGGCATGTACTATTGCCATCTATATTTGCCTGAAGCATTGGAGAAGAACCCAAGAACTCAAATTCAATGTTTTATTTTTGCTTGCTTAAATTTCTGAAAGACAAAGTTTTTTTTTAATATATACCTTGTACTTAACTAAATATTTTGGTAGACAAAGTAACTTACTCCTCAACCAAGTCGAACGCTACCGCTTCTGTTACACTTCTGTTGTATTTGCGTCATTGCATCTACTTATATTGTTCAAGAGGGTAGAAAAAATTATTTATATTTTACTGCTCCCCTTTTGATTTATTGGCCAATCAAAATGCGTTTGCCAATCAGCTGATCAGCTGATCACTTCAACCAAAATACTTTTTTTATATTTTAAACAATTTTATATTATAATCTTAAGGAGAGACATGTTAAGTATATCATTTTATATGGTCATCTTAAACTTAATAATACTCTCTTCTTAAATTCTTTACAATTCTTTAATATTAACCGTTATTTTTCATATAACAAAATATGTACAATATAGTTATAAGAAGATCTTGAAAGAAATAAGTAGTTAGTTATAAACTGAAGTATGTAGAAACCACACGTGTTTAATTATTTCTTATGCAATGCATTGCACAATTAATCAACACTAGGAATGAAAATGTTCATTCCAGTTAAAAAAGCTTCGAATAAACCTCGATGCAAGTCTTGGTTTAATCAGTCGTGCAAATCAGCAGTCGGATGCAGAGAGGAAGCATTCATACGCAAAATGGCAAGGTCTTCGTGTGCCAAAGTACTTAGACGGGAAAAAAATCTTCACGAGCAACGTCTTCGTTCTGAAGTTCTTGCTACTCACCGGGGTAGTAAAAGCTTCTGGTCATTCGTTAAAAGAGTGCGGGTTAATGCTAGTTCTTCAATACAAACTCTTTTAAAGGATAGCCGATCATTCACGGACCCGGTTGATAAGGCTTATTGTTTTGCCGAATTATTTGCTTATAATTCTCACCTACCAGCTAGCAATCAACCACTACCCGAGTTCGAAAAAGTATCCGTAACTATGCCTAGAATATTTTTTCGGACTCGAGCTGTTAAAAGGGTTCTTGCGGATCTCGACATAAACAAGTCTCCTGGGCCGGATGGTATACCTGCACTGTTCTTGAAGCAGTGCTCTTCGACGCTAGCTCGTCCCTTGGCAAATCTTTTCAGCACTTTATACCGTGCCGCGGAATTTCCAGTCTGCTGGAAAGTTGCTAACGTAACGCCAATTCCTAAAAAAGGAATGGCTAATAACCCTGAAAATTACCGCCCAATTGCAATTTGTTCGGCACTTTCCAAAGTTATGGAGAGTATGCTAAATTACCATCTTGTGAAATATTTAGAGTCAAACTACCTACTAAGCGACCGCCAGTATGGCTTTCGTAGAGGTCGCTCTGCTGGAGACTTACTAGCTCTATTATCGGAAAAATTGTGCCGTTCCATTCACCATTTTAGCGAAAGTAAGGTAATTGCTTTAGATATTTCCAAGGCGTTTGACAGAGTCTGGCATGGTGCACTCTTGTCAAAACTTGCTGCATTTGGTGTCGGTGATAATTTCTCTCGATTTATATCGAGTTTTCTCAGAGATCGCACTATACGAGTTGTTATAAATGGGGTTTCGTCAAACGAGTTCAAGATTCATTCCGGTGTGCCGCAAGGCTCCGTTCTTTCTCCTACTCTATATCTTATCTTTCTTAATGACCTCCTTTGTCAAACTTCCAACCCTATCTACTCTTTTGCAGATGACAGCAACCTTTGCCATTCGTACTCATTCGAATGCAGACCAAGCGTATCCGATGTCGGTGCTATGAGGCAGAATATGAATGATACGCTTGGCCGAGACCTTGACATAGTCTCGGAATGGGGTCGTGTAAATAGGGTCGATTTTAATGCCCGAAAAACCCAATGTTGCGTGCTGACACATAAACGTGCGAACAATCAAGGTGGCTCATCTGTATATATGGGTGGTATAATTATTTAGGAATCAGAATCTCTTGATGTTCTGGGCATGAGGATACAATGTGATGTCCGATGGACAGAACATATATTCAAGGTGTTGAAAGAAGCATTCAAGTGCCTCGGTTTTCTAAGACGGTGTAAGATAAACTTCACTCCATCTGATCTTCTTACTATTTATACCACCTATATCCGACCTCGTATGGAATGCAACTCTCATGTGTGGGCCGGTGCTTCAAAGTATATTTTGGAGCTTCTCGACCGCGTGCAGGAGAGGGCGAAGGTTCTCATTGGTGACAGTAGGGTATCCAATTCTATTGACTCCCTTGAGCACCGTCGTAATGTGGGTTGTATTTGCCTGTTTTATCGTTACTACAATGGGATGTGTTCTGACGAAATTAGGGATCTGGTTTCCGAAACCTGTACGTTTGTTCGCAATACACGGTTTTCCTCAAGAGCCCATCCTTATGTGGTCGATTTGCAGGTGAATCGTACAACGCATTACAGAGAGAATTCGTTTTTTTCCCGGACTGTTCGTATGTGGAATAACCTTCCTGCAGAAGTCTTCCCTCTCATTTACAACATGATTAAGTTCAAATCGAATGTTCACAAACACTTCTCCCTCTATCCTCCTTCCCACAACCTATTTTCCTAGTTCCAACACAATGCAATGCATTAGTAGGGGTCATCCCCTGAGCGCTGGTCCTAACAGAAAAAAAAGGATATAGTTTCTTTCATTAAGCCAATGAATTTGGATGGCTTTTAGTTTCTTTTGAGTTAATTGCCCCTATTTGGCTTTTTTAAATGGTGATCTAGATGTATTTGTCCTGCATTGTTTTAGCCACTGTTCTAATTGCATCTCAAAAACTTGTAAAATAAGATAAATCGTACAATATGACAACACTGACCACATCGTTAATTTTTCCGCGTGAGTATTCTGTTAAACATTTTTCTTTCAAACGAATTCGATTTGAAGTAAATTGTATCTCAAAACCGTACCAAAGAGCTCACAAAGGCGTCACGAGGCAGAAAATCTTGTGTTTTTTCTGTCTTTTTCTTCGAAATCTGCCCTTTTTGCATTTTTGTTTGGATCACGCAATTTGTGTTGATTGCGATGCCCTGTTTTTAAACATTGCCACTTCGCTACCAAAAAACGCTTTCTTTCTCTTTCTTCGAAAGCTGCCCTCACAAAGGATTTGGGCATTTTTCTCAGGGCCTGTTTAGAATTGCTTCACTGCGTTGCATCTATGATTAGTTTGTGATGTTCATACAAATTAGCAGATGTCAATGCTTATTTGTAGAGCATTTTGGTAACATTTTTGATACAATGTGCATCAGGCATTTTTGTGATGCGTGTTTAAGATATATTTGCGCACCATCTGCTTTTGTTATGTATTTTCGAATAGCTGACATTTGCAGTCATGCTTGTACGAATGCGCTGCACATTACACAGGGTCTCCACCTGAGATAAGATATAAGATTTTTATATCAGCAAACGTCAAATTAAATCGCAGAGAGTATTATCTTACGTGTGGACTCTCAAATAGTGTTAGTATTAATATTACAATAAATGTTATGAGACAGTTGTTATAAGAAATCTTATAACAACGATCTTATAAGATGAGCTGTCAAAAATACACATACATACACACATATAAAACAATAATAAGACGCATTCATTAAAATGTTTAATTTTTTTGTGCAAATAGTGAAAATCTTGTGATAAGTTTTTAAAAAAACCATATTTTTAACTAAATAACAAGAAAAAACTAAAAAAATAGTAAAAACGACACGAGTTTACTGCACGAGAATCATTCGATTATGAAATCTTATAAGATACGTGTTCCCCTTGTTTAAGATAAAGATTAACATGAAGAAATTTGTTCTCTCATTCTGCCGACGTTCTCTGACATATTATATCAGATATTATCTTACACAGGGTCTCCACCTGAGATAAGATATACGATTTTTATATCAGCAAACGTCAAATTCAATCGCAGAGAGTATTATCTTACGTGTGGACTCTCAAATAGTGTTAGTATTAATATTATAATAAATTTTATGAGACAGTTGTTATAAGAAATCTTATAACAACTATCTTATAAGATGCTGTCAAAAATACACATACATAAACACATATAAAACAATAATAAGACGCATTTATTAAAATGTTTAATTTTTTTGTGCAAAAAGTGAAAATCTTGTGATAAGTGTTTAAAAAAACAATATTTTTAACTAAAAAACAAGAAAAAACTAAAAAAAAGAGTAAAAACGATACAAGTTTACTGCATGAGAATCATTCGATTACGAAATCTTATAAGATTCGTGTTCCCCTTGTTTGAGATTAAGATTAACATGAAGAAATTTGTTCTCTCATTCTGCCGACGTTCTCTCACATATTATATTCAAGGCGAATTCATCCCAGGTAATCTCGGTACTACAACAAGTACAACTCGTACAAAAACCACAAGCAATTTGTTTTTGTAAAATCATTGTACAATGTCAAAAACAGAAATAAAACAAAACAGAAACAAAGAAAATAAAAGAGAATAAACAAAATTTTGACATCCAACAGTGATTTGAGCTAATATCAGCAGGGCTTTTAAGACCACCTGTAATAAATTCGCCTTGATTATATTAGATATTATCTTAGGTGAAGACCCCATGTTAGATTCAGCGCAGTAATCAAGGCGAATTCAACAAGGTAAACTCAACTCGTCAGCCGTTCATCAGCTGTCTCCACGGCGAATTAAAAAAAAATAGGGAAACTTCAAAATACAATTTAGATAGTTAGAAATTTAGAAAAACTGCGAATAATTAAAGTGAATTTAATAATCTCTTTTATTACCCAAACAAAATTTTTATTTTGTTTTTCAATAAATTTTTGCCTTGTCAGCATTTTTGACAGCCGCCTATTAAATTGCTAAAAAATACATGGGGCTTTTTGTAGTTGTAGAGTTGCACTTACCTTGTTGAATTCGCCTTGGCAGTAATCCTTTTCCGAATAGGCCCTCATACTACGTGTAGTACGAATCTATGGGTTGATTACGGATGACATGTTAAAATCATGTTAAAATATAAAATAACAATAAAGGTGGAAGTACATAACACGCGTTAGTTCGTCGATGAGTATCGTGCGTTTAAAAACTTTCCTGTCAACTGTTTCTTATTTGTTTACTTATTTGTGCATTAAAAACGGGTTCGAAAGTATATCAAGATTTTGTTATTTTATTGAATTTATTCTTTTTATATAAATATTGTATGTTTTTTAAGCTCTTCAATCAGTTTTTCATTCATGATTCACAAATTAGTTAAATTATTCTTTTTATTGTCAGCTGATTACTTTTCAAAAATACACAACGCGTTAAAAAGTTCAAAGTTAACCAACCTTCTTTTGCATGTAGCCTGTTCTATGAAAATACATTAGTTTAACTTTTTTTGACAGAAGACGACAGAGCGCGCGCACTAACGCGTGTTATGTACTTCTACCTTAGATGTTTGTATATTTTAACATGAGCGATGTTGCCTGATTTCGCTGCTTCGACCCATTAGTAACGTGAATCTTTTTTAGTTATAGTCAAGGCGAATTCAACTACAGATGGTGTCGGAACTACAACAATCCAAAAACAACAGAAGCAACATAAGGTTTTTTGCATTGCATTTTTAGTGCCATTAACTCGAAATGTCAACCATTATTAGCAAAACACTAACAAAACAAATAAGCTAGAACTATCAAAATCGGATGCCGTTTAGACACCACCTTCACCTTGGTTATACTCTATAAAACTGCCAAACACAGGGCAAGGTGAATTTAAAAAAGTAAGTGCAACTCTACAACTTCAAAAAGCCCCATGTATTTTTTTTGCAATTTAATAGGCGGCTGTCAAAAACGCTGACAAGGCAAAAATTGATTGAAAAACAAAATAAAAATTTTGTTTGGGTTATAAAAGAAATTATTAAATTCACTGAAATTTGTTTTGGCGCGAAACATAAACAAAATTATATTTTGACGTTTCCCTATTTTTTTTTAATTCGCCGTGGAGGCAGCTGATGAACGGATTGAATTCGCCTTGACACAGCGTGCCTAGTTATGTAAAAAACAGAAAAAAACATCATTAAAAATTATAAACTTTACCGGCGGCAAATAAGTATTGATGGCGACGTAACTTTGCTGACACTGGTTTTTTATAAATGAATCAGCTGAGCAGACACTCGGTTATAGAGTACTCAATTATTTTCTGTGATGTCAACTATTTTCTCATATAAATTTAAACTTGTGCTTATAAATAATGAATTACTTGAATGTTGTAAGTTGTTTTCGCATTTAATTTTAAAAGCATCTTGCTTTTGAATAACTTTTCAGTTATTTTGTTTTTTTTAGTTAAAAGAATTTAAAGAACTGTGCTGCAAACAACAACCTCAAATTGCTGTAGCTTGTCGTGTATATATGGATCTGATTTCAGGTAAACATACTTACATACCCAGTTGGCAAAATGGTCATAGAGACGTAGATGCCGTCAACAATGTCTTCAGGATATTTTAAAATTTGTCGCCATACAATATTGATGAAGACACCTCAAGTAACAAAACGTGTATTTTGTCGTGTTTTAAATCCTACTTACGACTTTTTATGAGACGTTTTCTTAAATTTATCTAGAATAAGACTATTGAGGACAACTTAAGCGAACATTGGCATGCTACTTGTTGTGTTTAAAACCACATTGAGGACAAAATATATGAAATTGTTGTTCATCTTATCCTGAATAAGGTCTTATTCAAGACAAATTTAAGAAAATAAATATAGTTTTTTGTTGAGAAAAAAAAAATACAAAATATAGGACTTCAACAGAAAACAAAACAAACTTACGTAAGAAGGAACGTAAAAGTATTCAGTTGAGCTTTAAAAGTACTAGAGAAAGGTGATATTAAAGAGCATGTAAAAATTGTGTATATATTTATACAAATGTATATAGGTTTTGTTAAGAAAATAACTTTAGTAAAGAATTTAATTTATTAGTTATCTTGTATTTGTTAGTTATTTTATTAGTTTAAATGGTGATTGTATTAATTTTGCATATTTTTAGTGTACAAATTACTGTTTCTAGTACAAATTAATGTTAAAATTGTTTTGCATAACTGTACTTCAACCCCACTGTAGTTTACTTGAAAGATCTTCGAATATATTAGACAAATTGTTACGCCTTAAAGTATACATACTTTAGCTCACACTCTAGTTCAATTTAAATTCAGCCATAGAGATAATGAACAATGTTAATGTAGATGACTATAGATGCATAAGTTTAATTAATAGACGTTAGGGGTCGAACATTCTAGAGCCATCTAGACGTCAGGGCTCGAACGTTCTAGAATAATCTGGGGTCTAATTACCGCATTCGATATCGAGCAAGCTATCGTATCGAGTAAACTATCGTATTTATCTGCATACGATAGACTCTGACGTATCGAATGAAAACTAGAGAGATGTTATGTCTTTGGTTACTCGATATCGAATGCTATCATCTCAAATTACCATACATTTCATTCGATATCGAGAGTCATAATACCAAGATAAAAAATTTCGATAAATTTTGCTCGATATCGTATGCGGTAATTAGACCCCTGCACGTTTGGGCTAGAGTTATAAATAGATTCGCAAAAATTGGCATTAAGTAAGTATCAGTTCAGACTTTGTCAAGTTGATATCACATCACGCAAAGAAAATTTTAAAGTCAGGGGTCTAATTACCGCATACGATATCGAGCAAAATTGATCGAAATTTTTTATTTTGGTATTATGACCTCGATATCGAATGAAATGTATCGTAATTTGAGATGATAGCATTCGATATCGAGTAACCAAAGCCATTACAACTCTCTAGTTTTCATTCGATACGTCAGTATCTATCGAATGCAGAAAAATACGATAGTTTATTCGATATCGAATGCGGTAATTAGGCCCCAGATTTAGCTTAAACATTAAATACTGAGTTGTGAATAAAATCTGTACATTACGGTTGTTAAAGTGACTAAAGGTGTCTTCAGACCAATTGGTATCATTTGAAAGCTTTTGAATACATTTTTTCTTATCTTATAAATCGTATATGCTAGTAAATGAAAAACTATTAAGATGCTGAGACAGTTTGGCTGTTTTCCTAAACGTGTGTTCACAATGTATCAATACCGGGTTGGTGCATTGTGTACTTCAATTTTTACCTACGTTGTATTGTAAATGGATATGGTTTGCATCTATATTATTGAATACTTTTGGATTTTTGATTACCTAAATATTTAAAAATTGGCTATAGATTCTCTTTTCTTTGGGAAACAGGAATCGAAAATTCATTCTTTATAACTATAATTACTCGTACGTGGAATTCAAGGCGAATTCATACAAGGTGGTCTTATTTTGAAAACGTTTTACAGCACTGTAAAATATTTTACCGTTGTGTCAAAAATTCAAACAAATATTTGATTTTGTTTTTATATTAAATTTTGTTTTTTTGAAATGTTTTAACTTAAAAAAGTTTTAAATTTTACAATTTTAATCGCAAATTATAGAATTTAGTTGAGATTTCCCAGAACCAACAGACGGTATACCATTTTGACACAAGGTTAGTAATCAGCTGTTGCTTACGTAACAAGATAAGTTCACCTGGTGTAAATTCGCCTTGGTGGAATTCAATTCAAACTACAATTAGGCCAAGGCGAATTCATAAAGGTGACATTTTCGAGTTATCTGTTTGTTTATTTTTTTGTGGGGATACTGAATGTCAAGCTTTGTTTACATTTTGTGAAAAAATTAATTCAAATTTAAAATTCAATAAAAATTTAAATAGTTGAAAAAAAACTTATTTAAATTTTGAAAATTAAAAAAAAATGAATATAAAATATAAACACAAGAAAATAAAAATGCGTAATAAATACGTGGAGCCAAAATTAATTTGCAATTGAAGACTTTCTAAAGCAATTGTGTATATTTTATTAACAAAAAAATTTCCTTTTTTATATTTTCAAGAAATATTTTTGACATTCACTCTAACTTTTTACAAAAACAAAATACATAGTATTTTTCAATAAAAAGGGATAGCTAGCATTACTCTATCTCATGATGCGGTCACCTTTATAAATTCGCCTTGAATTAGGCATTGAATTCACCACGATAATACAATAAATTTTATAATTCAAATTTCACAATTCAATCATACTAATATACTTAAGTCAACAAAATTGAAAGGATATATTTAGCCTATTATAATCTAAAAAATAATATGTTTTTTTTTTATACTTAAAATTTTTATAAAAATATATAGTTACACAAAGTCAATAAAGTAAAAATTTTTAATTTTTTTTTAATTATTTTATTTTTTCTTATTCTATTTTACTTTATTTTTTTTCTGTCTCTGGCGGGATTTGATCCCGCAACCTCGGTGCTGATAGACTAGCTCTCTACCAGCTAGTTTACCGGGGCAGTAGTTTTTGTTTTAAAAAACTATGTTTTTTGACTATAATGACTATGACATTTTTATTGTCATAATGAAAATATAAATTTTTCTGTATATTTAAGATATAATAATAAAGTTATTTTTTAATATATAACTAATAATCCAAAAAGTGGCGAATAAAGCTACAAAGTAATGAATTCTTGAAGTCATTAAAAGTAGGATTGTAAGTAAAGTTTTTGCTGGGTAATACTAGTTTGGCTTTATAACGGTAATTTTTGGTTCTTTTTCTAACAAACCGTTAAAAACGACGAAAAGAAGGAAGATGGAAGGGATAAAATGCGTACATAGAGAGAACATTTCACTACTATTTTCAGTGGGAGGTTTCGGACAAAACCCTATAACAGTGGTTTTTCTTTTCGTAAAGCAATAAAACTAAGAACGTGGTTTAAGTAGCTGAAGGCCTTTAATTAATTTTTTTTTTAGATTTGCTCGATATTTTTAAAACTGTTTCTATTTCATAATTTTTTTTTTATTTCTATGTGCTTTACAAACAATAAAAAGTTTTAAAACTTGTATGTGAGCCTTTATACTACTCTGCGGTTAGGCCCATCATACTCTAAAAATTTCCTAAAAAAATCCGTTATACTTTTTCAGTGTTGTTATATTTTATTATAAAATCTTATATACCCACAAATTTTACATGAACGTTGAGGTAAAAATTTCGAAAATAATGTGGTTGACTTAAGAGTGTTATCTTTCAAAGATCGAAGAAAAAATTTAATGTATATTAAATATTTCTTTGTGGAAAAATCTAAATGCTAACTGTCCTCCTACCGAAAAGTAGGCTGTACATTGTGATCGAAATTTGTTATTATGCGTCAACGCGAATTAACTAAACGTGGTATCGAAACGGCATCTGATTTTGACAGTTCGAGCTTATTAGTTTTGATTTGTTAGTGTTTTGCGGATAATGGTTGACATTTCGAGCTATAAGCACTAACAATGCAATGCAAAAACCCCTATGTTGTTTCTGTTGTTTTTGGATTTTTGTAGTTCCGACACCACCTGTAGTTGAATTCGCCTTGTTATGCATGTATGTACATGTTTTGCAGTGTTAGCTCTAATATTACGAAATATAACTCTATGCTATGGTACAAAGCCAAACGGCTAATAATTCAAAAAGAAAATTTGATTATTCTAATTTGATTTTATGCTCTGCTTATCAAGCATTGCCTGATTTCGGCTCCTGGCGACACAATCGACCCATAGATAGATGTTCTATAATAAGAAAACGTGTAATTTGATATGTGTATGTATGTTGCATCTACATTTTTTTAAGTGCTTTATTTGCTTTTCTCTCCGCAGTGACAACTTTAAAGTTGGAACAAATTGCATTGTAAAAATTTATATGGTTGCATTTAAGAACAAGTTGCCGTGTATAACTACAATCTAATAGGCGTTTAGGAAAACAGCCTTTTTAACCACTTCCTTCAAAAACTTAAAATCGAATCAGCGTTTTCTTCACTATCCCGGAAATCCGGGATATTTCAAAACTTAATTATGTGAAGCAAGATACGAAATCACTTCCACTTTCGATCAGAATTGATTTATGTGACAGGCCTGATTCACGTCGGCGTTCGTTTTTTTTTTCAAATAAATGTCAAAATCTCAAATCATTTTTTATGGTTATAAGATTTTCTTTGTATTATTACATTAACTAGCACTAACTAGTATTTATTACATTAATCAGCTACATATCGTCGTTCTCGTGTAGAGAGGCCCTAACTCGATATATATATTTTCCACAAATACACCTCGTCACAAAAATTTAATACAATAAGGGTATTCATTTCAGTTTTTTTTATTTGTTGGAAAAATGGAAAAGTGGAAAAATGTAATTTTTGTTACAACAACCACAAGAAAAAAAATTCCACCAAAAGTTACATTTTTATCAGACTATAACCAAGTGTAAAAAAGTCAGGATAAAAAGATGTAATTTTCCGCTTTAAACGTCAAACGAAATGATGTTGCCATTCATAAAAAATTGCTAATTTTTTATACAAAGTACGAAAAATTGCATCTCTTTTTATAAACTCTTGAATTGTACAACTCTGATTTTAAAAATTATTTTTTATAGTTACAACATTTCTTTTTCATTTAATCTTTCAAAAAGAAAAAATTCATATTAAATATGTGTTCAATGAAAAAAGTTATTAAAAAAAAGAAATGGGGTCAAAAAAAATTTACAGAAGCTGAAGTTAATAAAATACTCGACTTTTTGGCAGACAATCGGCATTTTGAGTAACTTTTTGTAGTCGAATATTATGATGAAAATAACACCAATCACTTCGTTTTAAATTTAATAATCAATTTATTCACTTTTGCTCGGCATCTTGAAAAATATCAATTACTTCCACGAATTATTTGACAGATTTTTTTGACAGTTTGTAAAAAAAAAAAAAAAAAAAAACCCCCGTTCACGTCAATAAGAGTGTAATTTTTCTTTTTTCCACTTTTCCAACCAAAAAAAATTGAAATGAATACCATTACTATAACCAAGTGTAAAAAAGTCAGGATAAAAAGATGTAATTTTCCGCTTTAAACGTCAAACGAAATGATGTTGCCATTCATAAAAAATTGCTCATTTTTAATACAAAGTACGAAAAATTGCATCTCTTTTTATAAACTCTTGAATTGTACAACTCTGATTTTAAAAATTATTTTTTATAGTTACAACATTTCTTTTTCATTTAATCTTTCAAAAAGAAAAAATTCATATTAAATATGTGTTCAATGAAAAAAGTTATTAAAAAAAAGAAATGGGGTCAAAAAAAATTTACAGAAGCTGAAGTTAATAAAATACTCGACTTTTTGGCAGACAATCGGCATTTTGAGTAACTTTTTGTAGTCGAATATTATGATGAAAATAACACCAATCACTTCGTTTTAAATTTAATAATCAATTTATTCACTTTTGCTCGGCATCTTGAAAAATATCAATTACTTCCACGAATTATTTGACAGATTTTTTTGACAGTTTGTAAAAAAAAAAAAAAAAAAAACCCCCGTTCACGTCAATAAGAGTGTAATTTTTCTTTTTTCCACTTTTCCAACCAAAAAAAATTGAAATGAATACCATTACTATAACCAAGTGTAAAAAAGTCAGGATAAAAAGATGTAATTTTCCGCTTTAAACGTCAAACGAAATGATGTTGCCATTCATAAAAAATTGCTCATTTTTAA
The DNA here is from genome assembly GCA_930367215.1 of Pollenia angustigena. Taxonomy (NCBI): domain Eukaryota; kingdom Metazoa; phylum Arthropoda; class Insecta; order Diptera; family Polleniidae; genus Pollenia; species Pollenia angustigena. The sequence goes on from OV884060.1 coordinate 231,740,070, forward strand.
TACAAAGTACGAAAAATTGCATCTCTTTTTATAAACTCTTGAATTGAACAACTCTGATTTTAAAAGTTATTTTTTATAGTTACAACATTTCAAAGATAACTTATTTTTCATTTAATCTTTCAAAAAGAACAATTCATATTCAATATGTGTTCAATGAAAAAAGTTATTAAAAAAGAATTAAAAAAAGAAATGGGGTCAAAAAAATTGACAGAAGCTAAAGTTAATAAAATAATCGACTTTTTGGCAGACAATCGCCATTTTGAGTAACTTTTTGTAGTCGAATATTATGATGAAAATAACAATAATCACTTCGTTTTAAATTTAATAATCAATTAATTCACTTTTAACACTTTTGTTCGGCATCTTGAAAAATATCAATTACTTCCTCGAATTGTTTGACAGATGTTTTTTTGACAGTTTGTAAAAAAAAACCCCCGTTCACGTCAATAAGAGTGTAATTTTTCTTTTTTCCATTTTTCCAACCAAAAAAAATTTAAATGAATACCCTTAATAGCATCAAAAATATCAATTTAACAAGCAATTGAACAAGCCATTTTACATTATGATACATACAGTTTCTATTATGTTTTTGCCTTCTCCTGGAAAGTTGCATTTATGTGAGTTAGGGCCTTTCTACATGAGACCAAAGATATGACAAAATATTATTTCAATAGCTTCGTAACTCATTTTTTATCTTTAAAAATTTAGATAAAAAATACTTATCTGTAAGCAAATGCTACGACAAACTCCTGGACGTCGTTTTTCTTAATGCTGAAAGCTTTGAAAAAAAGAAGTTTATAATACTACCATCATTGATAACTCAAGAGTTGGACTTGAATATAATTCATGCATTTCAAAAAGAAAAGAATGAAAGCAGGTGAGCTCGATTCGCAATATTTTTAAGTTTTTCCTTTTTTTTAATTTAAATTTTTAGCGTCATTTTAGCATTATGTGATACATCGTCGAATATATTATACTATCAAATATTCGAAGACTAAACAGATAATCTGTACCGGCTTAACATAATAATATGTATTCCTAACAAAAATATTGAGCTTGTATCATTCAAAAGTCGGTATTAACTGTAGACAAATTTCTAATATTTTGCAAGAACCGGTTTAAATTTAAAAAAATGAAACAAAATATAGTTAATATAGTGTTAAAAATAAATAATAATTATTTATTATAATGTCAACATTATTTAAATTGTAATATAAATTTTTAAATAATAATCTAAATAAATAATACACTTTAGTACATTAATGCTGATAAAGAAATATTTTGATGGCTTAGGAGTTCGAATTTAAGACATGCTTTCTTTCTAAAAACAAAACATTCTTAATATAAATGTGTAAAAAAGGAAAAAAAATATATATTTATTAATATAAGATGTTTTTTTTTTATTTAAAAGTGATTTTATTTTGGCCGAATTGAAAAACTAAAAAGTATTTACTTAATTAATGTGACTAATATTTGGAGAGAAGGCTATGTATAGAATATTCTACTTAAATTCTTACTTCTTAATGTAACTTGATTAAAAAAAAATAATAAAATTTATGTATATGTATATTTAATTTCGCATTCAAATAAATCAATAAAAAGTCTTCTTTTTACTTCACTTTAAATATCTGTGTATGTATTTTAAATGCTTTACGAAATCCTTTAAAAGAATATACGAAATATGGTTTTGGCAATTATTTCATAATTTTACAATTATAATCAAAAAAACATTACAAATGAAATCAAAGTATATAAAATATTTAATATTAAAAGTAAAAGTAAAAGTAAACGTTAATTAAATTTCCTCTCAAAAAACAGTATAATTACATTATGAACGTTCCAAATTTGATTTTTATGAAAATCGGAATTCAGATGTATTAGAATTTTGGACTACATTTTTTATGTTTGCTTTTTGCGAGTAAATTTAATAATAAAGTAGGTAACTTATGATCCAATTTTGCGAGAAGACCGCCATAACTTAAAAACACCCTTAATCTGGGTGTAAGAAATTTAAAATTACTCATTAAAGTTATTAATCTTATAGAATTTAAATAAATACATATCAATATATCAAACTTTAGTTTTTCAAACGTTTAAGAATAAAAAAAGACTTTTCAAGTCACTACATTCAAAACTTTATTACGGTCTTCTTTTAAAATGAACAATGTTTGTATGTATGTATGTATGTATGTATATACTTGTTTGCAGCATATAAAAATTGCCAGTAACAAATGAGGCACTTAATTTATAAAATTTCTTTCTTTCAGTTTTATGTGTGTATGTATGCATAGGTTTTTTTTTATATATATGTTTGTATGTATATTTATTTTTGTTTGTATAAAATAATAAACGAGTGTTGGCATTAAGACCAGTCCGCGGTGTATGTAAAATCTTGGAAGAACATCTGTTCTTCGTCAGTCAAGACTCTTGGTTCCTTTGGTGGTGTTAATTGCGGTTTTTCTGATGTAAACTCTTCATCAAAATTGGATACGTCTTCCAGATGATTCTAGAAATGAACATAATGTGTACATTTTTAATAATTACCCAAAATATTTGTTTTAACATTATTATACTTACTATTGTTGGTACAAAAGGAGGTTTTACTTTTCGTAGTAATAAATCATCCCATATAATTGTACGAAAGAATGCTTGCTTTTTCACATCCTCCGCATCTCGTTCTGATGATCCTAATCGGCGTTCCGGATTTTTTCTTAAAAGCTTTAAAAATTACATAAAATATTAATATTATTAATATTTTATTTGAATAGAGTTAAATAAAGTTTACCCTTCGCATAATTGCTATAGCTTCCAGAGACAAGAATCGTGGGTAACGTACTTCGTCGTTGACAATAGAATCAAAAACCTCTTCTTCGTCATCTCCTGGGAAGGGGGACTGAAAATTATTTTAAAAAAGTTTCGTTTATTTCTATTTTTCACGTTTATCTTTTTTTTTTTTAATTAAAATGTCAACTCACCTCTCCTACGAGCATTTCAAATATTAATACACCCAAGCCCCACCAATCGACTGCTCTGGTATACGATGTTTCTGTTAAAACTTCAGGCGCTAAGAATTCTGGAGTACCACAGAATGTACCAGTGCGATCACCAAATCCCATGCCCTCTTTACACAAACCAAAATCAGCAATTTTAACATAACCTATCGGTTGTTGAAATAATTTATTATTAATCGGTACTTATTTAAAAGTAAATGCATAAAAATAATATCTGTGGCAATAAATAATATTGGCCTTAATCGAAAATTCGTGTTAAAATATAAATGCGTATAGTTTTATTAATAACGAGATTTTATACTTGAAATTTAGCTGAGTGATAGATCTTGAAGAAGATATTAAGAATATGTAATACAATTAAAAAGCACGTAAGTCAACATTATTATTTATTGCCACAGAATACCGACCAAGGCGAATTTATACAGGGTTATCCCTGTATGCTAGTATATTTGATATTTAGTATACATAAAAAAGGTACAGCCAGCATAACTCTCTCTGAAACGGTCACCTGTACGAATTCGCCTTGATACCGACCTACTTAAAAACGATAGGGCATATGTATGTATTTTGTATTTCACGCCAAATCGAATGGTTTAAAGAAATATTTTTTTTTTTGTTTGATTTCCCCAATTTTGTAATATTTTTTTGTACACTTTCGGTAAATTTTTGGAAATTTTTTTTAATAACTCCTTCAAAGTTCATAACTATCATGATGTGTAACGGTCCTAATTTTGTGAAATATTCGTTTTTAGATGCTTTTTAGAGAAAAAATATTCCCAGTTTTTTTGATTAAGATTTTTGAATTTGAAGTTTTAAAACGTGTTTTTGAAAATGAGCCCTTCGATTTTTTAAAAATGTATAATTTTTAACTTCTTTTGACCCCACAACTTAAAAGCCCAATTTTTTTCTGTAAAAATTTCGATTTGGACCATTATTAATAAAATTATGAACATTTTCTAGGTGCCGCTAAATCAAAAGTACTTAGTACTTAAGTAAATTTGACTTAAAGTAGCACATTTAAAAATTTTTGAATAATAAAAAAATTCTCGAATTCTTTTTTTTTTTAACTTTTCATTTAGCTATAAACAGTTGTTAGCAATACATTTTTAGACTTAGTGTAAGGTTCACACGCTTCACATTTTAGCCGTCAAGTCTTGAGATTTTAGGAGAGAAGGGAAAAGAGAATGCCATTTCTTTTCCTCTCTCTCCTAAAAACTCAAGACTTGACGACTAAAACTTTAAGCATGTGAACCAGCACTTAGCATTTTTACAACAGTCCAGGGTACACTAAACGGGTAAACGCATCCGCCCAGCTGATCGTTATATATATCGATCATTTGCTGCAAGACCGGCATAACTCAAAAAAATTCATTTCGAGATAAAAGCATTTAAAATTTTTGATTTGTTGTAACTACTTAGAAAAAAAGAAGACACATTCTTTTCAAACTAGGAAAGTATAAAAGATATAAAGATGAATTTAATACACAATATAAAAAAAACAAAGCGAACAATTCTGCATATCTAACTCCAAAATTTCATTTTTTTAGTTATGCCGGTCTTGCAGCAAATAAGCGATATGTATATATGAATCTAGTTACTCAACATATAAAAATTTCACATAAAAAAAATTACAGCCAGAATAATACTCTCGGATGCATATACCTTATGAATGTCTTATGTTTTTGACATCATATCTAAGCTCTAAACAAGTCCAATGTTTTGAATTTAAGAATTTTTTTCAAATATATTGTATAAAAAATGAATAACATAAAACATAAATTCACTCAATTTGTATTTTACCATCTGTGTCCAACAATAAATTATCCAACTTTAAATCGCGATAAATAATTTTGTTTTCATGCAAATACTGCAAACCCAGAACTACACAAGCCGCATAGAAAACAGCGCGTGGTTCTGTAAACACATCAGTGTGGATATGCATCATTAAATCGCCACCAGCAGCATATTCCATTACAAAACAAACGTGTTGCTAAAAGGGAGGAAATCATTAGGAAATAATTCAAGGTAAATACCATCAAGCCGCCTGTTAAAAATAAAAATTTAACAAATTCGTTTAAAAAATTTTAGGGAAAGAACAAACAAAAAATCGCTCATGTTCTCGAGAAGGCAGAGTTTTAAATTCGCTTACGGTTTAAAAAACGCAAACGCATTTCATTATGTCCTGAAAATTGCTCGGTTTGCCAGCATTTTACTATTTTTCGAAATTATATTCGAGCAATGAAAAGATGAATACATACACACTAATGTATGTACCCTGAAGAAAACCTGGGTGCAAGTGTCTCCAAGTCACCAGTTTTGTCGACTATTTTAGTGACATCGTCAAAGCAGTGTCTATACTACACTACGTATGTCACTATCTTTGGCCCCTATTACGGTTCACAACCCAACTGAATTTCTTAATTTTTGTATTATGGTTTACAAGCTATATTGCGGCGAACAAAAACATAACCACCCTTATTCTGCGTTTCAATTTGGATCCAAATTTTCTGCGTTTGGCAACTTTGGTATTCTGTGTTCCGTTTCGTTTCATTTCGATTTGTTTCTTCGATTGTAAGTATTTTGCGTTACGGTCGTATCTACGTTTTTCTAAAGGGCGTAATAAACCTCACAAATGGCTTGGCAAACATGTCAAAATTTTACGTTTGTACAAACATTTTGTGTTGTTAATTGGGGTGTTGGCTGTTTGGACAAACATTTGAAGCAAAATTTGCAGAAATATTAAAAATTTTTGATATTTGGCAGACATGTTGGATATTTGTCAAACTTTTTGTGGCGTCTAATGCTAAATGTATTCAATTCAATTACTTTTTAATCTTAAATTAAATTTTTTTAGTGGTATTGCTTGCCACAAAACAGCTCGTTGTTTAAATCACTTTTTACTTTAAATGTTTTGCCTTTATTTTATAATTTCTTCTCCGTTTTAAGCAAAAAGCAACAAAATTGCCGCAGCACTATTGCCGTCTGCATTCATTGAAATCAAAACAAAAATGAAAATAATTGTTTGTACGGACAATATTTGTGTTGTTTATTGGCAAACCCCAAACGGAAACAATGTGTGTGTTTGCCAAGCATTTTGTGTGGTTTATTATGCCCTTAAGTTGTAAACATTTTTTTTTTGTAATCAAAACTTTAAACCTTTATTTAATTTAATACAGGTCGAAAACAAAAACACCTCAGCAGTACGAAAAGCTGGTAAGCTTAATGGAAACGAATAACGATATTGCTTATGGTTAGTACAAGCATACATGCATATGTATTTTAAACAAAAGTCTCACATTCTGGAGTGTGTGTTTTCCTCTTCCAGCAATAGTGCGCTATCGATTCCATTTTGTTAAAACAAAGGAATTTTATTTTTGGGCTGCAACAATGTTAAAAATAATTAAAATATCACCTCCGGCGTGGCAGGATTCTTCACACTAATATTTTGACCACAAATGCCTCTTACTCACGTATTTATCTATGTATGTTCCGGCACTTTTTTATTTTTCTCTTCTTAGCTGATGCTTTAGTCTCACAATATTTAATTTTTATTTGTTTATTTATTTTATTTATTACTTTTTGAGCCAAAGTATCAAGGCGAATTGACTTTCAGGTGGCGTTGAAAACACAACTGTGCTACTTTTTTTTTAAATTAGAGAGAGGAATGTCAAAAGTTACTTGTGTTTTTGACTTATCGGCCAACGAAAGCAGCAACAAAATACATTGTTGTGTTTTTGGTGTTGTTAATTGTTGAAGTATCGACACCACCGTTTACATGAATTCGCCTTGCAAAGTATAATTTTTGAGCACTCAATTTGACTTTTTACTAAAATGTTTACAAAATTGCTTATTTTTAATGTTTCGATTTCACACGTTTCACTGCAAAGAACCTAATTTAAACATACCCTGCACTTCTTTTTTTTCTTTCGATTAAGTTTTTTGTCAGAATACATTTTTTTTTTGATCCGAGCGTAACTGAATGCGGGAATCGAAACGCAGAATAAGGGTGAACATAAATTACAACTGATCACAACCGGTTGTCTTTATTACAACTCAACTCAGTAATAGGGGCCTTTGAATTTAATACGAAAAAAATAATATAAATAACAAATGAGCAGTATAATTCTTATGAAATCTAAAGCAATAATAAAAAACGATTGTTATGAGTTCGTATTCGTACCAAAAGTGTAGACTAGATTTACTAAAATGTACTAGTAATTCTCCGGTTCCACTGCTACATATGTTCCCAAAAGAATTACCTAGTCAATAGTACCAACGTCAGTAGGTGACTGTGTCAATAGTGAATCAGTACAGATTCACTAGTGACTTTTCCTGCTTTTTAACAATTTTTTAAAATATAAAATTGGCATAGCACAGTCCGATAGAGCATAAACAACTATATTTATATATTTATTTTTTTTTTCGCTAAGGTCAAAAAAGTTCACGCACCAACCGCGATGAAGTTTTGAAAATTTTTTACTTTCTTTTTGGTTAAGAAACATTAATAATATGTTTATTTAAAACAAAAAATAGCGCAAGTATGAAATTTCATTAATATTTAGAGATGGTAAGAGATTTTTCCGGAAACTAAAACGTATCTTTAACCTTAAATTATGAGTATTCAATATTGCATTGGCTTAGAAAAACCAATTGGTGCGTGAACTTTTTTGAAACAAATTAGAAAAGATTATGATTTTCGTGGTTACTAGGATATGGTTGACCTCATGGTACTATGCCAAAAAATTTGTTATACCCCTAATGTACATATGTATGTGTAATTATAACAAACAATTAAATTTAAAATTAAAATGCCTCAACGTTCATGCTTGCTATATTGGCTTTTAAAAAGATACAAATGGTATTCACGTTGCATTCGAGTGAAAAAGCAAAATTGCAAAAACATAACAACCACATAGACAATTATATGTGCGAAATGCAGAGAAGCTTTAGCTAACCAAGCCAGTGTTTAGATTACCAAAGAAGAGAAATCGACCGACGGCTTCGCTAACTAAAGCTTCTTTGCATAGCCGGTCCTGGGACTTGAATACTTTTACAATCAGAACAAGTTCATTAGTTAAGAATACGCGAACTAACAGCGATATGCGTTTTTTTTTAGAACATGGCCGATTTATTTCTTTGTTGTTTTCCATATACATAATTGTTTTTAAACGATTTCGATTAAATATAAAAAAAAACGTTTTAATATCTTACCTCGGTTTGAAAGCAGGCATACAGATTAACTAAAAATGGATGACGCATTGCATTGGCCACTTCGAAAATACGTTTTTCACTTAATAACGATTCCACTTCGTCTCTTGCTATGATGTCACCTTTCTTCAGCGCTTTTATTGCATAGTATTGGTTATTCGTGCGAAGTTGACACAATATCACTTTACCGAAGTGACCCCGACCTAATACGCTCAACATACGGAAGTTGTCCATGGAAAGAATGCCCGGCGCTGCGATAAGATTTTGCGATTGACGTCTTGATTCATAGGCAGAATCACGATATTGTAAGCCTCTGGCGACATTGCGACGGGCATTTTGTTGAGCAGCCGACGAATTTTGTAATTCGAATTGATTTTGATAAATAGGTTGTTGCGGCTGTTGCTGATGATGGTGTTGCTGCTGATAGGATGATGACGATGCAATTTGAGGCTGCTGTTGATGGTAATTTTGTCGCTGAGCAGGTTGGGGAAATTGTGGCACAGAAGCCTCACTAGCTGATAAATGGCCCCCAAATATAATAGGGGTTGGCGGTTCTTGTATTACGGGTGATGATTGCGACTGTGCAAATGATTGCGGCTGTTGCAAATTGTTGTTGCTTATAGAAAAGTTGCTAAGTTTTGGTATAATCTATTATGTAGGTATAATAAAAATATAAAACACTTTTATTACATTTTCGTAGAACAATTTAATTGTTATCACTATCATTATTTATACTTATTTACTTATGTAAGAAGCAATCTCTTATTTGCTAAACCATAATTGCAAACAAAGTTAGTTAAAAAAACTATGTTTATTATAAACAAAATAAAATTCAAACGATTGCATTTAATTAAGAAAAGTGTTATTAAGAGAAATGTTTTCCAAAAATTACTTCAAGAAAGCACTTAAATACTCCTAAAATAATACATTCATATGTACATATGTATACGTATGTATGTAGTAGGTGTTAGTGATGTTAGGAATATCAATTTTTAATATTCGCCGAATACGAATATCCAATCTAAACTTCAGTGCCACTCGATAAATTGTAAAAAAAAAAACTGTCACACTACTAAATGTATGAATATTGCACAATTTAACGCTATATATTGGTACCATTATATAATAAAGCGTTTCTAAAAACTGCAGTCAAAGTAGAAATAATTAAATGTAAACAATCGCTGTCAAACCAACTCAAAAAGTGAAAAGTTGTACACACTTTTTCGACAGTTTTTGGTTTCGACTGCAGTTTCTTAAACCCTGATAAAATATACAAAGATGTCACAACGTTCCAAAGAAAATTATTAAAAATACACAAAATTACAGAAATAAAACAAATTTATTTTTAATTTGTCCAGTGTCCAATAATTATCGACCTCCATACCAAAAATAATACTATGTAGTGCCAATCAACCCCTAGAATAAATGAAGTTTCTTAAACAGGAAAAACGTCCCAAAATACAGCGCTTTTTGTTTTTATTTATAGCGCTGGAATTCCCATCTCATCATAGCCCTAATCGTTGTTCATTGCTTGACTGTGGCTTCAGTTTTGTCTTAGGTGACTTTTTAATACGACATCAAATTCTCGGATTCATCTCGGATTCTTTCGCCAAAAAAGTCCTTCTAAAACTTTCTTGGCGAAACTTCGGATAACAGAAACCAATTAAGAAAACAGTTTTGCACAAAAGTTTTGTAAAAAGTGTCCTCTTTCAAATCACATGATTTTTTTCTAAGACCATTTTTGATTTATCGCGTGAACTCCCCTGATGTCAGTCCCTATGTGCATTGTTATGATATTCCGATGACTATATTTGAAAAGATCAACTACTCACCAAAATGCCACTACAAACATTTTTAAATTTTTACACTGTACATTATTATTATTATGTAAAGGCTTAAAGCCTCGCGATCTAAAGTATTATTTGTGCAGCCCGTGTCACTGAAGAAGAAGAAGAAGGCTACAAATATCAATGGTTTTAGTGACAAACAGTGAGGAAAATTGCATGTTCTTCGGAAGAATCAAGTTTTAGCCAAAATATACATGAGAACATCATATCGGAACAGCAGCTTAACTAGCCCCACCTAATTGGCGTTTTTTCAGTTTCGATAAGAACTTTAAGAAATTCCACACGAGTTTCCTACTTTGCATTTTATGTGTTGCGCTGTGTAAGCAGAACGAAAAGATCTCTGCAAGCTTCTTAAATTGTCTTAAATTGTGCACTTCTGTTATATTTTCCAATTTATTTGTTCAACCGACCGCAGCGAACGCATTTTAAATTTGTGTAATTGGTTTCTTAATATTTAATTGGCCCATTCCAGTTGTAGTAATTTTCTTACGATAATTTAGACAAATGCTTCAAATAGTATAGTATTAGTGCTTAACTTAAGCTTGATTAGTTTATTTTATGGCGGCACAAAAAAAGAAATTATATTGCTTTTTTATAAATAAAAATTGTTAAAAGCTAAAATTTTTGTTTCATTTCATGTATTTATACCCACACCACAATAGTGGAGAGGGTATTATGCATTTGTGCTGATGTGTGTAACGCCTTAAAATAGTGGTCCTAGACCCACCTTAAAGTATACCGATCTACTCAGAATCACTTTCTGAGTCGAACTAACGATGTCCGTCCGGCTGGCTGACAGGTCGCAATTATGGAGATAATTTGATGAAATTTGGGTCATAGGTTCTTATTGGTACAAGGACCAAGCCTATTGAAAATGGGCCGAATCGTATGACCACGAGGGAAGATAGGGGGAAATTTCTTCCTCTCAGAAACTATCAAACCGATTTTAATAAAATTTAAAACATAGATAGAACCATATCTATATGGACACAAAATGTATAAATTTTAAAAAAATCGGACCACGAGGGGAGATAGGGGCAATTTCAGCCTCTCAAACCGATTTAAATGAAATTTAAAACATAGATGGATCCATATCTATAGCGACACATTAGCTATACAGTTTTTAAAAAATAGGACCACAAGGGGAGGCAGGGGGCAATTTCTGCCTCTCACAAACTTTCAAGGCGATTTTCATGAAGTTTATAATCATAGATAAATTCATATTTACATGGACACATAAGCATGATGTGTTTTTAAATACTGTGGTGTAGGGTATCATATGGTCGGGCTTGACCGACTATACTTTCTTACCTGTTTTTTTTTTTTTTTTGTAAACTCACGTTTTTTATTTGTCGTACTCGCTTCAATTTGGCGAGTACGAATGTCATTAAATAGCCTAATAGGTACTCGGCATTTCGAATACGAATAGTGTTTTTTTTTTGCAAATATGCGATAACAAATACATATCGCTCATTTTCTTCATAGTGATATACAGTGATGCCAACTTAGTGCTTTTGGCACTATTTATGGTGCTTTTTGAGGCCTCAAAACGCCAAAATTTTATCTATAGTGCCAAACTAAGAAAAGGCATTAACTTGGTTTTACTAAAAAAATTATTTACGAGGTTAGAGCAAGGCTTCCTTAAAATTAAGATAAATCATAAAACGTTGCATTTTTTAGCGTTGACAACATATTTAGTAATCGTAAATATTTTGTAAAGATAAACCCACTGTTTTAAAAATAGAAAAATAAACAACGATTTTGAGTGATGTAGAAAAACGTATTGGAACCGTACAAAAGAACGCAAAGACTTTAAAAACAAAAAAAGAGGCGTACTTGCTATAAGCAAAGTGTTAAATAAACTAAAAACAGCAGACAGAAAATGCTTTTATAACGAGCGTTGTGTAACCTGCCATTTTAATGCGCTCTAGTTTTCAAACGCACGACACTCCCCTACAAGAAATGGATGACCTAAACTAAAAAAAAAAAAAAATTACTAACACACTTGCAACAATTTTACATTAGTTGTACCACTCTAACATATATGTTAGAGTAGAACAACTGAAAACACCACAAAAATGCCAATTTTTTTTTAATTTTTGTTATACATACTGGCTAATATTTGTGAAAATTTGTGAATTGTTTAAATTAAATACTGCAAAATATTTTAATAATTATTAAATTATTAAAATAAATAAAGAAAATCCAAGGATTTGGGTAAGTATGTTAAAAAAATGCGAAATTAGAAAAACGCGAAGCTGAAGATGCGGAAAAGCCTAAACAAAATTTGGATGAAGCCAAAAATACTCATATCCGAAGATCCCAGTTGGCCAGCTGCATATTTGAATGTTTCGAAAATTAACAGAAACGTTAAAATTTATGGATGGACACATCGTTTAAGACGTCAAGGCAAAGGTTTAATTTTTTATTTACATTACGGATTTTTACAATGTTTGGTACACTAAAACCTGTGCCAGAAGGCAAATCGGTAAGTTTCGTTTCTTGAACAATATTGTAGAAACTCATTTATTTGTTTTATGCACCAGGTGGACACGAATTGCATGTAGATTACTGGGTATTAATTGGTTTGGCTCCTGCTGGCGGTGCTGAAAGTATTCTCAATGAAGAGGCTCATCCCGATGTTCAGTTGGATTATCGTCATATTATGATTAGAGGCGAAAACATTTTTCCGTGTTAATTCTTCCACCTGCAGTGAATGGTGTAAACGCATACGTACAGCAGTCAACTTGATTTGGTTGCATTATAAGGAGCCAGAGTTGGTTATACGATATTCAGAGGTATGTTATCATGAAAATTTGTTTTTAAACAAAATTAAGTCGTCATTTTTTTTTGTATTTTACAGTATTTTGCAAATTGTAGCTAAAAACACAAATCTAGCACTTCTTGATCGCACAGTAACCTCTTTAGTGTGTGCTCTTTACAATTGTGAGGAATCAGACACTCTTTATGGTTTAACAAATTGTCTAAGAAGTTTTTAGTAAAAACTAAACACGGCAAACGTTTCGAATGGATACAATATGTAGCAGAATTGTACAATGATATTTAAAAACAGTTAAATGGTGTCTGATCTAGCCAAACGTTTTGCAAAAACCAATAACTTTTTAATAAAACTATTGGTTAAGAGCAACGTCTAATATTTAATAAAAAAAACTGTTATCATCTGACGTTTATGAAAGGAGGAATACCTGTATCGGTCCCTGTTTTATTGAGCCTTTTTGCAATATTCCCATTCTTTTAATATTTCACTTGGTTTTTGCTAAAGCCAACCTTTGGTTAACATTGATGCTATAGATGTAAACATATACTTAGTGCCAATTCACACGTTGCAAGTCTTATTGATCAGCTTGCTACCTTATAGGCGAGAGAGAGTGAGAGAGAAACGTTTCTTTTCCTCTCGTCACTCTTGTTATAAAGTAGCAAGCTGATCAATAAGACTTGCAACGTGTGAATTGGGACTTAGGAATGATTCTAATGAAACTATCAGATATTCTGGTAGTGTATAGGATCATTCCTTAGTATATGTACTTATCTATAGCATCAATGCTAACCAAAGGTTGACTTAAGCAAAACCCAAGTGAAATATTGAAGTTGGGACCATTGCAAAAAAGCTTTATAAAATTTAAATTACCACATAGGACAAAAAATAATTATTTATTTATTTAATTTATTTTGTAAAACGAACAAATATTGAATTTTATTTAAAATAAAAAACAAAAATATGTGTGAGAATTTAATAAAATAATCGTGTTTTATTTAAGCTAAAAATACGTCAGTAGTGACGAATATATGCATCAGTACTGACTAGTCAGCTGGGACCGGTAAATGCATCAGTACTGACTAGTCAGCTGTGTCCGGTTTATACATCAGTACTGATATGTAAAGAGTATAAGAGTAAACAGATCAGATATATGTTTTATCTACCACAAAATTCATAGGTTAAAGAAGGATGCAAAATCACACGTACACAAAAGTTCAGGTCATTTTTTTCACGTTGGCCTTAAGAAAATGATAGAAACTTTGTTCTACGCGATGACCGACATCTATATCAGCAATGTCGGTCATATGATAGGTCAAATGACCGTCACTATTCTTGTAGGGTCGTCTCCAAATTACCGCGTGTTGTGCACTTCTACCTCTAGTGCTATTGAAAAAAACGGTTTGACTTAATATCAGAATACAAACATACATGTTTTTTCTATTTACACCTTATAATTAAATAAATTAATAAACTAAAAAAAAAAAAAAAAAAAAAAAATAAAAGATATGGGCTGTAATTAAGTTTTATAAACAATGGTCGGTCATTGCAAATTTTCGGTAATTGCAACACCATAGATTTTTTCGAGCTACGAAAATCGAGCTCGCACTGTATAACTTTAAAACTGTTTTATGGCTAATTCAAACTCAGCTGATGGTGATCCAAATGATTTAGATGATATTATTTTTATTGAATATACAGTACTTTTCGTTTATAGTCACAACGCTTATAGTCACATTAGCGATATAGTCCATTTTATCTGTTTATTTTGCCGCTATAAGTTAATTTAATATAAAGTATTAACGTTAAAGTCCATTTAGCGATATAACCACATTTGCCATATATGCCATTTATCCACAGTAGTCAAAGGGAAGAGTAAAGCAAATTGATGGCGTTATTGTCACATTAGCAAAATTTACTAAGTTCTTTTTATTTTTCGAATCAAAAATCTATCCAAAGAAAGAATGAATTAAATCATTTAATTGTTGTCTTCAACTCTACTCGTAAAAAATTAGTTTTTGCCGTTGGTATCAGTTATGAAATATCTTATTATTTTAACTATTTTTTATACAGTATGCAACTCTGTTGTAAAACCATAAGCCGGATGTCGGTGTAATTTATAGATATGCATTTTTAGTTTCCTTTATGCTTTAAACACATTCGAGACAGCAAGCTACCGACTTCAATATGTCAAAAATAGAATACATTTGTGTACCTATATGGCAATGATTATTTTCACGACGACACGGCTACATGGCTGCAGGTTGTTGTCTGTGCTTATTTTGTCGTTGTAGCCAAATGCTTCAAAATGTGTTTTACAAGGCGTTTAAAGCATACCGATTTACCAATTAAGAGGTAATATTATGTATTCATACTCCGTGGCTGACATTTTTTTTTACAAAATTGGCTTTATCTTTAAATTATGTCGATATTCATTTATTTAACCCTTAGATATTTGCTTAGTATACTTTTTCTGTATTGCGGGCTTTCGGCCTTGCGAAACACTTAATTAATTGTGTACATATTACAATAATTAAATCACCCCTATCGCGAATGTTATGGGAATATGATATATGGGATCAAACCTAAATTCCCATCCCCAACAAATTGGTATCGCAAATATTTTGGAAGTAAAAATTTCTATTGTGAATTATTTGTCAGTGCTTTGTAAACAAAAGTCTCTATTGTGAGTAACTTGTCAGTGCTTGTATTGTGAAAGAAAAATATACAAAATAAAATACTAATAAAAATATATTAAAATAAATAATGAATATAGTTTATCTTCATTTTCTTTATGTACACTCTTTCAATAAAAGGAAAAAGTAATTTAATTTAGCCCTACTTTAGAAAACAAAATAAAATTTACATGTTCCCTTCTCGTTCACATCAACACTTGTTGGGAATTTATTTATTAAAAAAATTCGCGTGAATAAACATTGGCGATGCCAAATTTTTTATGTTTGGGAATTCATTCCCAAAAAATTTGTTATGGGAATCATTCACAATACGAAATAAAAAAATATGGGAACATTTTCATGGGAGTAGTTGTTTGCGATAGGGGTGAATATGTAACAAGTGCATAAATTATTACCACATATATATTTTTATATATTGAGAAATTTTCCATAATAAAATTTTTTAAAGCTTAATAAATATAAAATTCTATATGATGAAGTTACCAAAAATATGGTTTATAAAAGCTAGAAGTATTCTTCCCTATACATAGGCTTTTGAATTGCATTTTAAGAAAAATTTTGCCTCAAAACACATTTCAAATTTATTTTATTTTTATGAATACGGCAGATTATGTTTTAATAAATATACTAACAAAATTTTAAGTTTTGTAGAAAAATCTTTCAAGAAATATTTAATTTGGAAATTTGCTCTTAACGGAATTTTTAACACATCATGTGAAAGATATTTCGAAGTAGTTTCTAATAATACTAGTACTTCTTTGATCCAGTTTTTACCTAAAATGCAGTTGTTGGGTATCACTTGCGCAGAAGTAAAGTTTAATGATCGAAAAACATCACTTGCAAGAAACTTGGCATGACTTTTATGTGTCAAAAGTTTTTTTTTTGCAGCAAATTTTGGCAATTATTGCTGCAGTTAATTTTCTGAAGCAATAGCTTTTGACATAAAAGAAATCGTTTTATTTTTTTTTTTGTAATGCTTTTTCTTGTCATTTATAAGAAAACTGTCCCTTGTTGGTTCAATATTTTAAATAAAGTTTGACATCATTATTGTTGATAACATTTTTATTATTATTTTATGTTTGCTTATAAAACTTTTGAAATTCAAACTTTGCACAGCTGTTGTGCAGTAAAAAAGTATCAGCATCACAACTGCAACTGGTAATTACGAATCAGAAACATCATTTTGCATCACTGCAGCATTGATGAATAGTTTTCATGCATATTCGTACGTACCCAAAGTGCTCTGAAACTTTTACGACCTATACCACGCTCGTTGACGGAAATTTTTTTTTTATTTTTAATGCAGTTTAATGTATTTATTTATTTAATCTGCCGTTACGATTATATTGTTTATTACTTCCAAAAACAACAAGATTATAATATTAAATATGTTTTATAATAAATTTAATTGTTTTTACGTTATAAAATGTATTATAAATACGTATTTATATATTAATAATCTTAAATTAAGTTTGTATAAAAGTCTGCAAATATGCATGTTTTTCATTTTATAAAAGTTAAAAAAGTGATAGTGGCACCACTGAAATATAAACACACAGTAAAAAAAAACAGCTGTTTATATTTTTTCAATTGTAGCTGCCGTCTTCAATATAATTCAGTAGCTGACTACACGACTATAATTGCACCCAGCAGCATTTGTAGTCTTGTGTTCGTGTATCCTGCTGTGGTGAATGTGTTTAATGCATTATTCACATAACTTGATTATATGTATTCGTCATAGTGGCATATATGTATGTGAATTAGCCTTATAGTCACATTAGCGATATAGTCCACGTTATGGTTGCAACTAAAGTTTGTGACTATAAGCGAAAAGTACTGTAATAATAATACATTTAAAAATGTTTATATACAAATGTAAATATATTTTTTATTTAATTTTAAATGAAAATGGTTACCCATCAACCTCACCTTTTTTATAAATTTTGTAGGTTTGTATATAATATTCGGCACAGCCGAATGAAACTTATTTTGTGTTTAATTAAATTGTAAAAATGGTTAGTGCTTTTTTACGCTTTTTTTTTGTTCAAAACAGTGCTTTTTAGGGCTTTTTTAAAATTTTAAAGTGCGTTTTGCTCTCAAAAAGTTGGCATCACTGGTGATATAACTCAAGCCGAGATAACCGCGTTTAAAGTTTTTGGTTTGCTCGCAGCACTTGGAAAAAACAACAACACATTCTGTAGCAATAACTCCAAAATTTTCTTTTCTGAGTTATGTCACTTTTGAAGTAAATGAGCAATATGTACTTTCTTGAAAAATGCATAATTTTGGAATAATGTAATACGTAGATTGATTATTGATTAAAAATAGCTTATTTTGACGCAAGTGTCTTGTGTTTAATATACTTACAAACAAATATGTCATGGCGAATTCACACAGGTGACCGCAACAGAAAGAGAGTTGTGCTGACTGTTCTTTTTTTAAAGTTATATATATTCCACATGTCAAACTTCATAGAAAATAAATTGACATCCAGCACAACTTTCTCTGATGCGGTCAACTGCATGAATTCGCCTTGATACAAAATATGCATATGTTTTTCGATTAATAGTACAATCATCTACAAGGTACGCTCGAAGCGCCAGCTGTTTTTTTCACTGCTTTTTATTGTTGTTTAGTAAGAGAAACAGTCAAATGTTTTAACCAAACACACATACTACATGCATAATTATATAAACAAAATTTGACAATTCCTATTACACAACAACAATGGCCGTATCGGTCAATCGCACGATTTGAAATCGCAAGCCGCCAGATTTATTTTATGGTGTTCTGAAACTCTGCGTTTTGCTTGCGATCGGCCATAGTTATTTGAAAATATTGTAGTTCCTTTCAGCATACACACTTTTGCAATCTGAAGTCGCCAAACCTTTTGTGATTGCGATTTACAGACACCTATTATGCAATTTCAAGTCAGAATCGCAAATGTTAAGCGTTTTGAGATTGTCAAAACATGCCCGATGAAAAACCCTGCCTTTTTTTATTGTACATTTGTTTTATTTTCGAAGGTACCTGGTGGATGATTATACCATTAACGAAATATTAACATATTAAAAATTATGTACAGAAATATTTGAATTTAAAGTGAAGATCCTTTAACTATCTCCGAAGAAGATTTTCAAAGACCACTTTAAAAACAATTCCGGTTATAACTAGCAAACTAATGAATGAATGAAAAATTGTGCAAACATTTTGTTTCTTTTTTCGCATGCAGATTGTATAAGTTGTACAATGTACATATATGTAATTAGACAATGATTTTTTAAATCAAAATCACATCTGTTGAGAACTTAATTTGGGTTCAATAATGTTGGTATGACATACATAAACAAAGCAAATTCTTGTTGTGCCATCATTGGTTTGGGGCATACGATGTTTTTTTTTTTTGTTTTTTAAAATATGGCATGAAAAAGTTTTCAGTAAATAAATATTATTCACGCCGCACAGTGTCATTTTTCTTAGCTTAAATACGATAACATGAAAAGTATGAAAAGTTATTATCAAATATTTTTATTTTTTATATTGATTTTATTTTGAAATTGAAATTATATTTGGGTTTGCTTAGCTAAATTGTACACGTTTTCTAATAAAATATTCAGGGGTGTGCTGGAAATCGCAAACGCAAAACGCAAGAATTTTAAAAGTCGTTTTTTAGTAAGATTTCTGTAATAAAAGAATTTTATGACAAATATTATACAAACATTTCTCTATTAAACAGAATTTTATAACAATAATTATAAAAATTTGATAAAAAGTGTATTTTAAACAGCCTCCAAATTCTTGCGTTTTGCGTTTGCGATTTCCAGCACATCCCCCATAAAAACTATAAAACAAATATTAAAAACAATCAAAAAATTGTAAATGATTCTTTTACATTAACCGTACTCTTAATACCCCCCCCCCCCCCCCCCCCCCCCCTTTTTAATTTCGTTTTCGTAGTAAATATACTGCACGAGTTTAAATTTAAGGTACAGAAAAAGAGCTTGACGAAACAAACTGATTGAGTATGAAGGTACACGCATGGGACAAATTACGGCATTTCGCCAGCTCATTGTTGGTTTGGCGCATATGCCAAAAAGTGGTAGTGGAGAAAAACAACAATAAAGTTTTACATGACGTTTTCTGAAAATATACCCGATAGAATTTTTTTGTATTTCCACCACGGCTTCTGGCATATGTTTTGAAGAAAAATTTAAATTTTTCATGAACGAATTTAGAAGTAAATAGCATTTTATTGAAAGTGAATGTTATTGGTTTATTTCGCATACGGCACTTTTCTAAATTTATTTTTTAAACGTAGCTTTTTGTGCTGCGTACACGTACACTTACTGCTGTGTATTGAACTGTTGAGTTTTTTTTTTTTGATTTCGCTTTAACTACTATTCTTCTCAAAGCAAAGCAAGTGTGATACTTATTTTGTACGATTTTGTATGAAGAATTGGCAGCACTCGCCAAACAGTGGCGTGAAAAGCACTTACTTAATAAACCATACTTGATTGATATGGAGCAAAATTAATGCTTAACATTTCAGAAACCATAAAAAATTTGGTGAAACAGGTTTTGGATTGCGAAAGAAGAAAACCCTGTATAAAATATAAAAATATATACCGATAGAAAAAGAATACAAAATATACTTGTGCCAAAATTTTTAATTAGGATGAAATGCAATTTAAATGTTTAACCCGTTTAAAAGTTATAGATTTTTATTCATCTCCAAAAATGTACACTGTGCAGCGATTAACAAACTTTAATTAACACAATTAAAAAGCAACTCGATGAATTCAGTATGGCGAAATAAGTCGACACTTGCTAGATTTTTAGGACGAAAATAAAAGAATTTTTATTTGCATTACCTTTGCATCTTCCAAATAAGTCTGTTCATCTTCAATGCTTGAAATAACATATTCAACTGTACTTGTAAATGTTGTTGGAACAGCTGACAACGTTTGTGATGTTAGTGTTGATACTGTGGATGTCGTATCATTATGATTTAGGGGCAATTCTGATTTTTCTGAAGTAGAAAAAGTATCCAAGTGTAAAGGTATGGAAGGTTCAATAGTTATGTGAACAAGATTAATATGACCCTGAAAAATTGTTTTATTTTAATACATGTCTGTTAAATCGTTCTTAACTGTACCGGACAAACTGAAACATGAATGATAAACAGACAATTAATGTGAAGAGTGTATAAATCTGTGACCTTATGGAAGAGTAGCTAAAGTCGATATAAGACAGAATTAATGTAATACATTGAGAGCGTTACAGAAGTCAATATATAATAAAGTCTTTTTATCCGTTTTGAGAAATCTTCTCCTTTAACAAAGTTGTGGACATTTACTTTTTGCTAAAGTCTTTTCATAAAATAATTCATTCATATAGAAAATACTGCAATCTACCAACCATCAAAGCACCTATTAAAGTTGTTACTAACACTAGAATGTGCAGACTTATAGTAAGAAACTCCTTGAATAAGCTACTTTTCCATACTGACACAGAAATATTGGATGTCGAAATTTTTAAAATGAACAAAAAACAGAGAAACATTTAAAGAACTTAATCTGGACTTACATATATCTAGATACTTATGTAGGAATGTATGAGTGTGATATGAATATTTATCATTTTACTTTGTAATGTGAGAACACATTTTTCGAACTTTTCCAAACAAGTTCTAAATTTTTAAATTACTACCATTTCTCAAAACTACAACATAGAAATCTTTAAGCTAAATAAGCAATAATTTTTGTTTTAAATTTACTTTACTTGAAGATTTGTAACTTGTAGTTTTGAGAAAAGGGCCCCAGTTCGAAGTGTTATTTTCTTGGTTTTTAAGAACCATTTTTTTTATGGAAAATTCTAAAATTTTCATACGAATTCATTTTAAAAGCAAAAATGGAAAGTACGAAATGAAAAAGTACAAAAAATTTAAGCAGCAATTTTATTTGCATTTAAGTTTAAATTACATTGTAATTAATAACACTTAAAATATGTATATACAGTTTAGACGGTTTATAAAATAAAAATTTAATTCTGCAAAAACATTAAACAATAACAAACAAAACAAAAATCGCTTTTTCTAAAAACACTTAAGATTTCTTGCGCAAAAAAAAAAAAGTTAACACCGACAGCATGTCTCTATTGTTCTTTGTATATTTCCAAAATATGTGAAAAGGTTTTTGGTACTGGTTAAAGGAAGGTAGTAAGCATAACTTTTTGCTGCATTAGATGCTCTTTGAATTTAAGAGAAAGTGAAATTTTAACCATCAAAGCCAGAATAAGTCTGTACTTTCTGTTCTGTTCCGTGCCGTTCCGTTACGAAATTGCAATAGCTACTTTTTCTGTAGCAAATTACCAGCCATTTATGACAAATTTAATAGTTTTGCACCGTCCATTGTTTTATTTCAATAACTTTAATGCATATAAATTTGAAGAAATTAAATTGTATGAATTCTTAATATCAAAAAACAGTTTATTTCAATATAAATATGTAGTTTTTGTTATTTATTTTGCTGTCACTTACAATTACTTAACAAGTTTTTGATTTCAACAAATTGGACCGCAACAGAACAGAAAAACTAATCAATTTCACAGGTTTTTAAATAACAAAAACAAATCAGCTGATTCGTAACAGAACAGAAAGTAAAGACTTATTCTGCCTTAAATCGCGGGAAATCATCCTCGTTTTTAAAAAGAACTTTTTGCCCGAAATCAAAGAAGTTGTTAGGAGGAATCAAGATATCAGGTAGTGGTTTACATGGTAGAGCGCCATAAAAGAATCCATACATATCAAAGGCAAATCAACAGAAAACGCACGAAGTTCGCAAAAAAGTACCAAAACGAGCCTTTAGATTTTCGGAAGAACTTTTTTTATATGTACAGATGAAAGCAGGTTTTAAATATTTAAAGTAAAAAAAATATGTCGAGCAAAGAATGAAGTGTTTCTCTAAAAGTGTCTAACAAGCTCCGTAAAACACTTAGAAAGGGGGCACTCATTGTTTGAGGCTGAATGGCGGCGCTTCTGCTGTCGGGAACTATTTAAATATTTTGAAGAGCAATAACAATTCAAGTGTTGAGAAGTTGGAACTTCTTAGAAACCTGATTTTTCAGCATGATAACGACCCTTAACATACAAACGTCCAAAACCTGTAAGGGAGTTATATCAAACACCCAAGAACTTTTGATCATCCACCGCATCTGTGGGAGCATCTCGATAGAAAGGAGAGGAGCCTTAATTGAAGAATGGCGGAAAATCTCTCCAGTAATATCAACAAAGTTTGTGGAATCAATGCCGGGAACACTAAATGAGGTACTCTAGTCGAATTGAAGGCAAGCCAAATATTGAAACATCAAACTAATTAAGTTTATGTACTTAATAGTTTCATGTAATGAATTTTGTTTTTCCAGAAAAATAAATGATGTTTGTTTTTTTATTGTTAAATTTTTCCAACAGCGTTTAAAAAACTAGCATTTCTTCCACTTCTTCATTTGTCATTTGCAAAAAAAAAAAAAAAAAACTTGCTTTTACTTCCGATTTATTAAATGTAAACAGTCGCTGTCAAACCAAATCAAAAAGCGAAAAGTTGTTAACAAATTTTCGTTTTTGTTCGACGGTTTTTGCTTTCGACTGCAGTTTTTTTAACCCCCTTGGCTTTGGCAGAATTAAACTCGCAACAAATGTGATTTTCATTAGTTTTATGTTTGTAAGTAGTATGATTATGAATTTATGTGAGTTTTATATTTCATGTTAGTGAATATTTTAATGTTTTATCAGTTATTGTCGTTAAATCTATTATTAATTACAATAAAACAAAATAATAAAAAAGATTTTCTATACATATGGGAACACACAACCTGTAGATTATTAAGCAATACAAAAAAAAACACTCAGTAGCACAGAAAATAAGTTAAAAAACAAAATAACACCTAAAATAAGCGTTTCTGCAATTTAACAACCTTCATTTAAGTGCAACAGATAAAAACAAATAATAAATAGAAAACGTATTTGGAATTAAGGGCTTGAATAAACAAATAAGTATATAATATATTAATAATAAAACTTCTAAGAACACAAAAACCATTTAACGTAAAGCATGACCTTGCAACCGAAGCATGACTCCAAAAACATTTTGAAAAAGGTACCAAGACAAAAATATTTTTATTCCATTTTTACTTCCGCTGTAAGCGGAGTTCAGTATTAGGCTTGCAAAAGTGCAAATGCAAAAGTCGTAGCTCTTTTGTTAAATCCAACAAAAAACACAGAGATTCCATTTGATTTCATTAAATTGCAACGATAATTTGCATTTGCACTTTTGCAAGCCTAATACTGAACTCTGCTAATAACAATTTTATTTTTTGAATCAAAGACTTTTTTGGAGTCAAACTTATTTACGCTTGTAGTTATGCTGCAAAGTTATTAGTAAATACACATAAAAGCTCAAAAATAAATATTATGCAAGACAGAGTTTCCATCAATTTAGTTTATTACTTTTTTTTATTCAAAAAGTTTTTGTTTTAAAATATTCTAAAAACATATTTCGTAAACTTCGTTCACAATGGCAGCAACATTTTTGTTTTTTCTTCTCAAAGTATTTCATATATGGGCATATCCGTCAAAAGGTCCACCGTGACCGAAAATTTAAAAGTTATTAAAAGCTGATTATTTTACGATATTGTTATAGAGAAATAGGTGATATTTGATAAAAATTATTCCAAGAAAAAATTTCTTAAATGGTCTTTAATCTAAGGAAGAGTTCAAAGAGCAATACGTTGTTCGGATTAACGGTAAATTTTTATTTTGTTTTAATCATTATTCAGTTCAATTATTATGGAAAAAATTTCACGTTCGAAATGTCACGTATCGACCCAGATTTTGGCATAAAAAAAAGAAAATACAGAAGATTTGGGAATCAAACCAAAGACATTTTAATGTTACATTGCTACGTAAAATTCTCAAAGTAGTTTGACTAAAAAATTGTGCCAGGTTTTGCTTAATTACGCCTTTTTATACATGGCCACAAAAACTACTTCTATTTTTTTCACGTTCGAACCGCTACTTCTTTTGCCATTATCTTTGGCATAAACTTAAGTATAGATAACAGTGCTTTCTTAGTGCTATTATTTAAGGGTTAAGAGATCGTAAAAATTTTTGTTGTTTAAAATGTTATTGCATTTTTGATGCGTACGACTGTCACGTTCAACACTTTGGATTTACCCATATTTTCCCTTAATTTTTCAAACACAAATGTAACTAAGTTTTTTTTTTTTAAGTTGAGTCTACTTCTTCTTAAGCAACAATTTGTATGAAATTATAAATGACGTTTATAATAATTTTATGTATTTAGTTTTGAATAAACATTTTAACAAAATGTTTTAAAAAATAATAATAAATACGTAATATTATTGTGGGAATAATTTGCAAACGTTTTCTTAATTAAAAACGTTTGGGGTTGCAAAAAAAATTGTTGCTTTATTGTGAGCAGCAAGTGAAAATGTTGCTGCCATTGTGAACGAAGCTTTAAATTTTTCTTCACTTCACTTCAATTTGTTTTGTCTTAGGTCAAAGCAGTTGTAGTATAGTTTTCAAATTTATCTAAAAACTTCAAAAAAGTATTATTATTGCAACAAAGTAATAAAAGATAAATGGACCAAATGGTCGGTGGTATCTTATAAACTTCTTAGGCGAATTGGGAAAATCTTTTTGCATAATATTGTTTAGGTTTTAAAATAAATAAAAAAGAAATATAACAAAAGCTAAAAAAAAAAAAATAACATCGAACCTCTACTTGGAAACCGTCGCCAACGCCTAGACTATATTGCCGACAAACGCTGCTATCCTCATCTTCTGGATATTCGACAATGGGAGCTGGGGAGGGGGGCATTTCAATTATGGGACTATTCATGTCATGACCTTGATCACCACCCATTAGGACAACAGGCGGCATTGCTAGCACTGGTCGGTGATAGTAATCATTCATAATAAAAGGACTGCCTGCAGTGACTGGAGATGGCGATTGTTGTGGCTGCGTCTGAGGTTGGTTCTGTTGAACATTTAAATTGGAAGTGTTTTGAGATGCAGTTCTCGATACAAAATGACAAACACTATCATTACTACGTTCGTTGTTGTTGTTATTACTGTTAGCAATATTTGTTATTTGATTTGTTGATGCGACAACAGTCGGGGAAAATGATGCGGTTGATGATGAAGATGGTATTGAAGGACTTTCTGATGTTTGGGGAACATATGATTCTGATGCTGGAGCTGATGATGATAATTGATGATATGTAAACAGTGGCAATTGAGGCTGATTAGAAAGAACATTTTGATATTGTACAACTTGATGTTTAGTTGTGGCAATGTAAGACTGTTGTAGCATTTGCTGTGGGACTTTTGAAGCTGTTTGCAACAAAGATGATTGTGGCTGCTGTTGTTGTTGGGATTGCTGTAGTTGTTGTTGTTGTTGGCGTTCATGGGGACGCTGTAAAGTATTAGGTTGCGAATCCAATTGATTTAAAAAGTCAAACTCACTCAAGACATTTTGTAACTGTAGAAGTGTCGACAATTGCAAACGGACAAAAAATTTCAAATATATATGAAGGTATATAATGTATGTATAAAGGATCAAGAAAGAAGAAAATAAAAAAAAACAGGCAAAACAAAGTACGAAATTGGCTAAAGAAATACTACAGCGCAATAAAAAAAATAGCTAAGCAGATACTACGTATGTACATATCATTGAATATTTATAAAAAAAAAAACGAAAGTCTGTGTTCATACGGCTCTTTTCTTATTGACATGATTGCTTCTTTATAGGCGAGAGAGAGGAGGGGAAAAGAAACGAGTACACAGATGCATGTACTGTCTTTACGTTTTGCTTTTTCATTCGTTGTTTAATTTTGTTATTGTTTTCAATATCAAAAAAGCACATGTCGTCAACATGACATGAATCATTTGAACGCCAATTCATGTTCAAAGAAGAAAAAGGAAGAATCTTGTCAATAAGACATGAGCTGTATAAACTTAGCCAAAGGAAAGCATTTAAAGTATTTATGTTAATATCATACATACAAATATATTTATAAAATACATACGAATTCTATGTACACCCTACATACAAACATCCTTAACCTTTATTCACTTATATTTGGGAATTATGTTAAATTGTATACCTAAACAAGATATTCATTTGATTTTACTTAATGGAAATAATTTTACACCAATTAGCACAACACCGATCTATAAATTTTATATATGTATATCGCAACCTAAGGAAAACAAGATTCTATTTGCATCTAAACTACATGAGAGATATAACATTGTTGTCCAAGGTCGCGATATGTACGCATATCAACCGATTCACAACACTTAATAATTAAAAAAAAAAAAAACTTTTAACTAAGCCTAATTTAATATCTTCAATACACATTTACTTCATAGTTTACTGGGATAATAAACTTTAAATTTGAAGGAATATTATCCAAAATTCAATAAACCTAAACACAGTAGAAACTCGATCCTTGCACGTAATGAAAACCGGGCTCAGTGCAAGTTTCGAGGTTGTCGCAAGTACCGAGTAATTATTTCCCATAAAAAATAAAAGGCACATACATCTGTTTAAAATTTAAGTTTAGTATTTCAATTCAAAACACTTAAGGTCAACGCATTCGTATAACAGTAGATACATATTGTATGTGGAATTAAAGAAATTTAAAGTCGCTTGTTCAGTACTACACTGCTTCTTAGTCTCTGGAGCAACATTATATCGTCTAATGAAGCATTGTTTTGCTCCGCCCATTCTAAGCAAATATTGAACGCTGATATAGTCTCCTCCGATGTAACTTGCTTCGTATTGAGTACCACGTCACCGGTTTCTTCAGCATCAGTAAGGTAAAAAAATAATTATGTACAACATTTCATCAGCAGCATAAAACGAAGTGGATTTCCCGAAATGTCTTCAGTCTAAGAAAACGTAAACAAAGCAGCACGCAAGAGTAATACAAGAGTAAAGTTGCAAGTATCGAGTTCGAAATTTTCGGATGTCGCAAGTACTGAGTGCGTAATGAAAAATATTTCTATGTTGCAAGAATCGAGGTGTACAAGTATCAAGTATGTGAAAGAATCGAGTTTCTATTGTACATACATATTTATTTAATTAAGGATCGTCTTAAAACTGTAATTTTTTAATGCTCAGATTTGTGGCCAAAATATGGAAAGTTCGGGAAAAGCATTACAGAGATTAAGGCTGGAGATCCATACCACACGTCGTTGAGCGCACACAAAAAAGCTAAATCGTGAAGTTATACGTAGCAAGTTACAAGCACAAAAGCATATGGTGCCTTGGCATCAGTAAGACTACTTTTGTAAGCGTCACAAGCGGCTTTCCAACATTCAGATGATTTTGACAATTTTATTTTTACTAGAAGTCATACCGCGGAAAAATCGTTGTATGTCTCTTGAAGCGTAGAACGCAAGTAAGGTATAAAAAGCATAAATAGTGTTGACGCGAAAATGGCTGGTATGGACGGACCTCCCTCCATCTTAAAATTCCGAATACAACTTTCAGATCAAATAAACAAATTTAACAAATTCAGTTGAAAACTTACGAAAAAAAAAAATATTTTTTTAATAAATTTATTCCTGTGAAGAGGATAGATATGTGTTTGTATAACAGTCACTTTGATTCCAACAATTATAACTAATTATAGGTACATAATTATTTTTTTAACTATTGCCATGTTATGCCAAATTTTTTTTTTTTTTTATTAAAATTCTTTAAAACATGTGATACAATCGACCCTCCTATAACACGGTTTACTCATTCCGTGTAATAACAAAAGCGTATTAAATAAGGTACGAGGTTAGAATTGTTTTATCGAAACCGAAACTTGTATTACGTATAAATCAGAGCATTTTTTGAACTTGAAATATTACAAATATAAATAAACCAAATTATACTGGTTTATCCATTTAGTGGTTTCAAAACCACCGGTCAGAAAAAGCTGTCGGCTGTTAAATATCTATCATCAGATATGTCATTTATTTAGTGAAATGTGCAAAGAATTATCACGATTTTAAAAAAATTTGAAGAGACGAGAGGCGTTACAGATGTGGTCAAAAGAAAATGGTATACTTAATCTAGTGATTGGTACCTAGGGTTGCCAGATGGCCTGGAATGGCCTGGATTGTCCAGTTATTTTGGTTATTGTCCAGTTGGCAGTTCAAATATAATTTTTCCAGAAAAAAGAACGATCATTACGCGAAAAAGGGTCGAAATTTGGAAAAAATTATTGTAATTAAAATTTAATAGACCCATCGATGTTTACTAATCAACAAAATGTCAAAATTGTTAAAAATGTCAGATATGTAAGGTGTTCGATTTGATCGTGTCATTTTGGAGCAAAAATGGAATTACTTCTGGGTTTTGTAAACGATTAGACCGAGTTTAAGTTAAGGATTTAGGATCTATAGACATGTATGAGGGGCTTCCATATCGATCATTTGCTGCAAGACCGGCATAACTCAAAAAATTAAATTTGAAAGAATTGTTCGCTTTGTTTTTCTTTATATTGTGTATTAAATTCGTCTTTATATCTTGTTTACTTTCCCAGTTTGAAGAGAATGTGTCTTCATTTTTTCTAAGTAGTTAGAGCAAATCAAAAACTTTAAATGCGTTTATCTCGAAATGGATTTTTTTGAGTTATGCCGGTCGTGCAGCAAATGAGCGATATGTTCCCAAATAAAAGCACCACAGGTATTACAAAATATAAAAAACAATTAAAATTTATTAATCTTAGCCCGATTTACTGGTCGAGCTCTACGAATTGAACAAAAATTTAAAATCGTGCAAAAGATCATTTTCGATTTTTCAGATATATTTTAAGATAATTAGAAAAAAATCTTTTCCTGCTAATTTCGTGTTTTGACGCTCACGATCATTTCGAAAAAAAGTCGATTTAGAATTTTTATATTACATATGACGTAAGACTGAATTTCAATTGTTTTTTATTTTTTCTCTTTTTTTTTACTATATAAACCAGTGTTCGAAAATAAACAGTACATTATTTAACGTTCGGTTCACACACCCAGGAACGATATCTATTTTTTTAGTGATTGTGTAGACATACACAACCCTTAATACCGTTCGTAACTATTTTCAAGAAAGAACCGAACATTATATAATGTATAATGTTCGGTTCTTCGTTAAAAACAGAACAATTGTAGTGATACTGTAGACAAACATTATATTTTAATGTTCTATAATGCTTTTTTCGTGTGTGTATTTTGTTTTTGTAAAAATGTTTTGTTTTTTACCAGCCAAAAGGGACGAACATTAATGAGCCGAACCGAACACATTGAAGTTTGTGGAGTTTCAAAAAAAAAAAAAAAACCTTTTTACCAGCCAAAAGGGACGAACATTAATGAGCCGAACCGAACACATTGAAGTTTGTGGAGTTTCAAAAAAAAAAACAACCGAACGGAATTAAATGTTCACATGTTTTGTTGAGCTTGATAAAAACAGTAATATTTTTGTGTTCGAAAGATGACTAACAGGGAAACTATATTTTTTTATAATGATTTTCTACACAAACACTATTAACGTTTGTGTTTTCCCCAAATCTACCGAACCGAACATTAAGAAACGATATTATTGTTTATTTTCGAACACTGATATAAACCCTACAAGAAAAGAATAAGCTAATCTTCATATTTTCTTAACACTAACGTGAAAAATATGATGATTCGCTCATTCATTTCTTGTAGGGAAAACTTCCACTTCATTTCGTTTTCTAGAACATGCCCGAATGAGTCAATTTCCATACGATCTTTTTTAAAAGGTATGATGAATTTTCAATTAAGAAGATTTAAGGCAGGAAAAAAGTGGAAAATGTTTTAGTAATCTGGAAACCAAATTTTCGGTTTTAAGCGGTTTCAAAATCGATTTCCATCACATACCTGAGAATACATAATGCTTTATTTTATTTGGTTATAAATCATTGGCGTAGGCTAATCCATTGGCCACCTTTAGTTCAAACGTTTGAACTAATGTATGTTTGGTTTAACATGGTTTTCTATGACTATTCATCAAAAGAATGTGTCAAAAGGGGGGATATTTTAACTCTCCTAAGCTGACCTCCCGATGTTAACTTTTTTAAACCTTTTTATTTAACAAAAGTTTGTATAATCGAATATTGCTAGGTTTTGCCTCACTACTAAAATGAATTGATTTTTCGATATTTCTATTAAACTGTGTTAGAATTGATCATTTTAATTTAAAAATTAAAAAAAAAAAAATTAACCACAAAACTTGTTTAATTTTTCTTAAACAAAAAGTACATTTAATCAATGATTAACCTCTCCCGGATGAATGATATTCATTGATTTTCTAACATTTATGAAATGAATTTCTAAAGTACAATGAAACCATTATGGAAATAGTAAAGAACATCAATCGAGCTACTTTTGGTTATGAAATGTATAAATACTTTTGTATGTAGTAAGCTTAAATGCATATGACAGTAAGATGTTTTGAAAATGCAGGCAAGTTGATAGAAAGTAAGGAATGTTAGAGGCACATGCGCTGTTATTTTAAGTTTAAAGATTTTGTAATGTAAAACACTTACCTCTTGATCCAATTTAGGAGGCAATGAAGCCGGTATTTGGGGTGGTTGCACATCAGTTGGTGTATTTTGTTTGGAGCCACTTGTTGGTGGTTTTGGTATTGGATTGGGTTGAGAATGTTTTCCCACTATATTCAAATGAAGATTATTGTTAGCAGCAGTGATGGTATTTTGTTGTTTTTGTGCCTGCTGAGGCGATACAATTTCGGGTGGTAAAACGGCAATACCTTGCATAGACAAGGGACGTTTGCCACTTAGGCCAGAAACTGCCGGATCAGGGCATTCACCTGGTGTCTCAACGTGTTCAATAATTGGCGCTTCAGGATCGCATTGCATATTTTGAGCTAAGACTCCAGGAGAATATGGTTCGGGTTCTTGATTAATGGTGCCTGAGGAGGGAGTGCGAGATATTGGCGATTCGCTGTCCCTTGCTGAAGTTGATATCTTTCCTCCAGCTAAGTTGGAAGTTGATGGAGCATTTCTTTTGAGCAAACGACCCCAAGTTGCAACATTAATATTCATTTGCTTGGCACGTGGAATATTTTTGACTTGTTGCTTATTGAATATCATGCGTTGACGTTGTAATTTCGGTTTTTGTGAAATCATTGGATTTAAGAATTTTATTTCGGCAAAAAGTAGACCTTGGGGTTCTAATTGCAGTGCCATGCCATGCCGTACATCATCGATAAACTCCTCTAAGCGTAAAAATTTTACCGCACACAACGAACGCCAATCTCGCCAGTAGACACCAATTTCAAGTTCGCGAGAGCGATCTAGATCAATGGAAAACCTTTGATCCCAAGCTTGTTGCGAACACGGTTTCCATGAAGTTTGAGCCACTGTCATGTTATCTAATTTTATAACGGCCATTATTTCTGATGATGTTTCGTCCTTGACCGAATAACTTTTGGAGCTGCTGCGCGATGTGACACCTTTTACAAAACTTCTTAAATCTCCTGGACTAGAATTGTTGTCTTTATCACGGCGTGATCTTCCGGGAACATCTTCCAACAGTCCTTGGCAACCCATTAAACGTACTTCTAACTTACCAGTAACACTGGCACATCGACCTAGAGTAGACACCTGCTGGTATGGTTTTCCGCTCAATAAGCCGCCATGAAATGGCTGTAGGGAGGTGTAATTAAATGGTACGGGGGAGGAGGCTTGTTGAACCGATTGCAATTCACATTTAAGTTGTTGAGCTGCTGAAGAATCAGCCGGTAGTTCCAGACGACGCAAATCCAATGAATGACGCAATAGATCTAACTTTCGAGACGATTCCGACAAACGGACATGGGCCTTTAAATTGTTCATAAAAAAATAAAATTTATATAATTAAGTTTGCATTCTTTAAACTGTATACGCTCTTGGTTTCTGTTGATATACCTACAAGATTTTTTTTAATATTACTGAAAGCTTTCACACAAATACTTACTTCGTCCCTTAACCTAAAATATTAGTAAATAATTTCTTAAAAATTTTGCTTATTTAATTTTTAAATATTTATTTTTGTTAGTACTACAACTTTATTAAGAATTTTAATATTTTAACTTAAAACAATTGTTAGAATGAGGATTAAAAGAAAGCACACACGAAGTTATTTCTGAATATGTGCATCTGATTGGCAGTATTTTTGTTTAAATGTCCAGTTGAGTATGGATAGCCTTATGAAGGCCTTTTTAAAACTGGCATTTCACCTAATGAGAAAACGCGTCCTCGTATTTGGAACCGTTCTGATAACCACCTTTGGCAGCTTTCGCATAAACAATTTGGGTTCTTTGTAGGGCCGACATGATGTCCAGGTTTACGTGCAGCTACAACTTTCCCAAACATCTTAGCTTTATCAAGATATTCCAAAGAATATCCGGGAGGCGGGGGTTGTGCTGATGCATCGCTTACGGCGGGGCTAGGTCGGTTGTACATATCGAAACGTCTTGCTAGTGTAGGTGTCGTTGTGGGAAAAGTAATAGCGCTGGTTGTACTAAGTGGCGTTTCACTACCACTACGTATAAAACTTTTATTATAAGAAGGTGGTGTTTGATAAGGTAGAGAAGGTTGTGGAGATGTGGGTCTACTTAAGTCCGTAGGCGTTAATACTGGTGTACCAGAAGCCGACAAATTGTCGCGCGTCTCGCTTTTCCAGCGTTGTAGATTAACTCCATAATTTGGAAAGAGCAATGATGGTTCTTCATTCTGTGTTAAAGTTTGCTGCTGGGGTAAAACTTTTTCATTAATTGGCTGTGAATGCTCCAAATGGGGGCCAAAAAATTGTAGAAATCCAGGTTTATTTCGAGGAAAGTGCGAAGTTTGTTGGAATTTATCATTTGTTGCCTCAACTATTGATGGAACAGGTGATGTTTTAAGAAATCTATCATTTGAATAAAAGGAACTATTGTCGGTTTCAGAGACAGCTTCTAATGCAGATACTTGCAAAATTGCTGAAGTATTTGGAGACTTTCTTTGGGAAGATGTTACTTCTGAAATGCTTTGTAAATGACAACCTCCGGTTTGGCCTTTATAAGAGCCCTGTGTCAGCGATTCTTCTTCGTTTGAATGACTTCGAGACCACAGTCGCTCCATTTGCCTAATACGTAAACGATCTAAAGCATTTTCATATTCAAAACTATCTGATTTAGCTAGAGAATATGAAGGATCCTCGAGTTCGTCGGTTTCTTTACAAGAAGTTTCGCCCATATCCAGCCCAGCGAATACACTAGATATGCTGCTGCATGTATTGTCGCGAACAGTCGATCTTGATGAATTTGGATAACTTAAACTCAAAGTATCATCTGATGTTTGACGCAGATACTTTTGTCGAAGGTTTTGAAGTTTAGCTGCTCTTTGATCTCCCACATGTTTACGGAATAGTAATTGCTTTGATTCATGAATCTCTTCGGCTGTGCTGCACTTTGTTAAGCCATGTCCTATATTTATATTCTTAGAATTATCTTCAGGTTGATTGGATAACAATGTATCCTTAGTATTTGCTAATCGTCGAGGTAGAGAACTTCCTGTTATACGCTGATGTCTTAGGCGCATTTGTTCATTTTCCAGAACAGTTTGAAATGTTGAATTTGACCCTTGGTCCAGCCTATTGCCATCCTCATCGGAATTTGAACTAGACTCTGCATCTGCTTGATCATCTTCAGAGCCAGTACAGTAGACATCGATGTGTACAGTACGTGGTTTCTTTTGTGTCTCCGAATGACTAGGTTTTTCTGATGACCCAAATGTTGGAAAACCGCTTTCATTTACGTTAGCTCCCGCGCTTTCTCCAATCAATGAAGAAACCCGAGGTAGCGAAGATGATTTTGAAGTTTGATTAGGTGAAGGCTAAATCAGAAAAAAAGTAATTTATCATTTTTTTCCTACAATAAATAGACATTCGGCCTTGTTATAAGTGTCGTTGTCGTAAGCTAGTCGTTTTTAAAAATTGGTATTATGATTGTCGTAAACGACTGAAATACCAAAAACATTCTGTGTGATTTTAATCGCCATTGTAGTCAAAGTTTAAATGGTATCGACAAAAAATTCAAACGACAACGATTCTCGTAATAAGGCTGATTATTTTATGTACCATTAATGAGTTGTCTTCATTTTCATGGCTCATATAACCCGATTTCTGTAATAAATCATCCACGGTCGATCGTCTGTACGTGGCGTACGATCTTCGCGAATCTCGTCTTTCCAATGGACCTCGCTTTCGTTCATATTGAGCAAAATGTTTCATTTCAGTATCACTTGTTTGACAAACAGCATCACGTAAATTTAAATTCTTTCCTCCTTCTGGGAAGGATGACTCCTCGAAAATCTATTTTCAAATACAGCTTATTTATGTTTGTAAAAAATATTGGATGTTTTCGCAAGACGATTCGTCCCAGACAGACGATAACTGACGACAATGCCGTTAACACTCTCGTTAGCTTTCGACGAAACATCTCACTTAAAAATCATTTAAGGAATTAAAAAAAAAAACGTCGCAAAAATTTAAAGTTTTAAATTGGAATGCAAATATAAATATACGAAAGAAAATAATTTGAAGCTGAACTGAATATACATATGTATAGAATGAGAGATAAAACCATCACGGCCTTATCTCACATGGTTTTAAAGCACCCCCCCCCCCCCCCCCCCCCGTATCGATTTCAATTAAGAAATCTAATGGGTCGATTACGGATGGCAACTGAACCAAAGTTGAGTAAAATAATAAAAAAAAAGCTGTACCACCGTCGTGGTCGAAAAAGTACAATTTGTTAAAAAACAAATAGAAAGGCCATTTTATAATTTGGAAAAAATCTAACTACAGTATTCCACGGATAATTACCTCGACAAAAATGCCAATATTTTTGGGTAATTATGCGGGGTAAGCATTTAAGCGAATACGCTTAACTACCTCGTTGAGGTAATTAAGCGAATTCGTTTAAATACCTCAGTGAGGTAATTAGACGTATTTATTTACAAGATAACTTAACTTTGATGTATGAAAAAATTTAAGAAAGGAATTTTAACATGTACCAGCTAAATCTTAAGAGATAGCAATAAAAACAATGGGATTTGTTGTCTTAAATTTTATCTGTAGTGCTTTTTGAGATGTCCTATCATATTCTACTACTACTCATGGAAGCCGTTAATATGCAATTGAATGGTTTTTCTTGTGCGACCAATGAATGCAGAAACAATATATTTATGCGCTTAGAGCTTTAAATGAATTTTGGTATCGATTTGTTTGTAAATAATTTCCATATTTTTACCATTGCTGCAATTTTATTGAACACATATTTTAAGTTTTTAAAACTTATTTTAATACATGTTAAGCAAAAAAAAAAATTGCTTTAAATTCTGGTTAACAGATGAATTTTCTGTTGCTTTAATTTCGCCACCTACA
The DNA here is from genome assembly GCA_930367215.1 of Pollenia angustigena. NCBI lineage: Eukaryota > Metazoa > Arthropoda > Insecta > Diptera > Polleniidae > Pollenia > Pollenia angustigena. The sequence continues at coordinate 231,776,126 of OV884060.1, forward strand.
TTAAATTTTCACTGTACAATTTTAAGCCAAAGCAAGTTTTTGTTGAAGATAAATGTTTTTCGCAACTTATAACATAGAAACCTAGACGCATCGTTTAGTAAACGATCGAATCGGAAACACTTGCTTAAGTAATATTTTCGTGTCCGTCCGTCCGTCCATCTTGCTGGTTGTATGTCCATGTAAACCTTGTGCGAAAAGTAAAGGTAGCAGTTTTTAGATAATTTGATAAAATTGGGTTAATACGTTTAATTGTCATAAGAACAAAACCTATGCAAATTGTAAGAATATAACTCTATATGAATCTGGACCTTATAACATAACTTTTAATGCAAATATTAATTTGTTGAATATTTTGCTTTTAATCAAGCCATATTTTGTTTTTTAGGCATATTTTTAAAAAAAAAAATTTAGTGCATATTTTCAAATTATTCACATGTAAAACTTTGTTGCATTACTTGCTGTGATTTTGTAAAAATAGTACTGAGGCAATTAAACGAATGAAATTTAGGTATAATTTTGTTTTGGGAGTTAAATTTTTAAGGCAATTATCCGAACCGGGTAATTAAGCGTATGGCAATTAAACGTGGATTTTTGTTTAAAAAATGGAAGAAAAAAACGGGGATTTAAAACTCGAGGTAAATAAGCGTGAAAGGCATTTAAGCGTGGGGTAATTAACCGGGTTATACTGTATTATTACACAGAAAAAATTATTTTTCCAATTCAAACAAAAAATTTGTAGAATCAAACAATTTTTTGTCTGAAATCAGTCCTATAAACAAATTCGCAAATTCAAAAAATTTATTTGCATTTTGTTTATTGAAAAAAAAAACACCGATTGAAAAAAACACCGATTTTTTCAAACAAATAATTTAACTGAATCAAACAAAAAGTTTACTGAAATCCATATAAATTTCAAACAAATAATTTTGCTGAATCGAACAAAAAAGTTTTTGCACAAGCAATGACGCGCACACAAGCAAGCACTGTTGGAGAAGATGAAGCAGAGCAGAGCGGCCCTGCTGGCTTTGAGACACATATTTTTGTTGGAATACTTTTTGAACGAATTCTTATTTATATGTACACACAATGTTTTTCTTCATCACTCACTGTTGCTGCATCCTTTCCTTTGCTAATGAAGAAGAAATGTAACCAAAAACGGCGGCAGACCAACCCGATATGTTTTTCGTCATCAGTTTATTTTTGTGTTTGATGTATTTAAGTAAACAGTTTGAAAAAATTGAATACGGGATTTTGTTTTTTTACCAACTTTGAAACCAGCTAAAAATTTATTTTGTTTCTGTTATTTAAAAAGAGTGAAACGTTTTTTTACCTGCTATTGTTTTTGTTGTTCTTTTACTACAAACCTCGTCACGCTATTTTATCATTTTTCTTATTGCTGTACTTTTTTAAAGCGTCCACGTGTTTTTTGTGTTGCTTACGACCAAAAAAAAAAAATTAAAAAAACGACAACATTAAGGAGCGTTAAATATTTCATACAAAATTATGAAAACTTGAAACCAATAATGCGTATATTATATTTTTGAATAGTTGTCATCATTTTTGTTGGTTAAATAAAAATCAAACAAAAATATTAATTGAATCAGTAAAAAAATTTGTAGAAATCAAAAAAATTTTCAAACAAGCGTTCGTTTGAAAATAATTCGGCAATAATTTTTTCTGTGTACGGTCACCATATTTTTCATCGGTAAAAAAGGACATTCCGAAATGTAGTAAAAATCATAATTAGTATCAAGGTAATTGGATAGGTAATAAGATAATTGTTTGATAGGCACGTACCACTTAAGACTTTCAAGAAAAGAAAGAGGATGCAATCTCAAGAGGTGCGAATAGCACAAACCAACAGAAATCTAGCTTATAGAGCGTATCTTGAAGAGGGATCTGATGTAAAATATAAAATCTTCTGTGCGTACCGAAACAAAGTAAAGTCAATAATAAGAAGAATGCGAAAAAAAATCGTGTATAGATTTCTTTTCTAAATGTACAACGAAACAGTTATGGCAAAAATTACGTGGTGTAGGTGCTACGAACCCCAATGAGAATTTGTTAAGCTTTTCGTCGAACGCCGAACTGAATGCCTTCAATGAATATTGCATTCTTCCAGAATTGTCCACATCTGAAGATTCTCCTACTGATTTCACATCTTTAAGATCATTTGACGGGTTTTCGTTCAAAACTGTTGACTGAAATGAAATATTTGAATGTCTATATAAAATTCGATCTGTGCGGTAGGTTCAGATGGAATTCACTTAAAATTTATAAAGTTAACTTTTCCCTTGTTGCTTGTCGAAAGTATTAGAGATGATTTTAATGAGGAAAATGCAAAAACATTTAACCATTGGGAATTTCTTATCTCGATTTCAGTCTGGCTTTAGAAAGGGATTTAGTCCTACAACACAGACATTAAACGTTGTGGAAAATATTAGAAATTATGTAGATGATAAGCAATCGTGTATACTTGTGCTTTTGGACTTCGGTAAGGCGTTTGACGCACTGGACCACAATATCATGATAAGGAAACTACATGAACAATTCAATTTTAGTCAATCGGCTTGCAGACTACTTTATTCACTTTTAAATCAGCGTAGTCAATATGTCGAGCGAAATAAGAATATTTCGGACACTTTATATACATACAGAGGAGTTCCGCAAGGTTCTATTATCAGCCCGCTTTTATAATATATAATAAAATAATGTAAAAGTCTTTAAAACAAAAAATTTAATAATTAAAAATAATTGATTTATTTCTGTAGAATGTATTTTATAAACATCACTGTTTTTTGATAGAAATAATTTAAATTCTGCACAGTCCATTTGAAAATTGCGCTTTGTTATTAAAAGTGATTCTTAAGTAACCACTTTTAATTGGGACTTTACCGATAATCCAAAATTTATTATCAATTGAAAGTAATCTTTTTGTTGGCGCGCTAAAGGCCGGCAGACACAAACAAAATTTTACAATCTTCATTATATTTTTACCTCCAATATTAGTTTCATTGAAAAAGCCAACATGTTCCATCTATATTTGATCCACTGGTGTTTATTCTTTTCTCCGCTTCTCACCCAATCAAAATGTACAATTTTTGTAAACACTGAAGCCAATTGATTTAAATCGTCAATCGAGAAAACTACCTGCCAGCAGAATGGTTTTAATAACTAAATGGTAAAAACACATCTTCTTTGCGTGCAATTCTTTTTAATTTTAAGTCCTTTAAAGTAAGAACAACATTAGGCATTAAAACGTGTTGTGACTCTAGACTAGTGCTGGGATACTATCGATATTTTCTACTATCGATATTTATCGATAGTTCACTATCGATATATTGCTAATACTATCGACTGAATGTTTGTACTTGTGCAGGAAAACTTTAATTATTTTTTTATAAGGGTACATACAGTTCGTTGTATTTATCACTTTATCGAATGTATGAGACGTATGTATATACGCACGTTATTTTAGATGACGGTTTTTTAAAAATTGATAAGTACCTTTCTAAAGGAACCGAAGTAACAGGGACTATAAGTATTCCATTGCAACTTTAAAAAATTTTCTAAATTCCAAACCCAAAAAGGTAGTCAATCTAGCAGATTTATCCTCTAATGGTCGTTTCTTGTTTTGTCTTATACTTGCAATTGCATTTGGATTTGCATTTTTTTTACAACATTACAAAAATATTTGACATTTCAGTCCCTATATAAACATGTAAAAATTTCGACTTAAAGGCCTTAAATTAGCAGTAAAAAGTACTGCTAAGCAATCCATACCACCTGCCATTCTTGTTGTTTGTATTCATGGCGAATTAATAATAGCAAGTACAAATTTGTGGCAAAAAATTGTGTGTGTACAGCTGCTGTTAGACGTCTTCATAGCTGTATTTTAAATAATAAATATATCGATATTTATTTTTTTTCCTATCGATATTTTGGACATTTTAAGACTATCGATAATATCGATAGTCTATCGATAATATCGATAGTCTATCGATAGTTTCCCAGCACTACTCTAGACGGCAAATACATTTATAAAATCTAAAAGCTTGGCTTTGTGCCAAAAGTAACCAAAATTCAGCACATGGATCATCAATATAATTTTTGCAATATCATAGGGCACCTTTGTTGAGAGAGAAAATACTCTTTCAATGGCACGAACAATTGAAGCACAGCCGCGAATAACGTTGTAAACGCCACATTTTGCAGAAACGGTTTTTTTGCAAATAAACGTTGAACTTACTCTCTTACACATTTTAAACATCAAATCAACCAAAACTATGCACTTAACGCCTTCAAAATGGCGTACAAAGTGTCAGCCAGTGGAAGAACATTGCAAGTTACTAACAAAATGATGAAACCGAAATGGTTTTGCAGTGCGGAATAATGTTTTAAAAACCTTTGGCATTAAAGTTTTTATTATCATTATTTTTAATAATAGAAAAAAAAAATTTTAAAACCAATAATGCTGCCTGTCAAAAAACGTTTTTTTCCTCTCCTGAAAAATTATTATTTTGTAACTTAAAACGTTATTCGCGGCTGTGCTTCAATTGTAGAATCGGCTCTAACGCTGACATTAATGTTAACCAGTGTGTTGCTGTATTGATGTTGAAATTTTGGGTTTTTTGGGAAAATAAAATTTATAGATTTTGAGTTTAAAGATAAAAAACGTCACAGTCATTAAAAAAATGAGAATCTACTGTCCTCTTTTTGGAAAAAAAACCAAAAGGACATCGTATCAAAAAAAGGACTGTCCTCTTAAAATAGGACGAATGGTCACCGTAACTATTATTGAACAGACTTTTCAAAGAGAATATAATTTTGATTTATTTTTAAAATAACAAAATAGATTTTTAAATTTAATAAATATATTTTCACAATCAGCTGACTGGCTGCTAACACCTTGGCTCTAAGTATCTAATTTTTAATTAAGGACTTGAGAATTTTTAAGAAAATTTTACGAAAAAATTTTATTTGGCTCGAAGTTCTACTTCGTTTTGTCCACGTTTACAGCGGCCGAATGATATTTTCGATGACTCAGCCCCAGATTGCCTGTTGGAATAGACTAATGCTTTAACGGAGCTTTTTTAAAAAAATCTAGAAGTGTTAAATCACACGACCATTTCTCGAAATTAAGATTTCAATATAACGAATATCGAATTTTTTGTTGATTACGAGAAGCCGTGTAGGTAAAAATTCGCTTCATCACTAAACGCTAGAGTTGTCAATTATTCGCCTTTCAACTTTGTTCGAATAATTCAAATAATTCAAATAATTGTTTTTGTTCGTTCGATCAAACGATTAAATCTCAAAAATTATTCGATTAATCGATGAGAATTACGAATAAAAGAATTATATTTACAAAAAAATTACTATGGAAAATCTTTCATTCCATAAAATTTTTAATTTTAACTCCATATCGTTGTATTACTTAAAGGCATCGTAAAACCCTTAGTTTGTTTCGAAAGACGTTGGCAGACCTACCATTTTCACCCAAACTTCTGTCTACAATTTCTTCTATAGAACAGCTGTCTCTCTAAATGTATTTTTCCATTGGACCAAGTTCGGCATTTCTTGATGTCGTTGGATTATCTTCCACTACATCGTTTTTAATGGTGATATTGTGGCACTTACGCAAATGGTAAAGATATACATATATAATTAAAAAAAAAAATATATAATACAATAACAACATTTTCTACTTTAAAAATATGATTTATATAAATCAATTCTTGATTTTCAAGCTTTTTGTTTATTTCTAAATTTTCCGCCCGAAATTGAAAAATCCTATTTCTTGAAAATGTTTAAACGTTTGATTTAAAAATAAAACAGCTGATACAATTGCAACTCACCTTGCAAAACTCGTTTGTTGCAAAATTAAAAATACGAGATGGCAAATGATTCTTCAGTTCTTTTGGCGCTTTATTAAACGAAATATTCTGATTGCATCAATGCATGTCCGTGCTAAAATCATAGAAGATGACACGCATTGATACAATTAGATATTTCTGCTCAAAATGCGCCGAAAGAACTGACAGAATCAATTGTCATCTCGTATTTTTAATTTCGTTACAGAGTTTTGCAACTAACCTACTCAATTGCTTGTTAAAATTTGTTCAATAAGAACAGAAACTACATTTTTGAAATACTATGAGTACTCAACGAATTTTGCTTAATAAACATTGAGATTAATTACAATCAGGGCAATGGCTTCAATATTTTTTAACTTTCCTACATCTATAATTATAAAAATAAGTTGCATTGTGTTAGTAATTGATGTTTTCTGATTTTGTTTCTGTGAAGTTCACGTGGAAAGTGACGTCAATACCAAGGTTTTTATGTATCAACGGTCTTCAAATGTGTATTCGTTCAGGAGTTAAAGCCAATTTAGTGAACACTGCATTCATTCCGAAACATGTATTTATTTTCCCATACAAATATCAACAAAATGCCCTTCATTTTGAACTCCTCCGAAACGGCTTGACCGATTTTTATGAAATTTTTTATGTGTATTTGTTAGGTATAAGAATAGGTCTTAGAGTCTATTTTATAGCGCTAGAGGGCGCAAAATATTGCAATAGGGGTAAAAGCTCCCGCTCCCCAATCTTCTAAACTAATCGACCGGTTTTCTAAAAATTTGGCATGCAGACAATGTAACATCTGAAAGAGAATAGGGTGTTAGACAGGGAAAGAGAGCTAAAAGCTCCCCCTCCCTATATCTTCGTACCTAACTAATCAACCGATTTTTTTGAAATTTCGCAGGCAAATAGTGTTACAGTTGGAAAGAACTATAGCCAATAGTTTTTATTATTTAGGGCGTGAAATAGAGCAAGAGGGGTAAAAGCTCCCCCTCCCTCTATCTTTTAAGCTAATCAACCTGTTTTCTTAAAATTTGGCATGCATACACTGTAACATCGGAAAGAGGACAGGGCATTGAATAGGGCAAGATGGTAAAAACTCCGCCTCCCTATATCTTCTTAACTAATCAATTAATTTTCTTGAAATTGGGCAGGCAAATAGTGTAACATCTGGAAAGAACTATAGCCTATAATTTTTTCTTATAATTTGGCTAGTAGACACTGTTTCATCTGAAAGAAAAAAGTTGTGTGGCAAAACAACGTTTGCCGGGCCAGCTAGTTTTGTATAAAATCACTAAAAACGTATGAGAATAAATCAAATTTTATGCTTTTATTTAATTTATTTTTTAATAAAAAAAAATTTTTCGATTAATCGACATTAATTAATCGATTTATTTGTTATTCGAAAATCATCGTTTTGAAATTATTCGAATAAGAGTTTGGTTTTGTTTGATCGATTAATCGAATTAATCTTAATCGGTTGACAACTCTACTAAACGCCCAATTTAAAACTCTTAAAGTTACATTCACCGACTCGACACTGGTACTAAATTTGTAAACGTTGTTTGTGTCGCATATTTCATCCTTATAAAAATCTTGCCTTTACTTTTTGATTTGACATTGGCTGTACGGTTTGTACTGGTTTAAGGCTTAAAGTTGCAAGTTGTCAAGTACTTTACGAAAAACATTCCAGTTTAGTTTCATTTTGTTTGCAAAATGTATATTTTATGAGTTATAAATAAAACATAAGAAAAAAATCATTTAAATGGATTTTATAATGAAAAATTGAGAGGAAAATATAATTATGAATTTCCATCGTCAGTGATTGACAGTACTGAACCTAATTTGTATTTACTGTTATTTTTAGAATTTGATTTTTTGGTTTGAAATTTTGAAAATTACCGTTATTGCACATCTCTGGAAAATTTCGTTTGTATTTAATTTTAGAAGTTCGAGAAATTTCCAGAAACTCTACACAAAAGCAGTTTATATTTTATAAGGAGTAACTTAGAACAGCTTCAGACTATTTTTAATTGCAACTCCAATTCATCCATATTTTTTCCGACAAAAAAAAAATACCTTTTCGGGTTGCACGGTGTAGCTCGTTGTGGTGTTAAATACAAATGGCTTTTCTTCATCTTCAACCATAACGTTATCGAATGGTTGTAAATCGGTTGGTGATAAGAAATCCGCTACAGCAGTAACGATTATATTACAAGTACTGCGGCACCTTGTGCCATAGAAGTTCGTTGCTGAATCCTTTATTTCGGCCGCCAAAGGATCAAGCTGTGGCTTATTAGATTTGTTTGAACCGCTGAATGCCGAATCAGCTCCTCCAATATCACCACATGTTACAGACGATGTTGTCGAACGAAAGCTTTCTTGGTTTTTAATGCCTGATTGGTTTGTGCTCTAAAAATGCAAATGCAGAAACAAATGAAAAAAAAAAGATTAAAGAGACATGTTTAAATCATACCTTCATAGGATTTGGCGAACGGGCTGAAGATCTTGAAGAATTTCTTTTAAATAAATCCGATGTTTTATCATCGTATTCTGTTTCGCCTGTCGTTGTCTTATCATCTACTGTACTCCATTTGTATGAGACACGTACAGGTTTTACTGCGTCATTTGTACTAAATTCTTTTTTTACTGTCTCTCCTGCTCTGGCAAATTTCAACTGAGCACTTACTGTCCATTCTGCGGTTAATTCGTGTGGCAGAGGTGCTTTTTGCGATGAACGGTTTTGTCGAAATTTTTGCGAATGTACAAACCCTGGATTAGCTTCTGATCCTTTATCATCATCAGGCGGCGATTGCCCCTCTCGATTGCTCATTTTTAAATTATTTACTTATATTTGTATGTTTTAAATATCAACTTTATAGTTAATAATTTTTTGCATTTTAGTTTTTGCTTTCTTTCGCATTTCCAAAGGCAGTTGCTATTTTCTTTAAGATCTTTTCATGTTTGTATTATTTTAAAAGCACAACTCTTCCCACACGAAAAGCACTATTTTTGTTCACCTTTATGTTGTTTTTTTTTTTTTTTGCTTGTTACTTAAGATTCAAAATGTTTTATTACTTTTTTTGTGAAGAAAAAATAAAAATACAAAAAATAGGGCGTATTTTAAACAAATTAAAGAAAGTTTAAGAGGTAGTCACAGTGGTCACCAGCAGTTTATCAATCAATTGTTTATATCTGGTATGTGTACACGGTATAAGTTTTACGTAAAAGTTATTAGCTGCTATATTCAAAATACAATACTCAAATTCACTTAAGTATAACACAATAATTAAATCCTTTTTTATTTTAAAGTTTTTTTTATTGTTTTTTTTTTTTTTTTTTTTTTGTTGGAGTATTAAAAAATAAATTTTTATAATGCGTTAAATGAAATCTTTTAACTGTTCGGTATTTAATTTTCCAAATGCATATAAACAGGATTGGGTAAAATACATGCGTTGATGCATTTGATATACAAAATACTTTTATATTGCACTTGATCAACAAGAGGCTATTAACTCAAAATTTTTAGTTTTTTTACTTTTTAGAATCGACACGTAATATTCATATCTATCCGCTGTAAAAATATGGTGCTCTTTTGTCTACTTTTTGGTAATGAAACGGTTGGTTTTAAAATTTGTTTTCTTGTGCCTTTGATATTACAGTGCGCCCTCATGCAGTGCAACCCTCAATACACACAACTCCTCGCCTATTGCAACAGACACATTTGTTTACATTGTAGGCTGTTTACATTGTAGGCTACCAGCGCAACACATCTAGGGAGATCGATTATTCTTATTTTATACAGTATCCATTATTGGACAATGATATTGCAAATGTTTGGGTAACTTTAACTGAATTTATAAAGTGTAAAGTAAAGTTGTAATATTGGGACACTTTTTATACGGCCGATAAAATACTACTTTTAGATATCGGTACTTTGTGAAAACGGGCCTTACTTTTGAATTTGACTTATCGCTCAAATTTAACGATTGAGTAAAAATTCGTTATATTCAGGTATGTGATGCAAATCGATTTTAGAAACGATACGATTTGAAACCGAAAATATCGTTTTCAGTATCTTTTAAAATGGATTTTAAATGCATATTCCTTTTATTTTCAGTTTTTATTCTTTCAAATTTTATATTATATACCTTAACTATATACCTTAACTAACTAACGATAATTTTAGACTATAATTCAGAAATGGATTTTAAAATCCTTCGAAATTCATCAAACCTTTTAAAAACGTTTGTTTTGAAATCGATCGATTTTCATTACATACCTGATTTATTAAGCATATCAAAAGCAAGTTGCGTCTGAATAAAAGGTTGTTTACCGAGAAAAATGCTCTATTAAAAAATTCGTCAGAGGGAGACTGGACTGTATGTATTTGAAATACTGGCCAACCCTGCATATATGTATGTACATAATTTTATGTGTTGTCTTATAAAATGTGTTCTATTTCTTGCTGACTACGTAATTATTTAACTATTTGCAACTTGTTACAGCGAAAAAAAAAATTACTGAGAAAAGCTTCTAGCTTTTTTATTGTCCTTTCTCGTTCTATAACCATTAATATAAGCTCCAGTGGAGAGTTAAATTGAAATTGAATTTTCTATGGTAATTTTTTAATTTAGCCAGTATGAATTTTAAATACGGATTTCTGTATTTTTTTTAGAGAGAAAGTCCAAAAACAAATTAGGACACAATGGGACTCTTTTTTTATTAAATATTCAATCAAACTAACGTGTTTAAAAAAGAAAAAAACTATTATTTATAAAAACTAACAGGCATTTTTATAAATAGAAAAAGTAAATGAAATCAAAAGTGAAAATTTTTAATTTTAAAAAACCAAAACAAAAATTATTAAAAGAAAATTAATGTCGTAGCAAATAAAAAATTAATATTTTCACATGACCTACTATACACTTTGTATATAGACAAACAAACACACACACACTAAAATTTATTTACGGATAGACTTCGGAAAATTCAATTGTACATAGATACGCACATATGCAAACATTTTCGTACATTTTTAAAAATAATATTAAGAGTTTTTTTTTTGGGGATTTTTAACTTGAAATCTTTTTAATTTTATTTAGAAAATTCACTTTTTTTTTAATTTGGAATGTAATTAATTAATTGTCATAATTATATGCCGCATTATGCAATGGTTTTTTTTAAATATGTTTTTTTTTTTTTTTTTGACAATTCATGAAAATCTCCCAAATTCATTATTGAGCAGCTTTATTTAATATGTACATATGCATATTTAAATTTATTTATTTTAAAGCATATGTTTTTTTTTATTGGTAGCAACTGATCACTTTTAAAGCTCATTAGAAAAACACATTCACAGAACGGGGGGAAAAAGGCAAAATTTTGAAAACGTTTCGAACAACAGCACGTCTCTCGTACAACTGATTTCAATGCGACTGTAAAATTTGTTGTGGAAACAAGTGTTGTATTTTTTTTTGCTCCCAAAACAATAATATATCTTCATATAAGTATATGTATCTGTACGTTAAAACGATTGTATATATTTTTGGTGTTGATATTTCGAAACCAGTGCATAAATGCCGGAAAATGTTTTTACTTTTAACCGACACAGGAAATTTAATTGGTTGGTTAAACGAAGTGATTAATCTAGGGTTTCTGTTTGGAAAAAAATTCTCAGGAAAAATTTTTTTGAAAATTTTTGGATTCTCCTCCCAAAATGGTAGTAACTGCCAGTTTATCCATGTCGTAATAAATGAAAAAAATCTTATTTTTCCGCAACAAATGAGCAAAATTTAAAGAGCTGATCTTTGCATTCGTTTACCAAAACAGGTTGTAGGGTTTTTAACATAATTTAGAAAATCCCCCAGTATACTGACCTAATTAGCATTAAAAGGTGAAAGAGAAAGAAACGGGAGTATAACGATGAAATTACTAGGTTTCTATTTAATTCCTCAACGCAAATGTTCGTTGCTTGGAGATAATCTTCACGATGATCACACATTAGGTATGTAGTGTTTGACTCGGGTTTTTATTAAAATGTCAGAATCTCCACAAGCTCTATCTCGAGGGTCCTTGGTATCATATAGTATATAACCATTGATTTTAAACGTATTTCTTGAGGTCAAATGAGTTTCAGAAACCATCATGACATCAATTTGTTTATTTTTAAGAAATTATTCTAATTCATTTTTATGTTTTTATGGTTTGTTAAGTACAGCTTGCAATAACATCGATTGCATTCTAAGAATTTCCTGCATCATATTGCCCATTGTGTTCGTAAAATTATTTACTGTTTGCACTAACGTTTCCATGGTTTTTTCTAGGCGACTTAAATTAGAAACTGGAGTTTCATCATTACTTGGCGAAGCACCTTGCATTGGCACATGGTTTGATTTTAGGACGTTAGCGTAAGAGGTTCTGTTATTACTAGGCTGCGGAGCCTGAATGTCATTACGACAGTACGACAGAATTTTTATAAAATTTTTAACATAATGAAATAGAAATGTAAAATCTTCTGATTTTTAGGAAATGCTCTGTAAGGCATCAGCTCGAATGTTTCAAAACAAATTTCTCTTATTTCTGTAACGCCTTATTGTCAAAAACTTTTGTAAAGCGATAGAAGATATGACAACGATGGAAGCATTTTGTAATAAAAGGTAAGCTGAACGACTTTTGTCGGGCTCTAAATTTTTTTTTTTTTTTTTTTTGGATAACACGACCATTGACTACACTGTGCTTGTCGAAAATTTAAACAAGCTGGGCACCCTACTGGTAAAGCTAATTCAAATCAGTGTTGCCAATGAAGAATTCGGAAATTACACATGACTGTTTTCCAAATTACACATTTGAGAAAAAATAACACATTTAAATCGAAAAAGTATTTTTGATTTTGATTCAATTTGCAAAACCCTATTGTTATTCCATATTTCCAATTAAATGGTTAGGTTTACAAAAAAGCAAAGCTTACCAATTGCTGTAGTAAGAAATAACTGGATGGACATCAGAGAACGGCTTTGTTTGATTCGCATTTTATGAACACTATAAAATACACTCTTTTGTTTTCATACAATTAAACTTGCTGAGTCGCACACATTCGCTTCTGATATCAAATCATTAAAATAATGCACAGCATGTTTTGCGGTCTACACAACATGGACATATGGTGTTAGGCTGGGTTGTATTCTTGCAGATAGTTTGTTTATTGTTGGGAGGGAAAGAGAACATGTTATGGAAAGTGAAAAAAGGTCAGCGAGTTTGACTGTGATGGTAACTGAAAGAAGTTACCAAAACTTTATGTTCTAAAAGCAAATCTTGGCGCGTCAAAATATAATGGAAAAGTTGAGCTTAAATCAAAATTACACACAGATTACACATGGAACTGATTACACATGCAAGTAAATATGCAATTGCATGTTTTTTCTTGTGCGACCAATGAAGGCAGAAACAATATATTTATCCGATTTAGAGCTTTTTATGAATTTTGGCATCAATTTGTTAGTGCATATTTTTGCATATTTTACCCTTTGCAGCATTTTTTTGCATAATTCAGTTAAAAGAGCCTTTTTGCGGCATTTTTTTAGTTTTTAGTGCATATTTTGTCTTTTTGAGGCATATTTTGATACATGTTAAAATTTTTAAATGCTTACAAGATCGCAAGCTCGAAAGCAATTAAAGAAAAAATAAAATATAACAATAATTTCACATATTACCCATAAAAACTTTTTTCCAAACAAGACTCATTGTGTCCGTAAACCATCTAAATATGTTGTTGTTTAGATTAAATTCGTCCCAAAAATATTTTACTGCAAATTAAATTCTTTTTAAATCAGTTCACATTTTCCCAAAGTTTTCATCTACAAAGCTTTAATAGCTTTAACTTCCTTTAAAAAGTTAACATTAATAAACAATTTAGCGACCGTCCTTTAAATCTCTTTGACAAAAAGTCTCATATGGATGTTAATATCTAGATAATATTCTGCACAAATAACTCTGATATAAATTTGAACCTCTTTACATAGCTTTGTTTATGTGAGCCAATTACTGCCCATCGTTTACAAAAAGGGAAATTCGTCTGTAAATACATTGAAGTTTGGGCTTTCCCGATTATAATTTTAGGATTGTTTTTATTACATGGAACTGTTATTAAATTTTTGAATATTTTGTTTTCAAATAAGCAATTTTTGAATTTTTTTTTGAGCATATTTTTAACAAATTTTAGGGCATATTTTCAAGTTTTGACTGCATATTTTATGAGCATAAAACACGTTTTTTAGAGCATATTTTTGGTTTCCCTGGTAATTACACATGGATAAGCAACACTGATTCAAATACGCTGATTTAAGAGGTGATAGCGGGTTTTCAAAGTTACCACTCGTATTCGCACTTCAAATTTTCAATACTTATGTGCCATAACACGATATTTTTTATACTTTTGGGATCATTGTTCAATTTTAATCAATTCAACTCGTTTATATAAAATTTTTATCACATTTTTGCACAATGTTATTAATTATTGATTAGATATTATATATTTTTTTACAAAAAATTTCCGACAATGAAAGAAATAGTCTGCTTTTACACACACCAATTTTTCTTGAAGCAAGTATCTTCTATTCTCTTAAATAAATGCCCGTTTGTTTACACTCAGACAATTTTTTTAAAAGACGCCATAAGGAGAATGAAATAACAAAAGAGAATTGAAATAACTCTTCGGAATAAGGAAGCAGGGTTGTCAGATTTTTTTGAGCTCTATCGCCAAACCGGATGTCCGAAATCGCCAAACGTCAATTTGGTTCAGTTTTTGTATTTTTTTTTTTTTTTTTTTTTAAATTAAATTTTGCATACAAAAAACGCTAGTATAATATGTGAGTCAAAAATCGCAAAAAACTGGGAAAAAATTCGCCGAAAGTAAATTTTGTTTTAAATAACATAAAATGGAGATCGTATAAGTATTCAGTTAAAAAAGCTTAAATTAAGTACACAAGTCTATAAGATCGTACACTTCAGCCTCACTGATTTCATTACTGGAGTTTTGACCTGCATACATACTATTAGATATAGTGACTGAATATAAAATTCACTTAAACTATTAACAAAACAACAATCATGTGGAAAAAAGTTGCAAGTTTTTTTATATTAGGAATGATAACAACAAAAAAACAAGCTGTTAAACAAAATCTCCGAAATAATACAAATGGTAAAAATAGCCAAGTTAATCGCCAGTTATATCAGAAATCGCCACAAAAGTCGCCAGTCGCCAAATGGGAAATCCTATCGCCAAACACGTTTCAAAATCGCCACGTTTGGCGAGAAATCGCCATATCTGACAGCCCTGTAAGGAAATATATTCCCCTCTTTTTTTTTTTTCTGTCTCTCTCTCTCTCTCTCAGTTGCAAATCACCTCGATTTTTTAAATGCATTTTACAATGCAACCGTGTAGAATTTTACGAAGTTATCTGCCCAAAAATGCACCAAAAAAGTTATCGATACGACGAATGCAAATGGGTTGAATTTTACAAAGCTATCTGCCAAAAAATGAGCTTAAAATGTTATCGATGCGTACACTACATGAAAAATGTGCATTGTTGAACTTTATGATGCATTTTTTACTTCGACTGCAACGTATTATGATGTTCAGGAACTCAGCCTAGCGTCAGCCAAGCTCGAACATGTGATAACACAGTAATTAAACACAAATTTTCGAGAGAGTACCTTATTTGGAACTAATAGACCCGGCATTACCAAATTATGTAACAAGGTTAAGACTCATGTTAAAGTTTTGTTTTGACGAATATTATTTATTTAGATATCTTTATCTACATATATGCGATTTGTTTGCCTTTAAGTGTTTTTAGGTTTTAAAACCTACCAGCATAATATTTTGTCATGACATGGTAGCTGTCGTAAAAGTTATTGTCGCCAATTTGTATGCCAATACAATTAAATTAAATTAAATACATTAAAAGCTTTTTTTTCGGGAGTAGTATCAGTGTTTAAAAAACTGCAGTCAAAGAAGAAAAACTGCAATTTCTTCCCCTTCTGAATTTGTCATTGGCAAAATAAAAACTGTTGCTTTTACATATAATTCATTAAATATAAACAGCCGCTGTCAAACCAACTCAAAAATCGAAAAGTTGTACACAAATTTTCGTTTTTTGTTCGACAGTTTTTGGTTTCGACTGCAGTTTTTTAAACCCTGAGTAGTATTTGTATGGGAGCTATGTGCAAATATGAACTGATTTCTACAAAATGAAGCCCTTGTGACAATTAGAACTTATTTACCAAATTTCATCAAATTATTTCCAAAATTGCGACCTGAACTTTGAGCACAAGGTTTATATGGACAGACAGACAGCCAGCCAGCCGTACGGACATCGTTGGATCGATTCAAAAAGTGATTTTAACTCGGTCGATATACCAATATTTCAAGGTGTTACAAACATCAGCACAAACGCCCTAATTTAACCCTTTATTGGTCGTGTAAGAGGCCTAAACACTTGAAATATAATTGTTCAATTTTTCGTATTGTACTATTATATCGCCAAAATGTATATGATGTTCGAAGGTGGCACAATATATTGGCGACAATCAAAAGACTTTTAATTTTTATTGCACTACGAAAAGAAGTGCAACCGTTTACCAAATCCAAAATTATTTAATTTTTTTTTTAATCTCCCACTGTGTGTTGGTTAAATTTCAAAATACGTATTATTAGGTATGTAGTAAATTATTTTTAAGAGTTGTACTTTGCAAGAAGGCCTATACATTTTTATTCAACTTTGTTTTAGAAAAACCAACTCTGAAAGTATTGAGTATTAAGTACTCAAAATAAAGTTCGAAATAGTCCAACGTCTTCCAGATATCTGAGAGAAACATCAAATTAAAATTCGGAATCGTAAACGAATTCTTTAAGATCTCTTGCCCAAAAATTTATGAAGAGGTTAAAACGAATTCTGGCGTACATGTCTTGGGAAATTCTGGGTTTTTTGCCGGCATTTCTGATAGATATCTCACAAATCTAATAAAAAAGGCATGGGAAATTCTGTTATGTTAGCCGACATTCTTATTCTTATTCTTATTATATATATATATACATATGTACCATATTTTAATCTTTTTTTTTAACAAATAAAATTAAATTTATTTTCAACTTAATGGCAGTTGTCATTGTTTTCACAAAAAAATATGTGTCTCGATAGAGACATCTGTGTGAATTCAGTCAGAAATTTATTAGAAAAATCGGTTTATAAAATCTCCCCGATATATCCATGCAAAATCTTTCAGAAAACGGCCAGACAGTACGTATATTTAATGTCTAACATAAATCTGAGCGAAGTCCTTTAGAAATGTCCGATTCAGACAACGTTAGAGATTTTTGCTGGCTGGGTAGATACCCGGAAGCAAATCGTACTCGTAATAATGAAACAGAAGACCTTTCAGATTAAAAAAAAAGAAATCTAAAACTTTAAATTCTTTTAAACACTTTTAATTCTGAAAAAAAAAAAAAATCAAAGATGGCTGGAATTTAATAAACACGCACAGTAGGGAGTTTTTTAAAAGAAGAAAAAATAAACAATTAGTCTCATATGTATGTCGATATATAAAGGAGGTTTATTCAGGTTAAATGATAAATATTTTTTATTATATAATTGAAAACTCTATTTTTAATACGAGTAATAGTTGTTAAGAGTAAATAATATTAAATTCTTTGGTCGGTATACATAATTTAAAAGCACTGTATAATATTTTGATATAAGTGGCAAATATAGAGAGTATCCACTTATTATCTATATAATTATTATATCTTCTCATAATCTTAGCCAACCGTGGAAGAGAGTTGATCGCTTAATCTCTTAACGTGACTTCTGGATGTTTGCGTATCTCATAACTGTATTATAGAATTAATAAAAGAATTATACACACATTTAAAATGTTCGTTTTTTCAAAAATTATTAAATATATTTTTTTCCAAAACAAAAATATTGAAACGCTGTAATCTCGAGTCTAACAGAGAACATAAAGAATATACATACTTTTACACATACATATAGAATATTTAATTAAAAAGCCCGCATAATAGAAAATAAAGACAAATAATATTCTAAATTTTTAGCACTTTTATTTGTTGAAGAAGATTCGATAATAAATTCAAGGTAAAACATAGAAAATTTTAAATGTGGTGTCATCAAAAATAAAACAAAAACATATTTTTTATACCCACACCACAATAGTGGAGAGGGTATTATGCATTTGTGCTGGTGTATGTAACGCCTTAAAATAGTGGTCCTAGACCCACCTTAAAGTATACCGATCTACTCAGAATCACTTTCTGAGTCGAACTAACGGTGTCCGTCCGGCTGGCTGGCTGGCAGGCTGGCTGGCTGTCCATGTAAAGTACAGGTCGCAATTTTGGAGATAATTTGATAAAATTTGGGTCATATGTTCTTATTGGCACAAGGACCAAGCCTATTGAAAATGGGCCGAATCGTAGGACCGCGAGGGAAGATAGGGGGAAATTTCTTCCTCTCAGAAACTATCAAACCGATTTTAATAAAATTTAAAACATAGATAGATCCATATCTATAGGGACACATTAGCTATACAGTTTTTTAAAAATAGGACCACAAGGGGAGGCAGGGGGCAATTTCTGCCTTTCACAAACTTTCAAGCCGATTTTCATGAAGTTTATAAACATAGATAAATCCATATTTACATGGACACATAAGCATGATGTGTTTTTAAATACTGTGGTGTAGGGTCATATGGTCGGGCTTGACCGACTATACTTTCTTACCTGTTTATTAATGCGTTCCCATTTTATCAGCCATATCACAGAGTGCACTTCCGTTCGGAAACGGAATTCATTCCTAATTTTTGTGCTTCAGAAAATGTCGAAAACAATTTTCGGAATTAAACCATTTTTGCTTTCTATCAGTAAAGAAATATTTATGTTTTCCTCGATTCCCAACGGAATTGTACTCTGTGACATGGCTGTATATTTGTATAATGTTCTCGTGAATATAACACACTTCTGGCGCCCTTTTGTTGGAACGAAGTCCTTGTCAAATATGAAAACTTTTAACAAATCACACTTGTTCAAAAATACTGTATTAACTCAAAATTTAAAACTTTTTAGTAGAAGCAAACAATTTTAAATTAAACATTAAATGCATATGAAAAATAATTTTTAAGCCAACCGTTGCGATACCAAAAAGTAGACAAAATAGCCTCAATATTTTATAGTGGTTAGATATAAATATAACTTGTCGATTGTGTTCGCAAACATAAAAAAGCCAGAATTTGTACATCGATTTCGTAGTGCATATTTTACTCTTTACAGAATTTTTTTTCATAATTTAATTAAATAATTATATTTTAATTTTTTAAGTTTATAGAGTTTATTCCACCGTTTCGAATTATATTTTAATACATGTTGAATTTTTTTGCTTACTGGTACTTTCGAAGCGAAACAAAAAAAAAATGCATGCAAAAGTTTAAACTAACAAATCGATGCCAAAGTTCATAAATGCTGTGTCTGCCTCATTGGTCGGTCGCACGAGAAAGTTAATCACAAATTTGTCAAACAATTTTTAGCTGTCAGTTTTTGAGATAGTTTTATACCCTCCACCACAATTAGTTGTGAAGAGGGTATACTAAGTTTGTCATTCCGTGTGAAACTTTTTTATTATTCATCTCAGAACCCATAAAGTATATACATATATTCTGGGTCCTTAAGTAATTCTAAGTCGATTTAGCCATGTTGGTGGCCAACTTGGTGCCAAATTGCTTGAAGTTATCCTAAGCAGTTTGGGATCGAAATCCAGCAAAATCGGTTCAGTAGGATCAGAGCTATGAATCAAAATGTGGAACCACCACCTAAAATAAATTGATAATTTTGTTACAAAAACTAGCATAAATAGTGGAAAAATGCACGGAATGATTTAAGATTTTGCAAAAATTTGTCTTATTCGACTGGAAATCACGCTGTAAAATTTCGCAAAGATCCGTCTATAATTAACCGTAGGCCCAATATAAACCCTACTCTCGGAAAACAGTGTAGTACGTCTAAAATTAACAATGCTATCATAATAGAAATTGGTACATCAGAGATGTATAGGACTAGCAACGACACTGTGAAACTTCGTGAAGATCGGTCCATAATTTACCTTACCGCAACCAATTTTAATGCAGATGTCTGTTTTTATACAGATAAATTATAAACATTACTCCTAAAACAATTGAACTGTCGGTGGAGGGTATCAAAGATTCGACACAGCCGAATATAGCACTCTTACTTGTTTTTATAGAGAGTGTTCTGCAGAACGATTCTCCCATTTCGGAAAATTTGTCCGGACAAACAAAGCTACCATATGGTTTACAGATGTAAACGGTTATACAAAGTGGCAGCACAGTTAACAAACTATTAAGTTTTTTTATAAAAGTGTTTTAAAGAAAATGGACGAAAGAAGAAAATTTATTTTATTATTTTTAATTGCATTGCATAAAACCCATTTATTTGCAAAACAAATTTAACAAAAAAGGTTGAAAGTAAAAAGAATAGCAGTTGGACAAATATTACAGCAAAGAAGAACAAACAAGGTTTTCCACACACTTTTTCCTAATAGGGCCCATACACAATACCATCATAATTGTGCAATCAAGTGATTGTGCAATTAAGCTTGAAGCACACAATACACCAGCATGCTGGTACAAAATTCATTTTTTACCAAAAATTGTGTAGAAAAGGTTGTAATGAATGACGACAAAATTTTCTATCATTTTATTGCAGCATTGGTTTTTTAATCCACATTTGCAGTATTCCGTACTTTTAACTTTCCATAGGCAAGAAATTGTTTTAAAAAGTTCAAGAATTTCTCCCCAAAACATTTTTTTTTGGCATTCATAGTTAACATTTTGTATTTTTTGATGTTAATGCCTTGACGATTTAACTTTTATGAGCTAACTTTAAAACACACCATTCAATCATGCTGGTGTAATCAAACAAATATCAAACTATATCTGATAAAGCACCAGCAGCTGGTACAATCACGCCACAAGCTCATACACGGTCAATCAGCTGGCACAATCACTTGATTGCGCAGTCATGATGGTGTTTTGTATGGGCCCTATAAGATGCGCCTTCATGACGTGGAATCGTTTATAAATTTTCACCGTATGGACCCCAATACGTTCAATGAAATACTTGCAATTTAAGAGCCTGATTTACGTCTCCCTTTCTTTCATGGAAATGTTTATGTATATGCCTAAGTGTATGTTTCTAGGTACTTATTAAAAAAAAGTTCCAAAATTTTTCTGCACCTACATAATTTTATGTTTCTAAGCCCAATAATAACGGAAATTTAAAATGTAACAGCCAAAGAAAAAAAGTAACAAAAACTCTCTTAAAGATTCTCATTAACTCAGGACCTTGAATGTTAAATTTCATGTTTCTAGGTCCAATATTAACGGAAATTAAAAAAGTACAAGTTGTGGAACAAAAAGCTAAGGAAAGAAATTTAATTTCCCGTATTTTCCCTTTTTGGTACTTCTTTATCCCCACTGAAGTATCAAAAATTAAAATATTGTAGTGGGAGCCTATAATTTAATACGTTAATACGGAGAAAATGGTTTTGTAATAAAAGTACCAAAAATAGTTACGATTTTTACCCCTTAAGCGTTCGAATTTCGAAAAAGTACCAAACTTATATTTTTTTTTTATTTCTATTTTAATTGGTTTAAAAGATAGATAGGGTGAAAAAAAAGTGCTAAAGTACAGGTTTTATACATTTACTCCCTAAAAGAGCCGAATTTCAAAAAAGTACCGGACACCTATCCGCTTATTTTTTATTGTATATCTTTTAGTTTTGGAGATATAAGGTTAGCAAATTTACCCGTTTTTACCCCCTTAACATTCGAATTTCCAAAAATACCTTCTTAGTGGATCGATTTGGGGAGAGACCTACCTTCGGTCCAAATTTCAAATTTTTAGCTTCAGGCGTTTAGGCTGTACGATGATGAATAAGACAGTCAGTAACTTTTCAATTTTATATGTATGTATGTAGATTGTTATTAAAGAAAAAACATTTTATATGTACTCATATTACTATTTGTACGAATTACATTTTTATTTTTTTTTTAATTATTCAGCACAAAACGAAAAATGTAATAACACTACATATGTGGCTGCTCAATTCAAATTTTATGTACAAATTGAAAAAAAAGTGGCATGTCAGTTTATTTTGTTCGGAACAAGAATTAAAATTAAACCAATTCAAGAAGAAACTTGCCGAATAAAATCATTGCTCTCTCTCTCTCTTAAAAGTAAGACGTCAAACTTAATACAAAAAAAATATTTGTCCGGACAAAAATATTGTTCTGAACGCATGGGTGAATCGAGCTTTACAGCCTGAACTAAATGACTCGGAAGTAGACAATAAAAATCAGAAAAATTTAGTAGTTCTGAACTCCATCACAATTAAGCTTTTATTCGAAATTGTGTATGTTAAAGTTAGAGCATAGTTTTTTATCTGCTGGGTAGTTACTTATCATCTCACTTGATCTACAAGAGGGTATTAACTCAAAATTTTTATTTTTTTCACTTTTTGGAAGTTGTAATATTATCATGCTAATTTGTCTACTTTTTGGTAATGAGAAGGTTGAATTAATAATTCTGTTTCATATGCCTTTAATTTAAAATTAAAAATTGTTTTGCTTTTACTAACATTTTTAAATTTTGAATTTATTCCCTATTGTTGACTCTTTTTTGTTTTCAGACTGTTTTCTGGAAAATTTATTTTGCTAATTCGAAAACTGGAAACAAACGTATTAAATTTAAAACAATAATATATATAAATAGTTATAGAATATAAATGATATTAAGAAAATTTTCTAATTTAAAGAAACCAAGAGCAACATTATAATCTTCAAAGATGTGCACTTACCTCTTGCAACGCCTTTTTGTCGGGCACTTTTCGATTTTGTAAAATACGTATTACATTTTTAGCCCCATCTACAACGGCCGCTTCAATACGTAAACGGTGTCTCAGTTCTTCGATACGTTCCTCTAGCGATATCTCTAAGCGCTGGGGAGACATACATCCAGCAACTGAACCATTTTCATTGGCGTTAGCTGCAGCTATTTGCTGAGAGAGTTTTTGAGCATGCTCTTTATTCTGTTTAACTTTTAGGATACGTAAACGTAAAAATTCGATTTTTGCTTTTGAATCTGTTAACATTTGCTGAGCTTCGGCTAATAATTTTTTATCCCTGCCGTAATGTCCACTTTGAAGTGATTGTATCATATTTTCAGCCCCATTTTTTACTTTCATTTCAATGTTAAGCTGTTTTTCCAATGACATAAGAAGCTTGTCGTTGGCACTGAGTTGATCAAGACCGCTTGAAATGAGCCCGCCAGCATTTCCATCATTTGTAAATTGGGAACCACTGCTAAATCTGACATTGTTTGCACTTGGTGATAGAATGTCTGAAATGAAAATAAAAATTCTTAATTCTTTTGTTTATCTAAAATAAGTACATACATAATTGTTTTAAAACGAAAAGTGTGATAAAATGTATTTTTTGGACAAAAAGAAAGCGCGTCATGTTTTTTTAAAATAAAATATAGTGCAAAAAGGATGATTTAAAAGTATCGATATAGTTATGCCAAGTCGATTGCTTTATAGAGTGCATTCATTTAAATCACAAGGCCAGACGTGGATTCAGGGGGGGTAATAAGGAAATTTACCCCCTCCCCCCTAAATTAGAAAAATATATCGATATTACAAGAATTCCCAATAATAACATTTTTTTTAAATGTATAAAATTTTTAGAAATCCCAGCAAGGTTTTTTTTTGTTTTTTTATGGAATCTCTAACGAAATTTTCAATAACAGGGGTGTGATGGAAATCGAAAACGCAAAATGCAAGAATTTGGAAGTTGTTTTTAATACACTTTAATTCAAATTTTTATAATTTTTTTTATAAAATTCTGTTTAATAGATAAATATTTGTATAATATTTGCCATAAAATTATTGTACAGTCGGGCCTCGATTATCCATGTTGGTCGGGACCAGAAGCATTACGGATAATCGATTTTCACGGCTAATCGAATAACAATTTTGATTATACAGTTTTGTTTTTATATTTGTATTATTTAACAAGTGAACATTGGTGTACATTAGCGTGGCCGTTAGTTGTATGGATAACTTTTTTTTTTTGATTTCTTATATTCTCCCCCCCCCCCAAATCGGTTCAGTTTTATGTAAAAAAAAATACAAAAAAATTTCGTAGCGATAAGTTGTGTTTTAGGGGGGGCGTCGGCCCCTCAAAGTTTGTCATCAAGCCATTTATTTAAATGTAATTTGTTTGCATATGACTATCTCTTAAAAACAACATTTTACAAGAACATGGTATATGGCAATATTTTAGCTCTTCTAGTCAACAACATCAGCCTCGAAGAAAGTTTTTTGCTAAAATTAATATTTAAGAAAATAATTAAGAAAATAACAACAAAATTCCAAACATTTTATATACGTTTTATATATATAAAAGAGGGATTTAATCAATCTTTTTAAAAAAAATTTTTTGGTTTTTTTAAAAAATTTTTTAACATATTTTTTTTATATTTAAAACTTTTTTTTTTTTTTTTTTTTTGCCAAGTTGTAAATTTAAAAAAAAAATTTTAAAAAATTCAAAAAAAAAACAAAAAAATTTTTTTTTTTAAAGATTGATCAAATAGCTATCTAAGCTGCTTGGGACAAATTTTGCTAACCCCAATTGGTAATAAGTTACATGGATGTGAAAGAACACCTATATGGCCAAAATTTCAAACTTTGACCCCCCCAAACTCAGAAACTTTTTGACCGATCTTGTTGAAAATTTGTGTCTAAACTACTATTCAATAGGACTAAAGTTGGTGCAAATTTCATCCAAATCGAAAGACATCGATTTCAAAATTAGTTCACTTGACATTAAATCCCTCTTTTATATATATAAAACGTATATAAAATGTTTGGAATTTTGTTGTTATTTTCTTAATTATTTTCTTAAATATTAATTTTAGCAAAAAACTTTCTTCGAGGCTAATGTTGTTGACTAGAAGAGCTAAAATATTGCCATATATCATGTTCTTGTAAAATGTTGTTTTTAAGAGATAGTCATATGCAAACAAATTACATTTGAATAAATGGCTTGATGGCAAACTTTGAGGGGCGGACGCCCCCCCTAAAACACAACTTATCGCTACGAAATTTTTTTGTATTTTTTTTTACATAAAACTGAACCGATTTGGGGGGGGGGAGAATATAAGAAATAAAAAAAAAGAAAATAACGGCCACCCTAGTGTACATACATATTTACATTAACAAAAATTAAATCAAGAATAAAAATTGGGAATTAAGCACGAATTACAAAATCTTTTAAATTAAAATTTTGTATTCCCAAAAATTACTTTGATAATAAACAGGCAAGTGCACGGCTTATTATTTAAAGCAGGTTGTTTTTGTTTTTATTTTGTCTTTTCTTAACCTACTTACAACTTACACGCTGAGAAAAAATATGGTTGGGCATGGTTACGGCAACAACACTATGTTTAATGTAACAATATATTGTTGTCGTACACATATAATTGTTATTTTTATTTAATATCAATAATATTATAGTTACTGTAAACATATCAATGTTTACCGCAATTATGAATTTGAGTATTGTTGACCGAAAAATAATTATTTTTCTAACAACTAATTTATGATAACTTTCTAAACATATTACATTTCTCACAACCATATCATGATATTTAATAGCCATAACATGATAACTTTCTATACATTTATAATATTATGTTAAAGATGCAATCAAACTATTTTTACTCTAATCATATTATGTTAGCGCTATTTGTAAAATAATTTTGAAGCAGTTGTGTCGTTTTTTTTATTTGAGAGCGGTTAAACAATTAAAAGATAAAATTCCTTAAAAAAAATAAGTTTAAAGAAATTTAAAAATTAATATATTAGCGGAGTTCATTCAAGTATTAGTGATGTAATAGTGCAAATGCCAAATATCATAGTTTTTTTGTAAAATCCAACAACAAAACACACAGAGATTTCGTTATATTTTATAAAAGTGCTACGATATTTCATCAACATCTTAAAATCGAAAAAATGGACACACGCGGTTGCCCATGAAAACCACAGATTTTTCATTTGCTCTTTTGCAAGCCTTATGTTGAACTCCGCTATTTGATTAACAATAAGAAAAATTGTAAAAAGCCACAAAATAAAAAATCGATTCAAAAATATTTTAATTTATTTTGTATTTTTATGACAGCTATGAAAGGTGCTGTATCATAATATGATTGCTTCTAAATTTATTATGATTAACATGATGATAATATGATTACTTCTTAGCTTATTATGATTAACATGACAATAATATGATTAATTTCTCAGCTTATTATGATTAACATGACAATAATTTGATTACTTCTTAACTTAGTTTGATTAACAGAATAATAATATGATTAAGGAAAAAAATATTTTGATGACATATTACGAGTATATTTAGTCATAATATGATTCAATAATAATCTTAATATGGTGACTACAATCATAATTCTTATCATAATATGTTGCTCTTAGAATATGTTTACCACAACCATGTTTTTTCTTTGCGTGTACAATTAATGTTGGAAGAATTCCAACCAATTGTAGTGGGGAATGTAAGAAAAGATAAACGCACTGTTTATTGTTGATGTTTTTGTTTAAACTTTGATATTGTTACAAGTAGAACTGTTGCATTTAATTCTTAAACGCTTAACAGTTTTATTTGGTTTAATATCTTTAGTTTTTCTAAAATCTTTGCATGAAGTTTCCTGACGATCTGGCCTAAGCAACAAGTGAAATGCGCATAGGAATAGCTTATCCCATCAACAATAAATTTCAGTGTTGTTATCAAGAATAAAAATTGGGAATTAAGCACGAATAACAGACAGGGCCTGTTCACTAAATGGAAAAGTTCACATAATCGAGACAATATAAAATAAGTATTTCAAATAATTTTTAATATGTGTACTTATGTACATAACCTATGTACATATATTAAGTTTTTATTTTAAATTAGTTTGTTAATAATAAATGTACATGGAAGTAGTCGGTTATATTAATTTCACTCCTAGCAATTACTTTACATACACTAACCATCATATAAATTTTCCTTTGCATTCGTATATGCACATTTACTAGCTTATTTCGGGGAAGAGCAGATTTATAATAAAGGGTGTTTTTTATAGAGTGACACAAGTTTAAATCATAATAAAACAAGGAAATATATTTTGATTGTAAATGAAACGGGCTTTATTGGTAAGAAAATTTTATGAAATTTAAATATGATTTCTGGCATGTGGCCGCCACGGATGGCGTGTAGAAGGCGCCCATTTTCAACAACTTTTCGCATTCTGACCATCATCATTTTTGAATACATATAGCCCAATGACTCCGCCAGCCCATAAAGTGCACCAAACAGTAATTTTTGTGGATGTAATGGTGTTTCGACAAAAACTTGTGGATTCTACTCACTCCAAGCCCGACAATTCTGCTTATTTACGTACCAATTCAACCAGAAATGGGCTTCATCGGAAAATGAAATTTTGAGTGGAAATTCAAAATCAATATCAATTTGTGCTTCAGCCCATTCGCCGATTTATTTTGATTAAAATTTTCAAATATTTGCGCGTTGCTCGGTAAGTCGACTTAAAATAAAATTTCAAAGCAAACTAAACAAAAAGCAACTATCAGCTGTTAAATGGGTGCTCAAATAAAAAAGTGATGCCAACTTATAGTTGTGATACAAAAAAATCAACGGTTGCAAGTTGTTCACATAATAGAGATAGCATAGGATTGGGACCTCATGTGTAAAAGATTTGTTGTTCACTATTCTGGATGTTCATATAACTGGTATTCATATAACCGAGCGTCTACTGTATGTATAAATTAAATTCGCTACTGAAAACATGAGGCAAAAAAAGAACATTAAGCAAAAAAAAGAATACAATTTCTTTAAAAGAGTCGTGTAATGTTGTTTGTCTCATATTTTTCAACTGCCATCACGGATAATAGAGGTAACCATGGTTAATCGAAGCAAACAATTTGAAAACATTGCCAACAAAAAACAATGGACTGATCATAGGCCATCACGGTTAATTGGGGTTACCGGTTAACCGGATCACGGATAATCGAGGCCCGACCGTATTACAGAAATCTTGTTAAAAAACGACTTGTAAAATTCTTGCGTTTTCGATTTCCATCACACCCCTGGGTCTTGCGTATAATGACTACTGCAGGAGTTGTCATGATGAGGAGGAGGAGGAGACGGTGTTTCACTTCCTCTGTCAATGCCCCGGTCTGGCGGGCGTTAGGGTGAGGCATTTTGGGAGACCGGAATTGCCATGTCTGGACGATTTGTCCAATGCGGGACTGAAATCGATCTCCCTGTTCTGCAGGAAATCGGGGTGGTTCGAGACTGCGGTGACCTCTGGGGTATAGTCTGGTGGATACTGGCTGACCCTTGTCACTGGCTAGGGGTATCACAAAGGGACCGCTATAAGGACCCAAGTGAGTCGTCTTCGTGACGGCTACTCATTTAACCTAACCTAACCTATCATACCCCTGTATTTTTTTTTTTTTTTTTTTTTTATTGGATCTCTTACGAAATTTTCAATAAGTATCCAAATCTTAATCCTAATATTTATTTATTAGATACTTTCAATGAAACATCTAGTTTACCGTATTCAAATACTTATTATTCTACATTCAATCCCAGCAGGTGCCATCTATTTATATCCAAAGACTAAACATATAACTTGATAATGCTTGCGGTTGAATTATTAATAAGTCTTATGGCCAATTTTTAGGATTGATATTTAAACACATTTATTTTTAAAATCGTTTTAAATACAAAATTCTCTTCTTCACTAAAAACTTAAGTGAAACTTAAGTCACCGATGTGGTGCACTTAATTTCAACTTAAGTTTCCATTGTAATATTTTAGCAAGGTGGCCTCAATATCACAACAATACAACAACAACAGGCAAAGCATTAACAGTCAGCTGTTTTTTCAGACCACCTTGTAAATAAATACACTTTTTTATATATTTTTTTTGTATTGAGTAGTGCTACCATACTTTTATCTTAATTAAATAAGACTTTTCAAATAAAACTCAAAAAACCAATCTGTATTTAAATACGATTTAAGTTTAAGTTTAATATTGGGATCCGTTACGGACCAGTTTGTTTTCATAAAACGGATCCGTAGCGGAATCCGTTACGGATCAGTTTTGGATCCGCAAGCGGGAGAAATTCTTTAAAAATAACGGATCCAAAAACGTAATATTACATATGTATGTATGCGTAATATGAATCAAAATTCTATTCGATAATTTTTGACGAAAGCACGGATTTGTCGGGGAAAAGCCAGATTTCCTTATCTTTAAGATATTTCAACAAGCAACAAAAAGTGGTTAGGGAAGAATTTATTGGCTTTGTTGTAAACGCATTTGAAGAGGCTTCAAAGGATATTGAAGACGTTGATGTCAATTAATGCGAAGGCACTATCATCAATAGTTCTAAAGCTTTGACAAATTTTAGTCTTGACCTAAAAAAATATGTAGGAGTTAGAACATATTGGTGTCCTCTGATGTCAGCAGAAAATGGAGCCGTTAAAAATTCTGGAAACCATGACAAATGCGAAACAAACGCCTTGCTATTCCCATAGATCAAACAACCATATTTCTAAAAGCAATAAAGTGTTATTAAAACAAAAAGTTCTATCATGTAGAAACGACAAAATTTTTTAAAAATAATCATCCCAAGCGAAACGCAGTCTTAGGAAAATTTTTGGGAGCCAAACTCTCTACATTATGCGAGACAAGAAGGGTGGACCGTCACGACTCAATTTTACACTTTGCAGCAAGTGGCCATCATATAGTAGAAGCTTTGGAAAAAAATATCTCAGTGGAAAGGTAGTATCTCCACCTTTATATTAAGTACTTTTAAATTTATTTGCGGAATATACATATTAAGTGTGATACTTATTGTTACACATCCCCTTAGTATCATTTTACGAAAGCACGATATAAATCTTCAAAAAGGATCAAGCGTTATCAATACTTTAATCATGTGCCTTGAATAGAAAAGAAATAAAGCTAAAGAACAATTTAAAGAGATTTTTGAAAAAATTAAAGTTATTTGCGTTCAAATCGAGGTTCCAATCGAAAAGACAAGATTTGAACGAACTAATCACATCCCAAATGTTGAAGATAACTACCGAGTTGTAGTTACATTCCTCTTATTAAATTTATTTAAGAAGATCTCAAAACACTTTTCCCAATAGAAATCCTAAATATATTGGACATACCTAAACTTCTCCTCAAAGTGTAATGAAATCAAATACAGATACAAAACTTTTAAAACCACAACTAGCGGATGACCTGATTATGTTTGATAAAAGAGATAAACACCTACTTACATCTAAACTTGAGCCTGAACTGTTGCATTGGCAACAAACATGGAAAATATCTGAAAATCTATCAGATAACGTTGTAGATGCTTTAATAAACTGTGATGAAGATATCTACTAAAATCTAAAAAAAATATTTCAAATTTTCGTTTCAATGCTCGTCAGCAGAGACCTGCGCCGTGGGTTTTCATCGACGGCGGCGGCTGACGCAAAAAATTGCTCGGTGGCGGCTCGCTCCGGCTGTTAGCCGATGTGGCTGTCAGCCGATGGGATATGTATATTAAAATTATATGATGTACATTTATGTAAACATATTTGTATGTGTTTATATTAAACAAACCATTTTTCAAACTATAATTTACTACTCATGGCATAAAAATATGTTTTTGTTTAAACCAGGGCTGTGGAGTCGGAGTTGAGGTTTGTGTACCGGAGTCGGAGTCGGAGTCGAAGTACCCACAAACACTAATGACTCCGACTCCGACTTTTTGGCTTAAAATTTTTTCTAATATTTTTCAAAATAAAAAAATTTTAATGACCAATTTTAGCAATTCTTTTAAAATATCAATTCATATTTAAATATAATTTTATTTTTATTCCACATAAAAAAAAACGATTTTTAAACATAAATTGATATTTAAATAAATTGGTGGAATTGGCAATAAGAGGGTCTACTTTTTGAATTTGTGAAGTCAGAA
This sequence comes from Pollenia angustigena, assembly GCA_930367215.1. Taxonomy (NCBI): domain Eukaryota; kingdom Metazoa; phylum Arthropoda; class Insecta; order Diptera; family Polleniidae; genus Pollenia; species Pollenia angustigena. The sequence continues at coordinate 231,807,198 of OV884060.1, forward strand.
GATAATGACCAGTATACTTTTCATATGAGTAGGGGAGTTAGGAAAATTGAGATAACATCTTATTTTGACAGTTCTTTTAGCAATTTATGAGAAATTTATAGATTGTATCGAAGCATGTCCTTTTCTATGTTTTTATGTGACCTAAAATTTCTGTAACAAAACTCGCTGGTTCACTGTTTGAATTTCGCCAAGATATCCCTAATGAAATAGAGCCGAATTAAGGAAGTTAAAAATTTGTTGTTTTTTATTTATCGTATATTAACAAATATTTTTGTAGCCATGTTCCGATATATGACTTGAAATCTGCTGTAGCTCCTATGGTGAAATTAAGTAAACTAAATTTTAAGTTCTAACCTTCAAGGTGAATTATAATAGAAAAAAAGGAAAAGGAGCTCGGAAAAATACATGACATTGTTCTAAATATAATTCCCATCAATCTGGGGGTAAACCCGAAAAATGATTTGAGAATTCTTTTATCTACTCAATTTAGGAAAAATTGGAGAGATAATAAAGACTTGCAATTTCAAATTTCGGTCTTTGACAATAATAATATTGAACTTGGAACGGAAAAAAGCAATGGTGTACTGAAGAAAACGATTTCAATTTAGTTGTTTAAAAATTCATATTTTTTTAACTCTGCAAGCCACATTTTGAAACACGTTGAAAATCGCAAATGATGCTATTTCTGTATTAAAATTTTGCCTTTGTCCGAATATTTTAATGATCCGAATATTTTAATGATCCCAGAAATAATAGAACTTTTTACGGTACGTTTCTCTTCAAAATGTGTTATAAAAATTGTAGAAGTAACAACTGAAGGCGCATCTGCATGTTTTAATAAAAATATATTTAATTTTCCTGAGAATGATTAAAAAAGTTGGTCTAAATATTTGACTTAATAAATAAAACAAGACCAAAACGGCAGTGTTTGAATTTATGTATATTAAAAACAAAAGACCTCACTTCACAATTTACAAAAAAGAACTTATGATGTTCTTTGTCTCTACAAATTCTGTGGTAAACAATACTTAGTACACTTGGTGCCCTTAACGTCTTAGCAAATTGGACTTGGCATTGTTTTCAACTTTTCTATCTCGAAAGCTGCATTAGATAGAACTTATGGAAATTCACACATCTATAAATTCCAACAGATGTGAATTGGTGTAGTTTATCTCTTCCCTACACAACTATTGTTACATTTTTTAGCACTGTTTGCATATATTTAATAAATAAATATAACTTTTAAAATATACTAAAGTTTAATGATCCCATACGGTTTGAATCAAAACTCATATCTTTCGAAAGTTCGTAACAAAACTCGGTGGTTCCAAAATTAAATCCATTATTTTTCTATATTACAGTTGGCTTAAAATGTTCAACTGTTGAGTTATTAGTCAAGAATGACATAACACTGTAGAATCAAAAAAGTAGAGCTCAGTTGGTCTATTTAATCGGGCGCTATATGTTTTTCGAGCTTTCCTCCTCATATGTTAAAGCTCAATGCGGCACGTTAGAATTAAAATATCGATTTGAAAGTTTTACAGAATAATTTTCTTGCTATATTCAACCATTTAAAAGGTACTGAATTAAAAAACAAATTAAAAGAGTTTAAAGTCAAATAAGAACTAGTCTCATAAATAATGATAGGTTAGAGTAGGAGTCAGAGTTGGAGTCGGAGTTGGAGTCGGAGTTGGAGTTGTACTTAAAAAATTACAGCAAAAGGAGTCGGAGTCGGAGTTATAACTATTTCTTGACGACTCTACAGCCCTGGTTTAAACAGGAATCACATGTTTTCAATGACACAGGAAATCAAACATCAATTGAATAATTAGCTATTCCAGAGGTACAAAATTTAAAATTTTTACATATAAAACAATTATAATAAAAAACACCATCTTTTTTTAGAACTTCTTTTTATCTTTGTTCGGCTTGAAAACGGTCTCTTAAAAAAGGACAAAATGTGGTACAGTGACATACCAAAATTTCGACCACGTTGAAGGCTAGTCTTGGTGTGTTGACCGCGTACACGAATACCTCAATAGTGACGCAAACAAACATATTTGCGTTTTACTCTTAAATTCACTTTTCTTGTTAAGCATATTTTCGTAATGCACGAAATCTGAAATGAACTCGCTGATCTCCGTATCGCTGGAATCAGTTTCATCCTCTATTACTTTTGAAGTTTTAAAAAATCTGTAATTTTGTTATTCTCACACATAATTATTTAATTTTGAATTGCAGCCAAATATATAGTTTTTAAAACAATCAACACTTAAGGCTGTTTAACAAAAGTGATTTGGTCAAATTTTTACAGAGTTAAAACTTTTCGGCGGGAAAATACGCAGAATAGTTATCATAAAAAATTATAAAACGATTGCACCAGTGTTCACTCATTTTCCTATATGTCGTTATTTTAAAAATTTTGATGAAATGTGGGTGCTTTTTAAACAAGAAACTTATGGCCGTTTTCTCATTACACTATTATCTCTTATCCCAACGAAAAACTGAATATTAAAGAAATTTGGTTTTCTCAATGTCTAATTTGCTTCTATTCTGTCGCAAAGCTAAAGGCTAGATTACACTATTATACTTTGTATTAATACATGTCAAAATCTCAAGTAATATGACAAAGTGTGATAGTGTGAATGCAATGTGTCACGAAAATGACAAGTATTATGAAAAAAGTTTGACATCCCATACGACGACAATGACACAAGAAAATCATAAATTGCTTATTTAAAAAGATAAATTTATTTTAATTTATATGGAACTGATCTTATATTTTATTTAACCTTATTTTATTGTTAAGTTTTTTTTTAATATAATATACACATATGTGACGCGCAAAATAGAAAGGGACCTAAGGGTTTTGTTCAGGAGAGCCATTTTATCTTTGTATCTTTGGTGTATAATCACTGAGCGTGTTGGTATTGGTCTCATTTGAAAGCGACACATTTCAGCCTTGAAACGCGCGTAGGTCGTCTCTACCTCTTGTTTTGTGTAATTGGTTTTTACTTTTCCCTTTACCTTACTGGTCCCTTTCTCTATGCGCTGTCACATATTGTTTTTAATAAACTTTTAAAAACAAATTTTTTTTTACTTTTTTGTATCATACAAAATTTCCCCCCTAAGGCTCAAGCTGTATCCGCGCCTGTTCAATGCATATGAATACAAATACAACAATAAAAAACGTCAGGCTTTTTGCAATTTCCCAACAAACACGGAGCTTTGATTTCAAATTGAAAATGATTTGAAATCAAACGTTTTCTCAAACGACAAACGTTTGAGAAAATTCTCAAATGTTTTTCAAATGTGGATATTAATACAATGTGGAACATAAATATAAATATTTTATTTTTTTAATTTAAATTCATTATTTATTTAAATAAACTGTGAGATAAACATTCGGCAACATAGATAAAAGATGAAATGAGGTTCTTTCCGTCCTCTAATTCTTGCAAAGACGACATTTGCTCCCTTTTATTTTGAGGATTGTAGCACCGCGATCGTTCAACAAACTTTCTTCACTTTCCCGTTTTATTTTCCTTTTTTTGTATTCTTAATCATTGGAATTACTCACAAATAATTTTTAGTTTTCGCAAGAAATAAACTGTTCACTTTATATTAAAATTTATTTTTAATAGTAAAACACATGTAACCACAAAGTAAAACATTTTTCTTTAATCGACATTTTTAATGCTTTTTTCGCTTTAGTGTTGCCAAGTTTATTTTTGATTTGAATTTAACATTTGAAAAACATTTGACATCAAATTGATAAAACATTTGAAATCAAATGTTTATTTTGAAATCATTATCAATTTGAATACATATAAATATTACATCACGCCTTGGTATTCAAAAGTGAAATGCTTAAAATCGTAAACATAAATAGAAGCGATGCACTTTACTTCACAAATAGCGACAAAATCAAATCTTGCGTTCATTTTGGGAGACCCTTTACAATAGTTTTATTTTGCTTTAAACATATTACCCAAATTTTTCCTTAAAAAATAATTTAGTTTTAAAAACGTGTTTTTAGATCTTTTTTTAATAAGGCCGTTATTATTAATTATTAAATTTTTCAATAAAATTTTTATTATACTTGATTAACTGGAATTGTTCAATTAACTTTGTGTGTGAAGTTAAATTTTAAAATTTATAACCCTAGACACATTCTGTTATGTTTACAGAACAAAGTTAACTACTTAACAGACCTAATGTTAACGCTGTATTAATGGATAAGTCCAGATTTCTGGAAAAGAAGTCAACGTGGGCGAAAAAAAAAGGATTAGGATTTGTGGACAATGCTATTCTCCATCGTTTTGCATCCCCAAAATTTTTAACAGAGCGAGTTGGACCGACTTATGGCCAATTTACTCTTTTGAATTCTCTAGGGGAGGAATCCAGATTTCTTGTAAAGGAGTCAACGTGGGCGAACAAAAATGATTAGGATTTGTGGACAATACTATTCTCCATCGTTTTGCATCCCCCGAATTTTTAACAGAGCGAGTTGGACCGACTTATAGCCAATTTACTCTTTTGAATTCTCTAGGGGATGAATCCAGATTTCTGGAAAAGGAGTCAACGTGGGCGAACAAAAATGATTAGGATTTGTGGACAATACTCTTCTCCATCGTTTTCCATCCCTAGAATCATTTTTTTTTCGCCCACGTTGACTCCTTTTCCAGAAATCTGGATTTATCCCCTAGAGAATTCAAAAGAGTAAACTGGCCATAAGTCGGTCCAACTCGCTCTGTTAAAAATCCTGGGGATGCAAAACGATGGAGAATAGTATTGTCCACAAATCCTAATCATTTTTGTTCGCCCACGTTGACTCCTTTACAAGAAATCTGGATTCCTCCCCTAGAGAATTCAAAAGAGTAAATTGGCCATAAGTCGGTCCAACTCGCTCTGTTAAATATTCTGGGGATAGAAAACGATGGAGAATAGTATTGTCTACAAATCCTAATAATTTTTTTTCGCCCACGTTGACTCCTTATCTAGAAATCTGGATTCATCCCCTAGAGAATTCAAAAGAGTAAATTGGCCATAAGTCGGTCCAACTCTTTCTGTTAAAAATTCTGCGGATGGAAAACGATGGAGAATAGTACTGTCCACAAATCCTAATAAGTTTTGTTCGCCCACGTTGACTCCTTTTCCAGAAATCTGGATTCATCCCCTAGAGAATTCAAAAGAGTAAATTGGCCATAAGTCGATCCAACTCGCTCTGTTAAAAATTTTGGGGATGCAAAATGATGGAGAATAGCATTGTCCACAAATCCTCATCATTTTTTTTTCGCCCACGTTGACTCCTTTTCCAGAAATCTGGACTTATCCATTAATACAGCGTTAACATAAGGTCTGTTAAGTGGTTAACATTGTTCTGTAAACATAACAGAATGTGTCTAGGGTTATAAATTTTAAAATTTAACTTCCCACACATAAATATTCTGACTAATCGAAATTTTAAATAAGCGAATTATCACACGTCCATGAAATTATGAAATTTATAATTTCAGTCTTGTGACACCCACCCTAAAAATACTCTTGACAGAGAAAAATATTTAATTTATTAAAACTGTCATAAGAAGTAAATTAAAGTTAATCTATACTCTTACCTCGATCATTTTGCGTTACGGTATTTCCTTGCGTTAATAGTATTTGCGATTCTAGCTCTTGCAGTTCGGATTTTAGCTCAGCTATTTTACTGTTACTCTTTTTAACGATGGCGGCAACATCATTCAACGAACGACGGTCTTTAGCAACTTCTCTCAGTTTTTCCGCTCCTTCTTTTATTTTTAACTCTTTTCGAATTTCTCGTCGTATTGCTTCTTTGATTTCTTCAAGACGACTGGGTAAGGCGCTTTCTGGTAAATTATCTGTGAAACCATATTTGTAGCTAAGCTCGTAAAGTACAGGGTGTTTTATATATTCTCCCTGAAATAAATGAAAAGACATTTTTTAATTAATCTTTGTGTATTATAACGTATTGAATTATGATGAAATGTTATTTTTACATATTATATTTTTTTTTTAATTTTACTGCCTGTTTTTAGAAAGCGAGTGATAAAGTGACTCTTTTAACTAACATTTGAAACAAAATTTCAAAAGTTAAACTTTTGAAATTTGCACTCGCGTTCTAAAAACAGGCTGTAAGTCAATATTTTATACGTTCAGCAGATTTTATTAAAATTTCATGTTTTCTTATTTATAAATAAAGGTGATGCAAAATGACCGAGGTAAGAATACAGAATAACTATAATATTCTTATGACATTATTAATGAATTAAACCTTTTTCTTTGTCAATAGTAGTTTTAGGGTGGGTCGGAATAATTATTTTTAGATAACTACAAAACAATTAAATCCTTTTTTCTACTGCTACAAAATATTTCTAAAAAGCTCTAGCTAAAACTATAACAATAAAATCTTTATTAATTGTAGCAATCTTATATGTCACATATGACTTATTGGACAGGGAAGTTGTTAATACAAACAACCGATTCGGCTGATCAAAAGCATACACATTTGGAGAGCCCAGAGGTAAACCGAACCAAGTCATGAAATATAAGCCTATATAGATTTCACAACTGGTGCGAAATTCTTCTCAAAATAATTTAACATTATTCAGTTAACGGACTAAATCAAAATGTGTTTCATTCCTAAAGTAACGGTAATTAGTCCAAGTCGATGGCTCCAGAAATTAATGGCAGTTCACTTACTCAACCTGAAAATATTTTTGAATTGTCTTTTTTGTCTTAGTTTGCTTCAGCTCTGACCCTTCCGTATATACCAAACTTTGCGAATTTTTTTTAACGGTTAGAACAAGTACGTATGTCAATTTTTGAAATAATTATACAAGTTTTTACATTATTATAAATAAATACTTTATAGAAGGAAAGCTGCACAATTATTAACCACAGTAATAGAAGAAGATAATGGTTACGTCTAACGCTTATTCTTAATAGCGATGATCCTCCTATTCGATTAAAAGATGTTAATGTTTCCTTCAACTCAGCTAATCATTAATTTTATATAGTACGATAAAACAAAACTAGAAGTATAGTCGGTCAAGCCTGACCATATGATACCCTACACCACAGTATTTAAAAACACATCATGCTGATGTGTCCATATAAATATGGATTTATCTATGTTTATAAACTTCATGAAAATCGGTTTGAAAGTTTGTGAGAGGCAGAAATTGCCCCTACCTCCCCTTGTGGTCCTATTTTTGAAAAACTGTATAGCTTATGTGTCCATATAGATACGGATCTATCTATGGTAAAAATTTCATTAAAATCGGTTTAATAGTTTCTGAGAGGAAGAAATTTCCCCCTATCTTCCCCCGTGGTCCTACGATTCGGCCCATTTTCAAAAGGGTTGGTCCTTGCGCCAATAAGAACCTTTAACCCAAATTTCATCCAGCCAGCCTGCCAGCCGGACGGACATCGTTAGTACTTTAAGGTGGGTCTAGGACCAATATTTTAAGGCATCACACACATCAGCACAAATGCATAATACAGTGTCCACTATTGTGGTGTGGGTATAAAAAAGAAAATTCAAACGTCAAGAACAACTTGTTATTATTTATTTTGTTTAGTTATTTTAGGTAACGATATATTTGTTTTATTGTTTAAGTCCTACAAATAAATGAAAACAAATTATGTTGTGTTAAGTCCTGACCTGGAAGACACCATGTACATGCAATTTTCACTCATAAAAACATTAATTCTCGTATACACGTTGATAAGATACTTTCGGGAATCAGGTATTGAAGGGATATCCTAAATATTCCAATAAAGGCCTGATTTTTCATCACTTGTGGGAGAGTTCGGCCTGAGTGAGGATTAAACCTACGCTACTCAAGAGATGCTGCTAACACTTTTCCAAAAGCAGCGGAGGTTAGAAGGCTCTAGCTCCTAGCCAAGGGGCGATTATGAACTCAAATTGCTACCTGTGTGTGTTGGTTGCGTTCACACTCGGAGTCAGTTGATAAGCGCATTGTCCGTCACCCAGTGTTCAATATCACCATGGAGCAGGACCTAGGGCCAGAGACCTGCGCCGTCAAGTTTTGTCGGCGGCGGCGGCTTGCAAAAAATTTGCCGGCGGCGGCTCAAAGCCGGCTTAAGCCGACTTAAGCTTAGGCCAATTTAAAAATTATTTTTTTACCAACTTTCATATTTTAGTTTGAATAATAAAATTTATTTGCATATATACTTATTTTAATGCTTGTTGACTATTATCTATTTCTAAATGAGATTTTTAATTTTTACCGCAAGACCTTTGAAAATATGTTAACAAGGACTACATCTTACTCATTAAAATTTTTATTTATTAAAAAAAAAACTGTTTTTATTAAAAATAAAAAGAATGGAAAAATGTTTTTTCTAGTTTTGGTTATGCATTTCTTGTAGGGTATATTCGATTTAATGACTGTGACCGGCGGCTGATTTTAAGCCGACTTTAGTTGATAAATTTTCGGCGTCGGCGGCTGTTTAAAATAATCGGCGGCGCGGCTCAGCCGGCTTAAGCCGTCAAGGTGCAGGTCTCTGCCTAGGGCAGATATCCTTGTAAATATATTCCATAAATAATGCTTAGCTATGTTTGTTTGCATATCAGCTGCGAAGCATATGATTTTAGGAATGCCATACATTTACAAAGTTTAAACGGTTGCGTTTGGGAATACGTGACATTCGTTTACGAAGGCAGCCATTTTGAAAACAACATTAATTTATACTTTGCAGTGATGAAGTCAGACTGACAAGTTCAAAACTTTTAGACGTTGAGTTTAAATTAAAAAAATATGTCTATATATGTTTATCGTAAGCTAAAATGCAAAAAGGCGTAAATAACGAAATTATAATTTTACAGGAGAAGCAGAAAACTTTGTTAAATCAAAACTACCCTGCAAATAATACTGGACTACCTGATCCTTTTTTATCAAATGGACTACTCCTTGGACTGGTCCAATGTAATGCAAGCATGGACCATGTCATTGTTTAAAAGTGTTGGTAGTGGGACGACATGTCTTCGTTTTTTAACGACATGTTTTCGTTTTAAAACGACTTCAAAACTAATCCTCTTGAGTATACCATGGAGTAGTTTTAAGACTACTCGTTTGTAATCCAAAGCTGGGTTATATGGTCCTGTCCTAGGACATCGTAATGTTAATAGACCATGTTTTTTCCATACGTTTGGATTACTTTTGGAAAAGTTCTAGTCCCTTGTGAGCTACATTTTATACGCGTGTTTGGACTAGTCCTATTATTTGCAGGGTAGGAACATGTCAGAAAAAAATGATTTGACAAGTCGTTTATTGAATACTTCAAACAATTTCCAAAGAAAACCATTTAATTTTGTTAGAAAAAATGTGTAATTACGTCGTTTTGCATTTATCATAAACTTACTTGTAGTTACGTCCCTTTGTTTTTTGTTAATAAAAGCGTTATTTTTGATCGCAGAAGTGTAAAATTTTGTCAAGACGTGAAGTTTAATGGCATTCATAATAATTACGCCCTTTTGCATTTTACCTTAATTGTGTGTTCCTCTTTTTTGGTCTATCCAGAGCTTTTTGAAGCCCACTGATGGGTTGGAAAGCTGAAAATTAGGCCAAATCCTAACGTAGCCGGATTTTTGATTTTTGAAGAATTACAAGGAAAAAGGCCATGGCAAAATTAAATTTTTTAACATTTTAGATTATATTAAAGCCCCCATAGGAACTGAAAATATGGTACTGACTTAAAGTAGTTTTTCTTCTTGCCTGGCAAGGACAGGCTTAATAGCTAGTGTTTTAAAATTTATTCTCAATTACAAGTTTAATGGGCCTGCTCTGAAAACAACTTTAACTCAAACCATGTGATTTTAAATCACATGTGCCTTTTAAAATCAAACGTGTGATATTTTGGTGTTCCGTTTTTGAGTCCCTAAGTTTGATTTTCAATTGCCAAAAGCACACCGATAAACACAAAAACGGTAAGACTTTCAGAACAACACAAAATCAAACGCTTGATTTTAAAAGCACGTGATTTAAAATCACGTGATTTTCAGAACAAACCTGTTAACTTATTTATTTTTTTGGTCTGAAAAATCTTAACCGTATTTGAGTGAGAATTTTGCTAACAAAACTTGCTTGTGTACAGGAAACTTGATAGGCAACAAAGCGAAGCTTATAGCCTTTTCACACTTGCATAAATTTTGGATGAACGCATGGAAGATGTTGAAAAAATGTGGCACTTGCAACATTTAACATCTACTATCAATCAAAAATGTCACCATTTTCACGACTTTTAACTTTTTTCTACAAGAGTGCCAAAATTGTAAAAGAAAATAAAATAAATAAAAAAAGAAAAACTTGAACAATGGTAACGCTGCTTTCAAAATTAATGTCATTGTGTTAGTGATGCCACAATTATAATAGAATTTATTGCCACTTTGGAAGTGATGACCCTAAAATAATCGGAAAATGTAAAATGGAATACAATAATATAGAAACATCTTGCAAAGGTGTTTCACTCCCCTGTAAAGTTGCAATTCTGTGGGTTAGGACCTTTCTACATGATACCAACGATATGTATGTATATAAAAATAATTTCCTAATAAATCTAATAAATTTTTTTAACTTCCCGCATATTTGTAATATAAATCAACTAAAAAGTTTAAACTTAAGGATTGAAAAATATAAAACTAACATAAAACCTAAACGAAACTGCAACATTTTTACCAATTATAAAACTATTATTTTTTTCCAAGATTCAGAGAAATAAAGAAAACTTTTCCGAAAGTGAAAAAATGCGCGGTCAAAAAAAAACTCCAAAATACAAAAACGCCTTAAGTAAACTAAAAAACCATAGAGGAGAAATCCCTTGCGCCCGGCCGAAGGCCGTCTGTGCAGAGAAGCTTTACTATCTGTTTGTAGAACGCGAGTGCAAAAGTGACTCGTTAAACTAACATTTAAAACAAAAACAAAAGTTCAAAATTTGTTATCGATTCAGGATGTTGAATATAAACCTCACCTAAGCGTCAAGTTTTTTCAACATTTTATTTGGCATTTCTCAATTTCAGACTAACTCCATTTGAACCATTTAAAGATACACAATCGAGCAACGTGTAAAGTTATTCAGGCTTAATATCAAAATACATTTCGTGCATTTCATATTCAGTGACGAGTCACACTATCACCTCAGTGGATTCGCCGATAAGCAGAATTGCCGCATTTGGGCGAATGATAATCCATCATCATCGGGCCGTATTTTTTCCAGTTACTGTGAATGGTGTTCGCTATCGTGAGATGATAACCAACATTTTATGGCCCGAATTGGAAGATATGGATGTGGACGATATGTGGTTTCAACAGGACGGTGCCACTTGCCACACAGCTAACGAAACAATGGCACTTTTGCGATCAATTGTCAAGATCATGTGATTTGACACCGTTAAACTTCTTTCTTTGGGGTTATTTGAAAGAAAAGGTGTAAGTCGATAAGCCAACAACAATTCAAGAGCTAAAGGATTCAGCACATTAACGGCATAGAACCTCATGCCTCAGCGTCATCGAAAATTTGGGCCATCGGATGGAGGTGTGCCACCGAGGTCGTTTCCAATCATTTCTGTATATATCAATTACTAAAACAAAAGTTGTTTTACTAGATCTTACAGCAATTTGTCAAAATAATAAACCGAAAAACCGCCCAAAAACGTTTCTTAACTATGTTAAAAACTAATAATTACCCAATAAATACGAAAAATCGCCAAAAAATGGATGATATATCCTTTGCAAAATCAGCCGAATTTGCATGGGAAATTTTAGAGTGATTTTGCTGGCAGCCAAAATGGTTTTGTGCATTTAAAAATAAATAAATTGTTTATGTATATGACTTACAATGGTACGAATCAATAAATCAATGACATCACGAAAATGGGAACAAAAGTGGACTTGAACATACAAACACAAAGAACAGGAATTAAAACTTTTGGATAACAATATAACAAATAAGGATAGATGATTGATTGTCTAGGACGTGATGAGATCTATAAAATACATAAATACCAACACACACATAAAAATAATGCAAATCTACAGTAGGATAAAAGTTTATTACCTCCATATCAGTGTCATAAAACACGGATGAAGCATGTGTGCTTACTGTGACACATACAGTCCCCCGTCTTAAGGACTTGAGTGATCCTTTAGAAATTTTACGAACTCGAATTGACTTCAAAGATCTTGAGCGTTGTAGTTCCATATCTGGCGCTGAATTGTGTCGAGTACGCGACGTATTCAAAACGGAAATATCTGAGTTTGTTTGTTGATATTGATTGCGGTATGGGGAATTGGTTTGGGACGAGTTATGTGTTGTTAAGGCACTTAATTGGTTTTTTATGCGTAAAAATAGGTTATGCATTAGAAAAGTGGCTGCTTGTTTGATTATTTTGTGAATTTTAATTAAGACGAATTCACGACATTTTATAATGTCATTTGAGAAGTAATTGCACTAGAACACAGTCTATTAAGGAAAAAAATATGATGATATATAAACATTTTCGTCAACATAATATAATAAAGAAGGGATACACTAGAAATCTTGACAGAATATACGATTATTTGACGTTTATTTTAAAACATAATATTGGTGAGAAGAAAGAAAGAAATCAAAAAAAAAAACTCACTACAGTACTTATGGCGTCCCTACGACAATTGGATCTTCGCTTCGAAACGACCCGAGTGTTACTGGGCCAAAGATTATCAACCTAGCAAGAGCTGTATCAATCGGAAGTATTTTTTCCGGAAAGAACTTCTAAAGGCAGGGAACCTGTTACAATAACAACAATATTAATGGCATACTTTTAACTCATTTTTACAATATTTTTACGTTCTACTCAAAGCATTTATTAATTATCGACATTAGCATTTTTTAAAATCACAACATCACACAGATTAAAAACCTTAAAGGTTTTTATTCGTTTCTTACATAAAAAATTACTAGTGTATTTAAAAATCAATGAATTTTCAAAAGTGAATGGCGTTTTTTGAACGTCGTTTGTATTTTGTTGGTTCGGTTTCACGCATTAGAGTCAAGCAATAGTCTCCCAGCATGCTTTTGTCTCAAAATCCTTGAAAAATTCTTTCAATGTTCATTAAATCTTGGTGAGCACGCTCCCCTTGTTCGCGCTCACTGTTCCTAGTTTTTTTTTGGAAAAAATCTTAATGCGAATAAAGAATATCAAAACATTGTCGGTGTTCACGGTTTGTCAAAGTCAATGATTGCAAAACAAAAATAATGTAAATATGCATATTTTAATGATTCTGATATTGCATTTCAGTAACACACGATCTCCCTGTCATGCTTATACGCTACTATTATGAAGATTTGGAATGAATGCGGGCTTCTGTCAAATAAATAATTGTGAAATTGTAGTGTCAGTATTGAATGTGTTACAGTATTGCCAGCATGCGTTAAAAAATTAACAAGATGTGATAGCCAAATTTGTATTCCAGATTCGAATTCAGGGCACCCAGATTAGTTAAAAAACATGTTTCGTTTCAGCAGTAAATTTTTTAACAAATTTGTGGACCAGTGTAGTCCTCACCAGAAATTTTTGCAAAAAATAAATTTTTTTTAATCTGAATTTCTGATATTCCAAAAATATTTCAAACTAGCATTTAACCCGCTACTTCGTTAGCGTCTTCTTTTCCTTCGTGGAAATATTTGTATGCCAAAGCTTCTTTTTCTAGGATTAAATTTAGAGGATTAAACAACTTACAAAACCATACGATCAGATCCGACACAAAAATTACAACGTACAAACAACAAAATAGTCATGGATTTGTACAAGGAGGAACACATAACAAGATACGAAAAATTGAAACTAACATCCTATCCAGCCACAGCACCCAGACTATACGGACTCCCGAAGATCCACAAGCCTGACATGCCACTCCGCCCAATTTCATCCTCGATAGAGGTTCCATGCTACAGCCTGACAAAATATATTGGACTCATTTAAAAAAATCTTGTATTAGAAAAATATAATATAAAAAACTCATTAGAACTTAAGGAAAAACTCAAAAATATTACTTTAGAAGACGACGAAATCCTTATTTCCCTGGACGTCGTATCCCTATTTACGAACATACCAATCCACTTGGCAATAAATAACATAATGTCACAATGGAATATTTTGAAAAATCACACCACAATACCAAGGGCTCAATTTCTTAAAATTCTACAGTTCTGGTTCTGTCTTAACGACAACAATTATTTTATATATGACGACACCTACTATAACCAAACTTACGGAATGCCCATGGGTAATCCATTATCTCCAACAATAGCTGATATCGTTCTAGATACACTATTAGAACAAGTTACCACGGATCTTAAAAAGGAAAATGTAAATATAAAACTAATTTCAAAATATGTGGACGATTTGTTTGCGATTATTAGAAGAAAGGAAAAGGAACTGATTTTAAAAACATTTAATAACTACCACAACAAAATAAAATTCACGATAGAAAAATAAGAAGACAATTGTATCCCATATCTAGATATGAAAATATTTCGGGAAAACAAAATTATAATAACGGATTGGTATTCGAAAACTATTGCCTCAGGTCGCCTTATAAATTATCACTCTACACATCCAAAAAGTCAAAAAATAAATACTGCACTTAATTTAATAACAACGGCTTTAAAATTTTTGGTAATACAAATTTTGTTATTCGTTTTTAATTCCCAATTTTTATTCTTGATAAAAACACTGAAATTTATTGTTGATGGGATAAGCTATTCCTATGCGCATTTCACTGGTTGCTTAGGCCAGATCGTCAGGAAACTTCATCCAAAGATTTTAGAAAAACTAAAGATATTAAACCAAATAAAACTGTTAAGCGAATAAGAATTATAAGCCCCAGTTTTACTTGCAACAATATCAAAGCTTAAACAAAAACAACAACAATAAACAGTGAGTTTATCTTTTCTTACAATCCCGACTACAATTGGTTGATTTTTTGACATTTAGAGTTTTTTTGCATTGATTTACATATTGCTATTTCCACAGGAAAGTCAATTTTTTTTGTCAAGTTACGCCACAAACGTCCATTTTCACCAAGTTCGGTTAAAACTAACTTTCAATTAAAGTTCCGATTACCAATATGTTTTGACAGCTATAACCGATAGTTAATTATAACCGAACTTGGTGAAAATGGCCGTAAGCATTTTAAATTGTTTCTCATAGAATAATTAATATATTTAAATTTTTTAAAATAGAGGGAAAATCTCTAACATTATGGGTCTTAAATACAAGATTAATTGCTTGGTGGCGTAACGTTACACTTCTGTGGAAGTGCCCATATAAAACTGGCATCAGATTAGTTTTAGCAAGTAGCATTCTTGTTCTTAAAGGTGTCGATGCTGGGTCCGCCAAAGAGTTAATGGGGTCGACCACGTAAGTGTCATATTCCTAAATTCTTAACAGATTTTACTATTTCAATCTGCTGATTTTTTATAAATATATGAGGTTTAACATAAGGTTTCTTAAGACACCTTTGAATAACTATGCATTTAGATTTTTAAGGATTTATTTCTCAGCCATTTGGGCAACGACCACGTATAAATACGATAAAGTTGCTGATTAAAGGCAGAATTAGTCTTTACTTTCTGTTCTGTTACGAATCAGCTGACTTGTTTTTGTTATTAAAAAACCTATGAAATTGATTAGTTTTTCTGTTCTGTTGCGGTTCAGTTTGTTAAAATCAAAAACATGTTAAGTATTTGTAAGTGACAGCAAAATAAATAATAAAATAACATATTTATATTGAAATAAACTGTTTTTTGATTTTAAGAATTCATAAAATTAAATTTTTTCAAATTTATGTTCATTAAAGTTATTAAAATAAAACAATGGACGGTGCAAAGCTAATAAATTTGTCATAAATGGCTGATAAGTTACTACGGAAAAAGTAACTATTACAATTTCATAACAGAACGGCACGGAACAGAACAGAAACAGAAAGTAAAGACTAACTGAGCCTTAAGGATATAATACACTGGTCGATTAAGGCATTATTACAACTGGTATAAAGTTGAACGTCATCCGTGTACATTCTTACATTACAATTCGTTAGGATGCCTGGGAGTTCATAAGCTTACAGTGAGAATAATAGTGGCCGAACAATGGACCTCTGAGGTATCCCTCTTGTTACAGGCAGGGCCTTGGACTTCTGAATTCCAGTTTCAGCATTCTGATATCTGTTACCCAAGTATTATGACAATAACTGAGTAGCGGTCGAAGAGAAAGTGAAAAATGTTTAAGTTTGTAACAGAGAATGTCATAATCCACAGTATCAAACGCTTTTGAATGATCCAAAAGTATTTTCATACTTAAAATACGCTCGTCGATCTTGTTTGGGTTGGTCTGATACATAAAAAAAATATGAACGAAAACAATGGAATCGATAAGCGCACCATTTAAATAAATTATACCATAACAAACTATTTAATAATTTTTCTATAAATTCTTTTTGTTTGAAACATTTTCACAATTGGATGACTTCGATTTTACTACAGAATATCTTATTGTGCCTAGGTGCCTTCATAATTATTACAACAAATGATTCAAATTTCAATTAAAGGTTTTAAGAGAACAATCTATTAAATTCTCATCATGTCAAGAAGTCTTTAGAAAGAAAATCGATTAACTTATAGCTGAATAGCTATTTATTTACAAATCCTTTTAAAAAGGGTTAAAAATAGTAAAATATCGATTATTTAGTGAAAAAGGCAAAAAAAAGCTAATAAACATGTATTGTATTTCTATTTGCTACACATGTACAATAAAGTTAACAGGATGACAACAAGAACTTGACGCTTTACATCCATCTATTTCTTTACTATAAAAGAATGTATAGAACCAGTGTTGCCAGAAAAGTTTTGGCCCGTGTCCCCGGTGTAAAGTTTAATGTCCCTAAAAATACCTATTTAAAAATTAAAATCCCCAATTTTGTCCACAAATTTTTAATTTTTTAATAACACATTTCTTATGAACAGGGAAACCAAAAATATACAATTGCATGTTTTTCCTTGTGCGAACAATGAAGGCAGAAACAAAATATTAGAGCTATTTTTGAATTTTGGCATCGATATGTTAGTGCATATTTTTGCATATTTTTACGTTTTGATTCAATTTCACAATCAACATTTAATTTTTACTCAAAAATTGTAAGACAAAGCAGGTTGTCGCTAAAGATTAATGTTTAAGGTTTTTTAAACTTTAAAATTTTATACAAATATGTATAAGAAAAAATTAAGGAAAAAGCAATTATGTACAAACGTTTTTGGCAATGTGTGTAATACATAGAAATCTAGACCAATCTTTTAGTATAACGACTTAGAATAACTTTTTTAAGTAATATAACGATGTATATCCGTACGTCTGGCTAGTTGTCTGTCCATGTTAACCTTGTGCGCAAAGTGCAATTGCAATCTTGTAGATAATTTGATCAAATTTGGTTAATACACTTTTTAATTGTACTGAGGATGAGGATGAAGATGGCCATCCCTAAAATCCATTTTAGACAAAAAATCTCATATGGATGTTAATATGTAGATAATATTCGGCACAAATAACTCTTATATGAATTAACATAACTCTGGTTTTGTGAGCCGATGACGGCCCATCGTTTCCAAATAGGGTAAAATCTCGAATATATATACTATGAAGTTTAGGCTTTACCGATTATATTTTTAGGATTGTTTTTATTAAATTGAACTGTTATTAAATTGTTGAATATTTTGTTTTCAAATTATCAATTTTTGAATTTTTTTGGGGCATTTTTAACAATTTTCAGGGCATATTTTAAAGTTTTTACTGCATATTATATGCACATAAAACGTGTTTTTAGAGCCTATTTCTGGTTTTCTGGTTCTTGCAATTTTACATGCCTCGAGCTTATTTATTATCATAGGATTGGAAATTTAAAGGCCGAATAAAGATAATATAATTAAATTATAAATAAAATAAATTCAAAGAAAATTTCAAATTCCCACATTTTGGCCAAAATTCCCACATACGAAAATCTGTCCCCAAATCAATGTTCAAATCCCTAACTTGCGAAAAATGCCCTCATCTGGCAACACTTTATAGAACTCATAATTCATAAACGTTATCACAATGTAAATAAAACATCATACACACGAACTTGCACTTTCAACACACATAAGCACACGCACACACTTTTCATTTTGAAAATTTGCTGATGTTCAAATAGGTGTGCTGTAAACACATATTCGCTTTTAATTTATATGTTTGTATCTGTATCTGAATATAATACGGTAACAAAACGTTCATTAGAACTTATCTATGAGTAATTAAAATGACTTTTTAATTTCGATTAAATTCAGTAACAAATACTTTCGTTAGGAAAAATTGTTAATCACTACACGATGGCATCCATCACGCTTTTAATACGTTCATTAAGGCCTATTTATGTGTTTCATTTTTGTTTACTAATTGGTTTAGGGCTATACATATACACATGTATGTATGTATGTTCATACGAAGATACATAGATACTTATAGATTTTTTAGATACGTATTGATGTTTTTGTTTAATACAAATCGCAAAGTTTCATTAATTTAATTTTAGCCTTGATGCTTGTGTTCATAAATTATTGTAAGAAATGCATTTACGAAAATTTTCAATTAGATTATTTTTTTCTGTCTTTTTGTTTTGCTTTTACCACTAACGCGTTTACGGAGAAGACGAAACTAACGGAATGTACGGTTAGAGAATTAGCGCCACATGACTTTAACGCTTCAAATTTGTAATAATCACTGACTGAGTCACACTAAAAGAGAAATGAATACATTATAGACAGGCACAATAAGCGAAAAGCATACTAATACGTAGACATAAAAACAAGAATTAAAATACGACAGAACGTAATAAAATGAAAACAGTGAAAATAATAATACGATAAACTTTTCACTTCTACTCCACTCTTTTGCAACTGTAACTAAATAAAAAAATAACAACCGTTATGCGGCACAACCACGGTTGCCAGATTTGACGATTTATCGTCATTTTGACGGATTTTAAGTTCAAAAATTACCTATAAACGAATAAATGGTTCATGTCTCAAATTTTACGATTTATAAAAAAAGACCAATTATAAGGTTTGATTGTCAGTAATTTTTAGATTTAGGCAGTTTATAATGCAAAATTCTCTTCAAATCAAAGTTTTCAGTGCAATAAATATGTAAATCGGCGATAATATGGTGCTTTGATGACGCTTAAATCAGTTATCGCTTCGTATTTTTGCTATATTTTAAGTCGCAGCGATGCAAACCTGCTTTTTCGAACGCTATAGCAAGCAGCAGTCACACTCTTTAAACGATTGACGATTTTTGGTTGTGCACTTTCATAATTCTATTAATTTATTTGCTATCGATATGGCTCTTTCTCGAGTAATGCCTTACATTCTACATCTTTGAATTCAATATCGAAATGTTCATTTTCAATGTGTCTTAATCAATCTATAAAAGTGCTTTTGAAAAGAACATGTTGTTAGCCATACACTTTCACAAGACCCAATTAGGGTTAAATATCTCATTTCCAACACAGCAGAATATGTTAACATGTTAAATTCAATTATCTTATATGTGATATATTTCTAAATTTGCGAGCCATTCTTTTTTTTAACAGGAAAAAGTTAATTAACTAGAAATATATAATAGAAGGAATACTTAACGTAACTTGTTAAAGATAATTTATTAATTAATTGAAAAATATGCCCTGTTTTATATAAGTTTCTTTTTGGTTTAATCGAACTAGTGGTTTTTGGTTTTTATTTTTTTAAATGAGGCTCAAGTTCATTATATTATATTGATGTATAATTTATTGAGCTTTAGGTTTTTCTTTTTTATATAAAAAATGTTTTAACATTTATTTTATAATTGCAATATTTCGATACAGCAATGTGTATCATCATCAGGGAAATAATTAAGCGTTTTTTTTTTTAATTTTTATTCTTGACCGAAAAATAAATTTTTTTTTATTTTAAAATAAATCAATATCTCACAGAAAACACCAAAAGTGATGCCAAACTTTTTTAAAAATTAGCGTTTTTTCACAATGGAGTTTTTTTTTGGACGATGTTATTCGCAAAACTTGACGATTTTTACCAACTTTATCTGGCAACTATAAATATAACACAATTATATTTTTCTTCTAATATTTTAATTTAGCTTAAGAATTTTTATCTTCGGTCGTTTTTGTACTGACAGAGAAAACAAATTTTTCTTTAGGAAAGCAACAAGAAAATTATAAAATACTTTTGACTTTATTTCTGCTTCAAATGAAATTGGGGCCTAACTATTACTTTAACTACCAGTTATCAATATGTTTTTGACAGTTATAACGGATAATTAGTTGTAAATGAACTTGGTGAAATTTATTCAAAAAAATTTTGTCTTCAAAAGATAAATAAATCGCATAAACATTTAAAAATTATTTCGGGCAATGGACTCACGGCGGTTCTAAACGAAGCGCATTCTGGACGTCCAATGATGCCACCAGCTTGTAACCCGCACCAAACTTTGCATTTTTGTATTGGTCTCACTCCATATCCGGTAATTTTGATTTTTTTAAAAATCCGTTAAGCCAAAAATAGACCCATTTACTAAAAGCTGTGATTCACTATCCTACACAAACGTACGATACATTCACAGGAAAATCGGACAGAATCCTGATAGACATAAAAAAATGTTAGCAAAATTTGTTGCCCAACTACCACACATAAAAGGATGCAAAAACATATGTATGTCTCGGCTGATTTACAAAAAAATCCAACTCTGATTTGTATAAGCATTTGCAAACAAAAAAATCCGTCAAAGAGCGTGGTATAGGTCGTAAAAGTTTCAGAACACTTTGGGTACGTACGTTAATGCATGAAAACTATTCATCAATGCTGCAGTGATGCAAAATGATGTTTCTGATTCGTAATTACCAGTTGCAGTTGTGATGCTGATACTTTTTTACTGCACAACAGCTGTGCAAAGTTTGAATTTCAAAAGTTTTATAAGCAAACATAAAATAATAATAAAAATAACAAGTGACAGTTTTCTTATAAATGACAAGAAAAAGCATTACAAAAAAAAATAAAACCATTTCTTTTATGTGAAAAGCTATTGCTTCAGAAAATTGACTGCAGCAAAAATTGCCAAAATCTGCTGCATACAAAAAACTTTTGACACATAAAAGTCTTGCCAAGTTTCTTTAAAGTGATGTGTTTCGATCATTAAACTTTACTTCTGCGCAAGTGATACCCAACAACTGCATTTTAGGTAAAAACTGGATCAAAGCAGTACTAGTATTATTAGAAACTACTTCGAAATATCTTTCACATGATGTGTTAAAAATTCCGTTAGGAGCAAATTTCCAAATTAAATATTTCTTGAAAGATTTTTCTTCAAAACTTAAAATTTTGTTAGTATATTTATTAAAACATAATCTGCCGTATTCATAAAAAATAAAATAAGTTTGAAATGTGTTTTGAGGCAAAATTTTCACACAAATTTTTCTTAAAATACAATTCAAAAGACTATGTATGTAATACTTCAAACTTTTATAAGCCATATTTTTAGTAACTCCATCATATAGAATTTTATATTTATTAAGCTTTGAAAAATTTTATTTTTAAAAATTTCTCAATTTATTTATTAGTTTGAGTAAAATTATATATATATGAAGTAATAATTTATGTCCTTGTTACATATTTAATTATTGTAATATGTACATAATTAATTAAGTGTTCCGCTAGGCCGAAAACCCGCAATAAAGAAAAAGTTTTTTAAGCAAATATCTAGGGTTAAATAAATAAATATCGACATAATTTAAAGCTAAAGCCAATTTTGTAAAAAAAATGGCAGCTACATGGTATGAATATATAATATTACCTCTTAATTGGTAAATCGGTATGCTTTAAACGCCATGTAAAACACATTTTGTGATGCATTTTCCACTGATTCCCATATTTTATATGGGAAAAAACATGTTCCTATAGAACTTCTTTCAAGAATACTAAAAAATTATATAAATATAAATTTGGTGTTGAGCCGAGTTAATATTCTTTTATCAAGCCGTTTCTTTCTGTTAAACAAAAAAAAATTAAAAAAAAATTTAAGCACTCATTCTTCAAATATTTTTTTTTATTAGCAACACTTTTTCTGTTTTGTAGTGGACAAAAATAGAAATTAGTTTAATTTGGCTACAACGACAAAATAAGCACAGACAACAACCTGCAGCCATGTAGCCGCGTCGTCGTGAAAATAATCATTGCCATATACACACATGTATTCTATTTTTGACATATTGAAGTCGGTAGCTTGCTGTCTCGAATGTGTTTAAAGCATTACTGGTGGAGACCAAAATACTCTGGAGCGGATTCTGGAAGCTCTCGCCTTCCTATGCGAAGGCTTAGGTCGAACGAGTACATTGCGGTTGAGGCTCCAAAATTTGTGTGATACCCTGGCATTATAACTATAAATAGTTCGCCAAAAAATTTTTAGTTTTTAAGCAAAATCAAAAAAAAAAATAAAATAATTTTTCATATTTGATAAATACACTGAAATTTATTGTTGAGGGAAAGCTAGCTTCTATGCGCATTTCACTGGTTGCTTCGGCCAGATCATCAGGAAACCTTTTCCGAAGATTTTAGAAAAGCTAAAAATAGTATACAAATAAAACCTTAAAGCGAATAAGAATTATAAACACTCGAAGTCTTACTTGTAACAATATTAAAGCTTAAACAAAACACCAACAATAAACAGTGAGTTTATCTTCTCATTTTTTCGCTGGGGATTTTTGGGGATATTATATTATTATATACGACATTTGTGCAATGAGAACGACTTGGCCAAGACTTGGGTACTAATTAAAGTCTTTTTGGAGATAACTTTTTAGAAGTATATAAAATTTGATTAGAATTTTTCTGTTATTTCAGAAAACAAGAAATCTATGACATACATATATATACCCACTAATGCGTGTTTTCAGATCCTTTAAAAACACCATATTCATTGTCAGCGAGGCCATGATGACGATATCAACATCGTTTTATCGACACAATTCAATCTTTGTCAATACCCGACATATTTTCATAAGTAAACACAAACCTGCAATAAAAGAAATAGAAACACATTATTACTAAATAATCATGAATACAAACGATTATTTTTTAATTTTTTTGCAATTCTAGTTACTTATATTTATTAGAAGGAATAAGCTAATAAGTACAGATATCGTGTGCTAGATGTAAGCAGATATAAGATAATCTGCAGATTTCTCAAAAAAAAAAAAATACTTTTCAGTGCAACGTCAATATCATTGCTATTAATTTTGACAACAAAAGTACACCTGTCCGTCTAATTTTGTCAAGTTCTGTAATATCAATTGCAAACTTTCAAAAAGGTTATATTTTTGTTGCAACTTGAAGTTTTTGTAAAGATTCATTTAAGTTTATTAATTTATTTTCTCCACATAGTAATTTATTTACTAAGGAAATAAAAGTAAATCTATGTATGTTTAAAAAAAATTATCGCTAAAGAATAAGAAAAATAAATATTTATACCCACACCATAGGGTATTATGCATTTGTGCTGATGTGTGTAACGCCTTAAAATATTGGTCCTAGACCCACCTTAAAGTATACCAATCGTCTTAGAATCACTTTCTGAGTCGAACTAACGATGTCCGTCCGGCTGGCAGGCTGGCTGTCCATGTAACCTTGTGCGCAAAGTACAGGTCGCAGTTTTGGAGATAATTTGATAAAATTTGGGACATAGGTTCTTATTGGCACAAGGACCAAGCCTATTGAAAATGGGCCAAATGGTAGGACCATGAGGGAAGAAAGGGTGAAATTTCTGCCTCTCAGAAACTATCAAACCGATTTTAATGAAACTTAAAACATAGATAGATCCATATCTATATGGATACATAAGCTATACAGTTTTTCAAAAATAGGACCACAAGTGGAGGTAGGGGGCAATTTCTGCTTCTCACAAACTTTCAAACCGATTTTAATGAAGTTTATAAACATAGATAAATCCATATTAATCTATATATATATATATAAAATTGTAACGTTACTGACTGACTCACTGATTCGCTGACTCACTGACTGATTCGTCATCGCACAGCCTAAACGCCTGAAGCTAAAAACTTGAAATTTGGACCAGAGATTGGTCACCCTCCAAATCGATTCACTAAGACGGGATTTTTGGAATTTCAAATGTTTAGGGGGTAAAAAAGGGTAAAAACGGGAAAATACGGTAACCTTATATCTCCAAAACTAAAAGAGATACAAAAAAAAATGTAACACTTATCGTTGTTCTTTAAAAAAATAAGCGGACAGATGTCTGGTACTTTTTTGAAATTCGGCCCTTTTATGGAGTTAACGGGTAAAACCTGAATTTTGGTACTTTTTTGACACCCCATCTATCTTTTGAACCAATAAATGTAGAATCAAAGTTTATACCACATTCGAAACTTATCAAAAAAACACGAATACGAATTTGGTAACTTTTTGGAAATTCGAACATTTAAGGGATGAAAATCATAACTATTTTTGGTACTTTTTTTACAAAACATTTTCCTCCATTCTTTGACATATTCGTACTAAATTATGGGCTCCCACTACAATACTGAAAATTTTGATACTTTAAAGGGGGAAAAAAATAGTACCAAAAATGGAAATACGGAAAATTTGATAGTTTTGTTTAGCTTTTTGGTTCTACAACTGGTATTTTTTTAATAATCTTTAATATTGGACCTAGAAACATAAAATTCAACATGTAATGTCCTGAGTGGATAAGAATCTATGAGGGAACTTTTTGGTACTTTTTTGTTCTTTAACTGGTACTTTTTGAATTTCTGTTAGTATTGGACCAAGAAACATAAAATTCAAAATGCAGTGTCATGAGTGGAATTATAAGGGAAGTTTTTGGTACTTTTTTGTTCATTAACTGGTACTTTTTGAATATCGGTTAGTATTGGACCTATAAACATAAAATTAAACATGCAATGTCCTGAGTGGATGAGAATCTATAAGAGGGAAATTTTTGGTATTCATTAACTGGTGCTTTTTGAAGTTCGGTTACTATCGGACCTAGAAAGATACAATTAAACATGCAAGGTCCTGAGTGAATGACAATCTGTAAGAGGAATCTTTTTGGTACGTTTGCGTTCTTAAACTTTTACTTTTTTAAATTTTCGTTAATATTGGTCTTATGAACATAAAATTTAACCTTCAAGGTCCTGAGTGAATAAGAATCTGTAAAAGCGCTTTTTGGTACTTCTTTGTTTTTTAACTCGTACTTTTTGAATTTCCGTTATTATTGGAACTAGAAACATAAAATTCAATATGCAATGTAATTAGTGGCTAGGAATCTATAAGAGGGAAGTTTTTGGTACTTTTTTGTTCTTTAGCTGGTTCTTTTTTAATTTCTGTTATTATTGAACCTATTAACTTAAAATTAAACATGTAAGGTCCTGAGTGAATGAGAATCTGTAAGAGGGCTTTTTGGTACTTTTTTGTTCATTAACTTGTACTTTTTGAATTTCCGTTGGTATTGGACCTAGAAACATGAAATTAAACATGCAAGGTCTCGAGTGAATGACAATCTGTTGGAGGGATCTTTTTGGTACTTTTTCATTTTTTAAATGGTAATTTTTTTAATTTTCGCTTACATTGGTCTTATGAACATAAAATTAAACCTGCAAAGTCCTGAGTGAATGAGAATCTCTAATAGCGCTTATTGGCACTTTTTAGTTCTTAAATTGGTACTTTTTGAATATCCGTTATGATTGGACTTAGATAGAACATAAAATTAAAGATGCAATGCCCTGAGTGGATAAGAATCTGAAAGAGGGCTTTTTGGTACTTTTTTGTTCATTAACTGGTACTTTTTGAATTTCCATTAGTATTGAACCTAGAAACATGAAATTAAACATGCAAGGTCTTGAGTGAATGATAATCTGTTAGAAGGATCTTTTTGGTACTTTTTTGTTCATTAACTGTTATTTTTGAATTTCCGTTAGTATTGCACCTAGAAACATGAAATTAAACATGCAAGGTCTTGAGTGAATGGCAATCTGTTAGAGGGATCTTTTTGGTACTTATCGATTTTAACTGGTACTTCGCTAATACTGGTCTTACGAACATAAAAGTTAACCTGCAAGGTCCTGAATGAATGAGAATCCCTAAAAGAGCTTATTGGTACTTTTTGGTTTTTAAACTGGTACTTTTTGAATAGCCGTTATTATTTTACTTAGAAACATAAAATTTAAGATGAAATGCCCTGAGTGGGTAAGAATCTATAAGAGGGAAGTTTGTGGTACTTTTTGTTCTTTAACTTGTACTTTTTTAAATTCCGTTAGTACTGGACCTAGAAACATAAAATTTAACATGAACGGTCCTGAGTGAATGAAATTCTGTAAGAGCGCTTTTTAGTACATTTTTGTTCTTTGACAGGTACTTTTTGAATTTCCTTTAATATTGACTTTTTAATTTCCGCATTTATTGGATCTAGAAACATAAAATAAATATGCAAGTTTCTGAGTGAAAGAGAATCTGTAAGAGGGATTTTTTGGAACTTTTTCGTTCTCTATCTGGTACTTTTTTTATAAAGTGGTACTTTTTTTAATTAAATATTTATTTTTGTGCAATAAATAAAAAAAATTAAATAATTGTCTGGTACGGCCAGACAATGTAGATAAGTTACAACATTTGTAACTTATCTACAAACTACAAATGCATATTTGGTACTTTTTTGAAATTCGAACGTTTAAGGGATGAAAATTGTACCTATGTTTTTACTTTTCCAATAGATTTTTTCGCCCTCTATTTATCTTTCATCGCAGAGCCTAAACGTCTGAAGCTAAAAGGTTGACATTTGGACCAGGGGCTGGCATCTCGCCAAACGATCATGCTAAGCTCATACCTCCTTAACTAAAAGAGATGAAAAACATTAACACTTATTGTTGTTCATTAGAAAAATTCGCTAACCTCATATCTCCTTAACTAAAAGAGATACAAAAATTGAATTCTTATTATTATTCATTACAAAAACAAACGGACAGGTTTCTGGTACTTTTGTGAGGTACGGCCTTTTTGGGGTGTAAAAGGGTAAATAAAAATTATATCACATTCTAGCTTATCTAAAAAATACAAAACAGATATGGACCTGTTATGAAATTCAAACGTTTAAGGTTTGAAAATCGTTCCTAATTTTATTACTTTTTTACAACACTTTTTTACAACTGACACATTCTAAGATCCTGAAGCTAAAAAGCTGACATTTGGCCCGGAGGCTGGCCTCTCACCAACTCGATCACGCTTACCTCAAAACTCGAAAACTAAAAAAGATACAAAAAATTTAACACTTAATGTTGTTCATTAAAAAAATAAGAGGACAGGTGTCTGGTACTTTTTCGAAATTTGGTCCTTTTGTGGAGTAAACGCGTAAAACCTGTACATATTTTGGAGCCTTTTTGTCATGCCACCACTGTATATACATTAGAGACACAACTTTTCTGGACATCATTGCCCCAAGGGACTACATCTTATGGGCAATATGGGATAATAAAACACATTTTTTAGTTCAATTTAAGCCAAACATTTTTTTTGCTCAATTGGCGAAGTCGCTCACGTCCACCAAAGTTTTTTTCATCCCATGAAAAAAACGTACTAAGCTATAGGCTCCAACTACAACATTGAAATTTTTAATACATAAATGGAGAGAAAAAAGTATCAAAAAGGATAATAATCATTTGCTTTTGTGTTCTACGAGTCGTACTTTTTGAATTTTCTATATTGAACTTAAAAGCACAAAATTATAGGTAAAACAGTCCTGTCTCAATATCAACCTATGAGATGAAAAATGTTGGAACTATTTTGCTTAAACCTGTTTACATATACTTTGGAATATAAATATGTTCATGAAAGAAAGGGCCTGATTACAAAGTATAGGGTTAAATGCTAGAATTAAAACAAATTTAAACCTAGAAAAAGAAGCTTTGGCATTCAAATATGTCCACGAAGGAAAAGCAGATGCTAACGAAGTAGCGGGTTAAATGCTAGTATGGACATAAAAACATAATGTGTTTTTAAATACTGTGGTGTAGGGTATCATATGGGCGGGCTTGACCGACTATACTTTCTTACTTGTTTTCTTATAATGTGGTGTTATTAGGGGTTTTCAATTATTATATTCCCGCTTTCCCGGGATTTTTGTTGCGGGATCATGGGAAATAAAAAGTTCCTCATAGTTTTAGAAAACAGTTATTTATACATACTTTCAAATTTAGTTTTCTATTCTCTAAAAATTAGTTTCTGTTGATGGATTGTCGATTAGATCAGTTACAAGAAGTGAGTACATTCGTAAATCAATGTCTACTGATGCAATAAATCTACTAAACAGTTGATAAATAATAATAGAACATTAATTCAAAATAAGATGCGCGCAATAAGTTTTCATTGTCCAGGGACAAGTCTTAAAAATAAGATAAATAGGATATTTATCGCTCCTTTATTGCAACAATGTCACACCTACAAAAAATCGTGCTTGGCAAAATGCGATTAAAGTTTTCAAAATGTACCGATTTATAGATATATTTTGCAATAACTTCTGTTCAGTTTGAGATATATTACTGAATTTTTGTTACGAGAAGGTATGAAGGAACACTTTGCTTAATTAACTTAAAATAATTAATTTTTTGATATATTTTGCAATAAAGGAGCAACATGTTTATAAGGTGATAAACACAAATTTGTTTCATTTTGTGACGGCTTATTTACCCGGGAAGTGCGGGGAAACAGAAATAAAAAAACTATGGAAACTCGTTTAAGATACTACAACATACAATTTTAGAAACACATTGTCCTAACGATTATAGAAGAAGTCCGGTTGATGCTATTTTTTGCATCAACCTTGACATGCATTTGACTGATATAGACGAAGTTTATAATAAAGCAAAAATTGTTTCTGATTGTAAATAAGAAGCTTGCAACAACTTTAAACTTTTGCACTTTAAGTCTGAGTTCATACGGCTCATGTCGTCTTATTGAAAGATTCTTCCTTTTTCTTCTTTGAACATGAATTGGCGTTCAAATGATTCATGTCATGTTGACATGTGCTTTTTTGATATTGAAAACAATAACAAAATTAAACAACGAATGAAAAAGCAAAACGTAAAGACAGTACATGCATCTGTGTACTCGTTTCTTTTCCCCTCGTCCCTCTCGCCTATAAAGTAGCAATCTTGTCAATAAGACATGAGCCGTATGAACACAGACTAAATTATTTATCCAATCTCGGTAAAAAAGGGAACGAAATTTTTCGGAAACATGGTAATTAGTAAATAAAATCAGAAATACACTCTTTGCCGACTTCCTAAACGAATTGAGTGTTAAGCTGTTATGCTTATTTATTTAAATATATATGCATATAAAACATATTTATTTAAAATATTTTATCTATTTTATGAATTAGCTTTTTGATCTCATAACTTAAGTACCACAATTTTTGTTTGTTTTTATTATTGTTTTATGAATTAAATTGTAATTTTTATGTTATCTTGTATCTAGAGCATAATAATGCGGAAGGAATTTCCATATAAAAGCGTAAGGTAATTATAATTCACGTTCCTCTTTCAATCTTCAATAAATTTTTGTAGTATTTAAGCATTTCTTTTACTTCCTTTGTAAACACGTTCAATTACGCTTTTTTAAAGAAAGTTTTTTCATTAATTTAAAACAAATTTACTTTGTATTATTTATATGGAGCGGGAACCCGGGATCCGGGGAAATTTAAAAAATGTCCCGCTTTCCCAGGAATCGAAAACCCGGGAAAAAACTCTAGGTGTTATAGCAAAAAGCACTACATGCACTACTACGCATATGAAAGATTTGTGGATATACAATTGGAAAACATTAAGCCAAAACTCATAAAATTCTGACATATTTGGAATTTCTAAGGGAAACATAGCGAAATTGTGTATATTTTTGTACCGATTTATATGAAACTGGAGAAAAATATACCCTAAAGTCATACGAACCCAAAACAAGAGACAAAAAAAATGGCAACATTTTTACAAAAACTGAAAAAAAAATATTTTCTCCTTGTAAATACACCTTCAAACTTGTTGCGCCACGCCTGCCCCATACGTGATCAGCCTTATTTTATACGAAACATAGTTTTTTTTATGGGAAGAGCAGTTCTAGGGGGAGTTACCAAACAATTTTGCAAATATGAAAAACAAGACACACTTTAAGATACAACTTTGAAATAAATTTGGAAGCTTGGAGGAAATTTTGCGTCTAATAACGTCTATGTACATATTTTTAAGTAAAATCCCTATTTCCGGGTACTTTTAAAGGGCTATATAATACAGTGTACAGTAAAAAGTTTTAAATATTAATACAAAAAATGTTGTTCCTTGGATTAAACGAAAATTGGCTTTATCTTTTATCCAAAATGTAAGAGTTATATGATGTTCATTAAACTTGCATAATGCCAATCAGAATAGATCGTTAATATCTTGTTATTTTTTTAAGTTGTTAAGCGCCCCATCCAATCAACAATATTATTTTAAATTTTTTCGCTATAATATTTTCATTTTGCCCTAAATTCTGTAATAAGTGG
Source organism: Pollenia angustigena (assembly GCA_930367215.1). Taxonomy (NCBI): domain Eukaryota; kingdom Metazoa; phylum Arthropoda; class Insecta; order Diptera; family Polleniidae; genus Pollenia; species Pollenia angustigena. The sequence continues at coordinate 231,837,898 of OV884060.1, forward strand.
CACAACCATAATGCACGATGTTAATTGTGAGTCAAACCTTTTTTTTTTTGCTCAACATAATTTGACATTTCTTTGTTTCAGTTTTTGAGAAATTCAACCATGGAGAGGTATACAATTAAGCAGCGCCTTAAGATTGTTGAAGCCTTTTACGAAAGTTGGCGTTCAAATCAAAATGAATTTCGTGCACTTCATCTATAGCGACGAGGCACACTTTCAGAATTGCCGCATTTCGGCACATGAGAATCCAAGAGTGATTGTTGAAAAACCGATGCATCCACAGAGAGTGACTGTTTGGTGCAGTTTATGGACTGGCGGCGTACTTCTTCGAAAATGAGGTCGGCCAAGCAGTTACCGTGAATGGTGTTCGCTACCGCGGCATGATAACGGAATTCTGGTAGCCTGAAATTTAGAATATGGCCCTGGACGATATTTGGTTCCAACAGGATGGTGCCACTCACTACACAGCCAACGTAACAATAGACCTTTTGCGCGAGAAAGTCAATGGCCGTGTTATCTCATGTCGTGACGATGTTAATTGGCCGCCACGATCATATGATTTGACACTAAAGGATGAGATAATTCGACACATAATCGACATTGAACCTCAATTATGTCTCGTAGTTAATAAAAATATGGACCGAAGCCGTGGCGAGCATAACTGTCATAGATCCTTCTATCATTATAACAAATATTAAGATAATTCTCTGAAAGCTTTTTGTTTTATTTACAATTAACATCGTGCGTTTAAGTTGGACCACCCTTTATTTGGTACAAGGTGATGTTAGATATATTTAAATTATGTCGAAACTTGAGCAATATGCAAGAAAAAATCCACTGTTTACAAATTAATTTGTTGTCATGTTGTTGTACAACAAAAGATTATTGCAGAACAATTCAATTGTGAGAAAACTTTGGATCACAATATGCTTTGTAAAATTAATTTATTAACTTATTAAAAATGCATTTTTATAATAAACATATAAATATAAATATGTATATGTGTACGTATATTTATTCTCCCATATGTATGAAATGTACATACTTACAAATGGGAAACCCATTTGTTACGAACAACCATTTTCTCCGTACTCAATTTGTTTCTATGTGTACAATACAGAGTTGGAAAATTCAGATTTTGCAATGGTACCAATTCGCTATAAAAATGGGGATTTTTCGAGAAAAAATGTACAATATAATCAGTTTCTTCAATAAATTTGTCTGTGATGAAACTCCCAACATACAAGTTATTGACTCAACACTTTTTAAAAAAAAATTCCCAGATTTGATCAATTCGATTTACGTAAAATGTAAACACATTTCACAGAGAGCATTTTGTTAGCAGTCTTAGATCTCTAAATGGTATTTAAATGGGGTCTTTTACATAGCTGGCTGGCATCTGACTACAATCCTGTTGAACAATGACCAACTGCTTAACGTTTTCTACCTTTCGTTTTTAAGAAACGCTGGTTCGCATTAACGATCATTGGGTAGTATTAGGGAGATCGATTATTCGACTTTTTTCAAAAGCCGGTTTTCAAATATTCCAAATAGCTGCTATTTTAAAAATCCTGTTTTCGGTTAAGCATTTCAAAAGTAACCGGTTTTAATTCGAATAGAACAAAACAATTCACAAAGGTAAACGATTGAATCCAAAAAAAAGCGTGACCAGAAAATTGATCATACTTAAGCTTTTTTAACAATTTCTATTTTTTACTTTATTACTAAGATGATAATTGTATAATGTTATTTAGAAACTGTTAAATAATGTTTGTTCTAGCCAAACCTTTTGCAATACCAAACAATTCTTTAAGAAAACTAGTGGTTTCGTGTAGGATGTCAAATATTTAATAGGTGTGAACATAGCTTTAGAATTTTGAAAAACTTTGGTTTTAAAAAATTAAAAGAACTTAATAAATTTATTATTCTTAAAAATTTATTTAAAATGAGTTTTAAATTGTCAATATGATTCAGTAGACTTCAACCCTATTTTTGAAAAATTGCAAACATAACCCCTTAGCCAGGATTATATAATTCAAATTATTCAATTGTTTCAGCATTATAAAGGGTGGTTAAATTGTAAGGGCCGATGTTGAATGTGAACCACACCTAAACGCCAAGTTTTTTCCGAATTTTATTTGACATTTCTCTATTTCAGACTCACTCAATTTGAACCATGGAGAGATACACAATCCAACAACGTGTTAAAGTTATCCAGACTTATTATGAAAATGGGCGTTCAAATCAAAATGCATATCGTGCACTTCGTGATTTTTTTGGTCAATTTGATCGTCCAAATGTGCGTACAATCGCAAAAATCGTGGAAAAATTCGAGCAAACCGGGTCTGTAGAAGATGTGAGAACACCAGTGCATGCTCGTACAGCTCGTACTGCAGAAAATATTTCTGCTGTTCGCGATAGTGTGGCTGAAGAGCCGTCCACCTCAACTCGTCGTCGTGCCCAACAATTGCACCTCTCACGCTCGTCGTTGATGAGCCTCTTGACCATTCCAAACGTCGTGAATGGGCAGAATGGTGGCAAGAAATGGCAACAGTGGATGATCAATTTTCGAAGAAAATCATCTTCAGTGATGAGGCACATTTTCACCTCAGTGGATTCGTCAATAAACAGAATTGCCGCATTTGGGCGAATGAGAATCCAAGAGTGATTGTCGAAAAACCAATGCACCCACAAAGAGTGACTGTTTGGTGCGGTTTATGGGCTGGCGGCATCATCGGGCCGTATTTTTTCCAAAATGAGGCCGGTCAGGCAGTTACTGTGAATGGTGTTCGCTATCGTGAGATGATAACGAACTTTTTATGGCCCGAATTGGAAGATATGGATGTGGACGATATGTGGTTTCAGCAGGACGGTGCCACTTGCCACACAGCTAACGAAACAATGGCTCTTTTGCGCAACAAATTCAATGGCCGTGTTATCTCACGTAAAGGCGATGTCAATTGGCCGCCAAGATCATGTGATTTGACACCGTTGGACTTTTTTCTTTGGGGTTATTTGAAAGAAAAGGTGTACGTCGATAAGCCAGCAACAATTCAAGCGCTAAAGGATGAGATAATTCGGCACATTAACGGCATAGAACCTCCATTATGCCTCAGGGTCATCGAAAAGTTGGACCATCGGATGGAGGTGTGCCGCCGTGGTCGCGGCGCCCATTTGGCCGATATTTTGTTCCATACATAATTGAGTAATACCAATATATCATAATAAAATAAAATTACAATAATTTCGTAGTTTGTGTTTTATTCAAAATCAACATCGGCCCTTGAAATTTAACCACCCTTTAGAAACGAATAATATTACGAACATGCTTTTTGTATGAAATATCTGTCAATTCGTCTGTCAGAATAACAAACCTTCCATGACATTGTTTGATTCTATCAATTTTGTTCTAAGTTTTTGGTGTTTTAATTAAACTGATGAATTTTCCCATATCGTGGATTCCGCCGGTATGTTGTAGTTTTAAGCATGAAGATATGATTGAACTTCTTAAGAATTTTTAATTAATTTTTGGCAGCATATTTTAGTAAAGTATTATTTGCAGTCTCTTAAGAACTACTTGAAACAGAGTCAAGTTTTACTTGGCGTATATCTATGTCAAGCTCGTGGACTAATTGAAGGTGATTACAAAGTCATGACGTTGAAGAACCTTTGCAACTTATCATTTTAGGGGCCTTTCAGTGCCATTGTCTTTTAAATCATTTCAAAATAACAACAGAGATTACATCTTTCTAAAATTATATATAATCAGCGTTTAAAAAACTGCAGTTAAAGTGAAAAACTGCCATTTCTTCCACTTCTGTATTTATCATTTGCCAATAAAAAACGGTTGGGTTCATTAAATGTAAACAGTCGCTGTCAAGCATTATTTTCATCGAAATTAAATGTACCCAGTGTCAAAAAGGTGTCAATTAACCCCCTCCTAGGACATCATCATGTTAAAGTGACAAGTACCCTTCATATAAAGTGTTAGAACTTAAACCGGTCCCTACCAGTTTAGAACTGTCACGTGACAAGTTTGATGCTAGTTCTCTTTCCCCTACGGCAATGACAGAAAGAAAATTGAGAATTGTGTGTTTGCTGTTTTAATAGGAAACGAACTAATCCGACCGTATATATTTATGTAAATCAAAAAAAGTTAAGCAAACATGACTTTTGGGAAGTAGTCGTTTTAGTTTTTCTTCACTTTGTCTCAGATAAGATAGGTATTACCCCATTTTTATTTAATTTTATAAAGCACGTAACAGTATTTAATAGATAATTAATTTTATTCAAAATTTCTAGTTAGAAAACATAATGCATACTACTCTTAAAAGAAAGTAGTTATTAGATTGTTTATAGTTATTTATTCTTTTATTATAATTTGTGTCCAGTTATTTATGGGGCTGGTGTCTGTATTCTTTGAGAATATTAATGCACTAGCGATTGGGCTTTTAATACTGTGAGAAATAAAAGTAAACCACTTTTAAGTTTATACACAATTTCACTTTTCACAAATATGCTAAAAACTAAATAATAAACCATTTAAAAAAATATTTTAACGTAAAAAAAAATTGCAGGGAAAATACATAGTAAAGATACCTACTTTCATTTTTAGTCAAAACTTATACATTTATAGGGTTTTTTTCTACTTAAATTTCTCAAATTTAAATATGTATGTAAGTATAAAAATTTTTTTTTATTTATAAATAAGAAATTTTCGTACATACGTTCTTAAAAGTACATTATATATCCAGCCGCGAAATAATTTTTTTATAATTTAAAAAGAAATGCAAACATTTATTGCATTGTTCTGAAGATGGCAGAGATATTATTAACTTTTTTTTGTACAAATAAATATGTTATACGTATTTATTTATTATTCATTCGTTTCCAAAAAGATTTCAAAACATGCACTAGAACAGAAATTTATACATATTTAAAAATACAAGTAGATATATAGATAGAGAGACATTTAGGTAGATACAAATGTACAGAATCTATCGAATAATCGTCACTGCCGATAAACAAAAAAAAAAAAAGAGAAATTAAAACAAGTTGGTACGTTGGTTTTAATACGTTTAATGCGACAACTTTCACGACAGTCAAGAAGCACTTTACGAACTCTAAAATATTTATGAACGAACAAGTAGACATGTGCACAAATTTGTATACATATGTATAGTTATTTATGTACGTAGATAGTATGTTTTATCAAAACAATCATACGAATATTTGAAGCTTTTTTTTAAAACACTCAACATATGCAACAAACATACATACATAGATACATAAGTATGGAAAGAGAGGCAAAGCTTCGACAACGACACGACCGGCTTCATGCAAAGTTTATACACAACTAAACTTAAGTCAACAACAGTGAACAAAAAAAATCCATTCATTTTGGGTGTATAAAGAAAGAAATGATGTAAAGAAATAAAAGAAGAATAAAAGGAAATGCACTAAAATAAGAGACTTGAGAAATAAATAATGCGGACGTTTTTTACTCGTTTTGTCTTTTGTTTAAGCCAGCACAAATTAAACAGCACTAAAGAATGCAAAATATAAAAAACACAGAGATACAGAAAATGAAGTAGGCATAATAACAGTGCTCGGAAAGATAACTCCCATTGGCAAATAAACATACATACAAGCATGCATATGTACAAATCAGTGTTGCCAGGGGAAGAATCAAAAAAGTTACGCTAGTCTTTCTAAAGAGTTACGTTATTCGTCAAAAGTTACATTTTAAAATATTCCTTGAACAAATTTGTGTTTTAGACAAAATAAATATTTTAGCAAATAGAATCTGGGAATGTATTTCTCATGGTGATTAACAGAAATATACAAATGAAAATTCTTATAGTGCATAGAAAATATTTCTAGAAAATATTAAAGGAATAAGACTTTGAAAGTATAAAAGCTTTCGAGGATTGTAATTTTACTTAGAATACACAAAATTTACAAAATAAATATTTTTATTTCATATTTCAGTAATAACAAAAAACAACTTCATTTGCCGTATTCACAATCCCCTTGTATCGTTGTATCTATTGTATGTTGTATGAAAAACAATAGTGAACTATGTGTATTAATTCAACATACAATCGATACAACGATACAAGGGGTTTTGTGAATACGGCACATTATTTAAACAATAACATAACTTAGAATAACAAAAAAAATATACAATTAAATCTGTCTAAGTTTCAAGTCCATGCTTTTTGTATGATAATTAAAATATTATTTGAGTTCTCATATACAAATTGTTACTTCAATACAATTTAAAAATTTCTGGAAATTATGGATTTAGAATGCTCATATTTTGATACGTCTTGAATATTTTCTTTCGTCATCATTAATGCAGCTATTGTATCAGTATTCAATCGATTACCGCAATCAGTCTTAATATGCTTCAGTTGGCTAAATATTCTCTCCACACACGCATTGGAAAATGGAAGTATCAAAATTAAACATATTCAGGGGTGTGCTGGAAAGCGAAAACGCAAGAATTGTACAAGATTTATTTACTAAAAGTATTTTATGGCAAATATTATACAAATATTGCTCTTTTAGAATAGAATTTAATAACTAAAATAATAAAAATTTAAAAGTGTATTAAAAACAAGTTCCAAATTCTTGCGTTTTACGTTTTCGATTTCCAGCACACCCCTGATTGCTTTTTTAAAGTGTTTGAACAACGGTTCATTCACAGCATGTTTTGTAGTTGAGAAGTGCGTGCACACGCCATTCTTTGTGTAAGGCGCACTACTCCTCAACAAAATTAGTTAAATTAGAAATTCTTTTCAAAAACTCAGTTAAGTCTTTCTAATTGACAGATTGTGCTTTGATAGGATTTACTATTTTAATAATTTTAAAAATTTCTTCGCTTAAATCATATTTAAGCCTAATTGGATTTAAAACTGCAATATAAAATAACTTATAATAATAATGTAATATGTAAATAAATTTCAGCCGGAACTTGTTTTAAATCTAAAAACTATGTTTGAGGTAGAAAGTAACTTGAGTTTTAAAATTCTATTTTGGAAGCATCAGTTATTTTTGTGTAGTTGAAATCCAAATAGTTAATGGCAGTGGTTTTTTTAATTTTTCAACCTCGTACTGTATCATATGTATGTATGTAGTATTGATTTTTCTGATTGAAATATTTTGTTGAAATCATTTGAAAGCTCTAGATCAGAGATCAGCAATGAATCGTTTTTTCGCTTCTCATACTGACTCATGCAATTGTAAGTATAAGTGCGTAGAAATCATTTCAACTTAACTACTCTGATTCACTCATACTCACAAGAGAAATATTTATGAGTGCGACGTCGACATTATACGCATACTCATCTTGATTTATAATTTCAAGAAAATACTTACAATACTCACAATGATTCAAATCATTTAGCTCATCCATTTACCGTTTTAACACAACAGAGAAAACACACAACTTAATAATCAGCGCTGCCAGATAAATTTGCCGAAAATCGTCCACTTCATACATGTAACTTTAGTAAACTGTAATTGCCAAATCGTCACTTTGCTATTTCGGGGACAAATCTGGCAGCCTCGCATTTTGCTTCGCCTATACACATTGAGTTGAGTAGATTCTAAATCAAACACAACAAATGTTGCTAAGTATGAGTACGATGAATAAAATAAAACTTTTGAGTGAATATGAGTTTGAATAACATTGGAATAAGTATGAGTGCGTATAAGTACAAGAATTTATGAGTCACGATTTAGCTCTACTCACATTTTCACTACTCATTGCTGATCTCTGCTTTAGATCATATGACATGAATGCCAAAATATTTTTTCAAAAATTTCCAAGCGTTAAAAATTTTTTAAAACAGTGTTTTGTTACAGAGACGTAAACTTCTAAAACTAATTGATAAATTTGTGCCATGCACCAAAAGTTACCAAAATATGGCCAAATATAACAATTTTTTTCGAATTATCGTCAAAATTAAAAAAAAAAAAATCGTCATAATCGTCATTAGTTCTGAAAAAAACCGTCAAAAAATCGTCATATAAAAAATCGTTTTTTTATCAACACGGACTAACTACTCTATTAAAACATAAAAAAATAATTAAGTATAAAATTATACAAAACCAAAACATATAGAATTTTTAATACTTAAGACGATTTAGTGGGGCTTTGATATTGCTCTCCGGAGATTTTCGTCCAACACTTCCTGTCATCCCCAAATCTTCTGCTGCGGATGAACTTAACGCGTGCCTGTAATCGTCGTCTTTGTGGAAGAATGTGCAGAAGTTGCAATTGACCACAAACATGAGAGTCGCGTTGCAGAACGACCCATCGGCTGCTAAATTCTCGGGACAACTGCTGGAGCTTGGCAACGGCCAAATTTCTGTTGAGGTTTCGAATGGATTGATATCGCTCCCTGAATAATTTTTGTGAATTCACATCGTCCAAGGAGGAACTCATCAGCAAAGTGTTCCATGGCATTGCATAAAATTACAAAAATCTCGATTGGATTCATGAACGGGCGATACTAGCAGCGAAGAATAAGGACGTCGATAGCTTAAACTAAATTATTCAAAGTCAAATCGCAGGACAACTGCATACGTACAAATCTGTTGACTGCGTGACCGACGAAAATTAACCGACCAACTACCCGTCGCACTTTTTTTAACTCGCTTGATGTACCAGGAACTCCGCCGCATAATTTAAAGCTGAAGATGGTATCGATCATAATCATGTTGCAGAATCTCAATCCTCCAAAAATGTGCAACGGTACGCGGTTGTCCGTGAAAAAGCTAATGAACAATGTGATTCAGGCGACAATAATCAAGGGCAAATTCAAAGGAGAGGAAGACCTTATCCCACGAATTCCCATTATTCCAATTGACCTTCCATTCCAATTCAAGCGGATTTAGTTCCCCATTCGATTGACGTTTGCAATGACAATCAATAAATAGCAAAGCCAATCACTATAAGTCTGTGGGATTAATCTCGAATTTCCCCGTTTTCCGCACGGTCAGCTGTACGTTGCATGTTCGCGTGTTGGGAAACCGTCTTCGTTATTTGTTTTTGCGCCGGAAAACAAATCTAAAACATTGTTCATCAAATCGCTCTCTACTGATTCCATTCAATTAAATCACATTGAAAATTTAAATATTTGTGTTGTATTATTACTCTAAAGTTTGTCTGAAGGCTTAAAATTGGGGCGAGGCGAAGTTCGTCGGGTCCGCTAGTATAAATATACATTCACCTCTACATACATATACAAACTAAGAAAACATTTTAATTGCCAGATTGAAGTGTTATAAAATTGATGTCAGATTAAAGTTTAAAATAAATTTATTGACGGGATGAAATCGTCAAAACCTAAGTGACTCTACATTAAAAATCGTCAATCGTCATTTTGGTAAAATCATCGAAAAAAATCGTCAAAATGACGTAAAATCGTCACATCTGACATCCCTGGTGGTTACTTTGGACCTTCAAATGTTACGAAAAATGTAACAAATGTAGGCAAACGGCATCACTGGTACATATATGTATGTGTGCATAACAGTCTATCAATTTGTCCATTCTAACAGGGGTGCGCATAAGTAACGCAAATTACTTAATTAATAAATTTTTTTTCTAATTTTATTTAACGTTGGCATTTATTAAAATTAAGATTATAGTTTTAAATATGTTCACATTAATTTTAAAGATAATCACCCTTATTCTATTTGGCGTCGTCAACAGTAAACAACGCCGTTTTATATGTTTTGTTTCAATTTTGTATTCCCGTTGGCAATATTGCCATACTTCGATGACTTTAAACATATGTTTGGTATTTTCTAAGAAAAAATTAGCCTTCAATTACCTTTGATTTTGCCGTCGGCATTTTTAGTGTTGTCTTGTGCTGCTTTGTGTCGTGTTTTAAAAATTTTACGTTATGGTTGGCCGCAAATTTGATATCTACGGCGGTTTTGATATTTTTCTACATTTGTGTTGTGTTTTAATACATTTTTGCGAAAATAATTGAAAAAATTAAAATAGTAAAAAAATAAGTGCCAGTTCGAGAAACTAGTGGAAGAGCTTGTAAAAAATCCATCACTAGCCAGAGGATTTTGCAGGGTCTCTTTTCCTAATAAATTAAATATCCCTTGCGGTTAAAGTAAAGATGGTGGTCTTGTTTTTTTTTTTTTTTTTTTTTGAGCTAAAATTTTGATGTGAGTTCCGTCCACACAGCCAATTACACCTGGAAATGCTGCTGCTAAAAGAAATGCAACTTTAATTTATCCATTGTGGACAAAGTTCTCCCTCCATGACTTCCAGAGTCTCAGGCAAAATTTTTAAACTAGTGGCTGGGACAGTCAAAAGTTGAAGTAATTTTCAACGCTGAGCTGGTACGATTCCTAGGCCAAAAAGCGCAATGTTGCTGCAAATTTATTGTGTTTGTAACAAACGTGCCCTTTTTTAAATGAGGATCTATTATTTCCAACACATGATTAAAAGAAGGTTTATTCAGCCGAAAATTACTTTCAAATCTTAAAACGGTTAAAAAAAATCCATTAGGCACTTGGGAAAATTATTTTTTTACAAACATTTTTATTTAGCTAAAAATTTTGTACAAACTGCACAGAATTATTTTTTAAAAAAACATTAATCAAAATGAATCAGCTGATTTTAATATTAGAGATGTGTGCTGCATTTTACTAACATTTTCGATAAATAGTCAACGGCGTCATAATACTCTTACAAAATACTAACTTAACATAGAATTGATGTAGTCTTTGATAAGAATTGCTGTTGCCTTAGTACGACGCCAAATAGAATAAGGGTGAATATCTTTCAAGTGATGCCCATTGTTTGCTTCGACCTTACGTGCTCTTCCCAGAGCATTTCTCATTACTTTTCTTTGAAATTCAGTTCCCAGTGGCCTCACTTCTTGTCCAATATTTGCCTTAAGCTGTTTGATGGTTCTTGGCTTATTGGCATATACCTTACCCTTAACGTAACCCCAAAAAACCAAAATTAGGAGACTTTTAATCGGGCGAATGCGGCGGCCAGTTAAAATCAGAAAAATGCGATATTTTTCGAACGCCAAAAATTAAGAGCAGGAGAGACAAAGTTGAACGTGCTGTGGCTCCATCATGATGGTACCACGATTCTGGATTGTTCTCTACCTCGGACCTCTATTTCGAACATTGCCCGGTATTGAAAACCATTCTCATTAACCGGAACTTGTTCGTCGTTTTCAAAAAATATGATCCAAACTGTAGCTCCCATGCGCATTAAAACAGCCAAAGGAACTTTCCTTAAACTGAACAAGATATCACGCGCGGAACACTTAAATCCGGATATGCAGCCTATATAGAAGAGTAGGGTGTTTTTATAGATTGACACAAGTTTAAATCATAAAGGAAATATATTTTTAATATCAATGAAACTGGCTTTATTGGAAAGAAAATTTAATGAAATTTATGTTTAAATATGATTTCTGTCATGTTAAATGGGTGCTTAAATAAAACAGTGATGCAAACTCAAGGTTGTGTCACTCTAAAAAAAACGCTTTTTTATATGATATATTTAATCTGCAATTTTGTTTATTCACTTGACCATTGAGGTGAAAATGGGCCTGATCGTTCATTATGATCTTTGTGTCTGATTTATCGAATGCTCTTTCCATCATAAAGTTTTTTAAAGTTAATTCTGAAAAAAAACAAAAAACGTAAGCAAAAAATTTATTCACTTGTTAAATTATAACGTTACTTATGCGCAACCCCGTTCATATGTATGTTTGTATATTTTAATCTATATATGAACATTAAACTACATACATCTATCTGGAGAAAATTAACAACACAACAGCTGATTTAAGATATTGACGTACATATGAATGTATGTTGCCGCAACCAGTGTTGGGATTGTATTTAATAATACAAAAATGTACCAGTTATCCAAATTTGTTATCAAAATAAAATATTACAAAAAATTTTAACTACCAGGGAAGCCGAAAATATAATTTAGGCCCCTATTACGGTTTACAACTCAACTCAGTTGAGTTGTAATAAGTACAATTTGTAATTTTTGTTATTTTTTTGTTCACCGCAATATAGCAAAGTTGTAAACCATAATACAAAAATTAAGAAATTACAACTCAACTGAGTTGAGCTTTTAATGCCATAACTTCCTTTTAAATAAACAAAAAGTGGCGATAATCACTTTTACAATAGCTACTATGTAATGATAAAATGTTGTCCTAGTAGATCGAAAATTAGCCATATTAACCCCAATCTTAAAATCTCATAAAGATGAAGAAAAGATATCTTAATAAAATTCGGCCCAAAGAACTTTTACAGGAATCTTAACCCTATAACATAATTTTGTTTAGACGGGTCCATGATTGCCCATGGGTCCTAAATAGGGTACACTTGCAAAAAATGTTTTCATATACTGTGGTGTAGGGTATTAAATACTCGGTCTTGACCGACTATTCTTCATTTGAGCTTTTTTTATTTTGACAGTAGCTTAAGCAAGCTCATGCATATAGTTAGTTTTGGCCTTAATCCAATAAAACGCAATAATTTTTCTATATGTGATACAATAGCAGAGAATTTACGAGAGAGAAATAACGTTAAACACTACTTTACTTTCAACTACAATAGCTTATGATTTTTACAAGGAATGTCCCGATTTAAACGCATTCTATTTTTTATTTAGAGAACCTATTTTGTAAGTAGAAAAATTTAAATAAAGAAAAAACAGTTTTGCAAAGCCGAGATTTTAACTTTTGAAAGACCAATTCAATTTATCAAAACTACTTTTTTCGTTTTGTGTGTTTAAATTTGCTTCAAATGTGAATTTTGGACACAGTCATGTGTAGGGATGAGATTTTCATGCACTAAATCCAATTTATGCTTTAAAAAAATTAAAAATATGCACTTAAAACTTGAACATTTTCAATAAAAAAAGTGCAGAAAACTGAATTGCCAAATTGGTTTTTTTTTTTTTTGTTGTTTTCTTGCGAAGACAATAGAATGAAACAATTTGTTTTTTAATTTTGTTTTTTCTTTTTACCCACTTACAACTACAATTCGAGTCGGAAAGAACCCAACCAATTGTAGGGGGATGTAAGAAAAGATAAACTCACTGTTTATTGTTGGTGTTTTGTTTGAGCTTTGATATTGTTACAAGTAAGACTTTGAGTGTTAAAAATTCTTATTCGCTTTACGGTTTTATTTGTATAATACTTTTAGCTTTTCTAAAATCTTTGGAAAAGGTTTCCTGATGATCTGGCCTATACAACCAGTGAAAATTTTTCGTCTATTTTCCGAGAAAAAATAACTTAGTTCGCTTTTCTTCCACTAAATTCATTTTGTTATACCCTTCACCACAGGTGTAAAAGGGTATATATAAGTTTGTCATAACGTTTGTAATTTCCACAATATTGATTTTAGACCCCATAAAGTATATATATTCTGGGTCCATATGAGAAGAGAAGTTGATTTAACGATGTCCGTCTGTCCGTCTTACGTTTGATATATGTTTTCCGGATAATCCAGACATGATAGCGGCTAGGTTGTTTTACATTTATGTAACATACAGTCCACCATTTCTTGCTATTGAAATTCAGCCAGATCGGTCCACAAATGGCTGAGATATGAGCAAAAAACCACGACTACCTCTAAATTTTTCCAAAAATCCCTTGTTGTTGTATTTTTTTTGTATATCTTGAGAACGGCAAGAGCCAAAGTTTCCAAATTAGGTACACACATTTAGGTTGCCAATACACACCAGCCTACAAAATGTGGGCGGGATTGGAGAAGTGGGCGTGGTACCTCCCGTACAAAAAAAATAAAAAATTTTATAAAAACCTAAATTTAAGGGCTGCCATATGTCCTATGGATATGACTTATATATCAAAATATCGGAAATTTTTAGTAGAACATATTTTATAAAAAACTCGGGAAAATCGGTTCAGATACAAAAAAAGTTATGACCAAAATTAAATTTTTTTTTTTTAAATACCCACTTTTGGGAACCATAGAGTCCAAGCTTTATAACTAAAGTAAATGGTAAATATCTTCTTCAACACGTCGGTATATAAATCTGCCAAATCGGTTAAAAAACGGCAGAGTTATAACCGAAATACTGAATCCACAAAAATTACTCTTTTTTATAATTAACTTTGTTAAAATATATATTTACAAGTTTATATAAATGTTTATATATAAATATAACTTAAGTAAATGGTAAAATTCTTCCTTAACACGTCGGTATATAAAACTATCAAATCGGTTAGACAATGGGTAATTTATGAGCAAAATACTCAAAAAATGGGCTAAAAAACATCAAAATTTTTATAAAAACCTAAATTTTAGGGCTGCTATACGTCCTATGGATATGACTTATATATCAAAATGTCGGAAATTTGTATGAGTTATAACAGAAATATTGGGGTCTAATCACCGCATACGATATCGAGCAAAATTCATCGAAATTATTTATTTTGGTATCTTGAAACTCGATATCGAATGAAATGTATTGAATTTGAAATAATAGCATTCGACATCGAGTAACTCGACATTACATTTATCGAGTTTTCATTTGACACGCCAGTGTCTATCGTATGCAAAAAAATTCAATAGTTTATTCGATACGATAGTATCGAATGCAGTGATTAGAACCCTGAATTCCCGAAAATTACTCTTTTTATACCCTTCACCGAAGGTAAAAAAGGTATATATAAATGTAATTTCTACAATATTGATCCTACACCGTATAAAGTATATATATTCTGGGCCCTTATGAAAAGCGAAGTTCAAAACCGGTTGTCTCTTATTTAAAAAAAAAATATTTACCAGTTTTATTTAGTTTTTGTCTAGTTGCTCTGTATTCTGCTCGCACAATGGTGAAGGGTATATAAGATTCGGCACAGCCGAATATAGCACTCTTACTTGTTTTTCACACATGTTGAATTTCTGTTGAAAAAAATAAATAGACGAAAAATAGTTGAAATATGCATGAAACGCCCTCTGGTGGTGGTCATAGGTAAAAGTAAAGATCAAAAATTCATTTCTCGACCCCAAAAACCCCCATATACACATAAAAAAGATAATATAACGATGAATAAAAAATCGAATTTTGAATCAAAATGATGTTATAGGGAAAAAATCTTTTTTTGAAAAGTGGGAGACTCGAAAATCGAGATAGACATATGGTTCCTTCACCAAAGTTGCTTAGAATTGTCCAGTGAATCATCCTAGGGGGCGGCTCTAATCGACAAAAAATTTGGCCCGCCCTAGCATACATACAGAAACAAATACAATATTATATTATTAAGGAATATCGTTACTTTGTAGACTAGATATAAGAGAGTGGAATTAAGAGAAGTACACAAGTACATGTAGTCTTGCGATTTGTTTTGTTTCCTCATTTAACACAAATTTTTTTTTAATTCGGGCGCAGATTTGCTATTTGTCAAGTGTACATAGATGAAAAATTGCTGCAGTAAAAGTTTCACCATGTAAACTCAAATGCAACTTAAAAATGAAACAACAAAAATCACAAAATGAAAAAAGGGGCATAGGTAAATTTTCAAAAGTTCAAAAGCCAAATAAACTACTCAAACGGCTTGAAAATTGAACGTTTGAACGTTGTTAATTGGGGTATTTGACAAGCGATTAAAACATGTTTCTAGAAAAATCGAAATGTTGAATATTTTCCAAATTATTTGCGCTAAATTTAAACATTTTAGTGAAAATTTTGCAGAGTCAAGAAAGAGACGAAACATAAAATTAAAGAGGATAAAAAGTTCTTTATTGGAATTTATTGAAAAATTATCTTTAATTTGTAAACGGAAAGTGCGTGTTTCCCAAGCTGTTTGTGTGGTGTGTTTGGCTCTTAAAGCTTGCTACTGTTATAGGAGTATGTGTTAAGCAAATAACGTAAAATTATGGCTAAAAAAATAATAAAACAAAATTTAAACTAAAACAAGTAAGAGTGCTATATTCGGCTGTGCCGAATCTTATATACCCTTCACCATTGTGCGAGCAGAATACAGAGCAACTAGACAAAAACTAAAAAAAACTGGTAAATATTTTTTAAAATAAGAGACAACCGGTTTTGAACTTCGGTTTTCATAAGGGCCCAGAATATATATACTTTATATGGCGTAGGATCAATATTGTAGAAATTACAAAAGGAATGACAAGGTTATATATACCTTTTTTACCTTCGGTGAAGGATATAAAAAGAGTAATTTTTGGGAATTCAGGGGTATAATCACCGCATTCGATACTATCGTATCGAGTAAACTATTGAATTTTTTTTTCATACGATAGACACTGGCGTATCGAATGAAAACTCGATAAATGTAATGTCGAGTTACTCGATGTCGAATGCTATTATTTCAAATTCAATATATTTAATTCGATATCGAGTTTCAAGATACCAAAATAAATAATTTCGATAAATTTTGCTCGATATCGTATGCTGTGATTAGACCCCAGTATTTCGGTTATAACTCATAAAAATTTCCGATATTTTGGTATAAAAGTCATATCCAAAGGACATATGGCAGCCCTAAAATTTAGATTTAGATATATAAAAATGTTGATGTTTTTTTAGCCCATTTTTGGAGTATTTTGCTCATAAATTACCCATTGTCTAACCGATTTGATATTTTTATGTACCGACGCACAGTGGGAAATTTTACGAGAAGGCGGTCAAAATTCCATAACTTTTGACTGGATCGGTATTTTTTTATGCGATTTTTTTTGCTCGATAGGTGCGATGTTAGGCTTTAATTTGCACTATAAAACGTAAAATTCGACTGATAGGAGCAAAAGTTATGGGGAGTTCAAAATGCATTTTCATTTTTTTGTTGAGTTTCGGTGTAAAAGTTGAATATTTCAAATATGATTTTTTTATAATTTATCATTATTTCTCTTGTATTTTACAACTGATACTTATTTTTTTATTGTCGAACTTAGATCCTGTCAGAAAATGCCAATATTTGGCCCCTGTAAATTTTTTAGTCCCAATATTCACAGGGGCCAAAGGTTTGCTTTTTTGGGACGAGACGAGTTGTTATAAGGATACAACTGAAAAGGAATATTTTGAAAAATGCCCAAATAGCATTCTTGGCTATCGATAACATTTTAGGTAATTCAACTTTTATTTTTGGTTTGAGATGTATGTGTATTTTATTTTTATATATTAACTAGCTTAACCTGGTGAGCTTCGCTACACTTCTTTAACCACTTCTTGAAATGAGAGATATTTAATATATACATCCTATGGGAGGTATTTCCCCCCTGCGCCTACCCGCTTTATTTTTTTCTCAAAAGTGTGGTATACCATAAGAGTGACTTCTACAAAGTTTGAACATTCTTACTATAACAATTCTTAAGATATGCGATATTAAACATTGGCGTCCTATGGGGGTGACACTTCCCCCGCTGCAATTTTATTTCAATTTTGGGGCTCAGTAGATCCTACTACAAAAAGTTAAGCAAAATGCGTCCAGCGGCTCTTAAGATATGCGATAATTAATATTGGCATCCTATGGGGGGTACCAATTCCCCTGTCCCTATCAAAAAAATAAGTAGCCTATTTTATTTTTAGGGCTCACGTGATGTTACTTTAAAAATTTCAGGAAAATCGGTTCAGTAGTTTCGTAGTCTATAAGCCAACAAACAAACAAACATACAAACATTTTTCATTTTTGTATATATATAGATGCTCGCGGAAGAATCTGTAGTCTTTGTTCCTTTTTTCTTGCGCTTCTTCAGATAGATCTCCAACTGGTAGCATATTGTGTTGAAATATTTGTTCCCCATGGTATAAAATTTTATGAACTGTGGTTGGCATATGTCTCCAAGAGTATTTTTTGTTATAAAGAATTGCTGTTTCATTTGCATACTGGCCAAATTTTTTTGCATTTATCTTTCTGCTACATGATATAACTTGTTAAATGATCTGGAATCGTCTTATTAATTCAAAATGTACTCCTGTGATAATTTATGTGGCCTGAACTGCTTTATTTGTCGAAAATTCTTTAAGACTCATCTTCTTTAATTTCAGTAATATGACCTTGCAGGACTTATTTTTTTAACCGAATATCTTACTTTGGGTCACAGAAATTGCTGTACAATGGGGTATAGAAATGTAGGTTAGATTCTGGACTACAAGAGAGTATAGATTTTTTTTTGACGCGTTTTGACGGGCAGGACTTATGCTCTATAAAGTAGGAAATTTCCGAGAAA
This sequence comes from Pollenia angustigena, assembly GCA_930367215.1. NCBI lineage: Eukaryota > Metazoa > Arthropoda > Insecta > Diptera > Polleniidae > Pollenia > Pollenia angustigena. Next base: position 231,856,135 of record OV884060.1, read on the forward strand.
TTTTGACATTAAAAAAAAAAAAAAAATTGAATAGTTCTAGAGGTCGCAGAGTTTAATGCTTTAAACCACGTGTAGCTAATAAAATAAACTAATTCACAAAACTTATTCTGTTAAAAAATCTTAAAAAACAAAAAAGTTATGAGCATTTCAACTTCAAAAATTTACTCAGAAATTCAAAACTATAACCAAATATTGAGAAAGTCCATTTCGGACCACCCTGTTCTCAATGAAATAGTTGAAATAGGGTTGAAATTTTTTGGCTCCCGAGGTTCACTAGTATTAACTTTCACATGAATAAAAAAATTTTAAGATCGGAGAACATAAAAAAAAATAGTTTTGGCCGCCTTCTCAAAATATGAACCAGTGTGCGACGTGTAAAGGAAGAATTTTACCATTTACTTAAGTTATATTTATATATAAACATTCATATATACTTGTATACATATATTTTAACAAAGTTAATTATAAAAAGAGTAATTTTTGGGGATTCAGTATTTCGGTTGTAACTCAGCCATTTTTTAACCGATTTGACAGATTTATATACCGACGTGTTTAAGAAGAAATTTACTTGAGTTATAAAGCTTGGACTCGGGGAGATCTATGGTTCCCGAAAGTGGGCATTTAAAAAAAATTTAATTTTGGTCATAACTTTTTTGTATCTGAACCGATTTTTCCGAGTTTTTTATAAAATATGTTCCACTAAAAGTTTCCGATATTTAGGTATATAATTCATATCCATAGGACGTATGGCAGCCCTAAAATTTAGGTTTTTTACAATTTTTAATTTTTTTTGTACGGGAGGTACCACGCCCACTTCTCCAATCCCGCCCACATTTTGTAGAATGGTGTGTATTGGCAACCAAAATGTGTGTACCTAATTTGGAAACTTTGGCTTTTGCCGTTCCCCAGATATACAGCAAAAAGTAATAAAAATACAACAACCACAAGGGATTTTTTGAAAAAAAAATTAGAGGTAGTCGTGGTTTTTTGCTCATATCTCAGCCATTTGTGGACCGATCTGGCTGAATTTCAATAGCAAAATTATAATAAGAATATCTGACATAAAGATACCCCAACCAAGTCCCCATCATAAATGGGAGCTTCGGAAAACCCATTTCAACAGACAGACGGACAGATGGACAACCGGTTTTGAACTTCGCTTTTCATAAGGACCCAGAATATATATACTTTATAGGGTGTAGGATCAATATTGTAGAAATTACAAACGGAATGACAAAGTTATATATACTCTTTCTACCTTCGGTGAAGAGTATAAAAAATGTTATTGTAAAAACTGCAAAGTCTGCACTGCAAAGTCTACACAAACAAAAAAAAACTTATTTTTAAAACAAAAAACTTAAAAACTGGTCAATGCTTAGAAAAACTGCAAAATGCAGGTAAATATGCACATTTGGCAACGCTGTTTGTGAGTGAAGTTTAATTGCATTAACAGCGTTCTGATAAAGCACTAACAGAGCACTGTTAACCATATTAAATTGTAATTATGCACATATGTATGTATGTATTCAAATTGGAGCTTTAACTACACTTTTGGATCCAATGGACTAGGAAAAAATCTAATACTTCAAACATTATAACGCTCATCAAAAACTATTATTATTTTAGAAATACTACATGAATTTTGAAATTTAAAATATCGTTGGAAGATTATTCTGCATTCCAAGAAATGGGTAGGAGATGGGCGGATAAAATTTAATTGAATATATGGACAAACTGGTTTTTTATAAAAATTAATAGTCAGAACCTTAAAGATGTCGCTACTCTTGAAATTAATTTTTAATTTGAAATTCTCTGTAAGATGAATTACAGGAAAAGGGTGTTATGGTTCAAATGGTTCGCCCATACAAGAACGAAACCTCATGCAAGTCCAATATGGTATTCCAGTATTTATGATATTAGAAATCGATTTAGTTCTGAGCAAGTGCCGCTATTATAATATGCTTGGTAGATTGCAACTAAGGCATTTATCGTATTGTTTTATTAAGGTAATTCACGTCACAAGTTGCACCCTTGCCGAAAACAAATTTGCAAAAACATGTAGTTGATGTCATGTTTTTGCACTTTTGCTTTTCGCAAGCGTGCAACTTGTGACGTGTATTAACTCATTAGAAATGAAAACTTGCATACAAAAACCGAAAAGTTCTTAACTGCCAACGACTCCGCCCGAAATATTTTCCAATGTGTATTTTACTGGCAAAATTTGTAAAAGTTTGTCTTCATTATTGATCTAAATAAAATAAATTTTTTAACATTACCTTTTATGTTAAATGTAAGGTTTCTTTTAGTTTATTTTCTTGTTCTTGCCAGTTTTCAATGTTTTGTATGTGTTTTTGGTCATTAGGTTTATGGTAGAAGGGTTAAGCTGATTACAAATAAAGAACAGGGGAAACAAAACTAATTATTTAGCAAACAATTATACAATTGCATGAGTTATTGATTTATAGACGAGAAAGAAATCCTACTAATATTATGAATATGAAAGTTTGTATGTTTGGGTGTTTAGATATTTGTTAGTTTTTGCTCGACCACGCGAACGAATTGAATAAATTTTTATTAGATGGGTGGCATATGGCCCGGAATCCAATATAAAGTACTGTTTAGGAGGGATATCGAGGAAAACTACTTTATTTCCATAGATGACCCATTGGAACACCATTTTTATATGGTGTGTTAGGTCCACCCCTCACCGTTTTTTTTTCAAATAGGTCACCAGTCCCCTCCAGAAATTTTCTTAAAAAATTAAGTTTTTCAAGTCTGAATTTCTGAAATTCCAAAATTATTTAAGGTATTCCACTACAATAATTGTCTTAAGAACTATTTTCTTTTGTGGAACCGGTTCCATTTCCATTTAATATCCTCCAAAATATACTTTTTTTATTGCAGTAGCACTGTTAAATTCAATGTTAACTGCAAACAGTTGCTAATAAACAGGGCAAAGTTTTTATGTAAACAAATGCAAAAATAAGCAATCAAAAAAGTAAATCTAAAACAAAGCGAAAAAACAATACTGTTGGTATTTAGTAAATTTACAAAATTTATAAATAAATAATTAAGTTTAAGTCGAGGTCTTAAACTTAAAAAATACTAAATTAGTAAATTTTTGCTTGAATTTATAGTTTTTTTTTTTTAATTTTGAATTGCAATTATCAGAATTAATAAATCACATAAAAATATTCATTTAATGCTAATTTCAACAAGTTCAGTTAAAATGAACTATCATCATTATAACTGCCAAAAAAAAAACAAAAGTTGCAATAACATAACAACAACCACTACATAAACAATTATTTTTGCGAACTAAGTAATTGTGTATGTGGTTGTTATGTTTTTGCTTTTTCGCAAGAGTGCAACGTTTGACGTGAATTCCTTTATTGTTAACTGGCAGTTATAGTAATATTTAGCCGTTACTGAACTTGATGAAATTAGCCGTTAAACCTAACATTTTTTTTATATTTACTTTAGCTCCGACCAGTGTTGCCAAAACTTGGTGACCAAAAATGGCTAAATTTACGGAAAAAAATGGCTAAAAATGGGCTAAAAAATGGCTAAAAGCTTTTTTAAATAAAAACACATTAAAATTAAATAACAAACAAGAAATATTTCATTTAAAGTGGCTTACGATGAAATTGTAAGTTAAGATCAATTTGTTAAATAAGAATAAACGTAAATTCATATTTTGATAGATATTTTAAAAATTAAATCATCGATAAATTCGATGTCGTTATTGTTCATCTCATAGGAATCACTCGGGTCTATTTGTTTTTAATAATTGAAGGTAAATCATAATAACGACAACATTTACCCAACTATAAAAACAAGTAAGAAAGTATAGTCGGTCAACACCACATTAGAACATACATATGTACCAAATTTTATCAAATAATCTACAAAACAGCCAGCCAACCAGCAGGACAAACATCATTAATTCGACTCAGAAAGTGATTCTGAGTCAATCGGTATACGTTAAGTTGGGCTTAGGACCATTATTTTAAGGTGTTACAAACATCAGCAAAAACGCATCGTACCCTCTCCACTATTGTGGTGCTGGTATAAATATTTTATTGATAAAATCGAAATAACGGTTGCTTAATGTATCCTTTTTCTCAAATTACTTTAAACGATCTTTACTTGGGTAAATACCATCTCTACTTCATCATTAGACCATGTAACTGAGAGCAACTATATAGTCCATTCTGAAATTTCTAAAAAAAATTTTTTTGCCGTCTGCATCTCTTTATTGAAATACTTGCAACCAGAAAGAAAAACCGATGTTTGTGTTGATCCATTTTATAAATTTAATATTGGATTACTATTGCTTTATTTTGAAAGATGTTTCATCATCATAGTTAATAGCGATTTACAACATTTGTAAAGTTGTGATTTAAATGAAATGACTTTGAATTGTTAAAAATGTTTATTTTACTTTAATATATTTTTATAAGAAATTGAAAATTATTATTTTAAAAGAAAAACGGCAAAAAAATTGATGGCTAAATAAGTTGAAAAATGGCTAAAAAAAAATGGCTAATGGCTAAACTCATTTTTTAATGGCTTAATCTAGCCACTAAATGGCTAAATTGCCAACTCTGGCTCCGACCTTATAATACCATATACCACAATATATGCCATTGGAGCATTCCAATGTCACGTACAGATAAATTCAACTATTTCTAACTGCCTGTTTAACGTTCGAAATCGATGTACTGGCTGTAACTCTTAAATTACCTATAAATCTTAATTGATAAAGCAGATATCTAATCTTTTTTCTTATATTTAACAGACTTCATACTGGCCTTTAACCCTACATAGAAAAAATTTAAATAATTCATGAAATATTGAAGAAATTTCATGAATTTCAAGTTCCAGTCAACCAACATTTGAAATGGTTAAGGTTGAATGAAAATTCCATGGAGAAAAAGTGTTCAAGAAGCAAATTATAACTAAAAACCAAACTTGCTGCTGCTGAAAAAACATTTAATAATCCACATATTTCTATTAAGAGTAAGTTTTTATATTTCGTCACGTACAGACAAATCGCGTCACGTAGGGGCATAGTTGAAATTATATCTATAAAAAAAAACAAGAATCCTATAGCTGAATACAATTATGTCTACGGTTGAGCAATGTTGTCTGCCCTAAGAGGAAGTTTGAAATCTAGTTATCGCTTTGGTATTATCTAATGGCGGTGCAGACACAAGTTTTTCCAAGATTTCAAAGGATGGTACATAAATAAATCGGGTATCTGATAAACAATAGTGACAGCGACGCCGCAAAAAGGGGAAAAGTGAAATTAAAAAGAATACTTGTTGCCACTTTAAAAAAAATTAACGGTTTATACAAAAATGTGATCTAGTCGTTAGAATTTAAATAAATTATTTTAAATGAGAGCATCATCTCACCATGTATTCTTTTTATATACATATAAAAAAAAAATTTTAGTAAAACTGTTTAGATTTCCCCTTTCTCACGAAATGCACCCATTACAACACTTTTCCATGACATACAGGGGTCTTATCACAGCATTCGATACTATCGAATGTTTTTGCATACGATAGTCACTGACGTATCGAATGAAAACTCGATTAATGTAATGTCGAATTACTCGATATCGAATGCTTTTATTTCAAATTCAATACATTTCATTCGATATCGAGTTTCATGATACAAAATAAATAATTTCAATCAATTTTGCTCGATATCTTATGCGATGATTAGACCCCAGGTCTGTTTTGAAAATCACGCGTGTGATTTTGTAGTGTTCTGTAAATCACACCGTTTTTGTGTTTTTCAGTGTGATTTTCAATTGTCGAAAGAACAAGCAAACACAAAAAGTTTGTTCTACAAAATTATAGCTCATTTTTAACGATTTTTCTGTTGTTTTCCAACAATTTGTTTTTTTTACCCATTTAGCGATTTCAAATAAATTTAAGAGTTTGTTAACAAGCTTGCAATTTTTCGCGAATTTAGCCATTTTCGCGATAGAAGCGATTTTTTCCTGTGTTTCCCCAACAAACACGGAGGTTTGATTTCAAATTGAAAATGATTTGAAATCAAACGTTTTCTCAAACGACAAACGTTTGATAATGATTTGAAAATCATAGCGTTCTCAACAAAAAGGGGAAATTATTTTCAAATTGAAAAATGCCTTTATTTTCAACTTGCTTTCAAACGTAATTCTCAAATGTTTTTCAAATGTGGATTATAATACAATGTGGAATATAAATAAAAAAAAATTATTTTGTTTAATTTAAATTTATTATTTATTTAAAAAAAACTTTGAGATAAACATTCGGCACCATAGCAAAAAAATGAAATTCTTGAAAAGACAAACTACTTGGCTCCCTTTTATTTTGAGGATTGTAGCGATCGTTCAACAAACTGTCTGCACTTTATCGTTTTATTTTCCTTTTTTTCGTATTTTTAATCATTGTAATTACTCACAAATAATTTTTTTCACAAGAAATAAGCTGTTCACTTTATATTAAAATTTATTTTTAATAGTAAAACATATGTAGCCACTAAGTAAAAAATTTAACTTTAATCGCCATTTTTAATGATCACATTTATTTTTCGCTTTAGTATTGCCAAGTTTATTTTTGATTTGAATTTAACATTTGACAAACATTTGACATCAAATTGATAAAACATTTGATATCAAATGTTTATTTTCAAATCATTATCAATTTGAATTAAAATGTTAAATCAAACAATTGAAAAACGTTTGAGAATTGTGTTTGATGTCAAATGATAAAGTAATTTCATATCAAAGGTTTGACTTCGTGTTTGTTGGGTCTTTGCTTTCATGCTGCTGTTAGCAAATAAGCTATATTTAATTCAACTAAAAAACAAACTTGAAATCACAACAGAAGTCCCAAAAGCAAATATCATTTTTATGGTGTCGTCGAATTTTCTTAATTTTTAGTGATTTGTTGTAAATAAAACAGCTTATTGCATAAAAAATAAATAAACACATTGAATATTTTTTTAAAGTAATTTATTATGACGGACATCTTACAATAGTCGCAAAAATAACAAAGTGATTTTAAAAAGTTGTTTACGCAGCTGAACGTTTTGAAATCACAAAATAATATGCCCAGAACACCTTTATTGTGAATTCAAATCACTTTCATAAAATTTAATTTTCAGAACAGGGACCAACCACACTTGCTATTATCAAACTTGTTGCTATTTTTGGGAGTTGTATAGTTATAATTGTAAGGGAGCTGAAACAATTTGTAAGGAATTAAATCTTAACACTCACATAATAAGAGGGTTATGAACACTTCTCCGGAAAGAAATAAATAAGAAAATTGCTACCTATGCTCTGTTTCTCAAAACTACAAGTTAGAATACGTTAAAAAAAGCAACAATTTTACAATTTTTGTTAAAACTAAAGTTTAAAGGGACAGAACACTAGCTGGACGGATAGACATCACCAGATTGATTCAGTACGTGATTATTATTCGATCGGTATACTAAAAGAAGAGTCTAGAACCGATGTTTATGTGTAACACATCTTTGGTAATTTGGGTATAAAAAGAACAGGAACCATAATTTAATCAATTTTTTTTTTTTTTTTTTTTTTTTTTTGGGATTTCTAAGAATTAATTCATCAACTATCAAAATATGCTGAAATAGGGTAAAAAAAAATGCACTAAAAACTTAAAAATAAGCTGCAAAAAACTCATTTTACTTAAATATGGGTAATTCCAAAGTGTTGAACGTAACAGTCGTACGCATCAAAAATGCAATAACATTTTAAGCAAAAATGGCCCCTATTACGGTTGAGTTGAGTTGTAATTAAGACAACAACTCAGTTGAGTTGTAAACCGTAATAGGGCCAATATTCTTACGTTTTCTTAACCCTTCAATTATAGCACTAAGAAAGCACTGTTATCTATGCTAAACTTTATGGAAGGCGCGATTCCAGGTCAAATATAATGTTAAAAGAAGTAGCGGTTCGAACGTTAAAAAAATAGAAGTAGTTTTTGTGGCCATGTATAAAAAGGCGTAATTCAGCGGAACCTGTCACAATTTTTTAGTCAAACTACTTTTAGAATATTACGTAGCAATGTGACATTAAAATGCCTTGGTTTGATTCCAAAATCTTCTGTATTTTCTTTTTTTTAAACCAAAATCTGGATCGATACGTGACATTTCGAACGTGAAATTTTTTCCGTAATAATTTAACTGAATAATGATCATAATAAAAAAAAAAATTACCGTTAATCCGAAAAACATATTTCACTTTGAACTCTTCCTTATATTACAGTCCATGTAAGAAAAATTTTTTGGAATAATTTTTATCAAATATCACCTTTTAAGAAAGATAAATATTAAAGAAAACATACAATAAAACAATCTCACAAATAAGAAATTACGTTTGCGCAACTTTACAGTCTGATTGTTCATCTAAGTGACTAAATTTATGGGTAAATTTATAAAATTAGTAAAATCTTAATATTTCTCTATAACAATACCGTAAAATAATCAGCTTTTAATAACTTTTAAATTTTCGGTCACGGTGGACCTTTTGACGGAAATGCCCATATGCAAAAATATAATGTAACGGGTAAAATATGCAAAAAAAAATACACTAACAAATCGATGCCAAAATTTACAAAAAGCTCTAAAAGGGATAAATATATTGTTTCTGCTTTCATTGGTCGCACGAGAAAAACCATTCAATTGCATATTTACGGTTTCCCTGTTCATAAGTTTGTATGTATGAGTTCGCTTTTGTTAGTAGGATATGACAGGACATCTAGAAAAGCATTAAAGATTAAATTTAAGGCAGCAAATCACATTGTTTTTTATTGCTATCTCTTTAGATTAAGCTGATACACGTAAAAATATCTATGTCTTAATTTTTTTTCATACATCAAAGTTAAGGTATCTTGTAAATAAATACGTCTAATTACCTCACTAAGGTATTTCAACGTATTCGCTTAATTACCTCAATGAGGTAGTTAAACGTATTCTTTTAAATACCTCCACGAGGTAGTGAAGCGTATTCGTTTAAATGCTTACCCCGTATAATTACCCAAAAATATTAGCATTTTTGGCGAGGTAATTATCCGTGGAATACTGTAGTTTTTGCCTTCGTTGGTAGCACGAGAAAAAAAACGTGCAATTTTATATTTACGGATTCCCTTTTAATAACCATTTAATAATATTTTATCAGCATTTTGTGAAGAAGACTTGGGGAATAAAATATGAATGACTACGCATTCTAACAACAATGGCTTGGCTATGGCATTCGTTTCTGCGAACAAGTAGAGGAAAATCCAGACTTTATTCACAATTTTTAAGCCCATTTCTTATAAAATGGCTACGTTAACAATCAAAACTCCAGGAATGGTGCTACAGAGAATCCAAAAGAAGTTCATTAGCAAGAATTATACCCAGATACACAAGTAAACTGGTTGGTGCGGTGTATCGTCCGAGTGGATATTTGGACCATTTTTCTTTGGTATAAAGATTACTCTGCCAACGGTAGTGCATATCGAATGTTTGATAATTTTGTCAAGCCAGTCGTGGAAAATCATCCAACCTTATGGTTTCAAAAAGATGAAGCAACAGCACATCCTGCACAGTTTATGTTAACAAGCCAAGAACCAACCTTCCAACTAAAAATCTACATTCGCAATGAACTTATGCCCATTGCACATGAAATGTTATGAAAAGCAGTAAATGGCCACCTAATGTTAAAAAATAATTATCGCATAAATAATAAAGTTATAATAAAATGGAATGGAGCAATGGATCTCAAAAATTGCCTTTGTTTAACATGTTAGAAGTCGTTTTTTAAAAATGAATTTGAAGTTTAAGAAAAATATATCATAAAGGTTGTTTTTTAAGCCCAATAAAACTTACGAATACGTTAGCTTTCAAACGAACATATCGTCAAAAACAGACGCAGTGCACATATGCCCGAAATCATTTTCAAATATTAAAGCTTTGTATCAAGGCGAATTTATTACAGGTGGTCTTAAAAGCCCTGCTGATAACTTTTTTTTTTTTAGCTAAAATCACTGTTGGATGTCAAAATTTTGTTTATTCTCTTCTATTATCTTTGTTTCTGTTTTGTTTTATTTCTGTTTTTGACATTGTACAATGATTTTACAAAAACAAATTGCTTGTGGTTTTTGTACGAGTTGTACTTGTTGTAGTACCGAGATTACCTGGGATGAATTCGCCTTGCTTTGTATTGATTTTTGTTTTGATAAACATTTAATTTTTTTTTTTTTATTTTTTACAATTTTAAGTTATATCGGGCTTGAAAAAAACACCCTTAAAAAATCTACTATATTAATATGCATATCGAATCAAAAGTAAGAATGCCTTATATTAACATTTTTTATAAATTATTTGGAAAAAAATAAAAAAAAAGTCTAAAAAACCAAGGCAAATAACTTTATTTAAAATTAACCTAGAGTTTCTACGCGGGAAAGAATTCCCGGTAAACCCGGGACATATTTTTTAAATTATTCCCGGGAAATTTTTTCTGGGAATTTTCGGGAACAAAAATTTTTGAAATTTTAATTTGTTAGCATCGTTAAAAAACGAGCAATAAAAATATATTCTTTACTAAAATTACTAAAAATTTTCTACAAATCGAACTATTTTTCCTACGCCAATAAATAAACGGTCTTTTTAATTGTTGATGAAATGTCTAAAAAGCTTCTTGAAGTAGAATACGATACACCATCACCAACACCAGATGTTGAACCATCTACAAATTTTAATAAAATAAATGTAAAGAAAATACAAAAGCCTGAAAATATCTTAAAAAAAGATTTTGACGTCTATTGGGTCACGGTTAACAGGCCAACAAATTTATAATATTTGTATGAACACAGAAAAAATTATTGCCGAATTATTTTCAAACAAACGCTTGTTTGAAAATTTTTTTGATTTCTACAAATTTTTTTACTGATTCAATCAATATTTTTGTTTGATTTTTATTTAACCAACAAAAATGTGGACAACTCTTCAAAAATTTAATAAGCGCGCTATTGGTTTGAAGTTTTCATAATTTTGTATGAAATATTTAACGCTCTTTAATGTTGTCGTCTTTTTGCATTTTTTTATTGATTGTAAGCAACACTTCTTTATGTGAAATATAAGAACTACAACAAAAAACACATGCAGTCTATTTTTTGACGCTTTAAAAAAGTACAGCAATAAGAAAAATGATAAAATAGCGTGACGAGGTTTGTAGTAAAAAAAACAACAAAAACAATAGCAGGTAAAAAAAACGTTTCATTTTTTTTAAACAACAGAAAAAACACATTATAAAGGTACGTTTAGACTATGCTAATATTTGTGCAAAATCATAAAAATTTTGTTTGTCCTAGTGTAAACACTCGAATTTGTTAGCCACCAAATATTTTTCGACTGTTTGTTGGCTAACAAAAATCTTTGTTTGTGAAGAAAGCTTTGGATAGTGTAAACAGTTTGTCAGCACGTCGCATCAAATATTTGGCTCGATATTTTGTTTGTTCTCGCAATATTTTTGGCGGAACAAACAGCGACAAATACTTGTAGAAACGTGAGTTGCCAACAGTTATTTTTGACAGTGCTTAACATATAAAAAATTAAATAAATTGAAATGGCAATACTGGTCAATTCGTTTGACAGATTGGTAGGTAAAAAACACCCTTCCGTAATTCTTAATTATAAAGCATATTTTTCTGAAAGAAAATGGACGACAACGATGCAGCAGTTATTGAATCGCCCCCATCATTTGCCAACAAAAGCAAAAGGAAGAAGATGACGCATGACTGGAGCGTTCTTTTGACAGATTGGTCGAAGGGTATAGAAATATAAGGGGTTCAGAGTAACGAAAGCACAACCGGAAATTTAAAACTTTTTCTGGTTGAACTTTGACGCTTACAAAAAGGAAGGAATAACAAAGTTATAAAGTGATTAAAACAAAAGAACGACAGAAAAATAAGAAAAATCAATAAAATGGAGTGAAATGTAACACAAATAATCAGTTTTTAAGCAAGTTTAATAATGTAGACAAACAAATGGTACTGAAGAAGAATGAAAATACATACGTGTATAACGAATCGTGTAGTCACGACGGTACGTGTATGTTAAAAGAACGAATAACGAAACAACTGAAAAAACAACCCATGTATTTAACCTCATTGTTTGACAAATGTTTGTCATACACACCGGACAAATAAAATTATTAGCATAGTGTAAAGAGGTATACAAATATTTGTACCAAACTTGGCTGACACAAAATTGTCTGTTATTTGCGCAAATAAAATTCAAACAAATATTAGTGCAATCTAAACCCATGCCCAAACATTTGTCACAAACCATACTATTAGCCCAAACCATTATTTGCTGTGTTTGGACAAATATTAGCATAGTCTAAACGCACCTTAAGAAACAAAATAAATTTTTGGTTGGTTTCAAAGTTGGTAAAAAAAAAAAACAAAATCCCGTATTCAATTTTTTCAAATAGTTTGTTTAAATACATCAAATACATAAATAGAATGATGGCGGAAAACATATCGAGTCGGTCTGCCGCCGTTTTTGGTTACATTTCTTCTTCATTAGCAAAGGAAAGGATAAAGCAACAGTGAGTGATGAAGAAAAACACTGTGAGTATAAATATGACTTCGTTTAAAAATTATTCCAACAAAAAATGTGTCTCAAAGCCAGCCAGCCGGCCGCTCTGCTCTGCTTCATCTTCGCCAACAATGCTTGCTTGTGTGCGCGTCATTGCTTGTGCAAAAACTTTTTTGTTTGATTCAGCAAAATTATTTGTTTGAAATTTATATGAATTTCAGTAAACTTTTTGTTTGATTCTGTAAAATTATTTGTTTGAAAAAATCGGCGTTTTTTTCAATAAACAAAATGCAAATAAATTGTTTGAATATGCGAATTTGTTTGTAGGACCGATTTTAGACAAAAAATTGTTTGATTCTACAAATTTTTTGTTTGAATTGGAAAAATAATTTTTTCTGTGAAGCGCTTCTTACTATAAAACCAACGTCGAGCGAGAGCACGTTTTTGGTACCAGGCAATATACATTTCAACAAGGATTAGAAATAGAATCCCTGATAAGCTTTTAAATGCTTAAATTAATGCTAAAAAAATTTCTTAAAAGAAAATTAAGTTTACCATGTTGCTATTTATAATAACTACTACTACTAGATATTAATAAGTTTTTATAATTCGTAATCTCCCAGAAAAAATATGTATGTATGCCCAGCGGGAAAACTCAGAAGACCTTCTTACTTCAGGTCTTTTTAAAGGCCTGCTTAAAAATTTTTTGATTTAATTACTATTCTTACGTTACTGCAAAAGAATGCCTCATAGAAGGCCTCCACACTCGCTTCTATGAGAAGCGAGAAAAGAAGGAGTAACATTTTTATACACTCCACCACAATTAGTTGTAAAGAGGGTATATTAAGTTTGTCATTCCGTGTGAAACTTTTTTATTATTCATCTCAGACCCCATAAAGTATATTTATTCTGGGTCCTTGAGTAATTCTAAGTCGATTTAGCTATTTCCGTCTGTTAAAAACACGCTCACTTTCGAACAACTCAAAAGAAATGAACAAACTTGGTGCCAAATTGCTTGTAGTTATCCTAAGCAGTTTGGGATTGAAATCCAGCAAAATCGGTTCAGTAGGACCAGAGCTATGAATGAAAATGTGGAACCACAATTTAAAAAAATTGATAATTTTGTTACAAAAAATGCTGGAACAAGGCACGGAATGAGATAAGATTTTGCAAAAATTTGTTTTATTTGACTGTAAATCACGTAATTAAATTTCGTGAAGATCCGTCCATAATTTACCCTAAGCCCCATATAAACACTACTCCCGGAAAACAGTTTAGTACGCCTTAAACCGTAAACAATAATGCAATCATAACAAATTTTGGCTCGTCACAGTTTTATAGGACTATAAATGATACTGTGAAATTTCGTGAAGATCAGTACATAATTTACCCTAGGCCCCATAGAAACCCTACTCCCGGAAAACAGTTTAGTACGCCTAAAACCGTAAAAAATAATGCAATCATAACAAATTTTGGCTCGTCATAGTTTAAAAGGACTAGAAATGATGCTGTGAAATTTCGTGAAGATCGGTACATAATTTACCCTAGGCCCCATAGAAACCCTACTCCCGGAAACCGGTTTAGTACACCTAAAACCATAAATAATTATGCTATCACAACAGAAATTGGTACGTCACAGTTTTAACTTCATTTATAATATCGACCCCTTTGCGCGAAATTATCGTATGTTACAAAAATCAAATTTTACAGGACAGCCGTTTTTCTACTTTTCTCTGCTTTCGCTTGCAATATCAAAATTAAAATATACATTAAATTTTTGGAGCAACGAAGTGAAATTCGCCTAAAATATTTTGTCAGGGGACGTCTCTTTGAATGTAGAACAAGATTGCATCAAAAACTCAATTTCAAAAAAATTGGCATATACGATAATTTCGCGCAAAATGGTCGTTATGTCTCAAAAAATTAGAAGCATATCTGCATTTTCCAATTTTTTAAGAATTTTTAACAAACAAAAATATCGAAATGTGGTTAAAAAATAATTTTTTTTGGTTAAAAAAAAATTTATGTTTCTAAAAAAATTAACTTTATTTAAAGGTAATTTTTTTGCGGAATTTCGGTTTTTTAAGTAATTTCAATATCCTTAACCGTTTTTGAGTTACGCGAATATATGCTGTGCAACCTCCTACATTTTCAAAATAACGGTACCTATATCTTGAAAAGAGGAGCTAAACTAAAAAAACGGTTAGCACCACTGGATTCGGCATGCCTTAATTAGGTTAAAAAGCCAGGTTTGTCTGTTTTTTGAAACTACACAGAAAAAATTATTGCCGAATTATTTTCAAACAAATGCTTGTTTGAAAATTTTTTTAATTTCTATAAATTTTTTTACTGATTCAATCAAAATGTTTGTTTGATTTTTATTTAACCAACAAAAATGTGGACAACTCTTCAAAAATAGAATAAACGCGTTATTGGTGTCAAGTTTTCATAATTTTGTATGAAATATTTAACGCTCTTTAATGTTGTCGTCTTTTTGCATTTTTTTATTTGTTCGTAAGCAACACTTTTTTATGTGAAATATAAGAACAACAACAAGAAACACACACAGTCTATTTTTGGACGCTTTAAAAAAGTGCAACTATAAGAAAAACAATAGCAGAAACAACATTATAAGAATCAAAATCCCGTATTCAATTTTTTAAAACTGTTTGGTTAAATACATCAAATACAAAAATAGAATGGTGACGAAAACATATTGAGTCGGTCTGCTGCCGTTTTTGGTTACATTTCTTCTTTAGCAAAGGAAAGGATACAGCAACAGAGAGTGATAAAGAAAAACATTGTGTTGTGTGTATAAATAAGACTTCGTTCAAAAATTATTCCAACAAAAAAAATGTGTCTCAAAGCCAGCCGGCGGCTCAACTCTGCCGTCATCTTCTTTCACATACAGTGCTTACTTAATATATGAATTTCAGTAAACTTTTTGTTTGATTCAGTTAAATTATTTGTTTGAAAAAATCAGTTTTTTTTTCAATAAACAAAATGCAAATAAATTGTTTGAATATGCAAATTTGTTTATAGGACCGATTTCAGACAACAAATTGTTTGATTCTACAAATTTTTTGTTTGAATTGGAAAAATTATTTTTTCTGTATAGCACAGTGGGCTTATTGCTCAAAATTACAATATTAAAATTATTTTTTAAAGGTTGCGAAAGAAAATAAATCATATCTTAAAAAGGCAAAAAACACCTCCTTCAAAGTTTCAGGGTTTTTGAAGAACTGTTTAAGGTATTATATAAAAAAATCAGCCAAATAAAAAAAATAGGTTTTTCACTTAGTCAGTTTTAAAAATTTAATATTTTGCAGATGTTATCTAAGTATTCTCTTTAAAATGACATAAAAATCATCTTCGTATGTAACAGGGTTGGCTGCCCACTGGGTAGCCCAGAAAAACCCACCCGGGTTTTAATGGGTATATTGTTTTAAAAAACCCAAGTGGGTTTTTTCCTTTATATTCATTTACACAAAGATGGTATAATTTAAACATTTTTTTTACAGAAAAATATAAAATAAAATTCATACAAAGTGTTTATATGCCCATTTGTCCCTATGTTGATTTAACGTTTCTCTATTTATTAATTGAAACATGTGTAGATAGTATACCACTTAAAGGTATTTAACTTCAAATTCGGCCTTTTCTTAATCTAATTCATTTTAAAATTCAAAATCAGGCTTTTTAAAATGAATTTGAGATTTGAAAAATGCGGAATATGATTCGTAAAAAACTCAATTGGATTACGAAAATTCTGAATTTGTTTTTTAAAAACTTGAATTGATTTTGAAAAGGCCGAAATTGAAGTTAAAATCCTATACATAAAAAGTGGCTCAGATTTTAAATGTTGACACATTTTAACAAGAGCTAATGCTTTTTCCAATCCAAGACGATTTCTATGGTTATTCTATTTAAACAATAAGGGGGAAAAATGTTTTCTATTGATGCTGAACTAGCAGTGTTATTTATTACTGAAGCGAAAAAATCGTAAAAGTTTGCTGGTAAACATTTTTGACCATTGTTGTTCAGTTCTGATTTTCTTTGATTGCAAAAAAAGGGAAATGTAAAATTGCACTCATGTGTCAAATAAAGTAAAACAGCCTGTCATCTTATTATTACGTCTTTAGTGGAAATAGATTATAAATATGAAAATAATGTAAAATGGAAAAAAACATCAAGGTTGCAACTTTTAAACCTGAAGGTTTACACTTGGTTGAAGGCTGTTTTAATTGAAGCTTTTAGTGTAAATACTTTTCCTTGTGTGCTTTTTCCATTTTTTCAATCTAATAAAATCTGAACTGACTGCCTGTTTTTAGAAAACGTAAGCAAGTGTGTGAGTGAGAAATTATATTGAAAACAACAATAAATAACGAAAATTTGTTTTTGTTTTCAATATAATTTCTCACTCACTCACTTGTTTACGTTTTCTAAAAACAGGCAGTGAATACCGTAATTGTGAAAAATATTCTGCAACTTAAATTTTAAATGCCAAACAGGGTGCAAGAGGTGTTTTGACTTATCCATTCTTCTGCTATCTACGTTTTCTTGACTAATTAGCTTGCATACATACTTATATACATATTTAGGATGCATCACATTCGCCAAATAATGAGTTGGATTAAGTACGCGTTTCAAAAAAATTCCGTTTTGACAGTAGTATTTCATTGTTCAACAAATTAAATCAATGACAGTTGCAATTGTAGCGCAGTCACTTTGTACAGCATTTAGCTCTTTTTGAACTTTGAGTAACATTTGTTGGATATTCAAAGCTTCTTTATACAACTGAACGTTATTTAAAATTCTATGAATGTCATTGTCAAATTCATTTATATGTTCCGATCTTATTTGGCCATAAAAGTTCAAAAAGTAATCACTTGTTGAGGCATATATGTAAGGACTTATTTGAGCCTAGCTTTTCTTTTAAGTATCCATTTGATGATGATGCCATAAAAAAATATTGAAGATTATCTTGCTAAATCTATACCGAAAAGAGCTGAGTTGGCAACATTGCTTAGACCAATTATTAATATACCATTACACGAAAAACAACAAAGCCCAAAAAAACCCAATAAACCCCAATTAAACCCATGAAAAAACCCACTGGGTTGGGTTTTTTTAAAAAAACCCGGGTTTTTGCCAGCCCTGGTATGTAAAGTAGTTTTCGAAATATTGAAGAAATAAGCTCAGTACCAGTGTTCGAAAAGAAACACTAAATATCGTTTCTTATTGTTCGGTTCGGTAGATTTGTGGAAAACTCAAACGCTAATAGTGTTTGTGTAGAAAATCATTAAAAAATAACTTTTCCCTGTTAGTCATCTTTCGAACACAAAAATATTACTGTTTTTATCAAACTCAGCAAAAGATGTGAACATTTAATTCCGTTCGGTTTTTTTTTTTTTTTTTTTTGAAAATCCACAAACTTCAATGTGTTCGGTTCGGCTCGTTAATGTTCGTCCCTTTTGGCTGGTAAAAAAAAACCATTTTTTACAAAAACAAAATACACACACGAAAAAAACATTATAGAACATTAAAATATAATGTTTGTCTACAGTATCACTACAATTGTTCTGTTTTTTAACGAAGAACCGAACATTATGTAATGTTACGAACGGTATTAAGGGTTGTGTATGTCTACCTAATCACTAAAAAAAAAATATCGTTCCTGGGTGTGTGAGCCGAAAGTTAAATAATGTACAGTTTATTTTCGAACACTGCTCAGTACAGTCGGCTAATTGGGCGAAATTATGACATTTTTAATATGACATTATAACTTTTGAAAAAAAATTTGTAAATTATTTTTCGTTCATATATGTTGCTTATAGGATAAAAGAAACCTTCTCGCAAAATTTCATTAAAATCGAAAGGGGTCGGGTCCCACTCTTGATTGATTTGACATGGAATTATTCAACTATATTTTTTTTTTTTTTTTTAATTTTAACAGTACGGAAAACGAATTTAATAACCCACAACCAGTTACTGTAATAATTATATGAGTGTTGCTTCTTAAAGTTTTGCTGATTTTAAATAGTTTTTATTTTTAAACAATTGAATTTGTTTCGAAATTTCAACTGAAGCTGCATGACACTAAATAGTATAATGATTGTTGTTGATAAAAATAAACCATAAAAATAAAATCAATGCAAAAATTAAAAATACATATTTGAATTTACAAATACAGAGATATTTTATCTATCACTAAGGAATTTTTTTTTTATATCTACAAACTAAATTAAATAAAGATCGATACATTTATATCTATGTATGTATGTATGTATATATGTCTGTACATACATATGTATATGTTACATGTAACATACATATGTATATGTTACATGTAACATACATATATTTTATTTTTTTATTTAATTGATTCTATGATCCCATGGGACAAAATATTTAGCAATTGATTGAAGATTTTATGTTTAAAGAAATTTGCAATTGAATAAAAGATGTTTTTTGCAAAGCAAATTTCATAGTCGAAATAGAGTCGAGATATTTTACAAAACCCATCTTTTTACGATCTCTTCTAGAACTTCTAAAGTATTGACATACATACATATATATTGCCCTTGATCATAAAGAGGGTGTTAACCAAAAATTTTATGAATTTCCTTATGTTATTTCGGAAAACTCTAAACAGGCTTTTTAAGGCCTTTTATTCTAGAAATAGAAACAAAATGGATTTAAAATGAAGCCAATTTTAAAAACGGCTTTGTACTGAAAGTGTATAGAAATATAACATTTTATCTAAAACATTTTTCGAGTACCAATTAGCTTTACAAGAACATCTCTTAATACCAAGAAAAACTGCGGTAATTTTGCAAATAATAGAACTTAAAATCTCGTTCGATTTCAATTTCACATCATTTCGATTTCTAGAAATATCATAATTTTTTTCTTCCGGCGTTTCGTTGGAGATTCCCAACATCCTCAGGGAGATATTTTTATAAATACATAATCTTCTCGTCAATTATTTTATTTTAAGTATGTATTTAACAAATTTTAGTTTTATATACACACAAAATAAAACATTACCCTACCGGAGATTTAACTAGTACAAAAATACCCAGTACTAGTTGTCAACTGTAAACATGTCTACACTATCAAAATGCTTAAATTAGCATTGAGTGTGCTTGGAAAGTCACTAGAACTATTGGTTCTAGGCTAGGCACTAGCACACTTGGACCACATTGGGCGCTTAAGAACCAGTTAGTTACTAGTTCTTACTAGTGCTGGGAAACTATCGATAGACTATCGATATTATCGATAGTCTTAAAATATCGAAACTATCGATAGGAAAAATATCAATATCGATATTATTATTATTTAAAATACAGCTATGAAGACATGTTACAGCAGCTATACACACACAGTTTTTTGCCGTAAATTTTTACTTGCTATTATTAATTCGCGCTGAATTACAGCAAAGATTACAAACAACAAGAATGGCAAGTGGTACGGATAGTTTAGCAGTGCTTTTTACTGCTAATTAAAGGACTTTAGGTCGAAATTTTTACATGTTTTATAGGGACTGAAATGGCAAATATTTTTGTAATGTTGTAAACAAATGCAAATCCAAATGCAATAAGACAAAACAATAAACGACCATTAGAGGATAAGTCCGCTAGATTGATAACCTTTTTGGGTTTAGAATTTAGAAAATGTTTTTAAGTTGCAATGGAATATCTTATAGTCCCTGTTACTTTGGTTCCTTCAGAAAGGTACTTATCAATTTTTAAAAAACTGCCATCTAAAATAATACATAAGTCTTATACATTCATTAGTGATAAAAACAACAAACTATAGCGTTATAAAAAAATAATTAAAGTTTTCCTGCACAAGTACAAACATTCAGTCGATAGTAATATCGATATATCGATAGTGAAATCTGAACTATCGATAGTTGAAAATATCGATAGTATCCCAGCACTAGTTCTTACATATAGAAAAATAATCATTTTGCATTTTAACATTTTATGTAATAAAATGGGATAAATAAAGAATTTGAAATCAAATTTAAGAAGCAGTATCAAAATACAAATGTGTACTCGAATTTTAGTTTTGTTAGAAAAAATTCTATCGGCCTACAAGTGGTGCCCTTGTACTCTACATGAAGTACTGGCAATCATAAACACTAGTATTTTTATATAAAAACTCTAACCCCGTTAGCACTAGTACCTCTTGTTCTAGTAATTGTACTACTGGCATTTTGACAATTAACTCCTATGGCGTTTTCTTTTCTGAGTAAAATTCTGCAATTATTCTGCTTTTTAAATTTTTTTATGTTCTTTTCTGAAAAACCTGTGTTATATTAAAAGTTTAAAGCGTTCTTTTCTGATGATGTTCCCTTTAAAATTAAAAAAAAAATGCTAAATGTTCATCACTCATTTTTATTAAAGGGGCATAAGTGTAGCACTAGATCAAGGCGAATTCAGTACAAGGTGGTGGCAAGTTTCGAGCCGTAAACACTAACCAAGGTCTATCCAATATGTCGGCGCTAGAAGCCAGATGATTACTTGGTTTATTCCTCAACGATGTCAAAAGTTGTTTACATTTTCTTTATACATGTATATTTTTGTTTACGTTTTCTGTTTTTTGCCACACATACTTGCACACAAATCATATTTTTCCTTTTGTTTTCCCTATGGAGTAGTAAGATTTTGACAGCGGCAGCGAATTTTACACAAACAAAATGCCTGTTGTTTTTTATATTGTTGTATTGTTGTATAAGTAAGCATACCTATTGGATAGGCCTTGGCACTAACAATACAATACAAAAAACATCTGTTGTTTCTGTTGGCTTTGGATTGTTGTAGTCTTGCCACCACCTGTAATTGAATTTACTTTACGCTAATTGTACTTTATTGTTTAATGACGAAATTTGTGTTCTTTTACAAACATAAAATATGAAACACTTCTTAAAAATTAGGGTAGCATTTCAAAATGTTGCCAAGCCACATGTTACACTTATGCAACACTTTTTTTAGAAAAGTAAATGCCATTAATCTCCTGCAGGGTAATTTTATTTAAGCCTAGATTACACTATCTCACAAGTCTTACGTATTCCATAATAC
The DNA here is from genome assembly GCA_930367215.1 of Pollenia angustigena. Classification (NCBI taxonomy): domain Eukaryota; kingdom Metazoa; phylum Arthropoda; class Insecta; order Diptera; family Polleniidae; genus Pollenia; species Pollenia angustigena. Next base: position 231,877,836 of record OV884060.1, read on the forward strand.
TTTGTGAGATAGAAATCTAATGAGTTTTGTTGCGACTGTCAAAAAATCTAATGTAATGCTATGTTCACATTTGGATTTTTAAACGCGTTTAAGCAAAATGTTGATTTAGCTAATCAAAGCCGTTCACATTACATTTGAGATGATTAAGATGACAGATGATTAAGAAAAAACACACACACAAACACACAAAAAAACAACAAACAAATTTAAATTTCTTTCAAGTATTAAAAATGGATAAAAACACCTTTATAAAGTTATCAGAAGGTTATTTTAATAATTTTAATGATGTAATTGTGAAAATTTATGAATTATTTAAGAAAAAAAAATAAAAACATTAAGCAGCCATCTTGGCCGGTTGTACACGATCATGTTGGCGATTCTCATTTGGGGTATGTTCAGTGGATTCTATGTGGTTTATGAAGTGATTTAGTTGTAATCATGTCGATTTGAAGTGATTAACAAATCACTTCAATGTATGGTTAATCATCTCGATTTTGAAGTGATTAGAGCTTAATCACGTTCGAGCTGCTTAAACGCGTTTAAGAACCCAAATGTGAACATAGCATAACATGACAGTTTGTGTTCAGACCATCACACAAAGTATAAACACTCACACATGAAATAAAATGCAACCCTGATCCAATGAAAAGTATTATTGTTTAGAAATTTTTCAAAAAACGATGAAGTCGTATGGGATGTCAAACTTTTTTCATAATACTTGTTATTTTCGTGACACCTTGCATTCACACTATCACACTTTGTCATATTACTTGAGTTTTTGACATGTATTAATACAAAGTATAATAGTGTAATCTAGCCTTTAACAACACAAATGTAAAAGCTATTATTATTAAAAAATTAATGTTAAACTATAAATTCTTATCAAACTTAATCACAGTAAGAAAATCATCACTTTTAGGATAAAAATCGACACCTAATATTCATAACTACCCGCTGCAAAAAAAATTGTGCTGTCCTATTTTGTCTACTTTGGTTTAAATTTTTTTTTCATATGCCTTTAATATTTAATTAAAAACTATTTTGCTCCTACTGAAAATTTTGAAAATTAGGATCAAGTGCGATGTGGAAGTATGTTCAGTTAAGTAATTTAAGACGAAAAAGGTATTAAAATACAAAATTTTTTCGCGAAACGCCAAACTTTTTTTCGCTATAAAAGGTATGAAGAAATATGATCTTTAAAAAAACGCCGTAGCAAGTTTTAGCAAATCAAATTTACCTATTTCAAATTACTTTTGAAAGACTTAAAAAAAAAATCTAAATTATTTTTTTATTTATTTAATTAGTAATTTTTATTTGTATCCTTGGCTTGTAATCGAAGAAAATTTTGCTTAGGTCATTAGATTTTAAAGTATAAAAAATATAATGTAGACTGTTTTTTCTACTTATGTGTACGATAAAGAATCACACTTTTCTGAAATGGTCGTAGGTACGTATTTTTGGATAGATTTTAATACATATGTACAAATGTATTAACGTATGAAGCATTTTCTTCGATTTTAAATGTCGAATAAGCGAATTATTTCTTACAGGTAATTCAGTGAAACTTCGGTATAACGAACTTCAATATAACAAAAAACTCAATACAACATATTTCTTTCTTGGCCCACTGAAAAAACCTCTTTATTGCTAAGTTTTACATCAAAAATGTCCTACAGCTATAACAAAGAAATTCTGCGCTATAAAGGCGTATATTGAAAAGTATTTGTTTCAAACACAAATACAATGAAGTCAGAACAAAACAAAGTAAAATTTTAAGAAAAATTGTAGTCCTGTTATCTAAAGTCAGATTTATATTAAGTGTTGTCAATTTAGCCATTTAGTACATAGTAAAATTTTTGCTATTTTTCGTCTTTTTTAAACATCAAAAAATCAATCAAGCCATAAACCAAATTTTAAGGCAAATTTCCATTACTTTTTCTAAGCTTTTAGATCATTGCACTTACGTTGAAGTGGTCTTAGGAAGCTTATAGGGTTCTTAAAGGGTCATTGTTCTATTAGGGTTTATACAAGTAAATGGGACAATACCATAACGGATTGAGCATGTACTGTGCCACTGTCCTAAGATGCAGGGTCTCAGGCGTAAATGGCTAGGAGATAGATATCAGGATGAAATGGGGTACATTGCAGGTTGTAATCCAGTCGATCTACTGAGGTTTGTCACGGAAATATGTCGGTTGTTTCTGATGACGGGACTGTAGAGGGAGTTTTTTATGTTCTATGTAATCTCTTTTATCTATCAACTATCTTAAATACATCTGTCTGCTCCTTTCTTCTTCATTTTTTTTTTCTTTCGAAGGGAGTCACAATGGACCACATGGGTCTCCGATGTAAACTTTTTTTAATCAGATAATGTAAATGTTTTTTAACAATAAATAAAATTTTTAATTTTATCGCTAATTTGAGATTTTCGTTCTTCAAAAATTGTTCTTATGTTCATTTTATTTTTACTTAAAATGTTCTAGTACAAATAAAATAATATCTCATATGTAATTTCAGTGTAATAATAAAAAAAAATACAAATTTTTCAATTAACAAGATTTTGTTTTGCGCATAGGAATAGCTTATCCCATTAACAATAAATTTCAGATAAAGAATAAAAATTGGAAATTAAGCACGACAAACAAAATCTTGTTAGTTGAAGAATTTTTGTGTTTTTTTATTATTACATGCTGATGATCTTTTTGGAATTAAATTAACCATTTTTAATACATATATCCATTTTTAGTAATGAAGAGTTGGCAACACTGGATATTTAAAAAAAGCATTTATAAAATTAAGTATTCATTCAAAAGATTCTATACAACGAAGTCAGAATAAAGAAAAATTGTAGAGTTCCGTTATCAAATAAACAAAGTATAAATGTATTTGCGAGTGCATTTGTAAAACGCCACAAATGTTGTCAGTTTTATTTTGATTATTGCCTTAATAAAATGTTACAGGTACTTTATAATATAAAGTATTTCTAAAATAAATAGAAAAGTTAATAAGATATTCATACTTGCATGCATATTTCTTAAAATGTGAAATAATTTTAAAATTGTTCTTTTTGAAGCTTTATTATTTATCGTAATTTGTTTAGGGTTATTAAAACTGGGTTTTCGACTCAACATCATTCTGAGATTATTTAGTCTTATTTAAGTAGAAATTCACAAATTATTATTGTACCTCTACTTAAAATTTTAGTGTATGAAAGGTCTTTTGTAGTTTGAGCAGCTCGTTTCCAACATATTCCAACAATTTTTCACAATATTTTGAGCCATTTTTTTAATTTGTGATCCTTAATTAATATCGTTATTACTTCTTTATATAAATTGAGATCTATAATGCTACTATAATTATAATTTTATTTAAATATTTATTTAAGAGTTCATTTTTATTCCCAACCATAAAAAAAGTAAGTAAAAATCAGTACAAAATAGTAATCTTAACCAGTAAAAATAGTGCTGAGTTAATCCCTAATAGTTTGTAATTTCGATTTATAAAATTTTTTTTTATTTGCTACTTATATGGAATTTGATAAAAAAAAGGGGGTTGATTTACCCCCCTAAAAACTAACTTGCACATGTTTTATGAAGCTTTGCAAAATACTTTGACTCTACCCAGCAAAAAAAGACACGCAAAAGAAGTAGTAAATGCATGGGTTCCGCGGATAATGCACTGGTTCTTTTTAGGTGGAACATGCAGATTTTAACATTAGCGTGTCATTGGCGAGCATTAGGTTCACATTTAGGTAAACGGCCCGTTATTAAAAATATTGCTTAGAACCAATGAAAGTTCAATGATTAGATCGGGGTTTGCATTGATCTGGAATATTAACTGAAATGAGTGTGAATAAAAGCAATGAATCTTTAATGATTTTAATGCGTTTTTTATTTGGTGCGCAATATCAAATTTTATATGTATTATAAATTTATTTAAGATAAGCATGAAAATGTTAATAAAATAAGGCATTTTGTAATCTTTTGAATTATTTTATTAAATAATTATTACATTTAAATGTTTATTTCATTCTTTGTTAAAAGTTATTTAAAAAAAAAAAAACATAGTAAGGTACATGTGAATATGTATATGCATTTGTGTATATAAATAGGTACATAATTTTAAAGTTCATTAACTAATAAAAAATTAAGAAATAACTTGAAAATAAGTAAATTTTTATTTTTTTAAATTAACAGCATATTATAGTGTTTTTCGAAAAAATCGCTTTCTTTAGCACCAAAAGATGTATTTTCATTTGTGGAATTTTTTTTTCTTTTTTTCTTTTCTTTTCAGTAGTGATTTTTCGCTAATTTTAAAGCATCTCTCATATCTGCTTTAAACGACTTATCGGTATCATTAAAAACTCAAAAAAACGTTAACAAAGCCCTTGCACAACTTTGACGTCAAACAATTGGCCGCGGAAATAAAAAAACGTTTAGGACTCCTTAGTTTAATAAATTTTAAGTGTTTTTCTTTAATAAAACATTAAAACTGAAACGGGTTTTCAGCTTTTATTTTTTCACACGTGGTTGACATTTCTGTGGAAATAGCCATATGTATATATTAAAAAAATTAAAGTCAATTGTATATAATATTCGTCCCCTTTCAATCCTAAAAGAATACCGAATTATATTGAAAAATTGTAATTCCTACATAAGAGTTGAATGGGTGCATTGCATGTAACTTTTCATGGGTTCACTTATTTAAAATTTATTCGAATTTCGGAACGCATTGTTAATTCATTCAAGTAGTTGAGTGCTTAATGAGTCATGAAAATATCCCTTCTACTTGACCAACTAAAAAAGTTTTTTGCTGGGTAGCGATAATCTCAAGTGGTCTAAGCCGCGCAAAAAAAGGATTCCAATATAGTATATTCATTAATAAAAAGTGCATTAATTTTTTTTCCAATAAGTAGCCAAATATAATAGATATTTAGGAATTCTTTGATTCTGCATTAAAACATTGTAAAAATCTGACCACAAACTCAAGATACGTAGATGTTTATGTCAGTTTTTTGATGATTTTCAATTCGATTCTAATAAAAATTTAAATAAATTAACTATTTCTGGTCCGATTTTCATTTCCAATACTTCATTGGAAAGGTGTTAGTTAACCTTTGGGATTAAGATCAAACATTAACTCTTAACAACACTGTCTTACTTTCTATAACATTCACTAAGTTTTCATTAAAACCCCATTTTATAACCGCAAAAAGCATATCTTTGTGCAGGATACACGTTTTATTAATATATTTAAATACTATTAAATTAACCCGTTCATGACCACCATTTTTAAGAGGACATAAATAAAAAACAAGTAAAATTGAAAAAAAAATATAAAAGTGTCAAAATTAAACAAATAACCAAATGCAAGTAAACAAGTAAAATTTAATTGAAATGTAAAATAATCAGGTATGTGATGAAAATCGATCGTTTTCAAAACGAACGTTTTTAAAAGGTGTGATGAATTTCGAAGGATTTTAAAATCTATTTCTGAATTATAGTCCAAAATTTTCGTTTAGAATACACTTCAGTTAACGTATATAATATACAATTTGAAAGAATAAAGACTGATAATAAAAGGAATATGCATTTAAAATCCATTTCAAAAGATACTGAAAACGATATTTTCGGTTTCAAATCGTATCGTTTTTAAAATCGATTTCCATCACATACCTGAATATCTTTCAAATAGTCTTTTCGCAAATTTAGTTCAGTGTATTGCTTTCGTGATGCAATTTTATCTGCTATATACTAGATATAAGCAGGGTTACCGTTGGAAATTTTCGAAAAGGGTTGGAAATTTTCGAAAGGGGATTTTCCAGAAAAAGGGGTCAAAAAAGGGTATTTCAATAAAAAAAGGGTCAAGTTTTTTATAAGCAGTATTTCCCATTTTAATGAACATAATAAAACCAAGTTTTTTATAAGCAAACAAAAAATTAATATTTTAGGTAGGAACAGCTCAAAAAACTTTATTTTTGTATGGAATGCTCTGTCCTGTTTTAAACACCTGACAAAAAGTTTATTCTTTATCATTATAGCTAATTTTTTCATACTTTTTATGTTATTTTTCGATTTAGCGATGTCAAATAAATTTTAGTGTTTGTTTTAAATTTTGCTATCGTTCGCGAATTGTAACCATTTTCTCGATTAAAGTGATTTTTTCCTGTAAGTGTCAGATTTCTTAAAGCTTTTACGATTTTTAATAAATATAAGACTTTGCTATCATACCGCTTTTACCAAATATTTGGGAATTTCCGCTAATTGAGCAATTTTTACCTTCTGTTTTCATTTCTGTTAGGGCACTCTCAACACTGTCGATTCAAAAGGGGTCGAAAAGTTCAATACCTTTTGCCATTATTAAGGGCGAATTTTTTTGAATAAAACATGCTACTGTTTAAGAGTGCAAAGCACCAAATTGCATTTTTTTTTTTTTTTAAATGTAAAATTTTTGTTTTAAAAAGAAACCACCGTAAAAAATAACAAATATTTATACGAGTTATGTTTGCTTTTAGGGAAATTGTACTTTACTGTCAAAAATCAAGGAGAAGAAAGAATGGAATTGTAAGTTTATACTTTGAGTCTGTTCCATATCAAGAAATGCATATTTCGAAAACATTTGTTTAGCACTTCTGTTCCGCAGTGTTGACAAAAAACAAAATGTGAGAGCTATTTCCAAAAAAGGGTCAAAAAGTGTCACAAAAAAGGTGATAATGATACAAAAGTATAATTTATAAAAAGGGTCATAAAAGGTATCAACAACGTCGAAAAAGGGTCAAATTGATACTTTAGTATCATAACGGTAACGCTGGGTATAAGCAGGCCGATCTCAACAACCGCTAAACGCGATTGGCTAACTTGAAAATATCGCTCGGTATTTTGCGTAAGTAAAACTTTTACTTTTTGTCCATATAAGGTGCGTTGTTAGTCTAATGTATAAGTATGTAATACATGTATATTACTTTTGGTCTATAGAGGCTTTTTAATAATACTGGGAAATTTATCAAAATTCAAGGAAAAAAAAGCTATAGTTTTATAGGTAACCAATTTGTTCGTATTTCTTCAATTTTTGATATGCGAAGTTTTTAGCGATACACAACGAATCGATAACGAAGTATTTTTCGATACCCTTTGCATTCGTTTTATCGAAGTTTCACTGTATTATTTAATAATAAAAATAACACAACGAAAAAATTAAATTATGGACAATCTATGTTATAAATTGCATACCTACCTATACCTATAAAATTAAATTTCTGGTGGAAAACATAAAGATGAATTTTTTATGACAGAATTTTATTTAATCTTAATTATTTTATTTAAGAAAATAATAAAAATTATAAATAGATAATTAGGTATACCTATATTAATGTTAACAAAATAATAATTAGTGATTAGTATGGATATTATTAGGAAAATTACCTGATAGTAAGAATCAGCCATAATGACAATTTGGTATACAAATTCCTTGTAATAGTTTTCGTTGATAACTACTTTCTTTGTTTTCAAAATTTTTCAATTATCACTTTCTCACAATTTTATTTAATTCACCTTTGCTCAAGATCAAACTAATTTATGAAATTCATTTAAAATTCGAATTATACAATTAACGTTTTTTCATGGAAATTCATTTTACTTCTTAAATATATTTAATTATTAAAAGTATACGTACGTATGCATGTGAATTTATTTATTGCATAGGTATATACATAGGTATTATACATATTTACTTATAGGATACATTTTGAATATATAGGTAGATATCCATATACATTCATACATATATGTAGAAATGCGACGTTTAATATGTACCTACGTATGGACCTAGAAGATGACAGACAAAAATGTATGTCATCGATTTTGAATGCAATAGGGTGAAAAAATTAAAAAACGACTGATCACTAGATGGAATTTGTACACAACAATGCAGTTCTATACAAGATAAATTAAAAGGAAAACTTTGACGTGGCTAATTGGATTAATAAAAATTTTTAAACCATCTGTATATTTGTACTTATGTACTATGTACATACATATGTACATTTATAAATTAACTTTATTACAAATTAAATAATTCAGCATACAACCATACGTATTTTTGTTTATACATACATATGTAAATACATAAATATGAACATGTGTGCATGCACAAATTAACACTTTTAAAGCAAAAATAAAAAACTGTTGTAAATTATTTCAACTATAGCTGAACACTGTAGGTAAGTAGGTACATTGTTCTTAAACTAAAATGAAGTAAATGTTTGTCCATTTCTCATGCATCACAAAAGTTTTAAAAAGAAAAATAAACTACATTTTAACACACATACATACATATGTATGTGCATATGCGAGTAAGTATCATTTTAAGATAATTTTTCTTAAACTAGTGAATCTTTTCCAGTTTTTTTTATAACTTTAATAGATTTTTTTATAACTGTTTGTGTGAACATGTATAATTTTTCAAATATTTTTAAATCGCATTTCTTTCTGCTATGAATTCTATTGCTTGACTTTTATTTCATATTTTTACGACGTTCTTTTTTCATATTTTTTTTTCTTTTTCATCCATTATTTGCTGCTTTTTTGCATATTCTATTTACGTAAAAAGATACACACATTCACATTTCAACACACACCACACTCACATAATAAATATAATACAAAACGACTGACCAAACATCTCTTTTTTTTTTTGTTTTTTGATAAATGGATGTATACCATCATCACTGAAGGAAAATTATATTCCAGAAAAGAAAAAAAACATTAGGATATAAATACAACTAAGATGCTTAAGGTTCAATTTTCACATTTAACACTAACAAACGACAAATTAACTGAAGAAATAGCACGAGTTATGTTTTTAATTATTTAATTAGCGACTTGTAATCATTTGTGCTCGCCCTTTTGTTGGCAATTTTAATTTCACCTTTCATTATTTAAATTACGGAAACACAAGCTTATATATTTTCACGTAACGTTTAAATAAAAATGTATAGTACTTTTCTGATTGTTTGTTGCAATTAAGAACTTTAAACAATTATAATTCGCAGCTCTAATGAAAAATTAAAAAATGAGAAAATAAAACGAAACAGAAACACATCACCAAAAATTCAAGAACGAAGAAACTGTGAAATTGAAAAATGTTGCCAGACTAACAAATTTATTTGCACAGTTGCGTATAATGGTACTAGTCTGACTTGCCGCACTTTTATTTTGAGCTCACACAAAGTCCCCATTCAGACAGGCAAAGTTTACTTTGCAAAGACCCTTTTCACACTCACCAAGTTACTTGCCGACAACAACAAAGTCTGTACAATTTTTTTTCCTTACCCCGACCTTACCGTTGACGTCTACAAACCACGAGTTGCGCAAGAGACTTGCGCAAGTAACTTGCCGAGTGTGAAAGGGGTCAAAGTCTTGAGTTTATAGAAGGGTGGGAAAAAGAGAATAGCGGGGGAGTACACACTTTGCTGTACTCGCAAATTCGTTTTGCTTTTCTTTCGTTGTTTGTACCTGATGCCATGTTTCCACGACGATTTGAATCACCTGCTTCGCTCTCTGAATCATGTTAATGAATCATGGTGTTTACACGACGTATCTACTTGCTTCGATTTGACAGTTGTCTTTAATAAAAAAATCAGTGTTGTCAACTTTGCATTTTCAAAACGCACCAAAATGTGAAAAAAGCGCAGCAAGTTTAGAATTTTTATTTAAAATATTGAATTAATTTTGCATAACATTTTTATATTAAAAATACAGTAGAATCGTAAATTGTAGTTCAAGAGGAGTTGTGCACTTTAAACCAGCCGATGCAAATTAAATCTAATTTAATTTATTAAAAATAAGTAATTTAAATAAATTTAGTGTGTTATTTTCGAAAAATTAGCTTATTATTGCATTTTTTACAATTAAATGCCGCTTAGAAAATTTAATAGTTCAAAAAAGCTAACAACCTTTGGAATATTTTGGTTTACTTTTTCGCGATTCTACTGTATAACAATAAAGTTCAGAGTTTTTAGAAAAAAAAAAAAAAAATAAACTTATCAAACATAAAAAACTACACAAATTTGTTAGCATTCATTTAAGGCGAATTCAACAAGGTAAACTCTTTAAGGGCCAATTACACTTGTCAAATGCTTGTCCAGCGGGCGAATTCACTGTGTAAGTGAGCTTTACGTAATATTCGCCGTCATATCTAAATTATTTGATTTTCCATCCAGCATCGTCGGTGTGACACATACAAACACATTTTCACTAATACTACCACAATGCTTGATGAGTATTTTGATCAATGTATTTGGGCCTTTATTAGAGCAACTGCTCGTCAGCTGTTAAGTCCAATTTGTCAAAAAATTTTATTGTTTGATTTTTTTGTTTTTATTAAATTTAATTGTCGAAGTTGAAATTTTTTGAAAAAAAAACTCATTTTGTGTGAAACTTTTATTAAAATTGATAACAAAGTACGTATACTTCTGTTGTTTTTGTAAGAGTTGTAGTTGTTGTAGCGACGAGTTTACCTTGTTCAAAGTATATTTATACCAAGTACATGCAAGTCTACAACAAATCAACAATAAAAAAACAACATTTATATTGTTTGTGTAAAAACATTTGATACTGTCAAACAGCCAAACATAAATAAAAAAAAAAAAATCAAGGCGCACTAAAATGTAAGCCAATTTTGACACTATCGAAAATAAAACAACTGAACAGCTGATCACTTGCATGTACTTGTAATAAATATACTTTGACCTTGTTGAGTTCGACTCGGTATTCATATGTACGAGATAAAATTTTGTAATTGCATAAAATATATACCAATTTTTTTTATAAAGAGATCAACACTAAATATCTGGTAAGGATTCATAATTAAATACAGTTCAGTATTTATCGTTTTATTAAAATATTTTTAAAAATATATATTTTTTTTAAGAACTTTAATATTATCAAAAAGTAATTTCAATTTTTGGGAATACAAAATTTTAATTTCAAAAGATTTTGAAATAAAAACTGGGAATTAAGCACGAATAACAAAATCTTTTGAAATTAGAACTTTAATATTTTCATATTAAAAATATAACAATAAAACAGCCTTTTACATAGTTAAAAAAGAAAAACAAAAAACTTTATAAAAAAAAATATTGATATTAAGCCCTGTACAATTCTTATGGGAGCAAGTGTTAAAACACGGATTTTAATGCAAATGTTTTAACAACGCTTTTGTAACAAAATGTTATAACAGCAAATCATGTCAGTTGTAGACGGGGAGTAAGAGCGCTCCCATACAAACCAAAATAAATTTATCGAAGAAATAGCCCGATAACTATCAAGGAGTCGCCCCAAGGGGAATAAAATTTATGACCGTCTTTTTTAAAACCTCTTTGCAAAAAGCCTTTTCTTTAACTTTTTAGTCTTGTGTATTTTTGTCTTTTTCTAACATATTAAAAAACAAGTAAGAAAGTATAGTCGGTCATGCCCGACCATATGATACCCTACACCACAATATTAAAAAAAACACATCATACTTATGTGTCCATATAAATATGGAAATACAAAATTTTCCAGTTTCCAGCCCAACTTCCTCAAGTAAAACAGCTGAGATATGCTATGAAACCATTCTTTTATAGGAACAAGGACTTTTTTATAAAAATAAACAATAAAAGACGATGATAATCAACATTTTATTTTTTCATCCTGGTAGACCATTCTGGGGAAATGCCCATATTAATTTATTTAAGCTTGAGGTCTTTTTTATATAAAAATATTAATTTTACTTAAAAAAAAAAAAATTAATAAAATCAATATTAGAAACTGGGAATTATTTCCTTCCGAATGTTACTTTGGGTGTGTGTGAAACGGTAGCAAAGTACTCATGGAAGTAAAATTTTGACACTATTGACGTGAATAAAATTTCACTAGCCCTCGGGGCTAGTATAAATTTTGACATTAGTGTAGAAATTTTTGACAACCAGAAAATTATTTTTTTTCATCAAATTTGTTTAAACAAAATAAAAAATAATAATGAAGCAGGACCAGCGGCAAAAAAAATTAAAAAGAATTATACAAGATGTAAGTATTTAAATATGTATGTATAACCTTTTTTGCCCAAATTTTTTGTAAAAATTGTTAATATATCAGAACGAATTCATCAAATAGTTGGGACGATCTCATTTCCAACAGAATTGAAATGATTGTTGGTAAACGCTTGCTTAGTCCCCTTTTAGACAGGCAAAGTTTACTTTGCAAAGTCTTGTGTAGTTCTCTTTTAACAGTACGTTTACATTTGACAGTACTGGCAAGACAGTAAGAAAATACATATTAGTTTCCAAAAATACCACTAACTGTCTTCGTGACGTAGGCGTCCAGACAGTAGTTACGACAGTTCACTTTTAAAAATTTGTCAAACGTGAATGTTGCTGTTCAAGTCCAGCTAAACGTGTTTTACATGAACTAAACAAAATTAAAAACAGCTTAAAATAACTATATTGTGTTAACAAACATACCACTTAAATAAAATATAAAAAACCAAAGCAAAATATATATAATTATTTTTGACATTTTGATTTTTTTTTCCTTTTGCTAACAAAACTTCAGATTACTGTTAGCAAATGTCAAATCACTGTCCAATTTTACTGTCTGCTAAATTTGCTAGACAGTAGACAAGACAGTTGGAAAAGTGTGCATGTATTAGTAAAAAAGTTTGCATGTATTGCTACTGTCTTGCCAGTACTGGCAAATGTAACATAGGGTCTTCACCTGACAATTTTTTGTCATACCAAACGTCAAAGTCCATATTAAAAAAACTTTAAAATTTTTGTCAGCGTTTTTTTTTTATATGAAGTTTGACGTATGGTATGACAAAAAATTGTCAGGTGAAGACCCTATGTAAACGCTGTGTAAACTTTGTTTGGTGTTTAGACACACAGGCCCATAACTATAGTCATAAACAAAGCATACTTTAAGAGTTCTAAAGTAAACTTTTATTAAAAATATGCTTTTGATCTACTATAGACAAGCAAAAGCATACTTTACACGTTAAACCCGATGTTAATTTTAAAACCAGCTGAAGTTGTGTTTAACTCATTTAACAACAGCATCAGCTGTTTTTCGCCAAATAAAAAAGTACTTGCAAAAAGTTAAAAATGTTTATGTTATAAGATGTTGGCTGATATTTTGCAATTATTAATGATTTGCAGGAAAACTTTTATGGAGAGAAACACAAAATATATTATAAAAAAGTTTTGTAATTTTGTTGTTGCTTTCTACATAAAATCATATTGCGTGTTTCAACCGTACAAGATATGCAGTGTTTTATTTATATTTTAATTTTCAATGTCGGCTGCTTAAAGTTGCCACTTGCTTATATTTTGTTGTATGTTGTATGAAAAATTTGCAACATTTGAGGTGGCACCCAGTTAAAGTCGGTTCAATTTAAAACATACTTTAGTTTCGACTATAGTAGCAAAATATTTAAAAGAATGTTTTTATTTTAAAGTTGTTTTTAAATAGAATTGACTTTAGCGTTTGACTATGATTACGGGCCACAAAGTTTAATTTGACAATTTTTTGTTTATTCGTTGTTGCAGCCAACTTCAGATACAGGGTTGATAAATGGCATTTTTTTAAATGTACTTAATACCGAAAAAAATTTACATTTTTTACGCTAATTGTACTTAATGCCAAAAAATATTTTTTACAAGTTTAATTATTTGCATAACAAAGAATTTACATTAAAATGCACTTGTGCTACACATTTATATTTGAAATAATATATGTACCTTTGGCAATTAACAAAAAGAAAAATTAAGTAAATAATAAGGAATTTAGAAGAAGAATCTTAAGCTTGTTTTTTTAGATTTGAAAGTGGAACAGGCTAAAAAAATGTTTTACCTACCCAGTAAAAACTTCGCCTGCAAAATAATGTGTTAAGTAATCTGGAAAACGTTAAAATACTACTTCCAATTCTACTGAAAGAACCAATAAATTTTACAAGGGATGTCCCAAAATATACGCATTTTTATGTAAGTCATTATTTTTTTCTTACATACATCTGAAAAATAAGTAGTTATATAAGTAATTATAGAAGTTATATAGAAGAAAGCTACTAAATAATTAGTGAAAGAAGCTATTCATTTTAAAAAAGGAGGCGAAGTTTTTACTGGGTAGTAATGCCCGTAATTTCTACTAAAAATATCTAGCTGTGTATAGATATCTATGGTGCAAGGAATTTTTCATAATTTTAACACGTATGATTTGCTTACTGGTTAAAGTGTATTATACCCAGTAAAAACTTCGCCTGCTTTTTCAAAATGAATAGCTTCTTTAACTCATTATTTTGTAGCTTTCTTCTATAACTACATCTATAACAACTTCTATAACTACTTTTTTCTGGATGTATACAGGTAAACAAATAATGACTTACTTTTTAATGCGTTCATTTTGGGACATCCCTTGTAAAATTCATTGGTTCTTTCAGTAGAATTGTAAGTAGTGCTCTTATGTTTTTCTGATTACTCAACACATTATTTTGTAGGCAAAGTTTTTACTGGGTATGTTCCACCATCGATAAAAATACAAATGTTGTTATATTTAAATGAAAACTTAAAGGAAAAAACTTATATGGGCATTTCCTCAGAATGGTCTACCAGAATAAAAAAATAAAATGTTGATTATCATCGTCTTTTATTGTTTATTATTATAAAAAAAAAGTCTATGTTTTTATAAAAGAATGGTTTCATAGCATATCTCAGCTATTTTACTTGAGGAAATTACGCTGAAAACTGAAACATTTTATATTTTCTAAGTATTTAAGCTACTTCTAAAGACATTTTTATATACATACTTATTTTACATGCAAAAAATATGTTATATATACACTCTTTCTTCATAATCACTCCATTACAATCAATTGTAAAAGGAGTATTAAGATTTTTAATAAGGAAATTTGAAGATATTTATGGTAAAATGCATGGTGATAATAATAAAAAAAACATATGGAAAAATCATACGTTCGCGACCCGTACGTTCGCGTCCGGTACATAAGCCAATTAAACAAAAACCAAGAGAGATATTTTATTTTGTAAATACTGGATGGAGACCTACATTAATACACTCTTAAAATAAATAAATCACTTTTGAATATTCCGTTCCATTACGCAGATTTTTACATTTCACTACTGTCAGCCAAAGTTGACTTCTATTTTGCGTACGTTCGTGACCACATGTTTATAACTATGTATCATTATAAAAAATTTAAACTCGAAGAAATCCATCTTTTGCACTAAACTTAGAGCTACCCAAATGCTATCGAATCGCCAAAAAAAAATGATAGGAAAAGTTTTGTTTTCTATATTATTTGTACATCAAAAGCGTACGAACGTACGTTAGTGACCCCAGGAAATGCCCATATATAAAATATTTAATTAAAAAATTACAACAATCAGGTATAGAAAGGAACATAAAATTATTATTTTTAAAGAAGATGAAAGTTCGGTTGGTGTATGAAATTAGTTTTGTAACATATTTCTATTTGTAATTTTTTTTATTTTAAACTATAGCAACAAGATTCATAAGACTGTAGCAATAATTTGTTTGAATTAAATTCGATATAGTATTTACATAAAGGCGATTTCTTTGCTTTGTTTTTATCATATTTTGGTAGGAAAAAGCGTTTGCAATTTTTAAATTGTACTAAATTTGCATTGGAGTACTTTATTACTTTTGCACTGCTAATAGTATTAAAAAAAGTACAATTATCATCCCTGCTCAGAAATAAACTACGAACGAAAAACAAAAGGAATTTGCGAGTACAGCAAAGAGCGTACTCCCCCGCTATTCTCTTTTCCCCTCCCTTCCATAAACTCAAGACTTTGCAAAGTAAACTTTGCCTGTCTAAAAGGGGACTTAGTTTATTTATTTTCACGAAACTATTAGTAATTGTTTTTTTCTTTATGTCAAAATTTTACGTTGTCAAAAATGTTACAATTTCACACAGCACAAATATGAAAATTTTCTACCACAAACAAATTTCATTTCACCATAGAACTTTGCTACCGTTTCACACACACACTTTATATTATATTAAACATTTTTCATTTTTCGAATTTATTCTATAAGCTAAATTTCAGTTATGTATTTTATAAGAATTTTTTGTAATAGCTCATAGAATAAATTCGAAAAATGAAAAATGTTTAATATAAAATTAATATTTTTATATAAAAAAGAACTCAAACTTAAACAAATTTATATTAATTGAAATAATAAAGGTCGAATAAGAAAAAAATTATAATAATAAAAATAATTTTTGTAATTTTATTTTAGTGTTTATTGAATTCTTAAATTTAATTCTTTTACTGCAATTATAATTTGCTACCATTTCACAAATTTAATTTCTTTTTCAATAAATTTGCTTTTTTATTTTTCTTTTTTGCTTTTTTTCTCAATTTGACAACCAAATTTGACGTTTTATGTAAGTTCTGGTTCACACAGGTCAAGTTTGACTCTTCAAGTCTTGAGCTTTTAGGAGAGAGGGGTAAAGAGAATGGAAAGGGGTACATACTTGACCGTACCAGTCAGTTTTGTATTTTTCTTTTCTTTTTTCATCCGTAATATAATAAATAGCTACAAAGTTGAAGGAAAAGAAAACAAAAATTAATTTTGTGCATGAACGTGAACGCAAGTTCAAAAGAAAATTTAAATAAAACTGTTCAAGTAAACTTGACCTGTGTGAACCAGCACTAAGCAATAATTATCAACCATCAAAAATGGACTAACAATTATTGCAACATAAATTGTCGGCAATAGATATGTACAAGAAATTGCTGTCTACATTAAAGATAACATAATTTTGACATTTACTGCAATATATGTTTCAATAATTATCTCTGGTATAGACGGGCAGTTATTGGCTTAAAAGATAGATAGGGTTATACCCGTTTGAACCTCTAAAGGGCAGAATTTCAAAAAGTACCACACACCTTTTTTCTAATGAACAACGATAAGTATTCAATTTTCTTTTAACTCTTTTAGTTTTGGAGATATAATGTTACAGATTTTGCCAGTTTTTACTTTTAAAGTATGTATTCTGAAACATATTTTTATTAATAATTCGACCATCCATAATTTTAATTTTGTTAATTTGTTTTTTATGTAATTGTTGTAGAGATTTTTTTCACGTAGCACAAATGAGTTACAAAAATGTTATTAATAAAAATTGGATGGATACAAATTTTTTTCAGGTGAATCCCAGTAAAACCAAGGCGATGGTTTTTAGATTTAATAGACGTGATATGAATATTTTTTTTTAATTTTATTTAAGTATTTATTTATTAACTTGTCACAAAGCCTGCCCCTGCCAGGCATAAAAATCTTTTAGATATTAACTAACATAGAAACGCTCATAAAAGAAATAAAACAAAAAATTATTATTCAATGTTTTAATACATTTAATAGGTATATGAAGAAAAAATATTTAAAAAATAACAATAAGTAAAATATGTAAAAAATAACAATAAGTAAGTAACTAAATTATAATACTTCTTTAAAAACAACATTTTTTGAAAATACTGAGGAGCAACCCTTTTTTAACATATCTATTTCCCATCTACATGCATCACTTTTACCTTAACATTATCTTTTTTTCTCACTCTTGAGAAAGCAACGTACAATTGTCCATGACTAAAAACTGGTTTGGGTAAATATATCCCCACCCTCTCTAACGTTTGACCTTGAGCTTTATTGATGGTAATGGAAAACGCCAACCTTATAGGAAACTGTCTCCTACGCAAAATAAATGGTAGGTCGGGATTTATGGGAGCCAAATCAATCCTCGGAATAAATGCAGGATTGCCTTTTGCAGTGCCGGTTAATATAGTTGCGCAGATTAGATGCTGTGACAATTGTGTAACTTGTAGTCTTGTGCCATTGCATATCCCTCTTTTAGTGTTTAAATTCCTCAGAAGCATGATAATTTAATGCATAGGCAGGTGCCATTGTTGTCTCATCGCAAATGATTAACCTAGCCTTTCTTATCTGCTTTGCATCCACTGAATTTGCTCTCATTCTTGAAGTTGATGTTTATGTCAATGATACTGGTAGCTTGAACTGAGAATGATATGTGCGGCCCCCTTTAAGAAGATTCGCTGCAATTCCTGTCGACACAACTGGTAATACAATATGACCCTTTCCTCGAACTACGCATAATAAAGTTTTGTACAAATAAGTTTTCCCACTTCCACCCGGTCCATCAAGAAAGAAACAGTTAGTGCTGTGTTGACGTTTGTATATTGCATCAATGATGGTTTGAAATGCATTTCTTTGCTCAACATTTAGAAAAGATTGAAGCATGGATCCTTCCATTTTTTCTTGTGATGTACTAAAAATATCTTGCATGTCGTTCGGAAGATTTTCGGAAGGTTTCTTTAAACCGAAGTCTGTGCATGTCTTTCCATGCAAAATAAAAATATTTTGTACTTGTTGTAGGGAAAAATGTTCGCAAGTCTCACAATTTCGTGCTTGACCTTTGCGTCGGCGAACAAAATCTTCAACAAAGTGTTGAAGGTATTTATTACAAAGTTTTCGTGTATGTACAGGACTTCCAAATACACATATGTAAGTGAAAAGCTGTCTGAGTGCAACTGGCATGCTCATTGTTATTGCCTCTTCAAGAGTCAATTCCCAAACTGAATTGTCTTCTAAGAGGCCAAAAGCCGGTGCAGCTTCTTTGAAACTGGAGTGCGTTATCCCAATTATAGTTTTTAAGTCATTATAGCCCAGCGCACCGGGAATATGCAACAGTAGTAACCTGAGATACTACCTCTCTCCTTCAGATACACTAACAGTGTACATGCGTCCGATAATTTTACCTCCTCGTTCTTTGTTTCCAACCACTTGTCTTATTAAATACATAATGTTCCGGGATTTCGGTATAGTAAAATTTTCTAGCATTAATATATTTTTCATTGAGACAAAACCATGCAATGAGAATTGAGTTTGAAAGGGAGATACTATTGACTGCTTTATCAACGTTGTTTGGTCTAAAATATACAATTTGGTGGTTCGGTAAATGTATTGCCAGCCGAATTATTGTGTCTATTATTGTCCTTATTTCATCATGTATTAAAGAACCTTGCTCCGTAATTTCAACATTAGCACAGTCATAACCTTTACAGACGTACTTAAAAAGGTATTTGACGCTTTTAACAGAGGCACATACTTCTACGTTAATATGGCAATTATATTTTAAAATTAAAAATGGATTATATGCACAATCCGCTGATTAGTTACCTCAAATCCTGAAGCAGTTTTGTAAGTGACATGTACCATATGCTTTAGAACAATGCTATGGAGTCTAGGATAATCTTCCGGATTGGGTATCTCTGCTGAAACAATGTTATCAATAACATCCCTATCGTGAGGTTTATCGTCCTCCGACAACATTATAAGCATGTGAGCATGAGGGATACCTCTTTTTTGGAATTCAATGACATGGATTTTGGCAACAACTTTACCGAATATGTATATGTCTTTTACAAATGTCCGTAAGCAGTTCAGTAAGTTTTATATGAAAAACACGTGCTATTAAATCAGGTCGATCTGTTTGATATGATTATATATTTTCCGTTATTTCTCTCCACTTAGGATTACATGTCATGGTCAAGAAAATATCCGGCTTACCACCAAACTTTCGTACGGTTGTCATTGCATCTTGATAGTTTTGCTGCATACTTCTTGGGCTCCCTATGCAGCTCTTAAACGCAAAAAATCCATAAGGCCTTGATAACTTGCAGCACGGAGCTCTTTTTGGTGTTCTTTAAACCAATGAAGACGGTTGGATTTCATTTTGACGTAAGAATCTACAAAATAGTGTTGCGTTAGTCTTCCTACGCTCAAAAATGGATTAAAAACTCCACGCAAGGCAATCCGATAACTGTAGTAACCCATCTGAGAAACCCGTGTTCTTTTGGTAGTGGATATATTTTGTTTTAACGGTATATCTGGGTGCCATCCAGACTCTCCAAATGGAAATAGTATTGGGTATGTCATAGGCTCTAAACTTGGATGAAGACTACTGATACGTTTAGTACTGGTACCTTTGAGGTCTGATGGATCTGGCCTCACATGTATAAGAAGATCTCGTTCAAATGGAGGTTCACCGTCTGTGCTCTGAAATATTGCAGTTACTTCGTTGACTCTCTGTGCATTATATCTTCTGTTATCAAGAGATCTGTCGTGCCTTATTGCCATTGAAACTAACGGTACTCGGACCCCTCTTTGTCTGGCCTTTGCCAATGGATTATGTTGGTTGAAAAAGTTACCTAACATTTTCATAACAGATTTACTGCATCCAGTGTTTCCAGAATTCTTCATACGCTCTTCAGTCGCTTTATCAGGATCAAAAATGTACAGTTGAGCGTATTTTCCTGTGTCACCGGGTACAGGATGAAGAGTTAATGCCCTATGGTAAATTTGACCATGAATGCGGAAACAATATGGACCGTATCCTGGCGGTGCTTTAATTTGTGCACCCAATGGTGCAAATGAAAATGCACTGTTAAAGGATCGAATATTTTTCAAGAAGTTTTTCGATTGCTCATGTTTTCCGGTTATTAAATCCTTCAAAATGGCAGGATAAGGTTGAGATGGTAAGGATGTAAGGTCAACTTTTCCTTTCTGACAACAGTTTGAAAATTTTCCATCTGGTGCCTTTTCCTTATGAAAAATGTTTTGCTGCACAAATGGAACATTCAAAAGTCATACCTCCACAGTAATGCTCCTCAATAGAATATTCTTTTCCCTTTTGTTGTCTGCCATTCTTGCAACTCTGCAAAATATTTACATGTTTTACATGTCTTTTAGGAGGCAACACTACGTTACTTTCATCCTCGTGCAGTCGTTTATTTGCCATTCTTTTTCTGCTTTCTTCTAATCTCCTTCTTTTCGCACAAACTGGTTCAACATGTCTTTCAACTGCTTTTCGGTTTGCATCCTCCTTTAACCTTTCCCTTTTTTGCTCATCTGTTTCATTTAGTTTTTGAGCTGCCTTTCTCTTTCTGTTCTCCTCTTACCTCTGACTTCTCCGCAAACCGCATTCAGTAAGTCTTTGGGATGCGTTTTGGATTTTGTTTTCGTCCAACCTCTTTATTTTCTGTTCATCATCTTAAAATTGCCTATTTGCAATATAATTCTAGTCTTATGCGCAACATTTGACATTTGTGGGGAAAGTTGGTTAGGTGATGAAATATTGCCATATACATCAAAATGTCCATTTGAAATATTCCCTGAAAAACGAAGTTTTTTAACAGGATGTTGTTCATTTCCAAAGCGTAAAAATATGGCCCCATTTCTCCAAACCTCAAATAAATATGGAATATTTCTGCGGCAGCTTGAAGTTCGCATGAAGTACCATACGTTCCTCTTTTTCTCATATCAATAGAATATACTTCAACATCATTATAGTTGTCATCCTCTGGGGTGGTAGTAAAAAATTTGAAACGGTTCAAATTTTGGAACACATAATCCACAATAATATTACGCACTTCCATTCCCCTTGAAGCTGTTCCATAGACTACATGAGCATGGGACGAAAACAAACAATTTCCGTCCCCATCAAATGGGTAGACTTTGTAACAGACACCGTCCAAAACATCCATCATTGCAAATTATTAATTAAAAAATAACTGAAAACGAAATTTTTGTAACATTTTTTTAAATTTAAATGTGTGTAAACTCCCTAATACGATTCCTTCTTATTGCAATAGGTATACAACCAAGGCGAATTTATTACAGGTGGTCTTAAAAGCCCTGCTGATAATAGCTTAAATCAGTGTTGGATGTCAAAATTTTGTTTATTCTCTTTTATTATCTTTGTTTCTGTTTTGTTTTATTTCTGTTTTTGACATTGTACAATGATTTTACAAAAACAAATTGCATGTGGTTTTTGTACGAGTTGTACTTGTTGTAGTACCGAGATTACCTGGGATGAATTAATTGAATAATTGAGTTTGTAACATCTGCAATATTGATCTAATACGCCATGAAGTTTATCTTTTCTAGATCCCTATGGGTCTAAGAACCTAGAATATATCTAGACAGATATCCGTGTGTCCATTTGTCCGTCCGATTATCTTTTTAATGTTGAAAATAATGTAAGTAGCCGTAAAAAGTATGTTTTGAAAAATTTGCTTATCAAAGTACTTCTTTTGGAGAAGGTACGTTTTTACAAAAAGGAATATATTTACAAAGAAACACCTTCTTGCTTAAAAGTAGCTTTCTAAGATGTATCTTTTTACAAAAAGTTTATTGTAATTAACACATTCGAGATGATCATATTTGGCCCACTGTGCAAGCACTAAGTTTCTAAGTAATCCAAAACTTGAAAGCCTAAATTGTTTTCTATTAAGTCGCTAAATTTTATCGAAATCCACCCAATAATTAAAAATTTATTGAATTAGTATGAAACGAATGAAGTAGTTGGATCAAGTTTTGATGAAATCATGCATATTTGTTCCTTTTTTCTGGCTTAACTAACTATAGAGTTTTGGTCCAATTTTTTTCGCTGCGTTTTCATTTGAAAGTCGACAAACCAAAAAAGAAATAAAACATAATTCGGTTAGATATGGATTTATTAAGTTTTGATAAGATCCTCCTCATATTTTAAGGGTGGTAGCAAATCAGAAGCAGCGCCCACCAATAATTTACATTTTTGCTATGTTTTGTAGGGTGCCTTGTGGTTGAATTTGGCCGGTTATATTTTTTTACTTGTTTCTTCTGTTTCATTCTTTACTCTCATGTTTTGCACCAAAAACAAAATACATGTAAATCACACAATCTTCATTTGGGTCTATAGCAGCGTTGCCATTTTGGTGCCTTTCGGGTATTTTTTGGTGCTTTTTTGCTTATGCAATACCCGAAATTTTGTTAAACACCCGTTTTTTGAAAAGCGGGTATTTATAGTGCTTTTAACAATTTCTCACAGTGCTTTTAAGTGCCTTTTTACATAGCGTTTACATTTGCCAGTACTGGCAAGACAGTAGCAATTCATTCAAACTTTTTCACTAATACATAAACACTTTTACAGCTATTTTGTTTTTGCATTGTTTTGCCAACTAATATGTATATGCTTACTGTCTTGCCAGTACTGGCAAATGTAAACGCTGTGTTAAAAGAATGAAACGTTGCACTTTTTTTAGCACAGAATACACTTTTAACACAGCGTTTACATTTGCCAGTAATGGCAAGACAGTAAGCATATACATATTAGTTGGCAAAACAATGCAAAAACAAAATAGCTGTAAAAGTGTTTATGTATTAGTGAAAAAGTTTGAATGAATTGCTCCCTACAAGAAGACTACCGGTCATTTTACTAGTTATATGACCGGTAGTGTTCACCAATATATTGGTTAAAGTTTCTATTAGTTTATTAAGAGCAAAATGAAAAAACTAACCGAAACTCTTGTGTACATGTGATTTTGCCTCTCTTTCTAACTAATGAATTCCACTCGACTACGGAACATATATCTGTACTGCTTACTCTGCTGCTTTTTATTAGTCAATGATAACCAAAATAGTGGTAAATGCTAACTAGTAAGTCAGAACGTAAATATTGGTTAGCACTAACTAGTTATTTATAACGTAAAAATTGGTTAATACTAACCTTTATAAAAAAATACTTTTTTTTTTAATTTTCATTTTAAATTAAATTTTTTATTAAAAATATTAAATGGAATTTCATGAATTAAGAGGAAATTAGATTTCAGTAAAGTAAATACCAAGTACCATTATTTCTGTGGCTGCTCTTTAAGGTTCCACTTCTTGCATGATTCTGGAAATGTAGGTAAACATACGTGTTTCCAATCAATTAATCGTAGATCTTAAAAAGACATTTTATTTTGTTAAAAATTTGTGGCAAAAAATTATATACTTACTTGAAAAGCCATCAGGATTTTAAACTATTTTTTTTTTGTTCCTTTACTATCATCACCAAATCTTAAACGATTATCCTGGCCAAAGCCAACACCCGAATGACCGCTACCTGTTGAACGAGCACTCCTTTCAAAACGACCTTTTCGCACATGACCTCTGTGTTTCCTGATAATCCAGCACCACGTTCTCTGAAGCCGCCATCAATACGCCTTCCTTTACCACAAGCATTCTGATTACAGCTTTTTGGCGGTGTCACTTTTTTATAGTAATTTTTTTATCTCACTACTTTAGTCACAAATTATAAATTTAATTTAATTGATTTTTTTCTTTGATACCAATCGCAAATATTAAATTTAAGAACTTCACAAATTTTTACACGCGTATGACAAAAATATATTAAAATATTGGTATTATTTGGGAAATGTTAGTTGAACCATTCTAACATATATGTTAGAGTGGAACAACTAATCTTAAATTGTTGCAAGTGTGTTAGTATATTTTTTGGTTTTGGTTATGCATTTCTTGTAGGGGCTACTTGTTCGCCAGTACTGGCAAATGTAAACGCTATGTTAGCGTTGACAACATATTTAGTAATCGTAATAAAAACAATGTACCTATTTTGGTAAACAATTTTTGAAAGATGTAGATACTGTTTTAAAAATAGAAAATGGCTTAGAAAATATAAGGAATTGTTTAAAACAATGCAGTCGGAAACCATACAAAAAAACGCAAAGACTTTAAAAACAAAAAAGACCCGTAGCTTGGTATTAGCAAAGTGTTAAATAAATTCAAAACAAATGACAGTAATTGCTTTTATAACGAACGTTGTGTAACCTGTCTTTGCGCTTTTGTATTACTTTAAAACTGTTTTATGGCCAATTCAAACTCAGCTGATGATGATCCAAATGCTTTCGATGATATGATTTTTATTAAAGAATTAAAAATTTGTATATACAAATGTAAATATATTTATGATTTAATCTTAATGATACCAAACACCGAAAAAATCTCTGCTTAAAACGAAAACTGAAATTCATCGTACGAAATATTCGTAAAAATGTGTTTCGAAATAATAGACAACGAAAGTTTTTCGTAAAATTCGCATAAAATTTTTTGGATGTACATAACAAAATACAACCTACCTTGAAGAGGACTTTGAGTATCTTTCAAAATTATTAATGACTTAAGTTAATTAGTTGATTTTTGTAAAAAAAAAGAACTTTATATTTATAACCAAAGTATAATTTTATAACATTATATAAATTCACTTCAAACAGGTAGTTATAATTTCTTCCTTTAATGATAATTTAAAAAACTCGCAACGCACCGTAAATATGTAGTTCAATCCAATTCGAATGGGCACAATGAAGAATAAATTCCAATAACTCAATATTATTATTTTTTAATTTAGATGAATGTAAATAACAGTTACTTTCTCTTAGAATATGATTGTTCTTTAAATCACTTTACAAACAAATCTTGAAAATCAAAACAAAAACCCAATATATTTGTTAGTAATTATGTATGTGATACAATAAGATTATCTCTACTTTTCAACACCAGTATTAAAATCTGATTTTGTATGTGATACAATAAGATTATCTCTACTTTTCAACACCAGTATTAAAATCTGATTCTACTATGATTTCTGGCAGAGAAAGTACTTTCATTATAACAAATTTTATGTTGTCATATCGAAAATATAAAAATTCTTTAAAAAATACATAATTCAAAATTGAGGGTTTTATGATGAAATAAGCCACATGTACAGCCCGGAGACCTAAAATTAGGAATCTGACAATGCTATTTTCTTCCTCAGATAGAGGGCAAAATTTGCCTGCAAAAAATATATGAAAAAGTGAATAGTTTATTCAATGACCACGTCCACCGCCCACAGACCGAAAATCGGGTTCCGTCTTGCACCAGTGGAGCAAATGAGCTTAACTTATGCCAAATTTCATCTTTCTGCGACGTCAGACGGCTTCAGAAAGTCGCGGAAAGAGAACCGGACATACATCCGGACAAACAACGAAATTTATATATATAAGAAGATTTTTACATTACCTATAACCTTGCCTTTAAAGGCCATAATCGGTTACAAATTTATACTAACAAATGTAAATTAATTGATATATGAATGTTTGTATGAAGGTGTATGTATATAAAAATAAAATTATATTAAAGTTAAATTACAAAATTTATTGTAAATTTTGGACTTGGATTTGAGGATTGGTGGTGATGTAATTGATGTACGTCAGATGAAATGTCTTGGCATGGTGATAGATGAGAAACTGTCTTTTGATCTCCACATTGATAGCATATGCTCCAGGGTTGGTCTTTTACTAAGGAGAATATGGCATTTGAACCTGTTTCCCCCCCTACATGTGAGGCGCACTGTTGCTCATGCACTTTTAATCTCTCAAGTTAGTTAACTAAGGTGTATTGCGTTATTTTTCTTTTATTGTTAAATGCTCATAGTAAATATATGGGTATAGAACATTTATTACGAATATTGGCCTAAGGCTATAAGTATTATGAATGAATGAATAAAAAAAAATAATTTAAAAAAAAATTAAATACATATAAACTTGTTTTAAAAATATAACAAATTGACCATAAGCTCGATTAAATTGAAATTAAAAATATCCTGAAAATTTAAGGGCATATAACTCCTAAACTTGGTGCCAACACATCAATATTATTACATTTTTTGATAAGATAGTTTTTTTTTATTTGATTAGTTCCTTATTTTTATTAATTTACTATTATATTAATGCAAATATAACTTAGGGGGCTGGCTTCTTAGGTAATGACCCAAATGCTGAAATAACTGTTCCCTTCGTTCCTGTAACAGTGGTCGTTAGCGTAGGTGCCACAACAGGTTTAACTGAAGTAGCAGGTTGATCCCACTTAGATTTTCTATAAAATATACATAAGTATGTATTATTAAAGTATAACATAAATAATAATTTAAAAAAAACTTCACCTCTTTTTAGCTTCCTCCTCAACTTTGCGAGCCAATGCTGAAACCTGTTCAATTTTATCGGTATCTTTTTTTTCCTTTTGCCTTTTAAGCATTTCATTTTTTTGAACGCGAGCTAATTCCTCGTAAAAACTTTCTGTCCCCCATTGTAGAGGATCGTAGATTTCAGGAGGATAGTTTGTGCCAAATTCATTTATGTCACAAAATTGTATAAGTTTTTCGTAAATACTAGGATTACGGAATTCCTTGCGTTGCTGAATAATACGATTCATGTCCATATTGTTTGTCTCCATTTTCTCATAGAGTTGTTGAATTTTTTCGGACAATTCAGGTAATGGCTTGCCTCTTGGTTCAAGCGGTAATGTAAAACAGTAATGGGCGTACTTATCATTTTTACTCTGAGTACTAACTTTTTGAGAAGGATCAAATGAATCATCGTCTACAACTATTGGGGATTCATTGTGCTTTTGTGGAGTTTTCTTGACGTCAAAACTGGTTCGTTGCTCTTGTTCGTCATCAGTTGACACTCTTTCATTATCGTCATTTTTGTCGTTATCATCCTCCTCTTCAGCATCAGCTTCATCCGAAATTATTGTGTCATCTTGGTAACTTACTAAACGTTTTACAAATTTTTTCGACTTCCTTTTCCTACTGAGCTTATTTTCCTTAACACTTTTTTTTTCTTTTTGTCCTTTTTCTGGGCTCTGTTGAGGAGTGTGCCTTGGTGGAGGTATTATAACCTGGCAAATTATCAGCTATTTGATTGATTTTTTATATGTATTCATGTACACGTACCTGCGATGCTTGCGAATTTTGTGAATCTGGAGATTCCCTCTGGTCGTCTTCATTTTCTGAATCAGTGTACTGTGCAGTCAGGCTAGCTAATGCAGAATTACTCATAATTGTAAATAAAATAAATTATATTTTCAAAATATTGTAAAAGTTATTACGTCAAAATGAATTGGGAACAGGGTTGTCAGATTTTTTTGAGCTCCATCGCCAAACCGGATGTCGTAAATCGACAAACGTCGATTTTGTTCAGTTTTTGTAAAATTTTCTTTTTTTTTACTTGAGGGTTACACGATCAAGTTTTGGCTATCAAGTTTTAATACACTCACACTTTTTTACCAATACACTCATACTTTTAAAAATTGATACGAACTTGCCTTTAAAATTCTCTTGCCAGTGAGTGTATCAATTTTCGTTCAAGAAAACAGCTTATTACAAATATTTTGAAGTTGTTTTTGTTTTTTTTTCACAAATATTTTGCCGGCAAAAGCTGAAGTTCTTTTTTTACAAATTGTTGCGGGAATTTTAAAATTTTAACTAAAAACCTAAAAAAATAGTGAAATATGTTTATTAATAAAATTAATAAGCAAAATGATAAAGTCCCTTCGAACAGCCTACAGTGCAGAAAAATCAAAAGTGGAAAATAGCAAAACATTTTGAGTTGTTTTCTCGGCGACGACATCTTGAAAAAGTAAATTGCTTTCAACTTGCGTGCAGCCTACGTCACAGCTGTCAACTTTTGCATATTTTGACAATCAGTACCTATGTTCTGTAAATTTAGTGAGAACTTCTTGCATCGAAAAGATGTGAAACAAAATATTCCATCGTTTCTTGAAAAGTGAGAAAAATGTGTGTCTGTAACTCATGTCGAAAACAATCAAAAGAGATTACGTCGTAACGTTATAAATGTCATAATATTGCACTCGAAGCCGATGTGACATTGCAGACGTTCAGATCGCCAGTAACACATATCGTTGACGGCGACCAAAATTTACTTAAATTGAAAATTTTTCAACGACGGCGGCGAAAACACAACCGTCGGCTATGCAAAATTGTGTAAAGAGCGACTTTAATGTTTGTTGTTTGCAAACGAGCTTTGAAGACATTCGTATATTTTATAAAAAATGTTAAAAGCAAAATAATAAAACAATGAAAAATGTGCCAAGAATAAAATATTATTATTATTATTCTTTGAATTTTGCATTTTTAATTGTTTTTAAGTGTTAAAATTTTTTCTCGCCCCATTTTTATTCGTGAGTTTATTTGACAGTTCAAAGCGGGAACTTTTCTCACCAAAATGTTACAGACACACTTTTTCTGTAAATTGGCGAGTAATTTCCTTACGTGACAGTTTGTACTCGCCAAAACAAGTTACAGACACAGTTAAGTGAGAAAAACAGCTGTTTGTTTCAATTTATGGCATTTTTGTTTCATTTCACACATTTCAATCGAAAACTTTCTGGACGCGAGAGTTACAGAACATGGGCACAGTATATGTAAAAGACTATCAAGAAAATCTTGATCGTGTGGCTGCACTGTTAATTAAATTTTGCATACAAAAAACGCTAGTATAATTTTTCAGTCAAAAATCGCCAAAAACTGAGAAAAAATACAAAAAAGTCGCCGAAGTAAATTTTGTTTTGTTTCTGTAATTTTTTTTTAAATAACATAAATTGAAGATCATATATGTATTCAGTTAAAAACTTAAATTAAGTACACACGTCTATAAGATCGTACACTTTAGCCTCACCGATTTCATTACTGGAGTTTTGACCTACATACTTTTAGAATTACATACATACTTTTAGAATTACCCTGCCGTCAAATGAGTAGCTAACTACAAAAAAGGCCAACTTTAAGTTAGCTTGTATAGACTAACTTAAAGCCAACTACTAAGCAATGGAAAATTAACATTAACCAAAGTGAATACAAACGCTGTGTATTTTAAGTAGTAGCCAAGTCGATTTTCAAACAACGGCTCCAAGACCCACAAAAGATTAAATTATTTAGGGCCATCATTACAATATACGGAGTAGAAATTGGTGATCGGTAGTGGCCAGGTTATAGTATAATTAAAAAATTAAATTAAATAACTAAAAACAATTTTAATATAATGTAAAAAAACCAACTTAAAGCTAACTTAAATTAGTAAGTTTATAGCTAGCTACAAAAAGTTAACTTTAAGTTAACGGCTAGGTAATTAACTTTAAAGTTAACTGAAAGTAATGCAAAGTCGGACAATTAATTACTTCCTAGGACATCGCAATGTTAAAATAGTTAGTTAATTCCATATAAAAGTAATGCAAGTGTCAACCACCACTACTTGAGAAATAGTTAGCTTTCAGTTAATATAAAGTTAACTGAATATCCGACAGGGTAAATAGTGACTGAATATAAAATTCACTTAATATGTTTTTTTATATTAGTAATGATAACAAAAATGACAAGTTGTTAAACAAAATTGCCGAAATAATATAAATGGTAAAAATAGCCAAGTTAATCGCCAGTTATATCAGAAATCGCCATAAAAGTCGCCAGTCGCCAAATGGGAAATCCCATCGCCAAAGACTTTTCAAAATCGCCACGTTTGGCGAGAAATCGCCATATCTGACAGCCCTGATTGGGAATTTAACACATTATTTATGAATCCCAAGAAAAACTTTGATAAAATGAATAAATTGTTTTTGGTAGCCAGTGTTGCCAGAAGATTTGTAAGGAAAACCTTCTTTTGGCGAAAAAAAAATCTTATTTTGAAGAGAAAAATCTTGAACTTTGTTATAACAAAGGCAAAAAGTAAAAATTATTAATTTTTTAAAAGAAACTACTTTTTATTATGGAAACTACATATTTAATTTAAAATACGTAATTGCGGTATTTATACAAAATTAAATTTTAGGTTTAAAATTGTGTTTTAGTTATATTTTCCAAAAAAATACATTTTAAATGCACTTAATTTCTAATAAATAAGAACGTCTATATAAAGAAGTTTCATCGAATATAAGTGCTGGTTCACACTCTTCAAGTTTTAGCCGTCAAGTCTTGAGTTTTTAGGAGAGAAGGGAAAAGAGAATGCCATTTCTTTTCCCCTCTCTCCTAAAAACTCGAGACTTGAGGAGTCAAACTTTCATGTTGTAAAATTCCTTTCTTCATAAAAATAATTTAATGAAAATTAAATTTCATGAACTTAAGCCTAATTAAAAATATTAAAAAATTTGGATTAAAAACCATAAATAGTTCAACAAAATAACCACAATACTAATTATTGTTAAAGCTAGGGCACGAGCTCTATGTGTACATTTGTCCTTCAAGTTGTGCTGAAAAAGGTCAACAGAAAAGAGAAAGACAAAATGAAAAAACAAAAAATGTACTTGGACTTCAAGAAAAATTCTTGACAAAAGTACGAAAAAACAGAAGTAAGGGAAAAAACATGTAAAATCAGTTAAAATGGATAATCATTCAGGAAAGCAAATTTCGATCTACCAAATGTTAAAAATACAATTTGGTTTAAGGATTGATGTTTGACTATTGACGTCAGCAGTCGTCGATGGCTGCGAGTGTAAGACGGCAAATCCATCTGAGGAGATCGAGTGGTTGCGATCGAAACATGTCATGGTAACCTGCCGGCCAGGGTTCGAGCCCGAGCCACGTCAAGAATGAAAGATTATCAATAACAATTTTAATTAATTTTCATGTTGTAAAATTCCTTTCTTCATAAAAATAATTTAATGAAAATTAAATTTCATGAACTTAAGCCTAATTAAAAATATTAAAAAATTTGGATTAAAAACCATAAATAGTTCAACAAAATAACCACAATACTAATTATTGTTAATAAATATATTTTTTTTTTATTAAACGTATGTTATTTGTTAGATTATACGAATTTGTTATACATATATTTTTATTATTTTATTTTATATGCAAGTCATCGAATATGTAGTCCTTAATTTTGCACATTGCTTTTTCGAATCTACCCACATTTGATTCAAACTTGATTCATTCAATTCAGGACATATCATTTATAGAATTCACGTTTCTGTTTTTTGATATTTTTTCCTATTTGGAAAATATTGCAAGAAAACAAGAATTCGGTCTGGCCAAAAGGGTAATATCATAGACTTTTAAATAAAAATAAAATTTCACCCCACTAGTTTGCTTCAATCGAATCCAAATTAGTTTCATTTGATTCAGCACGTATCATTATAGAACTCACGCCCCTGTTTTTTTGTTATATTCGATACTGATTGTCAAAATATGCAAAAGTTGACAGCTGTGACGTAGGCTGCACGCAAGTTGAAAGCAATTTACTTTTTCAAGATGTCGTCGCCGAGAAAACAACTCAAAATGTTTTGCTATTTTCCACATTTGATTTTTCTGCACTGTAGGCTGTTCGAAGGGACTTTATCATTTTGCTTATTAATTTTATTAATAAACATATTTCACTATTTTTTTAGGTTTTTAGTTAAAATTTTAAAATTCCCGCAACAATTTGTAAAAAAAAAAGAACTTCAGCTTTTGCCGGCAAAATATTTGTGAAAAAAAAACAAAAACAACTTCAAAAGATTTGTAATAAGCTGTTTTCTTGAACGAAAATTGATACACTCACTGGCAAGAGAATTTTAGAGGCAAGTTCGTATCAATTTTTAAAAGTATGAGTGTATTGGTAAAAAAGTGTGAGTGTATTAAAACTTGATAGCCAAAACTTGATCGTGTAGCCCTCAAGTTACATTGCAGCCACACGATCAAGCTTTTCTTGATTGTCTTTTACATATACTGTTTGTCAAAATATGCAAAAATTGGCAGCTGTGACGTAGGCTGCACGCAAGTTGAAAGCAATTTACTTTCAAGATGTCATTCAAAAAAAATTTTTAAAGAGAAACGAAAAATTTGCTCACTAACCTTGAAATCAGCTGTTTTCTTGAACGTAAATTGAAACACTCACTGGCAAGAGAATTTTAAAGGCAAGTTCGTATCAATTTTTAAAAGTATGAGTGTATTGGTAAAAAAGTGTGAGTGTATTAAAAATTGATAGGCAAAACTTGATCATGTAACCCTCAAGTTATTTACCCTACATAAAAATGGATTAATAAAAAAACGCAATCAAAAAATCCGCCTACCACACGCGCAATAATGCTGACAGATTAATGATTTTCAATTTTCGTTTTTTTTAATAAATGACTTTATTGGCAACACTTGCATCATCTCCTCATTTTTTTGGAAAGGCCAGTTTACACGGTAATACAATGTACTACGACTTTGTAGAATCAAAATATTATGAAATTCTCTCCGTGTTTAACATAGCGTCTTCACCTGACAATTTTATCTCATACCAAACGTCAAAGTCTATATAAAAAAACTCGAAAATTTTTGTCAGCGTTTTTTTTAATATGAAGTTTGACGTTTGGTATGACAAAAAATTGTCAGGTGAAGACGCTATGTAAAAGGAAAAAAGAAAAATCTTGTAAGTATAGTTCATGTCAAGGCGAATTCATTTTTCAGGTGGCGTTGAAAGCACAGCTGTGCTACTTTTTTTTAAGTTAGGGAGAGGAATGTCAAAAGTTACTTGTGTTTTTGACATATCGGCCAACGAAAGCAGCAACAAAATACATTGTTGTGTTTTTGGTGTTGTTACTTGTTGTAGTATCGACACCACCGTTTACATGAATTCGCCTTGGTTCATGTTTACACGGATGGTATAACACTGCAGTTACACGCTCAAGTTTTTCTTGATAGTCTTTTACATATACTGTTTGTCAAAATATCCAAAAATTGATAGTTGTGACGTAGGCTGCATTCAATTTTTGAGCAATTAACTTTCAAGATGCCATCAAGAAAAAATTTATAAAGAGAAACGAAAAATTTGCTCACTAACCTTGAATTCAGCTGTTTTCTTGAACGTTAATTGAAACACTCACTGGCAAGAGAATTTTAAAGGCAAGTTCATGATGGAATAAGCAGGTGGCATCGTTACGGCAACAAATACAACATTACAACAAAAATGGAAATTATATCACCGTTGACGTCAAAAAATTGTTTAAACAAAAATCAAAGCGTGTCGCAAAACGTGATGAAATAAATAAATTTTTAGTCAATTTTAATTATGGTCCATATCTTATTTATTTTAATTTAAAATTATCAAAAACTCTAATAAAATTCAATAATCACAGCACAAAACGTGGAATTTTTGTAAACATAAACTTTGACATAAACCTAGACAAACAATGCAGGAGCAAAAAATCGTCATCTGTCGTAGTGCTGCCACCTGTTTATTCCACCATGGGCAAGTTCGTATCAATTTTTAAAAGTATGAGTGTATTGGTAAAAAAGTTTGAGTGTATTAAAACTCGATAGGCAAAACTTGATCGTGTAACCCAAGGCGAATTGACTAGAAGGTGAGGTCAACTCTACAACAACACTGCTTCTGTGGTCGGGTTGTCCAAAATTTAGCTAGTAAAAAAAATAAGTTTGTTTACATAAAAAACTAGTTTGTATACAAACTTTGACAAGTCGACCACCGAAAAAAAACACCATATGTTGACTTGACCCCACCTTCTAGTCAATTCGCCTTGGTGTAACCCTCAAGTAACTTGGTGGCCACACGAGTTTTGCCTTTCAATTTGCAATACACTCTTAGGTTTTTACTAACACACTCACACTTTTTAAATTGACCACGAGATGGCTTTCAATTTCACCGTTCCATTTGTTTGGCAATTTTACTTTCAATTTAACAGCTGATAACATGTTTTTCTTTATAAATTGTTGTTTTTATGATATCTTGAAAGTAAATTGCTTACAAATTGAGTGCAGCCTACGTCACAGCTTTCAATTAATGTAAATTTTGACAAACAGTATATCTAAAAGACTATAAGGTGTTGCGGGCGGAAGTAGCAGGGACGATATTTGATGTTTGAGTACTTAAGGTGCTATCAGACGGGATGTATTTTACATATGTACTGTCACTTTTCTTTCACATATGTAATTCCGTATGTATGTCAAAATTTCCATTTTACATACGATTCATAATTTTTGCTATCACACCTGCTTATGTTTTTCCTTATGACATAACCTATAAATGTAAACAAAAGCTGACTTTTGTTTACGTTTCAAAACAAACCAGCTGTTTTGTTTATGTTTGCCACAGGAAAATAGAGCGTGTTCTAATCGAAAAATTTACATATGTATTTCCACATGTTTTTTACACATGCAAAGTTTCATATGTATCACACGATGTGTACAACTTTTACAGATGGAAAATTTGACAGTACATATGTAAAATACATCCCGTCTGATAGCACCTTTACGCTAAATTGTTGTCTATGTTACTTTAGAATTGATTAAAAAATTTTTGCTTGGTTTTGTTTTATGTCATGTATATTTTTGTTTTACTTGTTTCTATTTTGTTTATGTTATGGTCTGAATGTTGTTGTTTTTAGATTTTGCAAAAGAAGTCCTTATGTGTTTTTGTTTGGTTGAATTTGCTTTGTTTTTGTGTAGAATTTGTTTGCGTGTTTTTGAGTATATGACAAGAAAACCGTTAAAAGGTTTAGTAAATAATTAGTATTGTGGTTATTTTGTTGAACTATATATGGTTTTTAATCCAAATTTTAATATTTTTAATTAGGCTTAAGTTCATGAAATTTAATTTTTATTAAATTATTTTTATGAAGAAAGGAATTTTACAACATGAAAATCAATCAAAATTGTTATTGATAATCCTTCATTCTTGACGTGGCTCGGGCTCGAACCCTGGCCGGCAGGTTACCATGACATGTTTCGATCGCAACCACTCGATCTCCTCAGATGGATTTGCCGTCTTACACTCGCAGCCATCGACGACTGCTGACGTCACTAGTCAAACATCAATCCTTAAACCAAATTGTATTTTAACATTTGGTAGATCGAAATTTGCTTTCCTGAATGATTATCCATTTTAATTGATTTTTACATGTTTTTTCCTTTACTTCTGTTTTTTCGTACTTTCGTCAAGAATTTTTCTTGAAGTCCAAGTACATTTTTTTGTTTTTTCACTTTGTCTTTCTCTTTTCTGTTGACCTTTTTCAGCACAACTTGAAGGACAAATGTACACATAGAGCTCGTGCCTTAGCTTTAACAATAATTAGTATTGTGGTTATTTTGTTGAACTATTTATGGTTTTTAATCCAAATTTTAATATTTTTAATTAGGCTTAAGTTCATGAAATTTAATTTTTATTAAATTATTTTTATGAAGAAAGGAATTTTACAACATGAAAATCAATCAAAATTGTTATTGATAATCCTTCATTCTTGACGTGGCTCGGGCTCGAACCCTGGCCGGCAGGTTACCATGACATGTTTCGATCGCAACCACTCGATCTCCTCAGATGGATTTGCCGTCTTACACTCGCAGCCATCGACGACTGCTGACGTCACTAGTCAAACATCAATCCTTAAACCAAATTGTATTTTAACATTTGGTAGATCGAAATTTGCTTTCCTGAATGATTATCCATTTTAATTGATTTTTACATGTTTTTTCCTTTACTTCTGTTTTTTCGTACTTTCGTCAAGAATTTTTCTTGAAGTCCAAGTACATTTTTTTGTTTTTTCACTTTGTCTTTCTCTTTTCTGTTGACCTTTTTCAGCACAACTTGAAGGACAAATGTACACATAGAGCTCGTGCCTTAGCTTTAGCAATAATTAGTATTGTGGTTATTTTGTTGAACTATTTATGGTTTTTAATCCAAATTTTAATATTTTTAATTAGGCTTAAGTTCATGAAATTTAATTTTTATTAAATTATCAGCAGTCGTCGATGGCTGCGAGTGTAAGACGGCAAATCCATCTGAGGAGATCGAGTGGTTGCGATCGAAACATGTCATGGTAATCTGCCGGCCAGGGTTCGAGCCCGAGCCACGTCAAGAATGAAGGATTATCAATAACAATTTTGATTGATTTTCATGTTGTAAAATTCCTTTCTTCATAAAAATAATTTAATAAAAATTAAATTTCATGAACTTAAGCCTAATTAAAAATATTAAAATTTGGATTAAAAACCATAAATAGTTCAACAAAATAACCACAATACTAATTATTGTTAAAGCTAAGGCACGAGCTCTATGTGTACATTTGTCCTTCAAGTTGTGCTGAAAAAGGTCAACAGAAAAGAGAAAGACAAAGTGAAAAAACAAAAAAATGTACTTGGACTTCAAGAAAAATTCTTGACGAAAGTACGAAAAAACAGAAGAAAAGGAAAAAACATGTAAAATCAATTAAAATGGATAATCATTCAGGAAAGCAAATTTCGATCTACCAAATGTTAAAATACAATTTGGTTTAAGGATTGATGTTTGACTAGTGACGTCAGCAGTCGTCGATGGCTGCGAGTGTAAGACGGCAAATCCATCTGAGGAGATCGAGTGGTTGCGATCGAAACATGTCATGGTAACCTGCCGGCCAGGGTTCGAGCCCGAGCCACGTCAAGAATGAAGGATTATCAATAACAATTTTGATTGATTTTCATGTTGTAAAATTCCTTTCTTCATAAAAATAATTTAATAAAAATTAAATTTCATGAACTTAAGCCTAATTAAAAATATTAAAATTTGGATTAAAAACCATAAATAGTTCAACAAAATAACCACAATACTAATTATTGTTAAAGCTAAGGCACGAGCTCTATGTGTACATTTGTCCTTCAAGTTGTGCTGAAAAAGGTCAACAGAAAAGAGAAAGACAAAGTGAAAAAACAAAAAAATGTACTTGGACTTCAAGAAAAATTCTTGACGAAAGTACGAAAAAACAGAAGTAAAGGAAAAAACATGTAAAAATCAATTAAAATGGATAATCATTCAGGAAAGCAAATTTCGATCTACCAAATGTTAAAATACAATTTGGTTTAAGGATTGATGTTTGACTAGTGACGTCAGCAGTCGTCGATGGCTGCGAGTGTAAGACGGCAAATCCATCTGAGGAGATCGAGTGGTTGCGATCGAAACATGTCATGGTAACCTGCCGGCCAGGGTTCGAGCCCGAGCCACGTCAAGAATGAAGGATTATCAATAACAATTTTGATTGATTTTCATGTTGTAAAATTCCTTTCTTCATAAAAATAATTTAATAAAAATTAAATTTCATGAACTTAAGCCTAATTAAAAATATTAAAATTTGGATTAAAAACCATAAATAGTTCAACAAAATAACCACAATACTAATTATTGTTAAAGCTAAGGCACGAGCTCTATGTGTACATTTGTCCTTCAAGTTGTGCTGAAAAAGGTCAACAGAAAAGAGAAAGACAAAGTGAAAAAACAAAAAAATGTACTTGGACTTCAAGAAAAATTCTTGACGAAAGTACGAAAAAACAGAAGTAAAGGAAAAAAACATGTAAAAATCAATTAAAATGGATAATCATTCAGGAAAGCAAATTTCGATCTACCAAATGTTAAAATACAATTTGGTTTAAGGATTGATGTTTGACTAGTGACGTCAGCAGTCGTCGATGGCTGCGAGTGTAAGACGGCAAATCCATCTGAGGAGATCGAGTGGTTGCGATCGAAACATGTCATGGTAACCTGCCGGCCAGGGTTCGAGCCCGAGCCACGTCAAGAATGAAGGATTATCAATAACAATTTTGATTGATTTTCATGTTGTAAAAT
Source organism: Pollenia angustigena (assembly GCA_930367215.1). NCBI lineage: Eukaryota > Metazoa > Arthropoda > Insecta > Diptera > Polleniidae > Pollenia > Pollenia angustigena. The sequence goes on from OV884060.1 coordinate 231,916,162, forward strand.
TCCTTTCTTCATAAAAATAATTTAATAAAAATTAAATTTCATGAACTTAAGCCTAATTAAAAATATTAAAATTTGGATTAAAAACCATAAATAGTTCAACAAAATAACCACAATACTAATTATTGTTAAAGCTAAGGCACGAGCTCTATGTGTACATTTGTCCTTCAAGTTGTGCTGAAAAAGGTCAACAGAAAAGAGAAAGACAAAGTGAAAAAACAAAAAAATGTACTTGGACTTCAAGAAAAATTCTTGACGAAAGTACGAAAAAACAGAAGTAAAGGAAAAAACATGTAAAAATCAATTAAAATGGATAATCATTCAGGAAAGCAAATTTCGATCTACCAAATGTTAAAATACAATTTGGTTTAAGGATTGATGTTTGACTAGTGACGTCAGCAGTCGTCGATGGCTGCGAGTGTAAGACGGCAAATCCATCTGAGGAGATCGAGTGGTTGCGATCGAAACATGTCATGGTAACCTGCCGGCCAGGGTTCGAGCCCGAGCCACGTCAAGAATGAAGGATTATCAATAACAATTTTGATTGATTTTCATGTTGTAAAATTCCTTTCTTCATAAAAATAATTTAATAAAAATTAAATTTCATGAACTTAAGCCTAATTAAAAATATTAAAATAAGGTTTAGTAAATAGATTTGAGAAAAACGGGCCGGAAGAAAATAAAGAAATAAAATCAATTTAATAGCGATCTTAAGATCACCAAAAAAGGACGGGTTAAGCAGATAAAAAAAAGTGTGTGTGTGTGTGTGCAAAATATTTAAATTGGTTTTTTTTTAACGTACGATAAAAATATAAAACGTAAGTGCAAAATATAATGGAAGCGTTTAGTAGTTACTAGAGCTTTATTTTTCAGCTGGCTATTTCCTTAAAAGGGAGACCGTCCTGAACGCCACACACATAGACGAGAAGAAATAGCCAGGTAAAAAGTTTTTTTGTTGTTCTTATAAAGCCTTTCCAACAGTTAAAATATTGGTCTTAAAGTAAACCATTGCCAGCAAATTTAATTTGGAAAAAAAGTTTTTTTCGTGCGATAAATTTATTGAAAGATTGGCAGAAGAAGATGATCGCTATAAACATAAGAAATAAAAATAATTTTCAAATAAAGACAGAAAAAAGAAATATTTGAAGGAAAAAAGGATGCATAAAAAAATTTTAATATTAAAAAGAAAAGAACGGAAAAATAAAAAAAAAAAAAATAAAGAAAAAAATAATAAAAAAACTAAACAAATAAAAATAAATTTAAGTTAATTTTAACACTCAATTCACATGAGGGCTTTTACGACGTCGTTTTATCTTGATGCCCTTTTAAAGCAACTTCCAAAATCTCTGCGTTCATACGATGATTTTTGGTTGCATGTCTTTTTTTTATTTACAGTATGGCCTTGATTACTCGTCATTCGATTAACCGGCAGCTTCAATAAAATGGAAAACAAACATTTTTTTGCACTGATTTAAATTGCCTCTATTATCCGAAATTATAAACAAATTATCTTTTTTTCGTTAAATTTTGAACAATCAAAAGAAATTTATATAAACGAAGAAAGAGAATATATTAACGGTGTGGAAGCATGTTCTGCCAAATTTACTTTTTTCCTCATGTTTACATAATAAAACGTTATATATTTACATAAAATAAGAAACACACCAAAAAAAATAAATAATCAAGAATTCTGCCGATCCCGTCTATTATCGATAATCGAGGTCTCACTGTATTTTCAACCACACACTTCAAAGTAAGAAAAAGAATAAAACGTAAACAGAAAAAGTTAAAAGAGAAATGTAAAAAACGACATGCAAAATACAAAACGAGACATTTTGTTAACCCCTCTTTCTTTTCTACACCGCTCACCAACAAACCAAAAGAGACGTCGACAAAGCGACGTCGTAAAAGCCCTCATCTAAACTGAGTGTAAGTGTAGTCTTGTGATTTGTGAAAAATACCTGTAAAGATAGTGTCAAGTGTAGTTGTTTGTGTGCATGTCCTATATGTTTCTTTATATACATCTAATCCTCCATTTTCGGTATTAAATGAAAATTTGAAGTACATATGTATATATTTTTTAGGCATTGAAAATAAAATATTAAAAGAAAAGGAAAACGTATGTCTCAGGGAGCTCCTTTAGATATATATTAAGATAGAAATAAGAGTACAGAAAAAAGACATGAATTGAGAAAAAAATTAATATAAATATGTATATCTATGTTGAATTATAAAAAAAGAAAGGGTTAATAGGGCAAGAGAAAAAATGAGGATAAATTATATTTGTATGTATTGATGTTTTTGTGTTTATATTTTTTTTTGAGTGTAACTGTTATCATTATTATTATTATCTTTAATTATAAAAAAAAAAATATTCTTTAATAATAAATCATGTAAATTTTAATATTTAGATTTTTGATTTAGCAAGGTACAGGCAATGATGGAGTGGTAAGTGAAGAAGTGGTCAAGTGGGTATTGGGTCATGTGACTTAAATATGCGGATGCATCCATGACGTGGTTGGGAGGGCCAAAGGAGACGAACAGCTGTCTCCCAAATTCTTCATGTGGTAGAGTTGTGTTTAGTGATAGTTTTGATTTGTTTTTTTTTATGTTTCATTGTTTTTAATGTTGGAATACGAGGCTGGTGAGGAGGGTTGGAACCCCCCGAGAATAAAATGTTCAAGAGCTAGTGGGAAACCTCGCCTGTTCAACCGGCTCGTAACAAAGGAACAACTTGAACGTGTGGCTGCAAGGTTAGGAATGAAGGGAAGAGAGAATGCTTAGCGTTTAGGTCATAAAGTATAGGGTTTCTGTTAAAAACTACTACATTTGTACTTAAAAGCTATTGTATATGAAAAATTTTAATTTTTCAATGAAAATAAGACGAATCGTTACGTATTTTAGACAATATATTGATAGCAAATTTTGCTATCATGCCACTGTTATCAAATTTTTGCGAATTTCCGCTAATTAAGCAATTTTTACCGAGTTTTAGGGACTTTTAGTCAAATAGCGAATTTTCGCTAATTTTTTTTTTTTTTATTAATTTATTTAATGATTTTCTAATACAACAAGATATATTATCTTATAAATTAAGTATTAGAATCAGAGAAGTTAGTTTTAATATCTGTACGTGTCCTAATATATAAAATAATTCAGCAGATTGAATAGTAATAATAGATAATTATATCAATAATTACAATTAACAGAAAACTTAATTCGAGTACATAAATATTTGAATTTTACAATTAAGTTAATTATTTCGAATGCTATAAATGTTATTGAAGTTATTTTTAAATTTAGTTGCGTTGGTTGAATGTTGTAAAGATACAGGAAGTTGGTTCCAGAGACGGATTAAATATATGAAAAAATTGTTTCTCAGACGCTGCATCACGATGCCGAAGTTGGACTAGGCTGTTTACTCTCGAGGACCTCATGACTTGTAGACGGTCAAATAGATATTTTGGTTTCATTGTCGTTATAATTTTGTGTAAGAACAAAAGGTTTTTTAATTTTAGATAGTCTTCGAAGCTAACGTTGATCACACGACTGTAGTATTGAGATACGAGATCAAATTTTACTTTTACTATAAATATAGCGTACAATGTTATTTAATGTCGTTTTAAGAATATATCTCCGATGCATAAAGAAGAGTATGTAGAAGATAAGTTTTTGCCAGCAAAAGTCTTACTTTGGATGGTGTAAAGTACTGCGCAGCTAATTTTTTTTTTTGTTATTTTCCAATATTTTGTGTTTTTAATCCATTTAGCGATTTCAAATTAATTTTAGTGTTTGCTTTCACGATTTTTAATAAATATTACGCGGGCCATACACTTGCAATATTAATTAATAGGATTTTCACCATATTATTTTCATTTTGTCCTATATTATGCAATAAGTCGCACAATGGTTTCATACATTCAATAAAAAGGTAAACATAACCAATAGAAATACGATAAACAGCATTGCAGAATGTTACCAACACATTTCACTTTCATTCCGTTGTGCAATTAAAATTAGAAGTTGTTGCCAATATACTGAACCACCTTCGAATATCACATACACATTGGCGATATAGTTGTATAGTTGAATGCACAAAAACATGCGGATTTGAGAACACCAAATTATGAATTGAGAACACCAAATTATGAATTGCGCTGATTAAAAAAGTTTTTTCTTTTCAATTTGAGTTGAAACCAAAAAAATTACTTTGGTAATGAACTTTGATAATGAACTGGCAAGTGCACGGCTTTAAAAAACTTAAGCTGGCAACATGCTTTTGCAAGTTGTTTTTGTTTTCATTTTGTTTTTTCTTAACCTACTTACAACTACAATTCCAGAATTCCAATCAATTGTAGTGGGGAATGCAAGAAGAGATAAACTCACTGTTTAATAGTTTTATTTGGTTTAATATCTTTAGTTTTTCTAAAATTTTTTGGATGAAGTTTCCTGATAATCTGGCCTAAGCAACCAGTGTAATTCGCATAGGAATAGCTTATCCCATCAACAAGAAATTTCAGTGTTTTTATCAAGAATAAAAATTGGGAATTAAAAACGAATACGAAATCTTTTAAATTAAAATTTTGTATTCCCAAAAAATTTACTTTGATAAAAAATTTATTTATTTATTAATAAAGCTTTTTACTGACCATTTTGGATGAACCCATATATCTCGGGAACTGACCGAACGATATATTGATCGCATCGCTCTTTTTGTCCGGAAAACTATTTACTTTCAGAATATATGCAGTTCATATAGTGCAAAAGCCTGTGTTCCATTTGGTTAAAAAAAAAAATATTTTTACTTCCCCTTTTTGAATTCCTAAATTCGACGCTAACTTTTCGTTCATATTCTGCAAATTCCATTATTTGGGTATTTTTTCCCCGGTTTTTAAGTTCCCAATTATCGACGCTAACTTTTCGTTCATATTCTGCAAATTCCATTATTTGGTTATTTTTTCCCCGGTTTTTAAATTCCCAATTATCGACGCTATTTCGTCGACGATATCTTGGCTCATGTCCTTTGCTATTGTAACTCCACGTCTACAACTGACATGATTTGCTGTTATACCATCATGTTATAAAAGCTTTGTTAAAACATTTGCATTAACAACCGTGTTATAACATGAGAAAACATCTAACATGATGAGTCTATACTTAACACTAACATCATTTTAGTGTTAATGTTAAGCATTTCATGTCAGTTGTAGACTGTATGTTACTAGTGCTGGGAAACTATCGAAAGACTATCGATATTATTTTAAGACTATCGATAGTCTTAAAATATCGAAAATATCGACAGGAAAAATGTCAATATCGATATTATTATTATTTAAAATACAGCTATGAAGACATGTTACAGCAGCTTTTTGTCGTAAATTTTTACTTGCTATTATTAATTCGCGCTGAATTACAGCAATGAATACAAACAACAAGAATGGCAAGTAGTATGGATTGTTTAGCAGTGCTTTTTACTGCTAATTAAAGGACTTTAAGTCGAAATTTTTACATGATTATATAGGGACTGAAATGTCAAATATTTTTGTAATGTTGTAAAAAAAATTCAAATCCAAATGCAATTGCAAGCATAAGACAAAACAATGAACGACCATTAGAGGATAAGTCCGCTAGATTGATTACCTTTTTGGGTTTAGAATTTAGAAAATTTTTAAAGTTGCAATGGAATATCTTATAGTCCCTGTTACTTTGGTTCCTTCAGAAAGGTACTTATCAATTTTTAAAAAACTGCCATCTAAAATAACGTGCGTATATACATAAGTCTTATACATTCAATTAAGTGGTAAAAACAAACGGTAGCCTTATAAAAAATAATTAAAGTTTTCCTGCACAAGTACAAACATTCAGTCGATAGTAATATCGATATATCGATAGTGAACTCTGAACTATCGATAAATATCGATAGTTGAAAATATCGATAGTATCCCAGCACTAAATGTTACAAAATAGGGATGGGTAAATTGCAAAAATATATCGATATATATCGAATCGATATTTTTTTGAGTATCGATATTATTTATTTTAAAAATATCGATATATCGAGCGTATTCCGCTGAAACTAATCACCCTTATTTTGTTTGGCGTATTTAAAAAACGCCTACGACTGTTTGGTAATAGATTAAAGAGAACGTGAACTTTTTTTCTTTAATCTATTACCAAACTGTCGTAGGCGTATCTTAAATACGCCAAACACAATAAGGGTGATTAGCAAATTAAAAAATATATGCACAAATCTTATTATTATTCCAAATATATGTATATAGTAGGGTATTCATTCGGTATACCGTTAATCGGTTAACTGGTTAATTAAGTTCTCCAACATCTTCGATAAGTGAAAGAATTTGTTCCAAGTCAAGTTTATCAAAACTAAAGAATAGAATCGCTCAAATCCTAAATATCTAAACCAATTTATTTTTCCAAAACACTATTTTTAAAGATCTCCTGCAACTATTGAAATGATTAATAAAATGATCTCACAGTTTATTTTTTTTAATAAATGCATAATATGTGTTAATTAAAAAAATATGTATTAGATAGATATTTATTTCCACCACCTGGATAACTATCTTGCCGTGATGTGGTGGCTTAAATGCTGGCTGTAGTGAATGTCTTGTAACTTGAGTCGGCAAATTCTAGCCGGGACAAGTTGGAAGGTATATGCTTTAAGGCCAGCACGACTAAGGGATATCCATCCTCACATCCCCCATCCCATTACCTATGATCCTATCTACCCCCCTTTATTTCCCATTTCCCCCACTTTTAAGGTCAAGGTGGTTGATAGCAGTGCCGAGGACCTGAATGGCTGGTTAGTGGTTAAAGAAACTGGTCGCGAACAGCTTCCCTCTGGCGCCGATGGCAAGGGTCAGTTGTAATTTTAGCCTAGTCCATGCAAGCCGTCACTGCGCGAGACGGTCCTTTTCTTTACGGTTTACTCGTGGGACCAAAAAAACTGGACAAATTTAATGAAAAAACCAAGGACGCGACTCTAAGAGTCGAAGCAGGGAATATCTCTGACAACTCGGCAGTTTCGGTGTCAGATCCAAACGCCGATTGGCTGAGTATCTACAGAGATATTCTTGAGCAAGAAGGTCAGTTATTGACAGAACTGACAGAGACAAGCGGAACGAACGACCCCCCAGTCGGTTCCCCGTCTCGAACAGGGGTCTCGGAAAGACTCGATGGTCTAGCTCTGGGATCTGATGATGAGCATGAAATTACAATGATTTCAGCTCATGATCAGGACCATAGGGCCGGACCATCGACTCCTGAGGTCACACTCGAGATAGGGAGCGGAGTAGTGGGTGGATCAAAACCCATTGTTCGGCAGGATGCGACAGAACAGGTCACATCAGAAGGCCGAACGAGTCTTGAAAAAGCCAAGAGTGGTGTAAGGGCCTCCTTAGCCTTTCTAGAAAAGATAGCTGGGAAAGACTCCTTACTACACGATGGGCGGGATAGGCACCTGCTGAGGAAGCACCGAAAGAACGTTGCCAGATTCGAACGAATCCACGGATCTGTCGGTGATATCCTAGGCATTCCCTATCCTGCGGGATACACAGCAAGGGCTGCTGAGGGCTCAAATGTTGTCAGTGTAGACAACGAACCCTCAGTAGCCCCTGCTGATGAATCCTCCAATAATGGAACGGGAAGTAAGAAAGGGGGTACAGAATCAACACCTGGTTCTCTAAACCGTGACAGTATGGTCACGGCTAAGGGAACCAAGCCTGATGATGTACCACCCTCTACTAGCTGCTCGATGAGGACTGGTAAAGTCTTGATAATCTCCGACAGTCCCCCCCAAAGGGAGGCCACAATGGGGATTACTGAGAAATACCAGCCAACATCTGCAGGGAAATCGGGTGATCACCGACAGAGCTCTGCTAAGGCCCCCAATAAGGGGGTATTTAAGAGAGTTAGGTCTGGTGATGACCAGAAATCCCCAGCGGCCAAAAGGAAGGCTCCCCAAAAGGAGATCACTAAGAGGGTTGGCTCCAGAGAGGAACAACCCTCTACGTCAAAGAAGCTAAGGGAGTCGTCAGGTAAGGACGGTATTCTAGCAGCTGTCATTGATCGTATGGATCCCGATGGAAGGATCAGTGTCGAGAAATGGCAGGTGCTAGAAAACAAACTACTCGACGAAATCTTTAAAGACAAAGGAAGGTCGGACGAAGTATCGTTTTTAAAGGCTTCAATCGTCAGGTGTGGCAGCGCTTATCCTGAAGCCAGATTGGACGTCATACTCGCGTCTGAGTTGCCATTAAGGCCGGTGGTCACTGTATGGATTCCTCCACCCATAAAACCGGTGGAGGTCATACTGGGGTTACTGGCCAATCAGAACAATGGGCTCTTTACAGGCCAGTGGAAGATGATAGCTTCACTGGGTTGTAAGGAGAACCAAGGAAGAAATTTCAGGTTCGCAGTAGACCGGGAATCTCTGAGAAAACTGAAATCAATGGGAGGGGTTGCTATATTCGGGTTAGGGTCTATCAGATTTAGGTTTCCTAAAAATGATAAACCCTAAGAGGCTGAGAGTGGTGCAGATAAACTTGCACCACTGTGAAGCGGCCTCAACCGAATTAGTAACCCACCTCATTGATAACAATGTGGACGTGGCTTTAATCCAAGAGCCTTGGATTAACAAAAACTGGGTAGTTGGATTAAAGATCACGGGGTATACCTTGTTCGTATCCCACTCTGATGAGAAGGTACGGACTTGAATACTGGCGAGAACTGAACATAAATTTATGATTTCTCATTCTTTCAGTAATGGAGACCTCACGGTTGTGACAGGGGAAGCCAAGGACAAAACGGTCCTGGCACTAGCATCGGCATACTTGCCATATGAAGCTGCCGATCCACCTGGTGAAAAAGTGCGAGAGTTGGTGGAGCACTCGGGCAGAAGCGGCTCGATGCTGGTACTAGGATGTGACGCCAATGCACACCATTCCCAATGGGGTAGTGCCGACATCAACAAAAGAGGTGAGTCTATGTTTGATTTTATTATTGCCAGCAATCTTTTTATCTGTAACAGGGGGAATACGCCAACGTTCAGAACTAGGGATAGAGAGGCAGTGATAGAAATAACATTGACGAACTGTAGGGAATTAGTAGAGGACTGGAGGGTGGCTTTGGATTTTTCCTTCTCTGACCATAGTCGTCTGTCCTTTAGTCTAATGTTTGAGAGGTCGAAAAGGTGTCCATATAGGAATCCGAGAAGGATGGATTGGGATTCGTTTTCGGGACTAGTGCAACGGGTTACACGGAACTGGCGGTCGACTCCGGCCGGTGTGGAGCAACTGGTAAACACCTTCATGGGGGTATTGACCAGTAGCTATGAGCGATCCTGTCCGTTAAATTTTCCGGGCAGGCGTACACAGCCAAGATGGTGGACAGACGAGCTGAAAACTCAAAGGTCCACCGTCAGAAGGCTGTTCAATAGGGCGAAGTTGGAGTCAGTTGAGCACTATCTGTGCCACTGTCCCAGGTTGCAGGGTAGCAGGTTGAGGTGGCTGGGCAGTAGATTCCTGGGCGAATTAGGGGATGTCTCGGGTTGCGGACTCGAGAATCTGATAGGATTCGTAATGGGGATGGCCTGGCTGCGCGAGTGGAGACTGGGTGCTAACCGCACGTAGGGCGGAGTTGGTTTTAGTGCGATTTCTCTCGGGGTTGGTCCTTTTCCTTCTTTTCTACCTATCTTTCGAATCTGTCTTATGCTTTTGCTGCTTATTTCACCTACTTTATACCTTCTTAGCTATCTCTAATTAAGGCGTCACAATGGACCATATTGGTCTCTGGGTGAAGGTGTGAAGGAGACTTCACACCGGCCTTTCTACCTACCTAGATATTTATTTTTTTGTTTGCTCGTTCAAGAATTGTTATGTTATTGTTTTTCTTTACTAATTAACTCCAAATAAAAAATTTTTATTTATTGAAAATTAACCGAGTAAGCCATGGTGGAATAAGCAGGTGGCATCGTTACGGCTACAAATACAACATTACAACAAAAATGGAAATTACATCACCATTTGCGTCAAAAAATACATTCAACAAAAATCAAAGCGTGCCGCTGAACGTGATGAAATAAATAAATTTTTAGCCAATTTTTATTTAATTATGGTCAATATCTTATTTATTTAAATTTAAAATTATTAAAAACTTTAATAAAATACAATAATCACAGCACTAAACGTGGACTTTTTGTAAACATAAACAAAACTTTGACATAAACCTAGACAAACAATGACGTGTGAGAAGAAAACAAACTTTTGACGTGTGAGAAGAAAACAAACTTTTGGTTTCTTTGGCAAACTTTTTCACAGTTGATAAGAAAGTAGTATTTATTCACACGTGAGCTTTGTATTGCATGTAAAACAATGCAAGAGCAAAAAATCGTCATCTGGCCTAGTGCAGCCACCTGTTTATTTCACCACGGATTAAGCCAAAACCTCGATCAATTAATCGAGCGATTAATCGTTTAAAGCAAAAGCCCGTTTAAATGAATACCCTAGTATATATCCACATATATTGTTCCAAAGCCGCATAAAACAAATCTTTTCAAGATCGTTTGACTTTACTGTTTTAATTAGAAATCTGCAATGTGAAAGCCCTACTTTTTTCCAAATTCTTCTTCTTATAAATGCCAATCATTTTAGCATTTCATATTTGTTTTAAAAAACATATGATGCACGCAGTGATGCCAATTCTTAATACCATGTTCACACGGACAGCAATATTCGTGTTTCGCTCTCTTATTCCTGTTTCGCGCCCCAAACATGACTGAAACGACTTGTTTCCCCATACAAAATTTTGTGAGCGAAACAATTTGTTTCATTTTGAAACAGGCTACAAAACAGGAAAAATGTACTATCATTTCTAATTTTGATAACAATTATCGTTAGTTTATCTGAACTAGCTCTCAAAAAAATCAAAACAAAATAAAATACAAAATAAAAATTGATGTTTAATAAAATAAAGTGATAATTATCAAATAATAATATTAATAAAAGTATTAAATAATATATTTTTAACTTTTAATTACTTTTTTATCTGTTTTAAATAAAATCACACTAACAACACAAAAAAAATGTCAAAATGAAACCAGAATGAATCGTATGAACAGCATGTTTGACAATCTAGTTTCAGAGAGCGAAACGAGTGGTTTTTGTCGTCGTATGAACATAGCATAAGAAAACATATTGTTTGAAAAACGGCTAAAATTAGAGTTTTTAATGAAGACTGACTTTAAAAAATATCGAATTCGATAGTCGTATTTCAATATCGATATATCGGCATTTTAAATATCGGCGATATATATCAATTTTTTTTAATATCGATATTTTTTGCCCATTCCTATTACAAAATTGTTAATTCGAAAAACTGCTCTGAGCCACAAAGTATACTTTGTTGTTTCTGTTGTGACGTGTTTTCCTGGAGAATCTACATAGTACATACATACATTGTTAGTCAATTAAGGGCACAAATTAAAATTTGGATGATGGACGAGCACGAAGGTGGTCGCTTACAAAAACGTATTGATAAGATATTGGAGACTCGTTTGGATACTGAAAAGGTAAAACCAAAGAATAGGAATATTCTCGAACCAAAGTAATGTAAATATGTTGCTGATACGTTTTCTTTTAAAGGAAACATTGGAAGCTTTAAAAGATTCATCCAACTTTTTTGTGGAAAATAGTCTACAAAACAGACGGAATTTGCGAAGTCAAATAGAAAAACGATCCGTCAGTATAAATGAGAATTTTTTAAAATCGTTTCGTGAAGTTAAATTAAGTCTCGATGCTGTTTGCTATGACTTGGATACGTTAAGCACTTCAGTGCAATCAATGAAGAAAGACTTGGAATCATCCAAGGCCTTAACACATGACCTCATTCGGCAAACAAATGATTTGCAGGGACATCGAGATCGTTTGCAAGTACATAAACAAGTTGCCGAGGCCTTTTTGACACGGTTTCAACTTAGTGTACCAGAACACCAAATACTATACGGTACATCGAAAGATTCTGCTATTACTCCAGAGTTCTTTGATGTGTTAGACCGTGTCCAAAGTATACATAGCGATTGTAGGCTTTTACTGCAATGTGGCTATCAGACTGCTGCTGAAGATATTATGGAAGAAATGACATTACATCAAGAGGGTGCGTTAGAGAGGCTTTACAGATGGACACAAAACCATTGCAGAAATTTGGACAACAATGAAATTGGTCCCTTAGTTATCAAAGCGATGGGCAGATTACAAGATCGTCCTGTGCTATTTAAGTATGTACATTATTGAATTTGTAAGAAATTTTAATAAATTGATATGAACATACATACATATGTATGTGCATACATTATTTTAGGTACGTTATCGATGAATATGCTATTGCTCGCAGGGCAGTACTAGTTCGTTTATTTATCGAAGCTTTAACAGAAGGTGGACCTGGAGGTAACCCCAAACCAATTGAAATGCATGCTCACGATCCCAAACGCTATATAGGGGATATGTTTGCTTGGCTTCATCAGGCCATACCCATAGAAAAAGAAAATGCTGCTTTGCTATTTAAATTGTGTCACAAGAATGGTGAGTATTTTATACAAACACTTTTACCAATTTTTTTACGCTTTCTTGTATAGACCTTTCAGAACAAATGCAAAATGCATTGGCTTACATAGCCGATGGAGTTTGCCATCCTCTAAAGGTACGAGTAGAAACAATTCTTAACTCCGAGAAGGACACAATCGTCTTATTTGCCATATCAAATTTGTTGAGGTTCTATCAGCAAATTGTGAAGCAAGTAGTTCATGGTGGAAGTTTGGAACAATGCCTTTCTGATTTACAGAAGTCCAGTGAAGCCATTTATCTTAATTCCTTATCGAATCAAGTTCGTCAAATTTTACAAAGAAACGCACTCTCTGGAACAGGTTTAGAACCTCCACAAAGAGATCTTGTCCCTCCTTCTAGCCTTGGCCGTTTGCTAAATTTACTAAAAGAAATACTTTCTGTAGCCACAATGGTTGATGGCCGTCAATCTGATATAACAAAAATAATATCGTGTATAATTGATCCTTTACTTCAAACGGTCCAGGAATCTGCCTCACATTTACCAACAGTAGATATGGCCGTATATCTACTTAATTGTTTGTATCATATGCAAAGTACCTTGGCCATGTATGAGTACATGGACGAACGCGTTGAACGTTTGCAGGCACAATCGGAGGCTCAAATCGATACACTTACTTCGGAGCAGGCCTCCTTTTTAGTGTCTAATTTACAATTAGGCCCGATTTATACGATCTTACAAACAAATCAATCAAAAATCGAATCTAATCTTTTAAAAATTTTCATGAATAAAATGGATGCATTTTTACAAATGCCTGAAGTATTGTTGCTGCCACAAGTACAGTTAATCATGTCGAGCTCTCATCGTTCGACTGTACAAAGGAGAGCCTTCAATGTCATTGTTGCAATTTATAAACAGATTTATGAGAGAGTTCACGATCCTGAAAACAGTTTCGAAGATCCAGATTCAATATTTTCTAAAACTCCTCAACAAGTAGCCAAGATATTAAATGTATAAGTTAATATGTACTACATGTTGAAAATGTTCCAAAATTAATTTTTTTTATGTACTATATTCAACAATTATTAAATTAATATAAACATAAAAATAACTACAGTTATATTTCTTTTATAAAACTCCTTTGATAAATACACAATAATATCACATTTTCTTTTCGGTGGCTTCAGGTAGATTCTCCCATGTCTCCCGAAAAATGTATTGAAAGAATGAAATAAAATTAATTATGATTTGTTTTAGATATATGTATATTAATTCCCAGACGAATATTTTAATTTTACTTTCAAAAACAGGCAGTTCACCCTTATCGAGGTTGGCGAATTTGAATGCGCATGCGACTGTTTAGTAATAGATTGAAGAGAACGTGAAATTATTTTCTTTTATCTATTACCAAACAGTCGCGGGCTTTTTTTAAATTCGCCAACCACGATAAGGGTGATTGTGTATAATAGATTAAATAACAGGTAAATAATAAGGCTAAATAGTTAAAATGCGTAACTCAATTTTTTTAAACTAATTTTTATGTTTATTTTGGAACACAAATGCAAAACGCATATTGCTATAATTAGCATTACTTCGATTCTCGTTTTCGTAAACGAGTGTCATTTTTTTTAGTAGATTAAAGAACACAGGTGTGTTACTTTAAAGTAACACACATGTGTTCTTTAATCTATTACCAAAAACGACACAGTCGTATACGACAACCACAATAAGGCTGATTATCGCCAACTTTTGTGTTAATCGGTCATTTTCTGACAATCGCACGATTTGAAATCGCAAAACTCCAGATTTTGTATGGTGTTCTGAAACTCGTACGTTTTGTTTGTGATCTGACATAGTTCCTAACAAATATTTTAGTTTCCTTCTTTTTCTTGCTATTGCGATTTACAGTAAACCTTTTATGCGATTTCAAGTCAGAATCGCAAATGTTAAGCGTTGTACGATTGTCAAAACATGCCCGAATTCCAACATTTAGAAGGAAGTTATGACATTAGGCTTTTGTCGTTCTTGAATGAATTACTTCAACTGAATGATTCACTTAAGTGAAATAATGAAATATTTCCGTATTTTCTTTCATCTTTCGGTTTCATCTTGTTTTCTTTCATATTCTGTTTTATATCTTTCTTGTTTGTTTTGCTTTTTCCCTTCTATTGAAATTAAGTTTTTTTTTTTAACTTTTTTTTAGCGAATGACAATAAGAGCAATCTGAACTTTTACATACATACATAAACATACTAAATGTGTGCTTATTTTATACTTACATTTTTTTAAAACAACTCTTTAACTTTAAATCTAATTTCCATTAACTATAAAAATACGTTTTTGTTTTAAAAATATCAATTTAATCATTCCTCAAACGAAGTTGACACTTCATTCTGAAAGCTGTTTGTGATTTAGAAAGGTGAAAGAAAAAAATGAATTAATTCACTTAACCTTTCTGAAAGAGACTGAAAGATTCACATAAATGAAAGATTTTGCCTAATACTATGTGGCATTAAAAGCCAATGACTTTCAAATAGGCTACAATCTCAAAAATTCGACTTTTAATACAATTGCGTTTTTTAATGAAAATATTAGAATAATTCCCGTCACAATTTATAGTCTTGTACTCGGTATAAAAATGTAAAATTAAATAAAAAACATAATCAGCCCAATTATGAATAAAAATTCCCCGGGAGTTTTCTCCCATCTCCTATGTAAATTCTATTGCAAAAATGGGAAAAGGGAAAAAAACTCCCGGGGAATTTGTATTCATAATTGGGCTGAATTACTACCAAAAAATTGCTAAGAATGTGAATAAAAATGTACCGTTAGTATTCTTCGTTTGATGGTTTTGTTTAATATCATTTGAGTCAGTTGTGTGAAGTAATTTGTGCTATAAACATCAAAATGGGTAAAAGAAATAGATTGTTCTTAAAGGATAAGTTAAAATTATCGAAGTCAATGATCATGGTTTGCGGGTTACAGATTTATGAAAAAAATATGGGCTGCAAAAATCCACCATTAGTACAATCCTAAAATCAAAGGAAAATCTTTTAAGGAATGTTAAAAACAATAATTTTGGGTATCGCAATAGAAGAGCTATAAAGCAAGATGAGTTCCCTAGGATAGAAAACAATTTTTTCAATGGTTCCTCATGCAACGCAATTGTCATATTCCTGTATCTGGAACAATTTTGCAATACAAAGCTAAAGAAATTCCCAAGAAAATGGAGGCGAGTTTTATGCATGCCATTTTACAGCAGGGTTTAAAAAAACTGCAGTCAAAACAAAAAATTTGCTTTTTCTTTCACTTTTTAATTTTTCATTGGATAAAAATAAGCCTTTACTTCTGATTTTACAGCAGGGTTTAAAAAACTGCAGTCAAAACAAAAAATTTGCTTTTTCTTTCACTTTTTAATTTTTCATTGGATAAAAATAAGCCTTTACTTCTGATTCATTAAATGAAAACAGTCGCAGTCAAGGCAAAAGCAATAAGTTGTACACAACAAAGAACAACGACGGTCGACATGTTCGGAAGTGTTTGGTTTGACAGACTAAAACTCTTAAAAAATCCCGAAGTTAACGAAGATGGGACGTTGTGTTGTGTTCATAAAAGACAGCCTATCCCCACCAAGAAAAATATTTAAATCAACAAAATTATCACGAGTTACCCCAAAGAGGATCGACTTAGTGTTAGAAGTATTGATAATTAAGGAGTTACTAGACGACCATTGTAAAATCGTTTAAGGCTATAGTTAATATTGGATTCAAGAATATCAGTATTATCACGATCAGCACCAAAAAGTAGAAATACATCATCAGCAAAAAGAAAAGAACAGCATTGAGCTACTCCTGAGTGAAGGGGAAGTACCCCCGAATATTTACCATTCACATCAACAGATGGACACCTCTCAGACAAATATGAGTAAATCATCAAAAACAATTAAAATCCGAAAAGATCTTTCAATTTAGACAACAGAACATTATGATTAATCGAATTAAAGGCCTTAGTTACATCCAAGGCAACCAATGATGTCAATCTGATCCTGTTTATATTTCCACGAATAATATCCGTTAGATTCAACAACAAAGAAGTGGTACTGTATCCACTACGAAAGAATAACGCGATGGCGAAACTTTCCTTTGAACAAGAGGGAATCTGGAGGGTTACCGCGTATTTTGATTCGAAAGAAATAATTTACGAATGAACGGCAGTTGTTAATACCTTTTCGAAAACAAAAAGTCCCTTTCGTTACTGCAACTCTATATTACGAACAATAAAAATCCCTTTCGAAACTCCAACTCCGTATTACGAAAACGAGCGCCCGTTTTGTAAAAACCGTTAGGAAATTGTTCGAAAGCTATTTTGTTAGTGACAAAGTGCAAAGACAAAGTTTAAGATAAATAAAAGTGTAAAACAAACAAATAAACCTAATAGTATTAGATATTATTTAAAATAAATGTTTACTAATGGTTTTATTGAAAATGTTTTAATATTTGTGGTCTTGAAATTTTAAAAAAATTTAAAAACAAATCCATTTACAAACAAAAAGCAGTATAAAGTAACCCAGCGGTAACTACAAGGAGTAAAGAGGCCTAATAGAAGGCCTTATTTAGCAGTCAGAAGCCCTTCTCGTCGCATTCCATACTTATTTATTTTTTACACAGGTTGTCATTGGGCGCAAGGCCTTCCACACTTCCTTTAAAAACAACTTCGATCCCTTCCCAAAGAAGGGAGTGAGGAAGGTCACTAAAAATAAAAAGTAAATAAAACTGAACACCTTCCTTTCTCCCTTCTCAAAGAAGGGAGTAGCGAATGTGTACTGAATATTTCAGAGTCTTTTAAAAAGAAGTTTATATCTTCTAGAAGGCATACTTCTGAAGGCAGGACATCATGCGAAGCGAATCTTTTAGAAAGGAGTATAGAGGCCTTCAAAAAGGCCTGTCACTTGCGGTGCTTTCAATATTTACCGCTGGGAATGGTTGTTTTTTTTTTTTGTTGACTCTTCAAACACAATTATAATATTTTTCACATATTGAATAGTATTTATTATTTTTTTTGTTGTGGGATATTTGCGAACATTTTGCTATTTTAATAGCAGTGCTACCAACTTTTAATCCAATTACCCATTTGTTTATAAATACAACTCTGTCTTCGTTTCGAAGTAGTTACGCAGTACGGTTTAACTTTCGAATCGGAAATTTCTTTCGAAAAATTTTGCTTTTCGAATCGAAATACGCGGTAGCCCCCTGGTCCTTTAGAATATGTTCAACAGCCTTAGATAGGGCAGGGAGGATAGATATAGGCCTTAAGTCCTCTAATGTCGAGCTAGTCAGTATAGAATTTACATGTAATATCAAAAACAAAGAGATATATGGGAAAGCAATTTTAATAAAATTAAATGGAATACCATCAGTACCTATAGAATTAGACTTAACCCTGCATATAGCAAGCCAGTTCTTCTTCAGTTACATTTCTAAAAGAAAAAGGATCATCCAGCTGTTCCAAAGTAACGTAATTAACTCCATCAACACTCTGAGAATCCATAACGTTAGAAAAAAGTAGTTAAGTTGATCAACATTAAAGTCACACTGTATTCAGAAATCACTAGCTATTCCTCGTCCTTTTAGTAACCTCCACATAGCAGTTGAATCAAACCCTGAAAACTTTCTTGTAAAATATTTTCTTCTCTCTCTACGAATAATGTTTTTAGCTTTATTTCTATACCTGCAGTAAGTTTTCCAATTTACATCAATAGCATTACACAGTTGGACTTCATCCATCAATACCAATCTGAATTTTTTTTCAAACAATTGGAACAAAATCAAAAATAGATTCCATAAGAGAGCCCAAATAAGAAGATTGGAAATCAATAGGAGAGTTAAAAATGGCACTGTATCAGAATTCGTCAAAAAAGAAGCAATACCGTTCCAGTCCTGGTCCAAAAATTCTACCATAGAGCTATCACTTACCAGCCAATAATCTAACAAGGACGTCTATGAATGTTCTACATCGAAGTAAGTGGGTCTGGAGTTATGAAACAGAGATAAGTTGCATCTTACACATAGCGATCTAACGAGATTAGCCTTAAAGGTGTCAAACAAATTATTATTGAAATCTCCAACAACAGTCACATTAGAGTATTTCATAAACAAATCATAGTGCCTCTCTTCAAAAGACATAAGATTCCCATTAGGCAAATAAACAGCACCTAAAAGGGCATAGTTTTAAAATTGTTAGGGCATATTTTTAAGTATGTATATTACCGGTTTCACTGGAAATCAGTTTAACTTCGGTTAACACAATTTGAAGGTTTTGTTATAGATAATGTCAACTTTTATTTGCAATTTGCCTCATACCATTCGCATTCGGAAAGTTCACTTTTGTATCACTGTCCCAGCTAGCATAGGTTGATTGTTAGACGATTATGTTTAATATACAAATCCTAAAAGAATCTTCTGATGATTATCTGACGATTAACAAAAACAAAAAATTGAATTTTATTTATTTATTACTTTTTTTTTACAAATTTTTTGACACGCTCGTCTTTTAATCTTGGAATGAACCTTTTGCGACTCTCTGTAAGAGTCATATAACAATTACTAAATAAGAGCGTTTTTGAAATATAAAAATTCTATTGCCAATACAATTTCAATAAAACAAACCGACCTAAGGATCTGTAAATAAAGGATTTTCCGACAGGATAGTGTTGCTTTCGCAACCTTAAAGGTTTGTTTCATGTAAATTGTATGAAAACTAGAAGTTTTAACATGAAAACGACGCGTGATGCCCCTTTTTAGGTAGCTCAGTTATACGGCTGAGCATTGCACGAGTTGTAAAATAATCCCTACATGAGTCTCATACGACTCTTGGCATGCTTTTTAAAAGACTCGTTAGATAATCTCTACATACATCACAAACGATTCCCTTTACGATTAATATAAGCGTCTTTCGCTGCGTTATAGAAGAATCTATCATACGAATCAGCACGTGTAACAGTTTCTCCCGTGCTACGAATCGTCTACAATTAAAAAATGACCTCGTTGACGATCAAAAACACTATTTGTGAGATTCCCAATAGACTCCTAGACGATTGAAAATGCTAAACTCCAATTGTTTGTTTTTCTTTTTGTTAATATTAATGAATATATGTATGTTTAAATGTGAATATATGTATGTATATTGGTTATTTTTAAGTTGACTTGTGCAGCGTAACTTTAATTGCCAAGAAAACTTTAAAAATATTTAAGTTATGGTTATTGTTGTTTTTTGAAATAAATCCAAAGTAAGCGCGCTCAAAAATGCAGGCAGCGATTTGTTACCAACCAATTGAGTTTCTATTAGTGGCTTTAATGAGGCTGAATACGCAGTTTCTAGCATATCCAAAACGTTAGATTCATTTAAGCGAAAATTCAAATAATGATCTGGACTTTCAGCATACATACTAGAAATTCTGGAAAACACAAATTGTTTTATAAAAAAATAATTAAGTATATACCAAATGTTGTTTGAGCTAAAGAACTCACTTATAATTTGTGTTGGCTCCTACACGATCTATCCGATAACCAAACAGCATGTAAACCACTTCTCGAAACTCGAGACTAGCAGACTTGTAGCATTCTTTCATTTTTTTCATTTTTGAATTCATTGACTCCAATTCCGTACGAAGTTGATTCATCTCTTTAATATTCATAGTCATATTAGTAGACTCATTAAAACGAGCTTGGGTAGTTTCATT
The DNA here is from genome assembly GCA_930367215.1 of Pollenia angustigena. Taxonomy (NCBI): domain Eukaryota; kingdom Metazoa; phylum Arthropoda; class Insecta; order Diptera; family Polleniidae; genus Pollenia; species Pollenia angustigena. Next base: position 231,936,473 of record OV884060.1, read on the forward strand.
ATCTTCTTCAAGTTTTTTATTCTTTCGTTTTAAACGCTCAACCTTAAAAAAAAAGAGAAACTTAAACCACGACTGCCTCTTATTTTACCAAAAAAACTTTGGCAAGAGCCATTACAAGAAAAATTTATTTTATTTATTTATAAGCGCACTATGGTGAAGGGTATCAGACATGTTCTGAAAATCACAAGATTCCAAATCACTTGTGATTTTAAAATCACAATTGTGATTTCAGGGTGTTTAGAAAACTACAAAAGATTGAACTTAGTTTAAAATTCTTTCTTGTGATTTCAAATATGTATGTATAACACTTTTGGTAACTATAATTTTTAAATGCATAGTCTTACCTCTGCCTGCAGTTTCTCAATTATATTATCAGCAGTTTCATAAGCTTCGGAAGCAGGATTAAGCTTCATGTGCACAACTTTGTATTTTTCCATGTTGAAATCTCCTTTTAGACAACGATGCTCTAGTTCCAATTCTAACTCTTCTTTGCGCCTCCGCAAGCGTTCATTTTCACCTCGCAACAGATCTAGTTCCTTTTTGAAATGTTCATAACTGACAGTTGAGTCAACGCTAACGTTGGAACATTCCTCCATAACCTGATCAGTAGTGGGCAAAGCTTTCGCAATTGTTAATTCTTTTTCTAAACTAGCGCACATATCTTTATAGCCAACTAAGGTTTTTTCCAGCATTTCGACTCTCATTTTCAGCTGGTTTTCTGCTGAAGAAATATCGACGCTTCCAGATGGATTTGTAATTGTTAGATCCTTTTCAAAATTTTCAAGCAGCTGTTTGTAACAATCTCGCTCTTTAGATACCAACAAAATTTTCTTTTGAACCCGACCTTTAAATGCTTTGTAACGTTTGAGTTCCGCATCCAGTTCTTCAAGATTTTTGGCGTAAATTTCACATTTTTGTTTGTAGTCCAATAATTCGCCTTCAAGTGTTTTCGATTCCGATACTTTTGAATTTTTCTCGGATACCATAAGAACATCATGCTGCAAAAGTTCCTCAATGCGCGCTCTTAATGCCATTGGATTAACATAAGTGTTCTGAACGCAATGATCTTGTCCAACTTTTACCCACTCTTTAAGTTCTTCTTGAGCATGTTTTAGTTGCACTTGTAATGCCACGGCCTCTGATCGAGATCCTTCGTCTTTTTCCAATCGAGAACGTAAATCGTACACTTGCTCTTCTAACAACAACTTATTACCCAATAACTCCTGTAAATGTTTATTATTAGAACGTAGGCGTTCTATTTCTTTGTCCATGTTCGGAATACTGAGTAAACGGTCCTGAGAGATCTGCAGCAAATATTTTAACCGATTCATTTTAGTTATTAACATCTTTAAATATTTATAATAAATACCTTTGTAATTTCCTTCCAATCATTGTATGAAGCTATTTCGAATTCCAATTCTTTAATGCGTTGGTTGGCATCAAGCAAATCTTGGTTGACTTTTTCATGCTGTAGCTTTAGGTCGTCAAAAGAAGAAACTTTTGTTTTTAAGTCTTCTAACTGATTTTTTAAAGATTCCAACTCATCACAATTCAATTCTAGCTCCTGCCATAAATATTATCAAATGCTCGTCTTACATAATTGCTAATTAAACTTACCGATTCCATTTTTTCTGCATGTCTTTTATAATCGCTTAATTCATTTGCCATACCGTTTTGAATGAGACGAGCATTTTCTTCTACATCGTGTTTAGCCCTTTGTAATTTTAAAATCATGTCTTCGTATCCATGTTTTTGTTGCTGGACTTCATTTTGAACCTTCAACAACTCCTGCTTTGCCGCATACTCTCGCTTCCTTAATACTTGCATATGTTTCTCCACATCCTGTATTTTTCCAGACGAAAATTCACATTGCTTTTTTAATTCGGAAACTCGATTTTCATACAGAATTTCAGATTCTTGCCGCAATTTATGCAAACGTTCTATTTCTTGTTTGAATTTTGTAATCTGTAAAAATAAATGCAACATAGAACATCTTGAAACAAACACAAATTGAGATAGTGCAGACTTACCCTAGTTTTCGCTTCAATTAAATCAGCTCTCATGCGTCTTGTTTCCCAAGGACTAGGAGGGACGGTAATACTTGAATTAACTGATATATTGCTTTGATTATGGCTCACATTTGTTGAACTGTCCTCGAAACTTTGGGAAAAGCGTCGCTTTTTCGGTACTATTGGGAAAAAACAAAAGTTTTTCTGTAAAATCTGTTTAACAATTTTTATATGCACATATTATCTAAAAATTTGTTTGTTTTGCAAGTTATTTGAAACTTAATGAATAAATATTCTTACAACAAATTACTATAGTATACTAACTTGTGCCGGAGTCGTTAAAGGAGTCACTTAAGTATTCAAAACTTAACTTCTTGGGGGCAGAATGTGTTACGCTGTCATTGAAATTAGCTAAAATTTTGTCCAAACTAGTTTTAATATCTTCCATTATTGTTCTTAAATTACAATAACCAATTTACAAATTTGTTTAAGCACGCCACACAATACATAAAATTGTTTACAGACAAGGCGAATTAACTATAGTCAATTCGCCTTGGTTACAAATCAAGGGGCAGTGATGCCAACTCAGCTATTATGAGGCTAGATTTATCTCTTTTTTTTAACTACTCCCGGCTCGTATTCTTCCGGTTAGCCCTTTTTTTAAAACAAAATAGCACGCGTGTGAACAAATCAATATTTGAAATCAACCGCAAAACCAATATTTTGTTTGTGTTGAACACGCGCTATTCAGGGGTGTCATAGAATCCAAGTCGGTTTTGCTCATTGTCGGTTTTGCAAACCAATATTGGTTTCATTTGGTGTCATGAAAACAAGTCGGATTTGTTATTTTCGAATACAAATAAAACCGATATTCGAATCAGCTGTTTTATGTTTTGGCTCATGTGTTTATAGCTTTAAGAGCAATTTTTGTAATTTTTGAGTTTTGTGCTAAAATATTGTTAAAATCTGTGTTTTTAATTAAAGGAAAATTAGAGAAAAGAAAATAAGAAGTGGTAATACAGTAAACATGAAAGAAATGCCAGGGTGTTATTACTTGCATTGCATTGGTATTGTGTAATTTTATTATTTTGTAAAAATTAAATTAAATTTATTAAAAATCTAAACAAAATTGTTGTTTAACTTTATAAATAAATAGAATGACCACTGCTGTTGTTGCATATTTGTTGTTTGCAGAAAAAATGAGAAGAAGACCTGCTAATTTGCAGCAGCCCTCTGCCGGAGACTACCGGAAACATGCAAAAAATACTATTTTACCAATTGAAGCACAGCCGCGAAAAACGTTGTAAACGCCACATTTTGCAAAAACTGTTTTTTTGCAGATAAACGTTGACTTTACTCTCTTACACAGTTTAAACATCAAATCAACCAAAACTATGCACCTTAACGCCTTCAAAATGGCGTACAAAGTGTCAGCCAGTGGAAGAACATTGCAAGTTACTAACATAATGATGAAACCGAAATGGTTTTGCAGTGCGGAATAATGTTTTAAAAGCCTTTTGCATTAAAGTTTTTATTATCACTATTTTAAATAATAGAAAAAAAAATTTTTTTAAACAAATAATGCTGCTTGTCAAATAACGTTTTTTTGCTCTCCTGAAAAATTATTATTTTGTAACTTAAAACGTTATTCGCGGCTGTGCTTCAATTAATCAATTTTATTTGCTTTTATCAGTGGAAAAAATCTAACTGTTGAAAAAAATAAAATAAACAATTAAGCTTTTAACAACTTGATTAATTTCCAATAAAAAAACAAGACCTGTAAGCTGCTTGGTTTATTTTCAATAAAAAACCGATAACATTGGTTTATGTGACACCTAAAACCGACACAAATTGTAGTTCGAACAAAAAACCGACAGCATTGGATTTCATGACACCAACGATTGTTATTGTTTTGAAAACAACAACACGTGCGTGACAAACAATAACAATACAAACAAAAATATATCAGGAAACATTACGAGTGCTATATTAACCATAAAAAGTAAAGAAATTAATAAAAATATGAAAAAAATCTCAAAACTTTGCGGCTTAAAATGTTTGAAAAATTTTCCAAAAAGTTGTTAGTTGAATAAAATCTGTAAATTTTTGTGTTTCTAAAATCTGATAAGTGAATTCGAAAGCCCTCAACCAGGGCTATAAAAGCCACCAGCTGTCACTTTCGGGAAATCATAAGTTTAGGGGCGTTCTGTATTAAAGTCAAAAAATTCCAAAAAGTTGTTAGTTGAATAAAATCTGTAAATTTTTGTGTTTCTAAAATCTGATAAGTGAATTCGAAAGCCCTCAACCAGGGCTATAAAAGCCACCAGCTGTCACTTTCGGGAAAGTTTAGGGGGCGTTCTGTATTAAAGTCAAAAAATTCCAAAAAGTTGTTAGTTGAATAAAATCTGTAAATTTTTGTGTTTCTAAAATCTGATAAGTGAATTCGAAAGCCCTCAACCAGGGCTATAAAAGCCACCAGCTGTCATTTTATGGGGCCTTCTGTATTAAAGTCAAAAAATTCAAAAAATTTCCAAAAAGTTGTTAGTTGAATAAAATCTGTAAATTTTTGTGTTTCTAAAATCTGATAAGTGAATTCGAAAGCCCTCAACCAGGGCTATAAAAGCCACCAGCTGTCACTTTCGGGAAATCAAAAGTTTAGGGGGCGTTCTGTATTAAAGTCAAAAAATTCAAAAAATTTCTAAAAAGTTATTAGTTGAATAAAATCTGTAAATTTTTGTTTCTAAAATCTGATAAGTGAATTCGAAAGCCCTCAACCAGGGCTATAAAATCGCTCTACAACTACAAAACAAGGCGAATTAACTCCATATATTTTGTTTTTGCAATTTTCTGACTTGTTGTCAAATTTCAGTATAGAAACAGAACAATATTTTGACGTTTCACCATTTTTTTAATTCGCCGTGGATACAGCTGATGAACGGCTGACGAGTTGAGCTTACCTGGAGTTAATTCACCTTGGTTGTAGAGTTGCACTTACCTGTTATAAATTCGCCTTGGTCACACTGATTCTGTATGATACAAGGCATATTTAATGTAAATATACCTTGGTATCAAGGCGAATTCAACAATTTTTCGAAAATGATCACAAATACCATTAAAAAGAGTCTAAAATGACTCGAACCTAATAAAAAAAAACTTATCATAAATGACTCATCACGAAGAGTCGCGGGTAGGGTACCATTTTCTACCGACAAAAGTATCCTTTATGATCAGAAAATGAGCGCATATTCTGATTTTTCAATCGCGCTCGATTATGACTCGATTATGATTAAAAATTTTAAAAAATGCTTCGAATGAGTATTCTAAGTCAAATTACAATCCTCAAAAGCTTTTATACTCTAATAGTCCTATTTCTTCAATATTTTAAATGAAAACTTTCTATGCACTATCAGAATTTTTCGTTTGTATATTTCTGTTACGAGACTTTGGCTAGCAATGAAGTAAAATGTAAAGAAAATTTATACAATTGTTAGATACCAGCAAATTTAATTTTGTTAAAAAAATTTAACTGGTTTTTAGTTACGCGAATATAAGTTGTTAAACCTCCTCCATTTGGGAAGAGTCCAACCTCCGGTCCAAATTTAAAGTTTTAAGCTTCAGGCTTTTAGGCTGTGCTATGATGAATCAGTCTGTCAGTCAGTAACGTTTAAAGTTTATATATATATATTTATATATAGATTACAATTTTTATAAACTTACTCCGTCTGAGTTTCCTGATCCTTTCAATTTAGCTTTCTAAAAACGTCATCTGCAATCTGAGTTTCTTGTTCCTTTTTATTTGCATTTAAAGAAACATCGTCCACCCCAATTTCTTCAGCATTCTCCGTCAAAACTTCCGGCTCGTCAACCTGCAAAACAAAAGGTTCTGCATTTGGCAAGAGGGAAGCTCTTGGCCCAACATGCAAAATATGGGATGGTAAAAAGTGGGCAGCACACACCACGGATGCTTTTTTAAAAGATATGCCACAATTTCTCTCCCATTTTTTTCTAGCGGCTTCTTCACTTGGAACTTGAAACACGTTTCCATCACCTTTATAGTAAGGTTTTTTACAAACCGAACAATAACGCATTCTTTTTTTGCAAACTAAATTATCACTTTTTTATAAAAGAAATTATTTAATTCACTTTAATTATTCGCAGTTTTGAAATATTTTTATTATAAAAGTAATATATTCTCACTCCACAATAAAATTTTTCTCAGAAAATTTTTCGGTTATTTTGGCGTAAAACATAAACAAAATTATATTTTGACGTCTGCCTATTTTTTGTTAATTCGCCGAGGAAACAGCTGATAAACGGCTGACGAGTTGAGTTTACCTTGTTGAATTCGCCTTGCTTGGTATGATATATAAACACACGGTCAAGGCGAATTTATTGAATTCGCCTTGCACACGGTTTAATTTTTTGCTTACAGAGGGGTTTGAATACAACGAACAATGAAAACTTGATTGCATTTTTGTTGAAAATTTTCTAATGTATTTGTTATATGTATTTATGTTTTAAATTAAATTTACTATTTTGTACCAATAATTAATAACATAATATTAGTACAAAGAACGCAATTATGAAAATCTGTGAATTTTATTGAGAATTCATCAAATAAGTCGATATAAAATTCTCTGTGTCTTGACAGCACTATTTCACATCTGTTTTGTTTTTAATTTAGGAAATGTCGGGTGATTTTCAAGAAACTAGCGAGGAAATACTTGCTCTTCGCAAGGAGATAATTGCTTTAAAGGAAGAGTGTAAGGTAAAGGAAAAGCGGCTGCTAGAATTGCAAAAGAAACAAAATTCAATAGCAACTCAGTATGGCAGCCGCCTAAGTAATGACGAGATTGAACGTTACAGTCGTCAATTAATTTTACCAAATTTTGGAGTTAAAGGCCAAATTGCACTGAAAAAGTCATCATTCTTAATTGTTGGACTTGGTGGACTGGGATGCCCATCTTCTCAGTACTTATTAGCTGCCGGATGCGGACGTTTGGGTTTAGTCGATTATGATGAAGTAGAACGGAGCAATTTTCATAGGCAAACTTTGCACACAGAAAAAAGAATTGGTATGTCAAAAGTGGATTCAGCCAAGAGGACGTTGTCGGAAATTAATCCACATTGTCAAATAGATTGCCATCGCGTGTTGTTAAATAGTGAAAATGCTATGGACATATTAAGACAATATGACGTTATACTAGATTGTACGGATAATGTGGCAACAAGGTATTTGTTAAATGACGCCTGTGTAATGTTAAATCGCCCGTTGGTGTCTGGAAGTGCATTGCAGATGGATGGCCAACTCACCGTTTATCATTACGGTGAAATGGGACCATGCTATAGGTGTATCTTTCCTGTACCGCCACCCCCCGAGACTGTAACAAATTGCGGAGATGGTGGAGTATTAGGAGCTGTTACAGGCGTAATTGGTTCTCTACAAGCATTAGAAGCAATAAAGGTTGCTTTAGATGGCTTTGACAACGAAGTTTTGTCCGGTCGTTTACTTTTATTTGAGGGCACTCGGTGTATCTTTCGCATTATAAAACTTCGTGCGAAACGTTTAGATTGTGATATTTGTTCTTCGAAACCATTAATAAATAATCTTCTTGATTATGAACAATTTTGCGGCATGCGTGCCTCAGATAAAAATGTTGCCTTGAATTTGTTATCGCATGAACAACGGGTAACCGTTGAAGAATATCGACAAAAAATTGAAAACATTCCACATCTATTGGTTGATGTGAGGCAGCCTGAAGAATTTGATATTTGTCATTTACCAAATTCAGAAAATATTCCATTAAAATCAATATTGGATGATTCGTATTCAATACTGCTAAGTAATTCACTAAAAAAGTCTGAAATGCCAATAATTTTTCTGTGCAGGCGAGGAAATGACTCACAAAAAGCTGCTCAACATCTGATAAAAACATTTCCAAATTGCACGATATTTGATATTGAAGGTGGTTTGTATTCCTGGCATTATAAAATTGATAATAAATTTCCAATATATTAGTGGTAATTTTTATTTGAGATATACATAGGTACTTACATTTCTATATACAGGATATATTTGTGTAATATTGCCTTGTTTTTTTTTATTAAAAATCTTAAGCAAACAATAAAAATATTTTGGTAACCTTTATTTTTTTAAATCTGTAAAAATTGTATCAAGGCCCATTGAAAAGGTCTGCACAAGAAGCCTGATGATCATTGTTTTCGTTCTTTTGAGCTTTCAAAAGAAGAAAAAGTTTTTTGTTTTTGTACAAGTAAGCAGACCTGATAGATGGGCCTTGAATTGTATATTTTAAATTATTTTGGAAAACAATTATTTAATAATTACTGAAAATACCTATCTAGCATTTTGTATCATAATCTCATCATTTAGGAATCAGCTTCAAGGGCAAAATACCCGTATATGAGCACATTTTTTAATCATGAATGATACTCTCGTTGTGAGAAAATGGCACCCTACCGATGAATCACCTGAAAAAATCATTTGTGATACAATCTTCTGATTCCTTTTTGATCATTTTAACGCAAGTTTTTCTAATTATTATTGAATCGTTTGTGTCTCATTTTTTAATCGTAAATTATATAGTTTTATATTATATTTCATATCATTTTTTAATTGTCATGTTTTTTAATTTGTCTCCGATAAAATCAGCACCATTATGGCTTTTGAACCAAACAAAAGTAATGGGGTTTTCGCAAAGAAGAGAAGAAACAATTTGCACTAACATTTATGTTCATAAGTTGTCAATAATTGTTGGCTTCTTTTTTAGCCAAGATTTTTATTTGTTTGGCTGACATGAAAGTTTCTATTTTTATTTTTTTTATTTGGCAAAAACAAAAAATCATTATTTAAACATATAAATGAATCATATATGAATCCTTTTTCAATTACTCAAGTGACAAATCAGTTTTTAATCATCAAAACAGATCTGAAAAGAATCATTTGGGTGATTTTTACAAAAAATAATCAGCCAAATGCTAGCTGGGTAACAATTTTAAAATTTCAAAGAAAAACAAGTAAGAAAAGATAGTCGGTCAAGCCCGACCATATCATACCCTACACCACAGTATTTAAAAACACATCATGCTTATGTGTCCATGTAAATATGGATTTATCTATGTTTATAAACTTCATGAAAATCGGCTTGAAAGTTTGTGAGAGGCAGAAATTGCCCCCTGCCTCCCCTTGTGGTCCTATTTTTTTAAAAACTGTATAGCTAATGAGATAATTGGGCCATATCAATGCGGCTTTAGACCTGGCAAATCCACCATCGACCAGATATTCACACTACGCCAAATCCTGGAAAAGACTCAAGAGAAACAAATCGACACCATCCACCTTTTTGTCGACTACAAAGCCGCCTTCGACAGCCCCATACGATCAAAGGTGGTTCAGGCCATGTCTGAGTTTGGTATCCCGGCAAAACTTATACGACTTTGCAGAATGAGTCTTACTGATACGCGATCTTCAGTCAAAATAGGAAAAAACCTCTCCGGGCCATTCAGTACCAAGCGAGGTTTCAGACAAGGAGATAGTCTCTCGTGTGACCTCTTTAATATCCTGCTGGAAAAGGTTATACGAGACGCAGATGTGAATAGAACTGGCACGCTGTACACAAAACAACACATGCTACTTGCATATGCTGAAGATATTGACATCATGGGTCGAACACTGCGAGCAGTGACTGCCACCTTTGAAAAAGTCGAAAAAGAATCTGCTAAAGTGGGTTTGGTGGTAAACGCAGATAAAACAAAGTTGATGGTATCAACGCACAGAACGTCCAGTAGACTCGGGCCAACAGTGGAAGTTGAAAACTATAACTTTGAAATAGTCAACGATTTTATCTACCTCGGCACCGCCATAAACAAAACGAACAACATCACTTTTGAAATTAAAAGAAGAACTATACTGGCTAATAGATGCTACTTTGGACTAAGTAAGCAGTTTAAGAGCAAAGCCATCTCTCGACAGACAAAAATCACATTATACAAGTTAATGATACTGCCCGTGCTGTTGTATGGCTCTGAAGCATGGGTACTTGCGAAAGCAGACGAGGCAGTACTTGGAGTATTCGAGAGAAAAATTCTTCGTAAAATTTATGGACCCATCTGCGTTGACGGAGAATATCGGTGTCGTATGAACCATGAGCTGTATGCCGACATTGACATTGTGAAGCGTATAAAACTACACCGATTGCGTTGGCTAGGTCATGTTGTGCGAATGGAAGAAAATGCTCCAGCTAAAAAGGCATTCGAATACGCGCCTGGTGATGGTTCACGCAGAAGAGGAAGACCAAAACTCCGATGGAAAGATCAGGTGGAGGAAGACATTTCAAAGCTTGGTGTAATAAATTAGAGAAGGAGTGCGAAAGATCGAGGCGCATGGAAGAATATTCTTTGTTCGGCTACAGGAACAAACGTTCTGTAATAGCCATTTAAGTAAGTAAGTAAGTAAGTAATACGAAAGCGATTCTTCTAGATGATAAACTAGCAATATTGCCAGATAACCACTTATAAGCAAATAGGAAGATACGCCAAAATATCATAAGGATGATAAAAAAAAGATTTTGCATATCAAAAAACCACACATTTTTATTTTAAATAAAATTGTGTATTATATAAAATATAGTTAAAAATAAAACAATTTATAAATAATAAAAAGTTATTGAGAAAGAATAGAGAACATTATCTTTATTTACCGCATGTACGACACTTGAGTTTAATCTTTCTTCGTTTTCCGTAAAAATGTGGTCCATAAGTTTTGCAGCTTGCCTGTCTCTTGCCTTCTTCTCTAATATCTGTAATATTTGTTACCGTGGAGAATACGCCCTTTTTATATATTTTTTTAAATGTATAAAATGTAATGGATGTATAATTATAAATAATTTAAATTTTTTCCTGTCTATATTTTGTATTTTTTTTTAAACTATGTATTAAAGAAAGAAAATAAAAAATTACTTTGATTATTTTCTTCTAGATGACAATTTTGGGATATTGCTAAATTATTGCCTTAGATGATATCTTCCATTTGTTTGCAGGGTTGGGGCAACTTTTAATACACCCCTACCACATATGTACAAAAAAATTTGTTTCCTTATTACAAGTAGAAAAACTAGCGACCTAATTGCAAATATGATTCGCGCCTTGGGATATGATCCTTTGGGAATAATTTATTATAAAGCAAATATAAAAGATGAATATGTCGATTTACCACAACATACACCACAATTATTTGAAGAAGTCGAACCCATACAGTTACACTTCAATAGAATAAAAATTTCAAAAAAGAAATGGAAACATCTTCGGGAACTTAAATTTCTACGATAATATACCCTTCTCGAATTAAATGCATATTTTCTCATAATGTTTGTTGTTTGTTTTCTATAATATAATGCATTTTTTTCGCTAATGTTTATTTAAATATGTGGATGCAATGAGTTTTCTTAATAGTGAAAGCTAGAAACATAGTTTGACTTAATATTGATACGTTACTGCCTCTTCAATTACGTTTTTGGCTTGTTTCCTTAATAATCAACCTCTTGAGTTCTTTTATTGCAACTTTAATAAAATAACAACCGAATTTATAATTGCGACCTCTATTTGTGATCTATTAGTTGAATTCGAGAACACAAAAGTTTTTATTATTTTCTACTTAACTTTACGAAATTGCGTTCGAGTACACAAAATGCAGTAAATGAGAACATAAATTGAGAGCAAAAAGTGACAGTTTTTGTCTGAGTATTTACAAATTTTTACTGCAGAAATTTTTGCAGTAGAATTTAGTAAATCAAAAAACATACCTACATATGTTTCAAAAGGTAAACAAACAAAAGTAACAAATAAAAAGCATATAAATTGTGAAAAAATTGTTAAATAAAAGAAAAGTTGAAATAAAAATTAAACCAAAACAAAAAGTGAATAAATATTAATTAATTAAACTTGTTTGTGAAGCATTTATTTGGCTAAATACAAACTTTTGAAATTTTTTTTGTTATGTTAATTTCTTAGAGTTGTAAAAGTGTAAAGTATTTGGGTACTTAAGTAATCAATAGCAAAAAAATTATTCATGTTCTTTTAAATAATTTAACCCGCTACAAATTAGTAAAATCAAATAAAATAAAAAACAAACAAATATGAAAGATTACATAAAATAGTTTGTTTGTATTTTCCAAAAATGTTCTTGCTATAAAAAGTATTTAATTGAGTACCGTTAAGAAAACGAGTTAAGTAGTCAAAAGTGTCAATATTTTTCAACACTTCAATTATTTGCCGTCAGCTGTTGCCTTTATTTTACGAATTTTTAAAAATTTTTCGTTCGCGTCCTTTTTTGGACAACAGCTTTTTGTGAGAGCAAATTTTTCAGTTTACTCATTTACTGCATTTTACTGTAAAAGTACTCAAACGCACCTATTTTAAGGGAACTACACAAAAACATTTCTGGGCTAAACCGTAATATTAAAATCAGATTCGGAGAATTCTGCATATTCATAAATTACAAAAAATACAACTGGTCAAGAGGAAAAGTCGCAGCGTGTAGAGAAGAAGAGGCTGATTTTCTAAGAAAGCTGCTGTCAGAAGCTGGTTCTTCTGTGGAAGTTTTCACGCGTGCTTATGATACTAATCGCTACAACAATATTAACTCAACATTTTCTCTATAGCAATCCAATACATGTCGCTTTGTTTCGTATAACGTATCAAACCTTTCTAGATCTTTAAATTTTGGAAATATTATAACTTATTTAAATAAATTTGATGTCTTTTTTCGTTTCGAAACGCATATAACAGCGGATAAGCAAAACTTTTATAAGTCATACTTTCATAACTATTTTTTATACTCGATTGATGCCAGAAAAACCCACAACGCTGGCCGTGCTAGTGGGGGAAGTCTGTATGGTTTTATAAAAGTCCTACAAAAAACATATAATTTTAAGTTTTCGTTTCTCTCAAATATAGTTGTGCTAACAGCAAAGCTTGATGATACTCCTTTTTGTTTAATTCCACTGTATCTTAACTGCACAAGCTGGAATATTGATTTTGAAAAACTTCAAGGACTTGTGAAATAAAGAAATAAAGATTACGACATCAGGCAGATATAAAAAGTTTTTACTGCGCGTGTAGGAACTGTGACGTCACACAACCTTCGTTCTCATTGGCTAATAATTTGTAACTTTCAAACTGTTATGTTTATGTGTAAACATGACAGTGGAGCAATTTATCATTTTTCTATTTAAATTATTTGAAAATTGCAAATTTTTTATAAGAAGTTCCTTTTTTCTTCATAATTTTATTTTTAACTTACATTAATATATGTATATTAGCTACACGTTAGTTTTTCGCACAATTTCCCGATTTGTTTTTTTGCGGCTAATTTGTTGGCATTTGCCCACTGCACACTTTATGTTTGTTTTCTTTTCTGTTCTGTTCTCTTCTATTTTTATTTAGATTTTATTTTTCTTAATTATGCTACTTTTAACAAACGTTTGAACATTTTTTAAAATTTCATTTATTGTAATAATATTTTTAATATAAAATATTAAGCAAAATTCTTAGTTTTTTGACAATTAATACAATATTTTTTTTAACTCTCTGAGTAAATTAATTGCAGGGCTGCCAACTATCACGTAAAACATAAATTTTTTGTAAGAAATTACGATTTTCACATACAAAAAAAACTTGGTAATCTTAACAAGAGAACTACTACGTCATCAAACGGTAAAACATGCGCAAGGCGTAATCTTTATTTCTATCATTCTTGGATCTAACTGCATCAAACTTTTGTATTGTTGGTGACCTAAACGCTCGAATCGGCTCCAGCCAAGAGTTAGATTCAAATATTTTGTATGACCTCCCACTTATAAATGAAACAAGATACACAAAGGACGAAATTGTCAACCAAAATGGAAGGAAACTAATTGAGTTGATTGAGAATATTGGTGGTATTATACTCAATGGGAGAACTTTTGCTGATATGAAGGGTGAATTAAGTTTCTTTAGAGGTTGTAGCAGCTCTACTATTGACTACGTCATTTGTTCATACAGCGTTTTAAAATTTGTTGATTGCTTTAGGATTGATAGTAAACCCTACTCAGACCTACTTCAAATGAAAAAGTTGATACAATACACTAAATTTTATACACAAAATGAAAATGGGAAATGCACCAGACTATTTAACAGAGCAGCTAAACTATTGAGCTTCACTCAACGCAAAACAAAGCTAAGTATCTCTCTGCAAGATCAAAATATTTAAATGTTTGTCGTAGCATTAAACTTCAATTCTATAATTCGAACTTAATTAGATTAAGCTTCATTTTAAGTCAAGTTACAGTGGTGCATGCCGTACTACATTGATCCGTTTCTTGATTCTCAGTTCGAACTTTGCGAACTTACGTTGGTATTAAAATCTTTAAAAGAAAATAAGGCACCGGGACCTGATGGAATTTGTTAAGAATTATATAAATATACTCCAATTTGTTTTGTAAAATAAATATTGTACGTTCTAAACTACATATTCTTAAGAGAAGAAATCCCACCGTGCTTCACAAAAGCCATACTTATACCACTCTTCAAAAAAGGGGACCCTAATTGCGCCAACAATTATCGCGAATTATCATTCATGGATACCCTATCAAAAATTTTCAAAGACATACTTTTAAATCGGACTGGATTGAAAAATACAATATACTAGTGCCTCGGTAGGCTAGCTAGTAGCGAGATAGTCTATCAGCGCCGAGGTTGCGGGTTCGATTCCCGCCAGAGACTCTGGTTTCTTTCCTGCAGACAAGCATAGAGCTTCGCGGAATTAGCTTAGGAAATTAAAAAAAAAAAAAAAAAAATAAAAAGTTAAAAAAAAAAAAAATTAATATCAGGCCGGATTTAGAAAACATTACTCAACAATTGATAACATACATATTTAACCTCACCAATATTGTGCATTTAAATAAAATAGAAGGTAACAAGAATTACGCATTTTTCATTGATTTTTTGTCTGCTTTTGATACTTTTTTTATAAACTTGCTACTATTGGGTTGTCTTCTAAATTCATACGGATTTTACAAAACTATTACGAAAATGAAACTAGTCGAAGACTTTTTGGAAATACGTACTCGGAGTCTTTTTCTATAGATAAAGGCGTGAAACAGGGATGCATTTTAAGTCCAGTTCTATTTTCTATGTATCTGAATGATTTAAATGTTTTTGTTAAAACTCTTCTGTATGCGGACGACATTGTTTTATTACCCGATGAACCTTATATCTTACAAAACATGATTGATGAACTGCACAATTATTGTTATCGTTGGTGCCTGAAAGTAAATCTAGACAAATCTAAAATTGTAGTTTTTCGAAATACAGTAGTTTTGACTTAATTGCCTTTTGTTTACGTGCACTTTTGACTTAACTGCACAAAATTGATCATTTTTGGAATTATTCTTTATAATTCTGTGGAGAAACACATGTTTTAAATTTACTTGTAAAAAAATTATTTTTAAATTTTTGTATTTTTCATTTTTAATCAAACTTTCATTGACTTAATAATTTAAATTTTTAATTTTTTGATTATTCTAATTTTTATTTTTGTGAATAAAGGAACTAATTTTATTAAAATATTTTTATATAAATAAATGTGTTTAAATAACATCACATTTAATTGGTGACCTCGCGTTTTTTTTCAACTCTTTTTAAATAAAATCTAAAATGTCTTCCCCGCAAAGAACATTAAATCAAGCTCAGACATCTAGTGCTGAAGGTGCTCCTAGTCTTCACGTTGCTGCTTCAAGTATACACAAGCTACCACCTTTTTGGAAAGAAAACCCCAAGCTCTGGTTTATGCAGATTGAATCAATATTCAGCATTTCTGGAATTACTCGAGATGAAACAAAATTTCAGTACGTTATTGCTAATATGGATTCAAATTTTCTGCCGCACGTTTCGGATATATTGGAATTGCCACCCGCTGATGGTATCAGTAAGTACCAAGCTGTTAAAGATCGTCTAATTCAAACATTTTCGGAATCTCAAGAGTCTAAGCTCCGTCGACTTTTGAAAAGTCATCAGTTAGGCGACCAAAAGCCTTCACATTTTCTTCAAGTGATGAGAAATCTTGCTTCTGGCCAACTCAATGATTCGTTACTCAAAACTCTTTTTTTGGAACAACTTCCTGAAGATGTCAGATCTATTTTGGTTATAAGCCAAGTAAGTGATGTTTCCGCTTTAGCTCTTCAGGCCGATAAAATTATGAGCCTTCGACCACCGCAAATTTTTGAAAACAGTTGCGTACCTGGTAATGCAAATTTATCTATTATTTGTCAAAAGATCGATGCATTAGAGAAGAAATTTACCAATTTTTCACGTAGCCGCAGTACTGAGCGCAATGTAAGCCAAAACACTTCTGGTAAGTCAAGAAACCGTAGTAAATCCCGCAATAAAGAGTGGTGTTGGTACCACAATAGATTTGCTGAGAAAGCATTAAAATGTATCAAACCATGTTCATTTTCAAAAAACTAAAGAGTCATTCGAATATTGCGACAATTTCGGATGTGCAAGTTTCCTCATGTCGCTTATTTGTAAAAGATAATAACTCAAATAAATGTTTCCTTGTTGATACTGGTGCAGACGTATCAGTCATCCCTCGGAGCTCTTTAATTCATATCAAATTTGAAAATATTGGAATCAAAATTTTTGCCGCAAACGGTTCTCAAATTCAGACTTTTGGCACTAAAATCATGCACCTTGATTTAGGTCTTCGTAGAAATTTTTCATGGAACTTCGTTATTGCAGATGTCTCTAAACCTATAATTGGTTCAGATTTTCTAAAGTATTACCATCTTCTCCCAGATCTCAATAAAAAGGCATTAATTGATGGTACAACATTATTACATGTTCCAGGAAAACTTTTAAAATCGCCATCTTTGGAAATTAAAGTGTTAGTTCACAATGACAGTGTTTACAATAAACTTTTATTGAACTTTCCAGATATATATCAAGTAACAGCATTTCCTGGAATTAAAAGTAAACACAACATCTATCATCACATAGAAACAACAGGACCACCCGTGTATGCTAAAGCACGTCGTTTAGAACCAAATCGTCTTCAAGCTGCTAAGAACGATTTTGAATTTTTGCTTCAACTTGGCATAATAAGACCTTCTAAAAGTAACTGGTCCAACCCGCTTCACATGGTTCCTAAAAAAACTGGTGAGTGGAGATGTGTAGGTGATTATAGGTATTTAAATAAAATAACTATACCAGATCGTTATCCTATACCATTTATCACTGATGCCAACGGAAATATTGCTGGTTGTTCTGTATTTTCAAAATTGGATCTTGTTCGTGCATTTTATCAAATTCCTGTTTATCCTGCTGACATACCTAAAACTGCTGTAATAACCCCTTTTGGATTATACGAATTTCTTAAGATGCCATTTGGATTGAGAAATGCAGCTCAAAGTTTTCAACGGGTAATGGATGAAGTCCTTCGTGGTTTACCTTTTGTTTTCGTCTACATTGATGATGTTCTAGTTTTTTCAAAAACAACTTCTGAACATCTCGAGCACCTCAATACTATATTTGTTCGATTCCAAGAATATGGTATTGTATTAAATCAAGGTAAATGTAGTTTCGGAAAAAGTGAAATTGATTTTCTTGGATTCAAAATATCTTCTGATGGTCTTCGTCCCACTCAAAGTAAAATAGAATCTATACAAAACTTTCCTAAGCCTAGGACAATAAAAGAATTAAGACGTTTTCTAGCAATGATTAATTTCTATAGACGTTTTTTACCCAATGCAGTTAAAGAACAAGCACCGCTAAATAATCTGCTGAAAAACTCAGTTAAAAATGATAAACGTCCTGTGATTTGGTGTCCCGAAATTGAAGAAGCCTTTGAAAACTGTAAATTAAGTCTATCTAACTCTACTCTCTTATTCCATCCGATAGGTAATGCCGAGTTAGTTATTAAAGTTGATGCTTCTGATTTTGCAATCGGTGCCGTTTTGGAACAAAAAGTTGATAATGAATTACAACCATTATCATTCTTTACAAAAAAGTTGTCAGAAACGGAAAGGAAATATAGTACCTACGACAGGGAATTATTGGGAATTTATTCTGCTGTTAAATATTTTCGTGATTATATTGAAGGTCGTGAATTTTCAGTACATACTGACCACAAACCACTTACCTTTGCATTTTCTCAAAAGCCCGAAAAAGCAAGTCCTCGTCAACTACGACAATTAAACTTCATTGGACAATTTACTACAAATTTCGTTCATATTAAAGGCTCTGAAAACGTTGTTGCTGATGCCTTTTCACGTATCGAATCAATATCTCTTCTTGATTATGATGAACTTTCAAAATTACAGAAGAGTGATATGGAGCTAAAGAACCTTTTACAAGAAAAGAATTCACTTAACTTACAACAAATGTCTATACCTGGTACAAAATTAAAAATATTTTGTGATATTTCAAATAATAATGTTTCAAGGCCCTATATTCCTAAAGAGATGAGGAAGTCGATTTTCAACGGATTGCATAATCTATCTCATCCTGGTGCTAAAGTTTCAACTAAACTCGTTTCTGAACGTTATGTTTGGCCATTTATGAAACGCGATTGTAAGAATTGGGCAAAAATTTGTCAAGCTTGTCAGAAATCAAAAATTTCTCGTCACATTAAAAGCCCCATTGGACACTTTCCTTTAGTTTCTCGTCGTTTTGCGGAAATTCATATTGATTTGGTTGGTCCTCTTCCTCCATCAAATAATCAATGTTATTTGTTGACTTGTGTGGATCGTTTTTCACGCTGGATGGAAGCTTTTCCAATGCCAAATAGTTCATCAGATACTATTTGTGAAACGTTTGTGAATGGATGGGTATCAAGATTTGGTTCTCCTGATGTAATTCACACCGATAGAGGACGTCAATTCACATCAAAAAATTTTCGCAGTTTAGCTCAATTTTTAGGAACAAGAATCAAATATTCTACATCCTATCATCCACAATCGAATGGGTTAGTTGAACGATTACATAGAACGCTAAAAGCTTCAATCTCTTGTCATGAGGAATCGCAATGGACTAAAGT
Organism: Pollenia angustigena; assembly: GCA_930367215.1. Taxonomy (NCBI): domain Eukaryota; kingdom Metazoa; phylum Arthropoda; class Insecta; order Diptera; family Polleniidae; genus Pollenia; species Pollenia angustigena. Next base: position 231,955,571 of record OV884060.1, read on the forward strand.
ATTGCCGTTAGTTTTATTGGGCTTACGATCATCGACTAAAGATTCAATTAATCTTTCCCCCGCTGAAATGGTTTATGGTGAAATTCTTCATCTTCCTGGGCAATTTTTCAATAATTCTACAAGCTTGTTGAACAGTAACGATTTTGTAACTCATTTGCAGACTATTATCTCAAGAATCAAACCAACAACTTGTTCTAACAATTCTAAAACATCAATTTTTATTAACAAGAATTTAGAACAAAGCTCCCACGTTTGGATAAGAAATGATAAAGTATTAAAACCACTTCAACACAAATTTCATGGTCCTTATAAAGTCATAAAGAAATTTGATAAATACTTTACTCTACAAATTGGAAACAAGACAGATAATGTGTCAATTGATCGATTAAAACCAGCCTTTCTCGAACTAAATAATCTTAATACTGAAGATAGCATGGATAAAAAGGTTGCTGCTAATTTTACCAAACGAGATATTAAAACTGTATCGTTTTCACTAGGAGGGGGGTAATGTGGAGAAACACATGTTTTAAATTTACTTGTAAAAAAATTATTTTTAAATTTTTGTATTTTTCATTTTTAATCAAACTTTCATTGACTTAATAATTTAAATTTTTAATTTTTTGATTATTCTAATTTTTATTTTTGTGAATAAAGGAACTAATTTTATTAAAATATTTTTATATAAATAAATGTGTTTAAATAACATCACAATTCTATACAAATTCCTTTTTTAAGTGCACTTTCTATACCTACACATTTAAGATAAATGCACAAAATTTTTGGCATTTTAAAATTATTTTCATACAAAAATCAAGGTTAGCTGCACTTTGACTTAACTGCCCAAAAAACATATTTTCTGGAATTATTCATATTTTTAGGCAGCTTTAAAATATTTTCATATAAAACATCAAAGTTAGCTGCACACATAAAAGTATATGGTGGCCACTTTTTCACATAAATATCAAATTTAAGCTGTTTATAAAAATATAAATCGCAATTATTTTGTTTTTTTTCCATCAATTTTTATGTTCTTTGTTAATTCTTATTGTTTTTGTTAATATTTCTTTTATATTAAATAAACATACATACATGTATTAAATGATCTGTTATTTCCCAGCTAGCATAGGCTGTTTGTTAGACGATTATGTTTAATATACAACTCCTAAAAGAATCTTTGGATGATTATCTGATGAGTAACAAAAACATCTAAATTCCTTTTTAATTTATTATTTTTTGACACGATCATCTTTAAATCTTGGCATGAACCTTTTGAGATTCTCTGTAAGAGTCGTATAACAATTACTGGGCTAACTAAATAATACCCTTTTTGGAACTAAGAAAATGATAGTGCCAATACAATTTTAATAAAACAAACCGGCCTAAGGATCTGTTAAAAAGGATTTTCCGACAGGATGGTGTTAATTTCGCGACCTGAAGGTTTGTTTTATAAAAGTTGTATGAAAATTAGAAGTTTTGGCATGAAAAATACGCTTGATGGCCTTATTTAGGCAGCTTAGTTATACGGCTGAGCATTTCATTAGTTGTAAAATAATACCTATGTACATGAGTCTCATACGACTCTTGGCATGCTTTTTGAAAGACTCATTAGATAATCCCTACATACATCATTAACGATTCCCTTTACGATTAATATAAGTGTTTTTCGCTGCGTTATGGAAGAATCTCTCATAGGAATCAGCACGTGTAACAGGTTCTCCCGTGCGAGGAATTCTCTACAATTAAAAAATGAGCTAGTCGATCAAAAACACTCTTTGTGAGATTCCCAGTAGACTCCTAGACGATTGAAAATGCTAGTTGGGTTGAAATAATAAAATAATTTTTTTATTCGACTTTTAAATCAAACACTTTACTTTAGCTGCACTTTTGTGCAGGTAAATACAATTGTGTACCTGCACATTAAGGCAGGTAAATGCATTTAAGATAACTGCTTTTTTGGTTTACCTGTACAAAAAATCGTGCAAAGGAGATTGTGCAGTTAATTCAAAACTACTGTAGCACTAGAATTTCGAAAAACCTGAAATGGAATTTTGGTGTAAATAACAGCCAGATCGTAAATAGTTACAAATACTTGGGAATAGAAATTAACTACAATTTATCATTTAAAAAACATACAGAAACCAAATTAGCTTCTTCCAAAATGGCGATTGCATCAACGTGGTCCAGGTATATAAACCGCCCAATGATATCAAATTTTAATAATCTTAAAATCTTTAATGCAACATCAAGGTCAATAATGTTCTATGGAGCCCAAATTTGGGGTTATAAAATGTATGATGACGTCGAGAAACTCTTAAGATATTTAAAAAAGTGCTGTACCTACCCAGCAATACACCCAACTACATGCTTTTCTTGGAATCTGTGCTACACTTACCTAACTACAGACTACCCCGAATTTTATCTGAGATGATTATTACAAAAAAAAAAACCTTTTGGGCAGAAGCATCGCTTAACGTATTCAAGAATATCGAATTTGTACCTGAAAATGAATCCACCCAATTATGCCCCTTTTCTTCAACAATGCTACAGCTTTTGAAAACAAAGGAAACACATGATCTCACTTCTGATGCTAGACGTTCACAGTTCCACGATATGTATTCTGAGCTAAATTATGACATCAAACCTCTATCGATACCCTTCCTTTCGTCTCGAGCCGCAAGTTTAATCATCAGGATAAGAGGTGGAATGTTAGACCTCAATGCTAGATCGTTCTAAAACCATCAGTTGGCCTATGTTCCTTATGTAACTTAGATGCTGTTGAAAACACTTTTAACTTTATTGCTATTTGTCCGATATATAAGGAATTCAGATTGAAATATTTTCGCAGTTCCATTCTCTACCATAATGAACTTATAGAAATACTTAATGGAGATAACTTCATTAATCTTTGTAAATACTTAGGAAGCTGTTTAAAATATATTAAGCTTATACATACTTACTGAATTTGCTTAGATTAATTTTCTAGTTTTATTTTGTACATTAATACTTCTGCAACCTTTGTGAAAGTTATTTACCACGTAATCAAAACTCCAACTTATATTTTATGTAACTGTAATATGCAAACTTTAATATTTCTATTACTTGGTGGCCACACGATCAAGTTTTGCCTTTCAATTCCTTTCAATTTGCAATACACTCTCACTTTTTTACTAACACACACACACTTTTTAAATTGACCACGAGATGGCTTTCAATTTCACCTCTCCATTTGTTTAAAAGCTGATAACATGGTTTTCTTAATAAATTGTTTTTTTAATGACATCAGGAAAGTAAATTGCTTACAAATTGAATGCAGCCTACGTCACAGCTTTCAATTTGTGTAAGTTTTGACAAGCAGTATATGTAAAAGACTATCAAGAACAACTTGACCGTGTGAACAACTCAGAACACTCAGGTCTCGTTTTATGCGGATTCAAATTTATGCGATTTTTAAATTAACTATTTTTTTTAATTTTTACGGTTTTTGCAATTTTAGATGTTTTTTAAGCTTTTTTACCGTTTTTAAATTAAACCAAGCTTGCATCACTGATATAATCGTTATACATAGTTTGTTTTATTTTGTGTTTTTTATATGCATAGCCGATACGCATGTATGATTGTGTTTAAACTAATGAAGAACACATAATATTAGTTTTCAAACGATGGCTAATTTTGGGAAAAAAATAGAATTAAAAATTAGGTGAAAGTAAGAAAATTTTTTATTTAAGCTTGTTCTTTCCTGTGTTTTAATAACCACATGTACGAGTGTGAAGAAATTTGCATAACTTTTAAACCAATAGAAACCCCATAATAAAAATTTTACAATATGATAAGGACACTAAAGGCCAATTTAGATTAGAAAATAAAAAAAATATTAGAACTAAGTTAGACAAATTTTGATTTAAATTGGTCATTTCCGGTTTTGCAGATGAAATTTTTTTTAAATGAATTTTTTTCTTTATTTAAAGATCAATCGATTTTCTATAAGAATCACCTAAAAATTTTTTTCGTTTGCTTAGTTTTTAGTTTAAATTAATAATTTAAAAAATAGCTTATCCCATTAACAATAAATTTCAGTGTTTTTTATCAGGAATAAAAATTGGGAATTAAGCACGAACAACAAAATCTTTTAAATTAAAAAAATTTTGTATTCCCAAAAATTACTTTGATAATAAACAGGCAAGTGCACGGCTTAAAAAAACTTAAACTGGCAACACTTTATTATTTAAAGCAGGTTGTTTTTGCTTTTATTTTGTTTTTTCTTATATAAAGTAACCTTCGGAAGCAAATAATTTCCAGTTTCTATTAATATCTTTAGTTTTTCTAAAATCTTGGGATGAAGTTTCCTGACGATCTGGCCTAAGCAACCAGTGAAATGCGCATAGGAATAGCTTATCTTTTAGCTTAGCTTTTTATCAAGAATAAAAATTGGGAATTAAGCACGAATAACAAAATCTTTTAAATTAAAATTTAAAAAAACATTTTTGAAAACGACAACACCTTACCACCCCGTAACTCGACAAATAAACATCATAGAAAAAAATATATACTTATTCATATCTACTAGAACTATAGTTATGCAAAATATAAGGGCAATAAAGGAAACAAAATATTTTTATTGGGTTGTCCGCTTCACATATACATATTTGTTATTATACCCACACCACAATTGTGGAGAGGGTATTATGCATATGTGCTGATGTGTGTAACGCCTTAAAATATTGGGCCTAGACCCACCTTAAAGTATACCGATCGACTCAGAATCACTTTCTGAGTCGAACTAACGCTGTCCATGTAACCTTGTGCGCAAAGTAGAGGTCGCCATTTTGGAGATAATTTGAGACATAGGTTCTTATTGACCAAGGACCAAGCCTATTGAAAATGGGCCAAATCGTAGGACCACGAGGGAAGATAGCAGTAAATTTCTTCCTCTAAGAAACCATCAAACCGATTTTAATGAAATTTAAAACATAGATAGAACCATATCTTCATGGACACAAAAGGGATGTATTTTTTAAAAAATAGGACCACGAGGGGAGATAGGGCCAATTTCTGCCTCAAACCGATTTTAATGAAATTCAAAACATAGGCCGATCTCTATATGGACACATAAGCTATGCAGTTTTTCAAAAATAGGACCACAAGGGGAGGTAGGGGGCAATTTCTGCCTCTCATAAACTTTTAAACCGATTTTAACGACTTTTATAAACATAGATATATTCGTATTTATATGGACATATAAGCATGATGTGTTTTTTTAAACTGTGGTGTAGGGTATCATATGGTCGGGCTTGACCGACTATACTTTCTTACTTGTTTTTTTATGCGATTTTGTTTTGATTTTTTAACTAAAATTTTAATTTATGCGGATTTTATGAATTTTTGAACGAATCATTAGTTTTTATATGAAGCTGGAGTATCGTTTTATGCGAATTCAATTTATGCGAATTTTTTGGGAACGCATCTATCGCATAAAACAAGACCTGAGTGTATTTGTATTCAGCTTTGCTAACCAATCTGGCCCACAACCATTGTGTTATGCCATTTATAGATTATACTAGTAATATGTTTATATCTCTTAAATTGTAAATATATTTAATTTAAATCTAATAATAAATAAATAATAATACATAATATAAAAACATTTAATATGAAGGCTGATTTCAGTATTGCAAAGCATCACAAAAAACAAATGCGTTAAAAAGGCATTACAAATAAAAACAATGCACAAATACAGTTACCATGCTATTATAAACTCAGAGCACTGTCTACAGAAAAGTTGTGGAGTTTATGAAGCTATTCCTTTTAGTGTTGCATTGCAATACTGCGTCAGCCGAAATTTCCAGTTGGTCGAGGCCAATGCGAATTCATGTAAACGGTGGTGGCGATGCTACAACAAGTATAACAACTGAAACACCCCTGCAGGAAATGTCACTAGTGAATCTGTACTGATTCACTAGTGATGATTCAATAGTCACCAGTACTAGTGACTTATTATACCCCAAGCTATGTTATTTATAATAGACATTTAACATGTGCGTGCCATTGGAAATCTACTACTGACGTTGGTACTACTGACTAGGTAGTTCCTTTGGGGACATATGAAGTCATTGGAACCAGAGAATCGCTAGTACATTTTAGTAAAAGTAGTCTACACTTTTTGTAAGAATACGAAATCATAACAATCTTTTTTTATTATTTCTTCAGCTTTTATAGAAATTGTAGTTCTCAGTTGTTATTGATAATGTAGTGTAGACCCTTCGTTGACAATGTCACCAATATTGTCGACAAAACTGGTGACTTGAAAGTTTGAGTAGTGAATACAGGCGAAAAATTTCACTAATTTTAGTTTTTGTAAAACTTGTTAAATGTCGTAAAAGGTTTTTATTCTAAATGCTAAATTAATCAATATGTATGTACAATTATGTTTTCAAAAAGGTATAAAACCACAAATCGGTTAAAACTAGCCGAACTAGACTACATTAGGGCGGGTCGATTTGTTTGGATGATAAAAAAATTAAAAATCGTACAGCAAAAAGTAATCTACACAAAATTCTAAGAAAATTCTTCGAAGAAACCATGGGTCTAAAATAAAATCCTAAAAAAAATTTTGAGTGTAAAAAATATAAAGTGCAAAAGAACTACATTACTAAACAATTTTATTCAAAAAATTCGATTTCTTTTTGGAAAAAGCTATTTAAAAAAAAAAAAAATTTTTTTTGCAGAGGCGTGCATATAAATTTTCAAGTCGAGAGGCGCGGACTAGGATTTTATTTTAGACCCATGGTTTCTCCGGAGAAGTAACTTAGAATTTTATGTAGATTACGTTTTTGCTATAAGATTAAAAAAAAAAATAGACCCGCCCTAATATACATACTTATATATAAGTTTGTGATTTCGGTTGCAACTTCTACAACCTTGATCTTAGACTAGAGTTGTCAAAACCGATTTCCGAAGTACTATTCGAAAAACTGATTTTTTCTATTTTTCCGGTTTTTTAAAACTGGTTGCTTAAAAAGGCCGGTTTTAATTACCAACATAATAAGATTGTTTATGGGCACAAAGACTATTCCGGAAAGAAGTCACCATTTTCAATAGGATTCGTCGTTGTGACAATTGAAATGTACTTTACATTGACAGACAACCAGCCGATCGGCATACTTAGAGGTGGGTCTAAGACAAATATTTTTTAGTGTTACACACATTAGAACAAACGCATAATGCCCTCTCCACTATTGTGGTGTAGGTATAAAAACATATTTATTTTTTGTTTTACAGTGACCTCGCGATAATATGAACACCCCACATTATTTTCCACTTATTTTCTTTCATTGACTACGCTAAAATATGAACTTTCGCAAAAGCTTTAAAATATGAACAACTTTTAGTTGATTTTTTAACGGTTTTTATCTACCTACACAGTGTTAAAATCAAAATCAATTTTTAGTCAACTGCATAATAACTTGGGGGTTTCCCTAGCTATCGCTTTAAAATTGTCTTCAGCTGTAAATCAAAATGTTTTACTACACTTTTTAGTTAGTTCTCACATTTACATGAATTCTTTTAACATTTTTAAATATAATTTTAAAGTGAAAAGTTCTTAAATATGTATGAATTAAAAAAAGCATAAGTTTTGAACTTTAAAAAGAAAAATCAGAAATTTTAGAAAATTTAGAACATTTATTAAAAGCTATTACTAATTTAGCGAATAAATTTGTTTTTTTTAATAATCTAACAATACGTTTATTTGACTTGGAAAAAGAAAAATGTGCGGTCTTCCGAATACCCAAAAAATGGAAAATGCATGCACCGATGGTTTTTGAAAATGAGATACAAAAAGATCACTGTTAGCGGACACGGCAAATATCAGGGGACTACTCTCTATTGCGATGCGAAAGCTAAATGCCAACTTGGTTCTCACTCTCGCAAATTTTTTTTAAAATGAAGCAATACTGGCAATAAAAATGAAAGATGGCGCAGATTGACAGTAATGAAATGCTAAAATAAGTAAAAATATTTGAAATTGGAAAATTTAAATAAAATAAATAGTGATGATTTGCGAAAAAAAACCTTAATAGATGCGAAAGACAAATGCGCAAACGCATTAAAGAGTACCAATCGCTAGATTTTCTAACATTTTCTTTGGCATCGCAATATACATTTTTAAGAGAGCGAGGCGTTTTTAAACTGGTTGAACGAAATAAAATCACAGACTTTTTCGCATAACTTTAAGTTTGTTTTTCTTTTTTTAAAAATCACTAGTTTTTTAAATCCAATGAACAATAAATAGAAAAACTTTAGCATGAGAAACTTTTATTTTTATGGAAAAACGTTTTTGAAGGGAAGTTAGATGCAATTCGCAAATATGAACAATCTTGCAGAAGTGAACTGGCTTTGATTTTATTAGTTCATATTATCGCGAGTGCACTGTATTAAACTGATCTCTATTTTAATACATCTAACTTACATTTTATGTAGTAATATACATACCTAACATGAAAAGCACGTTGGGCTGAGCTCAATGGCTTTTTTGGCATTTCAATTGGAAGTATTGTTTCCTGGAGAATGATGTCAATGCCATGGCGAAAATGGTTGAAAATGTTATAATGCTAGGAATGAAAATCTTCATTCCAGTTAAAAAAGCTTCGAATAAACCTCAATCTAAATCTTGGTTTAATCAGTCGTGCAAATCAGCTGTCAGATCCAGAGAGGAAGCATTCAGAAATTGGCGTAACAATAAAAAAGCTGATACTGAATTGCTACGCAAAATGACATGGTCTTCGTGGGCCAGAGTACTTAGACGGGAAAAAACTTCACGAGAAACGTCTTCGTACTGAAGTTCTTGCTGCTCCCCGGGGTAGTAAAAGTTTCTGGTCATTCGTTAAAAGAGTAAGGTTTAGTGCTAGTTATTCAATACCAACTCTTTTAAAGGATGGCCGAACATTCACGGACCCGGTTGATTTCCGGCTCGAGCTATTAAAAGGGTTCTTGCGGATCTCGACATAAGCAAGTCTACTGAGCCGGATGGTATACCGGCACTGGTCTTAAAGCAGTGCTCTTCGACGCTAGCTCGACCCTAAGTAAATCTTTTCAGCACTTTATACCATGCGGTGGAATTTCCAGTCTGCTGGAAAGATGCTAATGTAACGCCAATTCCCAATTGCAATTTGTTCGGCACTTTTCAAAGTTATGGAGAGTAAGGTAAATTATCAACTTGTCAAATATTTAGAGTCAAACTACCTACTAAGCGACCCCCAGTATGGCTTTCGTAGAGGTCGCTTTATTTGAAACTTACTGGCTCTATTATCGGTAAAATGGTGCCGTTCCATTCACTTTTGGCGAAAGTAAGTTAATTGTTGAGTTAAATACATTCAATTTATAAAGTATCACTATCCAGTGAGACACAAAGAATGCTGACGAAGGCCGTAGCGGGCCAAAAAATGCATTACATTCTGCTGGTGTCTAATAATTGTAAATGTTTCTGTACATAAAATATACCTCATTGCTAAGGTAAAATGTAACAAGAAAATACAATATAATAGTCTGGTAGTGTATAAAGTCATTTCTGAAAAATTGAAGGAATAGAACTATTACAAAAATGCTTTATAAAATACATAACTGAAATTTAGCTCATAGAATAAATTCGAAAAATAAAAAAAAAAATGTTGAATATAATATAAAGTAACCTTCGGAAGGAAATAATTCCCAGTTTCTATAATATTAAAACTTATGTATTTTATTAAATGTTCTTCTTTTTACAAATTTGTTTTTTTTTTACTTTTGGCAGTCTTAACACAGAACAAATTGTTGCCGAATTATTTTCAAATAAACGCTTCTTTGAAAATTTTTTAATTTCTACAACTTTTTTTACTGATTCAATTAATATTTTTGTTTGATTTTTACTTAACCAAGGGTTTACACTTGCAAGTGCAAGTTCGAAAAACTCAATACACTCCCAACAAACACGAAGTCAAACCTTTGATATGAAATGACTTTGTCATTTGACATCAAACACAATTCTCAAACGTTTTTCAATTGTTTGATTTAACATTTAAATTCAAATTGATAATGATTTGAAAATAAACATTTGATATCAAATGTTTTATCAATTTGATGTCAAATGTTTGTCAAATGTTAAATCAAATCAAAAATAAACTTGGCAATACTAAAGCGAAAAATAAATGTAATCATTAAAAATGGCGATTAAAGTTAAATTTTTTTCTTTGCGGTTACATGTGTTTTTCTATTAAAAATAAATTTTAATATAAAGTGAACAGCTTATTTCTTGTGAAAAATAAAAATTATTTGTGAGTAATTTCAATGATTAAAAATACGAAAAAAATGGAAAATAAAACAGGAAAGTGAAGAAAGTTTGTTGAACGATCGCGGTGCTACAATCCTCAAAATAAAAGGGAGCCAAGTAGTTTGTCTTTCCAAGAATTAGAGGACATTATTTAATCTTTAAGCTATGGTGTCGAATGTTTATCTCACAGTTTATTTAAATAAATAATAAATTTATATTAAAACAAGTAAGAGTGCTATATTCGGCTGTGCCGAATCTTATATACCCTTCACCATTTTGGGAGCAGAATACAGAGCAACTAGACAAAAACTAAATAATTTTTACATATGTATACCTACATAATTATAATACTTTAAACTCCATTATAAATTAAATTTAAAAAGCGAAAACTGGTAAATATTTTTTTTAAATCGTTTTTAGAACATAAAAAAATAAAAATTAAAAAAAAAATTTTCTTTTAAAAAAACCAGATTCGAACCAGAGAACTCACAGTTTCTAACTTAACCCCCTAGACAACTAAACTATGAAGGAACGTTGTTTGAATATCATTAAAATGAAATATGGCCCGTTTTATGTTCACTGTGTAGGGTTGTAATTACTTTTGTTCACCACAATAGCAAAGTTGTAAACCATAAAACTTATTTGAGTTGAGAACTGAAATATGGAAACATATTCACCAAAATAGTTTGTGGCATGTAAGTATGCGTGTTTGTTTTCTTTTATCATTTTGGGGAGTTTTTAAGTAGCAAAAAAACACAAAAATTCCTAGTTTCGATTTGTTAAAATAATTTGGTTAAATAGATGAAATAATATAGAAGGATGATAACGAAAATCATATTGAGCGTTATGCTAGTATATGTAAACAACTGTTAAGGGGGGGGGGGGGGAAGAGATGGACAACCGGATTTGAACTTCGCTTTTCATAAGGACCCAGAATATATCTACTTTATAGGGTGTAGGATCAATATTGTAGAAATTACAAACGGAATGACAAAGTTATATATACCCTTTTACCTTCGGTGAAGGGTATAAAAAAAATAATTTTTGGGATTGCAGTATTTTGATCATAACTTAGCCATTTTTAAACCGATTTGAAAGATTTAAATACCGACGTGCTTAGGAAGAAATTTACCATTTACTTGACTTAAAAAGTTTGGACTCGGGAAGATCTATGATTCCCAAAAATGGATATTTTAATAAAAAAAAATTTTATTTTGGCCATAACTTTTTTGCATCTGAACCGATTTTTCCGAAATTTTCAGAAAATATTTTCTACTAAAGATTTCCGGTCTTTTGATATATAAGGTGTAACCATCGGTCATATAGCAGTGCACAAATTCAGGTTTTTATGAAGTTTTTGATATTTTTTCTACGGGAGGTACCACGCCCACTTCTCCAATCCCGCCCACATTTTGTAGGATGGTGTGTATTGGCAACCTAATTTTGTGTACCTAGTTTGGAAGATTTGGCTTTTTCCGTTCAGCAGATATACAGCAAAAGGTAATAAAAATACAACAACAACAAGGGATTTTTTTAAAAAATTAGAGGTAGTCGTGGTTTTTTGCTGATAACTCAGCCATTTTTTAACCGATTTGACAGATTTATATACCGACGTGTTAAAGAAGAAATTTACCATTTACCTTGGTTATAAAGCTTGGACTCCGGGAGATCTATGGTTCCCGAAAGTGGGTATTTAAAAAAAAAAAAAAAATTTTGGTCATAACTTTTTTGTATCTGAACCGATTTTCCCGAGTTTTTTATAAAATATGTTCTACTAAAAATTTCCGATATTTTGGTATATAAATCATATCCATAGGACATATGGCAGCCTTAAAATTTAGGTTTTTATAAAATTTTTAATTTTTTTTGTACGGGAGGTACCACGCCCACTTCTCCAATCCCGCCCACATTTTGTAGAATGGTGTGTATTGGCAACCTAAATGTGTGTACCTAATTTGGAAACTTTGGCTTTTGCCGTTCCCCAGTTATACAGCAAAAAGTAATAAAAATACAACAACCACAAGGGATTTTTGGGAAAAATTAGAGGTAGTCGTGGTTTTTTGCTCATATCTCAGCCATTTGTGGACCGATCTGGCTGAATTTCAATAGCAAAATTATAATAAGAATACCTGACAGAAAGATACCCCAACGAAGCTCCCATCATATCTGGGGGCTTCGGAAAACCCATTTCAACAGACAGACGGACAGACGGACAGACGGACAGACGGACAGACGGACAGACGGACAGACGGACAGACGGACAGACGGACAACCGGATTTGAACTTCGCTTTTCATAAGGACCCAGAATATATCTACTTTATAGGGTGTAGGATCAATATTGTAGAAATTACAAACGGAATGACAAAGTTATATATACCCTTTTACCTTCGGTGAAGGGTATAAAAAATAAAATATTTTTATTTATATTCCACATTGTATTATAATCCACATTTGAAAAACATTTGAGAATTACGTTTGAAAGCAAGTTGAAAATAAAGGCATTTTTCAATTTGAAAATAATTTCCCCTTTTTGTTGAGAACGCTATGATTTTCAAATGATTTTCAAATCATTATCAAACGTTTGTCGTTTGAGAAAACGTTTGCTTTCAAATCATTTTCAATTTGAAATCAAACCTTCGTGTTTGTTGGGCTCACACATTTTTACTAACACCATCACATTTTTCGTACTTGCAGCCCAACTTGCAAGAGAATTTGCTTGAAAGTAAATTTTTGACACTTGCAGCAAGTAAAATGACAAATAAAGAAACAGTGTTACCATGTATGACTTTTGTATCAATTTACTAGTACTTAGTAATATAAAAGTTATGTCTATAGCGGATTTTCTGTGTATTTATAAAAAATAACACGTACAAAAGAGAACAACTATACAACAACCCATCTCAATGGTAATTTTATCATAAATTTCAAGCATGTTGAAAAAAAAAATTGTTAATGAAAATATTTTTTCAGTAATATTATGAAATCGCTACTACGGCAATACTGGAGTCAGAAATTTTATAAAATAAACATAATTTTTTAATCAAGATGGACCGACAATTAAATAAAGAAGGAATTATCAAATTTATTTTGTTATAACTTGTTAATATTTTTAACATGGTAATGTTGTTAATCCGAAACACAAAGTTTTTTTTTTAGGATGTTTTCGCTTCGAGAACATTTGAAAAATGAACTTACAACTGACTGTCTAAACACTCCAGCTACTTACAAGACTTTCGGCTTTTTCTTCGACTTTTTCGTTGATAATACGTATATACTACTTGCAAGTAATTACTTGCATGTGTAAAGGCAGGGTAACCAACAAAAATGTGGACAACTATTCAAAAATATAATATACGCGTTATTGGTTTCAAGTTTTCATAATTTTGTATGCAATTTTTAACGCTCCTTAATGTTGTCGTTTTTTGCATTTTTTTATTTGATCGTAAGCAACACTTCTATATGTGAAATATAAGAACTATGTACAGCAAAAACCACATGCATTCTAATTTTGGTCTCTTAAAAAAAGTACAGCAATAAGTAAAATTACAAAATAGCGTGACGAGGTTTGTAGTTAAAAACAACAAAAACAATAGGAGGTAAAAAAACTTTTCACTCTTTTAAAACAACAGAAACAACAACAACATTATAAGAAACAAAATAAATTTTTGGTTGGTTTCAAAGTTGGTAAAAAAAAACGAAATCCCGTATTCAATTTTTTCAAACTGTTTACTTAAATACATCAAATACAAATATAGAATGATGACGAAAAGCATATCGAGTCGGTCTGCCGCCGTTTTTGGTTATATTTCTTCTTCTTATAGGGCCCATACACAATACCATCATGATTGTACAATCAAGTGATTGTGCCAGCTGATGGACCGCGTTTCACCTCCTGCCCCTGCAAAGGCAATGCCTAAACGGCAACGTTCGGAGGAAGAAGCGACAGCCGTTAGACAGCAACCAGGGACAAAACGTCCCAAGTACGCACCAAAGTCGACTAATAGGTCCTACAGCGAGGTGGCGAAAGACCATCTTGTTAGGGCTATTATAGACAGAAGTGCTGCTGATGGATCCATCTCCCACTCTAGGTGGGACTTGGTGAAGCAGCAAATGATGGGTGTCTTTTGGAAGATCCTTAGTGAGAATCCAGGAGCACCCCCGCAATGCGACGATGCTGGCTGGTACCAGGGTCACGTTAAGCTGATGGCGTGTGTGGACGAGCGCTCTGCACTTCTGCTGAAGCTTGCCATTGGAGCGATTGGCGAAATATGGGAAGGTGCTAGGCTCGACGTGGTTTTGGTGAGTGAGATACCACGGAGACCTAGATCCATCGTCACCATCCCAGCGGAACCCTCTGCACCGGAGGAAATCTTGAAGATTATTCAGTGCTGCAACCCCCAACTTCCCACTCATAACTGGAAAGTTGTCAAGGTTTCAGCAGCTGAAGGATCCTCAAGAACGGCGATCGTAGTCCTGAATCAGGACTCCTTGAAGCCACTGAGGGAGAAACAGGGCAAGATTTACTATGGTTTTAGTACCATCTTGCTCCGTGTCTACCGAGGTGATGACAAGGGCGATCCCGCTCCGAAGGTTGTGGAGCCTACGCAGTCTGCGGACTGCACGAATGACGCTTCCGTTCATTCATGTGACAAAGAAGACACCCCGTCCGTCTCTGACATGCTGGGTGACCTCTTTGAACGCATGGGTGAATTGGCTGATGAGGACGCCCTCCTGGAATCAGATCAGGAGGACGCCAATGTCACGGTCGTTAATACTGGACATGGTGAAGGTGACACAGATAAACCTTCACCACTCTAAGGCAGCATCCGCTGCACTGCTCCTCCGGGTGGTAGAGAGAGAGGAGGAGCTAATAATGATCCAAGAGCCATGGATCCACAAGGATCGGGTTTGCGGATTAAACCTCAAGGGCTATAAGCTCCTATATGCCAAAGCAACAGGTAAAATTAGATCTTGTATTTTGGCTAAAAACACGCTGGATATCTTCATTCTTTCTGATTTCAGTGATGAAGACACAACTTCAGCGGCCCTAGAGATGGGCGACATGCCGATCTGGATCGTCTCGGGCTATATGGCGCATGACCAGGACAATGGGCCACCTAATGGGCTTGTTCGTGGCTTGGTAGCCAAAGCCGGCTCCATGGGTACCCCGGTGGTTATCTGTGCTGACGCTAATGCGCACCACATCACGTGGGGCAGCTCCAACACCAACTCTAGAGGTGAGTCGCTATTTTCTTTTATCTGTAGCAGTAATTTGGAAATAGCAAACATAGGCGCGGAACCTACGTTCATTGTAGCTAATAGGCAGGAGGTTCTTGATGTGACATTGGTCAGCTCGGAACACTCCGACTTAATAAGTAACTGGGCGGTCTCAAATGACTGTTCTTTTTCGGACCACAGGTATGTTGAGTTTCAATTAGGTCCACCCCCCTTGGGGGTGTGTACTTTTGTGAATAGGAGGAGAACGAGGTGGGACTATCAGGCTAGTCTACTCGCTGATTCTCTGGGCTCAGTCCCTGTCATTAGTGGCATTACGGAGACTGAAATGGCAGTGGAATTCCTATCGGGGGCACTGCGTCAGGCAACGGCACTGGCCTGTGGGCCAGTGGTTAGGAAAAAGGGGGGCAAGCCACCATGGTGGAGCCCTGAGATTGCACAGTCTCGCAGAGACTGTCGTAGGTTATTCAATATGGCTAAACGACTGGGAAACTGGGCGGATTATAAGTCGGCATTGAATAGGTTCAAGAATTTGGTTAGATCGGCGAAACGGAATGCCTGGAGGAACTTCTGCAGCGGCGTGGAAGGCTCCTCTGAGACAAACCGGTTGCGCAAAATAATGGCTTCTTGCCCGACTGTCCCTAGCTACATTCAGAAAGCTGATGGTAGCTGGACTACGAATAGTCAGGAGACGCTGGAGGTGTTAATTGACACGCACTTTCCTGGCAATTCCCTTCCAACACCACGGAAGATCAACTGCCTATCAGAGCCTGGACCCGTGTCCATTTCTCTGTGCTATGATAGGCTCAATTGGGCGATAAGGAGCTTCGACTCCTTTAAGGCTCCTGGTCCGGACGGTATTATTCCGGCCGACCTTCAAAAGAACGCGGGGCTTCTGGTTCCTTGGCTGTCCGCTATTTATACGGAATGTATTAGATTCTCGTACGTTCCCATCCGATGGACTAGATGTAGGGTTGTTTTCATCCCAAAGGGAGGTAAAGCATCCCACACCAGACCTAAGGACTACAGGCCAATCAGCCTGTCGTCATTTCTTCTCAAGACCCTTGAAAGGGTCATTGATATTCATCTGAGGATGTCTATTCCTAGACATTTGCTCTCTTCATCGCAGCATGCCTACACCAAGGGCAAGTCTGTAGAGACGGCGCTCCACTCACTGGTCGGCTACATTGAGAAATCCCTTGAATTTCAGGAATACTCACTTGTGGCCTTTCTGGACATTGAGGGAGCTTTCAATAATGTCAAACCCAACTCCATCTTGGAGTCGATGAGGGAGGTTGGGGTTGACGATGTAATTTGTAGATTTATTGGTAATCTACTCGATAATAGGATCATTGAATCCACAATGGGTGCTACTAATGTTTGCAGATTTGTGCACAGGGGCACCCCGCAAGGTGGGGTTCTGTCCCCTCTACTGTGGAACCTGACGGTGAACACTTTGCTGGGTCGGTTCGATAGATTAGGGATAAAAACCGTCGCGTATGCGGATGACGTGGCGGTGGCGGTCGCGGGTAAACACCTGGACACACTGTCCCATTGTATGGAATCTGCATTGCAGATTCTAAGCTCTTGGAGCATTTCCTGTGGACTTGGTGTCAATCCACAGAAAACTGAGTTGGTACTCTTTACCAGGAAGTACAAGGTTGGCAACTTTAGGCTTCCTAGGCTAAACGGCACGGGGCTGAGGCTCTCGAACAGTGCCAAATATTTGGGCGTAATTCTCGATAGCAAACTATCATGGGAACTCAACGTTCGGACGAGGGTTGATAGGGCTATTGTGGCCTTATACACCTGCAAGAGATCCTTGGGCAGGAGCTGGGGCCTGGGCCCCAGGGGTGTCGAATGGATCTTTGAAGCGGTGGTAAAACCGATTCTCTTCTATGGGGTCATAGTGTGGTGGCCTGCCGTGGAAAGGGGACGGTACTGTAGGATGCTTGAGAAAGTATATAGGTTGGCTGCGCTGATGATCACGGGATCACTCCGCTCGACACCGACGAAGGCACTGTTTACTATGCTAGACTGGTTGCCGATTGATATCATGGCCAAACAACAGGCCTTGACTTCCGCTATGAGACTGGGGGCGGTGGGCTTATGGTCTACGCGGAATTATGGTCATGCCAGGGTCACGCTTCACGCGTCATACGACCTGGCGGGGCTGGACTATTGCACTCCGGAACCCTTTTTCGGTGCTTTGTTCACGGTTCATCATGGTAGCTATGATGAGCTGCTCGATAATACGCGATCTCTGGAGCCGACCCTGCGGGTCTACACCGATGGTTCCAGGATGGGCGACAGAGTGGGTGGAGGTTTCTCCATCGAAGAATTGGACATCAGGGTCTCTTTTAGGCTGCCAGATGGCAGTAGTGTGCTGCAGGCGGAAATCTCTGCCATAAAGCGGGCGGCAAACTGGCTGAAGTACTATCGTATATCGAGGGATATATGTATATTTACGGACAGCAAGGCTGCCATTGCAGCTCTGGCTGGTGTCTTTACGACATCTATTTTGACAGTGGAATGCCGGATGTCTCTAAATGAGATCGCGAAACATTCCAGTGTAACGCTGACATGGGTACCAGGACACAGTGGGCTCCTGGGCAACCATACTGCGGACAGTCTGGCCAAACAAGGCTGTCTCTTGGACGACATGTTCGTCGACGGCCTAATTGGCTCTTCAATGGCCCGCTGCAGGACTCTCATCAGACGGGAGTCGTACAGAAGGGCTCAGGGGAGATGGCAGGGCGAGCATACCTGTTTGATGGCCAGGACTCTATGGCCTGGCTATGACGCGGCGAAAACGCGCGCACTACTCGGTCTCGGCAGGGACCGGATAAGGACAGTGATATCGGTTATCACGGGTCACTGGGTGATAGGGACTCATGCTAGAAGGATGGGTCTTGAGTATAATGACTACTGCAGGAGTTGTCATGATGAGGAGGAGGAGGAGGAGGAGACGGTGTTTCACTTCATCTGTCAATGCCCCGGTCTGGCGGGCGTTAGGTTGAGGCATTTTGGGAGACCGGAATTGCCATGTCTGGACGATTTGCTCAATGCGGGACTGAAATCGATCTCCCTGTTCTGCAGGGAATCGGGGTGGTTCGAGACTGCGGTGACCTCTGGGGAATAGTCTGGTGGATACTGGCTGGCCCTTGTCACTGGCTAGGGGTATCACAAAGGGACCGCTATAAGGACCCAAGTGAGTCGTCTTCGTGACGGCTACCCATTTAACCTAACCTAACCTTGACATCAAACACAATTCTCAAACGTTTTTCAATTGTTTGATTTAACATTTAAATTCAAATTGATAATGATTTGAAAATAAACATTTGATATCAAATGTTTTATCAATTTGATGTCAAATGTTAAATCAAATCAAAAATAAACTTGACAATACTAAAGCGAAAAATAAATGTAATCATTAAAAATGGCGATTAAAGTTAAATTTTTTTCTTTGCGGTTACATGTGTTTTTCTATTAAAAATAAATTTTAATATAAAGTGAACAGCTTATTTCTTGTGAAAAATAAAAATTATTTGTGAGTAATTTCAATGATTAAAAATACGAAAAAAATGGAAAATAAAACAGGAAAGTGAAGAAAGTTTGTTGAACGATCGCGGTGCTACAATCCTCAAAATAAAAGGGAGCCAAGTAGTTTGTCTTTCCAAGAATTAGAGGACATTATTTAATCTTTAAGCTATGGTGTCGAATGTTTATCTCACAGTTTATTTAAATAAATAATAAATTTATATTAAACAAAATAAAATATTTTTATTTATATTCCACATTGTATTATAATCCACATTTGAAAAACATTTGAGAATTACGTTTGAAAGCAAGTTGAAAATAAAGGCATTTTTCAATTTGAAAATAATTTCCCCTTTTTGTTGAGAACGCTATGATTTTCAAATGATTTTCAAATCATTATCAAACGTTTGTCGTTTGAGAAAACGTTTGCTTTCAAATCATTTTCAATTTGAAATCAAACCTTCGTGTTTGTTGGGCTCACACATTTTTACTAACACCATCACATTTTTCGTACTTGCAGCCCAACTTGCAAGAGAATTTGCTTGAAAGTAAATTTTTGACACTTGCAGCAAGTAAAATGACAAATAAAGAAACAGTGTTACCATGTATGACTTTTGTATCAATTTACTAGTACTTAGTAATATAAAAGTTATGTCTATAGCGGATTTTCTGTGTATTTATAAAAAATAACACGTACAAAAGAGAACAACTATACAACAACCCATCTCAATGGTAATTTTATCATAAATTTCAAGCATGTTGAAAAAAAAAATTGTTAATGAAAATATTTTTTCAGTAATATTATGAAATCGCTACTACGGCAATACTGGAGTCAGAAATTTTATAAAATAAACATAATTTTTTAATCAAGATGGACCGACAATTAAATAAAGAAGGAATTATCAAATTTATTTTGTTATAACTTGTTAATATTTTTAACATGGTAATGTTGTTAATCCGAAAAACATAGTTTTTTTTTTAGGATGTTTTCGCTTCGAGAACATTTGAAAAATGAACTTACAACTGACTGTCTAAACACTCCAGCTACTTACAAGACTTTCGGCTTTTTCTTCGACTTTTTCGTTGATAATACGTATATACTATTTGCAAGTAATTACTTGCATGTGTAAAGGCAGGGTAACCAACAAAAATGTTGACAACTATTCAAAAATATAATATACGCGTTATTGGTTTCAAGTTTTCATAATTTTGTATGCAATTTTTAACGCTCCTTAATGTTGTCGTTTTTTGCATTTTTTTATTTGATCGTAAGCAACACTTCTATATGTGAAATATAAGAACTATGTACAGCAAAAACCACATGCATTCTAATTTTGGTCTCTTAAAAAAAGTACAGCAATAAGTAAAATTACAAAATAGCGTGACGAGGTTTGTAGTTAAAAACAACAAAAACAATAGGAGGTAAAAAAACTTTTCACTCTTTTAAAACAACAGAAACAACAACAACATTATAAGAAACAAAATAAATTTTTGGTTGGTTTCAAAGTTGGTAAAAAAAAACGAAATCCCGTATTCAATTTTTTCAAACTGTTTACTTAAATACATCAAATACAAATATAGAATGATGACGAAAAGCATATCGAGTCGGTCTGCCGCCGTTTTTGGTTATATTTCTTCTTCTTATAGGGCCCTTACACAATACCATCATGATTGTACAATCAAGTGATTGTGCCAGCTGATGGACCGTGTATGAGCTTGTGGTGTGATTGTACCAGCTGATGGTGCTTTATCAAAAATAGTTTGATATTTTTTTGATTGTACCAGCATGATTGTATCGTGTGCTGTAAAGTTAGCTCATAAATGTTAAATCGTCAAGGCATAAACATCAAAAAATACAAAATTTAAAACAAAATTTAAATTAAAACACGATTTGTTTTACTCCTTATTCGTTTTCGTTTTAGGATAATAGCAATAATAACAGCATTACAAATTTTATTGTTATTCATTACAACCTTTACCAGACAATTTTTGGTAAAAATTGAATTTTGTACCAGCATGCTGGTGTGTTGTGTGCTTCAATCTTAATTGCACAATCACTTGATTGTACAATCATGATGGTATTGTGTATGGGCCCTATTAGCAAAGGAAAGGGTACAGCAACAGTGAGTGATGAAGAAAAACATTGTGTGTATAAATAAGACTTCGTTCAAAAATTATTCCAACAAAAAAATGTGTCTCAAAGCCAGCCGGCCGCTCTGCTCTGCTTCATCTTCTCCAACAGTGCTTGCTTGTGTGCGCGTCATTGCTTGTGCAAAAACTTTTTTGTTTGATTCAGCAAAATTATTTGTTTAAAATTTATATGAATTTCAGTAAAGTTTTTGTTTGATTCCGTTAAATTATTTGTTTGAAAAAAATCGGTGTTTTTTTCAATAAACAAAATGCAAATAAATTGTTTGAATATGCGAATTTGTTTATAGGACCGATTTCAGACAAAAACTTGTTTGATTTTACAAATTTTTTGTTTGAATTGGAAAAATAATTTTTTCTGTGAAGTGAAAGGAATTAGTTTAGTACCCACAGTAAACAATTGAGACATATAGCTTTTTTTGGTTGTGAATTTCAAATAATTATATTTTTATTTGTTGTACACGAATTGAAACTATACTAACAATCAACAATTTGCTGCAATAATTGAACAAACAATTATATTAAAAAATTTATTGACAAAAGTAAATTATTGATTGAAATTACCAATATTCAGTATTGCACTGAATTTAATTTGGCTGTGAGTGACACCATTCGTACTAATTTTTAATAGTATATGAAATTTATTGTCATTACCAGGGAAACCAGAAATATGCTCTAAAAAACACGGTTTATGCGCATTAAATATGCAGTAAAAACTTATAAATATGCGCCGAAAATTATTAAAAATATGCACCAAAAAATTCAAAAATTGCTAATGGAAAACAAAGTATTCAACAATTTAATAACAGTTCCATTTGATAAAAATAATGCTAAAATTATAATCAGCAAAGCCCAAACATCATCATTTTCGAGATTTTACCCTATTTGGAAACGATGGGCAGTCATCGGCTTACAAAAAAAGTCACATTAAGAGATTAAAATTTATATGAGAGTTATATATGCCGAATATTATCTAGAGATCAACATCCATAGGAGATTTTTGTCTTAAAGGGATTTAAGGGACGGTCACTAAATTGTTTATTAATGTAAACATTTTAAATGAAGTTAAGGCTATTTATAGATCTGAAATATATTTATGGGGAGAATTTAATCTAAAAACCAACATAATGAGATGGACATAGAATTTGTTCTTAGTACAATTAAAGTGTATTTACCAAAATCACAAGAATACAATTGTACTTTGCGCACAAAATTAACATGGACAGGCAACTAGCCAGACGGATGGATGGTATATGTACGTAAGATCACTTTGAAAGTGATTTTAAATCGATCGGTATACTAAAAGATTGGTCCGGATTTCTATGTATTTTTCCGTTTTAGAGCTTTTTATGAATTTTGGCATCGATTTGTTAGTGCATATTTTACCGTTTTTGCATAATTTTGTTTAAAGAGCTTTTTTGCAGCATTTTTTATGTCTTAAGTGCATTTTTTGCTTTTGATACGTTATCTCTTCGTAGTCGGCCTTCGTTTGAAAACAAGGCAGATTTTAGAAACTTTACTTAGCGAAACTGGTACTTGTTATACCATAAAGGAGAAAAATCTTGCGCCCGACCCAAGGCCGGCTTTGCAGAGAAGCTTTAGTTAGCGAAGCCGGTATTTGTTATACCATTGAAAATTCTTGCGCCCGGCCGAAGGCCGTCTATGCAGAGAAGCTTTAGTTAGCGAGGCCGGACTTTGTTATACCATAGATGAGAAAATCCTTTCGCCCAAAAGTGTGTTCGTTATATTTTTAATATTTACACCCAGATAAAAAACAATAAAACAATTTTTAAAAAAATTAGAATTATATTAAAAGAAAAAAATTTAAATGGGAAATAAAGCCATATGGCTTTATTGCACGGCACCGTTTATGCAACGGTGGCAAGCTTGTTTTAAAGAAATCTGTAGATTTTAGTAAAGAAAAAATTAAGAAAAAATATATATGTATGTGTTCATGTGTTTTATATTGGGTTGACTCACAATGGTCTATTCTTTACGAGACTGAGAACTATCTGTTATTGGAATGACAACTAAATGTTGTCAATAAATTAACGGTGTGTTATCAAAATATTAATAACATGTTGTCGAAATGAGAAGTTTATGGTGTAAATAGTATGTTAACAGCTTGTTGTCAGAATGAGAGCAAAGGGCGAAAAAATGACAACGAGGTGTTTAAAAATATTTACGCTATACGTTATCGAATTGAACATAAACGTAATTGGCAGACTTCGGTGTCAATTGTGGTATTTCTACACCGGATTTTTTCCTTTATCAACATTTTTGTCTTTACAGCCGAATTTCGGTTGACTCATAAATTGCGCTTATGGATTTTAGTTTAGAACAAATTTTACTTTTTTAAATATTTATTTATTTATTTATTTATTTATTTCATTAAATGTAATATAAAAAGCCACTCTAGGCTAATTAAAATATATATTACAAAGCAGTTTGCCTGAATACAGTTATAAATTAATTAATAATACAAAAATTATTTAAAAATATATATAATAAAATAGAAAAAAAATGATTTTATTATTAAATTAAATTAATCCTCAAACCGGTTTAGTTTTTTTCGGTTCCCCAACCAATAAAAAAGAAAAAACACAGAAAACAAAAGATCCCAGCAGTGTAGAAGTATTAATAAAGACCAAAAAAATTTAGGAAACAAGTTTTATTATACATTTATAAATACATATTTAATACACAACAAATGTATATATAAACAAATGATTTTTATTTAAATAATCAAGTGGAATATACATCTAATAAAACGGTCAGTAATTAACATTAAAGTTAATTACAAAGTATTCTATAAAGTTTTAGGCGGAACGCATTGTTAGAATGAGAAAAAATTTTAAGTTCCAGAGGCAACCAGTTCCAACAACGCGCAGTTCTTACAATAAACGAATGTTCATAGAATCCATTATTAATTCTCGGAATCAAAACTTGCGGGTTCCTAGTAGAACGAGAAAAACTAAATTTAGAGCAGAGAGGTGTAGGCAACCCAGTTTTAATTACCCTGTAAAAAAATATAAAATTTCGACGTTGTATCAAATTGTGAAGGGAACAGCCAAGGAAAAGTTTAACATATTCAGAAATATGTTCACGTACTCGAATATTATAAACAAATCTAACGATCATATTAACCAAAAAAATCCAATTTTTTGTTTGATATCCCCAATGACAACCCCAACGGAAAATTTGTATCCTCTTCAACAATAATTTCCCATTATTTAGGATTGAAACCCAAAATCTGGCAGCCCTGGGTACATTCATAGAAACATAACGCGTAAAAACAAGGTATATTTATAGCAGGTAGTCTCGGAAAGCCAGCTGGTTATTTTTTATTTGCTTGTTTTGTGATACAAACTGTCAAATGTTGTATAGTAATCAAGTAAACAAGGTTTTTTGTCTTTATCTTTTGTCCTTTTTGTCTCTTTTCAACCCCTTTGCTGTTTGACAGTTCGTATCACAAAACAACAATAAAAAGCCCTGTTGTTTGTTTTATTGTACAATTGTTGTAATCTCGCGGCTACCTGCTATAAATATACCTTGCGTAAGAATTTTTTTTTTTTTACCTGTTTATATACATACATACATATGTTTGTATTGTTTGTTTTTTTTTGGACTTTCCATCATTCTTAGTTTTGTTGTTCTTATGTGTACAATGTTGGAAAAACTTAATTAAAGTGATTGAGAGTTGTTTTTATTTGTTGGGATTTTCACATGAGTGTCAAACAAAATTACCACTTCAATATTTGATTCGTTTTCTTAGTTTAAAGCCATTTTGCAAAACCATCAGGATATATTTAAAATAGTTCGTGTTCAACTAGGAAAGTGGTTAAACGGTGATACATTTTTTTTCTTGACTAAACTTTAAAGAGTTTTTATTAACCGCTTATTAAAAGTAATTCAATTTAAATCATTTTACTTTTATAAATAATGTGAATATGAATTGAAAAATTAAAACAAAACTTAAAAAAAAATAAAAGGAAAGTGGATTTGTGATTACACAGAAAAAAGTTCGTTAAAAACACATCTGTTCATAATAATGTTGCTGTGTTTTTTGCACTTTCCCTCTATTTACATATGTACGAGTACTTTCCTGTAAAAGAGTTCAGCTTAAAGCATCCAAGGATATGAAAAGCTAACAAGTGGTATAAAGAGTGTTTGGAGTTAAGAGTTCAAACAAAAATATATTTGTATTATATTAAAAAAAAACTTTTTTTCAATATAATTTTACTGTAATTACACAACGTTTTGTGTAATATTTTAATTCACATCAGTCTTATTTAATAATATACATATGTACATACGTATGTATATGTATTTCTGTACATACCCAGCGGTAAATATTGAAAGGACCGCAAGTGGTAGGCCTTTTTGAAGACCTCTATACTCCTTTCTAAAAGATTTGCTTCGCATGATATCCTGCCTTCACAGAAAAAAATATCTCAAGAAAATTTTTAACAGCACAGTTTGTTAAAAATATAATTTTTGTTCAACAAACTTTTTGCTTGATTCAATGAAAAATTTTATCAAATATACACTTGGCAAAATAGCACTCAATAAAACATATTTAATAATGAAATATTTAAATATTTCTTGATATTCAATAAAAAAAATATTTGAATCAACGTTAAAACAGTATTTTTACAACTCTTGTCCATTTTATAATAGGTCATAATTCTCATTCGCTTAACACTTTTATTTGGTTAAATATCTTTAGTTTTGCCAAAGTCTTTAATTTCCTGATGATCTGGCCTAAGCGCATAGGAACTAGCTTATCCCCCAATAATAAATTTTAGTGTATTTATCAAAAAATAAAATTGGGAATTTAGCACATCATTATTAATAAACAAATAAATAAAGATTCGATAAACATTTTGTTTCATTTATTCAACATTTCCAACAATTTATTTTAACAAATCACGTAAACATTTTGTTGAAAAAAATTATTTTGGGCAATAACTTTTTTTATTGATTCAATAAACTTGGTTGTTGATTAAAAATTCAATAACTATACCTACAAACTTTTTTATCAATAATGCAAAAATCGTCATCGCAGAAAATTCAAAAATTTTTTTTATCAAATATGCGAAATTCGTATTCAAATATGAAAATTATTTTTTTCTTTGTTCAGAAGTATGCCTTCTAGAAGGTATAAACTTCTTTTTAAAAGACCTTTAGAAATATTCAGTACACATTCGCTACTCCCTTCTTTGAGAAGGGAGAAAGGAAGGTGTTCAGTTTTATTTACTTTTTATTTTAAGTGACCTTCCTTACTCCCTTCTTTGGGAAGGGATCGAAGTTGTTTTTAAAGGAAGTGTGGAAGGCCTTGCGTCCAATGACAACCTGTGTAAAAAATAAATAAGTATGGAATGCGGCGAGAAGGGCTTCTGACTGCTAAATAAGGCCTTTTATTAGGCCTCTTTACTCATTCTAGTTACCGCTGGGTATAAATGAAATTTTTAAAAATTTAATTTACAAAAAATCCTCTTTAAACATTTCTACTATTTCAGAGTTTTTTTTCAAAAAAATTTGTTCAGTCACCTGTAGTCCGTGATGCATTTAAAGTTTTTTGTTTGGGGCCCAATTGACAATTTAAAAGGGCCAAAATAGCTTAGATTGGGCCAATTTTTTTTAATTTAATTGCTTATTGGTTTGTTTTTAAAAGTAATATAAAACATGTGTTTTATTTCATTAAAACCAAAAACAAAAGTTCACATTGTTCCATACAATACTACACATAAATCACAAATACTTTTATTCGAAAATTTCTAAAAGCAATACGAAATTTTATTTTTCAATACAAAATATAAGTCGCAATTTTAACGCTTCCAGTTTTTTTTGTAGTTATTTACTTGATATACTTAAAAAAAATTTTTCTTTGAAAAAAAGCACAGATTTCTTTAACACAAGCGGTTTCTAGCAACAACAATATGTTTCTGTGAATATGAAACAGTTTTTGATTTTCGTACAAACATGCTTCATACGTTTGTCATATCTTTGATCAAAACCTTGGACATTTAACAAACAAAATATTTTTGCTAAAATTAAAAAAATGAACTGAACGGTTTAAAGTAGTTAGCTGAATTATGACCTGACATCACCAAAAAAGATTAGAAAGTACCACAGGGCCATCATACATTCAAAAGTACCACAAATAATCCAATTGTGCCGTATCACACATATCACTGCTTTGAGTTAAGAAAATAACTTGTTAATTTTGTAAAAATAAGTTTGTTTTTTAACCCCCATGATTTCATCCAAATTAAAAGAGATTTAACATTGAATATGTACTTTCTCTTAAATATATTTTCATCATCAGCTTTTGTCTGGTAAATGTTTATGAGATACTTTTTCAATTGCTGCTAATGCGAGAATATTACTGCCTAATCCAGCGATTTATATTTAAATGTCACAAAAATTGGCCGCTTATTTAGAAAAACGGTGCGGTACTGAAATCGAATATTAATATATGTATGTATGCACATATATGCTGTAACGATTTGAAAGAAAACAAGCAAGAGTGCTATAAAAACAACAACTTAAAAAAAACTAGTAAGGGTGCTATATTCGGCTATGCCGGATCTTATGTACCCTTCACCATGGTGCTATAAGAACATATAATCCGGATATACAGAAATCTATTTTTTTATTGTGTGGGAGGTGTCATTCCCACTTCTGCAGCTCCCTCTTTTTTTAGAGAGGTTGTGTATTGATAACTCAGCTATGTGTACCAAATTTGGACAATTTTTTTGCTACCATTCTTTAGAAATACAAATGTAAATCTTTTTTTTGCCATGCCCACTTCTTCAATCCCACCCACATTTTATCGGATGTTGTATATTAATAACCAAGATGCTTGTACCTAAATCATGAAGGGAATAATAAGTCCTTTTTCTAGGCCACTGCAATTCTCTGAAATTTCGGAAGAACTGAGAATATACATAAGTACGTACAAATAGATATGTTGTATATTGCACATCCTTGAGCTTATGTAGGACCTCCGATCAGGGCTGTCAGATTTTTTTGAGCTCCATCGCCAAACCGGATGTCAGGAATCGCCAAAAATCGCCAAACGTCGATTTTGTTCAGTTTTTGTGAAATTTTCTTTTTTAAATTTAAATTTTGCATACAAAAAACGCTAGTATAATTTTTTAGTCAAAAATCGCCAAAAAACAGAAAAAATACAAAAAAGTCGCCGAAGTAAATTTTGTTTTATTTCTTTAATTTTTTTTAAATATCATAAACTGGAGATCATATACATATGTATTCAGTTAAAAACTTAAATTAAGTACACAAGTCTATAAGATCGTACACTTCAGCCTTACCGATTTCATTACTGGAGTTTTGACCTTCATACTATTAGAATTACATATGTACATACTATTAGAATTAAATAGTGACTGAATATAAAATTCACTTAATATGTTTTTTTATATTAGTAATGATAACGAAAAATAATAAGAACATTTAAAAAAATTTTTTTTAAGAAACGCTTTTCTTAAAAAAGAACATTTAAAAAAAATTTTGCCCGTCCCCCTAGATTTTATCCTGTATTCGTATACTGCCATCGGGAATATGTATGCCTGCAAAGTTTCATCCATTTGCATTGAGTAAAAGGCGGTCAAAAAAGCATTTACCATTTTGACCCCCCCCCCCTAGATTCTATCCTGGCTACGCCCATGTATTCGTGTATTGTCTTCAGGAATATGTATGCCTGCAAAGTGAAGATAAAGAAAAGGTTTTAATGACAAGTTGTTAAACAAAATCGCCGAAATAATATAAATGGTAAAAATAGCCAAGTTAATCGCCAGTTATATCAGAAATCGCCATAAAAGTCGCCAGTCGCCAATTGGAAAATCCCATCGCCAAACACGTTTCAAAATCGCCACATTTGGCGAGAAATCGCCATATCTGACAGCCCTGCCTCCGATGTTTATTTTGTTAAAAAAGTAAAAAACTGTCAAATTGTACATACATATAAATATAACATAAACAAATTTTTTTAAGCACTTTGCTGGAAAAAATTGACAACAGTGATATTTTAATAAGAGAGAAAGAGAGAGAGAGAGAATAAGAGATAATAATTTAACATGTTATGTTCAAAGCAATATTAAAATTTTAAATGTACGTATTACTTTCACACATACATTTGTATATATTTTTGTACATAGAACATGTAGTACATACACATGTACACATCAGGACCATCAATACAATTATTGTAGTAAAAAGCGACGACAACGTAAAATCAGTTGCAGTGCGTAGGCGGTTGTCGTGGACGTCGTAGCTCTTTTTGTCGATGTACTACACGTGCTTACAATTGTAAATATTTTTACTAGTACAATGTCAAGGCGCGTCGGAGGAATAAATTTTATACTGCATAAAATTTCATATCTTAAATATTATAAATAGTATAACAAATTTATATAATATGTACATACAAACATACCCACAGATATGAACATTCGATATAATAGAAAAATATTTAACAAAAAAATAATACTTAAATGGATGAAAAAAATGTTTAATCTAAAAAACCAAAATCACTTAGTATTTGAAAGATTTAAGATACAGATATACAAAATAAAGTGTGCAAAATAAAATCAATATCAAGAAAAATATAGAAAAATATGTGACTATTGTAAAAAAAATATTTCTTTTTTTGAATTTTTACATTTTTTATTGCACCTTGTTATTTGCACCATTTTTAAAAGTAAATTTATGACAATAATTTTCAAAAAGAAAAAAAAACTAAAGTTTATTTGATAAATAAAATATTTTTTTTCTAAATATGTATACAACATATACATACATATTTACACCAGTGTATTACCAGATAATTTTTTACATCGTTTGTAACGTTTAAAGCAAAATTATATTTTTTATAAGGTAAAACAACTAAGAAATAAAACTTTAAAATTACAAAAAAAATTAAACGAAAATCTAATAGAATTCATTACCTGTAAATTTATGTATCCAACAACTTATACATAAACATACACGTACATACCTACACATACATACGTACGCACTTACAAACATTTTAGCTCAAAACAACTTCCTTTTTCTTCGGTGTACCTACAATTTTTATCATTTAGTTGGCGAAGTAGATATTTAATTAAAAATGTCAATTGTTTATAATATGCATAAAAAAGAAAACAAAAAGTATTTACATAATTCCTTAAAAGAAAGCACATTTAAGTGCCTAATAAATTTGATAAAACTAAAATATTTGTACAAACTTCTTAAATAAAGAAGAAAAACTTTTAAGACAAAAAATGAAAATTCTATTCTCTTTTCGTTTTGTTTCGTTTCGTTTACGCACTCAACAAACAAACTGTTATTCTCACTTAAAACGAAAACGAGAAACGTT
Source organism: Pollenia angustigena (assembly GCA_930367215.1). NCBI lineage: Eukaryota > Metazoa > Arthropoda > Insecta > Diptera > Polleniidae > Pollenia > Pollenia angustigena. The sequence continues at coordinate 231,986,180 of OV884060.1, forward strand.
GAAAACCCAAAAGTCACTTATACATAGAAACTAATAAACTAATTCCCACACATATACAGGCATTAAAAATGTAGCACACACAAGTTAACTCTGTGTCCTGGCAAACACAAGTTTTCTATTATCTTTTAACCAAATATCGCCTTATCAACATTTTTCCAGTGAGCAGTTAGTTGTAAGTCTTAAAGACAACAAAAACTAAGAATAACACACATATACAAAAGACAACAACAACATCAGTAAAAACTAACTCAAACATTAATATTTACTTTTACTTGACAAAAACAAATCAAGGAATATAACGAAGAGCAAGCAACAAGAAGGCAACATTTTTTTTAAAGCAACCGCCAACCGCCAACCGCCATAGTGTATGTAGCTCAAAACTAGAGACATAAACGAATGCAGGTACATTTACTAGCAAACCTGTGCGAACATTCCGCACCTTAAATCAGTCAGTGAACACTGTTAATATCAATAATTTTATGTTATTCCGGAAGTTCGTTTACATTTTGTTAATATCATTCAGCTTCTATTAAACTTTATTTAAATACTTCAAGTTTTTTTAATGTGCAAATTGATATTACAAATCTTTTCGTTATATAATGTATTCCTTTAACATTTCACATACTTAGGGCCATTATTACAATTTAAAAACACATAGTTATTTTTGGGATGTTGTCTGACAGATATATGGTTTTTGGTTATTACAAGTAAACCTTATAGGTTAATGTGTGACATATAAGCTAACAGCAGGTTTATCCACATGCACTTTTTTCTGCTGAAGGTATGGTAACTTCAATGATAGTTTTAAGTCAGTACTGCGACGCTTTTTCCAAGCTGCACATTAATTTCTCTCGTACTTTCAATATTTGATCGATGCTTAAACTTTCAATACTGTTTTGGAACTAACATCAAGTAAATAAAAAACGAAAAAACTGAAGCGCCAAAAATTTCGATTTGTTTTTGTTTGTTCTTAAAATATTGCTTGCTAAATAGCAAAATATCCACTCATGTGCATATAATATTTTTTTTGTCTTACAAAATGCAGCAAAAACGATTAAAAAACTTGCCCTGAATATAAAATATGTTTTGGGAACTAAATAATATGTGAAAGAAATACAACTTGGAAAAACGACGAATTATTCGCAGCGAATATTCGTCTCCAGAAATGGTGTTTACTCTACGACAGGTTTATTTATATTTCTTACGCAGACAAACGACGAATAAATTGGGACAGAGTGGCTGCTTTTTATTAGAATTGATTTAGTTTTTCGTGTTTTAGTAAATGAAAAAACTGTTTTTATTTTAATACCTTTTAATGCTCGTAATTTCTACTAACAGATATCTGGTCGTGTTCGTGCCTAACAGTTATCTTAACCTATCCGGTAAAACTATTTTGGTAATTTCAACGTTAAGTTTGCCTACGTGTTTTTTCCTTTAAGTTTTCTTTTAAAATATGGAAACATTTGGATTTCTATTAATTTTTTGAATTAACTGCTAAAAATCGAATGCTTTTATTATCTGGTTTCCCAGATACACTCAATTTACATGATGAATTCTATGACGTTCAATTTTAGACGTCATTTTTTGTTTGGCAGCAAGCGGTGTAGAGAAGAAAGAGGAAGAGAAAACAGAAATCATGTCTATTTTTCTACCCCTCTTTCTTCTCTACGCCGCTTGCTACCAAACAAAAAAATGACGTCCAAAATTGGACGTCATAAAATTCATCATGTAAATTGAGTGATACAATTTGAATTTCATACAGTGCGTAGACATTGTTGACTGTCATTAGCTTTTGTGGCTGAAAAGTGTATCAAGTCGTATGAGTGATATACATATTCCTAATTGTAAAACAATTATACGTTTAACGGTTTTATTCTTAATGCGTTAAATAAACGTCTTCAAACTAAAGGGTTGTACAGGCACATTAATTTTGACACACACATTTAAATACTCGCTTAATTGTGCCTGACAAGGCGACAAATTAAAAAGTGAGTAAACCCTCACTTACTTAAAAAAAATCGCCACCAAAAAAGCCATATAGAGTTAATTTTACGTCTGTATCGCAAATGGCATTAGTAACTCTGACAACTCGTGTTATTCATATATTTGCATGTTGTAAAACGTAAATTAAAAGATTTATTTTGCTGATGCTGCATAAAAAAGAAGGAAAAAATGGTTTTTATGTAGAAAATAAAAACAACAGTATAAAGCAAAAGCATAATTTTTTGCTTTTCTCTGCAAATAATATTGGACTACTTGATCCAATTAAGATAAAATGGACTACTTACAACATGGTTCAATGTTTTGTAATCATGGACCATGCCATTTTTAAAATAGAGTTTGTAAAAACGACATGTCTTCGTTCTTAAGCGATTTCAAAACTAGTCCTCTGGAGTATACCATGGAGTAGTTTCAAAAGTAATCCACTGGGAGTATGTATGAACATGGAGTAGTTTTAAGACTACTCCTTTGTAATGCAAAGCTGGTCTATGTGGTCCAGCCCTAGGTCATCGTAATTTTAAATAGACCATGATTTTTCAATACGTTTGGCTTACCTTTGGACTAATCCTAGTCTCTTATGGGCCATATTTTACATGCGTGTATGGATTAGCCGTGTTTTTTGCAGGGTTTATACCCCTGCAGATAATATTGGACTACGTGGTCCATTATGGCTTAAATCGACTACTTACAATATGGTCCAATGTCCAGTGTTGCCAACAACTGCATGATGTACATTATAATAAGTGTGACCCCGTACTTAACGTTGGGAGGCCGCGGGATCCCAATCTTACCGAAAACTGTTCCCGTACTCAAAGTTTGGTAAAGTGAAAGAGCTTTTAAGAAAAAAAAATTCTTCTTCTTCTTGCACGAAGTAACCCGTACTTTTTCTTTGGGCTGATTGGGAAAATTGTTAAACAATCAGCTGTGTCAAAAAAGCAACAAAAAGTATTACCAAAAAAATTAAAATAAAAAATATTAACAAAAGAAAATTTTAAAACATGTAAGTACATGCTTAAATTTTACTTTTATACATTCTGATACGCCATTTATGTATTTATTTGAACGTTTTCATAGTAACGTTTTCTTCTGGGCTAGAAATTTGCTTTTTATTGTTCCCGTACTTTTGTACATTTTTGACTATTAATAAGAGACATTTTTGTTTTGTAAACCATAGCAATAAGGGATAACAGTGCATGCCATAAAAGGCGATTAGCAAAAAATGAAAAAGAAAAATGTTTAAAGATGCTTAAAACTATCATTAATTTTTTCTATTTAATAAACACTAAATGGGCTGCATATAAATAAATATTTTATATGAGATGTGGATTGTTTTTTCCAACCAGTTACACAAAAGAAAATCAAAGTCAAAGTCCTCAAAAATTTTTTATAGGTGGATTTAAAAACAAAAGATAAAAATGTTTTCAATTTAAAATTGATAAATTTATATTACTCAGTTGTTTAATAATAAATAACGAGTAAGTTAATGCCAATTTTCTTGTATTATACAGGAAATTAAAAAAAAACTCTCCTTATAGCATAAAAATTGTTATCTAGAACGCTCTTGGGTAACATTGTGCAAGTTCGGACTGTTTCGTTATGCGTGTCGAACAAAGCTAATGATTCAATGCATCATTTCGGACATGCATATGCGGTTTTCAATGTCCCTCGGCTTTAACTCGTAACATAATGCTTACCAGAGAACGGCTTTGTGCAATTGCAAAAAAATCGCATTAAATGAACAGCAACAAATACACTCGCTTGCGGTCATACAATCAAACTTGCGAAACCGCAAACATGCGGTGCTGGTTTGCGGTCATTCAAATAATGCACATCGTGCTTTGTTATTTATACCATCGTTAGCTTCGATTATTATTAAAGATGTTTGTGTGTTCGGTGCGACAATGATTGTTTTGGTAAAGAAAAAAAAAATACAAACAAAACAGCCAGAAATCAAGCAATTATTACTCATGAAGACATTCAGCAGTAACTATGTAGTACAAGAAAAAAAAAATTTAAATTAAACTAAACGCACATATGTAGGTACAAACAATTTCCATAGAAAAAAAACAGAAGACTTTTTTTTTATCATCTTAAAAAGTACAGTAGTTCTGTATGTACAATGTATTCTTGTTATTGTTTATGGTTATTGTATATATTTTAACAAATCGGTGGTTTATTGTTGTTAATGTTAACAAAGCGTCTCATTGAGTGGACAATGACTACTTGAATGCAAAAGTATAAGAATGTGTGCCTTTTGAATTTACACAGTTGTGTTATATTGCGTGTTCAACAAAAATGCGAACAAAGCACTTTCAATAAAAAACGAACACATGCAAAAATCAAATGTGTACGAAACGATGTAAAAATTACCAACATTAAACTTTGTTTTGCAAGCAAAGAGTGAATGTAAATTTGAGCGTATGAATAAATCAAGAAAAATAGTGATTTTGTAGTTCTCTGATATGTATATGAAAACGATGATGTTATTTAATGTTTTATTTAATTTCAACAACTAGTTGTGCGTAAACAATTGTCTTTGTGGTTGTTGTTATGTTTTTGCACTTTTGCTTTTTTGGAAGGGTGCAACTTTACATTATATTGCTACATTATTTATGAGACAGTTTTAATACTCGTAATATTTTTATTAAAATTAAAATATTTTTATGAATCTACTAGCTAAAAAGCCTCTGACACACAAATCTTTAATATTGTAATATGATTTACAAAAAATACCATTTAACAGAAACAACAAGTTGAAACTTACAACTTTGTATATGGGCACCGGTATCCCCACTCTTCTACCACCAACATTTTACTGGAAACTGCACATTATTCCAAGACCAGCAGACATTATATTTGAAGAGTCTCACTATATAGCTGTGCAGATATTTGAAATTTATGGATTACTTTGTATGTAGAGCAACCGTTTCCCCACTCCAATAACTTCAAGATTTCTATAGAATATGAATTTTGTTCTATAAGCAACCCATATTAAAAATACAGAGTCACACTATTTAGTTGTGCAGATATGGGGCAATTGACCGTTACCCATATACAAAGTAATGAATTCAAGCTTTTTGTTTTGTCTTAAATTGTATTTTTTTTAAATTAACTCATAACAATAAATCGTTAAAATATTAATATGTTTTCTGAAATTTAATAACCATTGATTTAATTACAATATGAACAATTTGTGAGCTTGCTAGACAGGTATTTAAGTAGTAAAGGCATAAATCTTTTATAGAAAAATATATTAATGTATGTATGTATTTTTTTTTTATTTTTTTTCCAAGCAGCAAACGAAATCTGTGAAATATTTAAATGACGATTCTTACAAATATGGCATTCTTAGCAATAGACAAACCCTGTTTAAAAGTCAACGACAATAAATATCTGGACGATAAACAGAAGCAACGGTAAGTTTGATACTTCTAGTTAAATAATGTTACAATCGTGCGTATTATACTGGAACATATGAATAACAAATACGTTTTTATTTTACCTCTATACAGTTCAGAACGTGCTTCAAGCTTAGCCTTGCCTCATAGTTCTTTATTGGATTTTTACGACAAACAACAAGAGCAGTGCAATTCAGTTGCATTACTGCCAATCAGTACTAATGGTGTCGTAAGACGGCACTCATCTCATTACTATCCAATGTTAGAAAGTGAAAACCAAAAACAGCAGCAGCAGCAGCAACAACAGCAACACCATCAATATCATCAACAAAATCAACAACCCAAGGCGTCCCTGTATCAGCAAACTTTTGTTGATAATGACAATATCTCGAAAATTGATCACAGTAGTGATTCGGCATATGTTGGAAACATGAAGAACATAATGCCTCCTGTAAGAAATTTGGATGGTAAACTAGAAAATTTTCAACCACTTCTTCCACCAGCATCACCGCAAATGTCAGCACCATTTATCACACAACACCAGCAACATCGCCGATTGCAACAACAGGCAAGTGCTGTAGTAATAAGTAATACTAATAAACCGTAAAAGGACCTTTTTATTCAAAACAGAATATTTCTATATAATCTATGACAATTGATCTCTAATTTGTCAAACTGTTTAAAAACTTATCTTGAGGGTTTTAGATATTTTGACATTTAATGTTCACTTAATACTCTTTTTCTTAGGAGATTGGACTAAATAGCTAATTTGAATAGTTGTTGAGTTTAGTGGAGTAAAATAATGGACTGAATTGGCTTATTTTTGCTTATATCTCATTAATTTGCTGAATTTCAATATCAAACTATTCCAGACTTTATGCCTTCGAAAAACCCATTTAAAAACAAACACATGGATAAACTTACTGATGGACGATGATCATAGCTTAATCAACTCCGCTACTCATAAGGATCCTTAATTTATATACTTTATCGGATCTAAGATCAATAGTATTAAAATACTAAAAACTGAGTGACAAACTTATATTAGAAACGAACTTTTATATATATGTAAATATGTAGTATACCCTTTTCACCTGTGGATAAGGTAACTACAATTAAAAACACTTTTAACCCCTGAACTTCAAATACATATTTTGAGATCCATTTTTAACCGCAATTTTTGCATTATATGAATTATTAAATTCCATTTTTAACTATCCGTAAACATTATTTTAAACATTGATTAAAATTAAAATTTTTTCACATTTATTAGGTAAATTCCTTGAATTTAGCTTCTACAAATCGTTCAACGAAAAAGCCTTCAGAGCAGCATCAAATAAAACAGCTAGAGGAGTCTCAGACAGCTTTGTCGATACCACCACCAATACCAAAGAGAACATTTCATAATAATTTTGCTTGGAATTCAATGGCAAACGCAACAACAAGGGATTTAGGAGGATCGCCTTCATTATCCGCAGCATCGGTTACTCAAATACCAATGAAAGGTAAACAAAAAACTGCTTCAGGAACTGAATTCATATATCCCCAGGATCTTCAGCATTCTCCAACAACAGCAAGATGTGGTTTCTCTAATACAAGCACAAACAAGGAGCTCAGTTTTACACAAAATAATGAAACATCTTCAACACTATTCGTGGATTTAAGAGCACGTTCTGCTTATTATGATGGGATGGGTAATAACTGTGGAAGCGGCTACGATACAAGTGGTGCTTCAGACGATGACCGTATGAGTTTGGAAAATTCTGTTTTTGAAGAGTCTTTAAATTCCACTCCCGTTAAATTATCAACAAACGGACAAGGTAAGCAACTCGGCACAACTTTTGCGGCAAAATCGTTGGCTGCTTTAACTGGAGATGTCAGTAACGCTCTGAAGAGATCAAATCGCTCCTCCAGCAGCACAGTAGACTCAAGTATCACTTCTTCAGGCTATGGTTCATCTTCACACAGTGAACGCTTAGCATCGACATCTACTACCGCTGATTTTCGTAGCCGATTTTCCAGTGTGGACACTCAATCGTCTATGGAAAGTTGCCTTACGGAAAGGACATTAGCTGATTCGCCATTATCTAAGGAAATCTCTTTATATAAATCTGAACGTCCTATAAATTTAGCAAACGACGCTATTCACACTTTAAATAACAATGAAATTTCTTCAGATTTTTTGTTGCAAGGACAAAATGGAATGGGAAATAATTACAATAATAGCACCCTGTTTAATATACAAGTGGCAAACAAAGCGGTAAGTGTGCCAAGTGTACCAGCTCGTGGAGGACAACGTAAAAATGCTGAATTACGTAATCAACAGACCCCACAATTTAAATCGCAAAGTCACTCACAACAGTCGCTTAACAATAGCATCGATTCGAGTAACAAAGCCAGCTCGACTGTTCCGAATTCAACATCGACTTCATCAACTGCATCGGCAGGCTCTAGCATTTCCACTGGATCATCTATGTCAATTTCAGCTTCTGGGTCAGCAAACTCACCACTAGCTTCACAGAATCAAACACAACAACAACAACAACAACAATTGCCGTATAAGAAAAGGCCACCCATACCTCCGGCAAGAGTTCAAAATTTTGAAGTTCAGGATTCGATTAACACAAAAAATTACTCGCAACAGTCATCTCTTAACATTAGAAATCAGTTAAATCGCAGTAAGCGTCCACCTCCAATACAATACCCTAAACTGCACCAACGGCAGGACTCCAACTTGTCTAGTGATAGTTTTTCTGCTACCTCGAGTCCTGGTTATAATTCTAAAAATCTTATGGATGCACCGCTCTTACAAAATGCAGCGCGTATGAACAAAAGTAATGCAGCTGTGCGACATCAGGACTCTAATGAAAGTTTTGTCTTGTCTTCAGCAAGATTCAGTAGTATTGGGCCAGTGGTGCCCCCGCGGCATAAATTTAATTTTCATCAAGATTCCACAATATCTAGTGATAGTTTTAGTCAAACATCCAGTCCTGGTTACAATACCAAAATTATGGAGGTCCCCCTATTACCTTCGTTATCAGCAAAACGGTTGTGCAATGGTAAGGGCCGTCGTAATTTCAAGTGTAGTGAACAATTAAAAACATTATTAAACGTATTTTTTTTTCTTTCTAACTTGTATGTAGTTTCTACACCTATTAATATTAAGCAAAAGTTTCAAAACGAAACTATCGATGAATTGGAAAATTCTGTTCCAATGTCCCCAATACCGAAATGCGTTTCAACGCCAGCCAGTCTGCAAACTATAGTGAGATTTCATAATGGTGCTCCCAATACCATGTCCTTATCACATCAGGTACTATTTGAACTATTAGCTGAAAAATTTATTTTCATTCGTATGTCACATTTGTTGCATCTATTTTATTTAGATCATAAGCCGCCGGAAAAGTTCAAACCCTTATATAACTAATGGACGACTCAAGTTTCGACTATTTCAAATTCTAATAAATGCTTTAGCCCTGCTGGCGATTGCAGGAGGCTTAGCGGCGTACTTTAATGCCTATCCGACAATAAAGTTTGTAAATAAAACCATTATAAATACAGTTCATGTCGAGGATCATATGAATTATGGAAAAAACCCAGCACCCGGTACATGTCTCCCTATTATAGTAAAATTTTGCCAGGGTCCTCAAATTCCCTATAACTTTACAGTATTCCCGAACTACATTGGACACTTTGGACAACTGGAAACCCAAGTGGTAATTGAGTTCAATGCTTATGTTATTTGTTTACTACTATTTGCTTTCTTTTAGGATATGGATGCTTACGAAGCTCTGGTTGATGTTCGATGTTATGAATTGGTGTCGTTATTTTTGTGTACGCTCTTTGTGCCGAAGTGCGGACCAACCGGCGCTACAGTACCCCCTTGCAAATCCCTATGTAGTGAAACCATGAGACGTTGTGGATTTTTCTTTGATGTTTTCGGCTTAAGCTTGCCAGAGTACCTGAATTGTAAACTTTTTAAGGATTTCGAAAGTCCAGACGATTGCGTTGGCTTGGAACAAGTTCAAAATGTTATGATTGCCTCAGCTAACCCCAAATGTGATGGTTTCAAGTGCGACAACAATCGCTGCATTCCTCAAGACTATGTCTGCGATGGTAACTTGGATTGCATGGATCACGCTGATGAAAAGGAATGTCAAATGTGTCCTAAGAATCAACTATTTTGCGGAAATGGCAAATGTATTACTACTGATCATATATGCAATGGTGTATTTGATTGTCCATATGGACAGGATGAAAAAAATTGCAGTATGTACATTTCAATTAAATTTTCTATTCAAAATATTTACATATATGCGTAATGGCACTTATATAGTATCAGCCGTATTCATAACGACAATTTGGAATGAAGTTAGCACAAAGTTTATTCATAATACACTTACCAGACTCTGGCTAACGATTTGCTAAACTCTTGTTAACGCCGTTTAATTTCAAACAATTTTGTTGTTTTTTTTTTAATTTACTGTCTGTTTATTAGTTTGCTTTTTTATTAATTTATTTAATTTTTAAAATGAATAATAAGATTTTGTTTAATTCCCAATTTTTAGTTTTGATAAATACACTGAAATTTATTGTTGGAGGATGATCTACCCTGCGGGAAATTTGTGTCAATTGGTCCAACAGACTGGTCCTGTGACTTGTGAAAATGGAACAAGTACGAAAAGAAAGGACTCATGACCAGCGCAAGAAGAACCAATCCCTTAACTGGTTTATGAAGAACGAAAGGGTAGAAAAAGAAATGAATTACAGTACAGTCTTCACCGGTGCTGCGAGACATTTTTTGGTACTTTCTAAAATTTGGTTCTTGAATTTAATACTACAACTTGTTTTACTGAAATAGTACAACATTGTATTGAAATTCTACTACATTTTAGTAACTGACACTAAGCACGTGCATTGAGAATAGATCTGTGACTGGTCATATGGTGTCAATTGACCCCTTCCAATGACAACCCCATGTAAAAGTGATAGGTCTTATTCATATAAAGTGTTAAAACTAGAACCGATCTCTACCACCGAAGACCTATCACGGGACTACTTTGGTGTCAGTTCGCTTCCCTCTAGGGTAGTTTCTATACGCATTTCAATGGTTGATTATGCTAGATCATCCGGAATCATTCTCCCAAAATTTTATAGAAAAGCCAAAGATATTAGCAAATAAAACTGCAGAGTGAATGAGAATTACAAACAATCAAAAAGATACGATATCAAAGCTTAAACAAAATACCAACAATAAACAGTGAATTTACTTTTTCTTACTTTCCCCACTACAATTGGCTGAAATTCTCCCAATATTAATTGTAGTTGTAATGGGTTAAGAAAAAACCAAATTAAAAACAAGAACAAATTGCTTTATTGTTTTCGCAAGAAAATTAAAAGAAAGCAATTTGCCAGTTCAGTTTTTTATGCACGTGCACTTGCAAATTTATTATCAAAGTAGTTTTTGGGAATACAGAATTTTGAGTTAATTTAATTTTCCTAAAAATTACTTTAATAAATTTTTAATATGTTTATATGTGGAGCCAAGGCGAATTCATGTGGACGGTGGTGGCGATATTAAAACAAGTACAACACCAAAAACTCAACGGTGTATTTAATTTGTTGCTTTCGTTGGTCGATATGTCATATACCCAAGCAACTTTTGTTATTCCTCTCACCTAATAAGAAAAAAAGGAGCAGAGTTGTGCTTTTAACGCCACCTGAAAAATTAATTCGCCTTGTGTGGAGGGAAAACAAAAACATTAAATGGCAAACGAGCGATGATTAATACAAAACGTGTTGCATTTTTGAGCAATATAATGTGACATTATTAAGATTCAGAGTTGATTTATTATAAGTTAGCAGAGTGATGCGTGTTTTTTTGTTAATAAACTCTGTGCTGCAGCAGCTCGTTGTACGTAGTGTACAAACTGTGGCGAACTTTTTGTTATGAATACGGCTGTATCGCGACCTTAGGACAGGTGCAAATAGAACCTTGTTGTCCTAAGGTCGTGGTGTGTATGTTATCGTCCAAACTTGCAATTTTTTCCAATTCTGCATTGAAATTGCACTAGTGTCCAGATTATGAAAATCTAGGGTTGCAATTTTTGTATTTTTATCTTGCTCTTTTTAAATTTATAAATACAAATACTTCTAAAGCCAACTACAACTTAAAAAGTGTGAGCAACAAAAATTTCAAGTCTGGACAATGACTACTCATGTTTAAAATCGCGATAAAATTATTTTTTTTTTACAGTTTTTCTTTATCGAACTTTTTATTCTTACGTGAAATAATTACTTTTAAGATCCTAATTACTATTTCGTTACAATACTAGCCGGATTTATAAATTTTTGTAAAAATTGGAAGTGAAGCAATAATTGGAAGTGAAGTATTAATTGGAAGTTCTGCTTCTAAGAACATTTTCATGTTACTCCTTTAAGTATGGGTAGTATTGGAACAGGTTTATTGTTTAAACATTTATTGTCATTAATCTGGAAATCAATAAAAAAATTTATTAATTTCAATGATATTTTTAGTTCGTCTCAGCGAGCGAAATGGTGATTTGGGCAAAGGGGTTCTTGAGGTCTTTCGCATCAACACTACAACATGGACTCCAGCATGTGTTAAAAATTGGGATCGGGCAGTATCACCATCGGCTGTTTGCTCAATGTTGGGCTATAGTGCGGTGAACGCAACAAGTGTTATCACGCAAAAGACTCACAGACCATTGCTCACTTCGGTTAATGTTTCTACAGACATTTGGAAAATGTACTCAAAAAAGAAATTTAACCTGATGAAGGAGTTTTCCAACTGTACGATTGATGAAGATTATCCTATAGTCGAATTGACCTGCTCCAACTTTGGTAAATATAACAAACTTAAAAATACAGAAGCTCATTAGTATTCATGTGAATTTTCTTTTAAATGTTCGTTAGAATGCGGCAAAGTTAAGAAAGCAAAACGTAAATTATCACGCCGCATAATTGGAGGTGCCAAAGCTCATCCGGGTTCATGGCCTTTCTTAGCGGCTATTTTGGGTGGCCCAGAAAAAATATTTTACTGTGCTGGTGTGTTAATATCTGATCAGTGGGTCTTAACCGCGTCTCACTGTATTGGCAAGTGAGTTAACATACAAACATATATTTTTTTTCAATTAAATCACACTCACTTTGTCTTATACTTAGCCACACTATAATCGACCTTGAAGATTGGACGATACAATTGGGCGTAACACGTCGCAATTCATATACGTATTCAAGTCAAGAAGTTAAAGTTAAAGCCGTTATACCCCATCCGTTATACAATACTGCGATAACGCATGACAACGATATTGCACTGTTTCAAGTAAGATTTTTTTTTTTACGGCCAATTTCAGTTAAAACACACTACATATTACTTTAACTTCCAGTTAACAATATCTTTTTGACAGTTTTTTTTATCCAAATTTTGATATTTTAATCAGGCTAAAGTTCATTGAATTTAATTTTTCATTAAATTATTTTTTATAAAGAAAGGAATTTTTACAACATGAAATGAATTAAAATTTATTGATATTCATAGATGGGCATTTTTCAGTACCAGTACTTTTTCAGTATTTTCTTTTTTTACTGATTACTGAAAAAAAAAACAGTATTCAGTAATTATTATTTATAATAATTTAATAAATAATTAATATTAGTATTTAATTTTTATGAAAAATTTAGACAAAATATAAGAATAATCTTTTTGTATATATATATATTTACTGAATACTGATTTTTTTTTCAGTAATCAGTAAAAAAAGAAAATACTGAAAAAGTACTGGTACTGAAAAATGCCCATCTATGTTGATATTTCGGGAATCTAACCCAGGCTTTCACGGACAGGTTACCTTTACACCGTTTAACACTCACAGCCAAGGCGAATTCAACTACAGGTGGTGTCGGAACTACAATAATCCAAAAACATCAGAAACAACATTGGATTTTTTGCATTGCATTGTTAGCACGAAATGTCAACCATACTTAGCAAAACACTAACAAATCAAAACAAATAAGCTCGAACTATCTAAATCAGATGCCGTTGCAACACAACCTGTAGTTAATTCGCCTTGCTCACAGCCATTGACGACTGTTGGCAGTCAATCGTCAAACATCAATCTTTAAACCAAATTGTATTTAACCTTTGGTAGATAGAAATTTGCTTTGAATGATTATCTACTTTAATTGATTTACATGTTCTTCCTTACTTCTGTTTTTTTCGTACTTTGTGACAAGAATTCTTCTTGAAGTCCAAAGTAAATTTTTCTGTTTTTCATGTTCATTTTTCCTTTTGACAGTTATAACTGATAGTTAATTAAAAAATAGTAATAGGTGTAGACTTAAATTAGGTACAGTGTTGCCAGTGCGCATACTATAAAAAATTAAATTTAAAATCTAAGAAAATAATTTTGTTCGCATATGCACATTTAAGCTTTAATAACAAAAACAAGTTATAAAACTAAATCTAAATGTCCACTCTTTTGATGACATTCAATTAAAAGAACAAGAATTTTTTTTTTAATTAATATGTTGAGTTTTTTTTGAACGAAATCTTTAAATAATCATTTTTATTGAATTCAGGTAAAAAAAATAGGTTTTTTAACAACACGGGAACAAATTTGAACTTTTTTTGTGCGGCCTGGAATTTCATTGTAAATTTTTACTAATTTGAGGTCGCTGATTTCAAATCGAATCTCCATTTTTCTCTATCAGCTCTAGTTTTGGAGATATAGCGTTATGTCCAAAATTAAGGCCCTTTCACTACATATATTGGAATAACTTGAAAAGGTGGACCATATTCAGTTAACAAAAAAATTCGAAACTCGGCAACAGTATTACATTAATGCCGTGCTTATATTGTTTTTAAATCTGCCCTTTAGTTTCAGAGATATGGTTGAATTTTTGAAAACAAAAAGGAAAATTTTGAAAAAAAACAAATTTTTTGTTCTTTAAAAATTCATAAACAATAAAATTGAGATAAAAATCATGGTTTTGGTCTTAAAACATTTATCTTAACATCATTTCGAGTGAAATGAGGTTTATTTCATTGTAATCGGTGCACAACTTTTGATTTAATTCACAATTTATTGAGATAACTGAATATCGATTTCCAATTTTAAGAACTAATGTATTTCTTTTGAACTAAATTTTCTAAAATGGTTATAGTGCATTCGAAATTAATGCAGTTTCTTTCTCTATTAAACTAAATTTTATAACAAACATCTTCCAAATTCTTATGTTTTGAGTTTCCAATTTCCAGCACACCCCTGTATATATAGATAAAGAAACGGTTTATTGGCAGCAGTTTTTACCTTCGTCGTCAAAATATGCACCTTTAGTCTAGAAATTTATTTATTTTATTTATTTATTTATTTAAAGTCTATGGAATAATCCTTGCAGACTAATTTAAATATACATATTACAAAAGAAATTGAACAGTACAAACATATAATTTAAGACTATCTAATTATTTATTTATTTAAATGTAATATGATATCTCTTCTTACGATGTCCAAACTTTTATTAAAATCAATGAACGGATATAGTTTATTAAATTCATTACAAATTCTACGAAATGGATCAAAGTTGGCATAATTACTGCAATAATATTTGATACTCAATAAATCATAATTTCTTAGTGACCGATATGGTATATTAATGTCAATTTTACTGAGAAGAAATTCCGAATTGATGCTACCATTCATCAGTTTCAAGAGGAAAGAAACATTTAACATGTGTCTGCGGCTTTTCAATGTAGGAAGCTTAATGAGAGCAAGACGATTCTCGTATGATGGTAACTTTTTATTTGGATCCCAACCCAAACCACGAAGACAAAATAGCAAAAATTGAACTTGAACTGATTCAATTTTGTTAGAGTGTACATGATATTGTGGATCCCATACTACAGATCCATATTCAAGAATTGGTCTAACCATTGTAATAAACAATTGTTTTGTTGTGTAGCCCATCGTTTAATGAACCCAAATACACCAGTAGCTTTATTAATTGTTAACGAAATGTGACTCTTAAATTCCAATTTTCCATCTAATAGTACGCCTAGATCGTTGAAACTATCAACCAATTCGAGAGCTGTATTATTCATAACATAGCGGCAATTAATTGGAAATGATCTTGTAAAAATCATATATTTGCATTTTTTAACATTTAGTTCCATTAAATTAATTTTACACCAAGTAGTTAATTGGTTAATGTCATACTGTAAAAGTGATTGTTGATCAGCATTGTTGAAGGAAATAAAGATTTTTACATCATCGGCATACATTAACATATTTGAGTGTTTAAATACAGATGGAAGATCATTTATAAATAATGTGAATAAAAGCGGTCCTAGGTGACTACCTTGAGGTACACCTGATATTACGTTAATATTATTGGAGAAAGAGTTTCGAAACTTAACAGACTGCTTTCTATCCTTTAAATACGAACTCAGCCACTTTATGATCGATGTACTAAAGCCCATACGATCGAGTTTAAAAAGTAATAGATCATGATTTACTTTATCAAATGCCTTGCTAAAGTCATTATAAATAACATCTGTTTGTTTCCTATTGACAAACCCTTCATTTACCCCAGTTGTTAATTCAAGCAGATTTGTAAGTGTAGAACATGATTTGCGGAATCCATGTTGCATTGGAGATAAAATAGAGGATACATGATGTGACAGCGTGTTGTATATAAGTTTTTCAAATAGTTTTGGTATAGCACTAAGCTTAGCAATACCTCTATAATTCGAAATATCAGATTTAGCACCAGACTTGAACAGCGGAATAATAAAAGATTCTTTCCAAATAGAAGGAAAATAACCCAACTTCAGGGATTTGTTAAACATGTAAGTCAAAGGAATATACAATAAATGCGAACATCGGTTTAAGATACAACTGGGAACTCCATCTGGACCTGCAGAACACGATAATTTTAACTTTTTCAGATATGTCCGAACTGTTTGCTGATTAATAGATGGTATATTAATAGTTGTTGATTCCGGAATTGTGTATGGATAATGGTTTTGGTTAAATACTGACGAAGAGTATGTCGATGCAAAAAATTCAGCAAACATATTGCTTATGATTTTATCATCTGATGATTCTGAATCTCCAAACTTCATAACCGAGGAAAAGTCTACTGCACGTCTTTTAGAATTAACAAACTTATAAAATGATTTCGGATCATTTTTCAAGTTATTTTTTACTTTTACTAAGTATTTATCATAAGCTAGTTGATTAGCGATAGTATATTCTGATCTTGATAAGGAATATTTCGTATAAGCACTCGACGTTCCATATTTTTTATAATTTTTGAACATTTTGTTTTTCTTGTTTTTAAGCCTAGAAAGATAATTTGTATTCCAGGGAGGACCATTAGATCTTGCAGGTAAAATTCTAGGTACAGATGTCAGAAAGCATTCATTAAGAATATGGTAAAATGTCTTTACACACAGGTCCATATCATCATTACAACGAGATAGTACGTTTATCCAGTCAATTTCTGCCAACTGAAGTTGCAAGTTATCGTAATTTGTACGGCTAAAACAAAAGATTTTATGATGTTGAGTTTTATTTTGATCATAAGTACAGGAGAAAAAACAGGATATTTCAAGCGTTGGATGATACATATCTTCAGGATTAGAGATTGGAGTATGACGCTGTATAAAAAATTCAGTTGGTTCATTAACAAAAACAAGATCCAGTATTCTACTAAGGGCATTTTTAATGAAGTTGATTTGGAAAAAACAATTATCAAGTAAACCGTATATAAATTCAGCTGATGAGTTAGAAGAGCGGGATGGAACCAAGTCATTAGAGTCAGGATTACCTTGCCATAATACAGACGGCATGTTAAAATCACCAATTAAGATTACTAAGTCAGATGATTTTAAGTTATTTACGATTAAATCAATTGCCTTCAGATGATCTTCATAAACAGTAATAGGCGAATTAGGTGGAATGTATGAACAAATAATGTAGAGGGATTTTTTATTTATTTTTACTAACACAGATATCATCTCAATATGTAAAAAATCTTTTAAGATAATTTCTTCGGAGGAAAACTCATTTGATATGGCAATTAAAACACCACCACCAGATCTTTTTTCCTTATTTTCCAATTGATTCGAATCAGACCCTGCTATGCAACTTTCTCTGTCTTTACGGAATATTTGATATTTAGGACAAAAAATCTCTGAATTATTAATTTTTTTACTGAGCCAGGTTTCAGTGAATATAATTATGTGATTATTGAAGCCAAAACTATTACAGTAAATTGATGAAAGTTTTGAATTTATACCCCTTACGTTTTTATAGACAATAGAAATTAGTTTTTTGAATTTAAATTTGAATTGGGAAGGCGAGCGTTATCCTCTTCACGATATTTGAATTCACGTACTAATGCATTTTTAGGCCAAAAATAAAAAAGGTTATTTTGTATCCTTGCGTTGAAAATGTTTTCATATAAAATTGTTGATTTTTTTAAAGTATTTCACTGGAGCTGAATTAAGTTTTTTTATACCCTCCACCACAATTAGTTGTGAAGAGGGTATACTAAGTTTGTCACTCCGTGTGAAACTTTTTTATTATTCATCTCAGTATATATATTCTGGGTCCTTGAGTAATTCTAAGTCGATTTAGCCATGTCCGTCTGTCTGTCCGTCTGTTGAACACACGCTCACTTTAGAAAAACTCAAAAGAAATAAACAAACTTGGTGTCAAATTGCTTGTAGTTATCCTAAGCAGTTTTGGATTGAAATCCAGCAAAATCGGTTAAGTAGTATCAGAGCTATGAATCAAAATGTGGAACCACCACCTAAAAATAAATGATAATTTTGTAACAAAAACTAACATAAATGGTGGAAAAATTAGTAGAATGATAAAAGATTTTGCAAAAATTCCTTTAATGGAACTAGAAAAGACACTGTAAAGTTTCGTGAAGATCGGTCCATAATATACCCTAGGCCCCTAAAACCTACAACCGTAACAAATAATGCTATCATAACAAAATTTGGTACATAAAAGTTTTATAGAACTAGAAATAAGACGGTGAAATTTTTTGAAGATCGGTCTATAATTTACCCTAAGCCCCATATAAACCCTACTTCCGGAAAACAGTTTAGTACGCCTAAGACCGTAAAAAATAATGCTATAATAACAAAATTTGGTACATCTCAGTATTTTAGAACTAGAACGCTGTGACGCAAAAACTAATTGCTCCGCTGTATTGAAAGTTATGTGTTTAAATACCAGACATTACTGCAGAATTTTGGGATGATTGGTTCATAGCTTACCATGGCTCCAATATAAATTGCTCTCCTGAAAATCATTTAAGTCAGCTTAAACTGTTACGAATCATGATACTTTACTCAAGCTATTTAAAATTGTTAAAAGCGTTCAACTTTCTGATTGTCGGTCTATAATTTAATATAGGTATAAACCGCAACCCATTTTAATGCAGATGTCTGTTTTTATAAATATTATAATAATAAATAGACATCATACAGTTAGGAGTGATTAAAACATTCGAGCTGGCGATGGAGGGTATCAAAGATTCGGCATAGCCGAATATAGCGCTCTAACTTGTTTTTTTTTTATTTTTTTAGAAAAAAAAATACAATCTTATGGTGTTTTCTTTTCTACAAAAAATGTGACATTTTATTTTAAAAAAATGCAATTTGGTGTATGTTTCTTAAAAATTTTGTCCCGTAAAGGGTGGCTTGCTTTATTCTAAAAAACTCACCCTTTTCGAGAGTAAAATTTTTAAGAAACAGACACCAAATTGCATTTTTTTTAAATAAAATGTCACATTTTTTTGTAGAAAAGAAAACACCATTAGAGAGAAAACACCACATCTAACAACCCTTTTTTAACTTGAACTTTTTTTTATTTGAATAAACAAGGTAACACTCTTTAAATTAATATAGATTATATATGGTAGGTACGATTACCATTATTTTAATATGTAAATTAGTACACAATTTTGTGGCAATAAGGAAAAAGTCTATTTTTTAAAGTTTCAAAGTGATTTTTGAAAATTTACTCCTAATTCACTTATCTGTGTTTATATTTTTTATAAAGTTTTAGTCCCTAAACTTTCCTAATGTCAAAGATCGGAAGTAAAATTTAATTATTGTTCCATATACTAATTCTAATCCAGTTTTTAGTTACTTTGTTAGCTAGCAAACGGGTAAGAACTACCATTGGCGAGGAGATTACATCTCCCCAACGGATTTTTCTTACTTGAATGCTTAAATGGTCAACTCGTGAGAGAAGTAGTGAAGCAAGAGGTTACACTTCTACTTTTACTACCGCGATCACATAGCCGAAGCGACCTTCGAGCGTGGATCTTTCTCTGCCAGTTGAAGATTTAAGTAGGTCAGTGTTAGTGGTGGTCAGGGAAATTACATTTCCCCAAAGCACACCGCTAGCTCCTAACGCAGCGTGCCTCTATTGCCTGGCCTTGTATCTCGATCAGTGTTCCCAGTTTTGGGGATTTATCCCCAAATTGGGGATTTTTTTTTAAAATTGGGGATACAAATTTCGTGAAAATCCTTAGGGGATTTTTTGGGGCAAAGCACTTTTTTCGCTGGGTATTTTTGGGGATAATTTATTATTATTAATATCATTTTTGCAATGGCAAGACCGATTTGGTCAAGATGTCGGTAAAAATTTTAGTCTTTTTTGTAGTTTTAAATATGCTTTTTGTACCAACTAGCGTTACTTCTGTTGAACTAAAATCAATATTTGAAACAGAATGCAATATTAGAATGTGACAAATTTATTCAATAATGCATTTTTTAAACAAACATTTAAAACAAAATTGCATTGGCTTATAAATAAGAAGATTATGGTTCCCTAGTTTTAGAAATGATAAAAATGTATTGACGCATAATTATTTTTCTTTTGCGTTTTTACGTAACCCTTGTTACATACTATACATGTATACTATACATATATACGTAGAACTCAAAGAATAAATAACATTATTTTTAATAATATTACACAAATGGATTTATTTAAATAAATCGATGCATGCATATTTTTCCATTGACATACATTTTTTTTTAAGAAAATGTGGGGATTTTTGGGGATAAGAAAATGGCTTTTTTGGGGATGAAAAATCGCAAATTGGGGATAAGGTCTAAAATTCAACTGGGAACTCTGATCTCGGTCTATAATTGTATTTCTGTGCTGTTTCGTATGTAAATAAAGTATACGGCTTATAACGTTGTAAACGACAAGCCTTTTATTTGCAAAATTGTGTCGTTACAGACGAACAGAATGAACATTAAATTGCCACTCATATATTAAACTTTGATGTCTGATGTGTATAATGTGATTTAATCTTTGTGTAATAGGATCAAGGTTCTTATTTTTAACAAATTATTTATTGTGACTTCATAGAGCTTTTTATCGTACTTAGAGATATGGTCATATTTTCTCAAATTAAAAACATATCTCAGTATAGAGTTATACGTGGATATAAGTTTTTTTTAGACTTCGTAAGTCACAGCTGGCATATATTTCGCATCCATATAATAATTTAGGTATTGAACTAGATTCCGCAAGTAGACTTCGAATATTAAAGGGAGTAATAGACTGGGTGTTCCAAAGAATTCGTAGCTTTGCAAAAGTTTTTCCAGCAGCAGCATTTATGTGGTCAGACCAGGTGACTGTACAATTAAAAGTGACACCAAGATTTTTAGCTGTACATACAGTTTCAATTTTTTGGTTACCAAGTAATCACGCTTATAACAAAAATGTTCGTGAAATTTTTGGATATAAAGTCGATTATCTTTAAAATATTTGAGCATTGAATCGAGGGTCTAGAATTATAGTAGACAAGAGGCTTCATTATTTTTTAAAGCCTCAAATCTTTTATTTATATCTAATGCATTTTCCATATCCGTTGATTCATATACATATTATATGATACTGTTCTGTTCTGATTTTATGCTCCTCTTTTTAATGTGTTATATCTCTTAGTTGCTATACAAAATATAAGCATAGAAAATTAAATTGTTCACAGGAAAAATTAACAGTTGATTTCATAAAAAAATTTGTGATATTATTCAAAAAATTAATTAAATTTGCACCAGAAAACAAATTAATTGTTTAATACAATTGATTAAATTTTTAATTAAAGCTGGTTTTATTTTGGATTAATGCTTTAATTACTAAACAATTTTGGGTGATTTTTTTGTGTTTGTTCAAAAATTTTCAAAAAAAAAAATTTTTAAAAGTATCGTAATATCGACACAAAGTATCGCCGATACCGATATATTGGAAGTTTCAACTATATATTAATATCGGTATTCGTTACATCCCTAATCAATTTATCGCGGACCTTAGGACAACAAGGTTATATTTGCACCTAAACTACATGTAAAAAAAAAACATTGTTGTCCTTAGGTCGCGATATTAAAAAAAAATTTTGACTATTTAAATTTTTTTAATACATATTAAGCATTGCGTTATTGCGATAAACAAGATTAATGTTATTGATTAATATGTACGCATGAACATGTGTGCACTTAATTTTATTTTAGCTAATTAGTCGTGTAGCATTTCATGAGTATCTACTGCCAGTTTGTTTACCTCCGCCCACCATGAAACAATTAATGCCTGCTTATTTGTGCACCGTTATTGGTTGGGGTAAGAGAAGGGATAAAGACCGTAAGTTAAGAAACTAGAAATTTAATTTTATTATACTTATTAAGTGAATTTGTACTTTGCCTATAAATAGCTTCGGCGTCATATGAGCCCATAGTGAACGAGGTTCAGGTTCCCATTATACGGCGCCAACAGTGCGATGAATGGCTGGACAATTTAACGGTTTCGGAAGGAATGATTTGTGCTGGGTATGAGGAGGGTGGAAAAGATGCCTGTCAGGTATAATTATTAACACTTCACATATGTAACTCGATCAAGGTTTGTTACTTTGCTGTTTTGATTTCAGGGCGATTCTGGTGGTCCACTTCTCTGCCCATATCCAGGAGAAAAGGATAGGTGGTTCGTTGGTGGTATCGTATCATGGGGTATTATGTGTGCTCATCCAAAATTGCCTGGAGTCTATGCTAACGTCATCAAATATTTGCCATGGATCAACGAGCAAATACAAAAATATTCCCGAGAAGAAAGTTACTCCAAATATGATGCACATCCTGGTGGTCCAGATATACTCTCCAATTTAGCAACAGTTTCACTTAAAAGCAACAAGAAGCCACAAAAATTAAATAATCCCATGGATGTCGATTATTACGAAAGTGAAGAGAAAAAACATAACGGAGAATATGCAAATTAAATAGGTTCACACGTTCACACATACATGAATTTATAGAGATCAAAAAAAAAAAAAAATTGGAAGTGAGAATGTGGTTATTTATGAATGTATGAGTAAGAGATAACAAGAAAAGGGATTTATTTTTTAATGGACAATAATACTTAAGAAAATAACGGAAATCGCATTTGTTTTTCTAACGAAAAAAAAAAACAGAATCAAATATTTTTGCTACTGGAAAATCATGTACTCTGAAAACTATCATTGTCAATTTTTTATTACAAGAAATCTTTGGGTCAATTTAATTGTAAACAAAATATATTAAAAAAACTAATTTATTATTAATGAAAAAAGCCATATCCGCCATATGCAAATATCAATGCACATTGTATGAAACATACACATATGCATGCACAAATTAAATATACTACGTGTGTGTGCCTATTGTCCCAGCAAACACAAATTCATGGGTTTGAAAAGTAACTAGATATTTCTTATTTGTTTTTAATTCAGAACTAAAAAACAATTTAAAAAAATTTGTGAAAAAAAATTTTTTAAGTTCTTTAAAGTGTTATTTTTTTTACTAACGTTTGATATTAAAGGATGGCTTTAATTTCAGATAATACTTAATTTAATATTACATATTAAACTTTTGTATTTGCTGGGGCTTATTTTTGTATACATACATACATACGCATGTACCTACATACATAAATGCATGTATACATTTAAAGTAGTGCACAGATACGTATGACTTATATTTAATTTTTAAAATAAGATTGCTGTTGTAGAAGTTTTTCAAAATGAAAATCACAAGACAATAAACAAATATTTAGTTGATAGGCTTCATATATATTAGACATACATACATACATACATTTATGCTAATGTAGAGTTAAATAATGAAATATCATTTTTATATAAAACAATAAGAAATGAAATCATTTTGATTTTGCTGATTGATACACACATATGACAATAAATATGAAAATTATTTTTAAGATAAGACAATAATAAATAAAAAAATTAGAATTGAGAATAAAAGGAACTAAAGACAATATTAAATCAACATTCACACATGCATACATACATACATTTATCTTTATACAAACATAAATGCATTAAAAATACATGGAAACATTTTCTAAACTCCAAAGAAATATTAGTTATGTGTAAAATATTTATACATACTAACGTGCATATACAAGTTGATAAAAGAAATCTTTAAGAAAAATATAACATAAGTTTTAGCATGTACTTCAATGTTGCTTTAAATCAGAAAACTACTATTTAAAAAAAATATTACAAATATTTAAAAAAAAGATATATAAAATACATTTATCCGGTATCAAATAATAAAAGAAAATATTTATAACTGACGTTTAAAAAGTAAAGAATAAAACTATTACATACTTATGTACATTTCATTACATGTAAAACAAAACATACCCTGCAGAAAATGTCACTAGTGAATCTGTACCGATTCACTATTGGCACAGTCACCAGCACAAGTGACTTATTATACCCCAGTTATTTATATACAATAGACATTTAACATGTGCGTGCCATTGGAAATCCACTACTGACGTTGGTACAGTGGACTAGGTAGTTCTTTTGGGAATATATGTAGACATTGGAACTAGAGAATCACTAGTATATTTTAGTAAGTCTAGTCTACACTTTTGGTACGAATACGAATTCATAACAATTTTTTTTATTATTGCTTCAACTTTAATAGGAATTATACTTCTCAGTTGTTATTGATAAAATTTTTTCGAATTAAAGGCAAATATAGTGGCATACGCAGCGTAGTGTAGACACTTCGTTGACGATGTCACTGAAATATTCAACAAAACTGGTGACTTGGAGACACTTGAACCCAGGTTTCCTTCAGGGTACACACATTTTCACATACACATACAAATCGAAAGAATAAAAGAGAATGTTCCGATTGTATCCCCTTCAAAATAAAGATGACTTCCAGAATATTTTTACTCAATACTCTCGTTTTCTGAGCTGTATCAAACTTAAAAAAGCTTATAAACATATCTTATTAAGACTTATTCGTTTAAATGTGAATTTCGGAAAAGTTTTATTATTTGCGTTCTTCTATAGAAGCCATGGTCTAATATGGATCGATTCTTATAAAATTAGTTAATGTTATTACAGTGAAAATAAAACATTTTTGAACTGAATTTGATTTAAATCTATACTAGTATGTTCTTATGGGAGATCATAGATCGACCTTAAAGCTGGAGGTCCATAGCACGCGTTTTTATAACCTTAATTGCGTTCTACGTTTCAAGTTACATGCAACTCTTTTTATGCAGCAGTAAAAATAAAATAAGTAAAAATAAAATTTAATTTGTCAAAATCAACTGATTTGTTCGAACGCTGCTTGTGACGCTTACAAAAGTAGAAAGTAAACCTACTTTTCGCCTCAAGGCATCTACGCTTTTGTGCATGTAACTTACTACGTATAACTACACAGATTCTACTTTTTTGACAGCTGCGTATGCTGCCTCCAGCTTAAGCCAATCAAAAAGTATGTACCAAATATTATTAAATTCGCTTTAAAATTGCGACCTGCACTTTATACATAAAGTTTACATGGACGCATAAGCTGCCAGTTGACCAAAAGAACGATCATAGGCTAATTGACGAAGAAATTGTACAAAAAAGTAGCTTTAGGACTGACAAACTTTAGCAGAAGCACATTAAACAAAAAGTGCTGTATTTTAGGGCGGGGAATTAAAGTAAACAAATAAAAAACCAGACGTTCTAATTCACAAAGGGAAAACACTTTTTTGGCAAGTGCAAAAGTGTTTTTAATAGGGAGAAGGATCCAAAATGACATTAGTGGCGCCCTCAATTTGATGTCGGATTAAAAATTCATAAAGGGAAAAAATAAAGCCATAGTGAAGCCATGGACAACAGTATATATGATGAGATCGGACTTTAAATGGAGGCTCTATATATAAAAATGCTATATTTTGAGGCTTGGCAAAAAAAATTTCATGTTGTAGAATTTTTATTGATATATTTTTCATCCCAGAGGTGCCTGGCACAACTTTTTTGCGGCAGAACCTGTTATCATAAATAGGTCAAAATAGAAACATTTGATTGTCAATGATATTTAAATTTAGTATTTCAAATACTTAATGCGGGGAATAACGACATTTAACATCGGAAAAATAAAGTGAAAGCTAAATTCTTTTACGAAGCTATCTTTTGTGTGGTTCTAAACAATGTCCCAAACATCTCCGTCAATCCATGCGCCGCCTAAAAAGTTACGCTTGGCCAAAGGTCAAGAAAACACGGGGTTTCGTAAAAATCTCGCTAACGATAACATTTATCGAAAAAACACTAATGATCAAATGTCTAGCTTAATAAATTGCCTAGAAAAAATATCCATGTAATTTTTTTCGGGCGACATACGGTTTTAAAGAAAATTCGTTTAAAAAAGTTGAAACGTACAGTATGCGAACCAACGTCTCACAGTGGAAAAAATAGAATTATTTAAGGACTTGTATTCTAGCTCAGGTTTAAGGTTTGTGGGTCAATAAACATATCAATAGAGCCGCCATACGTTCCCAAAGTAGGGCACCTCGACCTAGAATTCTTATTTTAGCTCGATCTTTAACATTTTTTTATCAATTTAAATGTTATGGGCGGGCGAGTTCTATACAAAAGTTAGCAACATGCATATGTTATATCTTATAGTTAAGGATATATCCGACTTCAAAACTTTAAATTTGGTATTTTTGACCTACCTTGGTAGGTATCTGGTAAGTCCCCGCAACCAAAACAGTTTATTAGAAAATAGAAGAGTTGTGTTCATTTGGTGCTGGCAAAATAGTGACTGATAATTTTATGCCAACATTTAAAATACAAGTGCAATTGTGCACGTTCATTATTATAAGTTTCTACACAAATACTTTCTTGGAAACTCTGACGAAGAAGTAAACACCAGACACGCAATTACATTAAATAATTTCAAATATACATTTGTTTCTAATGTTTAAAAGTAAATAATTGTTTTTTAATTATTTTTGAGTTATTAACTAATTATTATTTTTTTCTTATTTTTACGCTGGCGTTTAAAGGCACAAAACTAAAGAAGAGGACGGGATGCAAATAAAATATATCCTAATAATGTTAATTACTTAAAAGGAAATTTTTTAAATTTCAAAACTTTTCTACGAGAATTTTTATAGATTTAATAAGTTTTGATCAAATCGAAATAATTTGTTAAGAGTACTTTTTGGAAAAGCAGTATAATAAACACCTATACATAATAATAATACATACATCCATGGACACACATACAAACACATTTGGAAAATACATACAATTCATAAGTAAATGCGTGGGTTTCAGCTTTAAAAATAAAAAAATACTTTAATTTAATATAAGATCATCTCACAAAAACTATCTTTACATTATCGTTCATACAAACAGTATCGGGCAAAACATAAACAAAAGAGGCGTTAATCAAATAATATCCATAATTTTTGTAATATTAAAAAGGTTACTACGAAAAAAAAAAAATAAATTCTCAGAAATATTTTATATTAAAGGGCCAACAAAAACAGATGATTAAGGTCCAATTAATAATTGGACCTTAAGTTTTCCTTTCTCTTACGGAACTGAAACAAAACTTGTTTGTCTTTACAACACAAACTAAAATTATATTTAAAAGAAAAGTAAGCGCCTAAAATATTTTGTATTTTTTAATTATTTTTTTTTAACCCACATTTTTTATATACATACATACATACATACATATACATATAAGCGAACGCTTTTAAGTAAGATTCGGATCCCAGTTTTGAGGACGGGAACAAACCTTTTATTCCACACATTTTAATAAAATTTGCACGAAGTATAACATTTTTTAGATTTCTTGCATTATTTAAATAAATTTAGACTTAACCGGCCTAAATTAAACCCATAAAAAGGGAAACCCATTTTTTTTGCCAAAAACATATTTATGTGAACAAGGTAGTCGTATATTAACAGTTATGAACTTTCAAGCTACACACATTTATCAATGTCATGATAGTCTGCATATACTATTTAGCTAAAGAAAATTGGCTAAAACATGGGTCGAGCTAAAAGTACCCTGCAGGAAATGTCAGTAGTGAATCAGTACTAACTCACTATTGACGCAGTCACCAGTACTAGTGACTTATTATACCCCAGGCAATGTTATTTACAATCGACATTTAACATGTGCGTGCCATTGGAATTCTACTACTGACTTTGGTACTACTGACTAGGTAGTTCCTTTGCAAACATATGTAGACATTGGAACCAGAGAATCGCTAGTACATTTTAGTAAAAGTAGTATACACTTTTTGTAAGAATACGAAATCATAACAATCTTTTTTTATTATTTCTTCAACTTTTATAGGAATTGTACTTCTCAGTTGTTATTGATAAAATCTTTTTCGTATTAAAGCCAAATATAGTGGCAAATGTAATGTAGTGTAGACACTTCGTTGACAATGTCACCAATATAGTCGACAAAACTGGCGACTTGGAGACGCTTGCACCCAGGTTTCCTTCAGGGTATATTCGAGCAAACAGGACACCTAGAGTAATAATAAATTTGCTTTTTCGGTTATCCAATCTGATCATGATAGGAAATATAATTGTTATCTAAAATGAATCGAATTGAAATCATAAGACTTCATTTAAGGACTACGCTGCTTGAAACATTGTTGTGTTTTGAAGTCTACAGTTACAAATCACTATCTAAAAAAAGTTAAAAACATTTTTAAAGTTAAGGATATTCAGAAAAACGTTGATATGCTGCTTTTATTTCGCACAATCTCATACACATATCAACCATTGTATAATAATCTGCCAGGTAAGCTCGAAGCAACAATAAATGTGCAATAAAAAACAACAGGGCTTTTTATTGTTGTTTTTTAATTGGAAATGTCAAATATTGTTGTATTAGATAGTATGTGTGTGTGTGTGTGTGTAAACAACATTTAACAGTTCCTATTACAGTAGGTAATGGATATAAGAAATTAAACAAAAACCACGGAAATGTTTCTTATTAGCGTTTTTCTTTTAAGCAATTTTTTTTTTAGAAATTTATTTCTAATAAAAGTATTTGCTCTTAAAAGAAATTTTTTTCTTATAAAAGTTTATACTATACCATAACAAAAACGTGCATTCAAATTATTTGCGTAAGACAATACCGTATTGCCGTGTTTTCTTATACAGAATACGTTTCATATTGACACATGGAAAAAGACTCGGTGCTCTTAAAATACTTTTTTAGTAGCGTTTTTTTATTAGATGTTCTTATATCCATTATCTACTGTATAAAACAATAAAAAAAAGCCCTGAAAAACCATAGAAAAAAAATAATATATAGGAGATTGTGCGAATCAAAAGCAACATATTAACGTTTTTTTTACATCCTTTTTAATATCAACATTTGTTGCTTTTGCTTTGCACAACACTGTAGTACACAGAAACATACTCATATATTATATAAAAACGACACGTCTATTAATTTCTAAAAATTATTTTAATGAAAATTATGTACTAAATGAAAGTATAAATAAAACTCGGATATACACATTAAGTGTAGTAGGTTACCTACTTATACCTCAAACTTAAGATTCAATGCAAAACTTCATACGCATGTATTTATGTATGTACTCGTATATTAGGGTGGCTTCTTTCTTTAATTTTTCGCTGGTTAACTGGATCTGAGGACAAATTATACAGGTAGACGTTCTAAAACTTTTTAAAAGTTTTCTTTTGTTTTTTTTTTGCATGCTGAAGCCGAATATGAGTTCAGTCACGTCACATTTGTCAGATAACGGTTTATTTGTTTTATTAATAAATACCTCTCTTTCAGCCGCCATCCAAAGTCAAGTGTTGGCTTAAAAAAATTAATTATTGCTTGGATGAAAGGGTACTAAATAACGCGTCGATTAGTGGCTCTAGACAATATCATCGTAAAGTTAGAGGGTAAAAATGAAACACAGAAATGTTCCTTGTAGGATTTTACATAAATCTTCTACAGACACTATACAACTAAAATGGAATTATTTTCTATGCCGCTTCATCATAAGATTGTGCCAAATCGGGGGAACTTTAACTGTATTCTGTGACTTTAACATCCACTGAAATGATTTTCCGACGTAAATTGAAAATTATTTATTTCGTAGACTTTTTTTCTAAAGAGCAGATGATTACGATTAGAAGCTCTCGTACTAGACTTAAGTTATTGATACCAAATGAAAAAGAAAAAATTTAATTATAGCAAATCAAAACCTTAAAATGCTTTTTTATGACTTAAGACCTTTTTACTTTACGATAGTTTTTTTTGCAGTGGCTTCGTCAGATGGAAAACCCATATGGCTATTTCCAAAAAAACGTCAACCACAAAAAATGGAAAAAAAAAATTTTTCTTTTCAAGATTTATTTAGAGAATTGCTTATATTTTTTTAATATGGGCAATTCTATTCTAGACAAATTTTAACATTAATTTTTAAATCCCACCATTTGTCACTTTTTTGATTCCAATTTAAAGTAAAATATCTATATTTTATAATAATATAATTTTTTTAGACGTAAGCTTAAATAAAAAGTTGTTGTGCACTTCGAATCATTAAGATTCATAGATTTGGCGCGAACAGAAAATTCATTGCATGTTGCACCCGTCATGGCTTAAAGAGCGAATTTCTTATTATTGGATTATATTTTTCTACGATGTTTGATTTGATAATCATCGTCTGATATATCATATTTCACAATAAAAAAGAATAATACAATAAAAGTTTAAAAATTAACAGAGTTTTGTGTTTTTGTGGTATGATCTTATGAAAGTGGGCCGATTTGGTTGCACCCGTCATGCACTTTAAAGCTCTCTCGTGGCTATTTGATCGTTTCATATAAATTCTTGTAAGTAGATAACAATAGTATATAAAAAAATGTTACCAAATGTTACACATTTGCAATTAAGTTATTTCTAGAAGGAACTTAATTGCAAATGTGTTTCTTTCTATTAGTAAAAGACGTTTAAAGCGTCTAAATGTTGCACCCGTCAGAATAGAATCGCCCATATATGCGTATAAATAAATTGATTCGAAAAAAAAGATAAATGGTAAACGAAGTACTACAACTTTTAGCACATACTTGTGTATATGTATTAGAAAATATGCATTTGGAACAACAATACTCTAATCTAAGGCATATTTATGATCTGAAAAACATTTTTTATTAAGTTTCTTATATAAAGGATTATAAATAGCAACATAAAAAAATTTTAAATCATGGTGGAAAAATTGTCCCGTTTACAATTTCTTTAACAATTTATTTAAAAAAATGTAATTCATATTTTATTTTGAAATCGAAACCATTTTTAGGGCACATTAGTACGCAACATTTTAAAATTAATCCAAATAAAATATTGTGTCAGGTTTCGCAGAAATCACTGTTTAAACGGTTACCCCTTAAAACCCACTTCCGTTTTTTGTCCCGTTTACAATCACTGGTTTTTTGCAATTATCTCGGAAACCACGACAGTAAGCGAAAAATTTCATTTGCGGAAATTAAAGAGCTAATTGAGAGTTAAAAGAATCATTAATTTAAAAAATAAAATCAGGTTGTTTTTTACAGTTTTGTCAATATAAACGTGTGCGAATGTCCCGTTTACAATCTTGGAAGTGCCCATATGTAATTGCGCATGTCTGTCAAAATTAGCAAATGCAAAAGGTTTATAATTTTTGCTTTCACATATTCGACAGATTTCATGTTTTTCTATGCATTTTACGGTTTGTATGGGAGGTACTATTAGGAGCAGTGATAGGGCTTTGAATCTTTTCAAGAAATGTTTGTTATATAAAAATAGTTCAAGTCAGTCATAGAAATTAAGCCCCGATGGACACGTGCTTACGTTTTAGGGTCCCAACAAGAATTTCGTGTCAGAAAGGTTTTTCGTACGGAAGCCATGTTTAGATATCGAGAAAAAATTTAATTTTATTAAAATAATGGGGGCTTAAAGAACATTTGAGCTGTATAGGATCTATAGTAGGAATAGGCAAAAAATATCGATATTTTTTAAAAAAATAATCGATATATCGCCGATATTTAAAATACCGATATATTGGCAACACTGCAAGGCATCATATTTTTTTTTAAACTAATATGAAGATCTATAACTCCCCGTCTACAGCTGACATGATTTGCTGTTATAACATGTTTATAAAAGCGTTGTTAAAACATTTGCATTAACAACCGTGTTATAACATGAGAAAACCTCCAACATGATGAGTCTATACTTAACACTAACATCATATAAGTGTTAATATTAAGCACTTCATGTCAGTTGTAGACTGCATGTATTAGAATAAGAACTAAGAAAGAAGCGGGGTTTTCACCTTGCAGATTTCTAATTAAAACAGTAAAGTCAAACGAATTTGAAAAGATTTATTTTATTCGGTTTTGGAGCAATATATGCGCCTATATATATTTGGAATAATAATAAGATTTGTGCATATTTTTAATTTGGCAATACTTTCGATATATCGATATTTTTGAAATAATAAATATCGATACTCTTAAAAAATATAGATTAGATTTTTTTTATTTTGCCCATCCCTTATCTAAAGTTTTTAAGTTACTCAACGAAGTGTCGTTTTTATCGAAGTTACTTATGAGGGCCTGCACCGCACAAAAAATTCTCCGATTGGCCTGAAACTTTCCACATTTTTTTTTTTTTTAAATAAAAATAAAAAATTGGTAGGTGACCAACTTCAAATACATATAAAAACCATTATATTTTGCATGTCGTTTTATATGATGCTAAAGAGGCTTGCGAAATGCTATGGTTTTTTTCAAACATATATATATAGTTGTCAAGATGAGAATGCAATCGGGTGGCAAATGTTATTTTCTGCCATAAAAACCAAAAAAGTCAATTACGTGGTTAAGAAAGAAACGGGACAATATATATGTTTTTGTACCTTTTTATTTTACAAAAAATTAAATTTGGTGGAACAAGTTTTACTCTAAATAATATCCCTCCAGTCCGCAAAATCGCTTGTAGTCCTGAACTGCCTTTTTTTGTTAAAATAATTTCATTACATTAAAAATATGAATTTGAATCAATACACTTATAAGTACATACATTAATACATACACTTAGCCACACATCCATTAAAACATACATATATAGTATATGCAACTCAAAACTATTGTAGCTTTATAATTTCGAAAATGAAGTGTTGTATACATGAATTTATATTTACATATATTATAGAATATACATATATATAAAAAAAACTATATACACATAACTCATATATATATACATAAATAATATACATTTATATATATATATATTTATAGGAATAATAAAAAATAAAAAAATTGCAAAAACTAAATGAAAATAAACCTAAAAAAATAAAAGATAAATATAAAAAGTATATACGACTATAAATGTAATAAATATGTAACTAAATATTATAAAAAAAAAATTACAAAATAACACAACATGTAGGTGTTCGCTTTACATACAAAAGTTTAATTGAAAAAAGAGAAAAAAACCAAAACAAATAACATTAAGTATAGAAAATTAAAAGAGATAAAAATCTAAAAAAAAAATAAAACAAAACAAAACAAAACAAAAGGTGTTATGTACAATCAATCATGCCAGTAAGTTAATACACACTTATTATGTATTAATTATTTTACATGCAAAAGTATTTTAACTTGAAGAAATACTACATATTTTATTAAAAACATACATACATACATACTTATATTATTTCTTATTAGTTAAATGTGACATTTTAAGAATAGCTACAAATATTTGATGTCAAAAAGTTAATGAAGCCAAATGGATGTTAAATAAATTTACATATGTAAAATATTGCTCATATGTACATGAAAAGTATGTAAAAGAATCGGCCCAAAACTAATGTACTTAGGGACTTTTGTCAATTTTTTAATTAAATAATGCAGAGATACTAAAATTTAAATAACACTTTTCTGTTTTTTTTTTTTGGAAAAAGTAACGCATAAAAGGTACTTTACACTATCACACAAGTCTAAAGAATTTTGACGAAAATGCATCTCTAATCTTTGTAATTATTGTTTTAAAATTTAAAAAAAACAGTGTTCGAAAATAAACAATAAATATCGCTCCTTAGTTTTCGGTTCGATAAAATTGTGGAAAACACAAACGCTAATAGTGTTTGTGTAGAAAATCATTAAAAAAATAACGTTTCCCTGTAAGTCACCTTTCGAACAAAAATATAATACTGTTTTTATCAAACTCAACAAAAGAAGAGAACATTTAATTCCAGCGTTGCCATTTTGGTGCCTTTCGGGTATTTTTTGGTGCTTTTTTGCTTATGCAATACCCGAAATTTTGTTAAACACCCGTTTTTGAAAAGCGGGTATTTATAGTGCTTTTAACAATTTCTCACAGTGCTTTTAATTGCCTTTAACAATATTTATTTTTTTTGTACCATTTTTTTAAAACTTCGATTATATTGAGGATGATTAAGATGAGATTTGCTATTTGAGGTACATTTTTGGGAAGGCCTGTAAAGATTTTAAGGTATCAAATGATAAAAAAAGTGATAAAAGAAAGTTGCATTCGTTTTACCAAAAACTTTATTTACGAGGTTAGAGCTAGGCTTCCTAGCAATTTGGCAATTTTACAAAACGTTTACTTTTTAGCGTTGACAACATATTTTTTTTATTAAAATTTGGGCTGTCATTAAGTTTTATAAAGAATGGTCGGTCACTGCAAATTTTCGGTAATTGCAACAGGCCAGATTTTTTCTAACTACAAAAATCTAGCTCACACTTTATTACTGTTTTATAACCAATTCAAACTCAGCTGATGATCCAAATGATTTGGTTGATATAATTTTTATTGAAGGTAATAATAATAAATTTAAAAATGTTTAAATGAAAATGGTCACCCATCAACGCAATCGCCTTTTTTAAATTTTGGAGGTATATAATATTCAGCACAGCCGAATGCAACTTGTTTTGTGTTAGGCTTATTTACGCTTTTTATACCCACACCACAATAGTGGAGAGGGTATTATGCATTTGTGCTGATGTGTGTAACGCATTTAAATATTTGTCCTAGACCCACCTTAAAGTAAAGAACTAACGATGTCCGTCCGGCTGGCTGGCAGGCTGGCTGGCTGGCTGGCTGGCTGTTCATGTAACCTTGTGCGCAAAGTACAGGTCGCAATTTTGGAGATAATTTGATGAAATTTGGGTCATAGGTTCTTATTGGCACAAGGACTAAGTCTAATGAATCGTAGGACCACGAGGGAAGATAGGGGGAAATTTCTTCCTCTCAGAAACTATCAAACCGATTTCAATGAAATTTAAAACATAGATAGATCCATATCTATATGGAGACAAAATGTATAAATTTTTAAAAAAATCGGACCGCGAGGGGAGATAGGGACAATTTCTGCCTCTCAAACCAATTTTAATGAAATTTAAACCATAGATAGATCCATATCTATATGGACACATTAGCTATACAGTTTTTCAAAAATAGGACCACAAGGGGAGGTAGGGGGCAATTTCTACCTCTCACAAACTTTCAAACCGATTTTCATGAAGTTTATAAACATAGATAAATCTATATTTATATGGACACATAAGTATTATGTGTTTTTAAATACTGTGGTGTAGGGTTTCATATGGTCGGGCTTGACCGACTATACTTTCTTACTTGTTTTTGTTCAAAATAGTGCTTTTTATTGCTTTTTGCTCTCAAAAAGTTGGCATCACTGTTTAATTCTGTTCGGTATTTTTTAAATCCACAAACTTTATAGTGTTCGGTTCGGCTCATTAATGTTCGTCCCTTTTGGCTGGTAAAAAAACTAAACATTTTTTACAAAAACAAAATACACATACGACAAAAACAATGAGAAGCCAGCAAAATAATTTTACACAAACAAAACGTATATACAATACACACACGAGCTGTTCGTGGTGCGGTCGTTGCCAAAATTGTTTGTTTGTTCATTTCTTTATCAATGTAAAAAAAGAAACATTAATGAACATTAAAATATACTTAATGTTTGTCTACAGTATCACTACAATTGTTCTGTTTTTAACGAAGAACATAATACAATATAATGTTCGGTTCTTTCTTGAAAATAGTTGCGAACGGTATTGAGGGTTGTGTTCCTCTACACAATCACTAAAAAATTGATATCGTTCTTGGGTGTGTGAGCCGAACGCCAAATAATGTTCTGTTTATTTTCAAGCACTGAAAAAAACAATAACAACTTTTCATGACAAGGTTGTATTTTCATCACAAGACGTTAGACTTGTGTGATAGTGTAAAGACCCCTAAAAAGTAACATTACGATTTACCCATTAACAGCTTCGCCTACAAAATGTTGCGTAATCAATTCCACCAAAAAAAAAAACCAAAGAATTTTACAAGGGATATTTCAAAATGAACGCATTCACATTTAACTAAATGGTACTTGTTACACACTACCTTTCAAAAAGCTAAAATGTCACTAGTTACAATTTGATTATATAAAAGGGTAACAAGTTAACCTAAGCGCTGGATGCAAAAAAGAGAAAATTTTAAAAAAATTTGTGAACTTGTCAGAAATTTATTTTCATTAAAAAATATTTCTCTTTTTGGAATCACTTTTGTGATTATTTTTTCATTATACCTTAAAAAAGTAGTTATGTAATAGCTTTAACTATGTAAAGCAAATAGTAGCGAAGAAAGCTACTAAATAATGAGTGAAAGATGTGCATTTTGAGAAAAGCGAAGTTTTTACTAGGTATTTAATGAATAACTTTTTCGTTCTGATTTTATTTAAGGTTGGCATTTACTAAAGCTTAGACTACAGTTTGGAAATATGTTTGTTTACATAATGTAATGTCTTTCAAATGGTGAACATTGTTTGCTTCGATCTAACATGATATTTCCAGAGCATTCTCCATAACTTTTCTTAGAATTTCAGGTCCCAGCGACCTAATTTCTACTTGGAAATTCGTTGGATGATTCTTGGCCTTACCATTTAGGTTGCCCCAA
Source organism: Pollenia angustigena (assembly GCA_930367215.1). Taxonomy (NCBI): domain Eukaryota; kingdom Metazoa; phylum Arthropoda; class Insecta; order Diptera; family Polleniidae; genus Pollenia; species Pollenia angustigena. The sequence continues at coordinate 232,022,963 of OV884060.1, forward strand.
AGAAGAATTTGGATGCCGCTAAGTCGGGCGAATGTGGTGGCCAGTTAAAATCAGAAAAAAGCGATATTATTTGATCGCCAAAAAGGGCCATAGACGAGCTTTAAGAGCCTCATATTTTTATTATTCTATACCTCGAGCCTTAAACAAATTTCAGTAATTGCCCGGTATTGAATGCCATTTACCGCAACTTGTTCATCGTTTTCGAAAAAATATGGTCCAATAATCGTTTCTAAAGTTATTCCGCCACAATTCTGTGCATCTAATTAGGTGCATTTGATGCGCAACCATTATTCTTGGATTTTGGGTACCCCATATTCTGCAATTTTGTGTATTCATGTGACCATTGAGGTGAAAACATGTCTCACCGCTCATTACTGCCCGTCTACACTGAAAAAATTTTCTTTGCAATACCAATGAATTTTGACATTAATCCCATTAAAAATTGCATTAAAAAGGAACCTATGCAGCGCTTCGTTGGATCAATGAAACCTGTTTCATAAAATGTATTTAATGAAACATTACATTAGATCTACGAATATTATTCATTGGATGAATACTTTCAATAAAGTAAAAAAAAAAAAATTTTTATTTTTTCTTACTTTATTTTATTTTTCTGTCTCTGGCGGGAATCGATCGCGCAACCTCGGCGCTAATAGACAAGCTCACTACCAGCTAGCCTAGGAATGGGATAAAAATATCGATGTATCAAAATATCGATATTTAAAAAAAATCGATATATATCGCCGATATTTTAAATACCGATATATCGATGTATCGATATTGAAATACCACTATCGAATTCGATGTTTTTTAAAGTCATTTTTCATTAAAAACTCAACATTTTAGCCGTTTTTCAAACAATATGTACTTAAAAATTGGCATCACTGCAAGCATCATATGTTTTTTACCCTAATATGAAGATATATAACTCCTCGTCTACAACTGACATGATTTGCTGTGATAAGGTTGGGATCACACTATGAAAGTTTTCTTTCAGAAAGTCTGAGTTTATTGGTGAGAGGGGAAGAGAACATGCTTTTCTTTTCTCCTCTCTCACCTATAAACTCAGACTTTCTGAAAGAAAAATTTCATAGTGTGAACCCAGACTAACATGGTTATTAAAGCGTTGTTAAAACATTTGCATTAACAACCGTGTTATAACATAAGAAAACCTCTAACATGATGAGTCTATACTTAACACTAACATCAGATTAGTGTTAATGTAAGGCATTTCATGTCAGCTCCCAGTAAAAAATGTGCTCCAAAAGGAGCAGGTTTAATGTATGAATTCATACCTCAAATCGATTCAAAACTGCTGATGGGATGCCTGATTTTTGTATGGGGTGTCCGGTTTGGAGGACTATTTTTTGCTGATAGTAAGCGCTTCTTTTAACATTCAAACAAAGCACTCCTTAAGTACTTTTTTAATGGCTAACTATATTAACATATTCTTTAATGTTTTGCTTTTACTTCTTTAAATGCCTTTTTCAATAATTTTCGCAAACCATAATATATTTTTATTTTTTCGCACTAAAATAGCAGCTTCTTCGTTTTCAGCACTAAACTAGCAGCTTTTTGTATATTTTATTCTTTATCATTTACTGCTGTATAAGAGCTCTCTCATTGAAGCGCTCGATTATGCACTTTTTCTCTTAACTGCTTTAATAAGCCCAATTTTTTTTTACTGGGTTTTAGACTGCATGTTTTAGAACAAGAATTAAGAAAGAAACGGGGTTTTCACCTTGCAGATTTCTAATTCAAATAGTAAAGTCAAACGAACTTGAAAAGATTTATTTTATGCGGTTTTGGAACAATGTATGTGCATATATATATTTGGAATAATAATAAGATTTGTGCATATATGTATATATATTAAATATTTTAATTTGGTAATACGTTCGATATATCGATACATCGATATTTTTTAAATAATAAATTTCGATACTCTAAAAAAATATCGATTCGATATATATAGATATATTTTTCCAAATTGCCCATCCCTAAGCTAGCCTACTGGGGCAGTGTAGTTTTTGGATAAAAAAACTATGTTTTTACTCAATTAAAGGTTTGATAGAAAAAGTTGCAAAATTTAAACTTTTGTATTATTTGTTTTCCAGATCCAGGCCTGTTTCTTTTTTTATATTTTTGATATAGACAAATTTAGTTTAATATATATTTTATCTTTTCTGGTTGCAAAACTTAGTAAAAATTTAAGAAACTATTAAAAATTGTGTGTGTCCCTATTATTTTTTTCGAAACTGTATGTATGTACATGGTGGCGCAAAATGTGCTATGTAGTTTTAATTGTTGTTAAGTTTTTTATTTATGCAATTATTACTATTTTTTAACCGCTGGGGAATTTTTTGGTTTAGGCTTAAAAAAAATATCCTGTCAGTGATGGCCATTTTCTGTTTCGGACATATGTGTTCCTTTAACATAATTTCCATAACTTTTCGTTTTACTAACAAATAATTTATATATTTTCACAAGAAATTAAGGTTTTCTAAAGGCGAATTCACAAAACAACCCTACAAGAAATGAATGAGCGAGTAGTCACATTTTTCATTTTGGTGTTAAGAAAATGAAAAAATGTGACTACTCGCTCATTCATTTCTTGTAGGGACATTTTCTTTGATCGCTACTTTAAAATGTTTACATTTATTTTTTGCTTTAGTGCTGCCAAGTTTATTTTTGATTTGAGAATAACACTTGACATTAATTTTATATCAAATTGATAAAACATTGTATGTCAAATGCTTAAACTCAAATCATTATCAATTTGTATTCAAATATTAAAATCAAGCAATTGGAAATGGTTCTTAAAGTATGCTTAATATCAAAAATAAAACCTTTGATATGTTTGAATTCGTGTATGTTGGGTACTTTCAACAACGATTATTAAATCTATCATATTTTTATTGGACCAACCAGTAAAATCGCCATTATTTTATTAAAAAAATTAGACATTTAGGCCCTTTTTCACAACTTACCGATAGCTAAAGGTAGGATTTTATCGGCCGTATAAAAAGTGTTCCATTATTACAACTTTACTTTAACCTACCAGGTAGGATAAACCTTAATTTAGGTTATCTTTCACCTTAGGTTAAAGTAAAGTTTAAATAATGGAACACTTTTTATAAGGCCGCTTAAAGTCCACTTTTAGCTATCGGTAAGTTGTGAAATTGTACGAAGAAAAAATATTAAAATTAATTGTTTAATATAAAATAAAATTGTGATGATTTAAAAAATGACAATAAAAATTCAATAAATCTGCTTTAATTTTTTATACTTTGCTTTACATATAGAGTTAATAATAATAACAACTAAAAATAAGTTAATTATTTAAAACGAACTCTATTGAATGCATTCGTTTTTAAATTTATAATTGATTGTTGAAATAATTTGTTAACGTATAACTATTCTTTCATTAATGATTGTGTACTTTGCTAAAGGGTACTTTACACTATCACACAAGTATTATAAAAACCATAACAACTTATCATGACAAGTATGTCCTCAAAATACGTAGGACTTGTGTGATAGTGTAAAGTACCCTTAAATAAAACCAACTTTTTAATTATTTTGGGCCACCCAAATACTATAAATTTATAAAAATTTTCCAACTCTGCACTATTTTTTTAAAATTTTGTAAAAAAAAAAATTATAAAACTTAAAAATCTTACAAATCCGCTTGCAAGGCACCTCTTTCAACTCCAAACATGAACAAGGCTTCGAAGAGCCGATCTTCCAGCCCCCTTGGGCAAAGACCATCTAAGCATGTATATTCTCCTAGAGTGGGACTGGTTTTTGGTTTTAAGATGTTTTCTACTTATTGTTGGGCCTACATTAGGCGGATTTATTAAATCAGTATGGAGTATAAAAAAATGGCGGCAAAAAATTTATTTTTTTGAAAATAATTTATGGTTGAACATTCACAATATGTATATAAAACATGTATACATATTTAAGTTGACAACTCTATAATATAAAAAGTTCTGTTTTTTGCGCACTACACCCGAATAATAGGAATTTTAACGCAAAACTGTTGTTTAATTAAATTTTTATAAAATAGTGAAATTTGCATAAAATTGGTTCACTGATTCAGTGCATTTATTAAAGCGTAAAAAATACCAAAAACATTAAACGTTGTGTAAAAATCGATAGGTTTGCAACAAAGAACATTGGGACAAAATAGTTCTAAAATGGAGCTTAATTTAGGGAAGGGTGATAGCTACGGTAGCCATTAACTCTGTGGAGAAATAGGGTACACATTTTATGGATTTAAATAAAGGTTATGCGGGATTTCAAATGTAACGGTTTTGAGATTTTTTCGAAGACCAAACATTGTTTGATATTGAAAAACTCTTTCTGTTGGCGAATTTGAAGCTGGCAGAGGAAATGTGTGTAACACATACAAATTGGGTCCACCTTTTAGTATAACGTTCAACTAACAATTTCTGAGTCGATCTAATGATCTTCGTTCGTTCAGCTGACTGGCTGGATGCCCATGTTAATCTTGTACGAAAAGTACAGGTCGCAATTTTGAAGATAATTTGATGAAATTTGGTATGTACGTTTTAATACTCATAAGGCCGAATCCTATTGAAAATAGTGGAAATAAGCCCATAATTTCAAATAACCCCCATATAAGCTTTTTTCCAGGATAGAGTCCTTGTGCCCATAAATCATCTTATTAAATTGGTTAAATTTGGTTCAAACTTATTTTATTGCAATCTTAATTATACTACCAAATTTTGTTGGAAACGATCAATATTTGGCCATAGATCTCATACAAATACTACTCCCGAAAAAAGCTTTTAATGCCATAACTTCCCTATGTTAAAGTGTTGGTACAAATTAATTTTTTTTATAATAGCTACTAGTCGTTGCGGCTTTATCCTCCCCAGATGTCGCAGGTCAAAAATTTACCATAGGTTTAATATAAGTCTCCTCTCCAAAAACGCTTTAAGACGAACAAATCTATCGATGTTGATATTAAAATAATATTCGGCACAAACAACTTTTATAATAATCTCAACCTCATAACATAATTCTGTTTTGCCAGTTCCATGATTGAACAAATAATGTTACAAACTCGAGAATGTGTCTTTATATAGATACCGTGGTGTAGGATATCAAATGGCCGGACTTGACCGACTTTACTTTCTTACCTGTTTTATGTTTTTATTAAGATTGAAGACCTAAAAATATTTTATTGCAATGTTAACAGGTTACCATAAAATTAACACTGCCCAAAACTTATTGATATTTGCAAATTTAAGTCTTGACTTTCAAATTATAAGAAATTTTATTATTCCACAGAAAAAAATGTTTCAAAAATTTAATCAAGTGAATGAAAATGCTTTAATTGGTGAAAAAAGTTTTTCTGTGTAATAATTGGTAAAACAGTTTTATGCATTAAGTATTGCCTACTTAGTAAGTCGGAGTATTAGAAATGCATGTAAAATTAACAAAATATAGACAAAATAATTAATTTTTAAAATTAAAAACTTAATTTTCTCCTGAACTGTTTTTGGACCATAATAACCTTAATCAATTGTGGACACATTTACACTATTGCATATATCGCGAATCCTGGGCGAAGAAATATTTCATTGAGTTTCAAAATAAATAGTTTGTTTATTTTAAAACTTTAACTCCCTTCCCCAAAAAGCCTAGGTTGTATCCGCACCAGTTGTAAGAAAATAGATCCTCATATATTTTTATATAAAACCTGCTTTCTGAGCAGCTTTGATTAAAGTTTCTACTTTTCATTATCTTCGCTTCTTTTATGACCACTGACGCTCTTCAAATTTTAGCCGTCAAGTCCTGAGTTTTTAGGAGAGAGAGGAAAATAAATGGCATTCTCTTTTCCCCTCTCTCCTAAAAACTCAAGACCAAGGCGAATTCACTAGAAGGTGAGGTCAACTCTACAACAACACTGCTTCTGTGGTCGGATTGTCAAAAATATTGCTAGTAAAAACAATGTCGGCTAAAACTTGAAAAGTGTGAACCAGCAGTTGCATTGTTAAAATTTTGTTTACTAAAGCCTTCGTTAAGAGTCACATAAAGAAATTTAGTGCAGACTGTGGCAGTTCTTTTCACATTTTTTTTGCTCTTGCTTGAAATTATTGGAACTGAGAAAAAGCCTCTTAAAAATATTTTCATTCTCCTACATCTTCGAGAAAAATGTTCTCTATAGTTTCTGAAGTTTTTGTTTCTTGATTTCTGCGCTTCCTTTACATATCGTCAGGTTATTATTGTTTTGACTTACTGGCAATTTTTAAAAAAATTGAGTTAGGTATGGGTTATATATATTTTGAATACCCCCTTTCTGAAACAAAAACCTGTTTCACGAAATGTATTATCGTTTCTAAGAAATGAGGAATTTATTTTGCTCCATATCAACTATTTTAAATTTTATTAAGAACTTTTTTGCTCTGCACGCCCCTGTTTGGCGAATGCTGCAAATTCCTCATAAAAAAACGTACAAAACAAATTTCACTCTTGCTTTGCTTCATTGCCCTAATAAAAAAGTGGCCAATGCAAAATAAAATGTTAACAACACGATACCCAGCAGTAAGTGTATACGTATGCAGCTCAAAAAGTTACTTTTTAAAAATAAATTTCGAAAAGTGGTATTTGCGGCACAAAACAATAATTTTAACTTTCAATAAAGTTTTTATTGACTTCTAACTTCATTCATGAAAATTCCCAAAAATTTTATTTTTCTTCAAAGCACATCGTCGACTTAATATGCAAACCAGCTAACTCCCTTTCAGTAAATTTTACGGGAGAGCCAAAAAATTTTTTATATTTCATATTTGGAGCTTGTGAGAAAAACCAAAAATATAGTTGGTTTAAAACACTTCAAGACTTACTGCCTGTTTGTAGAACGCGACCGCAAAAGTGACTCGTTCAACTTACATTTAACCCTGCGGCCACACGTTCAAGTTGTTCTTGATGCACTCAATTTGTAAGCAATTTACTTCCAAGATGTTAACAACAACAGAGACAAACTTGTACTCAGCTGTTAAATTGAAAGTAAATTGCCAAACAAATGGAGAGGTGAAATTGAAAGCCATCTCGTGGTCAATTTAAAAAGTGTGAGTGTGTTAGTAAAAAACTGAGAGTGTATTGCAAATTGAAAGGAATTGAAAGGCAAAACTTGATCGTGTGGCCACCAAGTAAAACAAAAACAAAATTTCAAAATTTGTTTTTGTTTTAAATGTTAGTTACGCGAGTCACTTTTGTGCTCGCGTTCTACAAACAGGCAGTTAAATTGAAGCACAGCCGCGAATAACGTTGTAAAACCCACTTTTTTTAAAATCTGTTTTTTTTGGAAATTATCGCTAACATTACTCGCTTACATTGTTTAAACATCATATCATCTAAAATTATGCACCTTAACCTCTTCAAAATGCAATACAAAGAGTCAGATAGTGGAAGAACGTTGTAAGTTACTTACAAAATGATACAAAGTAAATGGTTTTGACACGTGGAATAACGTTTTAAAAGCCGCTTGCGTAGTGGAAAAACGTTTTAAATGACATCGCGATTGTGGATATGCAACGTTTTTCCATTAAAAAAAAGTTATAAACTGTAAATTTGCATGTTATTTTAAATTAAAATTTCTTGATATTTTGCATACAAGTTTTTATTATCATTAATTTTGATTATCTAAAACAAAAATTTAAAAATAAGTAAATCCTGCCTTTTAAAAACGTTTTTTTGCTCTCCTGCAAAATAATTGTTTTGTCACTAACAACGTTATTCGCGGCTGTGCTTCAATTAAAGAAAATCTACATGCAAAATTTCAATTTACTTAAAAGTGGATTTAGCAGGTTAGCATATTAAGCCGACGATATGCTGGAAGCAGTGGTGAAAATACAAAATCGGATCTATTTCCAGAAAAGTTCATATCGTTACCTAAACCGTAAAAGGCCCTTACTTACAAAAAATTAAAAATCGACTTTTTCATTACATCTGATGTATTGCACCAACACAAATGCCCACAAATTTTGGAATCTTTCGACCAACATTAGCGATTTTATTGACATAAAACAGACGGCCCTATCTACAAAACATTATATGATAAACTCTAAAAGAACTAACTAACAGTTTGTATAATTTTCAACATTGTTAATTGTCAAAACAACTCGTAGATAGGGCTTTTTGCGTTTTAGGTGACGATATAAACCTTGATTGTCGTTTTTCTCCACTACGGATTTTTTGCATATGCGCCAATCCAATATTAAGCTGACGTATTTACATTCAAACATAAGTATGTATATTCCATGAGAAATTGCGCCCCTCAAGACAATTTAATACCTTTAAAAGTTAATTTTTTGGTTGCCAATCGGCAGCTCACAATACTAAATATAAATATGACACAATTTGCAGTAAGTCGGTTGCGGATTCGAATATTCTATTTAAAAACACGCTGTATTATTAAATTTAACAAAATCGCGTATGAAATATTTTTCGAAACCATAAAGAAAAATGTAATTATTCCATTTTCAAAAATTTTTAAAAATTTATTTTTGTTAAAAAAAATGTATTTATACAAACCGCCCATTTGTGCTTAAACAAGCTCTACCAGTTTTGGTACAGCTTACGCTAAATATGTGCCTACTTTTTGTGCGGCTCTGCGATTTTCGGTCATAGTGCATTTCAGCAAAACGACATACATATAAACTATATAAATTGAATTTATATAGAATATTTTTCTTAAAACGAATGCATTCATTTTAAGGCTCAGTTAGCCGGGAGTAACAGTAACTTAACTTTAACGTAAAAAAGTAAGACCAATCTATTTCTTACAGATTGAGACGTTAAATCTTACTGCTAATTATAATCGTTATAATTGCTTTACATACAACAATATGAAACAGCTGATTTGCAACGTTACATAGCGTCTTCACCTGACAATTTTTTGTCATACCAAACGTCAAAGTCTATATAAAAAAAACTCGAAAATTTTTGTCAGCTTTTTTTTAATATGAAGTTTGACGTTTGGTATGACAAAAAATTGTCAGGTGAAGACGCTATGTTACTGTTACTACCGACTAAGTTACTACCCATTTATAAACTTTTTTTAGAAAATATTCGTTTGATAAAACTGAATTATTTTCCTGAATATGGGAGCTCAAAACCAAGAAAACTAAAATATTATTGTAATATAAATTAAGTATCAAAAAGGTAAAAACAAAAAGAAAGCGCACATAGTTATGCTATCCTAATAAATATGTAATACTATATCTATATAAACAAGTCAACGGACAAACAAATAAAGCTTAAATAAAGCAAACATATTTATTTATATACATATTAATATACACATGACTATTTAATAGTATAAAGAAGCTGTTTTATATGTGAAAAAAAAACTAAATCAATTAGGACAATTACAAAATATTGAAAAATACATACATATATTTTTAATTTGAATAATAATACTTAAAGTTGTGTACTTGTTTGTGTACATGTCAAAACAAACTTGTTAACATAAAAAATATTATATTAAAATCCTAAGATTTTTTTACCGCTTACCATATAAAAGAGCAATTTGAATCGCTATCACAAGAAGTTTTGATATTATAAGTTCACCACTTTACTCCAGATAATGTCACATCAAACACGGAAGTATGATTTCAAACTGAAGTTGTTTGAAACCAAACCTTTTCTCGAACGACAAATGCATTGTGCCAGTTCACACACGTCAAGTTTGACACGTCAAGTCTTGAACTTTTAGGAGAGAAGGGAAAATAGAATGCTATTTCTTTTCCCCTCTTTCCTAAAAACTCAAGACTTGACGAGTCAAACTTGACGTGTGTGATCCGGCATATTATTTACTTACCAAGCATTTACACATGAAAGTAAGTGCCGGTTCACACACATCAGGTTTGACCCGTCAAGTCTTGAGCTTTAACTTTCAGCTAGCTTTCAATGTAAATTTCAAAAAAGCGACAATAAACTAAGCAGTTCTGCCAATTAAAAATGTTCACTTAAAAATTTGATTATGTTAAATAGCAGTTACAAAAACAACCTGGTTTGTGCGTATATGTAGAGAATTTAAATATATTTTTTCAACTAAATATTACCAACACAATAATTCTAATTAAAATGTATAAATATCATGAAAATAAATATTAATTAGAGTCTTGGCAAATCTAAAACTACAAATAAGCAAAAACAATAAAAGAATATTTGACAGCAGTTCACTCTTTGACTACATTTTGAAAATGAAATTTCACGTTCATGCAAATTTTTATTAAATTCAATTATTTTATTTTTTTTTTTTTTGAAATTTGTGTTGATAATACGTATATGGAACTTTCAGCACGATAGACGAAATACCTCGTTTTTATTTTGAGGATCGTCAGGGTCTGCGTAGCACCGCGATCTTAAAATACTTATATTTTTTACTCACAAGTAATTTGTATTTTTTTTGCAAGAAATTAAGGTTTTCTGAAGACGAATTCCATTCACTTTACATGCAATTTTTCATTAATTGTTAAACACATTGAACTTTAATCACCATTTTTAAATGTTTAAATTTATTTTTCGCTTAAGTGCTGCCAAGTTTATTTTTGATTTGAAAATAGCACTTGATAACAATTTGATATCAAATTGATAAAACATTGTTTGTTATATTCAAATCATTATCAATTTTAATTCAAAAGTTAAAATCAAACAATAGAAAGTTGTTTGAGAGTTGTGCTTGATATCAAATGATAATGAAATTTCATATCAAAGGTTTGACTTCGTTGTTGTTGGGGTAGTACACCGTTCACATACGTACATATAAACCCTGACGATTAAAAAATATATGTACATGGTTGACAAAATATGCAAAAGTCCATTCTCAACAAATGTTTTGCGAGAGCATTGAGTGGGGAAAATACGGTGCACGTACTAACATTTTTAAACATCTATGTATGTACATTATGTGTATAACCAAATTTTGGTCCTAGCACTACTCGATAGCGAATATTGTGTTATTTACGAAAACAATTTGTTTGAGTCGTTTGAAAAAAAACCTCACCCACAAAAGCGATTTTCTAAAAAAGAAAAACAATTTAATGAACAAATATTAAATATTTTATTAATAAATGAAAAAAAGTTAAAAAGTTACTTGATTAAAAATTAATAGGGCAATTCTCTAATAATTTCATAAAAAACTGATTTTTTTGCTAAATGTATAAGTCTGTGGCTGTATGGAAAAACTAGTTAACTCCACTTTTTGCAAAAATTGAGTTAACACCAAAAATATAAAGCGTGTTTTATTTAGTATCACTCTTTCAGATCGAAATTTCGATATAGTTTCTCATTTAATAGTTATTTGAAAAGCAAAAATCAGAAAAATATCGATTTTTATATAAAAACTAGATAACTCCATGCATTTTTTGAAAAAACAAGTTAACTCCACAATGTCTTAAAAAACTGAGAAATAAAAAGTAAAAAAAAAAAAAAGTTTGTTTCGAAAACGAAGAGAGAAAGAGAGAAATAGAACAAATTCTGGGCACAAGCTCTTTGGGTCAAAATGTTGATCCTAAAAATTGCAACTCCCGATAATATAAAAAAGTTATATGCATTCTTTATATGCATATTATGTATATCATTTCCGAAGTTCTTGATTTATTTAATACGATTGCCAAACACCCGAAATCTTTTCGAGTAGTAGTTTTTAACCCACATGGATGCGGTACAGTAACTTTGAGAAACCTTCCGACTTTCCCAAAAACGGAACACCTTTTCTTTAAAATTTGATATTTATTGAAATAAAATAAACCACAAAGTCAATAGCTTTTTCAGTTTAACCTATGTTAAACTGAGTATAACGTTAATCTACGTCCCGAAACTTTCCTATGAATTTTATAAAATCAAGAAGGGTAAATCATAAAGGGTAAGCCTTTAAATTAAGTTAATGCATAAAAATAGAGAAAAACTCGGCTTATTTTTATATATAAGTATAAAATTGTAATGTTACTGACTGATTCATCATCGCACAGCCTAAACGTCTGAAGCTAAAAACTTGAAACTTGGACAGGAGGTTGGTCACTCCCCAAATCGATCAGCTACGACGGGATTGTATAAATTTCGATTGTTTCGAATAATTTCGGTAACCTTATATCTCCAGAACAAAAAGAGATACAAAAAAAAAATCGATACTAATCGTTGTTCTTTAGAAAGATAAGCGGACAGGTGTCTGGTAATTTTTTGAAATTCGTCCCTTTTAGGGAGTAAACGGATAAAACCGTATTTTGGAACTTTTTTGTTACCCCATCATTCTTTTAAACATAGAAATAAAGTTAATATCACATTCGAACCTATTCTAAAAAATACAAGTACGAATTCGATACTTTTTCGAAATTCGAACGTTAATTTTTGAGCTCCCACTACAATATTGCAATTGCTTATACTTTAATGTGGAGAAAGAAGTACCAAAAAGGGGAAATTACGGGAAACTAAATGTCTCCCTTTAGCTTTTTTTACAACTGGTACTTCCTTTAATTTAAGTTAATATTTTACCTATAAACATTAAATTCAACATGCAACGTCCTGAGTGGATAAGTAACTGTGAATGAATTTTTTGGTACTTTTATGTTCTTTAACAGGTATTTTTAGAATTTCCGTTAGTATTGGACCTAGAAACATAAAATTAAACATGCAATGTCCTGAGGGGAAGAGAATAACTGTTAGGTACTTTTTTGTTTTACAACTGGTCGTTTTTTAATCTAGAAACATAAACCTTGGCATATAAATACATATCGCTCCTCTATTGCAGCATAGTCATTAGGGTGGCCCAAAATACAAAAGTATCGAATATTCGCGCTCCACAAAGCTGATCCTATTCGAATAGTGCTAAAAAATGTTCAGTCCAAATTTGAGTACAATCGGGCAATATTTAGAGGTTGCGATAGTTAAAGGATTTTTCGGGGTTAGATAAACTTACACGATCAATAGATCCAATAAAGTCGTTTTAAAAAACAGATTTCAGTTTTATTGGTTAAGTTGTATTTTGTTTTTTGCGAAACTTAACTTCTTCGTGCGATGAATCTGACTCACTGTCAGAAATTTCAACATAATCCTTCTAAACTCGCTTCTTGTAATTCTGCATTCAAAATAAGTTAAATAATTATGTAGAGGGATGAATATATTTGGATTTTAACAAATGTAAATCTAGTAAAGATCAAAGAAAAGTGTGAAAAAGTATCTCCAATACACAAACAAGTACAATAATGATAAGCCAAAAGTAAATGCATGTAATAGGTATAAGCTGTGAAACATAAAAGTCGCCATTCATCGCGACCTCTAAATATTGTCCTATTGATCCAATTTTTGGTATATACATATATTTTAGAAAAAGAAACAAAATCAAGCTTGTGGAGAAAGTATTGGACTATACTCTTACTTTTCCATACAAGCATGGGCCAGTCTAATAGTCATATTTCAAAAAATTTTAAATTTTAAGTTACTTAAGCAAAAGTGTTCATTTATATCTTTCTTATATGTAAAACACAAATCAGCATTATATCGCAAACTGCACCAAAGTTATAGCAAAATATATTTTATTAAATCTTTATATAAAGTTACATTTTGAAAACTTTAATCGTATTTTTTCAAGTTTAATTTTTTTTTGGGATATGACTATGTTGCAATAAAGGAGCGATATGTCCACGAAAGAAAAGGAGACGATCACGAAGTAGGAAAATTAATGCTCGTTTTTGATATACATTAGGGGTATAACCAATTTTTTGGCATAGTACCATGAGGTCAACCATGTTCTAGTAACCACGGAAATCATAATCTTTTGTAATTTTTCTCAAAAACGTTCACGCACCAATTGGTTTTTCTAAACCAATGCAATATTGAAAATTCATAATTTTATACGGTGTTTTTTATTCTTTTTTTTTTTTTTTTTTGTTAAAAAAGGTTAAAGATACGTTTTAGTTTGCGGAAAAATCTCTTACCATCTCCAAATATTAATGAAATTTTATACTTGAGCTATTTTTTTGTTTTAAATAAACATATTATTGATATTTCTTAACCAAAAAGAAAATTTAAAATTTTAAAAACTTCATCGCGGTTGGTGCGCGAACTTTTTTGACCTTAGCGAAAAAATAAATATACGTTCCCTTATAATTGTTTATGCTCTATCGGACTGTGCTATGCCAATTTTGATATTTTAAAAATATTGTTAAAAAGTTATATCCCTAATATACATATAAACATATAATCATTAAAGGAAAAATATATTTTTTGGAAAAACTGGGCACTTCCATTTTGTCGTAAGAAACGGGATAACTTACGTGCTGAGTTTGACTCATTAATGTTTTTCCACAAATCATTACTTAAGTTACCTTTATTCCTAAACATTTTTAAATAAATTGAAAAAAAAGTTTTTTCGAAAAAACAATATACTCCCATTGATTTTCTGTTTGAATGTGCAAAAATTTGTTCAATGCAAGGCGAATTTATAATGGTGACCGCATCATGAGATAGAGTTATGCTAGCTATTCCTTTTTATTGATAAATACTATGTGTAACAACCTGATAAATTACTAATTATTAAAACGCGTCGGTTCAGTGTATTACTCAAAACAAAAACTATTTTATTCTTTTTGAATTGTTTCATTTTATAATTATATTTTCATTGCCGTTGACATTTCCCCACCGCCTACTAAGCGTGCAATTATTCATAAAACATCCAGTTGTTTTATAGATTTTCATTCTGTTCGCTTGAACAGGTTTGCCACATCCCTCCAATGTTTTTGAGACGAACTGTTAGGTCTTTCTTGCCACCAAGAACATTTTCTGTAGGCATCATACTCGGTTGTTCATCTATCTGCGATGACTGCTGGATAGACGGTGATGAGCACTGTGGTCTGGCATCATTCCTACAAAAGGTCTTACCATCGCTTGACACTTCCACCATGTTACCTGATCTTGACGTTTCATTTTTTAACAACACTTTGTCCCTTACAAATATGTTCGCTTCTTTTGCTCCTCTCTTTTTGTGTCAGCAAGTTCTTTCCCTTTTTGTTTATTAATACAATCACGATCCATCGATAATCCAGGGACCAGTAGGAAATGGAGATCTATCCATAGGAGCATGTTTTGCAGGCTGCGATACTAAAAGACACTCTCGACATTCTTTCACAAATATTTCTGCTTCACGGTCCATTAAGGGCCACCATAGTTTCAATCTCAATCTGCGCTTAATGGCCGACTCTCCCGGATGACCCTCATGAGCCAGTTCGAGGACCTTCGGTCGAAGAGACTTTGGAATCACTAATCGAGTTCCTCGTAGGAGAATACTGCCAACTGCCGACAACTCGAAACGGAACTGGTAAAAACTGTTTGACAAGGCAGAGCTCCAAGAATCGCTGTTAAGGCATGTCATTGCATCAATTATCTCCTCGTCTTGAATGCTTTTTTGCGCAATTTCTGAAATAGAAAGTGCCGTGGGTACACAGCTTGTGACAATGTGACAAATACTTTGTCCTCCTCTGGAATCAAAACACTTAGAGTTTGTTAACTGGCAAAGACTGGATAGTGAGTCGGCAATATTTTCTTTCCCTGGCCTGTAGACGACCTTGAATTTGAATAATTGAAGCCGTAAAAGCCATCTTTCAATGCGAGCCGGTGGTTTTGATGTAAGTTTGAAAATTGCTTCTAACGGCTTATGGTCTGTTACCAGTTCAAAAACCATACCTGCTAAATAAAAGTAAAACTTCTCAACTGCCTACACCAACGAAAGGCTTTCCTTCTCTGTTTGAGAGTATCTCTTCTCTACATCGGATAGACTTTTGCTTGCAAATGCTATAATTAGCGCTTCATTGTTATGGTCAAACTGCAACAAAACTGCTCCCAAAGCAACAGGACTGGCATCAGCAATCAAACGGGTCTTACGTTTTGGATCGAAATAAGACAAATTAAAAGCTGATTTCTCAAAAGCTGGTTTCTCTTTTTCGCCCCAAATATACTTGCTATCTTTTTTGAGTAGACGTCTTAATGGTTCGGTACGACTTGCCAAGTCATGAATAAATTTACCCACATATGTGACGAATCCGAGAAAACTCCTTATCTCTTCTTTATTTTTGGAATCCCTAAATGATCATATTACCTCCACCTTTTCCGGATTGACTTCAATGCCCTTTTCAGACAGTATATGACCTAAAAATTTAATTTCCTGTGTTTTCCATACGCATTTATCCTTATTCAGATACACATAATTGTCCCGAAGTATATTTGATACCAGCTCGACTGCCTTGTCATGTTCGCCCTCCGTACTTCCGAATATTATTATATCGTCAATATAATTCATCACATTTGGACATGGGGACAACATTTTCTCAAGCATCCGTTGAAAAATCTCTGGCGCGGAATTTACCCCAAACAAAAGTCGCTTAAATCGGTATAAGCCCTGAAATGTAATGAATGCTGTTATTTCCCTGCTCTCTTCGTGAAGTTGCAACTGATGGTAAGCGTTTTTCAGATCCAATCGGGAAAAATATTTAGCCCCTCTTAATCTGGTCATGAAATTGTCAAACGTCGGTAATGGATAATTTTCCCGTAATACAGTTTTATTCGCTCTTCGCATATCTACACACAACCGAATGTCGCCGTTTTCTTTAAATGCCAACACTATTGGTGAGATCCAAGAACTCGGACCAACTACTGGTTCAATAATATCTTCAGCAACTGCATCATTTAGTTTTTCCCTCTTTTTTTCTTCAAGAGCGACTGGCACCCGCCGTACAGGCTGCTGAACTGGCATAACTGTGGGATCAGTAGATAATTTCACAAGCACATCCTTCCACTTAAATGGCTTATTTTCATTTAGACGATTCACGTTTACGCCCAGTCGTAAAACTTTTAGATTTATAGCAGTTTCTCGTCCTAGCAGTCGGCCATTTCCAATGACATAAAATGTAGCAATTATTTTAATCTTCTCTGTAACAGAAATCGGAGCTTCAAAAATGCCGATAACTTTAAGTAATACTTCCGACGCATACGCCCGAAACTGATTTAAAGATTTGGAGCGAGCATTAAACATTACGGCATCCTTCCGTTTCAAAAACTGCCAATCTGCTTGACTTAAACTTTTTCCGCCATTTTTGTAAATCAATTTTACTAACCGTGTCCACCTCTGGCTTAGGCAACATCGATTGCGACTGTTTGTTAATTTGCTCATCTATCCGGCACGCATCTAGAATTTCGCCAAGACTGTGTTCTTTTTCGAATAATTTTCGCTTAAGCTCAAATGGCGCCCACACATCAATAATTTTGTCTTGCCTTCGTATCACCAAAAGAGCACTTAGCCATTTGTTGACGCAACCGCAGAACAAATTTATTGAAACTTTCACCTTCCAAAGGGCTGATGTTACGAAACAGGTGTCTCTCGAACGCAGAGTTTCTTTTTGGAGTAAAATATTCATTAAGTTTATTCACTAATATATCATATACATTATCTTTCGTTTCGTTGTCATAAACAACTATTGCCCCCGGCAATGAGTAAGCTACAGTTTGCAATTGCTGCCCTCCAAAATGAAGTTGTTTATTTCGTTTCTGTACAATCGATGTGATTTCTTCCGCATCTACATAAATCTGAAAAGAACGCAGCCACTTTTCCCACTCAATCCGTACCAATGATTTTTCTATTGCATCGCATAAAAATGGTTGAATTATCTCTGCCATAATTACTCTGCAGCAACAAAAAAAATGAATTAGCTTTCCCTTTGCAAATAGACATTTCAACGAATGCTGTTATCGACCTGCGTTCACCGCATGGTCCCTGATCTTTGTCAGCTAAAAATTAATGGCTTGCGTTCAGCCCCTTTGCCAGATTCTCCATATTTTATTTTACGGCATCCAGCCTTTGATCCTTTGATCAAATAATTACATATTACAAACCTTTCCTTTTTGTAAATTACCAAACTTGCACAATGTGCGTTCGTTTACTTTTCCAGTAAAATCTAGGAGGTGAGTAATATGAAAATTTGTGTACGCGAACGCATTTCAGTAAAATCCAGTACAAATTTGCACAAATTTGTATAAATTTTGGGGTAAACGAACGCAGCTACAATCTATACATATATTTATCTGTGCCCGCTATAATTAATTATCCTCGTCGCCAATGGAACAACCTCATAAATTACTAATTATTAAAACGCGTCGGTTCAGTGTATTACTCAAAACAAAAACTATTTTATTCTTTTTAAATTGTTTCATTTTATAATTATATTTTCATTGCCGTTGACATTTCCCCACCGCCTACTAAGCGTGCAATTATTCATAAAACATCCAGTTGTTTTATAGATTTTCATTCTGTTCGCTTGAACAGGTTTGCCACACTATGTATTTTGTTTTTGTAAAAAGTTAGAGTGAATGTCAAAAATATTTGTTGAAAATATAAAAAAGGAAATTTTTTTGTTAATAAAATATACACAATTGCTTAAGAAACTCTTCTATTGCAAATTAATTGTGGCTCCACTTATTCCTTACGCATCTTTAATTTCTTGTGTTTATATTTTTTCACTTTTTTTGTTTTATATAATTTAAATAAGTTTTTTTTTATCTATTTAAATTTTTATTGAATTTTAAATTTGAATTAATTTTTTCACAAAATGTAAACAAAGCTTGACATTCAGTATACACACAAAAAAATAAACAATAAACAGATAGTAACATAAATTCGTATTAAATATTTACCGAAATATGTTTAAACCTTTAAGTGTGTTTTTCTCGAGTTTTAAAAAAATGGAGTTATCTAGTTTTTCCATACGGCCACAGATATATAAAATAAAGGCAAAGCATTTATAGTAAAAAGTGATTTAAACAACGAGTTGCTTTGTGGCAAACAATACTGCTTCGCTGAAACGACAAATATTCAACATGTCCGCCAAATATTAAAAATGTTTAATATTTCTATTAACATTGCTTCAAATGTTTATCCAGACAGCAAATACCCCAGTTAACAACACAAAATATTTGTACTAACGTAAAATTTTGACTTGTTTGCTAAGCCGTTTGTGTGGTTTATTATGCCCTTTACAATGCAATGCAATACCTCTGCGGTTTCAGTTGTTTTCGGATTGCTGTAGTTTTGTCGCCACCTGTAGTGAATTCGTCTTTTATACACCTTTTAATTCCTCTCTCCTCTCGACTATAAAGTAAGAGTTGCGGCGATAAATGTCGCTCATTGTAAACAGGCCCATAGTTGTTTTTGTTTAGGAGAGAGTGGAAAAGAAATGGCATTCTCTATTTTTTTTTTTTTAATTTTGTAATTCCCTATGCTAATCCCCGCGAAGCTTGACGCCTGTCTGCAGGAAAGAAACCAGAGTCTCTGGCGGGAATCGAACCCGCAACCCCGGGGTTGATAGACTAGCTCACTACTAGCTAGCCTACCGGGGCACTCCTAAAAGCGCAAGACTTGACGAGTCAAACTTGACGTATGTGAACCGGCACTTTGTTTGCATGTTTAATAAAAAAAAAAACAAAAACAAAAGAACACAAAATTTTTCAAAGTCAATTTTGCGTGTGCAAAAATAAAGAAGCTTTAAAACAGTGAAGGCACACACATACTATCACATTTATGCTTGTGTTGACGAAATAACAACAAAGCAACAGCCGAACGTACATTGTCACAGCCACACAAAGAAGTTTATAGTGTGCATGTGTCGACGTCGCACAAGCAGCATTTCGTCACCTAAAATGCAAAAGGCCGTAACTACTCAAAAATTCAAATTTGACTTTTTGATTGATTATGACGTACTTAACCGAAACACATCTACACAGAAAAGCTTACATGTATACGTCCAAAAATAACGACTTTATTTCCGAAAAACAAAAGGCCGTAACTGCAACGTTAACAATTTCATTAACCAAAAAGCCGTAACTACAGTTTTCCAAAAAAAAAACAAGAAAAAAATCAAAACAAAGTTGCCTTTGATTCTCTTTCAATGTGTTATTGCGTTATTATTTTTCTTAACCACTTTAATTTAATTTTATTTTCTCGAATTAAATTTATAAATTAAATAAATTTTTTTAATAGTTATGAGGAATTTTGTGTTTTGTTTTAAAATACTTACAATAAATAGATACAAAAAGACATCACTTGCCTAAAAACTTTTTTAGTTACGTCCTTAAAGCACTATTTTCTTATCTTAACCATTTGTTTTATTTTATGCACAATTTTATTCTTGTAGTTACGACTTTTTGGTTTCAGAAAAATAGAGTATTAAAGGCCGTAACTAACATTTCTTAAAAAGTACTTTTTTCCATTAATTTCCTTTATAGAAACAAGTCCGTCTTTGTTTTCTAAGCTTGAATCTAAAATTTGGATATTAAGTTTTAAGTAGTCTTTAATTTATAACGTTTATTCCTTCTCCTGTAAAAAACCATAAAGTGTTGTTACGGCCTTTTGCCTTTTAGGTGACGATTTGTATTCCTATGCACGCGTACATAGGATTTGCAAATGTTCCCGTCACTGCTTTAAAAGGATATTTACTGCCTGTTTTTAGAAAACGTAAGCAAGTGAGTGAGTGAGAAATTATATTGAAAACAACAATAAATAATGAAAATTTGTTTTTGTTTTTAATATAATTTCTCACTCACTCACTTGTTTACGTTTTCTAAAAACAGGCAGTAAGACATTGTTAAAGTAAACTTTACGTGTGCAAAAGGGGTCAAACTGTTGACGTTTCAGCAATTTATTGTTTTCCGTATTTGCAAATCTTTTATAGCATATTTCGCCTTACGTTTACATTTTAAATAATTCAATTTGCTACAATATTTTTTAAAGCCAATTGTGACAGCAGTATCCAAATTATTAAAAACTTTTCCAGTCAATTCATCAATAAAACAAAACTGATAAGTAAAAATCTGTTACAGAGTAGTAAATGTTACTAAATATTTATACAAATTGAAATAAATTGTTTACTAAGTAAAAACCAATTTATTAAATAATAATAATAATTATAAATATCAGACAGACTATTTAAAACGATATTGATTCTAAAAAAGCTGAATTATTTATAAACTACATACAAAATGCACTTGTTACAAAATAGCACAAACATTTTATTTTTCTTATGCGTATTAACAAATTGACAATAATTGTAATTTTCTGACAATTAATTATTGATGAAATAAAAATTTTATAGTGAAATCTTTATGCTTATAAAAATTAAAAAAAAAAAATAGTATTAATTGAACTAAAAAAAATTTTATTTATGTAAAATTATATACACATTAGACAAAAGTAAATACTTAAAGCAGTCATAACAATATATAAAATATGTATGTATATGATGGAGAAAAATATTACAAATATCAATAAAACAATAGAAATTAAATGTTTAAAAAAAAATATGTAACAAATAAGAAGAGCAAAAAAAAAATTAAGTAATTTTTATTTCTACTTGGGAATTTGCGGTAAGAAATTTAATTTTAATTTAAAAACATTTAATATACATTCATACATACATACAAAAGCTGACGATAATTCCATAAATGTATATACAAAATTTTAAACGCAAGGAAAAGGGACCCCTAACCTGATTTTACTTTCTGTTTATCTATTTCCGAACGAAGACAGCTTTAACGAAATGACTTTTACACAACACAATTTTTTTTCAAGATCGCAACAAACTAAGAAACGATATCGTAACAATAGTTGTAACTAGGTATAAGATTTTCATGCACTAAAAAGTTCAAAATATTCGCTTATAACACAGTACAACAGCCAATCTGGGGGGTGAGAAATTCCAAGTCAGGGTGATGGTACTAGGTCAGTATAGTAAAACCCTCAAAGGGTTTGGCGTTCGTATGTGTCAGTTTTTTTATGACATTTTAAATTTTTTCCTTATCTTGATGTTGTTTCGCTTAGTTGTAACATTTTGGCAAAAACGTAGTTTAACATAACTCGAGAACCACTTGTCCGATTTTGATGAAACAAATTTAGAAAAATTAAGAATTACAATTTCTCTAATCAGTTTCTATACCGTTTTCCTATATGTGCAACACTTTCGAAGTTAAAAATGAATGTATGAAGAAAAAAAATATTTTTTGCCCAAAAAATTTAAATTTTTTATTTTTAATTCATAAAAAATCCAAAACAGTAAAAAAAAGTTTCAAACAAGGACCGGAAAATATTTTTTTATTTTGTTTCTAAAAAAATTTTTATTGTGCAAGTTTAAAAAATTCTACATTTTACAGAAAATAAAAAATTTCTAAAATAGTTTTGAAAAAAATGCCGTCGAAAAAAATAAATAAAATAAAGTTTTTGAAATAAAACGTTTTCTTAAAAACATAAAATAAAGTTTTTAAAATAAAACGTTTTCTTAAAAACATAAAAAAACAAAAACAAAATAATTATATTTAAGCATTGTCATAAAAATTTCATTCTTTAAAACAAATTCAAATCAAATTTATGAAGAGGCTTCTGAAAATACATACATACATATTTCATTTTTTAAAAATACATACATAGAAAAAAAAAAATTCTAAAAAAAAAACGTTTTAAAAAATATTTTTCAACAAAAAAAAAGTTTTTTGAAAATTTTTATTTGTTTTTTTTTACAAAAAAAGTTTTTGCTTTTTTTTTGAAACTATAAATTTTGTTTTCAAAAAAAAATGTTTCTTTCCTTTTTCGTTTAAATTTTAAACACAGAAAAACAATATTCTTTTTTTCACACACAAAAATTTTTTATTTAAAAAATAAAATTTAATTTTGTGTTTTCCGTTCGTAATTTCCGGTCCTTGGTTTCAAATCCTATTACTTTCACGTGAAGTCGGATAACCTATGAAATAAATGAGACATAAATCATGAAAATCGATGAACGCGTTTCGCTTTTATTAACAATTAAGTGAAGGTATGCATTTCAAAAATTTGCTCGAGATATGCACAAAATTCTTTGCAAAACCATTTATGACTTTTTTATGATTCTTAGAATTCAAAAAAAAAAGTAATAAACAAAAGGTTATTTGATTTTTATGATTGCGGTAGCAAAGTAATAAGCGGTAATAAATGTGCGTGGACAATTAAAGGAAAAAAGGAAAGTCACTTTTTTAATTATTTGGGGTTTTCCGTTGGCTACCTGTATGATTTTTTTACAGAAATTCCACCCACATCTATTAGTGCTCATGTTTTGGAACGTACCTGACAGTAAAATGTTGAAAAATACGTAGTATTTATAGGTGTTCATTTATCGATTTTTGTCATTCAACAAGTGCCGATGAACGCGAACAGTAAAAGTGATTTTTCTCCAGTTTTTTAAAAGTGAACAAAAGAGAACAGAATATGGAACTGTGCAAGCCAGATATAAATATCTTTTGCTACTGCTGTGGTCAATATGTCTCAACACATAAAAAAAGGGGAAATTTCAGTACTGATTTTGTTCAAACATACGAGATGTACTTCAACCAAAATGTTATAGTGAACGAAAATTGGGTACCAAATATAGTGCGTAAAAGCTGCTACAACCGTCTAATGGATTGGAAAAATAGAAGACGTGAAAGTATGCCATTCGGTATCCCAATGGCTTGGACTAATCCTGGCGAAGGTCACAATCCATTGAATTGCTATGCATGTGCGAATAAAGGAGCCGCAAAAAGGATAAGAAAATCGTATAATTACGTTGGTGTTGCAAGTGCCGCAACACCATTGCCTCATTCGGACCACATTCCTGTGCCGAAAGCTTCTAGCCCAGATATTTTCTCTTCTATGACTGCTCCGACATATCATGCACGTGATGATCCCCCATATGAGCCATCAGTATCCAATGAGCCAATTTTAATAAATCAAAATAAGCTTGATTCAATTGTTGCCAAGTTGGAATTAACACAGCATAAATCGGAAGAGCTGGCTTCCATTTTGAAATCAAACAATTTGTTGGCACCCGGTGTGAAAGTCACAGCTTATCGAAGTCGTCAGGCAACACTCCCAAGTTTATTCCTTGTGAATGATGAAAAAACTTCTGCATATTGCCCGGATGTAGGAAAATTGATGAACGCAATGGAAATAAAATATGAAGCAGATGACTGGAGATTATTTATTGACAGTTCAAAACTCAGCTTGAAGGCGGTTTTACTGCATAAGACCAATAAAAAACCTAAAGTTCAAATCGCCTATAGTACAGAAACGAAAGAAACATATGATGCACTGGAAAATATTTTAAAAATGGTTAACTACGCCAAACATATGTGGCGCATATGCTGCGATTTAAAAGTTGTAGCAATGCTTTGCGGTCTTCAAAGCGGCTATATAAAATATATGTGCTTTTTGTGCGATTGGGACACACGATTTTCCGGTGACCAATATGCATGCCACGGATGGAAACTCAGAGAGCACAGCAGATTACAAACGGCCAATATTATTCGTGAGCCTCTAGTGCCGAAGGAGAAGACATTGCTGCCTCCACTGCATATTAAACTTGGAATTGTTAAGAATTTTATCAAAACTGTCGCCAAAAGAGATGAAGTTTTCTTGTGTTTGAAACTAATTTACCCGAGACTCAGCGAAAGTAAAATTAAAGAAGGTAAGTTATAATATCACATTCATTTCCCATGATTTTCCATCTTAACAAATTATTTTTTTCCAATCAGGCTTGTTGGGAAAGCATCGTTCTAACAACTACGATGTTTCTGTCGCAAGGATGTTAAGAGCATTCTCGGAAATTGGTGTCCACATGTCCTTGAACATCCATTATTTACATCATCATCTGGACTACTTCAGCAAACAATTGGCTACCGAATCTGATGAACAAGGTGAACGCTATCATCAAGTTGCTATGCCATTTGAAATGAGGTAATACTGATTTTTTATTTTTTCAAACTCATTTTAATAAAGCAAAAACTTGCGGAAATTTGCTGGTGGAGTAAGCTTGTGTGGCAAGACAAGGATGATCTTGATGATAAAGAATTTTCAGGAGATGCAGAAGGGCCAACAGTGGAGTCACACATTGACATTATGTGTGGTTCAGAAACTGATGATAGCGATGAATGCGATGCCACTAGTCCCGAACCATCGAAAAAGTCTAGGCAATATTTATAAAAATAAATAAATAAAATAAAAATAAAAAATTATAAAAATGTTTACTTAATTTTTTTAGTAGTTTATGGCCAGAAGTCTGGAGTTATTGGGGAAAATTTATAAAAAAGACGATAAATGACACTTTTTTGAATAAAAACAAATATCAATATTCTTGTCAAAATGGGATACCTTCACTTAATTGTAAATAAAAGCAGAACGCGTTAATCGATTTCTATGATCTATGTCGCATTTTGTTTATAGGTTATGTGACTTTACATGAAATTAATAACACTTGATCCTTTTTTCCGTTTTGGATTTTTTATGAATTTAAAAAAAAAAAAAAATTTTAATTTTTAGGCAAAAAAATATTTTTTTTTCTCCACAAATTTATTTTTACCGGCAAAACTGTTGATTATAAAGAAAAACGTTATATGAACGGATTAAAGAAATTGTAATTCTAAATTTTTTTGAGTTTGTTTTAGCAAAATCGGACAAGTGGTTCTCGAGTTATGTTAAACTACGTTTTTGCCAAAATGTTACAACTAAGCGAAAAAACATCAAGATAAGGAAAAAATTTTAAATGTCATAAAAAAAAACTGACACATACGAACGCCAAACCCTTTGAGGATTTTACTATACTGACCTAGTACCATCACCCTGACTTGGAATTTCTCACCCCCCAGACAATAATCCCAAAAATGTTCCATAGTGTAATATGCACTAAAAAATCCAAAATATGCACTAAAAAAATAGAAAATATGCATAAAAAATCGATTTTTTTTTTAATTTATTATTTCTTTTACTTTTGTAATTGCACAATCATCGGTATAAACAAGCTCTTCTTACATTCTTAAATTACTCAAAGTTTTAAAAAAATTGCAATATTATCGAATTGGCTATTATATTTCCTCTGCAAAGCGGTATAACCCATATGCCAATCAAGTAAAAGTTTTGGATAAAATATTTTAAGCCCATTGGGAGGGATCCTTTACCATGTAAGGTGTTGCTGGAACTTTTGTCGAAATCTTGAAAATCTTGTATTTAAAGAAAAGCTCCAAATAATTTATATATTGATTTTAAAATTTTGTTTGGAAGGTATTTCAAAATTAGTTTAAGAACTTTTTTATAATATGGAAATTAAAAAAAATCGCTCAAAAATTTCAAAATATGCATTTAAAACCCAAATTTGCAAAAATATGCATTTGTATGGAAATCGCATCCCTACTTATAACTATCTCGAAATCGCGACCTTAGGACGGTAATATTTGCCCCAAAACTACTCTTGAGGAACACTGGTTATGAAAGTCGACTACGACACAAGTCGACGGCAACGTACTCAACCAGAATGAGCATAAGCCAGGCCTTTAAAAATTGCAGTCGAAACCATACACTGCCGAATAAAAAACGAAAACTTGACAATATTTACATTATGCAATTAACGCCGCAACTTTCGGGAAGAAAACGAGGTTCAAAAAGTTGAAAAAATGCTTGAAAAAAATGTAAATGTAAATGTGGAAAGAGTTTCGTAGCAACAACTTTAAAAGAAAATAAAAAAAAACGGCGTTAATCGCATAGGTCCTTCTGTACAACTTTTCGCGTTTTGAGTTGGTTTAACAGCGACTGTTTACATTTAATGAAAAAAGGTCAAATTAAGAAGTGAAAGAAATGGCAGTTTTTCTACTTTTACTGCAGTTTTTTTTAACGCTGGCATAAACAAGCTTAAGCTACTGTCAAAAATTAACAAAAAGCCTCTCAAAAGCATTTAGAAAAAAACAAAATAAAAAATAATTTGATTCCGTACGAAATGTGCGATCGCACTTTGTTTAAGCAAATGACAGTTTAATATAACTTAACAAAAAGGTTCCTTAAGTTTATTATTTGCATTTGAAACATATGATTTACATGTATTCGCACAGTTGCTTAAGCCACGTTATGCTCATTCTGGTTGGGTCTAAATAATTATTCAAAATCGTATAGAATCTGAAAACTTAAAGCAAAAAATCACTTCTATCGCTTAATCAGTTAAAAAACAAGTAAGAGTGCTATATTCGGCTATGCCGAATCTTATATACCCTCCACGATGATGCGATAAACACAGAATGTTATTTATATAGCCTTCCTAAGATATAAATTAATATAGTTTGTGCTATTTATGTCATTTAGAAACTTCAACTCTTGCCGTTTCTACAATTTTTCCCTTATAGCCTTTTTACACTGATCTACATCTAACATCTACCATCAATTTGCCACCATTTGCGAAGATGTTAACATCTTTCCATAAGACATACATAGGGCTAAAAACCAACATCTTTAAAAGATGTTCCTATCTCATATTATTCCATTCTACATCTTTCGATTATTTTAGTGTCATCACTAGAAAAGTGGCAATAAGTTCTATTATTATTGTGGCATCACTGACAAAAAGAAGTTTGTTTTGAAAGCAGCGTTACCATTTGTCAAGTTTTTTTTCTCCTCTATTTTTATTTATTTATTTAATATATATAATTAGGTCTATGGATAAATCCTTACAGCCTAATACAAATGAGTATTTAACTTAAGTATAATATTACGTTTAACAATATTTAAATCCAGAGAAAAATCGATAAATTCAAACATTTCATTGAAGCAACAACACAGTTTTCTAAATGGGTCTGCCATAGCATAGTTAGTTCGGAAAGTTTTTATAAATAAGGGATTATAGTACCGTACCGTACGTCGTGGAATGTTAAATGATAAACTACTAAATAAAAAATTCGAGCATACTTTTCCATTTATTAAGTTAATTACAAATGAGACATTTAACATAACTCTGCGACTTTTCAGTGTTGGCAAACGTATTAAAGATAATCTTGTAGAATATGAGCGGAGATTATCATATCCTCGATATGTATCTCTCAGGCAAAAAAGCAAGAATTGTTTTTGAATGGATTCAATATGATCACTATGAACCATATAATGTGGATCCCATACAATCGAGCCGTATTCCAAGATTGGTCTAACGAGAGATGTGTAAAGTTGTTTAGTGACGAAAGTATCATGGAATTCCTTCGCCCAACGTTTAATAAAAGCCAGAGTACAACGAGCCCTGTTGACAGTCATTGTTATGTGTTGAATAAAATCCAATTTTACATCCAGTAAGATGCCAAGATCCATAATTGTGTCAACTATCTCGATTTTATAGTCACCGAGTTTATAGTTATTTAAAATACTACGTTTTCTAGAAAAGCGCATATGTTTACATTTCATTAGGTTTAAATCCATTAGGTTATGTTTACACCAATTATAAAAGGCATCCAAGTCTTCTTGAAGATAAATATGGTCTAAAGAGTTCGTGAAGTTTAAAAAAATTTTTACATCATCTGCGAACATTAGTATATGTGAATGTTTAATAATATCAGGCATGTCGTTGATGAAGAGCAGAAACAAAAGTGGGCCAAGGTGACTACCTTGCGGAACACCGGATTTTACCAATATAGGTTTAGAAGTTGAAAACCCAAATTTTACGCATTGTATTCTGCCGAGAAGATATGACCTTAGCCAGCTTAAATAAGTTTTGTCGAAACCCATAATATCAATTTTTCTCAAAAGAAGGTTGTGATTTACCTTATCAAATGCCTTACTGAAGTCGGTATATATAACGTCGGTATGCTGGTTGTTGACGAATCCCTCATTTACCAAAGTTGTCAGTTCTAAAATATTTGTCATAGTTGATGATTCTTTACGAAATCCGTGTTGAAAAGGTGTTAATAACGGTGAAACTTGATGAGCCAATGAATCTAAAATGCATTTTTCAAAAAGTTTTGGAATTGCGCTAAGTTTGGCTATACCTCTGTAATTAATTATATTTGATTTATTTCCAGATTTGAACAAAGGAATTATATATGACTCTTTCCATATTTTTGGAAAATATCAATTTTTCAAAGAAATATTAAAAATAATTGACAACGGCATTGCTAAAGCTTCCATACAGTTGATTAAAATACTGCTTGGTATACCATCAGGACCCATTGAGTTTGAATATTTAAAAGATTTTAAGCAATTGATAATATTAAGTGAGGTTATTGGTGAAAATGAAATAGTTTGACCAGTAACTATATTAAATGGATAATTGACATTTTCAGCACAATGTGCATCAGAATATGTGGACGAAAAAAAGTCGGGGAATAAATCACTGATTTCCTTTTCATCGTGTGTTTCAGTACCCATATATTTCATGACCTTCGGTGCACCAGAGATCTTTCTTTTCGAATTTACAAATTTATAGAATGATCTTGGATCGTATTTTAAGTTTTTTTTTATTTTAATCAAATAATCGTTATATAATTTAGCATTTAGCAAATTGTATTTTGCACGAAGGACGGAATACTTGCTGTAATCGCAGTGGGATCCAGATTTCTTATATTTTCTGTAATTCTTGTTTTTTAAGTTTTTTAACGAAGAAAGTTGTTTATTACCCCATGGTGGTCCTGATTTTGAGCTCAGTGAAAATTTTGGTATACATTCATTCATATATTGTTTTATTGTACTGTAGAAATTATTAATCATTTTATCGATTGTTTCTGGTGCGCCAATGCGAATGGATAACAATTGAATCCAATTTGTGTTAATTAAAAGGTTATGTAGGTCGTTGTAATTTGCTCTTTTAAAACAAAACACCTTTTCTTTTTTATGGAAATTTTGAACACGATGACAACTAAAAATGTTGCAGCTAATTTCAATTGTAGGGTGGTAACGATCTTCTGGGAGTGTTATAGGATCAACACGATTTATTGTACATTCCTTAGGCTCATTAACAAATACCAGGTCAAGTAATTTACCATACATATTGTAGACGCCATTTATCTGATGTAGACATAAATTTGTAATGTTACCGAATATATCATCACTGATGTTATCAGAACGATTAGGAATGTAAGTTTTACTTTCTGTGGAGAAATGCCAGGTAATCTGAGGTATATTAAAATCGCCAAGGACTAACATGAAGTCACCTAAACTGATTTTTGAAGCCACTTGTTCCATTGCCAAAATGTGTTGTTGATAAGTAATTATATCAGATTGAGGTGGGATATAAGAACATGTAATAAATATTTTAATGTTGTTTACTTTTACTACCACTGCAATAAATTCAATTTTACTTGCTAAGTTTAATATTAGCTCTTCAGCAGGAAATGTATTTAAGACATCTATTAAAACTCCACCGCCAGTAGTAACTGTAGTTCTATCGCGCCGGAATACATGAAAATTATTGCAAACAATTTCGGTATTTAAGAAAGTATTATTAAGCCAAGTCTCAGTTAGACAAATTATGTGGTGATTGAAATTAAAACTATCGACATAAAATTTGGAGCATTTAGTCCTCATTCCACGTACGTTTTGGTATATAATAATGAGTTGATCGTCGGGAGCATCAGTTAGTTTTTTGAATGTAATAATTGTTGTTTCGGCAAATAAGCAACATTCGTTGGACGCCGGTTTATATTTTGTTCATATTCTCGAATTAAGACATGTTCAGGCCAAAAAGATGGGTCGAGAATGGAGTTAAAAATTTCAAATGGAACAGTAAGCTTAAATGATGTGATAATCCGCGCTTGCGAGTAAGTAAACTTATGAACATTCAAATCAAAATTTTTGCCGATCTTAGATTTAATATACGCATCAATGTCGTTAACAGATGTATGTAGGGTGTCAACCGTGGTCGGCTACGATTTGTACTCGCTGGTAACGGACAAGATAATAAGGGACAGTGACAATGAAACAGACAGTACGGACAATAGACATTTTATTTTTGGTTTTTAGTTCTAGTTTTGCATCGAACACGACAAGTTCATTTGAATTTTAAAAGTTATATATTATCAATAAATGTTATTACATATTATCAATTTGTGAGTTTTAAATGGGATGGGTAAAAGATTTGGTGAGGTAAATTCTACAAATGGGGACTCAGCCAAAATCCTTAATGAAAAGTGAGTATGATATTTTATCTTATTTGATTTGAATTTGGTTTGAATTAACGTAACTTTTGAGTATTTGATTTTGATATCCATTGTATTCATCTTAAATTATATTTTGTTTTTAATTGATTCGGATTTGACTTGTCGTCTTCGATTGTGGCATTGTGTTTTGGTTTAATGGCTTGGCCTGGGTTAGTTTGACTTTTGCTTTCTTTTGACGTGGTTTTGGTTGCTTTTGGTTGTGGTGTCGTGATGGACACGGGTGCTGTTTTGGGATTGGGCGTTGGTGCTCTTAAGGACGAGTTGACGAGGTTGGGATTGAGTACGCAGGGACTTAAATCGGACTTACAGGGGAGACTTTTGGAGCACTACGGGTTGGATTTTTCGGACGCTAGGGCCGACGCGGGTAATGACGCCAGTTCGATCGGTCCTAATGAGGGTGATTCTGTCGTGGATGCCGCTGGTAATGGTTTAATAATTCCCGCACGGAAGAGTATGTACACGCTTAAGGATGTTGAGGATAGTCTTTCGACATTTAGTGGAACAAATTCACCTGACATTATTCAGTGGATTACAGAGTTCGAGGAAATGGCGGAGATTGTACAGTGGACCCCGCTCCAAATGTTTGTATATGCAAGGCAATTGTTGGCTGGTGCTGCGAAAATGTATGTGAAGAGCCTAAGCGGTGTAAAAGATTGGCCAACGTTAAGAGAAAGTTTACAGAGAGAGTTTGGTGTTTGTTTTTCGTCAGCCGAGGTACATAGACAATTACGCAGTAGAAGATTGAATAGGAACGAGACGATGCTTGAGTATTTGTACAGTCTTATGGAGCTGGCTAGGCGAATAAATTTGGACGAGAAGAGCATTGTCAAATATTTTATTGACGGAATTCCGGACTCAAAATTTAACAAATCGGTTTTGTACCAGGCCGAAAACGTGATTGAACTTAAACGACAGATTCAGGTTAACGAGAAGATAAGACTTAATCCTCGGTCATCAAACAGAGGCAAAGAGTTAGGTGCAACTGAGAAGAAAGTTGAAACGGAGAAGCCGGAGACTTCAAAGTCTGATAAGAGATGTTATAAGTGTGGCGCTACAGAACATCTGGCGAAAGAGTGCCCGGAGAAACGGGTGAAATGTTTTAAATGCCAGAAATTTGGGCATCGATCTTTTGAATGTCAAGCTAGAAAATCCGAGGGGAAGGTCTTCAAGTCGGAGCAGGGTGAGGCAAACATGGTTCGCAAGGGACCAAACTTGATTTTTAAAGATGTGGCGATTTAGGGCAGAACGTTTCAGGCCCTAATTGATACCGGATGCGACGTGTGCATTATGCGTAACGATATTTTAGTTATTTTGGGAGGTGTCGAGCTCATTCCCGAGAAGATGAAATTGTACGGTATAGGCGATAGCGAGATCGTGACTATGGGCCGTTTTGATGTGGCGGTGAAAGTTGATGGATTGGATTTTGATGTTACATTTTATGTTGTTAGGGAGAGTGACGTTATTCACTCCATAATGATAGGTAATAGTTTGATGGGGAAGGCGGAAGTTACGATTGTGAATGGTATGGTGACGTTTAGAAAACCTAATGGGAATATTTTGCTGAAGGAATTTGGGAGCATTTGTTTGAACATGGAACAATTTGTGCCGAAGGCGGAGGTAAAATTGGATCATTTGGAGAAAGCCACCGCAAAAGAAGTGACACAGATGATAGAAGCGTATGAACCACGAAAAATATTTGAAAGTCCAGTAAAGATGAAAATCGTTTTAAAGGATGATATACCGGTGTGGCAACAACCGAGACGTATCCCTTTCTCTGATCAGCGTATAGTGGAAACCCAAGTGACAGAGTGGTTGCAGCAGAAGATAATACAGCCCAGTACATCAGAGTATGCTTCGCCAATAGTATTGGCAGCAAAGAAGGATGGATCGAAAAGGTTATGCTGCGACTATAGAAGATTGAACCAGAAGATTGTACGTGACCATTTTCCTATGCCGCTTATAGACGAAGTTTTGGATAAGTTGCAGAAAGCCAGTGTGTATACTACGCTAGATCTTATGAATGGATTTTTCCATGTCCCGTTGGAGGAGGCGTCGAGGAGGTATACCTCATTCGTAACGGGCAGCGGGCAGTTTGAATTTTTGTATGTGCCTTTTGGCATTAGTAACTCGCCGGCAGTTTTTACGCGTTTTATATCTGCAGTATTGATGGAGTTGATACGGGACGGTACCATAATAGTTTATATGGACGATATCATCATTCCCTCTAAGGATGTGATAGAAGGTGTGCGCAAGTTAAGGATAGTATTGGAGAAGGCAGCCGCAAGTGGTCTGCGAATTAAGTGGAGTAAGGGCCAAATTTTACAACGGGAGGTTAATTTTCTTGGCTATGTAATACAAAATGGTTCAATAAAACCATCGGCAGAAAAGATAAGGGCGGTAAAAGATTTCCCTGTGCCAGCCGATCGAAAGGGAGTGCAAAGATTTCTGGGCCTAACATCATATTTTAGGAAGTTCATAGAAGATTATGCGGTTATTGCTAAGCCGTTGACGGATTTGTTACGAAAAAATGTACCGTTCATTGTAACTGATGATGTGTTGATATCGTGCCAACAGTTGAAGGAGGCTTTGGTTAGTGCCCCGGTACTAAAATTGTATGATTTGGATGCTGCTACAGAGGTACACGCGGACGCGAGTAAATACGGATACGGGGCCATACTATTGCAAAAGAGCGTTGAGGATCAGCGGTTGCATCCAGTACAGTTCATGAGCCGGAGAACCAAACCCTATGAGGAGAGATACCACTCGTACGAGTTGGAAGTCTTGGCCATAATTGAGGCTTTGAAAAAGTGGCGTGTGTATTTGTTGGGTATCCCTTTCAAGATTGTGATGGACTGCAGTGCATTTAAGATGACAATGGGTAAAAAGGACGTACCTCCTAGAATATCGAGATGGGCAATGTTTTTGCAAGATTTCTCCTATGAGATCGAGCATAGGCCGGGTACGAAAATGATGCACGTTGATGCACTGAGCCGAATGTCCTGTCTGATAGCTGAAAGTGAGAATGACGATAGAACTAGGGCGATAAGAGCCATACTTGAAAAGGGAGACTACGAAGATTTTTATATAAAGAATGATATTTTGTTTAAAGATCCCGTTAGGGAATTGATAGTAGTACCAGTCCAGATGGAAAAGGAAATCATAAAGATAGCACACAATCAGGGTCACTATGGTGTTGCAAAGACCCAGGAAATGATCGAAAAGCAGTATCACATATCGAGATTGGCCGCAAGGGTGTCTGAGGTCGTCAAGAGTTGTGTGGAATGCATCATCGCAGAGGCCAAGGCGGGGAAAAGGGAGGGGTTGCTTAATCCTATAGATAAGGAAGACGTTCCTTTGAGGACGTATCATGTCGACCACGTTGGTCCAATGGAGCTGACAAAGAAGGCATACAACTACCTGTTTGTAGTAGTGGATGGTTTTACGAAATTCGTGTGGCTTTATCCTACGAAATCAACGGATGCGAAGTCGGTGATCGATTGTCTAGAAAAACAATCAGCTAATTTTGGGAACCCAATGCGTATAATTACGGATAGGGGTGCAGCGTTTACATCCCACGCGTTTAAAGATTATTGTGAGAATGAAAATATTCGTCATTTGCTGATCGCCACAGGTGTTCCGAGGGGAAACGGCCAGGTGGAAAGAATGCACAAAATAATTGTGCCAATGTTATCGAAGCTATGTGGAGAAGACCCAAAGAATTGGTACAAACATGTGAGACGAGTTCAATCCTTTATTAATTCTGCCGTGTCCCGAAGTACTCAGTATTCACTTTTTATGTTGTTAACCGGTGTAGAGATGAGGTTGCCAGATTATCCTGATTTGCGCGAAATACTTGAGATGGAGACTGTAGCTGATTTGATGAATGATCGTGATGAAATGAGAGTAGCAGCTAGAGTTAATATAGCTAAAGTTCAGAGGGAGAACTGTAAGACCTTCAACAGCAAACGTAGGGCTGAGAAGGAGTACGAGTTAAATGAGTTGGTCGCCATTAAGCGGACTCAGTTTGGAACCGGTCTTAAACTAAGGGGAAAATTCCTCGGACCGTACAAGATTTTGAATAGGTTGCCTCATGGAAGATATGAAGTGCAGAAGGTTGGGGACCATGAGGGTCCAACTCGGACGACCACGGTCGCTGAGTTTATGAAAAGGTGGCAATCCGGGCCGTATTGCCGTCAGGAGGGCCGATTGTAGGGTGTCAACCGTGGTCGGCTACGATTTGTACTCGCTGGTAACGGACAAGATAATAAGGGACAGTGACAATGAAACAGACAGTACGGACAATAGACATTTTATTTTTGGTTTTTAGTTCTAGTTTTGCATCGAACACGACAAGTTCATTTGAATTTTAAAAGTTATATATTATCAATAAATGTTATTACATATTATCAATTTGTGAGTTTTAAATGGGATGGGTAAAAGATTTGGTGAGGTAAATTCTACATGTATCAGATGCAAAACGAGATACAAAGATTTGTTTTTTTGGTGGGATCACTCTCAGATCTTTTATAGCAGCACAGTTATTTTCACTATTTATCAAATTAACAGGATTTGTTGCATTTTGATGATTTATTGGGACAGTATTAGTTGGAACGGATGTTTTGCTTAGAAGAGTTGGCCCACGATCATTAACAGATGAAGAAGCGGGTTCGGGATTCTGAGGCAAAGATGGCAAAGAAGAAGGTTCAGTCAACTTTACTTTATTGTTTAACCTTGCAGATTTCCTTTTCGGTGATGTTTGAACAGGAGATTTAATAGATTCTAAAGCATTAAAATCATCAAAAATTTTAGCATATTGTGATATTTTATCAAAAAGTTTATTTGCTTCTTCTTGAATTTCCAAAAAACGGGATTTATTTGATTGGAAAAAACGATAGAATGTAATGCTTATTTTCTTGCAATCATTACAGCGCCAAGGAAGTCCATTATCTTTCGATAATGATCAAGCAACAAGACCGGAAAGACCACTGCATTTAATATGGCAAAGACCATTACATAACCAACAAGAAATCATCATCTCTTCATCGTTGGTAATGGGACATTTTTTCATAATACACGCCATGATATGATCCAATTTATAAGTGTTTATATATATTTTAAAATAAAATTGTTTTAAAAGAAAATTGTTTGTTGGGTATACAATCCTACTATACAATAGATGGCGCTTAGCGATTAAAATAGCAAATACACAAACCAGTTAGAGTTGTAATTACAAATATATGGAACAAATTAGATCAGCTGACAGTAGATGCAGAATGTTATCCACAGAAAAGAAAAATACGATCCACTACAAGAACAGGTCACAAGTAACAAAATACGTACAATTTTATCCTTTGATTATCACAAAAACCGCACTCCCAGATGCACACACTCCAATGACACCGACAGCACAAAGGGATATGTTGTTAAAAATATGTTTATTAGCTTTACAGCGAATCACAAAACAATTGAATTTAAAAAAGTAAACAGAGCGACTTTATTTTTTTGCAATGTTTTTTTGTTAAGTATTTTTTATATTTTTAAGCAAATTGAACTTCAAATACATTTTTAAGTTTTCTTTTTAAATTTTGGCAATTTTGTGAGAAAAAAACATTTTTAATTAAAAAAATTTTTTTTTCAAAAATGGTGACATTTTTGTGTGATGGTAGATGTTAGATGCAGGGTTTAAAAAGCTGCAGTCAAAATAAAAAAATTGCTTTTTCTTCCACTTTCTGATTTTTCATTAGACAAAAATAAACCGTTGCTTTTACTTCTGATTCATTAAATGAAAACAGTCGCAGTCAAGGCCTATCCAATAGGTATGCTTACTACTACAACAATACAAAAAACAACAGGCATTTTGTTTGTGTAAAATACCTCGCCGTTGTCAAAATCTTACTACCACATAGGCAAAACAAAAGGAAAAATGTGTTTTGTGTGCATGTATGTGTGGCAAAACCCAGAAAAGTAAACAAAAATATACACGTATAAGGAAAATGTAAACAACTTTTGATATCGTTGAGGAATAAACCAAATAAACATCCGGCTTCTTAAGCAGACCTATTGGATAGACCTTGGTCGCAGTGAAGGCAAAAGCAAAAAACGAAAAGTTGCACACAACAAAGAGCATCGGCAGCCGACATGTTCGTTAGTCAGTGTGGCCATATCTAAAAATATTTTACAGCTAAATCGGCTTTAAAATAATGCTAAAAAATCCTAAACTGCCAAAAAATAATGCTAAGATTTAAATTGTATTATTTTTTTGTTATTTTAGTCAATAAATAATAAACTGATTAAAAAATAACAATAAAATATTAATAAAACATAAAAAGTCTTGAAACTATAAAAGAAACCTATTTCAGTCTTTATATACGTACATAAAAAGTTTTCAAACAAAAGGTACCATACCATAACATGCAGTCTACAACTGACATGAAATGCTTAACTTTAACACTAATATAATGTTAGTGTTAAGTATAGACTCATCACGTTAGAAGTTTTCTCATGTTATAACACGGTTGTTAATGCAAATGTTTTAACAACGCTTTTATAACATCAAGTTATAACAGCAAATCATGTCAGTTGTAGATGGGGAGTAACAAAAAATTAAGGGAACTTGACCCATAAATGGCTATTATTTAATATTTCAATAAAAATTATATAAAATGTTAAAAAAAAAATTTTATTTTATAAATTAAATACGTCATCAAATGAATATTCTTCTTCAGCTTCTGAAGAATCGATCGAGATATCATTATAATATATGTGTTTAAAGCAAAACAGGGCTGTATTAACGTCTCCAGCTCTGGGTTAAACTATTGTGACTTATTTCCAATTTATTAATATTCGCCGCGTTTGAGCAAATTTAATTCGTATTTTTTGTATTCTGATCAGTTCCTCTTGAGCTACCAAACCAACCAGGCATCCTGCGGCTCCCCCATCAACATCATCAGCAACTTCTTTTTTTCCCCCAAATTGTACAAACCAAAAAATAAGAATAAGTATATTTGAATAAATGTAAGTAACTTGAATTGAATTTAATGGTCTTGGTTTTTTGTCATTAAAAAAATCCCCAGAGAACAGGAACCCCCTCCTGCCCACAATCTCCAACCCAATCAGGAATCCCCTCCTGCCCATCTTCGTAACCCCAGTCAAATACTGGTTTTTTCATACCTAATGGTGCAAGGTACCATTAGCCCAAACAAATCATTTCCTTTTTTTCTCGATTTTTTACTTTTAATTGAGTTGTAATCATCATAATTACCTCCCTTTGTTGTTTTGAATTGTGGCCAATATAAGCCAGGAATTAAACATGGTCCTTCGAGCCGGATATGAACCAGCGACCTATGGATTTTAAAAACCACAAAATATCCTTCATAGATTTTAAATTACTAGTGGAAATTAAAATATTTTAAATCTAATTTCGCAAATGCCAGCGAACAATATTTTTAAACGTACTAGTGAAGGTTGATTAAATAAAAGTATTCAAATCTAATTTCGCTTATCCCAGCGAACAAAAGATTTAAATAAACACTCACAAAGCCCGTGAATAGTTTATTTAATTTGCTAATAAAATATTTTTTAAATCTAATTTCGCGAATCCCAGCGAACAAAAGATTTAAACAAACACTCACAAAGCCCGTGAGTGTTCATTAAGATTAAAGTAAAAGGTTTAAAATAAAAATATTTAAATCTTATATCGCGAATCCCAGCGAACAAAAGATTTAAATAAACACTCACACAGCCCGTGAATAGTTTATTTAATTTGCTAATAAAATATTTTAAATCTAATTTCGCAAATTCCAGCGAACAAAAGATTTAAACAAGCACTCACAAAGCCCGTGAGTATTCATTAAGATTAAAGGGAAAGGTTTTAAAATAATAAGATTTAAATCTTATATCGCTAATCCCAGCGAATAAAAGATTTAAATAAACACTCACACAGCCCGTGAATAGTTTATTTAATTTGCTAATAAAATATTTTTAAATCTAATTTCGCGAATCCTAGCGAACAAAAGATTTAAACAAACACTCACAAAGCCCGTGAGTATTCATTAAGATTAAAGTAAAAGGTTTAAAATAAAAATATTTAAATCTTATATCGCGAATCCCAGCGAACAAAAGATTTAAATAAACACTCACACAGCCCGTGAATAGTTTATTTAATTTGCTAATAAAATATTTTAAATCTAATTTCGCGAATCCCAGCGAACAAAAGATTTAAACAAACACTCACAAAGCCCGTGAGTATTCATTAAGATTAAAGTGAAAGGTTTTAAAATAAAAATATTTAAATCTTATATCGCGAATCCCAGCGAACAAAAGGATTTAAATAAACACTTACACAGCCCGTGAATAGTTTATTTAATTTGCTAATAAAAAATTAAAAAATTTAAATCTTATATCGCGAATCCCAGCGAAAAAAAGGATTTAAATAAACACTTACACAGCCCGTGAATAGTTTATTTAATTTGCTAATGAAAAATGTTTGCTCTAATAAAATATTTTAAATTTAATTTCGCGAATCCCAGCGAACAAAGATTTTTTAATAAACACTCACCAATCCTGTGAGTATTGAATGTAATTTACTTCCCTGTAGTAAATAAAATAGCCAGTTGCAAAAAACACTAACTATAAATTAACTATTTTTTAAATTACTACAAATTGGTTTAAATCTCATGCAGATATCAACCAAAAATATTGCATACAGGCACACGTAAAACACAAATAAAAGGAAAATAAGTAAAACAAGCATGCCATGAAGTCAAATGAAAAAAAAAATATACAAACATATTTAAATAATTTAAAATAATTAAAAATTGCAGCAATACAAATCTGTTAATGTACAAGCAATTATGTTGCGTATTTATTTAAGCACTATTATAGATCATCATTTAAGGCAATTTAATGCAAAATTTTCTTAAATAATTATTTCTATATCAAAATATATAAAGATATGTATATGTACATACAAATATACATAAGTACATATATTTTTTTGACAAAAATTATTTAAAATTTAAATAATTTATTATAAACTGAATATACAATTAATTAACTACAAATAGGTTGAAAAATAAGTGGTTAGTAGTGAGTTAAAAAGTCATGCAAAGATGGCCAATTGACTACTGCCTATGACATGCCTATGTTAAAAAAGTGAGTCGTCAACATTGAAAAAAGTCACTTAATCAACTAGATGTGGTTATAAAAAAACCAGTTTGAAGTTACTTAAAAATGTGTTTGCCTTCCTACAGGGTTGTTAAGGCGTTCCACAAATACAAATATTTAAATCTAATATATTAAAATAAAGAGTAAAAGTCTTAAATGAAGATCGATAAATAATAATCGGAAAATCTTTGGTTTTAACCTTTATTTGACAAAAAATTATTTAAATCTGATTTCGCGAATCCCAGCGAACAAAAAAAGTTTAAATTAACACTTAATAAAATCTCTGCTCTTTCCCATTATTCTATAAAATTATTTAAATCTGATTTCGCGAATCCCAGCGAACAAAAAGGTTTAAATATACACTTAATAAAATCTCTGTCTTTTTCCATTATTTTGAAAATATTTTAAATCTGATTTCGCGAATCACAGCGAACAAAGAGGTTTAAATAAACACTTAAAAAAAAAAAAGTCTCTCTTTTTTCCATTTATTTGAAAAATATTTAAATCTGATTTCGCGAATCCCAGCGAACAAAAAGGTTTAAATTAACACTTAACAAAATCTCTTTATAATTGATCAAATTTTTTTTTCCATTTATTTGAAGAATATTTCAATCTGGTTTCGCGAATCCCAGCGAACAAAAAGGTTTAAATATACTTAATAAAGTCTCTGTCTTTTCCCTTTATTTGATAAAAATATTTGAACCAAATTTCGCGAATCCCAGCGAACAAAGAGGTTTGTAAACACGTAAAAGAAATCTGAGCTTTTTCCCATTTATTTCAGAAAATATTTAAATCCGATTTCGCAAATCCCGGCTAACAAAAAGGTTTAAATATACACATAATAAATTCTCTGTCTTTTCCCTTTATTTGATAAAATTATTTTAACCAAATATCGCGGATCCCAGCAAACATAAAAGTTTTAAATAAACACTTGGAAAATCTATCTTTTTTTCGTATTTTTTGAAAAGTAATTTCCATATTAGTATCCGTATAAATATATCCCTTCGTACAATAAGGTTTAAGCGTTTAGTTGCGGATCCCAGCAAACATCTGTGAAAAATCAACTGCTAGGAAGAGTCTCATTTAACCCATATTTATTTTCGGTAAAATATATATAGAGATTAGCACAGGAACCTTTGGGATAATTGTTATTTTAGCGTATTTTTCGATAGTTTACCGATCACTCGTGCCCCGTAAATGATTTATTACTAAGCTTCAAAATTGTGAAAACTAGAGCTCAGAGAATTTCGAAGATGGCGGAAGAGTTTATTTTTGATTCAGATGATTTGATCACTTTTTGCTCGGAGTTCGACGATATTCCATTGGGGGATATGACTGACTCGTTTCTAGAGGTTAACCTCCAAGATCTTAAAGATCGGTGGACTAACTTACAAAGATCGTATAGAGCGCGTTGCACGGACAAGGAGGCAGAGGTACAAAAATAATTTTTCGAGTCCGTTCGGGCAAAGCACTCCGCCTGTACACGAGCATTTCACAAGTGTAAAGCGAAGATCCTTGATATACGGAAATCGTTTGTGATAAATATGCCCAACAATAATTTTCAGCCCTTTGTAAACGAAGATAGCTTTGCACACGTTAAAGTTAATCCCTGTGATACGGACATCTTCTATGGAGACTATGAAGAGTGACCGTCCTTCCGCGACATGTTCACTGCAGTGTATGTAGATAGTCCCAAAATCCCTCCGGTACAGAAACTGTACCACCTTAGATTGAAAGTTCAAGGGCAGGCAGGAAGTTTAATAAGAAAGTATAAATTGTTTGCGGAAAATTTCTCCCTGGCGTGGGATACATTAAGAGACAGGTACGAGAATCAGAGGATTCTAGTGGAAAATCAGATTAAGATTCTCCTTAATCTGCCTTCTATAACGGGTGAGAGTAGTAAATCTCTGCAAACTCTTCAAATGACCATCAATGACTGTCTGTCCGCGATAAAGGCCCAGGACGTTGCGATTGAAGAATGGGACCCGTTTATTATCGTTTTATGCTCTAGCAAGCTTCCCGTGGAAACTCTTTCCTTATGGGAGCAATCGCTTGAGTCACATAGGAAGTTGGTCAAATGGGAAAAAATGGATAGGTTCCTTTCTCATAGATGTGAAGTTGTTGAACGTTTAGAGTCCCGTAAACAAGAGTCCCAAGGTGTCGCTCAAAAGAAGCAGACAAACAATTTACCAAACCCTACTAGATCTGAGCCTTCCCAATTTCCATGCAAGGTCTGTGGGGCGGGTCATCCCCTGAAAAATTGCTCCCAGTTCTTAAGTTTTGATCCAAAGGCCAGAAATCAGGTAGTTTCAAATAACAAGATATGCAT
This sequence comes from Pollenia angustigena, assembly GCA_930367215.1. Lineage (NCBI taxonomy): Eukaryota > Metazoa > Arthropoda > Insecta > Diptera > Polleniidae > Pollenia > Pollenia angustigena. Next base: position 232,065,492 of record OV884060.1, read on the forward strand.
CAACTGTTTAGCATACAGTCACCTGCGAAAAGACTGCCCGAGCAAGTACTCATGCTCTCAATGTCAAAAGAATCATCATTCTCTTTTACACTTTCCTAAGCCTTTGGTGAACAACCAAAACTCTATACCCCTCGACACGAATCCGAGTACCTCGGCACAAACCAGAGCGAACACATCTCGGTCGGCGGCCGCTCACGTCGTGCAGACCCCTGACAGCTCATGTGGGGAAAATGTCTTGCTTCCCACTGCAGTGGTCCAAATAAGGCACCAGGGGGAAAACTTTAAAGCCCGTGCTTTTCTGGATCAAGGATCAGAGAGGACATTTATTTCCAAAAGGCTTCAACAGCAATTAATGCTGCCGACAGAGAAAACATGCTTTCAAAAACATGGCATATTAGCCCTATATTCGGTTAAACACACCCGTTTAGTTTCTGTACAGGCAATTGTTGTTCCAAAAATAACCCGCATGTTACCTAAATATTCTGTATCGAAGTCTGATATACCCTTGTCAGAGCTAGAGAATCTTGATCTCGCTGACCCAGATTTTTGTGTACCCAGTCACGTCGACTTGCTCATTGGAAGTAATTTTCTTCCTCGAATTCTTCTCGAAGGACTCAAAACTGTTGCCCAGTCTCTAATGGCACAGGAGACAATCTTTGGTTGGATTGTCAGTGGTCCGGTTGGTATAGAAACATGCCGTTCGTTCTCAATTGAGGCGAGTGAAATTTCAAGAGACCCAATTAGTGAGCAACTTAGAAAATTTTGGGAGGAGGAAGAAGTCCCGTCTCAACGTCCTATTTCGAAAGAAGAAGAATTTTGTGAGGCAGGGTATAAGCAAACCACCTTCCGAAATAGCGAGGGTCGGTATGTAGTGAAGCTGCCTTTTAAGTCGGAGTTTTCCCAAGGTCTACGTCTAGGCTCTTCCCGACCTGCAGCACTGGCTCAATACCGCAATTTAGAACAATCGCTGGGGAAAAAGGGTGAGCTCGGAGACGTTTACTACAATGTTTTAAAAGAATACATATCCCTGAACCACATGGAACCGACTGTCTCGTTCGAAAACATATCTATAGGCGGCTATAATTCCTTTTATTTGCCGCATCACGCAGTTCTTAAGCCCGAGAGTCGTAGCACTAAGGTCAGAGTAGTGTTCAACGCTTCCAAAAGAACAAGTTCAGGATTTTCTCTCAATGATGTACTTCACGTAGGTCCTACCTTACAAGCTGACTTAATGACCTTAGTTCTGAACTGGCGGCTATACAAATATGTCTTCAACGGTGATATTGAGAAAATGTATCGGCAAATTCTCGTTCATGAGGATGACATACAGTTTCAGCGAATTCTCTTTCGCCAAAACTCAAAATATCCCATACAAGATTTTGCCTTGAAAGCCGTTACGTTCGGAGTCAATTGCGCTCCATATTTGGCTATTAGGACCCTAATTCAATTAGCTCACGACTCTGAAAATATTTTTCCAAAAGCAAGCTATATTCTCAAACATGAAGCGTATGTGGATGATATCTTATCTGGGGCACATGATGTAGATTCAGCGGTTGCTTCTTTGTCTCAGGTTATTCACTCTTTAAAATCTGCAGGGTTTGCATTGAAAAAGATCACGTCTAATAGCCCAACGGTTCTGGCGACAGTCCCAAACGATGATATTTTATATTCAGAGTTTCTCAAGCTCAGAGAGGCAAGCACCACAAAAACTCTTGGCATTCAATGAAATGCTTTGACTGATAAATTTTCTTACACTATTGATCCCATTAGTCCAAGTGACTCAATTACGAAAAGACAAATGCTTTCTAACGTGGCCAAACTTTTCGACCGCGCTGGCTGGATATCGCCAATTATCATACAAGCCAAAATCCTTCTGCAACAGCTCTGGCTAGAGGGTGCGGGTTGGGATGACAATGTGAAACCCAGCACATTAGCGAAATGGAACGGTTTTGTTCAGAACATTCCCTTGATCTCTAATCTGATTGATTTTTCCCCTACCCTACCAACGCAAATTCACGGCTTTTGCGATGCAGCAGAGAAGGCTTATTGCGCAGTCGTATATTTTCGGGTACAGTCAGCGGCGGGAATAAGATCTCATCTGTTCGCCGCAAAAACAAAAGTGGCTCCTATTAGTCCGGTTAGTCTCCCACGGCTGGAGCTTTGTGGAGCTCTTTTATTGTCGAAGTTAGTAAGGCACCTTGTGAACTCACTGCCTTGTAGGAATAATGAGGTCTTTCTCTGGTCAGATTCGTCGATTACTCTCAGTTGGTTGGGAAGACCTCCGAATACTTGGAGAACTTACGTTGCCAACCGCACGGCACAAATTATCCGAAATGTAGGGAACTCCTCTTGGCGTCATGTTAGGTCAGCTTTGGGCTCCCGTGGTTGAGACACTGAGCAACTACTAAGCAGCTCCTTATGGTGGAGTGGGCCACCTTGGCTACAGAGACCCCCCGAAGAATGGCCAAAGCCCATAACAGTTAACGAAAGTTTTCTTGAATTGAAACAGAGGGTAAACGTGCTTCATCTGTTCACTGACGATGAAGACATACTTAACCGCTTCTCAGAGTGGGATAAGGCTGTAAGGGTCATGACTTATGCGCTCCGCCTTATTCGGGCAATCAGGAAACGGTTACAGACCGATAAGAAGTCTCCACTTAAGCTCGCTTCCCAGACCCAAGAGTTATCTTCTGTCGAGGCAGTATCCTGCATGATTAAGCGCAGCTCGTACATTACTCACGAAGAGTTTTTGGGAACCAAAAATAAGCTTATTTCTGTTGCTCAACTTACGTATTACCCTCGAGAGTTCGAATCCCTACGTAAACAGCAGAGCGTGGGTAGCAAAAGTATTCTCCACCCCTTGAACCCGTTTTTAGATCCAGATAATATAGTCCGAGCCAATGGTAGAATTTCTAACTCTACCTTACCCTATAATGAGAGCCACCCAATTATTCTCCCTGTCAACTCAGTCTTCTGTAGACTGCTCGTCGAATTCGTGCATAGGCTCCTTATGAACGCAGAAACTAACTTAATGTTGCGAGCAGTGAGAGGAGAATATTTCGTCCCACGTTTAAGATTGGCGATTCGGCTCTGTATACGAAAATTCGCAAACTGCATCCGTTATAAACAAAAGGTAAAGTCTCAGCTCATGGGTGCCCTACCCCGGGAACGAAGTTCGTTTTCTTTACCTTTCACTCATATGGGTTGGATTTTGCCGGCCCTTTCTCGAACAAGACCTCCATGTTAAGAAATGCCCCTTACCGGAAGGGGTATGTTTGCGTGTTTGTGTGCTTCTGCACGAGAGCTGTCCACTTAGAGTTATGCTCCGATCTCTCTACTAACGCGTTTCGAGCCGCCTTCACTAGATTTGTAAGCCGACGGGGTCTGCCCAAGAAAGTTATGTTTGATAATGGCACTAACTTTGTCGGGGCAGAGCGAGCTCTTCGCCTAGAGTACGAAGAATTTGTCATCACCGCGTCGAAAGAACTCGTCGAGAAGTACTCCTCCCATGGGCTTCAGTGGCACTTTATTCCCCCGAATGCCCCTCACATGGGAGGGTTATGGGAGGCCGGTGTAAAATCGTTTAAAATGCATTTCAAGAAGGTCGCCCAAAGCAATAAATACACCTTTGAAGAGTTCACTACGCTCTTAACTCGTAAAGAGTCGGTTCTCAACTCAAGGCCCTTATCTCCCATGTCAGACGACCCTAATGAGCTGCTCGCGCTTACTCCCGGTCACTTTCTCCGTGGAGCTCCCCTCGTGGCCTCGCCGGAAACCTTAACGGAAACGCTTACGTTGAGGGACCGGTGGGAAAGATCAAAAGTGTTGCACCACCAGTTCGCTCAGAGATGGAAAAACGAGTATCTAAAAGAGATGCAGAAAAGATATAAGTGGCAAAACTCCGAAGAGAACGTAACCGTAGGGCAGCTCGCCGTAATAAAGGATGATTTGCTCCCGCCAAATGAGTGGCGGTTGGGTCGAGTTACCAGACTCTATACTGGCAATGACGTCTATGTGCGCATTGCGGACTTAAAAACGCAAGGAGGGATCGTCACGAGGCCAGTCGTCAAACTTTGCATTTTGCCCGTCCATACCTTAGACGATGGGTGAAAAAGGGAAAACCCTGTTGCCCAAAATCCTCCCTCCCAGATCCCCCTACTGTGCGTATTTTTCCTTTCCTCCCCCCCCTCTACTTTCTTACCCCTCACATTAACACTTCCAGGCAGGATTCCTCTTACAAGATCCTTTTATTTCACGCACTACGGTTCTGCAGAAAGTTTTTACGCATGACTGGGCTGGACCGCAGGCACCAGGTCCGCATTCATGGCTATTGCAAGAACTGCCTGGCCAGGTCTCATGCCACCGACGACTGCACCGCTGCCGATGTGTGCCAAAAGTGCGGTTGGGCACACCACACCTTGCTGCATTTGTCTCCCGGGGCACCAGTACTCCACCAGGACGGAGTAAGCCGTAATAGTCGTACAGCCTCACGGTCACGTGCAGCCGTGCCAGCATCCCAACTGGAGAGGGCCAGCCGTAGGGGGCGTACAGCATCTCGTCCACGAGCACCTGCACCAGTAGTCCGCCAGGAGAGCGCCAGCCGTAACGTGCGTACCTCATCGCGTCAACGTCAACCACGAGTTCGGGATCGCCTCGGCCCTTACCGACGTCCACCGCAACCACCACGTAGCCATAGCCAGACTACTCATCGTTCATCGAGAGGAGCAAATGCCAACCCGAAACGTATTTTACTGGGGGCAATACGAGCCCTTGAACGTTTGGCAGCAAGCTTGTAACTATTTTTTTTATTTTTTTTCTGTATCGCTTTAATAAATTATGTTGATCTTGTTGATCAAGGGGCCGCAGGATGTTTAAAGCAAAACAGGGCTGTATTAACGTCTCCAGCTGTGGGTTAAACTATTGTGACTTATTTCCTATTTATTAATATTCGCCGCGTTTGAGCAAATTTAATTCGTATTTTTTGTATTCTGATCAGTTCCTCTTGAGCTACCAAACCAACCAGGCATCCTGCGGCTCCCCCATCAACATCATCGGCAACTTCTTTTTTTCCCCCAAATTGTACAAACCAAAAAATAAGAATAAGTATCTTTGAATAAATGTAAGTAACTTGAATTGAATTTAATGGTCTTGGTTTTTTGTCATTAAAAAAATCCCCAGAGAACAGGAACCCCCTCGTGCCCACAATCTCCAACCCAATCCTGCCCATCTTCGTAACCCCAGTCAAATACTGGTTTTTTCATACCTAATGGTGCAAGGTACCATTAGCCCAGACAAACCCTTTCCTTTTTTTTTCTCGATTTTTTACTTTTAATTGAGTTGTAATCATCATAATTACCTCCCTTTGTTGTTTTTAATTGTGGCCAATATAAGCCAGAAATGAAACAATATGTTCTTATTCCATTTTTATATGAGATTGTACAATTTTTTAAAACTATCACAACATTTTGAACCACACCTAATATAAAGTAGCGATTTCATAGACTTAAAAGTCATTCTATTTCGAATTTTCGGTTTTAAGAGATTTATACCACTAAAAACCTCTTTTAACTTCCGCGTTGCTAAATGGCAAAACCAAGAACTTCATTGCAAAAGAAGCTAATTCACTGAATGGATTTTCATTTAATGCATTGCTATATCCAAGGCGAATTCATGTAAACGGTGGTGTCGATACTACAACAAGTAACAACACCAAAAACACAACAATGTATTTTGTTGCTGCTTTCGTTGGCCGATATGTCAAAAATACAAGTAACTTTTGACATTCCTCTCTCTAATTTAAAGAAAAAAGTAGCACAGCTGTGCTTTCAACGCCACCTAAAAAATGAATTCGCCTTGGCTATATCCATATACATTTATCCAGAAATCAACTGTTGAGTTCCTATTCAACAATTCATATGAATTTGGTTTCTGGCACTGATGTTCCAAAGTTGTAATTTTTTCTACAGTGAAATCAATCATTTCTTCTTTTAAATGTACGCTTAATTTGCATTCATTAGTTTTTAAACTGTTTTCTACACAAAAAAGTTAGTATTTATTAAATTATGAAAATTGTTTGGCATTCGTTGTTTAAGTTGACATAAAGTTTATATTTCAAAAGTTAGGGTATTTTTTTCGTCTCCAAAAATTGTTTTGAAATTGTAATTGAGGGAAAAAATCCGCTTAACATGAATTAAATGGTTTAAACTGATCAAAATTTAAAACAATTTGATATGAAAGGTCCTTTAAAAGATTGTACAGTTTCTATAGCAAAAGAGTAGGGATTTGTATGTGCATTCAACAAAAAAGCGTGGTAGATTTTCTAAAAATATTACTTGAATATTCTTAAATTAAATAATGCTAAAAAATGCTTAATATGTAGTTTAAAAATGCTAACTGCTAAATGAAAAATTTGCAGCTTAATCAGACAAAAAAATGCTAAATCTAGCTGCAAAAATGCCAATATGGCCACGCTGTCGTTAGTGTTTGGTTTGACAGACTGATGGCCATTTTCTTAATGTATCGACAAACTGTCTGTTACTTATGTTGTTTTCTTTTCTAAAAACTAATGATGCATTATAGTTGTGTAATATATTTATTAGGTTACACGAAGCCTTAGAAAGTGATACATTTTTATAAATTACAATAGAACAAAATAGTAGCTACGTTTTACACTCAACACTAATGTGTATTTGGCGTGTTAAATATTGAAATTTTGTACTAAAAGCGATATTCACCACGCTTGTAGCAATTTTAAACATTACATTTTCTTACAATTCCAATAAGCGTTAACAGCACTGATTTTCAAAAATTAAAGTCAGCTGTTGTTAAAAATTTTGCGACAAAAAAAATATAATTATTTAATTAAAGTAAAACAAACGAAAAACAAAAAGTTTTTATATCCATCACAATATAACTAAAAATCACAATATAACGCAAATTGTCCGCAAACACAAGAAAAAAAAAATACTTGCTTGCATAAAAAAGTACTTTACGCAGATGCAAAAAAGGGTAAGAAATGGAACAAATTTGGCATTTATTGTTGCAACATGTTTAGAAAGGAAAACGACAACTGCTCACATTTTTGCATATATTTTTAGAATGGAACAAAAACTCGCACGAATGGTAGAATATATGGAACATTATTGTCAGAAAAGAAAACACCATTAATGTCAACATAAATTTATTGGACCGATAAACTGTCCGTTAACGATTTTGGGTTTCTTAATATACCGACAAAAAACAAAGTTTTCAGCTGGCAACGCCACTCAAAATACATGTAATGCTGGGTACACACTATGCAACACGTTTACGCAATCCAGTGAATTAAATTAATTTTCATTCATTTCAGATTGCATACACATCAAAACGCTTTGATATTTTGAGGTTGCATTGAAACAGTTTCCATGTAGGTTGCACTGTGTGTACCCAGCATAAAAGTTGGGAGTCAGCTGATTGAATTTATCTGTACGGCAAATAATAGGAAAATAAATAATTGGCAGATGAGTGCCGGTTAGCTTTGCGATAAAATCGAAGCAAATGAGACATTGAGAAAACCAAATTTCTTTAATGTGCAGTTTTTCGTTGGGGAAAAAGATAATTACCTAATGAGAAAATGGCCATGAAACTTTTAATAAACCCCGAAGTTAACGAAGAGTGGACGTTGTGCTCATTGTTTGTATATGAAAGCGATTGATATTAGAACACATTTATTTTTAAAATCGTTTTATATACAAAATTCTCTTCTTCACTAAAAACTTAAGTAAAACTTAAGTCACCGATGTGGTACACTTAGGCCCTAAATTTGTAAAACGCAAAAGCAACGCCAAAAATTATATTGAAAGCAAAAACAAAATCGAAAATATTTCATAATTTTGTTGTTGTTTTTTATTGAAATGAATATTGAATTTTTAAATTTTAAACGCTGCATATCTTGTGGCGTTGATAATTTTTAAACGCAATATGTATTTCTGTAGAAAGCAACAACAAAATTTTGAAAAATTTTTGACATTGTTTTTGCTTTCAATGTTATTTTTGGCTCCGTGCAATAACTCCCAGGTGCAATAAGTCCCAGTGCAATAACTCCCAATGAATTAAATCCCAAAATAAATTAAATAAGTCCCAAACTGGAAAAAAGAAATAAATCCCAAAAAAATTAAATTATTTCCAAGTCTTAAATGAAACAAACCCCAACGTTTGGGAGTTATTTCATAATGAAATAACTCCTAAAGATATTAATGAAATAACTTCCAAAAACAGTCCATCAAAAAGAAATGAAATAAGACCCAAAAAAAATGAAACAACTTCCAAAGAAATTTATTATATATGTATGTATTCGTTTTACTTGAATATTTACATATTAGGTTACCAAAAAACTAACATTGAGTCCTCGACATTTTGACAACAAAGGGGGCATTTTATTATATCCTGACCTCCTGCAATGGCAATTGCCTGCAGTTTAAGCACGCAGGGTACAAGGAGTACCTCCTCTATGGTATAACAAACATCGGCTTCGCTAACTAAAGCAAACACCGGCTTCGCTAACTAAAGCTTCTCTGCATAGCCGGCCTTCGGCCGGGCGCAAGGATTTTGTACTCTATGGTATAACAAACACCGGCTTCGCTAACTAAAGCTTTTCTGCATAGCCGGCCTTCGGCCGGGCGCAAGGATTTTATACTCTATGGTATAACAAACACCGGCTTCGCTAACTAAAGCTTTTCTGCATAGACGGCCTTCGGCCGGGCGTAAGGATTTTATACTCTATGGTATAACAAACACCGGCTTCGCTAACTAAAGCTTTTCTGCATAGCCGGCCTTTGGCCGGGCGCAAGGATTTTATACTCTATGGTATAACAAACACCGGCTTCGCTAACTAAAGCTTCTCTGCATAGCCGGCCTTCGGCCGGGCGCAAGGATTTTCTCCTCTATGGTATAACAAACACCGGCTTCGCTAACTAAAGCTTCATTGCATAGCCGGTAACCATAAGACACTGCAATTAGCAAAAATTTCTTCTTTGATAAACTTAAGTCATTGTATTCAAATAGTTTGAAATATCCCGTTATAAATACCGTTTAAAATTTTAAACAATTTTAAGAAATTGCAAATAATTGAAAATGAAAAAACTCCCACAAAAAATGAAATAACTTCCACAACAAATGAAATAACACCGAAAACCAAAATAAAATGAAATAACTTCCCCGTTCATTTTTTCGGGGACTTATTTCATTTGGATTTTATTTCATTATGAAATAACTCCCAGGCAAAAAATGAAATAACTTCCAAAAAAATGAAATAAAACCGAGAGGGCTGGGAGCTATTTCATAATTAAATTACTCCCACATTTGTATGAAAAATTTTTGGGTCTAATTTCATTTTTTTCTTGGGACTTATTGCACCTGGGAGTTATTGCACGGAGCCTTATTTTTGGGATTGCGTTGCGTTTAACAAATTCAGGGCCTTAATTTCAACTTAAGTTTCCATTGTAATATTTTAGCAAGGTGGCCTCAACATCACAACAATACAACAACAGGCAAAGAATTTACAGTCAGCTGTTTTTTCAGACCACCATGTAAATAAATACACTTTTTTATATATTTTTTTTTTTGTATTTAGTAGTGCTACCATACTTTTATCTTAATTAAATAAGACTTTTCAAATAAAACTCAAAAAACCAATCTGTTTTAAATACGATTTAAGTTTGTTTTGAAAATTAATTTAATATTGATTTAAATACTATCCTGAAAATTGGGCATTAATTTCAAAAAATTAAAAAGATTTATTAAGCTTAAAAATAAATAAATATGTATGTACATTAGAGGTATAACCAATTTTTTGGCGTAGTACCATGAGGTCAACCATATCCTAGTAACCACGAAAATCATAATCTTTTGTAATTTTTCTCAAAAAAGTTCACGCACCAATTGATTTTTCTAAACCAATGCAATATTGAATATTCATGATTTTATACGGTGTTTTTATTCTTTTTTAATTTTTTTTTTTTTTTTGTTAAAAAAGGTAAAAGATACGTTTTAGTTTGCGGAAAAATCTCTTACCATCTCTAAATATTAATGAAATTTCATACTTGAGCTATTTTTGGTTTTAAATAAACATATTATTAATTTTTCTTAACCAAAAGAAAATTAAATATTTTCAAAACTTCATCGCGGTTGGTGCGTGAACTTTTTTGACCTTAGCGAAAAAATAAATATACGTTCATTTATAGTTGTTCATTCTCTATCGGACTGTGCTATGCCAATTTTATATTTTAAAAAATTGTTAAAAAGTTATTTCCCTAATGTACATATTTATGTACTCATGTATTATTTAAAAAAAATATGGAAAACAAAAACACAAACGCAAAGTCCCATCTTCGTTAACTACGGGATTTTTTAAAAGTTTTAGTCGGTCAAACCAAACACTTCCGAACATGTTGACTGCCGATGTTCTTTGCAGTGTTGCCAGTGAGATTTTGAGAAAGATACATTTAAGTTTCAAAAAAGATACACTTTTTTCCAAAAAGATACATTTTGAAAAAAGTCCACTTTTAACGTTTAACATTTATTGCAATGTTAATAATGTTTTATTTCATATTAAATCAATATTGTAAAGAAAACAAGTAAGAAAGTATATTCGGTCAAGCCCGACCATATGATACCCAGCACCACAGTACTTAAAAGCACATCATGCTTATATGTCCAAAAAAATATGGATTTATCTATGTTTATAAACTTCATTTAAATCGGTTTGAAAGTTTGTGAGAGGCAGAAATTGTCCACTACCTCCCCTTGTGGTCCTATTTTTGAAAAACTGTATAGCTTATGTGTCCATATAGATGTGGATCTATATATGTTTTAAATTTCATTAAAATCGGTTCGATAGTTTCTGAGTGGAAGAAAATTTCCCCTTTCAATAGGCTTGGTCCTTGTGCAAAATTGCGACCTAAACCTTGCGCACAAGGTTACATAGACAGCCAGCCAGCCGGACGGACTTCGTTAGTTGGTAAAGTGATTCTGAGTCGATTGGTATACATTAAGGTGGGTCTAGGACCAATATTTAAAGGCGTTACACACATCAGCACAAATGCATAATATCCTCTCCACTATTGTGGTGTGGGAATAATGATATCATATAAATTCATTTTCATATTTATTTAAGTTATAAATATTAGGTATTTAATTCTTAAAAATGTAATAAGCAAACATTAAAATTAGTTATATGTAACTATCTTTGGATGTTATCGAACAAATTCAGTTTTGTAAAAATAATATTCAAGTTAAGGCGTTTATACCAAGGCGATTATATCAAAAAGTTCATATAAATTTCCTGAAAATAAAAGATGTTCATATTTCCTCCGAACAACTTCGCACTACCTGTAATCCTTAATGTTTTCTTTCACCATTATGCTATTGTATAATTATTGAGTCGGTTACGATGATCATTCTTAATAAGTTTTAGTACATTTTGCATACGGATTCAAAAGATACGAAAAATGTCAGGATTATACATGGTACGTGAAGCCATCAAAAGATACGAAAAATGTATCTTTTGTATCCTAACGGCAACACTGGTTCTTTGTTGTGTACAACATTTCGTTTTTTGTTTTTGCCTTCACTGCGACTCTTTTCATTGAATGAATCAGAAGTAAATGCAACAGTTTATTTTGTCCAATGACAAATGAAGATGTCGAAGTTATAGCTTTTTTACACTGATTAACATCTACCATCAATTTGCCACCATTTACGAAGATGTTAACATCTTTCCATAAGAAATACATAGGGCTAAGAACCAACATCTTTAAAAGATGTTCCTATCTCAATTTATTCCATTCTAAATCTTTTGATTATTTTAGTGTCATCACTAGAAAAGTGGCAATAATTTCAATTATTATTGTGGCATCACTGACAAAAAGAAGTTTGTTTTGAAAGCAGCGTTACCATTTGTCAAGTTTTATCTTTTATTGCAATGTTTTTTTGTTAAGTATTTTTTATATTTTTAAACAAATTGAACTTCAAATACATTTTTGGGTTTTCTTTTTAAATTTTGGCACTTTTGTGAGAAAAAAACATTTTTAATATAAAAATTTTTTTTCAAAATTGGTTACATTTTTGTTTGATGGTAGATGTTAGATGAGAGCAATGTAAACGACTGTTTCACATTTTCTACATATTTGAAGGTAGATGTTAGATCTTGATCAGTGTAAAAAGCCTATTACAGCACAATCTTATGACTTTTACTATCTCAACTGCAGCTTTTTAAACGCTGGTTAGATGTGAGCAATGTAAACGAGTGTTTCACATTTTCTACTTCTTTGATGGTAGATGCTAGATGTTGATCAGTGTAAAAAGCCTATTACCGTTGCTTTGATACAAATAATTCAGTTTATCAAGAGTATGAAATTGGAATTAATACATTTAAAAGAAAGCTTGTTAAATAATTTTTTGACTCCAAATAACAACTTTGACAACTAATAAGCATGTGGCAGTGTAAATAAAACTGAGCTGGCAAAATAAAATAAAGTAATTTCTTTTTCTTTTTGTGTTTTATTTACCCATTTACAACGACATTGAGGCCCTAATCTAAACCTAAATATTTTGTAATTTTTGTTGTTGCTTTCTACAGAAATTCATGTACCGTTTTAAAATTTAAAACGCTGCATAGCTTGTGGCACAGAATACACAGAACTGTCACGAGACGAACGATTTTGCGTTTTTTTTTTGTCTCTTTCAAAGAAAGCTGCCCTTTTGCATTTCTCTTTTCATCATCTTCTATGCCGCAATACAATGAACACAAATTTATTTAGTTAAGATTTATTTACAAAACTGTTGTAAAAATTAACTTTTAAGTTCACCACAACACGAGTAAGTAATATTTAAGTTAGTAAATAACTTTATAAAACAATATTACTAAATACATTTTTTTGCACAAAAAACAACGTTTGTTGAACTAATGTATTTGTTTAACGTGGTATGTGTTTTGATCACGCCATTTGTGTTTATTGTTGCGGCCTGTTTTTACACCACTTCACTACCAAAAAAAGCTTTCTGCCTCTTTCTTCGAAAGCTACCCACGCAACTGATTTGGGCCTTTTTCACACGTTACTTTTTACAGTTCTGTGTTTTCTGTGGCTTGTGGCGTGTTAGTCGGGACTGTAAGAAAAGATAAACTCACTGTTTATTGTTGTTGTTTTAGCTTTGATAAAGATCGAAAACCAATGCTTTTTCTGAAACCAAAAAGCTTTAAGTGCACTGTTTTTTTTTAAATAAATGTAATAAGATACATATTGCTACAAAAGTAACTTTAGTTAAGAATTAGTTTAATTTAATAGTTATCAGGAAAAACATATTTAAAATTGGAAATATATTAAAGGAAAACAATTTTCCAAATAATTTAAGTTATGGATTAATTAATCAATATAAAGATAGGATTCCTTGTAAGGGAAATGACAATGAAATATGCAACCAGGTTTCATAGGTACAACGAAGAACAAATAAAGGACTAGAATTGCGGGTCATAAATTCGATCAAAAATATAGGGACATTAATTCTAAAAAGACTACATTACGTCATCACTGTCATCAATCAAATCACTATCCAAATTTTGAAGAAGCATCGGTTTTAAGCACTGAAACTAACTACTAACGCAGATATGTATATACTGGAAATGTTAGGAATTTAGTTATTAAAGGCCAGTTTACACGGTAATACAATGTATTACGACTTTGTAGAATCAAAATATTATGAAATTCTCTCCGTGTTTAAAAGAAAAAATAAAAATCTTTTGTAAGTATAATTCATGTTTACACGGATGGTATAAGTAAAATAAAAAATAATAACAAAAAAGCAGATGGTTGCAGTTTTAAAAATTTACAAAAACAACATGAAAATTTCCTGTGTTGATTTTAGTTGTTTTTGTAATTGTAAAAAAATGCTATCACCTTTAATGTACTCCGTTAAAATACACCTCTGGTGTGATGAGAATACATAAGTTTCTAAAATGGTTTAGAAAAAAACCATTTACCGACCGCTTGTCAGATTTTGTATCCGTATTCTCTCTTACTCAATACATTTTGCTTTTACATGATAAGATTTTTCTCATTCTACATAATCTTTCGACATGTCGTAATACATTATATTACCGTGTAAACTGGCCTTAAGAGATAGAAGATTAGATATAATAATATAAATATACCTTTCGCAGCCTTGGAACAGGAGGGTTCAATTTGCACCTAAATTACATGAAAATTAGGAACTTCTCGTCCTTATGTCACGATATACATATTGGTTTGTAAGAATAAAAATAAGTTGAATTAAAAATGTTTTTATAAGTATGTAAGATAAAAATAAATTTAGTTAGGCAATGCAGAAGGAAAAATCAAAATAGGTTTGATTTTGAAATGAACACATACTGCTGACAGTTGTTCAAATGAACAATAAAATAAATAAATTAATTTTTTGATATATTGTTCTTGTCAATTTAAATTAAAACAAATTTAAAATAGTTTTTGAGAAAAAAAAGTGTGAAGAAAATAATGGTTTTCTTAAAATTCACGAAATTAAATTTATTTTAAAATGATGATTGATGATGATTGATTTAAAATGATGATTGATAGGGGTGTAGTAAAATATCAATCACACACGTATACGAAGGTTTCATCGACAGTAGCTGTCAGCAGTATGTGTCTATGGTTCCCTTTATACTTTAGTTATATATTTTATTTTTTGTTATTATACTTTTTAAAAATTTTTTATGACAAATGGGTTTTTGATTTATTTTATGACAAAAATGATTTTCATAATTTTGTTATCGTTTTTTTGTTATTCGTATAAAAATTTGTAAATTAAATTCCTGACGATGCTAACCAAAGGCTAGCGAAATATTGAAATAAATAAATACTTTTAATATTTTTTATAAATAAAAAGACCTCAAGCTTAAATAATTAAAAATTATTTTAATAGTTATCTTGTATTTATAAGTAATTTTGTATTTGTTAGTTATATTATTAGTTTATATGGTTATTGTATTAGTTCTGCATACTTCTAGTGTAAAAATCACTGTACAGAATTTTCTAGTACAAATGTAATGTTGAAATTGTTATGCATAATTGTACTTCAACCCCACTATGATTTTCGATAAGCCTTAAAGTATACCTTAGTTTATTGATGTCAGGGCTTGAGTATAAATACCACATCTAGATGGCAATGAAAAGCAGTGTTACCACAGCAAGATTCAAAATTACACTTGAGATGAAGCAAAATTTACGCGATTTAAATTATATTACACCTGATATAAAATTTAAGTTTTATTTAATAAGAAAGATTTACAACGAAGCAAAAACACAACAAACTCATTAAAAAAAGAACAATATTAGTCAAACTAAGAATTTTATTTAAATTAACAAAAATAACATTAAAGACTTAAAAAAATTAATAAAACATAAAATAAAACATGTGGATGATATATGTTGGGAAGGTTTAAAATGTTCCTTGTCATTGCTTTATAATGGATGCTTTTTAGCCCCATAGAGCTTACGAAAGGTTTGCTGTCAAACGAACTGTCACACTATTTTCACTTTTTGATCAGGCACATCATCATGAATAGATTCACGCTTGAACAACGCCACCAAATCATCCAAATATACTTTGAAAATCAGCCATCGATTTTCGCAACTTAAAGGTGACTTCATGATTAAATGACGCAACTTTTTTTCACAAATGAAGGCGATGAGTTGATTTAGAGAAAATAAACTGTCAATTAGACTTCAAGGCCGTGCGATGTGACACTTATTGATTGTTTTTCGTATGGCTGTGAAGTCAGTGGTTAATGCTGATAAACCAGCAACAATCGGTGTCTTGGAGGTCAACATTGTTAATTTTATTCGAAAAAGAGAAACAAAATTGGACTTCTGAAATGCGTTTCGCCAAGGACAGACGCGGTGTCCATTTGTTTTAAATCAGTTTCTAATCGTAATGCCGTGTATCAATCTGCGATTAAAATTAATTTTTTTTTTGTGTTGTCTACCATTTTAAGTTTCATGGTCTTAAAAAATAACCTTTATACCTTATTTAGTAAACAAAATGTCTGCAGAGTTTTATACAACTGCCCTTTTCGTAATTCAGTTTTACAACTGTAAAGGGCGTTAAATATTCTTTAAACTAAAGCATTAAAAAGTAGCAAGATAGAAATAAAATTAATTATATGTTACAATATTGGAAACATATCTTCGCCCATGCAAATTTTTTAGTTGAATAACTTTTTTCAATAAACTTCAGGTTCTAAGTCACTATGATAGGCATCTTTATCCAAATCTAAGGGTCCATCTTGCGACATTCATTACCAAACATTTGAAAATATATGTATGTTTAATGATTAAAGTCGTTTCTTTAAAAGAAACCGAGACTTTGGTTCAGAAGGCTGTGCATTTCTTAGCAACAATATTTAAAAAGAAATAAATGTCATCACTGAAATCGAATCTTGATTTCATTTGGGCATCTGAAGTAAAAATTTCAAATTACACCTAAGAGAAATTACCCACGCTCTACCCACGACCGTAAAAATTATACCAAATTCGAGCAATTACCCACAAAGTGGCAGCACTGATGAAAAGTTAGTATTAATAGGTGCGTTTGAGTACTTTTACAGTAAAATGCAGTAAATGAGTAAACTGAAAAATTTGCTCTCACAAAAAGCTGTTGTCCAAAAAAGTACGCGAACGCAAAATTTGTAAAATAAAGGCAACAGCTGATGGCAAATAATTGAATATTGACGCTTTTCACTACTTAACTCGTTTTCTTATTGGAACTCAATTAAATTTTTGGAAAATACAAACAAACTATTTTATGTAATCTTTCATATTTGTTTGTTTTTTATTTATTTGATTTTACTAATTTGTAGCGGGTTGAATTATTTTAAAGAACATGAATAATTTTTTTGCTATTGATTACTTAAGTACCCAAATACTTCACACTTTTACAACTCTAAGAAATTAGCATAACAAAAAAAATTTCAAAAGTTTGTATTTAGCCAAATAAATGCTTCACAAACAAGTTTAATTAATTAATATTTACTCACTTTTTGTTTTGGTTTAATTTTTTTTTCAACTTTTCTTTTATTTAACAATTTTTTCACAATTTATATGCTTTTTATTTGTTTTTGAAACATATGTTTTTTTGATTTACTAAATTTTACTGCAAAAATTTCTGCAGTAAAAATTTGTAAATACTCAGACAAGAACTGTCACTTTTCGCTCTCAATAAATGTTCTCATTTACTGCATTTTGTGTACTCCAACGCGATTTCGTAAAGTTTAGTAAAAAATAGTAAAAAATTTTGTGTTCTCGAACGCAACTAATAAGAACATTGAAGTGTCTAGATCAGGCATTTCCAAAAATTTTTTGGTTGTGTATTAGTGAGTACCAGAGAGTAAAAAAATTGAGAGAATGCATTCATTTACAGCCGAAATAAAATGTTAGTAATATATTTTATAAGTTGTATAACACAAAGGTACAAAATAAAAATTTTTTGTGTTGATAAAATATTTGTAGCAATTCTTTACCAATTAAATATCGCTGATTTTAAAACTGCACTTTTTTTTTTATTCGGAAGCTTTTTGACTCTAAATCAGTTTCAAATATATTATCAAACAATTGTAAAAAAATTAAAGATTTTTATGTTTTAAAAATTCATAAAAAATAAATATTGCACGCAAATCACAGCTGATAGAAAAAAGTGCAGTTTTAAAATCAGCGACATTGAATTGGTAAAGAACTGCTACACATTTTCTAGCAACACAAACAATTTTTAATTTTGTTCCCTTGTGTTATACAACTTATAAAATAAAATCTTCTAAATTTATACTTTTATGGCAGTTTCGTAATAGCAGAATGCTTTTCAAATGGGATGAACTTAATTTAATTTACGTTGCTTGGAACAAATAAATTTTAAGTCCGAAAAAACTTGTTCGCATAGGTAAGTAGTGCCGAATAAAGAGAGTCACTTAAATGAATTTTTTTTCAGTTCAGGATAGAACTCGCCATCCAAATTTTTCCAGAACTCTACAATATTATTTTCGTCTAGAGCATTTACTTCGCTTCGTAGTATGATTAGTTCTGATTGAATATCAAATTCGAAGTTGCTTACATCGCAACGAAAAGGGTTTTCGAAAAGATCTAATAGCGGTCGTAAAATTACAAAATCTTGAAACCTGTCTTGAAAATTATTGAAAAGTGTTTCAAATATTTCGGCATATTTATATCTTTTGTCGATTTCGAGATTTCTATAAACAAGTAAAGTTTTTGGAAAATTGGAAAAATCACCAGTTTTAATTTGGGGAAAAATTAGAACCTGCTGTCACATTTGCTGTTATCTGTATAGGATTACACATAAATTGTAGCAAAACAAAACTTTTTTAACTTGTTTTTTAACCCTAGATACACTTTCTTATTTTTAATACACTACACACTTTCTTCGTCGAATCGACGAAGTCCGTTTATGATCTATCCTCAAACCCACCCAATATAAGGAAACACGAAAATTTTTGTTTAGTTTATAAAATACTTAAGTTTTGATTCATTCTAAATAGTATATTATAGTTAACTTCAAAACTTAATACTAAAAACACAACAAAAGCAAGCCAAGGTTTTTTTCGTCAATACGACGAAGAAAGTGTATCTAGGGTAAACAAGTAAGAGTGCTATATTCGGCTGTGCCGAGTCTTATATACCCTTCACCATTGTGCGAGCAGAATACAGAGCAACTAGATAAAAACTAAATAAAACTGGTAAATATTTTTTTTTTTAAAATAAGAGACAACCGGTTTTGAACTTCGCTTTTCATAAGGGCCCAGAATATATATACTTTATACGGTGTAGGATCAATATTGTAGAAATTAAATTTATATAGTCAAATCCCGATAATTCGTACCCCGATAAATCGTAATTCCCGATAATTCGTAATAAACTGTCGGTCCCTTGAAAAAATCTCGTTTATTCGTAAAATTTCCATACATTTTGGTCCCCTCGCTAATTCGTAATTTTTTTTTCAAATAAAATCTTCTTTGCCTCTTATAAATCGTAGGTGTTTGCTAACTACCACTTATTATTCGTAATAAAAACAAGAGAAAAATGGAAAGAATGATTTTTTGTTTACCGCTATTTTTTGCGTGGGTTTTTGCTTTTGCTTGTGTGTGTGTTTATTTTCTTAAGATCAGTTTGTTACATGAATAATTTTTATATATTTTATTTTCAACAATTGTTTTTTATGTTTTTTTTATCGTTTTAGTAAATAAATTGAAAAACCCCGTTAATTCGTATTTATTTTATTTTAACCCCGTTAAATCGAAAACCCGCTGATTCGAAAACCCCTATAATTCGTAAGAGATGGCCGGTCCCTTCCGATTACGAATTATCGGGACTCTACTGTACCTTTTTTACCTTCGGTGAAGGGTATAAAAAGAGTAATTTTCGGGAATTCATGGGTCTAATCACTATTGATTTTTTTTGCATACGATAGACACTGGCGTATCGAATGAAAACTCGATAAATGTAATGTCGAGTTACTCGATGTCGAATGCTATTATTTCAAATTCAATACATTTCATTCGATATCGAGTTTCAAGATACCAAAATAACTAATTTCGATGAATTTTGCTCGATATCGTATGCGGTGATTGGACCCCAGTATTTCGGTTATAACTCATACAAATTTCCGACATTTTGGTATATAAGTCATATACATAGGACATATGGCAGCCCTAAAATTTAGGTTTTTATAAAAATTTTGATGTTTTTTAGCCCATTTTTGGAGTATTTTGCTCATAAATTACCCATTATCTAACCGATTTGATAGTTTTATATACCGACGTGTTAAGGAAGAATTTTACCATTTACTTAAGTTATATTTATATATAAACTTATAAATATATATTTTAACAAAGTTAATTATAAAAAGAGTAATTTTTGGGGATTCAGTATTTTGGTTATAACTCAGCCATTTTTTAACCGATTTGGCAGATTTATATACCGACGTGTTGAAGAAGAAATTTACCATTTACTTTAGTTATAAAGCTTGGACTCGAGGAGATCTATGGTTCCCGACAGTGGGTATTTAAAAAAAAAATAATTTAATTTTGGCCATAACTTTTTTGTATCTGAACCGATTTTCCCGAGTTTTTTATAAAATATGTTCTACTAAAAATTTTTGAAATATAAGTCATATCCATAGGACATATGGCAGCCCTCAAATTTAGGTTTTTATACAATTTTTAATTTTTTTTGTACGGGAGCAAAAACTTAAACCGAGTATATGACATAAATATACATCAACCTAGTCCACATATTTCTGGGGTTTTCAGAAAACCCATTTCAACATACACACGGACAGACGGACAACCGGATTTAAACTTCGCTTTTCATAAGGACCCAGAATATATATACTTTATAGGGTGTAGGATCAATATTGTGGAACATACAAACGGAATGACAAAGTTATATATACCCTCTTACCTTCGGTGAAGGGTATAAAAAGAGTAATTGTTGGGGATTCAGTATTTCGGTTGTAACTCTGCCATTTTTTAACCGATTTGACAGATTTATATACCGACGTGTTCAAGAAGAAATTTACCATTTAGTTGAGTTATAAAGCTTGGATTCGGGGAGATCTATGGTTCCCGAAAGAGGATATTTAAAAAAAAATTAATTTTGGTCATAACTTTTTTGTATACTTTTCTCCTTTTGTCGCTTACGATATAATCGCAAATAGGGCTCGAAATTTTCACTTTTGTTTACTTTTTTCAATACTTCCAAAAAATTGAAATTACTTTTTGGTTAAGCAAAAATTTAAAATCAGTTTAAATTTTTCGTATGTACATTTATTCCTTTTTTTTGCATTTACCTTTCCAACTAACACGGAGGTTTGATTTCAAATTGAAAATGATTTTAAATCAAACGTTTTCTCAAACGACAAACGTTTAATAATGATTTGAAAATCATAGCATTCTTAATTACGATGTCCTAGGGCAGAACCATATAACCCAGCTTTGCATTACAACGGAGTAGTCTTAAAACTACTCCATATTCATACATGTGACATGGTCCATGATTGCATTACATTGGGCCATGTTGTAATTAGTCAATTTTATATAAAATGGACCAAGCAGAATATTAGGTGCGATCCTGTACTTTTTGGGTAAAGTTTGGTAAAATGAGAGTAAACAAGAATTTCTCTCACTAATAGACAAAAATGTACAAAAGTACGGGAACAATAAAAACAAAATTTTTACCCCAAAAGCAAACGTTACAATGAAAACGTTCAAAAAAATACATAAATGACACATTAAAATGTACAAAAGTAAAATTAAAACATGTACCTACATTTTTTAACATTTTCTTTTGTTTATTTTATTAATAGTTTTAATTTTTTTTCTTTTGGTAATACTTGTTTGTAGTTTTTATTGTTTATTTTTTGTCACAGCTGATTGTTTAACAATTTTCCGAATCAGCCCAAAGAAAAAGTGCGGGCTACTTCGTGCGCGAAGAAGAAGAATATTTTTCTCTTAAAAGCTCTCTCACTTTACCCAACTTTGAGTACGGGAACAGTTTTCGGTAAGATTGGGATCCCGCGGGCTCCCAAAGTTGAGTACGGGATCACACCTATTATTTGCAGGGTGTATTTCGAAAACAAAATATTTCTTATAAAAACATATCGAGGGCAGAGACCTGCGCCTTGACGTCTTAAGCCGGTTTTTATTTTTAACAGACGCCGCCGCCGAAAATTTATCGACTAAAGTCGAATATTCCCTACAAGAAATGCATAACCAAAACTAGAAAAAAAATTTTTCCACGATAAGAATCTCAGTAGTTGCTTAGCAAATTCCTTATAGTTTCAGATTCAGACATTCTGCATTTTTCATTGAATGAAAAGAAAAAAAATTAAAAGATGCGAAAGACACATGCGCAAACGTATTGAAGAGTACCAATCTCTAGATTTGCTACAATTTTCTTTCGCATCGCAATAGAGAGTAGCCCCCAGTACTTCTACGGTTATGCTTATTATTTTCAATAAAGTTTACGACTCTTTTTATCTGATGTGTAGTGGAGTGTTCCTTACGAAAACCAAATTGTCGGCTCTCTATAATGTCATTATCATCACAGAAGTTTATCAATCTCACATGTATAATCTTCTCAAAGATCTTGCCTATTAAGCCCAAGATGCTAATTGGTCTATAGCTAGTAGGTAGCTTAGGGTTTTCCCCCGCTTTCAGGATGGGGATAACTTTAGCCTTTTTAAAAATGTGAGGAAAGTATCCGTTTTCTAAACAACAGTTGAATAGCCTGCTTAATATTTCAAAGAAGAAGTCAGGCATATTTTTAAGAATAATAGCATTAATGCCATCCAGGCCCGGAGCTTTATTATTTTTTGGCAGAAAGACTTGTGATTTTACCTCATTTATATTCGTTAGAACGACATCTGCCCCAACTTCTGATACTCTATTAAGGCAATGATTGTAATTGGAGACCCTAGTGTCCAGAGGTGACGAATTATTTATAGTTGTGGTATGGGAGCTCCGGAAAACGTCTGCAAGTGCATTTGCCTTTTCAGAGCCAGTTTTTAGCGTGTTGTTATTCACCAGTAAGTCCGCGCAAGGAGATTTGTTGCCCCTTAGAGCCTTGGATAGATTCCAACATTTTTTAGAACCGGTAGGCAATTTGGAAATAAATTTTGTCCAGCTTTCATTCCTGTCCCTGTTAAGGTGGTAGTTAATAAGTCTATTCAGTTGCTTTAATATGCAAACTAATTGTATCCTTTGGTTCAAATCCCGACATCTTTGAAACTTGCGGTTGTATTTGTTTCTCTGTCTTAATAAGAATATGCTAGTCTCAGAGATTTCTTTCTGCCAACAATTTCTTGTACCCGTAGGAATTTGATTAAAAACCACGCTATAATTTGTTTGAAATATTTTTTTTTGTTAATTAGGTATCAACAAGATTTTGTTTGTCGTGCTTAATTCCCAATTTTTATTTGACAAAAACACTGAAAAAAACGACTTTGTCGGTTACAAGAACGAGAACCGTTAAAAGGCTGAATATCTTCAACTTTGGTGTCCTCATTGGTCTCAATAATAAACTGCTGAATGATAAATAATAAGAAAATAAAAATAAATTTATTAGTTGTTTATATTTATTATATTCACCTACTTACAAACATAAATTCTTAATAACAATTTGCCATATTTTTTACTTAAAAAAACGAATCCTAATTTGAAATTACAAATTGAATAAAAATTAAAATATTTTATTTGTTTAATTTTCTATTAAAAATTATAGAATTTACTTATTATAGTTTTGTACAGTTGATTTCAAAACGCCAATTACAGCTTTCTGATCAGGAGCCTGTATAACAGCAGTACCGGAAACAATCATATTGGCACCAGCCTTAAAATAATGATAGTATGTTTCGATTACAAATTAAAATAATTTACATAAAGAAATATGGCAATGTTATAAAAAAAATACTTACCTTGGCGCAGCAGTCTATTGTTTTTAAACCAACACCGCCATCAACTTCAATATCCAAATTAGGATAGTTTTGACGCAGCCATTCAACTTTTGGCATCATATCAACCATAAATGATTGACCTCCAAATCCTGGTTCCACCGTCATCACTAGAGCAACATCAGCCATGTCAAGATAATTTTGTATTGCTTCTACCCCAGTACCAGGTTTTATTGCTAACCCGACTTTCATGCCAGACTCCTTAATTTTTCTACAAATTTCGGCAACATCATCTAGAACGGGCTCAACATGAAAAGTATAAAGGTTAACGCCAGCATCGGCCATGGGCTCGATCCATTGCTGTGGCTTCGAAACCATCATGTGCGTCTCAAAAAAGGCTTCTTTAATTTTACTCCGCAGGCACTTTACTACAGAGTGGCCAAAAGTAAGGTTTGGAACAAAATGTCCATCCATAACATCTAAATGCAAATAATCCGCACCATTATCCAGTAGTTTTTGAGATTCCGCAGCTAAATCCGCAAGATCAGCATTCAAAATCGATGGACCAATTTTAGCTTGAACTGGCATTTTATATAAAGAAAAAAAAAACCCTGAGTGTATTTAATGCGAAAGTTATTTGTAATTTTACAAAAAAGTTTATGAATGAATAAAACAAAAGTAAACAGAAAAACGTGCACTAATCAGTGACGCCAATTGAACGATTTTACATTTAAATGTAGTGATAAGAAGGTGCCCGGTGGCGTTTATGAGCGACATTGTCATTATGACATTTTCATCGATGAATAATCGCACCAGAGTCAGTATCAAGTTGATATTGACTGTTTCTTTTTTCTGTTTGTTCTGTTCCATTTAGTACTTGAGTTTATTCTGTGTTTTCCCTGTCACCCTACCAGAAAAAATTCACTAATGAAAGTGGATGATATTGTCTGTTAGGACTCACAAACAAATTGACGCCTACAAGACAAAATCAACATTGGTCATCTATGACAGTTTGGACAAATACTTTAAAAATTAATATATGACACCAAAGTAAAATCAACATTTGTCATCGATGATTTAATATTGTCAGCGTTTGTCACGCTGAATCACTATGACGTTCGCCACCGGGTGGGCTCAAGGCAAATTTAATATGTACCAAGGCCTATCCAATAGGTCTGCTTACTACTACAACAGTACAAACAACAACAGGCATTTTGTGTGTGTAAAATTCCTCGCCGTTGTCAAAATCTTACATAGCGTCTTCACCTGACAATTTTTTGTCATACCAAACGTCAAAGTCTATATAAAAAAAACTCGAAAATTTTTGTCAGCGTTTTTTTAATATGAAGTTTGACGTTTGGTATGACAAAAAATTGTCAGGTAAAGACGCTATGTTACTACCACATAGGCAAAACAAAATTAAAAATGTGTTTTGTGTGCATGTATGTGTGGCAAAAAACCAAAAAAAGTAAACAAAAATATACACGTATAAGGAAAATGTAAACAACTTTTGATATCGTTGAGGAATAAACCAAATAAACATCTGGCTTCTTAAGCAGACCTATTGGATAGACCTTGATATGTACAAAGTGGTCCTGTGCTTCAACAAAACAGTCTATTTTTCTTAAAATAATTTTAATTTATACAACACAGATTTGCACAGAAAGAATTCTTATTTTAAATGACCAAAAACTAAACAAGCGGTATAAAAAAAAACATCAGAAGGTTTTTATGAATACATATTAATATATTTGATTTTGGTACAAACATGTTTGATACGATTTTTATATCAAATATCAAACTATTGGTGTGGTTTATTTGGCCTTGAACAAAACAATTTCGTAAATAAAAGTACGGTTCGAAACAGTGAGAAAATAACATTAGTTGAATTTTGACCTGAGGGGGCCAAAATATATTTCCACAGGGCCATAAAACTTTCAAAAGTGCCTCAAATGGCCTAACTGTGCCACATTTTGCATCACTGATCACCTTATCTAAATTCGCCTTGCACGCAATTTACCTCAGTGATGGAAAATTCAGTACTATGGTACTATTTTAGTAGTTTTTCCCAAGGCGAATTAACTCCAGGTAAAGGTGCTATCAGACGGGATGTATTTTACATATGTACTGTCAAATTTTCCATCTGTAAAAGTTGTACACATCGTGTGATACATATGAAACTTTGCATGTGTAAAATACATGTGGAAATACATATGTAACTTTTTCGATTAGAACACGCTATATTTTCCTGTGGCAAACATAAACAAAACAGCTGGTTTATTTTGAAACGTAAGCAAAAGTCAGCGTTTGTTTACATTTATAGGTTATGTCATAAGGAAAAACATAAGCAGGTGTGATAGCAAAAATTATGAATCGTACGTAAAATGGAAATTCCGACATACATACGGAATTACATATGGGTAAGAAAAGTGACAGTACATATGTAAAATACATCCCGTCTGATAGCACCTTAAGCTCAACTCGTCAGCCGTACATCAGCTGTATCCACGGCGAATTAAAAAAATGGTGAAACGTCAAAATATTGTTTTGTTTCTATACAGTATTTATCGGATATAAGAAACTTAAAAAATCCAGGAAAAAAGTTTCTTATAAGCGTTTCTTTCTTATATACAACTATTTTATATAAGAAACTTATTTCTTATATAAGTGGCCATAAGACTTTAATATTTTGGTTTTCTGTCTCTTTTTTTGTTACATAGGGTCTTCACCTGACAATTTTTTGTTATAATAAACGTCAAACTTCATATATAAAAAAAAACGCTGACAAAAATTTTAAAGTTATTTTTATATGGTATGACAAAAAATTGTCAGGTGAAGACCCCATGTTAACGTTCCTAACTTTAAAATAATTATTGTCTATGTCTTTTGAGTTTTTCACTATTTTAGATAACGTTGAAAGTCCAATATTATATTTTTTTTCAATTTCGCTTCTTTTTATCCCGTTTTGTATTTCTTTTAAAATTTTAACTTTTGTTCTATTGGCAAAAAACACAAAGCTTCTCATGGGTACCAGCTCGCTCATCTAAAACTAAAAGTAAAAAAAACTTTGTTCTTGTTGTAAAACTGTCAGAAAACAGAGTTGTCCATGCAAACTACACAAATTCTGTTTTGCCGTTGGAAGTTTCTTATATAAATTCTTTTTCTATACATTTTGTGATTTTGGTGTTTAAGAAAAATGTTCTTTTATCAGTTTTTTTCTTATAAGCGTTTTTCTTATATGAAACCTTTTTTGTTAGAAAAATCGCAAAAAAGACATGGTGTTTTTGAAAATGTTTCTTATAAGCGTTTTGTTCTTATATGAGATGTTCTTATATCCGATTAATACGGTACTGAAATTTGACAACAAGTCCATGGCCCAATTAGTAGGTCTGCGCGCAACTACAACAATCCAACAACAGAAAAAACAACACGCATTTTGTTTGTGTAAAAAATGATAAAGATGTCAAGAACAAAAGCAATTGTTTGTGTAAGAAATGGTGGAAATGTCAAAAGCAATTGTTACAAAAACAATTGCACGTATAAAACACAACTCTGCAAAAAATCAGCAGGCGTTTCAAGCAGACCTACTAATTGGACCATGAACAAGTCAGAAAATTGCAAAAAAAAATACATGAAGTTAATTTGCCTTGTTTTGTAGTTGTAGAGTTGCACTTACCTGTTATAAATTCGCCTTGGTTTTTCCTTTCAAAAATACCGAGGTACCACCCCCGCGACCGTTTTAGTACTCTTTTCTGGCTATGCTTCTTTGTTTCCATCACTGATTTACCAATTTTCCATCACTGATTTACCTATAACAATTTCATTAAAAGGTGACAGCAAAAGACCAGCTGACTATTTTTTTACATATGTCAGTGTTGCTCATTTGCTTACATTTTGTACTTGTATTTTTGGTTCAACTGAAGACGTTAGCTACTTTCATACATCCCATGGTGAAATAATACAGGTGGCAGAACTACGCCATACTACGATTTTTTGCTCTAGCATTGTTTGTCCAATCTATTGTCAAAGTTTTGTTTATGTTTAAAAAAGTTCAAGTTTTAAACTGTGATTATCATATTTTATTACAATTTTTGATAATTTTAAATTAAAATTAATAAGATATTAACCATAATTAGATAAAAATTGGCTAAAAACGTATTTTTTCATCACATTCAGCGGCACGCTTTGATTTTTTTTAAAATATTTTTTGACGTTAGCTGGCACCTAATTTCCATTTTTGTTGTAATGTTGTATTTTCTGCCGTAGCGATTCTACCAGCTTATACCACCATGGTTAGTTTGAAATACAGTACTTTTCGCTTATAGTCCATTCCGCTTAAAGGCCAAAAACGGATATAAGCCAACATTTTTATATTCACAGGCAGATTTTTTCGAATTTCATACAAATTATTTGTTCTAAGGTCCATTTCGCATGTAGTCCATTTTCGTTTAAAAGCCACATTTTCTTAGCACGCGTATATAATTCTTCATGCAAAAATGCTCGCTTGTAGTCCACTCTGTTTTTTATATATTTTTAATCAACTGGCAACATGTTTTAATTTACCTTTCTGGCAAGTATTATAAATGCCAAATTTCGCAATTTAAATTTCATGACATGGTATCTTCGTCTGACAATTTTTTGTTAAATAAACGTCCAAGGCGAATTAGCTACAGGTACTGTCGAAACGGCATCTGATTCTGACAGTTCGGGCTTGTTTGTTCTGATTTGTTAGTGTTTTGCTTATAATGGTTGACATTTTGAGCTAATGGCACTAACAATGCAACGCAAAAAACCGTATGTTGTTTTGGATTGTTATAGTTCCGACACCACCTGTAGTTGAATTCGACTTGATAAACGTCCAACTCAAGGCGAATTCAACTACAGGTGGTGTCGGAACTTCATAAAAAAAACGTTAATAAAAATATTAGAGTTTTTATACCCTTCACCACAGGTGGAAAAGGGTATATATAAGTTTGTCATTCCGTTTGTAATTTCTACAATATTGATCTTAGACCCTATAAAGTATATATATTCTGGGTCCTTATGAGGAGAGAAGTTGATTTAACGATATCCGTCCGTCCGTCCGTCCATCCGTCCGTCCGTCTTACGTTTGATATGTGTTTTCCGGAGACTCCAGACATGATAGCGGCTACGTTGTTTTACATTTATGTCACATATAGTCCACCATTTCTTGCTATTGAAATTCAGCCAGATCGGTCCAACAATGGCTGAGATATGACCAATAAACCACGACTGCCTCTAATTTTTCCAAAAAATCCCTTGTGGTTGTTGTATTTGTATTACTTTTTTCTGTATATCTGGAGAACGGCAAGAGCCAAAGCTTTAAAATTAGGTACAAACATTTAGGTTATAAATATACACCATCCTACAAAATGTAGGCGGGATTGGAGAAGTAGGCGTGGTACCTCTCATACAAAAAGTACTAAAAATTGTATAAAAACCTGAATTTTTTGACTGTAATATGACCTTTGGTTACGCCTTATATATCAGAAGATCGGAAATTTTTAATAGAAAATATTTTCTGAAAAACTCGGGAAAATCGGTTCAGATACGAAAAAGTTATGACCAAAATATTAATTTTTTTTTGAAAAATACCCATTTTCAGGAACCATAGATCTTCCCGAGTCCACGTTTTATAGCCAAAATAACTGGCAAATTTATTCTTTAACACGTCGGTATATAAATCTGTCAAATCGGTTAAGAAATAGCAGAGTCATGACCAAAATACTGAAATCCCAAAAATTACTCTTTTTTATAATTAAGATTGTTGTTTATACCCTTCACCGAAGGTCCTACACCCTATAAAGTATATATATTCTGGGTCCTTATGCAAAGCGAAGTTCAAGTCCGGTTGTCGTCTCTTCTTCCTATCCCCCCCCCCCCCCCCCCCCCCTTCGTTTTTGTTTACATATACTAGCATAATGCCCAATATGATTTTCGTTATCACCGTTCTTTATTATTTCATAATAAAAAATATTTACCAATTATCGCTTTTTAAATTTCATTTATAATGAAGTTGTAAGTATTGTAAATATGTATGTATATTAGGCTGGGTCACTGATGTATGAGAAAAAATAAAAGTTCTCGAATCATGTTCTAATAGCAATATTTTTTTGTCTTAAGTCAAAACAAACAAAAACTGCAAAAAAAAAAAGTAAAAAAAAGTCACATCTTCAGCCCGCGCAAGAGCTCCTAAAAATTAAGAATATGTAAGAAAAGTAAATTTTTTAAATTTAAATTTTTTATTTACTATCAATTATTATTAATTAAAACTGAAACTATTTTGAATTTAACTTAAAAAAAAAAATAAAACTTTGGTTCGTATACAACAGAAAACAATAAAATCATTTTTTGGTCACAAAATCTTGTTTGCAAAATCCATATTATTTACATACAAAGATGATGTACTTGGCAAAAGAAAAAATTTGATACCCATATTGCCCTATTTTAAACGAAGGGTTACCATCCCATTGCATTTTTGTCAAAACGCGAACTAGCACGAACTTCGAAAAAAGCTGAGACACGTATTTAATTAAATCGACTAAAGATTAAAATATGTTAATTTGGCATTTTTATTACAAACAACCCCGAACAAAAAATTCAAAAACCGTTTTTTTTTTTACAGAAAGTCCTTAAAAAAAGGACATGGATGATCGTCCTTGGACAAATTGTATATACAGTTGGACGCGCCTTACTAAAACCTTTCTTATGATACCCAATTTGTATATGTTAGTAAGGAAACAGATTCTCAAATTAACAAAACATGCAAAATAGACACTTTTTCAAACTGGTCCAGCTCACGAGAGGTCAAAGCTGGAGCCGAAATATTTAAAATGTCATCTTAAAAAAGTAAAAGGTTAATTTTTAGGAGGGTACATCGAGCACGAATTTTGCTTCCATACAACTTGAGTCGCTCTAATATGTATATGTAAAAATTATTTAGTTGCTCTCTATTCTACTCGCAAAATGGTGAAGGGTATATAAGATTCGGCACAGCGGAATATAGCACTCTTACTTGTTTTATATAGACTTTGATGTTTGGTATTTCAAAAATTGTCAGGTGAAGACCCCATGTAAAGATCCTATGAAATTGATATTTATGTTGTGTTTGATTTCGTCATCCAAAAAATTAAAATTAATCTCATACGCATGTTTTTATTGAAATCTTTTAAAGCATTTCAATCAATTAATAAAAAAGATTTTTGTTTTAACTATTTATTTAAAATAAATTAATATTTGGTTATGTTTCAAATAAACTTTTCTTTTGTTTAAAAAGAGTGGATTTATTGAAGAAAATAATATTTATATGGTCCGCGAAAAGTACTGTAAAAATAATTTTTAAGAGAAACAAATATTTTCCGAGTTATGGGTCTTTAAATTTTGGAAATATTTTTCGTTATATCTTCAATATTGATATTGGTATCATAGAATAGCTTAATATCCTTTCATATTACGTCAGGTGATGATTGTTTTAGCCTATAAGCCATCAAGTCGATTTTGAGAAAAACGTTAAAATAGGTTTACAGTAAATTTTCTCAAAAACTACCCGATAAATTGTTTTTAACGCTCCTAATTGATTGCTACGTATTAACAAAACTTTACATTCTCATGAATTTACATGCAATAAATCCAAAGTTTTAATGGTTTTTCTAAAATAACATTTTGTCGTTTTGTGCTCCATATGAAATTTTATTTCGTATTATGCTTTCTTTGACGTGGAGCAAAGTAAGTCAATGGAAAAAACAATGAATTTAATAGTTAATAGAGATTAACAAGGAAAGGCTGGTATGTTTTAGAATGGTTATAATTGCTTAACTCATTCCTATAAGCCCTGAACTACAGATCCAACATAATATGGAAAGAAAATATATGTTAGCGCAAATCAATATTCAACAATTAGACTTGTTTTTGATACCAATACAGTTTAAAACAGAGTTCAGAGAAATTCAAATGTGAACGCTCATATTCAACCATTCTTGAATTTTTTCATAAATGAAAAATGTAAAATATGTAACTTTTTTTCACAGTCATGAATGAATTGTTAATATTTCGCCAAATTCATTCATGTTTTTGAGGAAAAATCCAATTTTGCCTTTCTTCAGTCATGGAAAATGAGGAAAAAAAATGTTTTAGAAACGATCCTCACTAGTAATGTTGTTGTTGCTTGACAGTTTGCATGACCACTGCTCGAAATGACTGTGTGTATTATTTGTGTAAAATATTTTTGGTATAGGCAACCAGCCGAAGTGTCTGTTGGATTTTTTGTAAGAAAACATTATTGAAAAAAAATTAAAAGAACTGCACATATCGTCCGTCATCTTGAATGCAGAATAATGTAACATCACATTTCATAATTTTACATGCAAAGCAGACAACTTTATGTTTATGCGATTTATAAGCAATTTTAAATATTTCAGCTAAAAATGCGATTATTATTATTTTTTAAGTTGTGTATGTTGCGTTATATAAATTTGTAATTTTCAGAAACAAAAAGACGTATCATCAACGAAAGTATTCATATTAGTATTAAGTAAAACAAACATTTAAAATATTTAATAATTAAATATTTGTCTTAAATTACCGGAAAAATAGGATATATACATACCTATGATAATTTTTTATTGATTTTATTACTAATAAGTAGTGGTTTAAATTAGAAAATGTAACTTAATTAAATTTAGCTATGATTTGATTTTAAAAAGCCATATTTTTCATTCTAATTAAAAAGTAAAATTATTTTTTTTTTACAATGAACAAATTTAGCAAATAAAAATTTGACTCATATAACATAACATGTATATATCGAATTATTTCAAAAGAACTCCGTATCGCATTCTAACAACGCTATGTACGTTGCAAAAAGTAAATTTAAATTAGGTGATTACTGAAAAATAATAGGAAGAAGGAAAGCGTAGTGTTGATAGCATATTAAGTTAACATAAATGTTGGACAAAGATGTACTTCTGCAAAGAAAGATATGATTACAATTTAATAATTCTAAAGGATTAACACAAAATAAAGCTAAACAGTCTATATTCCACTACTTTATAAAAAAATAAAAAAGGCAATTATTCCAAAAATTAAGAATAACTGTCTTTTTCACGATATTGATGAAGGGCCACTTGGAAGAATGCAATCCTAATAAAAAACAGATTATTTTAAATAAACTAATAAAAATATTTCTTTTGAATAATTAGTATTGTGGTTATTTTTGTCGAACTATTTATGTTTTTTAATCCAAATTTTAATATTTTTAAACAGGCTTAAGTTCATCAAATTTAATTTTTCATTAAATTATTATTATAAAGAAAGAAATTTTACAACATGAAAATTAATTAAAATTATCAATAACAATTTTAACTCATAAGGATACTATCATAATAATGATGACAGTCTGATGGAAACAAAAATCTGAGGACCTGCAGATGTTGCCATTTATTCTTGGAAATTTTTAGCGTTTGGAAGTGCAATGGGGTAGGCTGCAAAATTTCAAAATTTCTGACAGTCCTATATGGAGACGGCTTTTATCATTTTACAGCACTTTTATTACTTTTTCTTCTGCAATAATTTTTAGTCTGATCACTAATTCCACTAACACCCTGGTAACAGTTATAAAACAAATTACACAGTTTTGACTTTTAAAGATATTAATGTGTTCTTATAAAAAGAATTAAAAACTTTGCTAATTTTTTTCTTGAGTGTGATTATACAATATGTTGTTAAAAAAAATTATATTTTTATGAAACCTAATTTTTAATTTTGTAATTAACTTGGATATTTTTTTAGGTAGCAGTTTAAAATTTTATAAAAATATGTGATGTGAATCGTAATCAACAAAAAAAATCAATTTAAAATTTTCTAATAATTTTTAAGCTAACGATATGTTTTTTGTTTGTGTAAACAATTCTTTAGTGCCTTTAAAAAGGGTCACTTTTTCTTTCGTTGAAAAGACGTACCTTTATGCAGAAATTATTGAGAAAAAAAATAGACACAAGAAGTTGTTGGTATTTTGTGTTTGTAAAAATATTTTGGTTTCTGTTCCAATCGCGACGATGGGTTTTTATTGCTGAAAACACTTTTCTTACGTAGGTAAAGTTATTAGGAAAACACTAACAAAGTCTTGTTTCGTCACAAGCAAAGCGACAGTAAGTATGGTTGATGAGTAAGAAAATTTGTTTTATTGTTGCAGTAATGCAATTTTATTGTTTCGCGACAAATTATGCCAGTTATTGTAAATTCAATGTAGTGTTTTCAATACCGTTGCGCTTGGACCACAAACAAATTTTTTTCACGAGACCAAATACATGTCTTCAGTTCTTTCAGGTAGTAATTTTGTTTCAATATTTTTTGCCTTTACCCTGCAAATAATAGGACCAGTCCAAACACGCGTGTAAAGAGTAGTCCACAAGGGACAAGGACTAGTCCAAAAGTAACCCAAACGTATGGAAAAAACTTGGTCTATTTAACATTACGATGTCCTAGGAGAGGACCATATAACCCACCTTTGGACCACTAAGGAGTAGTTTTAAAACTACTCCATGGTATATAACCCACCTTTGGACCACTAAGGAGCAGTTTTAAAACTACTCCATGGTATAGGTACTCAAGAGGATTAGTTTTGAAGTCGTTTAAAAACGAAAGCATGTCGTTAATAAACGAAGACATGTCGTCTCACTACAAACACTTTTTAACAATGACATGGTCCATGCTTGCATTACATCGGACCAGTCCATGGAGTAGTCCATTTTATCAAAATGGGTCAGGTGGTCCAATTTTATTTGCAGGGTATGTCTTTTAAACGAAAAAAAACAGACCCTTTTAGAGGCATCACAAAATATTTTACAAAATAAAAAAAAACACATTTTAGTTTACCAGCCAACAAATAATTTTACAAGACACAAACAGGCTATCGTGCTGCCTAGCGGGAAAAATTGCGAGGGCTTTGGCTTTTCAGGCCTTAAAGAAGGTTTACAACTAGATTTTCAATAAACTTTTACTTATTCCGCTCTGCCTTCTTCGAAAAGGGGTTTTAGAATGGGTTTTATGAAATATTTTACAAATTCAAATTAACTTTTCTGAGATAAGGCCTGTCGAAATAGTTTTATTAGCAGTAATGTTGGAATGTGTAGCAAGTTTAGTTATTAATTTACTAACTTCGCGTTATTAGCAACAACAATTTGCGACCTTAGGACAACAACGATCTATATGCACCTAAACAACATGTAAGATAGAACCTTGTTGTTCTAAAACAGTTGGAATGCGACTGGAAAACTTAATATCGGTAAAAAGGCCTTCTTTAACGCCTCTTACAACTTCATTTTCCCGCTGTTAATGGTCAGGCAAATCGCGTTTTTTTCATTATGAGGAATTTGAATGTGAATTTTTTTAAATTTTTCATATCAGACAAATTCATATATGAATTTTTTTGTTTGCTCATTTTTCATGAATGAGGAAATTAAAAATATTTTTTTTCCTCACCCTCATGAATGTGAAGAAGCAGTTCAATTTAAAATTTTTCACGCTCGCTCATGACTGAAAAATGAGCGAGCGTTTCGGTACTCTGGTTTAAAATATCGTCGTTGCTCCAACAAAATGAGCTGTGTTTTTTTCCTGGGGTTTTCAGGAGAGCAAAAAAAAACTGTTTTATGTAGTAACCTTAGCATATGTTTTTAAAGTTAAACGTTCAATTGAACAAATATTAACATTGCTTTAAGTATTTCGTAAAATAAAATTCGACTTATTGGCCATTGGGCAGCTATAACCAATTTTTTCGAAAAACTACACATAACTTATTTTTTTTTTTTGAGCATTTTTTATAATTATTTTTTAATTTTTTTACACATAGCTGTTTTGTTTTTAAGAAAGAATGAATCTTTTTAATAAAACTTAGCATATTTTAAGCAATATCTGTGTTAACATTTTTATTTGGAAAGTTAAATAAGGAATAATTTAATAGTTTAAGGACTTTAAGGAATTGGAACTTTCGAAAAATTATGAAATACCTAGATAATGGTGTTTTCTTTTCTAAAAAAATGTGACATTTTAAGAAACAGACCCCAAATTGCATTTTTTTTTTATAAAATTTCACATTTTTTTGTAGAATAGAAAACCCCATAAGATAAATACGGGAATCCGATTAATCGGACATAGAAATGAATGAATGGAGGGGACTAAGGGATAATGGCTCGGCCAATCATGACGAAAATGAGGCAAAACGCAGCCAAAATCGTATTCATCAAATCCATTTTCAGGGCTTGGCGTAATAGATTTTGCAGACCCTTTGATATAGCCCTTTTGTATCTTTCAGATGACTTTGTAGAATTTAAGACATGATTTATTCTTACTGCAATTATTCTTTGACAACTTATTCACGAGCGTAATCTTACTAAAAGAACTGCAGGAACTTAATATTGGAGCTACTAAAGCGTTATACGAAAATCGTGTTTCCAAGGAATTGAAGTTTAGAAGTAAACCACTGCTGTATTGCCAATTTGGTAGCTCAATGCCCACTGGCATCTCAATTTGCCGGGTGAAAACACAGATTACCAAATTGTTTCCACGAAGTCGCTGAACAAAGTATGTATTTAAGACAAAAAGGACAATGTGTTTAAAATTGCATTCCACAATTCCAAAAAAAGTTCTGGCTATTAATGGGTTATTGCTTATTAAGGGAAAATAACCAAAAGGAATGTATTTAGCATTTTAGAAACAGAACATTAAAAAGTTTACAAAATAGTAAATTGAGAGCTAATGATTTAAATTATCATAAAATACGTGGTAATCTTTATGCTTACATATATTTTTTTGAGTGATTGCAGACTTCTATATTTTGATCCTTCTATTTACAGTTTCTTAGTGCACCCAGATCAAAAATATTCCACAATAAGGTCACCTCCAAAAAAATTATTATTTACGAAAAATTGTAAATATATTATGCATGAATTAAACCATAATATAATCACCAGGAGCCATATTATGGTTTAAGCAGTTATCCGCCAAAAAGCCACAACCATATTATGGTGGCCTCCGAAAATGTTAGCGGAGAAAAGAACTGAAAGTAGTTTGTTATCTGATATTGTAAGTAAAGCATATCGAAAAATAGTAATTTCTGAAAATTGAAGGAATAGGACTATTACAAAAAAGCTTTATAAAATACAAAACTGAAATTTAGCTCATAGAATAAATTCGAAAAATAAAAAATGTTGTATATAATATAAAGTAAACTTCGAAAGGATCAAATTCCCAGTTTCTGTTTTTCATTAGTTTTGGGATTTATCCACATGGGATGCTAATTGATTTTTGATACATTATTAATTTATTAAGAGTTACAAATACAAATCATGTTCAAACTTATTTAACTGAGCAATAGTAACGTATAATTAACAAAGGATTCAAAGGGTGTAATAAAAAAAATTTTAAAATTTTGCACGTAACCGATGTTGTCAGAGCAACGACGATATATGTAGGTACTTAAAAAAAATTGTAACAAGATTTATAATAAAATGCATTAACAATAAAAGACTTTTTGTTAAAGTTTTTGCTGAAGGGATGCGATAACCTTAAGTCTATCAGGCATGTTCTAAAAATCACTTCTTGTTAATTAAATCATAAGAAATGTGTTCTGGACAAAAATCTTTTTTCATAATTGTGATTTTAAACCGGTCAGGTCAGCTAAGTGGCTGCCGACCTAAAATTACTTGCTTATTTCTTTCCACCATTTAAAACCATGTTAAAGCTTTTGTGGTTTTCAAAACACAATTGTGATTTTAAAATCACAAGCGATTTCAAATCTTGTTATTTTCAGAACATGCCTGTATATGAATAGAACCCAGAATGTACATATTTACAAAGTGTATCGCTTATATGCATTTCATAATTTGCACGAATTTCGCGCTTTTAAACAAGAAATCTATCATAACACTCCCTTATATGCACATTCACCGTAAAAGAGAAACTTGCTTAATGTAATTAGCGTTTTAAATAAAAACTATTTTACCTGTTTCAAAGATGCATACATTCGAAGCTTATTCAAATTTTGTTGTGATGTAAAAATGGGGGATATGCAAAAAAATGTTTATAATAAAAACGAATTTTGATGCAAACAGCCGGTGTGCACACAAGCGATAATTACCTGCGGAATTCACGGTTTGCTATTGAAGATCTTGTACGTCTTGTAAATCTTGATTTAAAACACAACAACAAAAGCATACATTTTAAATGTAAGTACCTATTGTAGATTAAGAAACCTTCAACATGTGCATGGTCTACAATAGCAAACCCTGAATTCCGCAACTGTATTTAAAGAAAAGCGCACTTTATATCATATTTTAATTTAAACAATAGCGTTCCAAATTGTTAAACAGGCAATTATAGTTATGTATATTATTTTGTTCGTAAATAATACATACATACATACATACATATGTTAACAAATTAGTTAAGAGACTGATTTCTACTTCCTTTATAAATCTTCCTTTTGTTGATTTTTCTTATAAGTTCCTGGGTACTCTTTATTTTCTATGGTCACACTTTGGCAACGTTCTTGTTGTATTAAAAAGTCTTTAGCATCCCACGCCTGAGATCCTTCTTTAAACATGAAAATTGCACGATCGTCATCAACCATATATCGTTCAGCTTGTATGTGGCTATTCCATAGGCTAGTTTGCCAAAGCTTAGTAATAGTTTCAGCCTCTTCTCGAGTTGGATTTCCGTTAACCGATACAAATGTCATCAGGGTTCGTCCCTTTTTTGAAGCTTTAAGCAAATCTTCAGGATTAGCGGAATTTAATTTTGAGAGATCTAGTTGAGGCTGAGGTCGCAAATGCTCGGGCAATTCATCCGGTTCTAATTGATCTTCATCTTCCTATTGAATGCAGTTCTAAATTTGGAATATTCAATTTGTTTAACATGCTAGTTCATTTACCTCCCATTGATCTAATAATCTTTCCATGTCAGCATCATTAAAGTCCCTTATGTCTTTTTTAGCCCAATTCGGCTTAGAATCATCCTCCTTATATTTTTTTGCTGTTGTTATAGAAAACAGCATAATAAAAAAAATATAAAAATTGTTCATATCTAACAATTCTTTTCGAGCTCTTAGGTTAATTTATTGTTTATATATGTAAATTGTAAACAAAAGTACACCACGTCACAAAAGAAGT
Source organism: Pollenia angustigena (assembly GCA_930367215.1). NCBI lineage: Eukaryota > Metazoa > Arthropoda > Insecta > Diptera > Polleniidae > Pollenia > Pollenia angustigena. The sequence goes on from OV884060.1 coordinate 232,104,158, forward strand.
AATCAAAGAAAAATGTCAAAAATTTTGACCGAGATGACAATGGATTTTACTAAAAGTACTAAGTGAAAAACATGCTTATTTAATGCAACGTAACGTGGCGGAAATATTTCATAATATATAAACAATTTTGGAAATTATTTCTCAACGGGATGGTACATAATAGTTTTACATATCGCACTTAATCAACAAGAGGGTATTTACTCAAAATATAAAAATTTCAATAGAAAAAAAAAACAATTTAAACTAACGCCATATGAAAAAGGATTTTAAAACAATCCGTTTCATTACCAAAGATTCAAAAATAAAGCACGATATTTTTACAGCGGTTAGATATGAATTTTATGCGTCAAATTTTTTCAAAATATGGGTATAAACACACCAAGATAAATTTAAATAAAATTCGATGCATATCTTGGAAAAAATCCAATAATTATCCAAACAAAATAAAAACTATCTACGTATTTGTTTTTAAATTTCATTAACTTTTTGACTGATACTGCGTATTGACAACCAAGCTATTTCTACCAAATTTGTAAACTATAGATTTTTCTATTCTCTATATGTTCTGCCATGCCCACTTCTCCAATTACGCCACTTTTGACAGATGTGTTTACTAATAGCCATTCCATTTGTTCCAAATTTTTCTAATCCCGCCAAATTTTTGATAGATGTTGCCATTTGTACCTTTAGCTATTGCAGAATTCTATTTTGTGACGCCCACTTCTCCAAACCCGCCCACATTTTGTCGGATGTTGATAACCAAAATGCCTGTACCTAATTTGTAAATTTTGGCTCTTGCCGTTCTCCAGATGTACAGAAATAATGTCTTTTTATGGGAGGTGCCGTTCTCACTTGTTTAGTGCCTACCATTTTTCTAAAGAGATTGTGTATTGTTAACCAAGCTGTATGTAACAAAATTTAGAAAATTTGTTTTTTACTCTTAAATCAATTATGTGCCACGCCCACATTTAGTCAAATAGTCCGAACAATCTCCAAGGTGCTTGTACCTAATAAGAAAACTTTGGCTCTTACCGTTCTCCAGATATATAGAAATCTATAATGCCTTTGTATGGGAGGAACCACGCCAACTTTAAATTAAAAAAAAAATATGTAGCCTATAGCTCCTTCCAGACCATTATCTATATATATAAAATTGTAACGTAACTGACTGATCCACCATCGCACAGCCTAAGCGCCTGAAGCTAAAATTCGGACCGGAGGTGGGTCTCTCCCAAAATCGGTCCACCAAGACGGGATTTTTAGAAATTCGAATGTTTAGGAAGTAAAAACAAGTAACTTTGATACCTTATATCCAGCTATGGGCAAATGCAAAATGAAAATGCAAAAAGAGTGAATGATGTGTATACGTACACAAAAAACAAAGAGCATAAAACCAACAAATGCAAACGTAAACAAACTAATACAATGCCACACATGCAAAGCTTTCAATGTAGTGGTGCCCATACTTGCTTATATCAAGGCGAATTAACTACAGGTGGTGTCGAAACGGCATCTGATTTTGACAGTTCGGGCTTATTTGTTTTGATTTGTTAGTGTTTTGCTAATAATGGTTGACATTTCGAGCTAATGGCACTAACAATGTAATGTAAAAAACCGTATGTTGTTTCTGTTGTTTTTGGATTGTTGTAGTTCCGACACCACCTGTAGTTGAATTCGCCTTGGCTTATATCTCCAAAACTAAGTGCCGGTTCACACACGTCAAGTTTGACTCGTCAAGTCTTGAGCTTTTAGGAGAGAAGGGAAAAAAGGATGCCATATCTTTTCCTCTCTCTCCTAAAAACTCAAGACTTGACGAGTTCAACTTGACGTGTGTGAACCAGCTCTAAGATAAAAAAAAACCGTAATACTTATCGTTGTTCTTTAGAAAATAAGCGCACAGGCGTCTGGTACTTTTTTGAAATTCGGCTCTTTTAGGGAGAAAACGGGTAAACCCTGAATTTTGGTACTTTTTTGTCACCCCATCTATCTTTTAAACCAATAAACCTAGAAATATAGTTTATACCACATTCGAAGCTTATCAAAAAAATACGAATATAAATTTGGTACTTATTTGAAATTCGAATGCTTAAGGGGGAACATCGTAGCTATTTTTGGTACTTTTTTAAAAACATACTTCTCCATTCATTGACATATTCGTACTAAATTATTAGGGGGGGCTATACTGCAATTTTTGATATTTTAATGGGTGGAAGAAAAAGTACCAAAATGGGAAGTACGGGAAACTTAATATCTTTCTTCAGCTTTTTGGTTCTACAACTGGTATTTTTTTGATTATCGTTAATATTGGACCTTGAAATATAAAATTCAATATGCAATGTCCTGAGTGAATTCGAATCAATGAGGGAAATTTTAGGTACTTTTTTGTATAATAAATGGTACTTTTTGAATTTCCGGAATTTAAACAAGTTAAAACCTAGAAAAACAAACTTTGGCATACAGATATGTCCACGAAGAAAAAGGAGACGCTAACATGGGGTCTTCACCAGACAATTTTTTGTCATACCAAACGTCAAAGTCCATATAAAAAAAACTTTAAAATTTTTGTCAGCGTTTTTTTTATATGAAGTTTGACGTTTGGTATGACAAAAAATTGTCAGGTGAAGACCCTATGTAACGAAGTAGCGGGTTAAATGCTAGTATAATGTAAAACTGCACTGTAAAAGTTTCATAAGTATCGGTTCAGAGATTAATCCGGCTATTTGGTGCACACAAACAAGTATATATGCAAACATACATTCATTTTGATCTTTAAAAGTTGCTTCTAAAACTCTACAAATGCATGTGATGATGTTTTCCCCATGTTATTAGGGTTGGTTTTTTATCGTAATCGGTTATTCTTTTATTTTTTTTGCTTATTTGTATAAAAAATAAAAAGTTCAAATATGATTTTGTATTGTAATTGTTCATTTTGCATGTGATATTCGAAGGTATATCAATATATTCGCAACAAAGAAAAGACTTGATTTTTATTGCACAAAGAAAAGAAGTGCATTCAGTACTAATCCAAATCAACATAATGATGACATTTCATTACGTTCTGTTTTTTTTCTAAAAACCACAAACTTCTTTGTTTACAAAAACATGTACCAACACATAAGTATTCGTGATGTGGTTGTGCAAATTGCCAAGCGACAACAACAATACTAGTGAAAAGCATTGCTAAAAATAAACATTTCAGAACATGAAAATATATACTACAATGGTACTGTTTTATAACGAAAAACAAACCACTACATAATGTTTATTACTTTCGTGAAAATAGTTATGAACGGTATTAAGGGTTGTATACTAATATACAAACACTAAAATAGATAGATATCCTTTCTGGATGTGTGTACCGTACGCTAAAAGATGGAAGTTATATAGCTTATAACATGTACAATAATATTATATAATGATTGAGGCGCTTAACCAAAATACATATGAAACTTTATTAGTAATTCTGTGGAACAGCATTCCTAGAAAAATCAATTTATTTGTTACAAAAACTAACCTAAATTGGTGACAAAATGCAGTGATTCTCTTTAAATTTTGCACTAATTCGTTGTTTATGACTAAAAATCGTACTTCTAATTTTTGTGAAGATTGGTCCATAATTTACCACAATATCCACATAAAGCCCATTCTTAAAAAAACTTTATCAAGACGGCCGTTGTAGTAAAATTTGATCTGTCATAATTTCACAAGACTTTAAATCACAATACCAAATTTCGTGAATATCGGTTTGTAGTAGTAGAATTCGGTATGTCATAGTAGAATTCGGTATGTCATTATTTCATATGACTTAAAGTATTGTCGTTTTCTAGAGGTATTGCGAAGTAATTTCGTAAATTTTAACTTAGTGTCACTAATGCATTGTTTATATTTCCTATGAAAATATTGTAATCTCAACTCTTGAGTGAAGAAAAATTTTCTTGCACCATTATGTTGTGCGTATATTTAAAACTTTAAAGTCGTTTTATGAAAAACTAATATTTTTGAGCTATGAAGATGTTGCATTAAATACGTGATATATACTATTTCAACATTACAGATAATAGGGTCAAGGCTTTTAAGATTCGTAGCTCTTCCCAAAATGCAAATTGAAAGCTTTATACCTAATATGAAAATATTTTAGTGGCATTTTGACAAAACATCTTAAGTCGATAAGATAAGATAGCAAAAAAGTTTAAAAAAAACTCGGTGACAAAATCATTTTATTTAAAACAATAAAATAAACCAAAATTACAGAAATATTTCGTTCATAATACAAAATTTTAAAAAAGTAAACAAAAATGTTTGTTGAATGAAAATTCGTACGATTAACAAAATTTGTTCAACTTTTTAAATTTGACTTAAGATGTTTTGTCAAAATGCCACAGATTAAAGTCTCCTTCAAACACTTTTCAACATTATTGGAAAAATATTTATTTATTTATTTTATTTAAAAAATTTATATACATAATAAATTATGAATATAAATAGAAAAAAAGGTACTAACCACAAAGGTTAAAGTGTGTTTTGAAAAAAAAAAAAAATCCATGGTACAAGTTGTACCGTACAATAAATTAGTGTACCATGGAAAAATCACTTGAAATTCATTTTCCGTCCCTGTTAAACTCTACAGCTGGTTTTCTAGATGTTGTTTTAATGACATTTGTTTAGTCTTTTTTTAATATTCTTCCTCGATGGATGTCTGCTTCTACTGTTTACATTTTTATCACAGGCGTAACATTTTAAACAAAATTGCAAACATTAAAATAATTGTGTAAAAAATCTCCAAATAAAAGAGTATAACTCTTTTATTTTACAGTTATGTGAATAAATATTTAAATTGAAATTCTATTAAAAGTAAATGAATGAAATAAAAACATTTTTTTTTACTTTGATGATGTCATCATCAAAGAAGACATACTACAGTACTTTTCGCTTATAGTCACATCCTTTAGTTGCAACCATAACGTGGACTATATCGCTAATGTGACTATAAGGCTAATTCACATATATGTAACTATGACGCATATAACCGAATTCGAATATAATCAAGCTATGTGAATAAAGGAAATTAAAAATGCATATAAATTACACCGACATCAGGCTTATGGTTTTACAACAGAGTTACATACTGTATAAAAAATAGTTAAAATATTAACAATATATTTCATAACTGATACCAACGGCAGAAACTAATGTTTTACGAGTAGAGGGTTGATGACAAAAATTAAATGATTTAATTCATTCTTTCTTTGGACAGATGTTTGATTCGAAAACTAAAAAGAACTTACAGCCTGTTCATGGATTTCGAACGTCATCGTTCGCATAGAATATTACATTAAAAACAAAAACAAACTTCGAACAATGCTCGAATTTTGTTTTTGTTTTAAATGTTATTTTCTATGCGAACGATGACGTTCGATATCGTTAAACAGGCAGTTAGTAAATTTTGCTAATGTGATTATAACGCCATTAATTTGCTTTACTTATCCCTTTGATGACTGTTGATGGATGGCATATATGGCAAATGTGCTTATATCGCTAAATGGACTATAACGTTAATGCTTTATATTAAAATAACTTTTAGCGGCAAAATAAACAGATAAAATGGACTATATCGCTAATGTGACTATAAGCGTTGTGACTATAAACGAAAAGTACTGTAGATATTTTTTATAGTATTTTGTTATTTTAACCTTTTATTTACGTTTGTGTATGGATTTTAGTTTTCACTATACCGATATCAATATGCAGTAAAAAATAATAATAAAAAAACAAGAAAAACATATTTAAATTAATGTTGACCAAAAATTCAATCTTCTTACGCTGGAATTTTAAAATAAAAGCAAATAGTGAAGTTAATTAAAAAAGTTGACTAATAAATACTGTGTGTGGCCTCGTGGCCTTAATAAAAACTGATTTTTTTTTACGCATTTTAAGTTCTTAATAACAAGCTAGTCTGGGTAATAATTTTCAAAATGGTTCTGGAATCGGTTGTTGCCCATTATCTCAACAAATACCTCTTCAATTATGTCGAAAATCTTGACAGTAATCAACTTAAAATAAGTGTTTGGGGAGGTGAGTAAAAATGTTTTTTTATTTAAGTATATAGGTATTACCTATGTATATTATATACATATTTATGTAAGTATTTACACATCAGAGACGCAACGGTCTATGTGGGACCAGTAGACGTTGTGCCGGTTGCTTCATCCCAACCTTAGTTGTGGTTAAGCTATTCTGGTTTTTCGCGGCCGGGTTTTTCGATTTTATAGGTGTATACTAGTGATGAAGTTTGCGGTTCTTTCCTCTTGCAGAAAAGGAAAATTTTATTAATTTCGTAATACATAGTTTAGTTTACAATATATGTATGTACAATGTATGTTCTGTAAATCGAAATGAAGTGGATTTAAAAACGAAAAAATTTTGAAAACGAGCCTGTAAAGAAAGTTCATAAAAATATTCCTTTTTATATACTTCATAATTTGAGTACCAATTATATTTATAAGAACAGATCTTACAAACAGGAAAAACTACAGTAATTTTGTCAATAATTGAAATTAAAATCTCATTCGATTTTAATTCCACTTCATTTCGATTTTCCCGAATACATATCTTCATTTGTAATAATTACCACTTCATAAAACACCTGACTTACTATGCATTAGTGATTTTGAGTCGAAATATGCCATTTTTACTTATTACGTTTTTGCAACAAATCAGCGATATATTCTAACATATATACATATTTTTAACAAGAGTTAAGGATTTTTTAATGCAAGTTTTTATACCTATAGGTAAGGTGACCATACGTACTCTTTTTTAGAGGACAATCCTCTTTTTTAACTGGCTGTCCTCTATAAAATTTGTGTCCTCTTTTTATTATCTTTTTTTCATAATCTGTCATCTTTGTCCTCTTTATTTTTAAAAGCATGACCAATATTTGCTTTTATTTTTATAAATAAAAATAAAAATTTTATTTCACGGTGATCAACGGTTTTTTCTGTGCAATCGTATGGAAAATGTTGTGCCATGCTTGTTCTGTTCATACTCCTACTGGACTCTCATACACTTGCAGTATAAAATTTTGAATAATTTTTTACAATGATTTTTAAAGTTTAGTTGTTTTTTTTTGTAACTAATTTTACTTAAGTAAATGTAAATTTTTATACATCGTCGGCTTAATATGCAAACCTGCTAACTCCCTTTCAACAAATTTTACAGGAAAAACTTTTTATTTTTCCTATTTACTGCTTGAGAGGAGAACCAAAAATATAGTTGATTTGACACACTTCAAGACTCAAATTGAAGAATAACTACATGCTGGTCGACGAGGCATATATTTCTCTACCACACGGCATCAAATCTCAATTTACTTAAAAAGTGGATTTCGCAGGTCTGCATATTAAGCCGACGATATGTAATTCTTTTTAAATTTTCTTTACATTTTTTAATATGGGAATTAGGGAATGGTAAATCGATTTCGATTTCTATCGTACATGGTATGTTAGCGCAGTGTTCCAAGATTAAAGTTTTAGTTTTACGTGTAAGTACCCTGGGTATACTTTCAACTTTAATATATGGGGGCTTTTGTTCTTCAGAAATTAAAGCCATCAACGGATAGTGAACAAAACAGCCCAAACATATCGCACCGAACCAAACACTGAAAGTCAGCTTTGTGAAATTCAACATACTATATAGAAACACAACAGGTGAATTAAACCATGACATTCCTGTGGCAATACACTTTTATTCAAACAGACCAGTATGTGAGCGACATTTAAATCTAGTTATAAGCAGAGTGAAAAACAAAAAGTATGTCATTTATATAACAAATACGAAATTACAATGAAAAAACTCGGGATCTTTCCGACATCAAGTTTCTTAAAAACAAGTTTCTAATCTAATCTTAAACGATTTTGAAATCGATTATAAAATCGATTTTGAGGTTCGATTAATCGATTTCAAAAACCGAAATAAAAAAAGTCGATCGAAAAATCGAAAATCGATTTTGGAATCCATTCCCAAATGGAAATGTAAATTTGTCTGTAAATATGTAAAAAAATCTTGAAGTCAAAAAATTTTTTTACTTTTTTTCTTTATGTCCTCTATTTTTATTTTCAAAATCTGGTCGCCTTATTATAGGTATCTACATGTATGAATATATACATACCCAATAAGAAATTTTGCTGGAAATCAAGTGCAACACAATTAGTGTTCAAAGTCGAATTTCATGTTTCAAGGGTTGAGATATACTTTTGTTACACTTTATTGCAATAGCATACTCCAGCAAAATGGGAACTTGAATTTAATTTAATTGAAATGTAGTCCAATTCAAGCTTTGACCTACTGCTAACTTTAAGTCTTGAGTTACAACTTTACTAAAGCTTGATTAAAAATTAAATTCAAGTTGAATTTTGTTTTAATTCATTGCTACAATGCTTTTCAAAAAGAACCCAACCAAAATTTATTTTATTTTTCAGTAAATTATTTATGCTTATTTTTTTATCCACACCACAATAGTGGAGAGGGTATTATGCATTTGTGCTCATGTGTGTAACGCCTTAAAATATGGGCCAACCTTAAAGTATACCGATCGGCCCAGAATCACTTTCTGAGTCGATTTAACGATGTGCGTCCGGTTAGCTGGCTGGCAGGCTGGCCAGGCCCCAATTTTAAAGATAATTTTATAAAATTTAGCTTAAAGGTTCTTTTTATCAGAAGGACCAAGCCTATTGAAAATGGGCCGAATCATAGGACCACAAGGGGAGATACGGGCGATTTCTGCCTCTCAGAAACTATCAAACCGACTTTAATGAAATTTAAAACATATCCATATTTATATGGCTACATAAGCTATGCAGTTTTTCAAAAATAGGGGAGGTAGGGGGTAATTTCTGCCATTCACAAATTTTCAAACCGAAATTAATGAAATTTAAAACAGCTCCATATTTATATGGATGTGTTTTAAAGTACTGTGGTGTAGGGTATCATATAGTCGGTCTTATGTATGTAACAAATTTGTTTTAAAAATGTTTAAATGAAAGCGGTAAAAAACTATTAAGGTTCATAAGTTAATTATTTAATTAAATTATATAACCTATTTACTTTTTTGACAAAACGATTTTTGGCTGCTGAAAGTAAATTATATTGTTTTTTTTAAATTCTGTTTCATTGTGATTAGAAAACTTTCGAATATAGGTACATCATCGATGTATGAGAAGACATGAATCGGGGTAGCCGAAGACTGGAAGTAGAAGTAGAACTTATAGTCCTGGAATCTACTAGCCCTAGGTTACTTCCAGTCTTTCCCTACCCCGATTCATGTCTTCTCGAAATATCCATTGCAACAATCTATATTTGACCCTTTTATAATGTGAATTTCCATGAAATTACTTTTTTAATGAAACAAATTTTTTATTGAAAAAATGTTCTTGTTCTCAAATTATAATTATATGAATTAACATTCTAATAGCTTAAGAACTACTCAAGTAATACAAGAAAAAGTTTAAAATAACGAAATTATCATTTTAAACTAGCCCTGAAGAGTACTATATTGCACGATAGCAAAGGAACTTTTGAAAACCACTCAATTTAACACAAATTAATGAAAAAAAAATAACTCTTCTAAAACACATGTGTTTAAAGTATAGCAAATACTCATTTTATAACGGTAAATACTATAAAAATCGGTTGCTTGGCGTCAACTCTACATGACTTCAAAGAGAATAATTTCAATGTCCAATATATTGGACAAAATGTCTGAAAGGGTTAAATTTGTAAAATTGAAATAAACAAGTTTTTAAATTTTTAAAAGAAATCTTTTTGTTGTATCAGCGAGATCTGAAATGTTGAGAGAAAATATAGCATTTGTATTTTTCTTCGCTGAACTTCTCGAAATCTGTCACGGCCTATGACAGTAAAAACGTACGTACAAAATTAAATCAAATTAGTTCCAACATTTTACTTTGCGTCCAACTAATCAGCCAGCTAACCAGACAGACGGACATCAAAAGATCAATTTAGAAAGTGAATTTAATTGGTCCATATACTACGGTCTAAAGCCAATGTCTATGTGTTACATTTGCGTGTATCGCAGCATAAAATTCCTACGCGTAAGTTTGTGAAAAAAAATGAATTAATTTCCTCATAAAATCTCCAATTTTCACAATTTTTGAATACGGGTGACAATTTGAAATTTATTTTGCAAAAAATATTTTTGATCCAATTTCAATTTAAAAGACTATTTTGAAAAGAAGTTTGTATAGGGTAAAATTATTGATCGATACTCACCATTTTCAATAAGCTTCGTCCTTATTGTCATAACATAGGACGTATGTACCGAATTTGATCAAATTGTCTTCAAAATAACGACCTGTACTTTTGTACAAAAGCTTACACGGACATTAGGTATGGATAAGTGCACGACTTTTTGATTTCGATACGCTAGAACCCCCAATTTTGTGAAGTTTGTAAAAAAACGCAAGAGCCAAAAAGTTAGGGGGGTGGGATGGGGTAATTTGCTCCTCATCGGGGTCAAAGTTAGGGGAAAACGATACAAAAGCCAAAAAAAAAAAAGCTTCACAACTTTCCCTGAGTCGCTCCTAGATGTTTTATTAACATTCTAACCCCCTATCTGTGTTCCTTAAGGAGCTACACGAGCATTTTTTTCAGAACATACCTAGTCTCCATCTTTAATCATTAGGGTTGTCCCCATACAAAAATTTTGATAATGGTGAAGTTGCAAAACATATGTTTGCAAAACTCAAAAACGCTTAAGCAACTTTTGATTTTATTCACAAAAGTCGAACAATTTTTATTAATTTAAGAATTTCATAAAACGCAATATTTGTATGGGAGCCCCCCTAAAAAGTGGAGGTAAGGGGCAAGTACGCCTCGAGATAATGTTAAGGACAAAAAACCAATTGAGGTCGGTCATACATTTTATCTTACTAGGGGCGACTCCTGGGCATTTACGGGACTTTTTTTTTTCATATTATGTATTAATAAAGTAAATTTTTCGACTTTTGTGAATAAAATCAAAAGTTGTAACAGAGTTTTTAATCCAAATTTTTAATATTTTTAATTAGGCATAAGTTCATCAAATTTAATTTTCATTAAATTATTTTTATGAAGAAAGGAATTTTACAACATGAAAATTAATTAAAATTTACTGATAATTTTTCTTGACTCAATCTGGGCTCGAACCCAGATTCGAAATTTTATTAAAAAAATAGTTTGTTTTTCCAAAAAAAATATTGTTTCAAAAACGTCTGTACATATTTGAAAAAAAAAATACTTTTCTTAAAGGAAATTTTATTGCGGAATTTCGTTTTTTTTTAGTTTTTTCTCAATAAGCTAAAGCGTTTTTGAGTTTTGCGAACATATGTATGTTGTGCAACTCTGCCATTTTCGAAATTTTTGTATGGGGACCACCCTAATGATTAAAGATGGATACTAGGTACGTTCGGAAAAAATGCTCGGGTAGCAAAAATATTGGCGGTCCGTCATATATTTGACTCCTCTAGGGTCACTCAGGGGCTAGTTAGGGCGGCGGCGGGTAATTTTATAAAAAACAATATTTAGCATGGGAGCCCCCTTAAGGAGCACAAATAGGGGGTTAGTTTGTTAATCAAAAATGTAGGGGAGGGAAATATTAGTGGGAGTCAGTCTTACATTTTACCCCTCTAGGAGCGACTCAGGGACAGTTGTGAAGCTTTTTTTTTGGCTTTTGTATCGTTTTCTCCTAACTTTAACCCCGATGAGGAGCCATTTTCCCCCATCCTACCCCCTAATTTTTCGGCTCATGCGTTTTTTTTACAAACTTCACAAAATTGGGGGTTACAGCGTATCGAAATCTTGCTGCTAAGGATTTCCATATAACACTTATCCACCCCTAATGGACATACAACAAGCCGGCCGGCCGGATATCGTTTGATCACTTTATACCTCCACTTAAATCGATATAGCTCAAGGTGGGTCTAGGGCAGCATAACATATGTAAAATTCATACAACGCATATAATCGCAAAATGTAATAGTATAGGTTGCCGATGGCAGGTCTAGGGCCAATATATATTTTTTGGAGTTAAAACATCAGCACAAAACCATAATACCTCTTCACTGTTGTGGTGTGGGTATAAAAAACATTAAATTAATTTTGGGCGTTTTTTTAATTATGTTCCTAAATCTAAAATTTTTTTTGCTGTTTTCAAAAAACAAAACTGGTAAAGAACAAAGTAGACGCTCACACTGTATGGCTTAAAAATCCTAGTAATACTTAAAAGCGAAACGTGTAGTTACTGGTATGCCGCATGACACATTTTTACAAAAAATTAATTATAAATTCTGTGGCATTTTGACGAAACATCTTGAGTCGAGATTCGAGCCTTTGGTGCAATACCGTAGTAATTCAAAAAATCGTGAACTGAAAAAAATGCATTTAAAGTTTTCAGCCATCTTTTTAATAGTAGTTCCGTTTACTTAAGTTATTTTTTACAAGTTTTTTAATAAAGAGGAATGTTTTGTAATTAAAAAAAGGTGAAAAATTATTAATAATATTAAATATTTTTTTTATATTAATATAAATATGGTTGAAAATAGCTAGAGGCAATAAAAACATTTTTAGCTGTAAAATCTGAACAGTTAGAGATAGAACCATAATCTTTTTTTCTTTAGATAGATATTTTCCCAAAGATCATTTCTGCATACACAGCTCAAATAATTCAAATTTTGAGTTACTACGATCTTGCACCAAAGGCACGATATGACTTAAGATGTTTTGTTAAAATGCCACAGAATTAATTCTTAATAATAAATGTTTTTCTTTTTAAATCCTTATAGAATCCATTATTTTGATATCTCGATTAATATTGCCTCATATTCATAATTTTAGAGTTCTCTTAATATTGTTTTGCTTCATTCATCACTTATTGTGCTGTGAAGCAAAATTTCCAATGTAAAAGTAAAAATAATATTGTTTGTAAAATATGTACATGTATGTACTTGATAATGATGCAAACACTAATTATTATTAAAATACAAACTGATTAAAAATATGTATGAGGTCACTCGCAATCTTTTTTTGAATAAAAACATACAAATGTATGTATGTATGTTATGTATTATGTACACGTATGTATGTGTATACATATGTTATACATTATATTATTTGTTGGGTTTCATCTTGCTCTATTATACTTTTTTACACACATGCGTAACTTGATATTAACTTTGTATCTTTTTTGTTTTCAATTAATCTTCTTCTTTTCTTATACAAAAAAATAAATATTTGTGTGTTTGTATGTTATGCGCAGTCAAACTGCTTACCCGATCGCTATAAAATAAAGTGCACTTATTTTGTGCACCTCCGGTATGGTTAAAGGGTGAGTTTGCAGAAGTGGGCGTGGCACAAAATAGATTTAATTAGTATTGTGGTTATTTTGTTGAACTATTTATGGTTTTTAATCCAAATTTTTAATATTTTTAATTAGGCTTAAGTTCATCAAATTTAATTTTCATTAAATTATTTTTTGAAGAAAGGAATTTTACAACATGAAAATTAATTAAAATTGTTATTGATAATTTTTGATTCTTGATTTGCCGTGCATGATGGCGGCCAATTGACATCGCCACCACGTGAAATAACACGGTTCTGCTGAAACCACATATCGTCCACATCCATATCTTCCAATTCGGGCCATAAAAAGTTCGTTATTATCTCACGATAGCGAACACCATTCAAAGTAACTGCCTTACCGGCCTCACTGAGGTAAAAATGTGCCTTATCACTGAAGATGATTTTCTTCGAAAATTTATCATTCTTGCCACCATTCTGACCATTTATTTTTGTGCAAAAACAGTACAAAATGAAGTACAAAAGCTAAAAAAGCACAATTGCTAACTTCTTTAATGGTTATACAGAAAGCAGTACAAATGGTAAAAAAAAGTACGCGTACTTCTGAAAACAGTACGTCTAGCAAGCCTAGTTAAGCTAGTTAACTTGTAATTATTTTTCAAACCAATTAAAACCAGGATTGGCAACCGATACCGCCGCTTGAATACGCTTAAAATTAAATACCGGTATCGATACTGATAACGAAATGATTATTTCCGTAAAATAGCGATAGCGTTTTCCTTAATACCGGTATTATATCCTCTATCATGGAAATTGGGGAAGTTCTTACACCTGTGAAGAAATATTTATGTCCATTACACAATTTTTTATTATTTATTAAATATCAATACAGTAGTTTTAACTTAACGGCCTTTTGTTTAAGTGCACTTTTGACTTAACTGCCCAAAATAAATATTTGTGTAATTATGTATTCTTCAAAATTCTTGCTTATGTGCATTTTGTATACCTGCTTATTTATCATATATTTGGGCTGCTTTAAAATATTTTCATATACAAAACCAAAATTAGCTGCACACATAACAGCTTAAATACCCAATTTAAGCTGTTTTTAAAAATTTTAATTCATTTATTTAGTTTGCATGTACCTACATCCATGCATATGGTTTGTAGTTACAGCAACTTTACCACGATTATATGAAAGGAATAGCAAATCTCAAAACGTTTTTATTTTCCATTCAAACACTTTACTTTAGCTGCACTTTTATGCAGGCAACCACATTTAAGATAACTGCAGCTTTGATTTATCTGCACACAAAATCATGCAAAGGAGATTGTGCAGCTAAGCCAAAATTACGTACAAAGAAAGCCTTCAAATAGTAGGAAGCTATATGCAATATGGTCCATATTGCAAATAGCTCAGGGCTAATTCATAACAGAAAGACTCGCGCTGAAAAATACCTAGTTTGTTTGTCAACATCAGTTGTCAAAGTCAATGTATATTAAATTTCTTTGACAAAATAACAAGAGAAATAAGTCGTGAGCCAAGATAGCGTCGATTATTGGGAATTTAAAAACCGGGGAAACCAAATAATGGGATTTGCAGAAAAATAACAAAAAATTAGCGTTCCGTTCTCAAGATATATGGGTTCATCCGAAGCAAATGAATTTTTGAGAGTTATTTTCCTGAAGCAATTCAATTCCTTTTTTATTCATTAATTCTTTTTAAATTTGACTGACTTTAGCGAACTCTGGTGGAGTCGAGGAGAGTCACACGAAATCAATTCCAAAAAATATATATCTTTTATTACCTTTTGAGACCAAATTTTTTTTTTTGATTTTTGTCTATGGGATAAAAGCACCGTGCGACGCTATCTTGGCTCACGTACAAACAGGGTTGTTAGATGTGACGATTTTTCGTAATTTTGACGATTTTTTTGAGAAAATACAGTAAAATGGCGATTGAAGATTTTTTCAATAAGTCCCAATTTACACTAGGGACATTTCTTGCCGGACATTTTTTGAATTCTCTTTTAATCTTACCTGAAGCGTTTACATATGAAACATTAGAAGTCAGACAGAAATTAATACTTGTATGTAAACTACGAAAAGTAAGAAAGGGAAATGAAAAAATGTCCAGTACAGATACTTATGTACTACACACTCTACCTTTTCGACCCCTCGCCTTCAAACTTCGTCTGTCCGGCAAGAAATGTCCCTAGTGTAAATGGGGACTAAAAGTAATAGTGTTACGACGATTTTCTGGCATTTCGAAATACAAAAATTATTGGAAATTAAACCAAAAAAAAAAAAAAAAAAAATTCTTCCACCATCACAAACCAGGTGGCTTTCATTAGAAGCATTAAGCTTTATTCACCCATGCGTTCCGAACAAAATTTTTGTCCGGACAAAATTTTTTTTATAATGAGTTTGACGTTTTACTTTTGAGAGAGAGAGAGAGCAATGAATTTGTTCGGAACGTTTTTTCTTGAATTGGTTTAATTTTAATTTTTGTGCCGAACAAAATGAACTGAGATGCCACTTTTTTTCAATTTGTACATAAAAGTTGAATTGAGCTGCCACATATTAAATTTTTCGTTTTGTGCTGAATAATTAAAGAAAAAAATTAAACAAAAATGCATGTTAAAGAAAATATTGCCCTGAAACTTATTGAGGAAATAAAAAATCCAGGAAGAGAATGTATTTATGATATGGGAAATCGTTCATATACAGGCATGTTCTGAAAATCACTTTTTCGTAAGGTGATTTGAAATCACTAAAAAGGTGTTCAGCCCACAAAAATTTTTGAAATCTCGTGATTTAAAACCGGTTAGCTTACAGCATGACGATTTCAAATTACTTGAAGTATTTTCAGAATTTCTTTTTTGAAATCTATAATAAAAGTATCACATACACATTAAATGATCTGTCCTTGATTTGTTTTTGCATTAAATATAATTATTTTACACAAAAGAACCTTTAAATTTACAAATTTATGAAGCCGCTGTATTTTTTGTAAACGCTGTTTTAAGCTGGAGGTCCACACCACGCGTTACTCGCTTTTTCGCAGCATACGCAGCTGTCGAAAAAGTAGAATCTGTGTAGTTATACATAGTAAGTTACATGCACAAAAGCGTAGATGCCTTGAGGCGAAAAGTAGGTTTACTTTCTACTTTTGTAAGCGTCACAAGCAGCGTTCGAACAAATCAGCTGATTTTGACAAATTAAATTTTATTTTTACTTTTGCTGCTGCTGCATAAAAAGCGTTGCATGTAACTTGAAACGTAGAACGCAAGTAAGGTTTTAAAAGCATGCGCTGCGTGGAGGCGAAAACGCGTGTTATGGACCTCCAGCTTTACTTTTGTTTACATTGTTCGTGATTTACTTTTTGTCAATGGTTGCCAGAGCAAAGAAGTCTTAAAGTCGTGTAGCATATAACTAATTTCTTCAATTAAATTAAACATTAAAAATAAAAATTAGTTTATTAAAAAAAAAACTAAAAGTAAACGATAATTATGAAGTTTGATTGCTTAAATTTTTATATACGAAGGTAAAAAATAAATGAAAATGGCAGCCATACATCCTAAATGAATGGCAACATTTTAAAAAGAAGCGCACAGTTGTTTTCTCGTGGTTTAGAACAGTGAAAATCCTGACTAAAAATTAAAAATCTCGTGATTTTCAGAACACCAAAATATTTCTCGGGTGATTTCAAAATCGTTCGTGATTTGAAATCACCGTGATTTCAGAACATGCCTGATAAAAATACTTACTTAAAACAAAATGTATGGAGGAAAATAGAAAAATCTATTGGAATTGGTCGTAAGTAAATTTTAATATTTTTTAACATTATGTTTACCAATTATTGTAGGAAGTGAATGTTAATTATTTATAAACGATTCCACGTCATGAAAGCGCATCTCAGGAACAAGTGTGTGGCAAACACATTTTGTTCTTCTTTTCAACCTTTTTTGATTAATTTGTTTTGCTAGTAAATGGGTTTTAACCAATTCTATTAAAAATAATACAATTAATTTTCTTCCTTCTTCCATTTTCACACACTTTTATAAAAACAACTAATAGTTTGCTAACTGTGCTGCCGCTTTGTATAAACGTTTACATCTGAATCGTTCTGCAGAACACTCTCTGTAAAAAAATTATTGTCCGGTAAAAAATATTGTTCGGAACGCATGGGTGAATCGAGCTTTAGTGATTCGAATTCTTTGAATAAAATAAAAAAAAATTTATATAAAACAAGTGAGAAAGTATAGTCGGTCAAGCCCGACCATATGATGCCCTACACCACAGTATTTAAAAACACATAATGCTTATGTGTCCATATAAATATAGATTTATCTATGTTTATTAACTACATGAAAATCGGTTTGAAAGTTTGTGAGAGGCAGAAATTGCCCCCTACCTCCCCTTGTGGTCCTATTTTTGAAAAACTGTATAGCTAATGTGTCCATAGAGATATGGATCTATTTATGTTTTAAATTTCATTAAAATCGGTTTGAGAGGCAGAAATTGCCCCTATCTCCCCTCGTGGTCCTATTTTTTGAAAAATGCATACATTTTGTGTCGATATAAATATGGTTCTATCTATGTTTTAAATTTCATTGAAATCCGTTTGATAGTTTTTGAGAGGAATAGGCTTGGTCCTTGTGCCAATAATTTCCCAAATTTCAATCAAATTATCTCCAAAATTGCGACCTGTACTTTGCGCGCAAGGTTACATGGACAGCCAGCCAGCCAGTCGGACGGACATCGTTAGTTCGACTCAGAATGTGATTCTAAGTCGATCGGTATACTTTAAGGTGGGTCGGATCAATATTTTAAGGCGTTACACACATCAGCACAAATGCATAATACCCCAGCGGGAAAACTCAGAAGACCTTCTTACTTCAGGCCTTTTTAAAGGCCTGCTTAAAATTTTTTTTGATTTATTTACTATTCTTACGTAACTGCAAAAGAATGCCTTATAGAAGGCCTCCACACTCGCTGCTATGAGAAGCGAGAAAAGAAGGAGTAACATTTTTTGTTTTGTTTTTTTGCACAAGCAAAAGCAAAAGAATTCAGATCCCTTTACAAAAACAAAGTAACATTTGTTGTAAATTATTTTAGTTGAAGTTGAAAAGAGAATGAGTAAAATTTTTTGTTTTGTTTTTTTCGCCAAAGCGAAAGAATTCAGATCCCGTTATAAAAACAAAGTAACAAATTAGGTGCATATTAAAATACAAAATAAAAACAATAATGTAAATCATTTTAGTTGAGTTTTTTCTATTAAGGAAGATAGGTACTTGTGCTTAAAAGTTTTATTTTATTATAAACTTTTTTTTGCAATCTATTTTACAATATTTAGCAAATTTGATTATTCCAATAAAAAAATAGGTATCACATGTTTTATTAAACTACAATAAGTTTAATAAAATATATAAACATACGTTTGTAAAATAGGTATACATACCTATATAAAAAGTTAAATAACAAGATAACCTTTTTGCTAAAGCCTTTTGACAGTCATTCTCTGGAAAGCCTTCTAAGAGCCATTTATTTGAAGGCTCTTAAGAAGCTCTGGGGAAGAAAGGAAAGCGGAAGGCCTTCTCCGCAATGACAACGCGTGTAAAAAAGATATGAGTATGGAATGGAGCGAGAAGGCCTTGTTTATCCAAAAGAAGGGGTACAGAGGCCTTCTGAAAGGCCTCCGTACTCCTTCTTTTTCCCGCTGGGACCCTCTCTACTATTGTGGTGTGGGTATAAAAATGATTTAGAACTATTGGGGCAGAAAAAGTACTATTTTAAAAGTTCGTTGGTACGATATTGGTTTTCTCATTTATCATCCCTGATACATATGTATGTAAGTACATGATATGTAAGTACTTAACACATTGAAGTCCACTTGCATTAAGTACTAAAATACTTACATACACGCAAAGAAAAAACATGGTTGTGGTAAACATATTCTAAGAGCAACATATGATAAGATTCATGATTGTAGTCACCATATTAAGATTATTATTGAATCATAGTATGACTAAATATACTCGTAATATTACAACATAATATTTTTCCCTTAATCATATTATTCTGTTAATCATACTAAGTTAAGAATTAATCATTTTATTGTCATGTTAATCATAATAAGCTAAGAAGTAATCATATTATCATCATGTTAATCATAATAAATTTAGAAGCAATCATATTATGATACTGTCATAACTGTCATAAAAATATAAAATAAATTAAATTTTTTTTGCAATTTTTCTTGATGTAAATCAAATAGCGGAGTTCAATATACATAAGTCTTGCAAAAGAGCCAATGCAAAATCTGTGGTTTTCATGGGCAACCACGTATGTGCATTTTGCCGATTTTGAGATGTTGATGCCATATTGCCTAATTTTAAACGCTTTTTACATGTTTCATAAAATTTTTGAAAAAAGATGGAACAATTTCGATTTTTTAACGTAATGACAAAGTATAAAAAGTGCAATACCTAGCCCATTTGATCTTGAATGGTTTTTCGGCTTTCCTAAAACATTTGTTTTAAGACATACGCCGTTGCCCATGAAAACCACAGAAATATCGTAACACTTTTATAAAATATAACGAAATTTTTGTGTGTTTTGTTGTTTGATTTTACAAAAAAACTACAATATTTTGCATTTCCACTATTACATCACTAATACCGAATGAACTCCGCTAATATTTTAATTTTTTAATTTCTTTAAACTTATTTTTTTTATTGGAATTTATCTTTTAATAGTTTAATCGCTCACATATAAAATAAACGACACAACTGATTCAAAATTATTTTACAAATGGCGCTAACATAATATTATTAGAGTAAAAATAGTTTGATTGGATCTTAAACCTAATATGATTAATGTATAGAATTAAATATCATGATATGGTTGTGAGAAAGTTGTTAGAAAAATAATTATTTTTCGGTCAACAATACATACTCAAATTTATAGTTGCGATAAACATTGATATGTTTACAGTAACTATGATATTGTTGATATTAAATAAAAATAACAACTATTTGTGTAAGCAAACAATATATTGTTACATTAAACATAGTGTTGTTGCCTTAACAATGCCCAACCATATTTTTTCTCTGCGTGTACATACATATGTAGCAGAGAACGGCTTTGTGCAATTGCAAAAAAAAAAATCGCATGAAATGAAGAGCAACAAATACACTCGCTTGCGGTCATACAATCAAACTTGCGCAACCGCAAACATTCGCTGCTGGTTTGCAGTCATTCAAATAATGCACATCGTGCTTTGTTATTTATACCATCGTTAACTTCGTTTTTTAATAAAGATGTTTGTGTGTTCGGTGCGACAATGATTGTTTTGGTAAAGAAAAAAAAAACACAAACAAAAAACCCAGAAATCAAGCAATTATAACTTATGTAGGCATTCAGCAGTTACTATGTAGTACAAGAAAAAAAAAATTGAAATGAAACTAAACGCACATATGGGTAATTCCAAAGTGTTGAACGTGACAGGCGTACGCATCAAAAATGCAATAACATTTTAAGCAAAACATATTTTTACGTTTTCTTAATCCTAAAATTAAAGCACTAAGAAAGCACTGTTATCTATGCTAAAGTTTATGGAGGACGCGATTCTAGGTCAAAGATAATGGCAAAAGAAGTAGCGGTTCGAACGTGAAAAAAACAGAAGTAGTTTTTGTGGCCATGTATAAAAAGGCGTAATTCAGCGAAACCCGGCACAATTTTTTAGTCAAACTACTTTCAGAGTTTTACGTAGCAATGTAACATTAAAATGTTTTGGTTTGATTCCAAAATCTTCTGTATTTTCTTTTTTTTAAGCCAAAATCTGGGTCGATACGTGACATTTCGAACGTGAAATTTTTTCCGTAATAGTTTAACTGAATAATGATCAAAATAAAATAAAAATTTACCGTTAATCCGAATAACATATTTCTCTTTGAACTCTTCCTTAGATTACAGACCATGTAAGAAAATTTTTTTGGAATAATTTTTATCAAATATCACCTCTTTTAAGAAAGATAAATATTAAAGAAAACATACAATAAAACATTCTCAAAAATAAGAAATTACGTTTGCGCAACTTTGCAGTCTGATTGTTCAGCTAAGTGAACAAATTTATGAGTAAATTTATAAAACTAGTAAAATCTAAATGTTTCTCTATAACAATATCGTAAAATAATCAGCTTTTAATAACTTTAAAATTTTTGGTCACGGTGGACCTTTTGGCGGAAATGTCCATATGTAGGTACAAACAATTTCCATAGAAACAGAAGCCTTTTTTTATCATCATAAAAATTACAGTAGTTCTGTAGGTATGTATAATGTATTCTTGTTATTGTTGTTAATTTTAACAAAGCGTCTCATCGAGTGGAAAATGACTACTTGAATGCAAAAGTATAAGAATGTGTTCCTTTTGAATTTACACATTTGTGTTATATTGCGTGCGCAACAAAAATGCAAACAAAGCACTTTCAATAAAAAACGAATACATGCAAAAATGAAATAGTGATTTTGCAGTTCTCTGATATGTAGACAAACTTCACAATTAATAATATTGGGGATGTAAGAAAAGATAAACGTACTGTTTATTGTTGGTGTTTTGTTTAAGCTTTGATATTGTTACAAGGAAGAGTTAGAGCTTTTAAAATTCTTATTCGCTTTAGGGTTTTATTTGTTTAATATATTTGGCATTTCTTAAATCTTTGGAAAAGGTTTCCTGATGAGCTGGCCTAAGCAACCAGTGAAATGCGCATAGAAGCTAGCTTTCCCTCAACAATAAATTTCAGTGTATTTATCAAATATGAAAAATTGGGAATTTAGCACATCATACGGAAATCGTATTTATAATAAACTTTGTATTCCCGAAAATAACTTTGATAATATTGTTTAATTTAATGTATAAAAAAACAATAAGGGTAATCAGCTTGATTTTTTTGATTTAAAAAATGCAACTTTTTATAACAACAAACATAAGGAATAAGTTTTACACTAAAAGTTGCAAATTTACAACCTGTAACCAAAGACTATAAATATATAAAGATGTTGCACTTAGTACATTTGAAATTTTAAAAAATGTTGTGCTTCTTAACGATGAGGGGGGGGAAGTAACAAGAAAGCAAAAACTTCGTGCTCACATTCAGAGAACTAAAGAGAGCAAGAAACCACATGCATTAATACATACACATGTTTGCTGTTTTTGCCAGCCAAAGTGTGTGTGTGTTTGTGTTTTTTTTCGTTGAAACCGGTTTTTGGTATTTTTTTTAATTGATTTCGTTTTGTTTTCAAACAATTTATGAGCAAATAACCTATGTAAGAGCGAATGCGACCAATTGCGTAATTGTAGGGCAGCAGTATGTGTTTTATTTTTGTAAAAATTAAACTATATCGATTTGCACCGAATTATAATTCCATTTTTTAGATTATTTAATTACGTACTTACCATGTCTGTATGTATACATTAGGGCGGATTGATTTGTATGGATGAAAAAAAAAATTAAAAATCGTATAGCAAAAACGTAATATACATACATAAAATTCTAAAAAAATTCTCCGAAGAAACCATGGGTCTAAAATAAAATCCTAATCCGCGCCTCTCTTACTTGGCTAAAAATTTTTTTTAAAGTATAAAAATTTTGAGTGTAAAAAAATAAAATGTGCAAAAGAACTAGGTACGTTACTAAACAATTTTATTCAAAAAATTCAATTTCTTTTTGGAAAAAGCTATTTTTTAAAAAAATTTTTTTTTTTTGCAAAGGCGGGCATAGGTATAAATTTTCAAGTCGAGAGGCGCGGATTAGGATTTTATTTTAAACCCATGGTTTCTTCGGAGAATTTTATGTAGATTACGTTTTTGCTATACGATTTAAAAAAAAAAAATCGACCCGCCCTAGTATACATATATCAAACGAATTTAAAAATGAAAAGAGTGTTTGTTTCTTACTATTTACTATGAGTATTTATTGATTTTACGTATGAGCTCTTTACAAGTTTAATGGTTTAAAATTTTAACTTTTTCAGTACTTGATAATTTGTATTTGTAAGTTTCCCATGTGGAATGCTTCCGTAATAATAATAAGAACTAGTAAATTAAGCATCTCCATCCTGTGTTTATAACATACGTCATTCTCCTCAAACCCAAAAGAATAAATTGAATTTTTGGTACAACTCACGCATTGTTCAACAATAAATTTTTTTATGCCTTTCATTTCTTTATTTTGTAAAAATATTTTTTCAAAGACCTTTATGTATATGAATTTTACAAACTTCAAAAAATAAAACAGAGGGGGCAAAGAAACCTCCAAAGTGGGATTCTTTTTGATAATTTTTTGCATGAATAAACTTTTCTGAAGGATATGACAAAATTTGCGCTGGTTTTATTATATCCATACGACATTTAACGCATGATATTCGTTGTGCTAAGTAACCAACAAAATATCGACTCGATGTTAGTTCTATTGGCACATTGTTGGATGTAAAATAATCACCATCTTCATTAAAATAATCTTCATTTTCATTGTATATACATATATGCGATTTCTATTTCAGGGGTGTGAGTACTCTCTGATGTACTGCCAGTACTTTGAGTATCATCTAAAAAAACTCGATAGCTACTTTGACTGTTTTAATAGTAAAAATTTCAATGATCTCAACCCGCTGAAGCGTGGGTTAAGGCTTAATAATAAAACTTGGGAAGTATTGCAAGAGCTAGTTTCGTACATACGGCAAGTTGAATATTTCGGTAACAAAATATTCTGCAACAGTGGACTAATCGAAACCACCAGTGGTATATTATCGTTAACTGAGGAAATGTTACAAGAAAATTCTAATTTACTTACCATTTTAACCAGCCATTTTAACCAAGACCCATTAGAAAACGTATTTTCATATGTACGCGCCAAAGGTGGCCATTGTAAAAACCCTTCTGTTCACGAATTCAACATCGCAATGGCCAAGCTTTTATCTTTAAAAATAATGCAATTTAGTTCCTCAAAAAATTGTGCAGAAGACGACGCAATATTTTTTCTACTTGTCTTTCAAAACATTTTAGAAGTTAATGACAGTGTATAGCCTAATAATACAACCCCCTTAATAGATATCGCAGATATATACCAGGAAAATGAAGCATATTTTGATGAAAGTGCCGACAGCTTTAACTTTGTGAATGTGTCAAGAGAACTTACTTCCAGTCGATATTTCATTGGCTACATAGCGCAACGAGTATCCTGCACTAAATGCCGAATGGATATGATTAAACCATCTCAAATTTTAACATACCCATCAGAAATGTATATCCATACGAAAAACTATGAAAATTAATCTGATTTTGGAAGTTTATGTTCACCCTCTGATTTGTTTTTCGAAATATGCAAAATTAACATAAAAGTTTTCGAAAATTTATTTTTAAAGAACAGAGCAATGAAACACAAAAAAAAAGTTATTATGGAGCAGTGCGTAGAATGTACTAATAATACCATTTATTCGATTTGGTTTGACGAGCAAAATGATTGTTACAACCATCGATTGGAATTTTTAAATTTGCTTATACTGGTTTTACTAAGAAAGCATTCCTCTTGGGAGACATATAAATACGAAACTTCGAATGCTGAAAAAGCTAAAATTTTAAAACATTAATAGGTATGTACTTGTCGTATTACTCGTCATTATAATCCTATCGTTAATAATTTTGTAGGTCTAATTATGCTTTTGCTGATCCGTGTACGAGGCTATATCATCAATATAATTATTTGTCTGAATTTATTGATTATTATTTAAGTTGTTTAAGTTGCTGTAAAATATAACACTTTTTACATAAATAAATAAAAATAAAAGTATAATATGCGAACAATTTTAATAATATGGCTTTGATTTTATTGGGTTTCATTCTATATATTGTCTGTAGCGAAATCCACATATTTTTTTGTCCTATCCTAATCCCGCGAAGCTCTTCGCTTGTCTGCAGGAAAGAAACCAGAGTATCTAACGGGAATCGAACCCGAATACCAGCGCTGATCGACTAGCTCTCTACCCCGGTAGGCTAGTTGGTAGTGCTTATTGCTTTATCTTGTAAAAACATTTTTGCAGACCTATAAAAGAATTTTACAAACTTCAAAAAGTAAGACGGAAGGAGCACACAAATTCCAAAGCCTGAATCTGTTGCATAATTTGTGATAATAATTTGTTGTAATAATAAATAAAATTGGATTTTTCGGCGGAAACGATTTAATAATTTTTCAAATAATACAATTTTAATAAAAATAAAATTGAAAGAAATTACGTTCATACACATCAAACTGGTGGCAAATTTTTATGAAAATTAAAAGTATTTTGATTACACTACGTGACAATTTTTTGACTAAATGAATTTGACACCCAATCTTTGTGTAAAATTCCGCTGAATCCGAATATGAAATCAGAATTGTCAAAAGTAGAACATTTTTTGAGATATTCCAAAATAAGTGTTTTTTGTGTTATTAAAAAAGATGATGTGAGTGATATGCAAATATCCAAAACACAAAATTTTAGCCTATTTCAATACGAACATTTTGGATCCACATCGGTGCAAAAATGACAAAGTTACAGAAGATTAATTGAATTAACCCACGACAAATAAATATACAAAGCTAAATTTTTAGTAACAATAAATATTAAAAATTGCTTAAAACTATTGAATTTCTATGTGGGTTAATTTACTAAATCTTCTGTAGCTTTGTCATTTTTGTACTAATTTATGTCTTATTGGGCTCATAATGTTCATAGTAAAATAATCTAATGTCGCATGCAATAAAATATTAGGGTTTTTAAATCATTGGTTTAAAAAAAATAACTTAAATAGAGCAAAATTTAACAAACTCATAAAATTTTCAATGAAGCTTGAAATTTTGTCCACTGAAACTCTGTCATTTCTTGACCAATATTCACAAGCAATCCATGGTTATTTTAGAAATTTTATTACCTTTCACTAAAAATAAAGAAAAACATAATCCGCTTAAAAATTTTGAAGATATTTGCATTTTAGTCACATCATCTTTTTTAAAAACGCAAATAACGGTTATTTTGGAATATCTCAAAACTGTTCTACTTTTGACAATTCTGACTTCATATTTGGATTCAGCGGAAAATTTTACATAAAGATTAAGTGTCAAATTCAGTTGGTCACGACTTTGTTGAAATTTTGTCACGTAGTGTTATCATCAAATTCACATTGAACCATACTTGTGAGTTTTTTATTACTAACTCAATTACAAAATTGTGAGTTTGATGAGGCATGTTAATGTGTGGCCATGTCGCTTTAGTAAATATAAAATATCTTTTATGAACAAAGCAGTTTATTCTTTCAGAAAAAATATTTTTTATATGCCTACAATTGTTTAAATTTAGACAATAACAGCATTTGAACTTCGGTGCGAATAGATAAAATTTCATCTGTACAACAATAAAACACATATTATTGCCCTACAATTAAAATCTGTCACATTTGGTTTAACGTAGGTTATTTGCACAGAAATGGAATGCAAACAAAACATCTTTTATTATTTAAATGTGTTTTGAACGAGAAAACCAGACTTCTTTTTAGTTTGTTTTTATTTTTTAAATGCAATGTATACACCCTGCAAATAATAGGACCAGTCCAAACACGCGTGTAAAGAGTAGTCCACAAGGGACCAGGACTAGTCCACAAGTAACCCAAACGTATGGAAAAAACCTGGTCTATTTAACATTACGATGTCCTAGGAGAGGACCATATAACCCACCTTTGGACCACTAAGGAGTAGTTTTAAAACTACTCCATGGTATATAACCCACCTTTGGACCAGTAACGAGTAGTTTTAAAACTACTCCATGGTATACTCAAGAGGATTAGTTTTGAAGTCGTTTAAACACGAAAGCATGTCGTTAAAAAACGAAGACATGTCGTCTCACTACAAACACTTTTTAACAATGGCATGGTCCATGCTTGCATTACATCGGACTAGTCCATGGAGTAGTCCATTTTATAAAAATGGTTCAGGTGGTCCAATTTTATTTGCAGGGCACATACAAACACACACACTCGTGTGCACATACATATACGCTGATAAGTGAGAAAAGTTCTCTGAGAGTAATAATAAAGACTGTAATTTACTCTCACAAGTGGATTTAGCGGCTAAATCCACCAGAAAAATTAATATAGAGAGAAAAATGTATGAACTTTGTATGGTCGTGCAATATCTTTATAAATCTATAGTCTTTGCTGTAACCAAGTGTAAATAAATCAGGTTTAAAAGTTCCAATATTGCAATTCGTTAACGTCAAATTGAATGTGGCTGCCATTATCACAAACTTTTACATGAGCAGAGTTTAAAAAAACCGTCGAAAAAAAAAAATTTGTGGACAACTATAATGAATCAGAATTAAAAGCAACAGTTTTTTTTTATTGCCAATGGAAAATGAAGATGTAGACGAAATGGCAGTTTTTCTACTTTGATTGCAGTTTTTTAAACGCTGAACATGAGTGCAATTTTCCACTTTAACATGAGTGCAATTTTAATTTTTTGCAATAAAAAAATCTGAACTAAATACTCTTAGTTTTTGCTTACCTGCTCTTTCGGTCAAACCTAAACAAGAGCGGAAAGCGTTTTCTAGTTGTCAAAAATGCTCATGCAATTTGTATGTAGCATACCGATATAGCGCGGCGGCAGCGCTTTGGGATCATGTATGTGGGTTTTATTAAATTGTAAATAATATGTAAAATTTGGCCTTCATATTCAGAACATCTGACATTAAAAACGCATTGATGCTGCTGAACCAAATTAGTTATTGGTTTTGTTTTAAATTTTGTAACAATAAAACGTACCCCAAACATGAAATAACTCACTGAAGAATAAATGAAATAAAACGTCAAAAACAAAAAATATATTCGTCTTCAGGAAAAAAAAAAAAATATAAGAACAAAACAACTTGCCGAGTATAACCAAGTCTGAAATCAAATTTCTTCCCCTAATACGACCTTACATCTGACATCTACAAAACGAGAGTTGCGCAGGAGACTTGCCGAGTCTGAAAGGGGTCTTGTTTGCAGAGTTGCCAATTTAGCGCCTTTGGCGCTAGATTAAGCGCTTTTTAACTGTCGAAAAAGCGCATATTTTTTCCTCAGCGCTTTTTTTAAAAAGAGCGCTAAATTAGCGCTTTTATTGATACCCAACATTTTTGTACTTTTATTTGCATATATTAAAATCAAGACACATTTAACCAAAATTTGTTTCCGTTTTGAAAATACTTTACTCTGAAAAGCATTCTATACAAGGAAAGAAGTTTATTTTCTAAAGAAATCCATTTCGTTTCTTAAAACAAGAAAATTCAAAACTAAATAACTGATTTTAACTTATTTTGTTCGTATTAAGTAAAAGTTTCTTAAATAAAGAAACATTTTCTCATGATTAAAAATTCACGTTTTTGGTATATGATCAAAAATTTCAAGAAGCATTTATTTAATATTAGTCTGATTTTAAAATAGAATCAAGAAACAAAGTTTTTTTTATAAACTAACTAGTGCTATACGTTTTTATGGAAAACTTTTAGGCTTTTCTTCTGATTTTGTAAAATAAAAAGCAAAGAAAACTTGATTTAAGTAACTATTCTATAGTTGAATGAATTTTTTTAGCTGTATTTTAGTAAATTTTAGTTCGCTTTGAGTCACAACTTTTTGCTTATGTTTATATACAATAAGAAATTTTTGGCTTGGACGAGTATAGTGCAAAATTTGCGTGGTTCAAGACATATTTTCTGGTGAATTAGTAAATAATTCTTTCCGTGTATAGTTGAAATTATATTACTTTAATCTTCCTTAAATATCAGAAAAGGCTTTTTAAAAATATTAATATTTTATTAACACTGCTCGGCAAAAAACTAAAAAAAAAGTCGATCTAGAGAACTTGATTATGTGATTTTAATACACTTTAGCGTGCTCAATGCAAATAGTTTATTTAAACACGTCTAGTTAACATTTTGTTTACTGATTTCTTGCTTTTTTTATTCATAATATACCTGGATTTCTGATAAATGATAAAAATACTACTTTGCATGGAAAAATATAATATAAAATATAAAATAATTATTTGTAAAATATCAATATCGTTCTCAAGTTATGATAAAATATATGTAGCACATAAATGCCTTATTTCGGTCAAAATATAAGACTAGCCCATAAAAGAACAAGACATGATAGAAACAACTGAAAACGGATTTGAATTTAGCGCAGTAGTATCTTTGTTTTTCATAAATTTTTATTTAAAACGATTTTTTTTGACGGCCAGTGTTACTAATTAAACTTGGATCTTAAACATGTCATTAAGTTTTTTATTTAAATTTTATTAAGCGCTTTTTAGCGCTTTTTGATTGGAGACACGGCGCTTTTTGATTAGAAATAGTTCACAACCCTGCTTGTTTGAGTTAGAAAATAAACATTCGAAACAACCAGTCTTTTCCACTTTTTGGTTTTTATTATGTTTTCATACAAAAATATACTTTCCCCATTCGTAGGTGAATGTGGAATTGATACTGTTAAGAACATACATTCGTACATATTATAGTGACATAATTTTGTGTTAGAATCAAGGGTATCAGGACACCTTGAAGTAATCAATCTCGCAAGTGGTGAATCCTTGACAAATCAACTCAAGTTTTTAATCAGCTCAGAATGACAACGCTCCAGGATCTGATAGCGCAACAGGAAGTGAGGGCCAGTAATATTGGAAAAGTCATTTCCATTTTTAAAAAGGTCCCACTTGACCGACGATGTGAGGAATTTTATCAGAGCAAACGTAGTGAGCTCGTTTCTCTATGGCAGGCGTTCGAAAAAACAGAAAACAGAATTCGGAGCGATGCCACGTTATCGGAACAAGATCCTTATATGGTTACGAACCTCTACAAGGCAATTGGCGAACAATATAGCTCCACAATGGAATACATTGAGACACAGATAAGAAATTTGAAGCCGTAAAGCAGCAAGCCAGTCCCAACAACAAGAGAAAAGGTCATAGAACCGATAACCACCCAGCCGATAACCACTCAGCATGACGCACAAGGGAAAGCATTGCAGGGACTAGCTAGACGGATAACTGCTCGGATGACAGCGCTGACTCGTCTGTTACACGGGTTGGAGTCAGTAGAAGCTGATCAGCCAAGACAGGTGTATCACCTCAATCCGACAGCATGTGACAACAGACTGACGATCCATCAAGAGTGGGACTACCCCAAGGTAAATACGATGACTTGGAAGATTTAGTTCAGCATCACCTTGTTAACCTGGCAATACAAGCAGACAAATGCCATGACAGCAGATCTATTGCGCCACAAGTCGGAAGCAACATGACAATACACAGTTCGCTGCCACTCCCGAAGGTCATCATTCCTCAATTTAACGGTGACTGCCTTCAGTGGCGGCAATTCTATGAACTGTTCTTAGAGATGGTGGTCAAGCAGGCTCTCCCAAACGTACAGAAGATGTGGTATCTCAAAACCAACTTATCGGGGGAGGCTGGCAAACTCATTAGCCATCTCTGTACATTCGGTTCATGCAATCACTATTGAACCCTAAAGAGGTGCCGACCATTAAAAAACTATTTGACTTTTTAGAGAGACAATTTGAATCGATGGAGTCAATTGATAAACACACATCAAGCACCCTTCAAAATTCAAGCAAGGCTGTTTTTTCCACAGCAGCTGTAGAGAATAATAGCCACTGCAAGTTATGCCACAATGGTAAACACCGCATTTATCATTGCAAGCAATTTGTGGCAATGACAGAACCCGAACGACTCAAATGGGTACAACAGCAGAACCTGTGTGTGAACTGCTTCAAGTCGGATCACCTAGCCAAAACTTGTACTTACGGCACCTGCAAGAAGTGTAACAACAAGCACAACACGTTACTACATCTACAAAAGAGGTCCGACGGTACCTCAACACCATCAAAGAAATCGCCTGCTCAAAAACACGATGAAGCTCCAACCAATACAACTGCAGCCTCAGCAGCATCAGAACCAAACAAACAGGACTATGTGATGCTAGCCACAGCCAAGGTCATAGTCAAGGCGTCAAATGGCAGTTCAACTGAATTCAGGGCTGTAATAGATTCCGGTTCTCAAGTCAACATAGTGACTGAACGGCTGATACAAAGATTGTCGCTTTCAACGACAGAAGCATCGCTGTGCATTGACGGCATCGGAAGGACCCAGAAGAGGGCACACCGTCGTGTAAACCTGCAACTGATGTACCGGAGTCATAGCTGTTTAACCAACTTGGAGGCCTTTATATTACCAACTATAATCCCTGCTCAGCCTAGTCGTATCATCGATGTCTCCACTTGGGACATTCCAAAGGACATTCACTTGGCAGACCCCAACTTCCACCTCCCGGAAAAAATAGATATCCTTCTTGGCGCTGAATTTTACTTTAGCCTGCTGACCCGGAATAATAAAATTAAGCAACAGCGGTCCTGTACTTCAAAATACGTCACTTGGTTGGATTATAGGCGGCTTAGTAAGGCAGCACACTGAACCTTGCCCATCCTCATCTTTAGCATGCGCAATCCTCAACAAGGAATTTTCACTGAAAGAAGCGATCGAACAGCTGTGGAAACTCGATGAAATAGACTCAACTGAAAGAACCATGTCTCCAGCCGAAAACCTTTGTGAAGCCCATTTCAATCAGTATGTTCAGAGTGATCCTTGTGGCCGTTTCATTGTCAGGATTCCATTTAAGGAAAATCCTACTGCATTAGGACAATCGCATCAGACAACTTATAACAGGTTCATCAGCTTGGAGAAGCGACTTCAGAAAAATGAAAAAATGCGAGATGAGTACACCAAATTCATGAGAGAATATGAACAATTGGGTCACATGGAAAAGGTTAATATCAGTGAGATCCCTAACCCAAGGTACTTCATTCCGCATCATTGTGTTCTGAGGCCAGACAGCACCTCAAGCCGGCACGAACGAAGGCCCCAATGAACTAAGACCCTAAAACGAAAATGAACTAAGGCCCGAAAAAGGGGGAATTAGTTCATAATGAAGTAAAACCCCAACGATGGTATGAATTAAGCCCCCAAAATGGGAATGAATTAAGTCCCCATTAATGGGACCGGTTTCGCTAAGTAAAGCTTCGAAAAACTGCCTTGTTTCCGAACAAGGCCGACTACGCAGAGAAGCTTTAGTTAGCGAAGCCGGTGTTTGTTATACCATAGAGGAGAAAATCCTTGCGCCCGGCCGAAGGCCGGCTATACAGAGAAGCTTTAGTTAGCGAAGCCGGTCTTTGTTATACCATAGAGGAGAAAATCCTTGCGCCCGGCCGAAGGTCGGCTATACAGAGAAGCTTTAGTTAGCGAAGCCGGTCTTTGTTATACCATGGAGGCCCAAAACAATTTTTTTGGGGACTTAGTTCACTTTCATTAGAGGACTTTTTTCACTCTTGTGGAAATTTGGTGAAATTGGGGAAAATGAACTAATGTCCCAACTTTATTTGTGGGACCTTAGTTCTTTTTTACAAACTGGGGTTTTATTTCATTATGAATTAAGCCCCAAATTCAAAAAATGAAATAAAACCACAAAATAATGAACTATTTCCCCAAAAACCGTTGTTGTTGTTCCCTGTACAAATATTTGGGGCCTTAGTTCATTTTCGTTTTGGGGTCTTAGTTCATTGGGGCCTTCGTTCGTGCCGCCGCACCTCAATGAAACTTCGAGTAGTATTTGACGCATCATCAAAGACGTCAACAGGATATTCGCTAAATGACGTAATGCATACCGGTCCAACTGTCCAAAGCCAATTATTTTCTATCTTACTACGTTTTCGATTGCCAAAATTTGTTTTCACCACCGACATAGAAAAAATGTACAGGCAAATATTAATTAATCCTGGCGGCCATCAATATCAGCTAATCATCTGGAGAGAGGACCCTGCTTCACCAATTAACTACTACAAACTGAACACTGTGACGTACGGCACCCGATCAGTTCCATACTTGGCTACCAGATGCTTAAACGAGATAGCAGCAGAAAATAACGAAAAGTACCCTCTTGGAGCTAAAATGTTAAGACAAAATTTCTATGTCGATGATGGGCTGGGTGGTTCAGACAGTCTACACTTGGCCAGAGAAACACAACAAGAGCTCAAACTTATCTTAGCAGCACGTGGATTTCACTTAAAAAAATGGTGCTCAAATCATCCAAAACTTCTAGAAGACATACCGCATGATGACCGAATCATAAATTTGGATCTCAGTGAAGGCACTCTCAAACCGATAAAAACATTGGGATTACATTGGGTCCCTCAGACAGAAAATTTTTGCATCAAGGTAAATCTCACTGAGCGCACAACAGCTTAAAAACGTACAGTAACTTCAGAGCTCGCAAAACTATTTGACGCTCTTGGTCTCTTAGCACCTGTCGTTGTCCAAGCAAAGATATTCATTTAACAACTGTGGCAGAATACCTTAGACTGGGATGAACCATTGCCGCAGGAGCTTTGTATGAAGTGGAACGACTTCCGCAGTAGCTTGAAGACATAAAAAGATTTCAAAATAAAAAGACACATGTTTTATGATGAAATTCCCGTTACAACGCAACTGCATGTGTTCGCAGAGGCCTCCGAAAAGGCGTTCGGCGCTGCGGCCTACATCCGTGCAACGCTAAAAGATGGAAGAGTGTGTGTCCGCTTGCTATGTGCAAAATCACGAGTGGCTCCTCTAAAACAACAAACTCTACCTCGGTTAGAGCTATGTGCGGCAGTTGTCGCAGCGCAACTAGCCCATAAGATCAATGTTGATTTGAATCGTACAAATCAACCGACATTCTTATGGACTGACTCCGAAATTGTCCTGTCTTGGATCAACTCACAGTCATCTTCGTATAAAACATTTGTTGCAAACAGAGTATCTACAATTCAATCCCTTACACTAGCAGGACAGTGGCTTCATGTAAGGTCAAACGATAACCCAGCTGACATATTATCCCGCGGACTTCAGCCATCCAAGCTGCTGACAAACGCATTATGGTTCCACGGGCCAATGTTTCTTCATGGAAGCGAGTCTCTGTGGCCATCATTCTTCTCACCTCAGCCACTTAACGCAGATCACCCTGAACTAAAAAAGGTCGTTATGGCTGCAACCTCAACCTCGAGAACTACGATCTCATATATACAATTAATCATAAAAATTCGTTTGGAACCTTGCAAAGAATTACGGCATATGTTCTACGATTCACAAGGAACTTGAGAATACCTGCTCGAGATAGACCAACGCATATTTCACTTACACCAAAGGAGCTAGACGATTCTCTACATCTCATTGTGCGCGCAATCCAAATTTCGGACTTTGCAGAAGACATACTACAAAGGAATCAGTCAATCGATAAAAAAGCCCACTTAATAGTCTCTCACCAATCTTGGATAAGGAAGGTGTTGTTCGGGTAGGAGGTCGATTAAAAAATTCGGAGTTATTACAGGACACAATACATCCTATTATCTTACCTTATAACGATTTCTTGGCAAGGCTACTATTTATCATGCTACATAAAAACAATAAACACTGCGGACCACAAGCTCTTTTAACCATAATGCGACAACGGTTTTGGCCAATCAAAGGGAAGATCACAGCGCGCTCAGTGGTCCAAAAATGCGTCAGATGCACTCGAGCGCGACCACAACTGCATCAACAAATCATGGGTAACTTACCACAACCTAGAGTCGTGCCTTCCCGGCCCTTTATCAATTCCGGTGTAGACTATTGTGGTCCATTCTGGATACACTACAAGATCAGGGGCAAAAAGCCAACGAAGGCTTACATAGCCGAATTCTGCTGTTTTGCCACCAAAGCAGTTCATCTAGAATTAGTGTCTGATTTGTCAACACAGTCATTCATCGGGGCCCTGAAACGCTTTATAGCTCGCCGCGGCCACTGCCAAAATATCTTTTGTGACAATGCGACAAATTTTGTCGGTGCAAAAAATCTGCTGGAACTATCTGATAGTATACACTCAGAAAAACCACAAGAAGCCATCATCACTGCTTCGAGCGCTAAAGGAATACATTTTAGTTTCATCCCACCAAGAGCACCCCACTTCGGAGGCTTATGGGAAGCCGCCGTAAAGTCTGCAAAGCATTTACTGGTACGCAGTGTGTCAACCGAGTCACTAACTTACGAAGAGTTGGAAACCATCATCATAGAAATTGAAGCCAACTATCAAACGACCCAACTTGTCTAGAAGCGCTTACTCCTGGCCATTTTCTTATCGGTGAAGCTCTTACCTCACAAGTGGATAGCAGAGCCAAAAACCTTAAGGTATCAGGCATATCGCATTGGAACCTTGTCTCTCAAGTAAAGCAACAGTTTTGGAAAAGATGGTCCACGGAATACTTGAGCGGGCTTCAACATCGCAATAAATGGAAATGCAAGTCCAGCAATCTTAAAACAGGAGACATGGTGATAAAGACGACAACCTACCGATCATGAAATGGCCATTAGGAAGAATTCTCAATGTCTATCCAGGTGACGACGGTACCGTCAGAGTTGTAGAAGTAAAAACACTGAATGGTGTGTTTAAGCGACCAGTCCATCGATTGGCTCCATTGTGCTCTGAAGATGAAAAAGAACCATTATAACAAAAAAGGTCAAGAGACGACGAACGCAACCAGATTCCACAAAAACGCATCAAGACTCTAGACAAGCCGATATTGCTTACCTTAGTAATATCACTTCTACTCATCCCTGTAGTTTTATGCAATAACATAGCGGTCACACAATTTCAGGAAAATCCAGGACTGTACTTTGAGGGAATGGGAACAGTAAAATTCATCACGGCAGAATGGAAATTAATGGTTTACTACGATCTTACGCCCTTCATATCAGAAATAAACTCCTTGGCGTCAGGTTTGCAGACGCTGCAGCAACTGTGTCCCACAATAAAAAGACATTCGATGTGCAGTATTTTGTCAAACAACTTAAATCTAATCAAAAATGAATTACTCCAAGAAGAAGAACTAATCATAAGGAGACGCGTCAAAAGAGCTCCGTTTAACATTGTCGGAAACATTGCGCGATCACTATTTGGGGTTCTGGATTCTGAGTACGCCAATGAGATATCACAGACCATTAATAAAGCAAAGCTAGAACACGGTCATCTGGCAAGCCTCTTGAAGAACCAAACATCGATAATTGATTCAACCATCAACATAATCAAACTAGATGAGATTAACACGCAGCAGAGGCTAACTGAAATCATACAAATGATTGAGCAAAACCAGAATGAACTCTCACAACTTGTTGGATTGCTGTGAACCCATCTCACGTTAACAGCAATAACTTTGCAAAAAAAAGAAACGGAAATCATAACTGTTCTTACGGATGTTCATAATGGAAAAATAAGCCCGATGTTGCTCTCACCACAACAATTAAAAACTGAAATTATGAAAATTAAGGCTCATCTCCCAATGTCACACATGCTTCCAACAGAAGACTAGAACTTGATTGCACTATACCAACTCATGAACGCAAAGGGAGCTGTCACAAAAAATGAGGTAATATTTGAAGTAAAAATACCCCTCGTTGACCAGCAACCCTTCGAGCTATTTAATATAGTGCCAATTCCAACGGTAAAAAACAAATCCCAATATCTCGCAACCAACTCACATAGAGATGAATACGTACTGCTTACGCCTGATGACATGTCTAGTTGCATAAAAGCGAAGGATGACGAATACCTGTGCCCAAACCAA
Organism: Pollenia angustigena; assembly: GCA_930367215.1. NCBI lineage: Eukaryota > Metazoa > Arthropoda > Insecta > Diptera > Polleniidae > Pollenia > Pollenia angustigena. The sequence goes on from OV884060.1 coordinate 232,141,278, forward strand.
CAATCGAAACTTCGACGAAATAATAACAACAATCCTTGTGAGATCAGTATGTTCAATAACCAATCAACCACCAATTGCAATGTCCACAAAATACCCACTCCGATGATTTACACCCAACTGAAGCATAAAAATAAATGGATCTTCGCCACTACTTCTGAAATCGAGACATCAACAGTATGCGGCACGGAGACCACACTCATCACACTCATAGGTACCGGATTGATGGAAATTGGCCCACACTGTGTATTAAAAAACAGTTTAATGACCATACAAGGACATTTTGGCATGTCTACCAGCATCCATACCTCACTCATAAGACAAAAACACCTCAAGTCAATCAGTAAGCCACCGGAACCAGACGGTCTGCCCACTCATGCAACACACCTCCAACAACGAATGCAACTAGAACAACTAACAGCCCTACAACAACAATTGAATGAATCTACCCTAACACACTTACCCCAACTAATAAACTCAAACAGTCAACATCATTATGCAGTTAGCTACACCGCATTAATTCTGTGCACTCTTGCCATATTGACTCTGCTAGTTTGGAAATTCCGCTCAAGACATGCTAAACCAATTCCTACACCAGCAGCCAGATCCCAACTGTCCACAATCAACATTCCTGAACCTGATTCAAGCCCCAATCATTTTTCGAACTGTGTTTAACGTGGCGGAGAATGTTAAGAACATACATTCGTACATATTATAGTGACATAATTTAGTAATCAATAAGAACATACATTCGAACATAATTTTAGCGCATTAACTTTCTTGCACAATATTTATTTTAATTTGTTTATTAATTTTGTGTTAAATAAACCATTTATAATTAGGTCATTTGTTTATTAACTTGTTTATTAATTTTGTGTCAAATAAACCATTCATAATTAGGTCATTTGTTTTCTGCAACTTAAACATTTTTACTTCCTCATTCAATTATTATTATTTTAGCTAAGCATTTTATTATTAAATCATTTTTATATAAAAGAAAGTAAAAAATAAAGATAACTCAGTCGTGTTTTTAGTAATTATACGTGTGTTTTACTTTAATACGGCTTCCTTCAGGTTTCAAGTGCTTGTAAGGAAAATTGTTAAAAAGTTAGCGTCAATCTGGATTTATGTGTTTAGATTGAGTCACGTTAACGAGACAAACATAAACAGATACCATTCCTCTAATATTTCTCGAAATATCAGTAAACATTTGTTGATTTATTATTTTGAATATCTTTAACTACAGCAACATAACATATGTTACCATATTAAAATGAACGAACACAAAAAGTGGAATAAAAATAAAAAAGAATAAATTTCAGCGTTTTTATCAAGAATAAAAATTGGGAATTAAGCACGACAAACGAAATATTAAAATAATATGAAAAAATAAATTTTTTTAAATACTTTTGTTAATTGCAATGAAATAGAGAAATTTTAAGAAAGTAATATGCAGTGCTATTGTACTTTTGTCTTTTAGATCGTGCTAAAATAGTACAATTGTGCTAACTTTTGAGTCCCTGGTACAATTACTAAACACACAATCAATACGAGATGCATTGTGGAAATTTCTACTCTAAAAACTCCACAACGTTCATCTTTAAATAACCAACAAAAATTCTTGGTGATGTTTTAACTTATAAGTATTTATTACATCCTTTCCGAAAATAGTTCCTAAGCACTTTTTTGAGATCTGTAAAGCGATGTATAAACTACCAGGAATTTATATATTTGGCAAAGAAATACACATTAACCCAAAACAATTTTTACTTCATAATTGTATTATAATGATCTACAGCAATATTCTACATTATACCTTTCTATTATGTACAAATCAATATTTTTGGCAAACCTGAACCGCAATTACTTTAGGAAGTTTAAGACAGTTTAGCTATCCCTAACTTAAATTTGTTACCAAAGGTCTTGAAATAATTCGGCCACTAAGCTCAGCTAAGAGATTGTTTCACTTATACCAGACACTTTTTTCTGGTGTACACGCAAAGAAAAAACATGGTTGTGGTAAACATATTCTAAGAGCAACATATTATGATAAGAATTATGATTGTAGTCACCATATTAAGATTATTATTGAATCATATTATGACTAAATATACTCGTAATATGTCATCAAAATATTTTTTCCTTAATCATATTATTATTCTGTTAATCAAACTAAGTTAAGAAGTAATCAAATTATTGTCATGTTAATCATAATAAGCTAAGAAATTAATCATATTATTGTCATTTTAATCATAATAAGCTAAGAAGTAATCATATTATCATCATGTTAATCATAATAAATTTAGAAGCAAACATATTATGATACAGCACCTTTCATAGCTGTCATAAAAATACAAAATAAATTAAAATATTTTTGCATCGATTTTTTTTATTTTGTGGCTTTTTACAATTTTTCTTAATGTTAATCAAATAGCGGAGTTCAATATAAGGCTTGCAAAAGAGCAAATGAAAAATCTGTGGTTTTCATGGGCAACCGCGTGTGTCCATTTTTTCGATTTTAAGATGTTGATAAAATATCGTAGCACTTTTATAAAATATAACGAAATCTCTGTGTGTTTTGTTGTTGGATTTTACAAAAAAACTATGATATTTGGCATTTGCACTATTACATCACTAATATTTGAATGAACTCCGCTAATATTTTAATTGTTTAACCGCTCACAAATAAAAAAAACGATACAACTGCTTCAAAATTATTTTATAAATGGCGCTAACATAATATGATTAGAGTAAAAATAGTTTGATTGCATCTTTAACATAACATAATATGATAAATGTATAGAAAGTTATCATGTTATGGCTATTAAATATCATGATATGGTTGTGAGAAATATAATATGATTAGAAAGTTATCATAATTAAGTTAGAAAAATAATTATTTTTCGGTCAACAATACTCAAATTCATAATTGCAATAAACATTGATATGTTTACAGTAACTATAATATTGTTGATATTAAATAAAAATAACAATTATTTGTGTACGACAACAATATATTGTTACATTAAACATAGTGTTGTTGCCGTAACCATGCCCAACCATATTTTTTCTCCGCGTGTGGTAGTCGGAAAATTTTGGGTTCAATTCTGCAAAGTTTGTTTAGTACCACAATTATGGAATAAGTTTAATGCGATTTTAAAATAAAAAACATTTAAAAATAATGGAAACAACGTGAAAATTATCTAAAATACTTGAGACACGATGTTGACTGTAAATTGAATTGTTAAGAGAATTTAAAAGCAAAACTAATGCCCAATTTTCAGGATAGTATTTTAATCTATTATTTTATTAGGTTAATTTTCGTATAAACTTAAATCGTATTTAAATACAGATTGGTTTTTTGAGTTTTATTTGAAAAGTCTTATGGCCATTTTCAGGATTGATATTAAAACACATTTATGTTTAAAATCGTTTTAAATACAAAATTCTTTTCTTCACCAAACACTTAAATAAAACTTAATTCACCGATGTGGTACATTTAAATTTAACTTAAGTTTCTATTGGAATAACTTAGCAAGGTTGCTTCAGTATGACAACAATACAACAACAACAGCCAAAGCAATAACATTCAGCTGTTTTTTGGGACCACCTGTTTTAATATCAATTCTGAAAATTGGCCATTAGTCTTGTAACCACCAAGTTACATACATGTAAGTAAACATTACTATGGTACAATTGTTAAGGTAATCCCAGCTGCCCAGCTGAATATTGTTTACGAACCATTATTTTGTCACATTTGGTTTACACTTATGTTTGTTTACAACCATGAGTATTTATTGTTGCTAGAAAGACATATTTTTGACAATCTATCAGGTTTTTCTACCAACAAAATACATGTTGTTTTCGCCTTGTTGTAGAACTATGGTTTTCTTATTATTTGTACAATGGATTGTATTATGAAAACTTAAAGAAGAAGAAAAAGAAGAAATTTTTCTGCGTGTAAATTAACCACAAAAGATTACAAATATTTAATATTTTCATATATTAAAATTCTATTTGGCCGATTATTTTAATAAGTATCGAAAAAGCATATTTTATGTACACGCATACATACATACATATGTATTTATTGTGCATAATTTTTGTTTTTGCAGGATTTTGCAATAGTGACAACAATATAATTAATAACGAATAACGTACGAATCTCACTTTAACTCTTTAAATAGTGATGATTCATTTTAAAATCTTTATTTTGAACAAGACACTTCATTCGCTTAAACAACTTAATGATTTTTTGTTTTCATTTGAGTGCATATTTACACAACCTTCAATTGAAAACAATAAAACTGATAACGTTTTCTATTGATAGCAGAAATAATATATTCCATTATTAAAAACTGGCATGTACATTAGAACGTACCACCTTACAAGCAAAAAGAAGTGCGCAGTACACCCCCTAACATAAAGTATTTTTGCAAGGCGGTTTAAAAAAAATTTTTTTTTGCCGAAAGTAGGGGTAGCCTTCTTAAATTTTTCGTTATATCTTTGGCATTTACAGTCGGGTCTTAAAGTATGAGTTTTTGTCTCGAGAATGCCAATGCGTTGCAATTTAGTATCCCGACTAGTATTTATCCACAATTTCTCTGTTTCGACAACCCTAATGTCAGAAAATTAAAGCTCTCAAAAAATCATTAAAATTTTGCTTTTGGAGTAATTCGATAATTTCAGCAGAAACATGCTAAAATTTTACTTAACAAAAATAATTAAAACAAGTAAGTGAGTATAGTCGGTCAAGTCCGACCCTACATCCAGGGTTGGGCAAAATACATGGTTTGCGGTATTTAAATACAGAATACAAAATATTTGCTGGTCATTTAAAATACAAAATACTTACACACATGTATTTAAAATATAAAATACAAAATACTTCCATTTATTTTACGTATTTCAAATACAAAAAATTCCACGTCATGTACCTGTATGTATTTTAAATACGGAATGCACCATTTTTATTCAAACCAAAAAATACATAAGATAAAACTAATTAAACAAAACTAACCATCAATAAACTGACAAAATATCTATATATATAAAACACGATGTGTGTATGTATGTACTATGGACTCCAAAACGGCTGGGACGATTTTAATGAAATTTTCAGGGAATCTTCAGAATATTCGGGCGGTGACTAGAGTATCCATTCGATTAATCGTTGTTCGAATTTTTTTGTCATTGTTTGATTGAATAATGAAAATAGCCAATTTCGATTAACAAATAACTCGAACAATGTGGTTCAATTAATCGAGCAAATTTTATGTGCAAAATTTAGGCCGTAAAATAGCAAATGTTCATGTTTATTTAGTTTACGCTTATATTATCCGTTACAATTATGTTTAAAAATGAGACATGTTTAGTTATCACTTCATTTTTGCTTGCTCTCAGATCAGTTGTTAATGGTTTGTTTGTTTTAGTTAAAGTTTTTAAAATCAACGAGATTTTTATTGATGCTAAATAAAGACAGCAAATGTGTTTATAAACTTAAAAAAAAAAAATCAATTTTAACAAACATAGTTGGATCTACGCATGATGGCGCCGCTGCAATGAAAAAGTATGGGAACGATATACTAGCTGAGTCGCAATTATGTTTGAACCACAGGGTTGTCAGATTGATTTTGACCTTTTCCGCCAAATTCAATGTCAAAAATCGCCAAAATCGCCAAAGCCTTTGTTTACAAGTTTTTGACAATAAAATACATATTTTTTAAGTTATTAAAAATATTTTTCGTAAATCCTAAAAAATAAATTAGTTCCGTATCGCTAAAATACGCCAAAAATTAAAAAAAAGTCACCATAATATATATTTTGTTTAATTTTTGTATATAGCGAATTAAAAATTGTTAGTAAACACAAAAAAGGTACGATGTTTACTATTAAATAATTTATAGTAGCCTACTTAAAGCAAATATTAGAAATAGTTGCACTTTAATTATATATCTAAACGCTTCACCGGCAACACTCGCTATTTGTCTTCTTATTTGGAATACTTTGTAAGAGTATTACATTTATTCAACGAAAGTACAAAAGAAGTGCAAAATGCACTATTCCCATTCAGATAACTTATAGCTCCTTATAACGCGTCTAGAAGTTCGCATTGAATTCTAATTCGAAGGCGAGTTTTAGTGGAGTTCATAGTTTGAACACAGGCATTACTAGTTGTAATTACCGCATATAAAGGACAGCCAAAGTAAAGTCCTTAAAATTGTATGTCCCTGTGGTATCCTTGTAGCTTTAAAACGTTGGCCTTAACTTATTTAGTTATCTTTCCAATTAACCAACGCTAATTTTCTTCATTGTATTTCAAAAACGTCCAAAGGTATGATAGCATTCATAAAAATCTTCAAAGTATCACTAACAACAACGTATTTTATCTGTAGTAATAAATTGCCACATAGGTAATGTGAAAATTGTCTGGCAACACCATGGCTAGAGAGTGAAAAAAATATTAAGCTGTGCGTTGATAAAATTAATTTTCGATATTTTGCTTATTAAAAGAAAAGAAAACAAATTACCTATATTAATTTTTCTAAAAAATTTTACTAAAAAAAAAACATAAAAATCGCTAAGAAACTTTAAGTGTAAATAAAGTAATTTAATACAGCCGTATACAATTCAAAGAAAGCAATTGATAAAGAAGTCGAAAAAATAATTCATATGATTTTAGAAGCAAGGCAAGTTTCAACTCCAAAAGTAACTCAACAAAATAATTATGTATTGCCAGAAAATATAGTAAATTATATTAAGTTAAGAAGAAGTTACAAAAGAAAATTTCAAAGATCTCGTAACGAAGGTGAGAAAAATTTATACAATCAGTATATTAAGTTTTTAAGTAACTTTATTGATAAAAGCATTGCAGCAGAGCGTAATAAAAAATGGTGCCAATTATTATCCAAATTAAAACCAGGTGACAAATCATTTTGGAAAATAAGTAGAAGTTTGCGAGGTAAAGGCAAAAACCAAATACCGCATTTAAAACTTGGAAATGATATAATAACTGCCAATAAAGAGAAAGCAGAAATATTGGCAAACACGTTTGTACAAGCTAATAATCTCACTTCAAGATACAAACACTCACATGATAAATTAGTAAATACTAAGATAAATAACTTCAAAAAGGAGAACCCATGTTCTGAATCTGCTATTTTTACAACGCTTGAAGAAGTATCGAATATTGTCTCATCATTAAAAGCTTCTAAATCCCCGGGTTTCGACAATGTTCCCAACTTTCTTTTAAAGAAACTTCCAATCAAAGCCTTAAAACTAATGGTAACATTATTTAATAGCTGCATCAAACTTAACTACTTTCCAAAACATTTTAAAAATGCCAAGGTTATAGCTATCAGCAAACCTAACAAACCAAAAAATAACCCTAGCAGCTACAGACCTATCAGTCTGCTAAGCAATATAGGTAAAATATTCGAAAAATTACTACATCATCGTCTAAATGAATTCGTTTCTAATAATTCTGTTGTTGCTAATGAACAATTTGGATTTAAAAAAGAGCATAGCACCACTCACCAAATTAACAGAATAAAAAATCATATTACTAAAAATAAACATAATAAACGATCAACGGGACTTATTCTGCTAGATATAGAAAAAGCCTTTGACACTGTCTGGCATAATGGCCTGTTATATAAGCTATTAGTCGCAAATACTCCAAAATATTTATGTAAACTTATTGCAGATTTCATTGAAGACAGAACCTTTAAGGTTGCGATTAATAATGACACATCATCTTTAAAAACTATTACAACAGGGTTACCTCAAGGATCAGTTTTATCTCCATTGCTCTACTCGATATATACATCAGACTTTAAGGTCCCAAAATATATGAAAATAGCTTATTACGCAGATGATACTGCATTAATCTCCTCAAGCAAACTTACTAGTGCGCTACTTAAAAAGATGGAAATCGGACTCGTAAATTGCAATAAATATTTTCATAAGTGGAAAATAAAAATTAATCCAATCAAAACACAAGCAATAATTTTCCCCTTCAACAAATCCCCCAAAAGGCTTCCAAGGCGTCAACTATCAATTGGAAATTGTTCCATAAATATACTTAACGATGTTAAATATCTTGGTGTTGTTTTAGACAAAAAACTAACATTTAAACAACATATTAGCGAAGTTTGTCAAAAAGCAACAAAGTCCCTTAGAGCTTTATGGCCATTGTTAAATAGACGTTCATATCTGAACGCAAAAAATAAAAATCTCCTTTTCAAAAGTGTTATTAGACCAATATTAACGTACGCGTGCCCGATTTGGAGTACTGCTGCTAACTGCCACCTTAAGAGATTGCAAATTATTCAAAACAAATGCCTGAAAATGATAAATAAAAAACACTGGAGATACCCAACTTACCTCATTCATGAGGAAACTGGTTATGAAAAAATAATTGATTTTATAACAAGAATTAATACTAAGTATTTTGAAAAAATTGAAAATTCTTCTTATCCACTGATAAGAGAATGTAAAGAAATAACAAATAGCTAAATGGAAATCATCAAATAGAAAATTATATGTTTGTGGAGGACTATTATCATTAATAGTTCTACTATAAACATATACTTTTTCTAAAAGTATTTGAAACTTTTTTTATACCATATAAAGGTCTTTTCCCCATTTTGCCTTTAAAAATATCAAATTAATAAAAACAATGTTAATATCGTTTGATAATTTGTATTGTTTGTTGTAATATCTATTTGTAAAGATAAGATCATATTTGTAAATGCCTAGTTTGTTATTAAAATTGAAAATAAAGGATGAATCTATATAAAAAAAAAAAAATAAATAAAAATAAAGTAATTAAAAAATAAAAAAAACTTCGAAACCATAACCTAAAAAATAAATATAAAAACCACGTTTAGAAATTGTTGGCAAACATTTAATTTGTGGCAAAATGACTTTAACATGTGGATACTGCTCAACAACCTGTAAAAAAAACTGAGTCTTTCATATGCGCCATTTGTAATAATTGTCAACATTATAATTGCATTATACAACAGACACCCACAATGACACAATCAATGAAAGACAACATTTCTAAGACAAAGGCAGGCGTCTCTTTTGGTTGCAAGAAATGTACTGAGAAGTCAATTATGAATCCTTTAACTAATAAATTTGATGCGCTAGAGAAACAGATCCAAAATCTTACAAGTTTTATTAAAGAAGAAGTTATATCCCAGTTAAATGAAATTAAGACTGATCTGGCTAAAACATTATCCCGCAACAATAAATTTGAAGAAGACACTGCTTCTAAGCTTACCCATCTTGAGAGGGAAAACAATAATTTGCAAAAGCAATTAAATCGTGCAGATATTATTGTAACAGGATTGAGTAACAATTTAAAAACTGATGAACTATATGCAGCAGCGATCGCTATAGGCAAAGTGTGTAACGTGCATCTTGCTGAGTTCGACGTTAATTTTTGCACGTACATCAAACATAAGACCGCAGTCTGAATTAAACTGAACAGTGTACTTAAAAGAGATATCATAATGAAGAATTATAGAGAAACGTACAATTTGAAACTGAATCAGGTTATTGAAACAGATATAGAAAGTCGTGTTTTTCTTAACGATCATTATATTCCAATCGTGGCTAAACTGCAATATTTATGTCGCAAAAAGAAACGTACTGGAGAGATAATCAGTTTCAAAGTCAGAAATTTTGAACCGTTTTTGGTTAAAATGACTTATAAAAACAATAAAGAAGTGGAAATGAGCTGCGCGGAATTTCTAAAGTCGGTTTCCAGTCAACAGATTTCCTCTGGTGATAAAGATCTTGGGAACAGCACCTTAGATTTTTAGCAGACATCAATCTATACTCAAGAACCGATGGCCTGTGGTAAAAGCCGATAAAAATAAAAATCTCCGCTCCAATGTTAAGTTTTTTTGTAATTTATTGGAAAATACTAACTTAAAACTTTATAGGTATTAAAGGTATTATTTTCTTAATGTCACTTAAGTAATTAATATAGTTAATACAATTTAAATTATCCCATTCTATATTTTTTTATAATAAATTTGGTATGCAGTATCACTTGTAATATTTAATGATTATTTGCTTTAAATTTTCTGATTTGTTTTGGGTATTAAATTTTTTTTTTTTTGTTCATTTGCTTTTTTCGTTTGGCAATTCTATTTTATCGTCTCAGTCGGAGTACAACAACGTAAAGTAAAAGCAACAGAACAAGAAGGGAAAGAGAGAATAACGATAATTATAATATTAATGTAATAATCTTGCTACCTATGTAAAAATTTGACAAAAATTTTATCTCTTTTTGGAAAATTAATTTCTTTTTGTGTGATTATAGGAAAAAACATATGCCTAAATAAATTATAAAAAAATACAAAAAAAAAAAAAAAACAAACTGGATGAACAGTTTAAGAATTTAATTAAGCCCCATTTTCACAACTTACCGATAGCTTAAAGTAGACTTTAACCGGCCTTATAAAAAGTGTTCCATTATTAAAACTTTACTTTAACCTTAAGTGACCGATAAAGTAAATTAAGATTCATTCTTCCTGGTAGGTTAAAGTAAAGTTGTAATAATTGAACACTTTTTATACGGCCGATAAAATCCTACCTTTAGCTATCGGTAAGTTGTGAAAACGGGCCTAAGTCTATTAAGCCTATTTGCAGTGTAGTTGAATTCACATTTTATTCGGTAACGTTTGCTTGATCGATTGGGTAAAATTTAAAATAAATAACAATCTCGAAATTAAAAGAAATAAGCGGAATTAAAATAAGCCTAAATTTTGTTTTACATTTTATTAACGTCTTTCATTGCAAGCTTTAACAAATTATGAATAGGTATAACAACTATAGAATTCGTGTGAACTCAACTAATGCTAATTATTGTTGTCTTATATTTTGTAATATCAATTATTTTAAATACGCTATTATTTTACACCATATACTGGAGTTTTAAACGAACAAACTTTATATTTTTTTATATTCGTTATTGTTAGGATTATTATTTGGTTTTCTTTTTTTTCTTTATCAATTTACTTTTTTTTATCATTGCGCATAGTTCTAGAGGTAATATAGCATTATGTTTTTTTGTAATTTTTGTAAATACATTTTGATATTAGGGAAACTCATATTTTTTGCACATTTACTGGGAATGACTTACTGTGTTGATGATTATCAATAATCTGGGGCCTGTGGTAGAAGGCAGCGTGTTTTTAAACTCTAAGTTGGATGCGAATAACTTTAATGTATGCCAATTTAACGCTCAGAGTTTAGCACCTCGAGGAAATTCAACGAAATTTGACGAGGTAAAAACTATTTTCGATGACAGTCTTTATGATGTCATAGGGGTTACTGAAACATGGTTAGGGGAGTACATATCTAGCAACGTAATTGACTTAAGAGGGTTTAAAGTTTTTAGGAATGACGGAGCATGGTCAAGGGGCGGAGGAGTTTGTCTTTACATTTCGAACAAACTTAGGTCTAAAGTGGTATGTGAACATATGGAAGAGGGGAAAGTTGAGAGTCTTTTCGTTGAAATATCCACAAATGGTTTTGAGAAGATACTGATAGGCATTATATATTTACCACATGGTAACTTTAGGGTTTGCGAGGAACTGATAATGGATCAGACAAGTAGTTACATGCATTCGATTATAATGGGAGACTTCAATACGGACTTGTTTACGAATTCATTGTTAGTGAGAAGTTTTTGTTCACGGGCTAGGCTCACAGTCGTGCATAACAACGTTCCCACTTATTACAGTCAGGCATATAATGGAACATCATTACTCGATTATTTTTTTGTAACCGACATTAACCGTGTAAACCATACAAGTCAATATCAGATACCTGCGTTAAATTCTGGTCATGCTCTAGTTTCCTTATCATATTGCTCAGTAGTTGAAAGAAATAAACATGAATATTGGTATAGAGATTTTGCAAACTTTAATGTAAATGAATGCACTTTTCAGTTGGATAATATTGACTTCACGGACCCACTCGTTACACCAAGTGTGGATGAACAATTATTAATTTTTAATCGAGTCTTAACAGAAAGTCTTAATAATAGTATTCCTTTGATAAAATCACGTCCCCGTAAAAGTAATGAATGGATGCAATCGGAGATTATAAAAGCTGCAAGAACTAGCAGAGACTTGGCTTGGAGGGCTTATTGTGAGGAAAGATCTGAGAGCAACCGCGCAATTTATAGGAAGTATCGTAATAAGGTGAAATCTGTTATAAGGAGGGTGAGAAGAAGCGTTTGCATTAACAATTTTGAAGGATGCTCTCAATCGCAAATATGGGATAAGCTTAGGTTTAATGGTGTTATTGGGGCTGAAGGTGATACAAACGATATTGATATTGAGGATTTTAACAAAAATTCAATTCTTTCTCATATGGATTGTCCTGAAAGCATGTCTGTTTGGAATCACTCCAATAGCAGTGGCTTCACGTTTCGAAATGTGGATGAATACGAAATTTATAATGCAATGATGAAGATCAAAAGTGATGCTGCTGGTCCGGATGGTATACCACTTAAGTTTATAAAGCTTATATTTTGGAGCATATCAAGACCATTGCTCTCTATAATCAATAACATTATCACATCCTCATATTTCCCAAGTTGCTGGAAAATAGGAAGGATTATACCAGTGCCGAAAAAAAGGACGCCCCGTACGGTATTGGATTATAGGCCGATTAGTGTTTTAAATACGTGTTCTAAAATTCTAGAGGTTTTATTAAAGGATCAGTTACAAGAACACGTTTTCTCAGGTAATTATATAAATAGGTATCAATCTGGATTTAGGAAACATTATAATACTACAGGGCTGGTGCTTGATTTGGTTGAACAAATAAGAAGTAATTTAGATATAAGGAACAGTTCCGTCTTGGTGTTCTTAGATTTTAGCAAGGCTTTTGACTCCGTTAATCATATTATGTTGTGCAACAAACTGTTTAATCAATTTAATCTCGGCACATCGGCATGTAAATTAATGTTTTCTTTCCTTAATGGCAGATGCCAATATGTTGAGCATAAGGGCAATGTATCGTCCATTTTAAGAAGTCACAGGGCGGTTCCTCAGGGGTAAATTTTAAGCCCTATACTATTTATGGCTTACGTGAATGATTTGTATCAGCAGATTCAATTCTGTAAATTATATACATACGCTGATGACATACAAATACTAGCTGATGACAGGGGTATGGGAACTTCGTACTTACAGGACAATGTTAACCTTGACTTACAGCGCATTGTGGATTGGTCCAGAACAAATTTTTTAAAATTGAATCCTTCGAAAACTCGAGCGATGTGGTTCTCTCAGAATATTAACATACCTTTCATATTTTTGAATAATGAACAAATAGATTTTGTGTCTTATTATAAGACTTTAGGTGTTTATATTGATAACGCGCTTAATTTCGATATACAAATTAATCAAATTACAGCTAGAGTGAATTACGTTATTAGACGGTTGTATAGCATTGGAATGTATTTGCCTCATTTGGTAAGGAAGCAAGTTGCTCTATCTCTATGTCTTCCAATATTTTTGTATGGGTTGGAAATATTTTCGGGGGTATCACAACATAATATTTTAAAACTTAAACAAAGTTTTAATAGGGTCGTGCGATATATTTTTTGTCTGTCATCTAGGGATCAGAGACATATGACTTCCTACGTGGTTAAGGTACTGGGTTGTGATTTCGAAGATTTTATTAAACTAAGAACTTTGTTACAATTTTATAAAATATTTAAATTTGGAGCGCCATCCTATCTTCTTGAAAGATTTAGTTTTGGTCGCTCTAACCGAACGTACTCATTAGATTTTCCAAGATTTTCAACTCTTGTTATGAATAGGTCTTTCGTTGTTCGTGTGATAAGAATGTGGAATCTCTTGATTCCATACGAGGACCGTAGGTTCAATAAGTCATTATCAAGTTTTAAAAAAATATTGTTATCTAATTTATAAAAAAAAAAAAAAAAAAAAAAAAACGTTGCTTACTTCTACTATTTCAGGTGTTTTAGATTCGTTAATTGTATCATTTTCAGTAATTGTGCAAAAAAACAAAAAAAAAAGAGGGGGGGGGGGGGGGGGAAAGTTTTAAATACATTATTATTAGAAAAATTGTTAATTTTTAGAATGTATACTAATTAGTAATATGTTAACATATACTTATATATTAAAAAAAGTTATGTATTATCTTTAGTTAAGCTAAGCCAATTGTATCTTCCGGATTAATTAGGCCCAATGGGCTTGTGATCCAAAATGAATAAATAAATGAATGAAATGAAATGAAATTTCAAGGGCCGATGTTGATTTTGAATAAAACACAAACTATTTAGGAAATTATTGTAATTTTATTTTATTATGATATATTGGTATTACTCAATTATGTATGGAACAAAATATCGGCCAAATGGGCGCCGCGACCACGGCGGCACACCTCCATCCGATGGTCCAAATTTTCGATGACCCTGAGGCATAATGGAGGTTCTATGCCGTTAATGTGCCGAATTATCTTATCCTTTAGCTCTTGAATTGTTGCTGGCTTATCGACGTACACCTTTTCTTTCAAATAACCCCAAAGAAAAAAGTCCAACGGTGTCAAATCACATGATCTTGGCGGCCAATTGACATCGCCATTACGTGAGATAACACGGCCATTGAATTTGTTGCGCAAAAGAGCCATTGTTTCGTTAGCTGTGTGGCAAGTGGCACCGTCCTGCTGAAACCACATATCGTCCACATCCATATCTTCCAATTCGGGCCATAAAAAGTTCGTTATCATCTCACGATAGCGAACACCATTCACAGTAACTGCCTGACCGGCCTCATTTTGGAAAAAATACGGCCCGATGATGCCGCCAGCCCATAAACCGCACCAAACAGTCACTCTTTGTGGGTGCATTGGTTTTTCGACAATCACTCTTGGATTCTCATTCGCCCAAATGCGGCAATTCTGTTTATTGACGAATCCACTGAGGTGAAAATGTGCCTCATCACTGAAGATGATTTTCTTCGAAAATTGATCATCCACTGTTGCCATTTCTTGCCACCATTCTGCCCATTCACGACGTTTGGAATGGTCAAGAGGCTTTAGTTCTTGAGCCAATTGCACCTTGTTAGCGTGTTAATGCAAGTCTTTATGCATAATGTTCATCAACGACGAGCGTGAGAGGTGTAATTGTTGGGCACGACGACGAGTTGAGGTGGACGGCTATCCGCCACACTATCGCGAACAGCAGCAATATTTCCTGCAGTACGAGCAGTACGAGCATGCACTGGTGTTCTCACATCTTCTACAGACCCGGTTTGCACGAATTTTTCCACGATTTTTGCGATTGTACGCACATTTGGACGATCAAATTGACCAAAAAAAAATCACGAAGTGCACGATATGCATTTTGATTTGAACGCCCATTTTCATAATAAGTCTGGATAACTTTAACACGATGTTGGATTGTGTATCTCTCCATGGTTCAAATTGAGTAAGTCTGAAATAGAGAAATGTCAAATAAAATTCGGAAAAAACTTGGCGTTTAGGTGTGGTTCACATTCAACATCGGCCCTTACAATTTAACCACCCTTTATAATTTTAATAACGCAGTATAACCATAATTATAAAACCAAATACACATTGTCGTTTTTTTACAGTAGATTAATATTTTGGAAAATTATTTTAATTGTTCGAGTTATTCGAACAATTTGAAAACCTTACCCGATTAATCGAGCAATTTTTAAATTAAAAAACTGATTGATTCCTTACTCGAACAAAAGCAAAAGTCAAATAATGGGATACTCTAGGCGGTGACACTGTGGCAAAATCCAATTTTCATATTGCACCACCAATGACATCTGTATAATTTGGACGATTTTTTCTTTAAAATGATCGCCATGGTCAAACTTAGATTTATACGAAAAGAAAATTTTTGCCCCGCCCACTTTTACGCCCACTTTTTTCGAATTACCTAAAATCAGAAAACGGCTCCATCGATTTGACAAATTTTTCTTTCAAATGTTCGTATTAATCCATTTAAAGTTTTCATCGAAAGAAAAATTTACCACGCCTACTTTTACGCCCACTATTTCTATTAAGCGCATAACTTGAGAACGGCTTGACCGATTTGGACGATTTTTTCTTTAAAATTACTGCCATGATTCAACTTACCTAAAATCAAAAAACGGCTCCATTGATTTGACAAATTTTTCTTTTAAATGTTCGTATTAATCCAATTGGCGTTTTCATCAAAAGAAAAATGTACCACGCCTACTTCTACGCCCACTTTTTCTATTAAGCGCATAACTTAAGAACGGCTTGACCGGTTTGGACGATTTTTTCTTCAAAATCATAAGCATGGTCCAACTTAGGTTTTAACGGAAAGAAAATTTTGCCCCGCCCACTTTTTTCGATTTATCTAAAATCAGAAAACGGCTCCATCGATTTGACTTATTTTTCTTTCAAATGTTCGTAACTTTTTAACGGATTTTAAAAATCGCACGCAAACATTTTTCCTAATTTGGACGGGACAACGTCTGTCGGGTCAGCTAGTATTTTATAAAATACAAAATGCAAACTACATACTTCTAGTATTTAAGATTCAAAATACTTGCACGTCATGTATTTAAAATACAAATACAAAATACGTATTTTCAGATATTGTAAATATAAATATAAAACAAATTTTTGCAAGTGTACCTTATTTCGGACCCATGGGCAATCTGGACCCGTTCTTTATAAGAAAGTTATGGCATTAAAAGCTATTTACGTGAGTATTATTTGTATGGGAGCAATGGTCAAATATGGACCGATTCTAATAAAATTTGGTAAGATGATTTTGATTGCAATAAAATTATTTTGGAAATTTAATCTTAATACCAACATAAAAGGATAGTTTATGAGCACGAATACCCTATTCCGAATTTCTCTCGCTAAAAGACAAAAATGTACAAAAGTACGGGAACAATAAAAACCAAATTTCTACCCGTAAATAAAACGTTTTTATGAAAACATTCAAATAAATACATAAATGACACATAAGCATGTATAAAAGTAAAATTGAAGCGTGTAGTAAAATTTTTAACCTGTTTTATTTTTTTTTTTTTATTAATATTTTTCATTTTAATTCTTTTGGTAATAATTGTTTATAGTTTTTTTTTTTTGACGCAGCTGATTGTTTAATAATTTTCCCATTAGGGAAATACATATTAGCACAACACAAATTTGTTGATATGAAAGGAGTTTAAACTGCCCTTGTCATCAGGAGTTCCCCAGGGCTCAGTTTTGGGTTCACTTCTTTTTGCGTTTTATGCAAATGACACACGGCTTATTGATACATATGTGGGAAGGTCTTTCATTTTTGCTGACGAAATATTTCTCTTATTTAGTACGAATAAAGAATATAGTGATGTTCTACAATCTAGTGCAAATTATAGCCTGAACGTTTTCACCTTTGGTCATCTAGATACAATTTTCATGTAAATATTTCAAAAACTAACAGGGGTGTGCTGGAAATTGAAAACGTAATACGCAAGAATTTGGAAGTTGTTTTTAATACACTTTGAATCTAATTTTTATAATTTTTGTTATACAATTCTGTTTAAACGAGAAAAATTTAATAAGATTTAGTTTAATGTGCTTAATTCCCAATTCTTACTATTGATAAACAGAAATTTGTTGTTGGTGGGATAAGCTATTCCTATGCGCATTTCAATGGTTGCTCAGGCCAGATCATCAGAAAACTACACCCAAATACTTTAGAAAAGCTTAAGATATTGTTTAAATAAAACTGTTAAAGCTTAAACAAAGCACCAACAACAAACAGTGAGTTTATCTTTTCTTACAATCCCGACTACAACAATTGGTTGATTTTTTGTCAACTCTAATTCTGTGGCCGTATGGAAAAACTAGTTAACTCCACTTTTTGCGAAAATTAAGATAACACCAAAAATAGAAAGCGAGTTTTATTTACTATCACTCTGTCAGATCGAAATTTTGATATAGTTTCTCATTTAATAGTTATTTGAAAAACAAAAATCAGAAAAATATCAATTTTGAAAAAACAAGTTAACTCCAGTCTCTTAGAAAACAGAAAAATTAGAAGTTTTAAACTGTGTTGTCTCGAAAACTAATAGACAAAGAGCGATATAGAACAAATTCGGGTCAAAATGTTGAGCCTAAAAATTGCAACTCTAAAGAATTCAAAGGATATGTTTATGCATTCTTTATATGCATATTACATCTTTTGTAACCGAAATCTTTCCGAGTAATAGTTTTTAGCCTATATAGATCTACCGTACCCTATGTGGTACAGCAACTTTGAAAAAGGTTTTAACATACTTATTTTTATTTGTTTATGTTGCAAAGATAATAAATAGTAAGGTGTTTTTACGTACAAAAATAATAAAAACTATTTTTATATTTTTTTCTAAGAATAAATTTTTTGAATCTGGAAGACAAACAAACTTTACTAAAAAATGGAGTTAACTAGTTTTTATATACGGCCACAGTTTTCTTAAAATAAGAACAAATTAACTGCCTTGCCCATGATGTCGACAAGAACATTTCTTTCGTATATTTATATTGAAAACAAAAAGAATTTTAATGTTCTATTATTGTTTTAAATATAAATATGCGAAAGAAATGTTCTTATCGACATTGTGAGCCTAGCCTGGTTGTAAATTTCTTTATTTTTAAATTAATCTAAGAACATATTCATATATTTTGCACTTTACGATATTTAATACTAATAAAATTTTAATATTATAAAATTATTTTTTTCTGCAACCTTGACGATCTTCTCAATGTTAAATGCAATAAAACTTCTCTTGAGCTTTTTCCGACTTGATTTCAGTTTGTTTTCTGAAGTATTTATTTCTAAATTTACGAGTTCTTTGTCCGATTGCTCGATCACGTTTTGCTTCCTTTTATTTTCTTCCGTGCTGCCTTGTGGAATAATTTCCTCCAACTTAGTCTGTTATTGCATGAGGTCAAGGTCTGGATATAAGTTTATGTTAGTCGGTCGCATTGTGGATTTTCTTGTGTTGAATTTTATATTTTTTGCACGCACGTGTAACTATTACGTTTATTTTTATCAAAAACATAAAAAACAAAGTAGAAGCGTAAGAAATTGTTTTTAAACTAAAAAGCTAAACACGATCTTATTACCAAGTTTAATATAAAAATTTAACGGAACACCTTTTGTTTAAAATTTTAATATGTATTAAAATAAAATTAACCACAAAGTCAATAGCTCTTTTTCAGGTTCAACCTATGTTAAACCGAGTATAACGTTAATCAACGCCCTTTAAACTTGCCAATTCATTTCATAAAATCAAGTAGAGTAAACCTTTTTATTATGTTTATGCATAAAAACCAAGCAAAAGCTTATTTTTTGATGTAAAAGCATAAAGAGAAAAAAATATTTTTTGGAAAAACTGGATAACTCCATTTGTTAGTAGAAAAAACGGGTAAATTAACGTGTTGAGTCAAAAAGTTAATGTTTTTCCACAAATCATTACTTAAGTTGCCTTAATTCCATAAAATACTAATATAATTTAAGAAAAACAATTTTTTTCGGAAAAACTAGATAACTCCATTTTTCGAAAAAACAAGATAAGTGACATTGATTTTCGGTTTTAATGTCCGAAAATCAGTTTAATGGTACCAGAAATCTTTTACTGAATCTAAAATATTGTTTTGTTTAATGCGCATGCATAATAACATAAATTCATATGAAATAATTAGCGAAATATGTTTAAAACTTTAAATGTGTTTTTCTCGTATTTTGAAAAAATGGAGTTATCTAGCTTTTCCATACGGCCACAGAATTGAACTTTTGTTTTATGGAAATTAAATATGTAATTAATTTTAATATTTCTATTGGAAACGATAAAATTGGGTTTGTTGTCCAGTTGAGATGCCTTGGCTTCTTTATAGATGATCGACTTACTTTTTCTGATTTGCGAAGCACATATTCGAATAATATTTACCTGCCGTATTGTATTCAAAGGAAACTTGCTTAAGCATTACTGATGCCGCATAGTTTTTATGGACTCGAGATTGTGTCTGGTTCTTTAGCTTTCCAAACTCTTAGATTAAACCGAATTTTTAATACGGTTGATAAATATGTTTATAATATTAGAAAAAGAACGCATATTTCTTGTCATATGAGAAAATATCTTGGATGTTGCTCTAAGCACTTTGTTTTATACCGCAATATACTATTTTTCTATAGGGGTTTTAGGACTGGTCATTCTTCTGAACTTTGTTAAGAATTTCAGTTAGGGTTTCTAATTTCCCGGACTTTTTCTATTCCCGAGAAATGAAACAAAACAAATTTTATTCCCGGGAATCCCGGGATTCTTTGAATA
Organism: Pollenia angustigena; assembly: GCA_930367215.1. NCBI lineage: Eukaryota > Metazoa > Arthropoda > Insecta > Diptera > Polleniidae > Pollenia > Pollenia angustigena. The sequence continues at coordinate 232,161,647 of OV884060.1, forward strand.
AAACAATGATTTCATTAAATGAGTTCAAGACACATATACAACAGTCTAAAAAATTAGCATTATTAATTCCACAGAAAACCAAAACAAAACCAAATAAATTGTAACATTCGTATATGTACATTAGGGGTATAATTTTGGCCTTAGCACTACGCGATAGCGAATATCGTGTTATTTACAAAAACAATTTGTTTGGGTCGTTTGAAAATAAAAACCTCACCCACAAAAGCGATTTTCTAAAATCCCAAAACAAAACAAAAATTAATAAAAAAATTTTAAATATTTTATTTTCTTAATAATTAAAAGACATTAATTTCAAATTTAATGTGCGTGTTGTTTTTGGCTAAATGTATAAGTGAAAATAAAAATAAAAAAGAATAATTTTCCAACTTTACCGCGTTTTGTGGGCGACCTTTTTGGAAAACCGCGAAAAATTAATATCATTTTTTTTAATAGTTTTCAATGGACTATTCGACTATGCTAGGGCCATTTTGATATTTGCAAAAAATGGGAATAAGTTTTACCCCTAATGTACATGCATATTATATATGGGCATTTCCCCAGAATGGTCCACCAGGATGAAAAAAAAATGTTGATTATCATCGTCTTTTATTGTTTATTTTTATAAAAAAGTCTTTGTTCTTTTAAAAGAATGGTTTCATAGCATATCTCAGCTGTTTTACTTGAAGAAAATTGGGCTGGAAACTGGAAAATTTTATATTTTTTTGTATTTTCTACTTCTAAAGACATTTGTATATACTTATTTTACATGCAAGAGATACATATGTTATGTTTACACTCTTTCTTCATAATCTCTCCATTACAATCAATTGCAAAAGGAGTATTAAGTTTTTTTGTTGAGGAAATTTTAAGACATTTATGGGAAATTATATACATATACATATATGTCCTTTATTTATTTTAATATTTATACAAAGTATGTGTTTAAAAATAAAAGTTCAGGTGAACATAGGGCGTTTACAATTTCTCTTCATCTGCTTCGATTATTGGCAAGGGCTTTGATTTGGTTCCATGGTTTGTTGACAGCACTGCATTCTCGATTTATCGTTCTCATCCAGGTGTTTTGTGGTCGTCCGGGTCTGCGATGACCTTGAGGGTTCCACTGAAGTGCAGCGCGAGTAATGTCATTTTGCGGTCTTCTTAAAATATGGCCTATCCACGTCCACTTGCGTTTCATTATTTCTGCTTCTATTGTAGTGTTTTCTGTAAGCTGTAAGAGTTCGGTTGTAGATATAGTGTTGGGCCAGAAAATGCAAAGGATGCGGCGTAAACATCGGTTAACAAAACCTTGGAGTTTTTTCATATTTGTCTGTGTTACTCCCCAAGTTGTAGAACCATATAATAAAACAGATTTAACGCTACAGTCAAAGATGCGAAGTTTGGTTTTGCTGCTGATAGAGTTCGACTTCCACAGCTTATACATTGATTGAAAGGCCACTCTTGCTTTGTTTATACGGGATCTTATATCTGCTGTTGTGCCGCCATCTTTAGTAATTACGCTTCCCAGATAATTGACCGATTCAACGTCCTCGATTAAAACATTTTCAAGTTTCAGTGGGGTAGTTGAGCTTGTTCCTATACGCATTAGTTTGGTTTTTTTCAGGTTGATTTTAAGTCCAAATTTCATAGCGTTCACTGAGAGTTTCTTTAACTTATCTTCGATGTCGTTGAAACGGTGAGCCATTAAACAAATATCGTCTGCGTAATCGATGTCTTTAAGCTTTTCAGATATGTTCCACTGAATACCGTTTTGAGCCTCGGTATTTGTTTTCTCCAGTACACTGTCAAGGAGCAGCAAAAAAAGGGTTGGAGACAGAATACAGCCCTGCTTAACGCCTGTAGTGGATGAAAATGGTTGACTATCTTTACCATTGAAACGTACTCGACTAGAAGACTCTCTATATAACTCACGTATAAGCCTTACGATTTTATCAGGGATGCCTTTGGACGATAGCGTGCGCCACAAAAGATCCCTAGATACTGTGTCGAAGGCCCTTTCAAAATCGACGAAAAGAAGGTACAGGTGTGTGTTATATTCTTTAGACTGTTCTATAATGATGCGGGGTGTATTTATATGGTCCGCGCATGATCTACCCGTCCTAAAACCTGCTTGTTAGTAACGAAGCATCAAATCTACTGCTGGTGCAATACGTCCGAGTAGAATTGTTGCCAATAATTTTGAGATGGCATTGAGCAACGTGATACCTCTCCAATTTTTGCAATCAATTAAATCTCCTTTTTTGGGAATCGTGATTACCACTCCTTCTTTCCCTTCATTTGGTATTTGGTTTGAAGTCCACACTTTGTTAATAATGGGAGCAAGTCTTTCAGCCAATATTTTTGCACCGTATTTAATCAGTTCTGCAGGAATATCGTCCGGGCCCGCCGATTTGCCATTTTTAAGTTTTCCAATGCACATTTCAATTTCGGATACTGATGGCGGGGCTGTGGAAATGTCTCTTCGCTGGTTACGTCTGCTAGGTTGTTGTTCGTTTACGGTATCGGTGTTTTGTGATGTTGCATTTTCGGTGAAGAATTCACGCCATCGGTTGAGTTGTTGGTCCGGGGCAGTCAGGAGATTTCCATTGCCGTCCTTTATAGTTGCAGTGCTCCTTATGTTGTTACCACTAAGTTTCTTTATAGAAGCGTAGACTTGCTTCATATTGCCAGTATTTGCCGCTCGTTCCGTCTCTTCGGCTACGCTATTATAATATTTCTCCTTATCTAGGCGCACAAGTGTTTTTACTCTTGAGGCAGACTGTCTATATATTTGGAAATTGCGTGGTTATAATAATAAAAAAACATATGGAAAAATTTTAATTTCAAAAAATTTTTTTGTTATTTGTGCTTAATTCCCAGTTTTTATTCTTGATAAAAACACTTGAAATTTATTGTTGATGGGATAAGCTATTCCTATGCATTTCACTGGTTGCTTAGGCCAGATCATCAGGAAACTTCATCCATAAAGATTTTAGACAAACTAAAGATATTAAACCAAATAAAACTGTTAAACGTATAAGACTTATAGCAACAGTTTTACTTGTAACAATATCAAAGCTTGAACAAAATACATCAACAATAAAAAAGTGGGTTTATCTCGTCTTACACTCCCCACTGGGAATTAAGCACAAATAACAAAATCTTTTGAAATTAAAATTTTTTATTCCCAAAAATTGAAATTACTTTTTGATAATAAACAGGCAAGTGCACGGCCTAAAAAAACACTTAATTGACAACATCTTTTGTAAATTGTTGTTTGTTTTTTATTTTGTTTTTCTTAACCTACTTACAACTACAATTAATGTTGAGAGAATTTCAACTAATTGTAGTGGGGAGTGTAAGACGAGATAAACCCACTTTTTTATTGTTGATGTATTTTGTTCAAGCTTTGATATTGTTACAAGTAAAACTGTTGCTATAAGTCTTATACGTTTAACAGTTTTATTTGGTTTAATATCTTTAGTTTGTCTAAAATCTTTATGGATGAAGTTTCCTGATGATCTGGCCTAAGCAACCAGTGAAATGCATAGGAATAGCTTATCCCATCAACAATAAATTTCAAGTGTTTTTATCAAGAATAAAAACTGGGAATTAAGCACAAATAACAAAATCTTTTGAAATTAAAATTTTTTATTCCCAAAAATTGAAATTACTTTTTGATAATAAACAGGCAAGTGCACGGCCTAAAAAAACACTTAATTGACAACATCTTTTGTAAATTGTTGTTTGTTTTTTATTTTGTTTTTCTTAACCTACTTACAACTACAATTAATGTTGAGAGAATTTCAACTAATTGTAGTGGGGAGTGTAAGACGAGATAAACCCACTTTTTTATTGTTGATGTATTTTGTTCAAGCTTTGATATTGTTACAAGTAAAACTGTTGCTATAAGTCTTATACGTTTAACAGTTTTATTTGGTTTAATATCTTTAGTTTGTCTAAAATCTTTATGGATGAAGTTTCCTGATGATCTGGCCTAAGCAACCAGTGAAATGCATAGGAATAGCTTATCCCATCAACAATAAATTTCAAGTGTTTTTATCAAGAATAAAAACTGGGAATTAAGCACAAATAACAAAATCTTTTGAAATTAAAATTTTTTATTCCCAAAAATTGAAATTACTTTTTGATAATATGGAAAAATCTTACGTTCGCGACCGGTAAATTAGCCAATTAAAGAAAAACCAAGAGAGATATTTTATTTTGTAAATACTGGATGGATACCTACATTAATACACTTTTAAAATAAATTAATCACTTTTGAATATTCTGTTCCATTGCGCAGATTTTTACATTTCACTACTGTCAGCCAAAGTTGACTTCTATTTTGCGTACGTTCGTGACCTCACGTTTATTACTCTTATTATGAAAACTTTAACTCGATGAATTCCATCTTTCGCACTAAACATAGAGCTACCCAAATGCTATCGAATCGAAAAAAAATGCTAGGAAAACTTTTGTTTTCTATATTATTTGTACATCAAAAGCGTACGAACGTACGTTCGTGACCCCAGGAAATGCCCATATATGTATATATTTATTTTATTTCTTTTGGAAGATCACGAATTATTAAAACTTATTAATATTTAGTAGTTATGTATTATTAATAGCAACTTGGTAAAATTTATTTTCTTTAAAGCAAAAATTTCAAGTATTATTAAAACATTTAAAAGCTCATCAGAGATTCTATTTCTTATCCTTATTGATATGTATATTGCCTGCTACCGAAAACTTGCTCTCGCTTTCTATAGACGTTGGTTTTATAGTAAGAAGCTCATCATACAAAGATTATAAATTTGTGGCCTGTTATCCGTGGCTTCATAGACGTCAAATTCTTTAAGATTTTTCAGGCTTTTGTATTTTCATTGCATTGATTTTTTTAGAATTTGTAGATGGTTCTGGTGTTGGTGATGGTGTATCATGTCAAGAAGGTTTTTAGACATTTCATCAGCAATTAAAAATACCGTTGATTTATTAGCGTAGGAAAAATAGTTCGATTTGTAGGTAGTTTTTAGTAATTTAAGTAAAGAATATATTATTATTATATTTTATTTTTATTTATATATTAATTAAAAAAAAAATGTTCCGGGATTCCCGGGAATACTTATCCGCGTAGAAACTCTAATTTAAGTTTACCCACTCTGCAGCTGTTTTGAGCGGTGCTTTCTTCTTAGGGTAGCTCGATGTTGGAACTATTTAATTATAGATCTTCGCTTATTTTTTATTATAAAAAGATACGAAGTCAGTATATCGACTTGTCGCACATCTTTTTAGGCTATGAGCTCTTCGAATCTACTGCTTCCGGCTCTCACATAGTTTCGGTATATTTCAAAGAAACTTTTGATTTTTATGATCAGGCTGTTGTCCACGTTCCTTCTTTGAAGCAACTCCCATATTTCCAATATTTGTCTCATTGTGAATATTAGATCTTAGTTTCCACGATATGGTCTTAAACCGCTCCGATCCTCATTAAAACAAACACTAACCAAACGATTACATCAATAATGCAAAGACTACATTCGCTTTCGCATTCGCAAAAATTTAATATGATTGCGGCCCCTTTATGATAATATAGGGTTTTATTTACGATGTCCAAAAAATATATTATGTTTTTACACTTTCATTTCATATTTGTTATTTATCTTTTTGATTACAATTAGGTGATATTGTCCTGAATAATCTAAGAATACGTGAAAACGCTTTAGATGACTTGGATTTACCGGTTCAACTAGTATATGGCCATTTGGGTAAATTTGTGTTGCAAATACCATGGAAGTCCATATATAGTCAACCAGTTGTGGCGCAAATCGAAGATTTATTTCTGCTTGTTTCGCCTAAGCAGAGTGTGCCCTATGATGCGGAGAAAGAGCAAAAGCAGGAATTGGAACAAAAGCAAATTGCTTTAAAGGCCATTGACGAGGCCTTTCAGAAAGAATTGGAAAAAGGTATTTTCTTAACCAACTGAAGTGTGCCATAAACAAATGCAATAATTATTTCTTTTCAAACAAATTCTTAGATATTCGAAAATTTTGAATTCAGGGGTCTAATCCCCGCATACGATATCGAGCAAAATTGATCGAAATTATTTATTTTGGTATCATGAAACTCGATATCGAATGAAATGTATTGAATTTGAAATTAAAGCATTCGATATCGAGTAACTCGACATTACATTTATCGCGTTTTCATTCGATACGTCAGTGTCTATCGTATGCAAAAAAAATCGATAGTTTATGCAATACGATAGTATCGAATGCGGTGATTATTTCTTTTTGGTGTCGAATCTTGCTGTTCATTGAATATCGCACATACATATATGTACACAGCGTCACCTTAAATGCAAAAGGACGTAACCACACTTTTTATTTTTTTTACAGGAGAAGCAAACAACTTTACAAAATCAATAACAGCTAGGTGTACTAGGCATTTAAATTTCTTTAAAACGATAAAAAAAAATTATCAAAAACTCTCTGCCTGTTTAACGATTTCGAACGTTAACGTTCGCATAGAAAATTATACTTAAAACAAAAACAAAATTCTAAAATTTGTTTTTGTTTTATATGTAATTTTCTATGCGAACGTTGACGTTCGAAATCGTTGAACAGGATGTCTATTTCGAATTTTTTTACGCCCTTTCGCATTTAAGGTGACGATATATACTTTGGTAACATTTTTATATCGACACATTTACTAAAAAGAGTTTAATTATTGCGTTTTTGTGAATTTTCTTAATTACAATTATTTTTTGATCCATGCGAAAATATATTATTTTTAATTTTATGTAGATCAAAATAAAGCAGATCCATCTTATGTTGAAAAATTAGTCGCACGTACAATAAATAATATCCAAGTGAAAATTGCAAATGTTCATGTCAGATATGAAGACAATTCAAGAGCTGGTAAACCATTTGCTTTTGGTATAACACTGAACAATTTCGAAATCTTCACAACGGATGCAAATTGGGAGAAATGCTTTGTCGACGGTGTTATACGTCATGTTTTCAAATTGGCTAGTTTAGATTGTTTATCGGTGTATATGAATTGTGATGCAGACACATATAGCACTAGGTCGGAGAACGAAATAAAGGAACTCTTTCGCAACAATATAGCGCGCAAAACTAAATCACCATCACAGTATTCCTTTTGTAAGTTAAAACGAATTAGTGTAATCGTATTTCATTTAAAATAGTTAAAATTAATATGTAACAAAATATTTTAGTGTTGGGACCGATATCTTCTGTTGCGAAGTTGTTATTAAATTCTGATCCAAACAGAGATTCTCCTCCATTTACTATTCCAAAAACAGATCTGACCTTGGAAATGGAAAAACTCAATATTGGCGTTACGAGCACACAGTTCCAAATAATTGTTGGATTGCTGGATGACATGAATCAGTTTCAACTAGCAGTTCCATATCGTAAATACAGACCGTATTCTAAGCGTGAGTGCATATTTAAAGAGTGAATCATTCGCTGCTTTTTCAGATATTAATGATTTTTGTACATTTAGCATACAAAGGTAATGCCAAGCTATGGTGGAAATTCGCTATAGATTCTGTCTTAGAAGAGCAAATTCGTAAAAAGAATAAATCGTGGACTTGGGAACATATTAAAGAGCATAGAGAATTGTGCAAAACATATGCCGAAGCTCATAAAGAACGCTGTGCTAGCAAAAAACCATCAGCTACTGTAGAAGCAACTTGCTCAATAGCTGAGCAAAAATTAGATCTTTTCAACTTAATTCTTATACGCAAGCGTGTACAACTGGAAGTCGATCGTCTGAGGCAAGGAGAGGAACTGAAAAAAGAGGCAATTGCGAAATCTTCCTGGTTTGGTGGGTGGTTTGGTCGGGGCAAAAAGGATGATGATGAACGCTCTGATTTGGAAATTAGCATACAAGCAGCTATGACCCCAGAGGAGAAACTTAAACTTCATAAGGCCATTGGCTACGAGGATAACATGGCTCCTTTAGAGTTGCCTGAACATTATGAAGCCATTCATATGAAATTTACATTGAAAGCTTTAGAAATAGGCCTCTACGACGATTCCAAGATAGGCAGAAGCCTTGACCAGGGTTCAGTCGACTGGCATTCTTTACAAACATTAATGCTAGTCAAACTAAATATGACAACTTGTACAGTTAAACAGAGGCCAGCTGCAAGTGCTATTAAGTAATTTATTAGCTAATGCATTATCTTTTATTTATTTATTTATATGCTAAAATTGTTTTCGTATTTTTTAAGAGTCTGTCTGGGTATGAAAGAATTGGCCTTGACTGGATTAGAGCAAGAAGGCGTCGCACCTACAATTATCAAATCAAAAATATCCGATGAAAATAATCTTTTAGATATATTCTTTGAAAAAAATCCTGCAGATAAGCTCTGCGATCAGCGAATCAAAGTTACGGCCCGTCCTTTAGAGATTATATACGATGCGGAAACGGTTTTAAAACTAATGGGTGTTTTTGTGCCACAGCAACAAGTAAATCTTTCTGAACTGGAAGGTGCTGCTACTTTAAAAATATCTGATTTTAAAGAAAGGTCTGCTACTGGAATGCAATATATGATAGAAAGTCATGCCATTGTTGAGCTTGATGTAACTTTAATGCCAAACATCTTAATATTGCCTCAGGGAGGCAAATACAGTCCTGGCCAACAATCATTAGTAGTCATAGGCTTGGGCGAATTTAGAATATCGTCTGCTCCACACCGAAATAAATCGAAAGATGTTGTGACAATGCATCAAGGTGGCAGAGATCAAGATGAAATACTTCAGATGATAATGGAAAAGGCATATGACCGTTATAACGTATCAATAGAAAATATTCAGGTATAATTACATTACAAATTCGCAACATACACCTTCAAAATATAATTTTAAAATTTATTTTAGATTATGGTTTCCAAACCACAGGATGACTGGGAATTATGTATGAAAAAACTAATTATATCGGACATGCATTTGTTGCGTCCCACATCGGTCTTGGTTGATGCTGAATTATGTGTAGTTGATGACGATCCTCGTTTGCCAAAAACAAAAATTAATATACTTCTTCCATCAATTAATTTAAATTTAACTGAAGATCGAGTCTTCGAAGCCTTGAGGGTGGCAATGAGCATTCCACTACCCGAAAAGGAACAGCCTGCAGAGCAACCTAAGATGAATCTACTAAAGAGTGCGAGTCAGTCGACACTTATGCGTTCAATACCGCAATTCTTAAATCAAGACGAACGTCGTAAAACCTTATCAGCTACCGCAGCGTCCTCACTTACCCCTGAAGTTGTGCAGTATACTAGTCTGGAAGTGCATTTTGCGTTAAAGGAGTTCAGCATTGCATTAGTCAGGACTTCTTTTAATGTTGATTCTCCATTAAGCGATGACTCAGCGGAGTTCAACACACCATCCCAGCATTCAGAAGAGTCAGAATTTCAGGATACGTATAGCTCTGTAAGCCTAACAACCCAAGAGTCTCAGAAACTGTTAGCGTTCCAGGTACTTCAGTTGGAAGTATTTATGGCGCAGAGAACATTTGAAATGGTGGCACAAGCGAAGTAAGTACAAAGCCCAATTCAATTAATTTAAATATTTTGAGCTTAAACCTTTTTCAAAATAATTATCTTCTAACAGACTTGGAGCTATCAGTCTAACATCTTATGAAACTCGAGCCAAAAAGGAGGAAGAACTTGTTGTTATTGAAACTCCAGGTTTTACACAAGCTGGAAAGTCTCTATTGAGCGTTACCTTTACCGCAGTCGACAAATCCACACCAGACTTCATAACCAAATACAAATCAATTGAACAACTAGCACGCATTAACTTTGCCACCTTAAATGTTATATTACACCAAGAGAACCTGTTGCACGTAATGGAAATAGCTAACCAACTACAACGTAAAATAGAAAAGATAACTGAAGTTACAAAATCCATAGATGTTGCTCAGCAAAAGGACCGTATGGCCTCGGCTGGAGCTACGGATGGATTCGTAGATCGACTCTCACGAATTGCAGAAGAAGCAGAAATCACTTTAGAGAGAAAGACGTCTATCATCACAACTACTGCCTCCCCATCTCAAACAATGGCACGCAGAAGCCGCAAAACTGCGCAGAGTGTTGTTGAAAGCATTAAGATGAAAATTGAAGCTGATTTGGATCAAGTTGGTTTAGAATTGACGTGTAAAAAGCGCTCTATAGCATCACTGAAAATTAATCATCTGTATGCTGGTGTAGTTTTGAAAACTTCATATACCGAAGTCCAAATAGGTCTCAAGGATATTTTAATAAACGACATGAATCCACTTAACATTCACTCAAATATTTTATCAATTGTCGGCAAAGATGCACTCAAGTGTGATGTTGTCTTGTACAACCTAGATGAGACGCGCAACTACAATTCCGACGATATGAAAATCAATGCAGAAATTGGCTGTATGAAGATTGTTTTTGTAAATTGGTTTGTTAATTCAGTACTAAGTTTTATGAATAATTTCCAAGCTGCACAGCAGGCTATAGCCAATGCAGGAGCCATGGCTGCAGATGCTGCCAAACAAAACGCAGTCGCAGTTTACGAAAAAGCAACACGCATGAAGTTAAATGTTAAGGTAGGTTTCCTTCGACGCTTCTATCGCATTACTCTAATAAATAAAAATTGTCCTTGTTAGATTAAGGCTCCTGTTATTATTGTTCCTATCGATTCCAAAAGCCTTGAAGCCGTAGCTTTAGATTTAGGTCAGCTTACAATGAGTAACGTTATTACGGATATTTCGGCTCCAGACAGTGAAAAGGGTCCAGCTGTTATGGATGAAATAAAATTAATACTAAAAGACATGCGATTAGTTCGGGTTAATATTTTAGAAGAATCTTATCCACACCAAAATCAATCTTTGGATTCAGAGTCTTTAGACGTCGTAGACTCGAATTTTGGTTTCAAGTCGAAGGTCAACATTCTAGATCCAACTAGTTTCACACTTGTTGTAAAACGCAACTTATCCTTTTCCTGGTACAAAAACGTACCGGAAATGGATATATCTGGCAGACTTAGGTGCATAGACTTAAATCTGTTCATGGATGACTACGCTTTATTAATGTCTATTTTAAATTGCAACATGAAGGAGGGTCTAAACGAATTTTCCAATGTTATTGCAGAGCCTCCACAAAAACCTCGCATTTCTCCACCAAAAACTCCTACGGATAGTCCAGCAAAAAAAGCTGGAGACCAATTTATGGAAAAGTTACGTACAAAGATAACGCAGCAGGAGAAGATAAGCGAACAATTTAAATTCAACATACAGTTAGACGGAGTTGTCCTTAACCTAATGACGGCTGTTAATGAAGGACTTGCACGTTTTGGTCTATATATAATATCATTGAAAGGCACAAAACTTATGGATCAGACTCTAACAACAAACATTGTTCTTTGCAATATGCAATTGGATGACACTCGACCATGCAATACCAGTGAAATAACAAAATATCTTTGTCGAAAAGATTGGTTCATTTTAGAAAATGAAAAACATGTTCAAACTTCAACAGAAATGCATTTCGAATCGGGCGAAAAATGTGGTAAAGACAGCCAGTATATGCTGGATATTACCGCAGTGCTTAAGGAAAATGATACGGTTGCCAATGTACGAATTTCAAGTTTTGATCTTATATTATGTGTTGATTTTCTATTAAAATTGGCTGAGTTCTTTAAAACTCCAGATGTCGAAAAAGAGCAGCCGCCCGAAATCATACAACCTTCAACGCAGTCTACTCAACAACAATCTACGCAATTGCGAAACTTTGCCACGGTTGCAAGTGAGTATTGATTTTTATACAAAATAGCAGAATTCGTAAACTATATACATACAAACATATTTTAATAATTTCGTAGCAATGGCCCGTGAGACAAAGGAACCTAACGAAGTTGTTAATAAATTGAATTTAACACTCGTCATCGACGAACCCGATATTATTCTAGTAGAAACTTTAAAAGATATGAACACCAGTTCCATCATTTTCAATGTAAGCATATTGTTATCCCGTAGCGTTTATTGAAAAACGAAATTTATTTAATACTTTTTATTGTGCAGATGCAAGCAAAGCTCGTATATCGAGCTATAGGGGAAAAACAACTTATTAATGGTAACATAGACGGCTTGAAAATGTACATGTGTTCGTTCATGCCTGAAAGACGAGAAGCAACCAGACATTACATTTTGCATCCATGCGTCATTAATCTGCATGGTTCCACTCCTGAGGCCGATGGAATGCACATAAGTTTAAAGACAAGCGAAATTATAGTCAACATATCTCCTGCCACTCTTGAGTTATTTAATAAAGCCATGCAGACGATAAATACTACAGATACCGAAGAAACTAAAATGTTGCAGAATAAGGACTACAGCGATATTTGGAAAGCAAAAAAGTTTAACGAACAAGACTACTGGTTCTTAAAGGCCGGTAATTATTTCTTTCTTGTTCAATGTCAGATGAATTATTTTCGGTGTAGCACCTTTAGTTTTTGAGAAATTGTATTTTTAATTTTACAACATTTAACATTTAATTTTAAAATTTTATTTAGAACCAGCTGAAGACGCTTTAATGGTCTTAGATACAAAAAAGGCTCTGAGTAGTTGTGGTAGTACTAAGACGGAACGCTGTGTTATAGAAATTCCAAGCATTATGCTAGTTTTGGAAGCTGGTATTGGGTATTACACAACACCTTTGATCTTAATGGATACCTGCTTAAACGCTATTGCAAACGATTGGAGTAGCAGTTTGAGCGTAAATGGTTCATTAACTCTCACCATGAACTATTATAACCAATCCTTGGCTGTTTGGGAACCGGTTATAGAGCAAAATGAACACATTGCCAAAGATGGCGAACGCGTATTTATGCCTTGGGAGTTGAATTTTAATCTGGGAATCGAGAAGAACCCTTCAGAATTTGAGGAGAATAAAGTGGATCAAACTACAACGATTAAAATACATTCAGAGGAGAACTTAGAAATGACTGTCAGCAAAACATTTTTGGATTTAATAGGTACATTAGGCGAAGCATTTGGCCAGGCTATGGATCCTAATGGTCTAATGAAACCCGATGTTATTGCACCTTATGTAATTGAAAACGACACTGGATTCGATATCAACTTATGTTTTTCTTCTGGAATATTTACGTTACACGAATGTCATATACCAAACACAAGTGGAGCAAGTTCCCTTAACGGCTCAATAGTTTTTAAAAACGATTTACCTTGTAATGTAACTCCTGACTCGATAAAATGCTGCACTTTATCTCCGGGTTGCAAAGCTTATTTGCAAACTAAAAATTTGGCGACAATTCAGAATCCAGACGAGGAAGAATACAATATTTATGTCACGGTAAGAATAAAATCTTATATTGGAAAAGTTGTCTAATAATGCCACTTGAGTTTTAATTATAGGTTGGACACATTCAGAAACAACTGGTCTTGCCAGTTTCAAAGTCCGATAAACGTTACTTTTCTTTATTCCGTGATACTAACCAAGATCCATGGGGAATTGTATCGGAGGTCAACTCCGAATACGGTACAACAACTATTAATATACATAGCGTCGTCAACGTAAGTTGCATTTTATTATATTCCCAGTGTTGGTTTTCACATATTTTGCTTTTTTTTTTAGATACAAAATCATTTTACCACTTCTATTAAAGTTTTGCGAATGAAAGCAAAAACTAATGAAATGGTACTTGTTGGTATCGTGGAACCGGGAAAAGTTTATCATGTTCCTTTGCATGCCATCTATTCTGAAGGCAAATATTTACACTTTGCAATCGAGGTAAATTAAGAAGACATATGTTTACATAAACTTACATGTTATAATAAATATAAATTAATAAAATTGTTTGAATTAAACAGGAATATCATACCTCCGTGCAGGGCATTAAGTGGGACGATTGTCCCACTGATATGAACTACATGCGACACATTCAGTGTGATCCCATCGATACATTTGAGCCTTTCTTTATAAATGTCAATCGTGAAAAGACTGAAATCTATCACGAGCACTCGAATAAATTTAAATTATTGAGTGCCTATTATACCTTACACTTAAGACCACCAGTGTATCTGCGTAATGCTTTACCTATTAACATAACAATATCGGTGGCAGGCTGTTCTGTACGTGAAACGGTAGCAAATTTGGCAGTGCAGTCAGAAGAATCGCACACATCATCTCTTGAATCTGATACAGATAGTAAGAAACCTCTACATCAAAGTGATCATTCGTTCGTAAAGGAAGACTTATTGGATTATGGTGAGAAGGACATTGAAGCCGGCAGTGTTTTACATCTGCCTACAGTTAAATTAGCAGGACGTAGCAAAGACTCAAAGAGCTATTTGGTCGTTAGGGTACGTTAAAGAAATCATAAAGAAATTAGAAAGTTAAGAATTTCTTTTATTAATTTAAAGATGATTCAATATTTGGAACGCGATTGGTCATGTACTACGGAAATCTCTGAAAATTACCCCGATCTTACGAATTGGAAGTTTAATTCTTACGATTCAGATGTTAAAATGAGCATGGATTTATGTGTGAAGTAGGTTTTAAAAGAAATACAACATTTCATTAAATAACGCTGCTCCTAACAACGCGGTTATCTTTTATTTTAGGTTTGAAGATCGAAATGGTAGTTTGCTAATTACACTTTTTTCACCATTCTGGCTAATCAATAAAACCGGAGAAATGTTAAGTTACAAAACGGATAGCGAAACTGTTGAAGTATTGTATCATCCGCCAGAATATAATGGTCCAATATTATTTTCATTGCGTGACAAATATCTTTTCGACAAGAAGAGTTGTTCGATTAGAGTTGAAAATGGGGAATGGAGTAATAAAATACCTTTGGATGTAGCAGGTTCCACAGGTTCGGTTGGTTGTAAGGCCAAAGATAAAATATATCAGGTAGATTAGCTAATTTGGAATTTAGTTTGTTTCTAGTTACACATCTTAAATAATTTTTGTATTTTTTTTTAATTAATATTTTTGTTTGTAAAAAGATCGGTGTGCACAATCACTTAACACAAAATTCGTTAACGAAGCAAATTACATTTATTCCTTATTATACAATAACTAACAAATGCAGTTACGTTATTGAGGTTCAAGAGAATTCCCGACCTGGTGATCCCTGGAATAAGGTATTTTACTTTTAGATCTTTTAAAATTTATTACTTAGCTTGAGTGTATGTAATGTTTTTTTTCGAATTTAGTTATTACCTAATGGCTGTTTCCCGTTGTGGCCTAAAAATGATTCCGATCATATGTTGGTAGCTAAGGTCGATGGCCAACGTACCGTGCCTTTTAAATACTCGGAGCCTATTTGTAATCTATTGCAACTCAATACAAACAAGGTACACAAATACCAAGTTATAAATAATGTTTGATTTCAATATTGATGTATGTACATATTTAATTACTGGTATCTAGAACGGTGGTATCAATGTGGATGTGCAAACTACAGAGGGTGGCATCTATATAACATTTACTGAGTTTAATCCTGGTGATGCTCCTGGCCTGCTTATTAATCACACGAGAAAGCCCATTTACTATCATGAGAAGGGCGTGGATAACAAAATGGTTTTGAAACAACGCCAGCAAGTTCTTTACACTTGGTGCAATCCTGCTGGAGAAAGAGCGCTGATGTTTGGAGAAAACGGGCTAGAGAGTGATCTCAGACGTGACGGGATTGGCAGTATAAAGTTAGTTACATTATAGATTTAAAATAAGTTCATATTTTAATTTGGATTAACATTCATAGTTTGGAGGATAATACAAAAGTGTATTGGGTGGCATTTTTAGATGGCCTTCAGAGAGTTATTTTATTCACTGAATGTGAGGAAATAGTTACGAAGTCAGAAACCTCAACTGCACTGCAAAGCATTACTCAGTCGATTGAAGTGAAAATTCATGGCATTGGCTTATCACTAATAAACAATGAGACTGGTGTCGACATTTTGTATTTGGGTATTACAAGTTCAGGTTGGTTGTTAATGAAAGTAAAAGTGATTTAAAATTTAAAAAAATTGTTTACATTTTGCTGTAGGTGTTATTTGGGAATATAAAAAGGAATCTAAAAAACGTTATAAACAATTAAGTTTGCATGATACGGCAATAATGGAAGCTCTTTATCAGGAGTATTTAGTGGAAAAAGGTGTTCATGGCTTTACAGATAAATGTTATATGTTTGAGGGAAAACATCAGGTATGTTTCATTCTGCTGTTGACAAAAATGCTAATAGTTTTCAATCATTAACACACACATTTCGGAATTTCATATACACTATTATATCAGGTCAATTTTGACAGTTTAAAAATGATAAAAAATAATGTCCCACGCGATATAATGCGTTATTTCCAACCTGGTGTGTGGATTGCTCTAAATTCATCACCTTTCCAATCACAAGTTCATGCTAAAATCAACCGCATACAATTGGACAATCAGCTTACTGACTGTATATTCCCTGTCGTCCTGGCACCTATACCTCCGCCGAAAACATTGGCCAAAACAATTAATTTTAAACCTATTATTGAAGTCAGCATTGTTGAGAGGGTAGTGCCTCATTCGAATGTTAAACAATACAAATATGCCAAAATGTTAATGCAGGAATTCCATTTTAAAGTTGATCTTGTATTCTTAATGGCTATTGCGGAACTTTTTACAAACACAGTAGATGATGAACGAGAAGCTAAGCTGTTTAAAGAAGACGTTGATACCATCGAACGGCCTTTATCCGATTTGGTGCAAATTCAATCTCAGCAGCAGCAAAAGAATTTTTACGATAATTTGCATCTGGGTCCAATGAAAGTTCATGTCAGTTTCTCTATGGCAGGTGTAGATACTTCAGTTCTTCCTGGCATTCTTTCGAAGTTAGTTCAAGGCGTTGGGGTTACACTTACCGATGTAAATGACGTCGTTATTCGCTTGGCTTTCTTTGAAAGAGAGTACCGCTTTTTTACCCAAGCACAATTGGTGTCGGAAATAACCTCACATTATACTGGACAAGCATTGAAGCAGATTTATGTCTTAGTATTGGGCTTAGATGTTCTGGGCAATCCTTATGGTTTAGTAATTGGTATTAAAAAAGGAGTTGAGGATTTATTTTATGAACCGTTTCAAGTAAGTAAAATACATACATATGAAATTTTGGCTAAAAGAACAGTAATCAATTGTGTGTTTTACTGGATAGGGAGCTATACAGGGACCTGGAGAGTTTGCAGAAGGTTTAGTTTTGGGAGTAAAATCATTAGTTGGTCATACAGTTGGCGGAGCAGCTGGAGCAGTATCGAAGTAAGTATACGTAAATCAAATTATAATTTAGGACGGTTAAATAAAATTTTGACATCACAAAAAAGCCACTTTCAAAATATATTTTCTTCTTAAATTTCCAAGGCGAATTTATTACAGGTGGTCTTAAAAGCCCTGCTGATATTAGCTAAAATCACTGTTGAATGTCAAAATTTTGTTTATTCTCTTTTATTATCTTTGTTTCTGTTTTGTTTTATTTCTGTTTTTGACATTGTACAATGATTTTACAAAAACAAATTGCTTGTGGTTTTTGTACGAGTTGTACTTGTTGTAGTACCCAGATTACCTGGGATGAATTCGCCTTGTAAATTTCTATAAAAATATTTATGGAATGTTGGAATATTTACCACGCGCACGTTAGTTGTAGTGAATGGTAAATGGATTCCAAAATCGACTTTCGATTTTTCGATCGTCTTTTTTTATTTCGGTTTTTGAAATCGATTAATCGAACCTCAAAATCGATTTTAAAATCGATTTCAAAATCATTTAAGATTAATTTGCAAACCTATACCTAAAATTACACCAGCATTTTTTGGCAAACTACTAGAGATATTGAACTGAGATTTTTACAGTGGGTAGATATGACTACTTTTTAAGTACATATTTCGTGTAAAAAGTGAAAATGTGTAAATTTTGAGATGGCCTTTAGAGGAGCAAGTGCATATACATTTTACATATTAAAATTGTATTCTTGTATAGTCAGTCAGGCCTGTCATATAAATTAATTCCGATCGAAAGTGGAAGTGTGTTCGTATCTTGCTTCACATAAAACGAAATCAGTTTTGATCGGAATTGATTTCTGTGACAAGTCTGAATGTATGGATAGTATTTCAAAGGATTATGACAATGGTTCCTGATCGGTGCCGATTTGTTTTAGAAAACAAATGTTTGCATGTCGTTGATGTCAGAAAGATGCAGAGATATTTTCTTGTAATTTCGTTTTTGATAGGATAAATTACATACTTTTTGTTTTTTCACTCTACTTATTACTAGATTAAAATATCGCTCACACACTGGTCTGTTTGAATATTAGCGTATTTCCACAGGAATGCCATGGCGTAATTCACCCAGTGATGTTAACTTTTATTTTTTCATTACCGTACGGCCCTCTTAAAATTACCTTTTCTGAGAAGAAATTACCGTACGCAAAGGTTTTTTAATTTATTCAAATTTTAAATATGTTTTATGAAAAATGTTCATGAAAAGCTTTGTTTTGAAATACATTTTAAACCAAAATATTGCCACGCAATATTCATATCTACCCGCTGTAAAATATAGTGCTATTTTATCATCTTCTTATAATGAAAAGATTGGTTTAAAATTCCTTTTTATATGCCTTTAATACAAAATGAATATGTTATATTTTTGCTTTTACTGAAAATTTTTAATAATTACTATAGTTAAATGCATCACATTACGGCTATTTGAAATGCTTAAACAATTGTTGATTTTGAAACAACCAAAAAGTGAAAAATACAATTAATTATATACAATGAGTTATTTAATTTTTCATATTTTACACTTATCACTGTAACCTAAGCATTTGCAGAAACATAACATTTTTAACTTTTTGTATTACATTCATGAAAATCGCATCTCAAAAGTTAGGATCATAAAGCCTTCATATGTATGTGTATGAATATCAAAAACCCAAATCTTGATATTACCGTTTTTTAAATGAAATTACCTTGCTACCTTTTGGGGCTTAAAATTACCGTAAAAAAGGGTAATTACCGTACGGTTAACATCACTGAATTCACCTGTTGTGTTTCTATAATATGTTGTTGTTCACGAAGCTGACTTTCAGTGTTTGGTTCGGTACGACATGTTTAGGACTGTTTTGTTCACTGTCCATTGATGAATTTTATTTCTGAAGAACAAGAGCCCTCATATTAAAGTTGGCAGTATACCAAGGATACTAATAGATAAATATGTAAAACTACAACGTTACCTTGGAAAACTGCATAAGCATACCTACAGACGTATGTACGCACAAAAGATAAAGTTTTGATATGTATGCCCATAATTTATCGATTTAATAAATATTAAAATTAAAAATTGCCAAAATTTTGATAAAAATAAAAAAATCGATTTTAAAAGCCCAATAATCGATTTCAGTACAAAATCGCATGCATAAATTCGATTGCAAAAAGTCGATTTTTTTTGCCACAAAATCGATTTTCGATTGGAATCAAAATCGATTTACCATTCCCTAGTTAGTTGTATGTTGGCGCATCAACTGCGCCAAAGGTTTCAAATTTATATTCTTTAATTTAGGATAACAGGAGCTATGGGAAAAGGCTTGGCTGTTCTTACTTTTGATGAAGATTATCAGAAAAAACGTCGACAAAATATGAATGCAAAACCGAAAACTTTCCAAGAAGGAATGGCTCGTAGTGGCAAAGGCTTAGTAATGGTAAGTTTAAAAAATTCCGTTTGATTCTTTAAAAAACCTAAATACAATTTTAATTAATTGTATAGGGCTTTGTTGACGGCGTTACCGGCTGTGTAACAAAGCCTTTTTCTGGAGCCAAAGAAGAAGGCGTTGAAGGCTTTTTCAAGGGCCTCGGAAAAGGAACTATAGGCTTGGTAACAAGGCCAACTGCTGGTATTGTTGACTTTGCCCATGGTACCTTTGATTCCGTTAAACGAGCCACAGAATTACAAAGCGACACAAGACGCTTGAGACCTCCACGCTTCATACACGAGGACAAGATATTGAGGGCCTACTGTTTGGACGAAGCTAAAGGCAACCAACTACTCAAGTATATAAAAGAAATTTAATTTCATTTTGCCGTATAAAGTACTTAATTTATATCATTCCCATTGCAGAGAAATTGACAAAGGCAAATATGCGAGTACTGATAACTTTGTTCATTGTGAGGAAATAATAATGAAACAGGAATACGTTGTAGTTTCAAATCATCGTATTATTTATGTTACCCGTAATGATATGTTTGGTTCATGGAGTGTAAGACGAACAAAAAACTTACTACTAAAAAACTTCTAATGAATATATTTTTATATGTTTTGTTGTATGCTTTTCTAGGTACAATGGACCTATTTGTGGTCAGATATTGAACAAGTTTCTAGTGGTGACCGCGGCATAGAAATTCTCTTAAAAAAAGAAGGCAAAAGAGTGTTGGGTTTGTTTAATACCAGCGAACAACAGCATAAACTGATAATGATGCCGCTAAGAAAACGCCGTCAAACATTGCTGGAAGCGATCGAATCTCATCGTAACATTTCATAAAAAAAAGCAAGTAAATGCGCACAAGGAGTGTATTAAGCATTAACTTAAATTCATACGTATTTTGTATATTTATATTAATTAATTTTGAGTTATTTTTCTTTTCATACAAATCATTAACCCGTACTGCTTTTGAAAACCGTAGAACAAACCAAATCATTTTTAAGTTGAAATATTTGTTAACCTGCAAACGACAACTTTTTTATTGATCATTTTGTGACATCTCATTAAAAATCCAGCTTATAACAATAATCAAAAAACTAAGCAAAAATAATTATACTTAAATATTTATAACTGTTTATTGAATTTTTTTTATTGATGTTAAATGTTTATAAATACGTGCAAACATATTTTTTATTTTTAACTGGAAGTACATAAATAATTTACACACGATATTAACAAAAGAAAACTGAAATAAAAAATAAATGTTATATTTAATTATTCAAAAGAACAATAATGCTTGCCGCGTCTGTCTTTAAAAAGAGAAAAAATTCGAATAGAGCAATATTAAATTCAGCGTCTCTTCATAAAGATGAAGAAAAATCAACGAGGAAATCTAGAGTGGGTTGAAAACTTAAAAGTCCAATTAGACGTGACATAAACTTAATATCCTTAATGATGACCATAGAAACCAAAATTAGTACATACAATTTTAAAAGAATTTCCAATTTTATTTTAAAAAGTTTAAATTTGTTGGTGGATCAGCATGTCCATATGTCTGTATTTTATTGGTGTTTTACTGTGACACAATAACGTAAATTACACTGCTTTACAAATTATTAATTTGGAAAAGTACCAAGGCATTCAATTACCTTTCCAACGATATGCCATTTTTTTCGATCGGACTTTTGGTTGGGCTCCACAACGGTTTGAGTGGGACAATACACCGAAAAACACAAAAGTACCGTTATCTAAAAAACGGTACTTAGGAAAAAAAAATTACAGCGTTTTTCGTGTTCAGGAGGTCCCAATTAACGTATCTAGGTATGAGGCGTTCTTGGTATTTTTTGGCTGTAAACCAGTGTTATACATTTTATATTTAACACAAATTATTCATTTAATTAAAAGTATGTAGTACTCTTAAATTCAATTGCTAACAACAAATTAAAACCAAGAGCAAAGAATATGCAAAACAAATTGGAAGTTGTGTGTTTTCGAGAACTCTTTATAGTGTAAGGGACCGATCAATGAGTAATATTTTGATTGGATATGAAGTAAAAGCGAAACACATTTGTGTGTGTATTTTTATTAAAAAAAATTTGATCGAACGTTACATTTGTACATTTAACTTATACAACTTACAGCTTATTGAGGGGATCTAGTATATGGGATTTAAATCTGTTTCATAAGACTAGTGGGCGGCGTCGAAACAGTCATAATCGGTTCATAGTTACTAAAATCATTGTCTGAACAAGAACTAAACGAGGCAACAGCGTCTACGTTAAACATTGAAGCCAAATGACCACTGGCTTCTAACTGGTTAATAATCATGTTTATTTTACTCGTACCACTGCTAGGAGAGGATACTGAGCTACTGTTCGAAGTGGAATTATGCATATCATATCCGTCGCAAACGTCTGATGAGGAGTTGAGAAGGTTTTCTTTTTCGCTTTGTTTACATTTAGATGGGGAATTAGAAGGCGTTAATGGATTAGACCTTGTTGAGGACGTGCTTTTGTTGAGCTTATTTAGGAACCAATTTTTGCCAAATGATGACTTCTCGCTTGACATTTTTTGTGGGCTGTTTGAAGGTGTTGATGTTTTCTTTTGCTTTTTTAATTCGGATACCTCTGGCAATGGCGATGTGGGTGAATGAAGTACTGTATTGTGAGTTGTCAAAGATTCGGCATCATTTTGGGATGTTGATGAAAGTGATTTCTTTAGCGATTTCTTAATGTTTGGAACAGTGGACAATTGACTAGTTAATTTGCTGTGAACGTCTTTTACTTTAGCTTGAAAATCAAGATTTTCCTCCATTTTAATGCAGAACTTTTGCGGAGAACGTGGAACTAGTGCTAAATTAACTGAATCAGGCTTAATTATAGGGTGAGTTTTGTCCGATGAATTTTGTTCATTTCCATTTTCGTACGGATTTATTAATTGAACGTCGGTTTTCGAAATTTTAAAAGGCTGTGGCGGACACTTAGGGACATCATATTCGAATTTATTAGCCAGTATTAAAGAATTTTGCTTGTGAGGCAGTTCCGGGCGTGTTTCTAAGCTAGATTCTTTTGTATTTTGATGGATTTGAGATGGTTCCTCATAGATGCAATCATTTGATGTAGTATTAGAAAGTGCTTCCGAACCTGCTTGAAAATTACTACAAAATGTCATTTTTTTCATTACCGGTGGAGTGGGAAGCCTACGCGTGGAAGAATTTCTTACTTCTGTAGCAGTGACATCACATCTTATAGCTGCTTCTATTGCATGAATCCATTCTTTGGCGTCTATTTCATTAACAGCTTGAAACACAAATTTTTTGTTTGGATCACATGTTGTGATTTGAAAGCAAATATCCCGACGTTTTCCTTCACCAAAATGTTCTATTTCAATACTGGGTATTTTTAAATATAAGCTTATTGTCGGTCTACTCGATGTAGGACCGTCTGCATAACAAAGCAACCAATCGTTTAAAATTCCGCAGTAACATTTCTTGCTTTGGTCAAAAAACAGCCGCTTCTCAATTTTCAGCAACTGTCCGTATTTGGTTGATTTTTTTATTGCTAAATGGCCTGCTGGCAAATCCATATAGGGACAGTCGATATTGGGCAGTGAAAAGTGAGAATTAAGAGATATTGCTTTTTGTGTTTCTGCCAATCCAATTTCGTCTTCTTCTCCGTCTGATCCCTGAGTTGTCACCTGGCAGATATCATAGATTTGCGGATCGTCTTCAAAATGATTTATGGTATCCCCAAGACTTTCGCCTTCCTTTTCCTCTGCATCGGCTTCATCTTCAGTAGTTGTTGTCATAGTATCGTGTAAGCGATGTAAAAAACTTTTATTCTGTCTTACGATAAGTGTAGAACATCTAAACGTTTTATCGCTATCTCCTGAACGATTGAAGTCTGTAATTTTTCCGAATGATGATTCTTCAAATAAAAAAGAAAGCAATTGTTATTTCATCATTAAGTAAAATACATATAAAAAATTAAACAACTTACGAGTTTTAGTATTTGAAGCAGTCATATCAAGATATGATACATTATCATGTTCAACTTCCTTAATATTTTGTTGTACATCAAATGAAATTTTGCTTTGCTTTACGGCTGTATAACTCTTGTCCCAAAAACTTTTCAATTGTGTCCTATTTGTGCCTGTGTCCGGCAAAGTTGAAGAAGTGTTGGCTTCGTTTGCATCCCCTATAAAATGTTTGTTATTTAGTCGATTCAGTAGGCATTCGCAACGATTTAAAAGTTGTTCCGTCGAATCGGAAGCAGTCAAATAGAACATATTTGATGTATTTTCATATTCTGATGTTGCCAATGAAGCTTTAAAATAATCTCGAACATCTAAAATCATAAATTAAACATACATAAATATTTGCTAAATAATTAAATGATAATGAAAAAATTAATGAATAATATACACATGTACAAGAGGTATGCGCTTCTCTAAGACTTTTTCGATTTCGAAGCAGATTGCAAAAAGTGGGAAAAAATTGACAAAAGAAAAAAGTCCATAACTGCCACAGAGTCACTCCTACAGGGGTAAAGTGTAGAGCCGACCCTTTGTTCTTTGTATAACTGCAATTATCTTCGATATTTGTAAACAATTATCGGTGTTTTGTTTTGTACTTTGTAGGTGTCTATGTTTACTTGCTCTGAGATAAAATTTGTATTTTAGAAAAGTTCCGTTATAATATTTTTTATATTTTATTTTGTGATCGATCAAAATTGTGTGTATGTTTGCGGCACTTTATCAGGACATCCCGCAATAACTTTAGTTTTCTTAAGCATTTCACGCAATAGAAAAAAATTGTTTTAATGCAAATTGAGTTATTTTAATGAGGAAAACCCTTAACAGAAGCTGAAAACCCAAACATTACAATTTGTAAGGAATCTGGATAATCGATCCACAAAATTGCTGAACGAATCAAAATAAACCGAAATGTGGTATCTAATTTTTTACGGAATGAGTCAAACTACGGACAAATTATGAAAGGCCGTACTAACAATGTACTTAAGGCAACTGATAAGCATGCTATTCTCAGAGCAGCATTAAATTCTCACGACTCGTCTGCACAAATAAAAGCTAAAACTGGTGTTTCGGCAAGCGTAAGAACAGTGCAGCATGTAATTTCGAAGGCTAAACATCTAGAGCAATAAAACTCAAAAATCCACCTCTTAACGATATTCGAAAAAATATGCGCTTGGGTTTTTTCGAACTCACATGACGTGGAATAACGAGTGACACCGTGTCGTTGTTATAAGATGAAAAAACTTGCAGCCCATTGTGCGGATAGAAATCACATACCCAAACTGGACGCCGTACAAATATTACAAACAGAAGAGAGGTATAATAAACGACTTACACTGGAGATGCTACATATAATAAATATAAGACAAGATAAGAGAATTAACTTTAAGAGTGACGTAGACAACATAGCACAGAGCTTTAGGCATATTATAAATAAAAAGAGAAAGGATCAATAGTGCAATTTTACATGTGAACGCGATTAGTCGTTGTGTGTTTTAATATTGTTACTCGTTTTTATTGTGAGTTTTTCTTTTTTGTTATTACTGTTTGTTATATATTTATATTTTTTTCTGTAAAATAATTATTAGTGTTACAGGGTGTTTCAATGATTTATGTTTTTGTTTTTAATTTATATTTTTAAGATTCCTGAAGATGCCATCCAAAGGATGGGGAAATATTGAAAATAATAAAGAATACAATTTATTAAAAATCAATTGTGGCCTCGAGCTTATTTATTAACATAGAAGATGAAAAAACTTTAATATAGAAAGCCTCGATGGCTGAAATTATTTTTTTCACGATCGCCGAATAGAGGAGCATCAATTGCATCGTTTGCAAAACAAAGTGGGAGGGGATATGGTGTGGGGAGCCATATCATATCCTATTATGGAACCTGCAAGCTGAAATTTTTGTCCAGCACCATGAACGCTAATTGCTTTATTGGAGTGCTTCAAGCGTTTCCACACTTTCAGAATATTTTTAAAATCTTACAGACGCGATCTAATTGTTAATGTGCTCGATTGGCCCCCTTACTCGCAGAACCTTAACATCATTGAAAATGCTTGGGAATGGCTAGCTCGTAAAGTGTATGGTTCTGGAAAGCAGTATACTACCAGAAAGGAACTTATTGAAGGCATAAAAGTGGCTTGGTCGATCATTTCGATCGATTACATAAAATTATTTTTTTTTATTCTATTTCTAATCGAATTTTCGAAACCATCTGTAAAAATGGAGGCTCTACCCAGTATTGAAAAGCAAGGCGAATTTATTACAGGTGGTCTTAAAAGCCCTGCTGATATTAGTTGCGTTCGAGAACACAAAAGTTTTTACTATTTTTTACTAAACTTTACTGCATTTTACGAAATGGCGTTCGATTACACAAAATGCAGTAAATGAGAACATAAATTGAGAGCGAAAAGTGACAGTTCTTGTCTGAGTATTTACAAATTTTTACTGCAGAAATTTTTGCACTAAAATTTAGGAAATCAAAAAAACATATGTTTCAAAAGGTAAACTAGCAAAAGTAACAAATAAAAAGCATAAAATTTTTAAATAAAAGAAAAGTTGAAATAAAAATTAAACTAAAACAAAAAGTGAATAACTATTAATTAATTAAACTTGTTTGTGAAGCATTTATTTGGCTAAATACAAACTTTTGAAATTTTTTTGGTTATGTTAATTTTTTAGAGTTGTAAAAGTGTACAGTATTTGGGTACTTAAGTAATCAATAGCAAAAAAATTATTCATGTTCTTTTAAATAATTTAACCCGCTACAAATTAGTAAAATCAAATAAAATAAAAAAAAACAAACAAATATGAAAGATTAAAATAGTTTGTTTGTATTTTCCAAAAATGTTCGTGCTATAAAAAGTATTTATTCGAGTACCGATAAGAAAACGAGTTAAGTAGTCAAAAGTGTCAATATTTTTCAACACTTCAATTATTTGCCGTCAGCTGTTGCCTTTATTTTACGAATTTTTACAAATTTTGCGTTCGCGTACTGTTTTGGACAACAGCTTTTTGTGAGAGCAAATTTTTCAGTTTACTCATTTACTGCATTTTACTGTAAAAGTACTCAAACGCACCTAATTCTCATATTAATTATTTAAGAATTTAAGTTGCATTTTTTTTTGCCAGAAATAGAAAAGTGATGACTAGAGTTTTCCTTATTCTGGACTTTTTTTATTTCCCGGGAAAGCGGGATTAATTTTTATTTATATCAATGCAAATCGCTACAAAATATTATTTAATTTAATTTATTTATCGAATAGATCTTCATGTTCAAAGATACATACATAAGAGCAATATTTCAATTATTTTGTAGGTTTTTTGGGGAAGTTAAAGCAAAATTACTGTTTGGTTATCTTTTTCCAATGTGCAATAACATTTGGAATAATGAAAACTTCCGATCTGTGACATAAGGCGTGTTAAGGAATAAAAACTTAAAAAACTATAACCGCAGTGAACTGATGAATATATTAAATTCCTTCTCTCCTAAAATCACAAGACTTGACGAGTCAAACTTGACGTTGGGTCATCACCTGACAGTGGTTTGTCATAATAAACGTCAAACTTCATATTAAAAATATCTTTAGTCCGAAACTGTAGTTTTTCTTTATGTTAAATTGGAAAATAATTATTTGGTGTATTTCATAGACTTTTTCCTAATAGCAGATGATAACGATTAGAAGCAGTTGAAAAAAATTTAATTAAAGCCAATCAAAAACTCAAAATGCGTTTTTTGACTTAAGACCTTTTTGCCTAACGGCTAAGATCTATTTCATGACGCAGCTTATTTACAATTATAAATATGCCATAATTAAATAAAATATTCCAGGAATTCCCGCACATTTTTCGAAAAAAAAACCCCGGAAAATCCAATATGAAAAAATACGTATTTTCGAGAAACACAACTTCTCAAGCACAAATTGTATAAGCCTGTAAATGCAAAATGTCTTCTAAAAAACATCAGTGTATAAATCTGTTTAGTCGGCAAGAGAAAACATCTCTAAAAATTAGCTAAAATAATCAACATTTTTATAAAAACTGTAATTTTTGGGCACTTGTATGACTTATGGAATAACGTTTTATATATCAATCGAAATCGAACCTTTTTAGCAAAACAAAAAAGTCGGCAAATTTTTTCCAGAATTAGAAAAGTTATGATCCTAAATGGATATAAAAATCAACTTGTATAACAATTAAATTTTTTTTTCTTTTCTTTATTTATAATGTAATAAAAAGCGATAAATTTCAAAACGATCAGAATATAGAAGACTGGAAAAATAGGCAAATGTATTAGAAATCAACTGAGAACGACATTATGGATTTCAATAATTTTTTTTTAAATCATTTTTCATCAGATACTTGATTAGTAAAAAAGAAACCAAGTGAAATAATCTTAATATAAGATAAAGCTAAGATTAAAAGTTAAATTAGGGTTACCGTAGAGAAATATAAACAATCTCAATAACATTAGTGGCCCAAGCCATAATAAAAGAGAGTCATTAAAAGAGGCTTATATCTCATTCCGCTGAATGTGCCTCAACAATTTACGCTTATAAGTAGAACTACAAATCTCAAAGGACTAAAGAGTTCTTGGTAATTGATTGAAAATTCGTGCAACCCTTAAATAAAATGATCTCTCCACTAGGGAAGCTAGCTTAGGTATCAAAATTTGACAGTTGCGTCTAGATCAACTAAATGAAAACAATGCAATCAAATATTCAATAGTTCCCCTTTTAAACATATTGTAAAAAATAAAATGAACAGCCCAGAAACTTCGAAACGTACATAGATACATGATTTCAAAGTCTTAAGTAATAGAGATATCTTATAACTCTATTGAATAGCACCAAAAGTTACTTCATATGACACCCAAGTGTACCAGTATAAACTTCAATACCATACAAAAATATGGGCGCAACCAGTGGATCAATTATTATAACTTTGATATGCATTGGCAAGCATAAGTTGACGTTATAAAGTCCACGTAATGAATAACACTATGCTAGTTGAAAAAACAGACAAGCGTTTTAACATAATTCGGGTACGCTGAATACAGTGGTGCTCGCCGTTTTTTAATTGGCTCTGGTTTTCGAGATAAACCGTTTTTTCGAAATCGCGCAACTCAAAAACAGTTTAGTTTATTGAAACTACTAAAAAAACCATAATTCTGTAATAAAATTTCCTTTAAGAAAAGAAAAACTTTTTGCTAATACGCGCAGTCCTTTTTGAAACAAAATTTAAAATAAGAACATTTAAAAAATTTTTTTTTTAAAAAACGCTTTTCTTAAAAAGAACATTTACAAATAATTTCCCTTCCCCAATACATTTTATCCTGGCTATGTATTCGTGTGTTGTCATCGAGAATATGTATGCCTGCAAAGTTTCATCGAGGCGGTCAAAAAAGCATTTTACCAAAAAAAGTTTTGCGATTAAATTAACGTTACAAGATTTGATTTTCAAAAGTGAAGCTAAAGAAAAGGTTTTAAAAAAAGTTTTGCCCCCCCCCCTAGATTTTATCCTGGCTACGCCCATGTATTCGTGTATTGTCATCGGGAATATGTATGCCTGCAAAGTTTCATCCATTTGCATTGAGTAAAAGGCGGTCAAAAAAGCATTAAAAAAAAATAATTTTTTTATCAAAATTTCGAAATTTTTGTTTTTTAAAAATTCATAAAAAATTAAAAAATGCAGCTATATCCTATAGGCTTCAAATTTTTTGCAGACATATAAAAAACGAAGCTGCAAACAAGCCATAAATGTTTAAAATCTGTTATTAACTTTTGATTTTGATAATGGAGGTATAAAATAAAAATTCCTAAATTTGGCCCCTGCCGTGCCTAGGATGCTCCTAGATGGGTCAAATGTATGACCAACCCCACTTTATTTTTCATCTAAATCATTTATTTCTAACATACCTACCCGCTATCTCCATTCCTTAAGGGGTCTCCCATAAAGATAAGAAATATATCGAAGAAGAAGCCCCATAACTGCCAAGGAATCGCCCCTAGGGGGATAAAATGTATGACCGACCTCCATTAGTTTTTTGTTCTTAACATTCCTAGAAGAAAAAGGCTTCAAGGTAAAACATGTAGTAAATATTAAAAATAGAGAAAAAATCCCCCAGCCACTTTTTCGAGTGGAGTTTGAACCCGGCGACGTAAAACTTAAAAAAAACGAAACACATCCTATTTACAATTTAAAATATATTCTGTACAGAAGAATAACTATAGAGTGCTTAAACTGCCAAGAATTTGGCCATAACAAGGCATACTGCTACTTACCCCCTGTCTGCGTAGTATGTGGTGAACTACACGGTACAGTTTCTTGCGATAAGTCTACAACCGACCCCAACGTAAAAAAATGTAGCAACTGTGGCGGTAATCACACTGCCAATTATAGAGGATGCCCTGTATATAATATCGTCAAGCAGACGGTTGGACCGAAAACAAATACCCCTCAAATGCAGGTTGCAAATCAAGTAAACACAAATGCAATTCAAGCCCCCCAGCCTAGTAATAACAGAACCTCTTACGCTAACGTCCTAAAATCAAACCATCAGCCAATGCAAGGTGCCTCGCCAAGTAATGATGAAACTCCGGTTTCTAATTTAAGTCGTTTAGAAAAAACCATGGAAACATTAGTGCAAACAGTAAATAATTTTACGAACACAATGGGTAATATGATGCAGGAAATGCTTAGAATGCAATCGATGTTATTGCAAGCTGTACTTAACAAACCATGAACTGTTTAAAAATTTGTTTTTGGAACGCAAACGGCATCCGCCAACATAAAAATGAATTAGAATACTTTCTTAAAAATAAACAAATTGATGTCATGATGATTTCTGAAACTCATTTGACCTCAAGAAATACGTTTAAAATAAATGGTTATATACTATATGATACCAAGGATCCACGAGATAGAGCTTGTGGAGGTTCTGCCATTTTAATAAAAACCCGAGTCAAACACTACCTAACTGAGCTACCTAAATAAGAGCGGAAGCGTTTTTTGTATGTCAAAACTTCTCATTTGCATACAATTTGTACGAAACAAACCATTAGAATGTGAATTAGAAACCACACGGCTGATAAATCTTATTTGACAGATCGCTATGTCGGTTTGTTTTATTGAAATTGTTTTTAAATAAAATTTTCATGTTTAAAAAAACGCTTGCCACTTTTGTTTAGGTTGTTCAGTAATGTGTGATCATCGTGAAGATTATCTCCAAGCAACGAACATTTGCGTTGAGGAATTAAATAGAAACCTAGTAATTTCATCGTTATACTCTCCGCCTAGATTTTCAATATCGGAGGACCAATATTATAAATATTTTAAATCATTAGGACCGTGTTTCCTAGCCTCTGGCGATTATAACGCTAAGCATACCTTCTGGGGGTCGCGACTTATAACGCCAACAGGGTCGTGTTTTATTTAACACAATTTCTAAAATGGATTTAAATGTGGTAGCGAGCGGACAACCAACATATTGGCCCACTGATCATAAAAAAATACCAGATGTCATCGATTTCGGCGTGGTTAAAAACATTCCCATAGAAACGATTCATGTTGAAGCCTCCCTAGAATTATCTTCCGACCACACACCTACAATTGTTACTATAATGAACCCCAATAGAATTGTACCTCCGACTGGTTACATAGCGACGACAGCTACGCAAATTAATTGGTTAAAATATAAAAAATATCTCAGTACCCATTGCACAGAAAATATTCCGCTCAGTACACCGGATTATGTAGATCGCTCTATTGACAATTTTGACAGTTTTCTGAAACTAGCTGTTCAACATTCCAGCAATACCCCCAAAAAAATTAAAAATACTAAAATATATTCTTCAGATGTCGAGCGGCTCTTGACTGAAAAAAGGAGAGTTCGAAGAGAGTGGCAACTTTACAGATCCCCGCAACTTAAGATTTTATTAAAAGAGTGCACAAAAAAGCTAAGAAAGTTACTGCAGAATCAGAAAACGGATTCTCTAGAAAAATATCTTAAGGAACTTGATGCAACTCCACAATCTGACTACTCATTATGGCGTGCAGCTAGAAATCTAAAAAGGCCAGTTATATCTAAGCCACCATTAAGAAACTTGAATGGTAATTGGGCAAGAAACGATATTGAAAAAGGAAATCTGTTTGTTAGTCACTTGAAAAACGTATTTAAACCAAATATATTTCACAATATTGCGGTCGAGTTACCACCTGTTGCTGCTAGAGCAGCTATTCCCCTCAGATTTGAGTTAAGAGAAATCGAAAAGGCTATTTGTGACTTAAACACTAAGAAGGCACCTGGTATTGATAAAATCAGTAATAAAATGCTTTTGGAGCTACCTCGCATAGCAAAGAAAATTATTCTTTTTATTTTTAATGCTATTTTACGCCTTGAATACTATCCTCAAAAATGGAAGGTTTCCTTAGTTACCATGATACCAAAGCCAGGTAAAGATCATACAAAAGTTGAGTCTTATAGGCCTATTATCTTATTATAAAATATGTCAAAGCTGTTTGAGAAATTATTAGTTTCAAAATTAACACCGATTTTAAGTGTAAATAGATGTATTCCAAACCATCAGTTCGGATTTAGAAGAAAACACAGCACAATCGAACAGACTCATCGAATAGTAAATGTCATAAGAAAAGCATTTGAAGAAAAGAAATATTGCTCAGCACTCTTCATCGATGTTTCGCAAGCTTTTGATAAAGTCTGGCATGAAGGCTTATTACATAAATTGAAGCAAAATTTACCAGCAAACACACATAAGCTGCTAGAAAGCTACTTAGTCGGTCGCCAATTTATTATTAAAGAAGGAAATTTCTTAAGTTCACCTCAGCCCATTGCCGCTGGAGTCCCACAAGGCAGCATCCTGGGCCCCCTATTATACTTAATTTATACTTCGGACATGCCAACAAGCAACTATACACAAACTTCAACATTTGCAGACGATACAGCTTTTCTAAGCGTCCACGAAAATCGTTATGAAGCATCGCGTTACTTACAGCATCATATATTTCAACTAGAAATATTGTTACGACAATGGAGGATAATGGTCAATGAGCAAAAATGCGTACATATAACATTCACTTTGCGCCGGGAATCTTGCCCCCCTATTACAATCAATAATCAAATAATTCCTCAACATTCGCATGTAAAATATCTCGGTATACATCTGGATCGGCGATTAACGTGGAAATGCCATATAGAGGCAAAATTAACTCAAATGAAACTAAAAGCCATTCAAATTCATTGGCTTATTGGAAGAAATTCTGTCCTTAGTCTCGATTGCAAGCTTCTACTTTACAACTCTATCTTAAAGCCTATCTGGTGCTACGGTATTCAACTATGGGGCACTGCCTCGGCCTCTAATATCGACAAAATTCAAAGGCGCCAAAATAAACTTCTTCGAATAATCACAGCAGCTCCCTGGAATGTTAAAAACTCAAACATTCATAAGGATCTCAATGTGCCATTAGTTAAAACTATGATTACAAAATATGCAATAAAATATTTAAAAAGGCTTGAACAACACCCAAATCCACTAGCTCGAAATATTTTAAATCATGGCGACCACACTCGCTTAAGAAGAAGAGACACTGCAGCACTTACCCAATTAGATGAGCGATAAACACCTATATAGGTGAACAGAACCCGTGATGAAGAAAATTTTGTCTGGCACTGGCAGGACATAAAATAACGTATTAGGTTAAGATTTGATTAATTATTGTTAGTTCATATTTAATATATGAAGATTCAATAAAAATAATGACAATAAAAAAAACGTACTTGCCATATATCTCCACCTCTTAGGAGGCTCCCATACAAATATGGCCGCTAAATGAAATTCTTATATTTGGCCCATGCAGCGCCTAGGATGCTCCTAGATGAGTCAAATGTATGACAAACCCCACTTAATTTTTCATCTTAATTATTTATTTCCAACATACCTACCCGCTATCTCCATTCCTTAACGGGGCTCCCATAAAGATTAGAAATATATCGAAGAAAAAGCTCAATAGCTGCCAAGGAATCGACCCTAGGGGGATAAAATGTATGACAGACCTCCATTAGTTTTTTGTTCTTAACATTTTCTTTAAATATACTTGCCATATATCTCTACCCCTTAGGGGGGCTCCCATACAAATATGGCCGTTTTAAGAAATTCTTAAATTTGGCCCCTGCAGCACCTAGGATGCCCCTAGATGGGCAAATATATGACCAACCCCACTTTATTTTTCATCTCAATCATTTATATATAACAAAGCTATCCGCTATCTCCATTCTTTAAGGGGGCTCCCATACAAAATGTTCAATGCAGACTAGAAATATATTGAAAAAAAGTCCCATAAATGCCCAGGAGTCGCCCCTAGTAAGATAAAATGTATGACCGACCTCAATTATTTTTTTTGTCCTTTACATTTTCTCGAGACTTAATACTTGCCCCTTATCTCCACTTTTTATGGGGCCTCCCATACAAATATTGCGTTTTATGAAATTCTAAAATTAATTAACTTTTGTGAATACAACCAAAAGTTGGTAACAGATTTTAATCATTTATGCCTTGTTTTGTTTGCAGCTTTGTTTTTGTATGTCTGCAAAAAATTAGAAAAAAACAAAAATTTCGAATTTTTTTTTTTTAATTATATTTCAAAAAGGACTGCTCGTATTAGAAACAAGTTTTTCTTTTCTTAAAGGAAATTTTATTGCGGAATTTCGTTTTT
This sequence comes from Pollenia angustigena, assembly GCA_930367215.1. Lineage (NCBI taxonomy): Eukaryota > Metazoa > Arthropoda > Insecta > Diptera > Polleniidae > Pollenia > Pollenia angustigena. The sequence continues at coordinate 232,196,170 of OV884060.1, forward strand.
TTTAGTAATTTCAATAAACTAAACCGTTTTTGAGTTACGCGAATATATGTTGTGCAACCTCAATTTTCGAAATAACGGTATATCTCGAAATCCAGAGCCAATCTAAAAAACGGCGGGTGCCCAGCTTGTCTCAAAAAAAGTGTTCATTTCTTGCACAGTGTAATTAACTCTAGAAGTAACAAAATTAATATGTCTGTCAAATATTAATATATTATCTAACCACAGGCCCAGACAGTGCATTCGGTCTACAAATTCAATTTTTCTACCATGAATATCAATATCTAAGTTTGGAACAGAAGAACCAAAAAATATAGCCTTTGTTTTAAGAGCATTCATATAAAGTCTATTACGCACCATCCAGTTTGATAAATTGGAAATGCAAAAATTTATCATTTGTTGGAAAACATTCTCAAACTGTCTTTCACCACTAAATAAAATCATTAAATCATCTGCATAAGCAAGTGGTATACATGACGTCATATTAAAATCCGTGAAAATATCATTGATATACATACTAAAAAGTAAAGGCCCAAGTACTGAGCCTTGAGGCACCCCACTTTTAACCGGTAAGACACCCGAAAACCTTCTTCCAATAGAAACGTATTGAAGTCCATCTTTGAGATAAGATGAAATGAGTTTGCATGCCGTAGGCGAGAGTCCAATATTATGAATACACTTGGTCAATACAATTTTATGATTTACCTTGTCGAAACTTTACTTTATGGCTACCGTTTGAACCCCCCCAATTATATAATAGCAAATTTTTGTTTTTTTATTGCTTAAAAAAAAAAATTAATAATCTTATCTATCTATATACATATATTAGAGCGACTCACCAAAAAAAGTGCTCGATGTACCCTCCTAAAAATAAACCTTGGACTTTTTTAAGATGACATTTTAAATATTTCGGCTCCAGCTTTGACCTCTCGTGAGCTGGACCAGTTTGAAAAAGGGTCTATTTTTGTATGTTTTGTTAATTTGTGAATCTGTTCCCTTACCAACATATACAATAAGCGTGACTACAAAATTGCAATTATATATATTCCAGAAGACCGTGTAAAATGCATCTAATATGCAAACACCTAAATTATTTACATACAAAGACGATGTACTTGGCAAAAGAAAAAATTTGATACCCATATTGCCCTTTATAAAACGAAGGGTTACACCCCATTGCATTTTTGTCAAAACGCGAACTAGCACGAATTTCAAAAAAAGCTGAGACACGTATTTAATTAAATCGACTAAATAATAAAACATGTTAATTTGGCACTTATATTACAAACAACCCCGAACAAAAAATTCAAAAACCGTTATTTTTACAGATAATCCGTAAGAAAAAAGGACATGGATGATCGTCCTTGGACAAATTGTATATACAGTTGGACGCGCCTTAAAAAAACCTTTCTTACGATACCCAATTTGTATATGTTGGTAAGGGAACAGATTCACAAATTAACAAAACATACAAAAATATACCCTTTTTCAAACTGGTCCAGCTCACGAGAGGTCAAAGCTGGAGCCGAAATATTTAAAATGTCATCTTAAAAAAGTCCAAGGTTCATTTTTAGGAGGGTACATCGAGCACGAATTTTGCTTCCATACAACTTGAGTCGCTCTAATATATGAGCCGTTTATTTTGAAAGTGGCATTAGTCACTTTTTCAAAAAAAATCGAGTTAATAATAAATAATAATAATAAATAATAATAATAAATAATAATAATAATAATACTGAGAAAAATATCATTATCATGATGTATCAAATACAAGTGAATCTTCTCGAAAGTTAGCATCCATATTTTTAAACGTGTTAAAACGCAAACCCTTAAATATCTCGACTTAAAAACCGAAATGACTAATGCCACTTTCAAAATAAACGGCTCATATATGTATATAAAAAGAAGTGTACACTTTGATGTCACCACTAACTGCGAAAACGGGTAGACCGATTTAAAAAAAAACGTTGGGGTACGTTGGAGATAGTCTGTAGATGGTTTATGTAAAGTTTGCATGAAATCGGCCCAGTGGTTCCGGAGATATGGCATTTAGATTTTCCTATATATTCCCATACAAATATCAACAAAATGCCCTCCATTTTGAACTCCTTCGAAACGGCTTGACTGATTTTTATGAAATTTTGTATATGTTATTGTTAGGTATGAGAATAGGTCGTAGAGTATATTTTTATCGCTAGAGGTCGCAAAATATGGCATAAGCTCTCCCTCCCTATATCTCATTAGCTAATCAACCTGTTTTCTTAAAATTTGGCATGCAGGCACTGTAACATTTGAAAGAAAATAGGGCAAGAGGAGTAACAGCTTCCCCTCCCTATATCTGCTTAATAAATCGACCGATTTTCTTAAAGTTTAGCAAGAAGATAGTGTAACATCTGGAAAGAGCTAAAGCCTAAAATTTTTATTTATGGCTTGAAATAGGGCAATAGAGGTAAAAGCTCCCCCTCCCCAATATTTTAAACTAATCAACCGGGTTGCTTAAAATTTGGCATGCAGACACTGTAACATCTGAAAAAAATAGGGTATAGGATGTGAAATAGGGCAAGAAGGGTAAAAGCTCCCCCTCCCAATATCTTCTTGAAATTTCGCAGGCAAATAGTGTTACTGCTGGAAAGTACTATAGCCTATAGTTTTTATTATTTAGGGCTTGAAGCAGGAGGGGTAAAAGCTCCCTTCCCTGTATCTTCTTAACTAATCAACCTGTTTTCTTATAATTTGGAATGCTGACTCTGTAACATCTGAAAGCGAAAGAGCATGAAATAGGCCAAGAGGAGTAACGCTCCCCCTCCATATATCTTCTTAACTAATCAACTGTTTTTTTTTTAAATTTGGCATGCAGACACTGTTACATCTGAAATAAATAAGTTATGTGGCAAAACAACGTTTGCTGGGCCAGCTAGTTACATATATTTTTTAATTTTCTTATTTAAAGAGCAGTTTTTTCCATAAAATCTGTTTTTCTGTAAGTTGTCAGGTTTTGTAAAAAATATGGCAACACTGGTTGCAATATATATTGCAAAAATGTTTGTACGTATTTAAATTGTATGTAGGTATGTACATAAGTTAGTATGTATGATCAATACGATTATATGACTTACCGCACAAAAATTGCGTTATTTCACCTTCTTTGGTCGATTGTATTATATCCAAATCCATTGTGGTTAACTTAAAATGTTTTGTTCTTTATTAGTACGTTTTTTTATTATTGTTTTATATTAACTTATTTTTAGTATATCACCTTTAATTAACATAAAGTTGTTAAAAAAAAACATTTAGTTTAAGTTTTTAATTCGATTTAAAAAGTATTTCAATAATACACTTGCACAAAAATGTATGAACCCATGTACAGATTATATGTATGAATATTTAGATACGTGTGTATGCGTGTTAATGTATTTTCACACGCTTATTTAAATTTGAAAACAAATATTATTTTGCTATTAGATATCCTAAAGTATATGTATGTATTTACGATTCGTACGGATGGTATGATATAGACCCAGCGGGAAAAAGAAGGAGTAAGGAGGCCTTCCAGAAGGCCTCTGTACCCCTTCTTTTGGATAAACAAGCCCTTCTCGCTCCATTCCATACTCATATCTTTTTTACACGCGTTGTCATTGCGGAGAAGGCCTTCCGCTTTCCTTTCTTCCCCAGAGCTTCTTAAAGGCCTTCAAATAAATGGCTTTTAGAAGGCTTTCCAGAGAATGACTGTCAAAAGGCCTTAGCAAAAAGGTTATCTTGAAGGGTTTTTAAGAAAGGTATGGTAAAAGGCCTTTCAATTAATGGCTCTTAAAAGGCCTTTCAGACCATCCTTATACAAATGTATTAAAGGTCATATTGAAGGGCTATCAGTCTAAAACATTAAGGAATATTTCCTTACAAATGAAATTAGAAGACTGAAAAGGTTTCATGTACATATTAGATGTGATACCTATTTTTTTATTGAAATAATTAAATTTGCTAAATATTGTAAAATAGATTGCAAATAAAAGTTTATAATAAAATAAAACTTTTAAAAGCACAAGTACCTATCTTCCTTAATGAACAAAACTCAACTAAAATGATTAACATTTTTGTTTTTATTTTGTATTTTAATATGCACCTACTTTGTTACTTTGTTTTTATAACGGGATCTGAATTCTTTCGCTTTGGCGAAAAAGACAAAACAAAAAATTTTACTCTTTCTCTTTTCAACTTCAACTAAAATGATTTACAACATATGTTACTTTGTTTTTGTAAAGGGATCTGAACTCTTTTGCTTTTGCTTGTGCAAAAAAACAAAACAAAAAATGTTACTCCTTCTTTTCTCGCTTCTTTTATACCAAAGAGCCGAGGCCTTCTATAAGGCATTCCTTAGCAGTTACGTAAGAATAGTAATTAAATCAAAACTTTTTTAAGCAGGCCTTTAAAAAGGCCTGAAGTAAGAAGGTCTTCTGAGTTTTCCCGCTGGGGATATGCATTAGTCCAATGGTATACGGCAATTAGTATTTGCCGTCAAATTAAAATTAACACTGACTAAATTGTTCACTCTTTACGATTTAATTGTCGAATGCGACAAAAACATTGTCTAAGAGACGAACAGAAATTAAAGAAAGTCATTTGAATACATTAAAAACTCTTGTTTATTTTATTTACATAATTGGCCTCCTGCAGCGCCACTTGTTCTGAGATCCCAAAAATATGGTAAATATTAAATTTTTGTTTTGTTGCATTGTTTTTATTTCATACTAATATACATACAATTATGTTTGTTGTATGTGTTAAACGTCAATTAAAATCAATCGGTAATAAGGTGATATAATCTACTAGATGCCTACACGGAAAGAAGTTTATGTTCTAAAGTTATCAATTTCGTTTTTTAAAACAAGAAAATCCAAAATCTTAAAATAATTTCTTGATTTAAACAAATTTTGTTCGTATTTTTTTTATTTATGTACCTATATACAGTTATTTTCGGTTAATTGAGCCCCGCTTAATTGAGTTTCCCGTTTTATTGCACTTAAAATCATGTAACGAAATCATTCAGTTTAACTGTCTATGTAAAAATACCCGTTTAATTGAGTTCCGTTTAATCGCGTCACCCGATTAATTATTTCGTAAAATAAGACCGCATTGCGAAAAACAAGAGCAATTGTTTCGGTTAATTGTTTCCGTCTACTTAATGTGTTTTTGCTCCACCAACGTAAAAAAATTATTTTGTGGCAAGAAAGATTGTACGATAATCGTTCCTGATTTTTATTTTGTTTTAAAAAACCTAAACCATTTTTTAACTTATTAAATATAGAAATGAGTTTTATTTTCTATCTACACATGGGTGACGAAAAATTCTTAGAATTGCGTCAAATTCTGCTATGTCGGTTTCAAACATACGTGAAAAAAGTGGAGTCAGTGCCAGTCTAAGAACAGTGCACCATATTTTAAAGTCGTGCTTGTACAAAGTCCGACGAAAACTGCAAAAAACCACCACTTAATGAAAAACGCAAATCACAACGTCTACAGTTTGCCAAAAATACAATGACATGGTCCGAGAAATGGTTAAAAACTGTATTTTCCGATGAAAAAAGTTTAATATTGATGGTCCCGACGGGTATAACTATTACTTTCATGACCTAAATAAAGAGGAATTATTTTTGAGCTGCAGATACAGGCGAGAGGGCGGAATAATTGTATGGGGTGCCATTTCGTATTATGGTAACATAGAATTGGCTTTTGTATACCACAAAATTACTGCAACGACTTTGGAGAATCATCAAAGGATGCAATAACGGAAGCATGAAGTTCAATTTCGCTAAATTACTTAGTTATTATACAAGTCGATGCCAAATCTCATTTTTGAGGTTATTTCTAAAAATGGTGGCAGTACTCATTACTAATTGAATGCTAGAAGATAATAACTTTAATTTTTATAACCTAAAATTTAAAAATAAATCACAGTTTGCTTAGTTTTAAAATATTCCTTATTCAAGTGACACACGTAATAGTACCACAGAAATACAAGTCTTAAAATAAATGCATAATTTTAGTATAATAAAAATATGTATATTTTTTATTTCTTCAGGAAAATGAAGCCAACAAACACCTTGAAATTTGGTTGTGCAAAAAATTATTTTTTTTCTGAACTTTAGTTTAGGAGATATACTTAATTAAAATCAAAAAATTAAACCATACTTTAAAAAAAAAAATTATATTTTAAATATACTTAAGCTACGGTCACACTTACTTATTAAACATTTGACCAAATAAGCATTAGCCACTACTTTCGTTAATAGTCAGTGAGATTTAAAACAGTTTAAATATCATAAAACAAAGCTTATTATACTGCTAGATATGGCAAAAAACTGTTTTTGATAAGATGTGGTGTTATAATCAAAATAAATATTGGAATGAAAGAAAATTATATATGAGCTTGCCTGTTGGTCACGTCTTTTTCGTCAAATATTTGTCAAGTGTGACCGTAGCTTTAGGCTCGCTTTCACAACTTACCGATAGCTAAAAGTAGACTTTAACCAGTCTTACAAAATGTGTTCCATTACTAAAACTTTAATTTAACCTCATGTGAGTGATAAAGTAAATTAAGGTTCATCCTATCTGGTAGGTTAAAATAAAGTTGTAGTCATGGAACACTTAATATACGGCCGATAAAATCCTACCGTTAGCTATCGGTAAGTCGTGAAAACGGGCCTTAATATTTGAGATGGTTTTTTCTTATATGTATTTGTAAATATAAGATGAATGAAAAAAATAGCAGCAGTGGAATGTAGCAATCAGTCCTTAACTAGTCGTAAGCAATCACTTAGCAAGAAATAAAAAAAAATTAAGGTAAAAAAAGATCCTAGCAATCTGAGCCTTAAGGTTTTGTTAGAGTGAGAAAAAATACGCAATTCATACGGCAAGACATTCCAGCAACAATTTTCTTAAATAAAGAAAAATTTTGCTTAAACCAAGCCGCACAAATATTTAATATAAAATTTTTGGTTTGGACGAGAATCATGAAAAATTTTTTTGGTTCAAGCCATATTTAGCAAATATTTCTTTTCGTCTGTTTACTGCTTTTATATAGAAAATTACGTGTGGATTTTTTCCAAAATGCAAAAAATATAAATTTCGAGTTAATACACTATTTTTGAACAAGTGCGATATAGTTATAAAGCTTTTACATAAGATAAAGTAGTTAAAAAATAATTTAAAAGATTTTGTTATTCGTGCTTAATTCCCAATTTTTATTCTTGATAAAAACACTGAAATTTATTGTTGATGGGATAAGCTATTCCTATGCGCATTTCACTGGTTGCTTAGGCCAGACCGTCGGGAAACTTCATCCAAAGATTTTAGAAAAACTAAAGATATTAAACCAAATAAAACTGTTAAGTGTTAAAGGATTAAATGCAACAGTTCTACTTGTAATAATATCAAAGATTGAACAAAAACATCAACAATAAACAGTGAGTTTATCATTTCTTACATTCCCCACTACAATTGGTTGAAATTCTTCCAACATTAATTGTAGTTGTAAGTAGGTTAAGAAAAAAATTACTTTGATAAAAAACAGGCAAGTGCACGGCTTTAAAAAAAACTAAAACTGGCAACACTTTATTATTTAAAGCAGGTTGTTTTTGTTTTTATTTTGTTTTTTCTTAACCTACTTAGAACTGTTGCATTTAATTGTTAAACGCTTAACAGTTTTATTTGGTTTAATATCTTTAGTTTTTCTAAAATCTTTGGATGAAGTTTCCTGACGATCTGGCCTAAGCAACCAGTGAAATGCGCATAGGAATAGCTTATCCCATCAACAATAAATTTCCGTGTTTTTATCAAGAATAAAAATTGGGAATTAAGCACGAATAACAAAATTTTTTAAATTAAAGTTTTGTATTCCCAAAAATTACTTTGATAGTAATTAAAAAATTTAAAAATCAGGCTGTAAAAAACCGAAACAAGATTAGAAAACAAAAAGGGTTTTCGAAAAGATCTAATAGCGGTTGTAAAATTACAAAATCTTGAAACCTGTCTTGAAAATTATTGAAAAGTGTTTCAAATATTTCGGCACACAGAAAATATTATTTTTCCAATTCAAACAAAAAATTTGTAGAATCAAACAATTTTTTGTCTAAAATCGGTCCTACAAACAAATTCGCATATTCAAACAATTTGTTTGCATTTTGTTTATTGAAAAAACGCCGATATTTTCAAACAAATAATTTTACAGAATCAAACAAAAAGTTTACTGAAATTCATATAAATTTCAAACAAATAATTTTGCTGAATCAAACAAAAAAGTTTTGGCACAAGCAATGACGCGCACACAAGCAAGCACTGTTGGCGAAGATGAAGCAGAGCAGAGCGGCCGGCTGGCTTTGAGACACATTTTTTTGTTGGAATAATTTTTGAACGAAGTCATATTTATACTCACAGTGTTTTTCTTCATCATTCACTGTTGCTTTATCCTTTCCTTTACTAATGAAGAAGAAATGTAACCAAAAACGGCGGCAGACCGACTCGATATGTTTTCCGCCATCATTCTATTTTTGTATTTGATGTATTTAAACAAACTATTTGAAAAAATTGAATACGGGATTTTGTTTTTTTTTTACCAACTTTGAAACCAACCAAAAATTTATTTTGTTTCTTATAATGTGTTTTTTCTGTTGTTTAAAAAAATGAAACGTTTTTTTTACCTGCTATTGTTTTTGTTGTTTTTTTTACTACAAACCTCGTCACGCTATTTTATAATTTTTCTTATTGCTGTACTTTTTTAAAGCGTCCAAAAGTAGACTGCATGTGATTTTTGTTGTAGTTCTTATATTTCACATATAGAAGTGTTGCTTAGTGCTGGTTCACACAGGTCAAGTTTACTTGAACAATTTTATTTAAATTTTCTTTTGAACTTGCGTTCACGTTCATGCACAAAATTAATTTTTGTTTTTTTTCCTTCAACTTTGTAGCTTTTTATTATATTACGGATGAAAAAAGAAAATAAAAATACCAAACTGACTGGTACGGTCAAGTATGTACCCCTTTCCATTCTCTTTACCCCTCTCTCCTAAAAGCTCAAGACTTGAAGCGTCAAACTTGACCTGTGTGAACCAGCACTTACAATCAATAAAAAAATGCAAAAAGACGCCAACATTAAAGAGCGTTAAATATTTCATACAAAATTATGAAAACTTCAAACCAATAGCGCCCTTATTAAATTTTTGAAGAGTTGTCCACATTTTTGTTGGTTAAATAAAAATCAAACAAAAACATTGATTGAATCAGTAAAAAAATTTGTAGAAATCAAAAAAAAATTTCAAACAAGCGTTTGTTTGAAAATAATTCGGCAATAATTATTTCTGTGCAGTTTTAACTTGGGGAAAAATTAGAACCTGCTGTCACATTTGCTTTTATCTGTATAGGATTACACATAAATATATTGATAATTACGATTTGAAACTGATTTAAAACAAATAGACACCGCGCCTGTCCTTGACGAAACGCATTGCAGGCGTCCAATTTTGTTTCTCTTTTTCGAATAAAATTAACAATGTTGACCTCCAAGCAGTGTTGCCAATTTAGCCATTTAGTAGCTAGATTTATCAATTTTTCACCCTGTTTAGCCATTAAAAATTGAGCCATTTTTTAAAGCCTTTTTTCAACTTGTTTAGCCACAAAAATTTGTTTGCCCTTTTTCTTTTATATGAATAATTTTTAATTTATTATAAAAATTTATAAAAGTAAAATAAACATTTTTAACAATTAAAACTCCTTTAATTTCAATCACAACTTTTACAAATGTTGAAAATCGCTATAAACAATGATCATGAAACATCTTGCAAAATAAAGGAACAGTATTCCAATATTAAATTTATAAAATGGATTAACACAAACATCGGTGTTTCTTTGTAGTTGCAAGTATTTCAACAAAGAGATGCAGGCGGCAACACATTTTTTTAGAAATTTCAGAATTGACTATAAGGTTTCTCTCACTTCCATGGTCTTATGCTGAAGTAGAGAGGGTATATATAGCCAAGTAAACATCGTTAAAAGTAATTTGAGAAAAAAAAGGTTACATTTAGCAACCGTAAATTAGGTTTTATCAATTAGGTAAATATTTTTACCATAAAAATAAAATATTTATACCAACACCAAAGTATTGGAGAGGGAACTATGCGTTTATGCTAATGTTTGTTACACCTTAAAATATTGGTCCTAAGCCCACCTTTACGTATACCGATAGATAAAATCACTTTCTGAGTCAATTTAACGATGTTTGTCCGGTTGGCTGGCTGTCCATGTAAACATTGTGCCAAAATACAGGTCGCAAATTTGCAGATAATTTAATAAAATGTGGTACATAGGTTCTAATGTCGTCGTGGTTGACCGACTATACTTTCTTACTTGTTTTTAATTGTAGATCTGGACTCAAAAGGTGTTGGGTAAATGTTGTCGTGATTATGATTTACCTTAAAATTATTTAAAAGAATAGGCACGAGTGATTCCTATGAGGTCAACATAACGACATCGAATTTATCGATGATTTCATTTTTTAAATATCTATCAAAATATTAATTTACGCTTATTCTTATTTAACAAATTGATCTTAATTACAGTATCATCGTAAAAAACTTTAAATGAATTTTTTCAGTTTTGTTATTGAATTTTAATGAGTTTTTAGCCATTTTTAGCCCATTTTTTTCCGTAAATTTAGCCATTTTTGGTCACAAAGTTTTGGCAACACTGCCTCCAAGACACCGATTGTTGCTGGTTTATCCATGGTGGAATAAACAGGTGGCAGCACTACGCCAGATGACGATTTTTTGCTCTTGCATTGTTTGTAGAGTTGGGCAAAATCGTTCCTTTTGTGGAATCGTTCCGACCGATCCGAAAGATCAAAGGAACTAGGTCGTTCCTTTCGTTCATCGTTCCGCTTTTTACTTTGAACAATGAATGAACGAGGAACGAAAAAACTTCTCTGTCGTTTGTTAAAACGTCAACAATCAAATAGTTGTTATTGTTTGTTTTTATGTTGTGGCGTAACAACTACCTACATACATAAGAATTATGTATATTTTAAAATGTTTGTAAAAAATAATAACAAATAATATCAGTGGCATATTGCTAACATTAGTAATTGATTTAATTAGACAGTTTTTAAATGCCACGACAAAAATACACAAAAGTTGGCAACATTGATCAATACACAAAAAATAACCCTACAAAAATACATGTGATCATCCAATGGATTGCAATTGCGGAACGAGGAACGACAAAAAATGAACTATTGAAAAAGTCCGCACCGTTCCTTTTAGGGAATCGTTCAATGGAACTAGGTCGTTCCGGAACGACACAACTCTAATTGTTTGTCTAGGTTTATGTCAAAGTTTTGTTTATGTTTACAAAAAGTCCACGTTTTGTGCTGTGATTATTGTATTTTATTAAAGTTTTTGATAATTTTAAATTAAAATAAATAAGATATTGACCATAATTAAATAAAAATTGGCCAAAAATGTATTTATTTCATCACTTTCTGCGGTACGCTTTGATTTTTGTTTAAAGTATTTTATGACTTAAACGGTGATGTAAATCCCATTTTTGTTGTAATGTTGTATTTGTTGCCGTAACGATGCCACCTGCTTATTCCACCATGGGTTTATCAGCATTCACCACTGACTTCACAGCCCTACGGAAAACAATCAATAAGTGTCACTCGTAAAACTGCTCTAAGTGGAGAAGCAGCTCGCGCTTTTTGTCATTATTTCTTAAGGGCAAACAGGTCGTTTTTGTTTGTCTGCTTTTGTTGCGTTTTGCGGTGTCACCCCGCATTGGTTAGTGTTTCGGCGTCGTATAACTGTACCGAGTTACAGTTTTTGCGGTATCTGCATTAACTATATGCAATCGTTTTTAACCTCAATTTGAGGTTTTGTTTGGTGGAGAACCATTTATAACTCATGTGACTGGTGGAGAACCAATATAACTCAGACGTTTTACTGGTGGAGTACCAAGAAAAAAACTCAGAAGATTACTGGTGGAGACCAATATACTCTGGAGCGGATTCTGGAAGCTCTCGCCTTCCTATTCGAAGGTTTAGGTCGAACGAGGACTTTGCGGTTGAGGCTCCTAAAATTTGTGTGATACCCTGGCAATATAACTATGATTAGTTCGCCAAAAAAATTTTAGTTTTAAGAAAGCAAAAAAAAAAAAAATCAATAAGTGTCACATCGCACGACACAGTTTATTTTCTCTAAATCAACACATCGCCTTCATTTGTGAAAAAAGTTGCTTCATTTAAATCAAGAAGTCACTTTTAAGTTGCGAAAATCGATGGCTGATTTTCAAAGCATATTTTGATAATTTGGTGGCGTTGTTCAAGAATGAATCTATTCATGATGATGTGCCTGTTCAAAAAGTGAAAATAGTCTGACAGTTCGTTTGACAGCTAACCATTCCTAAGCTCTATGGGGCTAAAAAGCATCCATTATAAAGCAATGGCAAGGAACATTTTAAACCTTCCCAAGATATATCAACAAAATGTGGAAGTTAAACTCATTGTTTTAGCAGTTTTATTTTATGTTTTATTAATTTTTTTTTAAGTCTTTAATGCAGTGAAGGGCACACACATACTATCCCATTTATGCTTGTGTTGACGAAATAACAACAAAGCAACTGTCAATTTAAATAAAATTAACAGTTTGACTAATATTGATCGTGTTTTAATGAGTTTGTTGTGTTTTTGCTTCTTTGTAAATGTCTTTTTATTAAATAAAACTAAAATTTTATATCGGGTGTAATTTCATTTAAATCGGGTAATTTTGCTTCATCTCAAGACTTAAACTATTTTGGAAATCATTTTAAAACAGGCTGACGTATATTTTAAGGGGTGTGGCAACAAAATCACTTTTTGGTGAGTCAAACTAATGTGTATGTACATATGTACATGTACATTCATTGTATGTACTTATTGAATAAAAATATTACTTTTTAAAGTTTTTTTTAACAAAAGAATAAATGGGTAGCTAATTCTTTTGGTGAGTCAAGAAATTAAAATGTAGATACTGCATACGATTTAAATTCATTTTGCTTGAGTAGAGTGAAATACAGCTTTAATTGTACTAAATTAAAATGATGTCAAAAGTCAATTACAAGCATTTTAAGTTGCTATAATGTACGAATAGGAATTGAAATAATGGTAAAGTTTTGTATTAAATGAAATAAATTTGACTTGTTTGTTTTGCAATTATGACGATTTTGGTAAGCAATTTTATTTGTTATCTTAAATTTCAAATTTGTTTTCTTTTTTAAGCTCACAAGCACATTTAAAAATTACAATCAATAAAAATTTTGATTTTATTTATTATTTTTTTTTTTTTTTTTTTTTGGTATTTAACTAAACAGAAAAATCTGCTAAGAAGTTTTGTCTCTGTTTTACGCCCGTATTGGTTTTATATTCACTGATAATAATGTAGAAAGTATATATGGACGTATCTGTGGCAAAAAGGAAAAAGTTCTTAAGTTGAATTAAGCGAAGTTTTAGAAAATGGCACCTTTGAGATCTTCACGTCCAAAAGTACACATGGGCGAAGTGCAATAACATTTGAAATAAAAACTTTAGTTTACTTCCGTTCTATGACATTAGAAATAAAAGCGTAAACAAATATAACCTCAGAAAAGGGATGATGATATTAGAATAAGAGTATTTTAAAAAATCGTCTTTAAAGTTTAAAATAGCTTTTCTACAAAACTAAAATATATTTCTATTTGTTCGTTTTTGTGTTCCTTTTTTGTACCAAAAAGTAACCTCTGTTAGTGCTGGTTCACACAGGTCAAGTTTGACTCTTCAAGTCTTGAGCTTTTAAGAGAGAGGGGTAAAGAGAATGGAAAGGGGTACATACTTGACCGTACCAGTCAGTTTTGTATTTTTCTTTTCTTTTTTCATCCGTAATATAATAAAAAGCTACAAAGTTGAAGGAAAAGAAAACAAAAATTAATTTTGTGCATGAACGTGAACGCAAGTTCAAAAGAAAATTTAAATAAAACTGTTCAAGTAAACTTGACCTGTGTGAACCAGCACTTAGATTCGTACCCACTTTTGCCTTTCAATTCCTTTCAATTTGCAATACACTCTTACTTTTTTACTAACACACTTAAACTTTTTAAATTGGCCACGAGATGGCTTTCAATTTCACCTTTCCATTTGTTTGGCAATTTTACTTTCAATTTAACAGCTGAATACAAGTTTGTCTTTTTAAATTGTGTTGTTGACATCTTGGAAGTTAATTGCTTACAAATTGAGTGCACAGCGTCACAGCTTTCAATTTAGACTATCAAGAACAACTTGAACGTGTAGCGCAGGGTTAGGACATTGCATGTTGAATTTTAGTTGTAGAACCAAAAAGTTAAGAAAGAAATTAAATTTCTCGTATTTCCCCTTTTTGGTACTGTTCTCTCCCCCATTGAAGTATCAAAAAAATGTGAGCATATCTAGCGCAAAGTCTTCTTTTTGTAACCTTACTCCAGCAAGCAAATCAGCTTGTATTTTGGGTCCTACAATTGTATTTTTTTGGAAAAAACCTAGAGAAATTTATCTAAGATTTTTACAGTGCGTGGATATGACCGTAGATATGAAAAAAAATTTTAAAATTCCCAATTTTTCATATTTGATAAATACACTGAAATTTATTGTTGAGTGAAGGAAAGCTAGCTTCAAAGCGCACTGGTTGGTTAGGCCAGATCATTAGGAAACCTTTTCCTAAGATTTAAGAAAATCTAAAAATATTATCTAAAACAAAAATATATAAAACGGAAAAGGCAAAACAATTAAGAACTCTTTCTCCTCTGTATGTTAACCGATTTGAACAAAATATACACGATTTGAAATATATTTAATTACAGAAATGCACAATATATATTTTATTTAAATATGTTCAATACTTTCTGAGTTATAAGCGTTCGAATTTGCTGCTAACACATATTCAGAACACAAAAATAAAAAATTTGTTTTTTCCAATTGAAGCACAGCCGCGAATAACGTTGTAAAAGCCACTGTTTGCAAAATAAGTTTTTTTTGCAAATTATAGTAACATTACTCTCTTACATTGTTTAAATCTCATATCATCCAAAACTATGCACTTTAACCTCTTCAAAATGTAATTCAGCCAACGAAAGAACGTTGTAAGTTACTAAAAAAAATTATACAATCTAATGGTCTTGCAAATTGGAATAACATTTTAAATTCCGCTTGCGTAGTGAAAAAACGTTTTTAATGACATCGCGATTGTGGATATGAAACGTTTTTCCACTAAAAAAAAGTTATAAACTGCAAATTTGCATGTTATTTTTAATTCAAATTTCTTGATATTTTGCATACAAGTTTTTATTATCACTAATATTGATAATCTAAAAAATAATTTTAAAATACATAAGTAATCCTGCCTTTTAAAAACGTTTTTTTTTGCTCTCCTGTGCTTCAATTATCAAATAATATAAAAATAGGGTAAACCCGTTTTCGTTGTCGTAATCTATCAAGTCGTTTTTGTAAGAGATTTAAATAATACACAGCCAGTTTTCTTTAATCTGTTACGAAAAACGACTTAATCGATTACGACAACGACAACCGGAATAAGGCTGAAGCAGCCTTACCAGTTAGACAGGCGCGGATTCAGGGGGGGGGGGGGGAAATAGGGAAATTTCCCCCCCGTAAATTATAAAAATATGTTTTGTTAATTCCGATAATACAAGAATTCCCAATAATAACATTTTTTTTTAAATCTACAAAATTTTTGGAAATCCCAGCAAGTTTTTTTTTTTTTTTTTATGGAATCTCTAACGAAATTTTCAATAAGCATCCATATCTTAATCCTAATAGTTATTTATTAGATATTTCCAAAGAAACATCTAGTTTACCGTATTCAATTACTTATTAAGTACATTCAATCCCAGCAGGTGCCATCTAAATCCAAAGACTGAACGTTTGCCTTGATAATGCGTGCGGTTGAATTATTAATAAGCCTTAGTAAATGCAATATTTATGTATGTATGTGTTATATGAATCAAAATTCTATTCGATAATTTTTGACGAAAGCACGGATTTGTTGGGGAAAAGCCAGATTTCCTTATCTTTAAGATATTTCAACATACAATAAAAAGTTTTTAGGGAAGAGTTTATTGGCTTTGTTGTAAACGCATTTGAAGAGGCTTCCAAAGATGTTGATGACGTTGATGTGTCAATTTATGCGAAGGCACTATCATCAATAGTTCTTAAAGCTTTGACAAATTTTGCCCCTGACCTAAAAAATTGTGTAGAATATGGAACAGATGGGCGTCCTCCATTGTCAGCAGAAAATGGAGCTGTTCAGAATTTCTGGAAAAGCGACAAATGCGAAACCAAAGCCTTGCTATTCCCATAAATCGAACCACTCAATTTCTAAAAGCAATAAAGTGCCATTAATATAAAAAGTTGTATCATTTGTTAAAGAAACGACAAATTTTTTTAAATATAATCATCCTAAGCGAAAAACAGTTTTAGCATTATGCGTCTTTGCAACAAGTGTACATCATATAGTAGAAGCTTTGGAAAAAATATATGAGTGGAAAGGCAGTAACTCTACCTTTATATTAAGGAACTCACTTAGTACTTTTGCATTTATTTGCGGAATATACATATTAAGTGTGATACCTATTGTAACACAGCCACTTAGTATCATTTTACAAAAGCAACATATATTTCTTATCTTAATTTTAATCATGTGCATTGAAGAAAAAAGAAATAAAGCCAGAGAACAATTTAAAGCGATTTTTTAAAAAGTTAAAGTTATTTGCATTCAAATCGAGGTTCCTATCGAAAATAGAAGATTTGAACGAAATAATCACATCCAAAATGTTAAAGATTACTACCGAGTTGTAGGTTACATTCCTCTTATGGAATTTATTTTAGAAGATCTCATAACAACTTTCCCAATAGATATCCCAAATGTATTGAACATACCTAAACTTCTACCTCAAAGTGTAATCAAGTCATAGATACAAAACTGTTAAAACCACAACTAGCTGATGAGCTGATTATATTTATATTTTATTATATTTGATAAAAGAGATAAACACCAACTAAGATCTAAACTTGAGCCTGATATATCAGATAACGTTGTAGATGCTTTAATAAACTGTGATGAAGATATCTACCCAAATCTAAGAAAAATATTTAAAATTTTCGTTTCAATGCGCGGCAGTAAAGCTACGAGCGGGAGGTCATTTCCTACCCTTCGTCGAATAAAACCATGGCTCGGATCAACAATAACAGAAGATAGACTGTACTGTCTAAATTTGCCTCACAAGGAAATCATAAATTGTTTATTTAAAAAGATTAATGTATATTGAGCTGATCTTATATTTTATTTAACCTTTTTGTTGAGTTTTTTTAATTAGGTTAATGAATTTTTTTGGACAAAATTTCTTCATTCCACCACGCGATGGGCAATTTAGTATTGATAATGAAAATAATTTTTTAGGCCATTTTGGTCAAAAAAGTTTCCGCACCAAATGCAATTTCTAAAGCTCCTCAAAAAAAATTTTTTTTTAATTTCTTTAAAGCTATTTTTTTGGGTTTAATGAAATAAATTTTAAGTTTAAAGTGCGAGGTGATTTACATAATGGAAAAATATCTTGTGCAACTTTAATAGCTCGTTCCGCGCATATATTACTAGGTTGCTGAAAATTATCACTGTTTCATATATCCGCTAAACAACTCATCTATCACAACATCTATCATTTGCCATTAAAATTAAATTTATTAAAAAAACCGCGAAATAGAGTCGCGATTTTTTTTGCGCCCCTCTTCCGTACAAATGGTAAGATCTTGTTATATTCTTGAAATTATTAGAAAATTAAAATTATGTAATTAAATGTTAATTTTGTATAGTAACGAGAAAAATTGAAATTCAAAACTTAATCGCGTTTGGAGCGGAAACTTTCTTCACGATCGCGAAAAAGTAATACAGCATTTATTAATATTTTTCACAGTCTATACGGCTATGCGATGAAGAATTTGATATTCGAAAAATATCAAAAAGTACTTACCCTAATACACATATTGCTTTTAATAAACTTTTAAAAACAAATTTTTTACTTTTTTGTATAATACAAAATTTCCCCCCCCTAAGGCTCAAGCTGGATCCGCGCCTGCAGTTAGATATACTATATTTTCTTCATATTAAAAAAAAAAAAAAAATATGGCTGAGTTTCGACCATTAGGCAAACACTTGTACAGATAAAACCTTACAGCGAATAATAATTATAAACACTCAAAGTCTTACTTGTAACAAAAATTTTGAGTTGACTCTTTTTAGAGGAACCAAGTGCATACATATCGAGCCTTTGGTGCAATACCGTAGTAATTCAAAAAATCGTGAACTGAGAAAAATGCATTTGAAGTTTTCAGCCATCTTTTTAATAGTAGTTCCGTTTACTTAAGTTATTTTTTTTACAAGTTTTTTAATAAAGAGGAATGTTTTGTAATTAAAAAAAGGTGAAAAATTATTAATAATATTAAATATTTTTTTTATATTAATATAAATATGGTTGAAAATAGCAATAAAAACATTTTTAGCTGTAAAATCTGAACAGTTAGAGATAGAACCATAATCGTTTTTTCTTTAGATAGATATTTTCCCAAAGATCATTTATGCATACCCAGCTCAAAAAATTCAAATTTTGAGTTACTACGATCTTGCACCAAAGGCTCGATATGTCAATGAATGGATAAAAATGATTTGAAAAAATTAGGAACGATGTTAACCCCTTAAACGTTCGAGTTTCGAAAAAGTACCAAATTTATATTCGTATTTTTTTAAGATAAGTTAAAAATTTGGTATAATCTTTATATCTACATATGTTTATTTCTTCAAAAGTAGATGGGGTTTAATCCCTAAAAGGGCCAAAATTCAAAAAAGTAACAGATGCCTGTCTGCTTATTTTTTTTTAATAAACAACTTAAATATTAGCGGTATTCACACCGAGCTTGTTAGTTTGTAAGTCGTTAATCGTTACTTTTTTACACGCATTTTGTTTTTGTATATTTAACGCGCTACCGGATTAGCATTTAACAAATTAACGACACGGCACCCCTGATAAAATAAGTGTTAGTTGGTAACTCACTACTTACCGTCAGCAAACGTTATTTGTGTCAAAGCATGAGTAATTAAAGGCCATGTCAGATAAAACTTTTGCTTCGCTTTGCGTCAGAGATTCGCTTTGACATTTAAGATGAAATATACATACTTATACGAAACATGTCACATAAAGAACTTTTAACGCAAAGCGAAGCGAAAAGTTAGGCAACTCTCATCTTTTTGCGTGCTTTGACAATCTACTAGTAGAAATTTTTTTTGTTTATTTTTTTTTAACACACAATGCGTGAGTGTTGTCAAAGTGTTTATTGTGACATACACCTTTTGCGTTACGCTTTTCAGTCAAAGTTAGAAACGTCACGCAAAGCGATAAAGTTTTATCTGACATGGCCTTAAATGGTTTAAAATGTTTTTTTTTAACATTTTCTCGTGGCATGTTTTATATTTTCCAGAATAATAAATTGTGTCAGAACAATAAATCTGTTGTTTTACTACGAAAGTAGGGGTTTTTCCCGTTTTCCCGTTTTCCTTATTATATTTCCCGTTTTCCCGGGATTTTTGTTGCGGGATCCCGGGAAATAAAAAGTTCTTCATAGTTTCAGACAACAGCTATTTTTACTCTGAAATTTAGTTTTATTTTCTCTAAAAATTAGCATCTGTGGATGGGTTGTCGATTTGATCAATTATAAGAAATGTGTACAAACGTAAATCAATGTCTCCTGCGGCAATAAATCTATTAAAAGCAGATTGGGCAGTGCAACAGTTGATAATTAATAAATTTAGTGAAGTGATGAATTGATAAAGAACATAAATTCAAAATAAGATGCAGGCAGTAAATTCTCATTGACCATGGACAAGTCTTAAAAATAGGATATACATAAACATATCGCTCCGTTATTGCAACATAGTCGTATCTACAAAAAAAAAAAATCGAGCTTGGTAATATATCCGGGAAGTGCGGGGAAACCGAAATAAAAAAATAATGAAACTCGTGTAAGTTACTAAAACATACAATTTGAAAAACACATTGTCCTAAAGATTACAGATGGACCTAATGAAAAGAAATAGTTTGTAAGAAGTAGTCCGGATGATGCTATTTTTTGCATCAACCTTGACATAAGAAGCATGCAACAACGGTGCACTTTTAATTATTTGTCCAACCTCGGTAAAAAAAGTAAATGAAATTTTTCGGAAACATGGTAATCAGTAAACAAAATCAGAAATATACTCTTTGGCGACTCACTAAACGCTTTGAGAGTGTCAGAAAGTAATTTCCAACGTCGTTAAAAAATGTTAATATATTTATTAAAATATTTTATATATTTTATGATTTTACTTTTTGATCTCATATCTTGAGTACCTCAATTGATATGTTTATTTTACCTTGAACTAGATCACCATAATACGGAATTTACTTATAATAGCCAAAGGTAATAATAATTCAAGTTCCGCTTTCAATCTTCAATTAATTTTTGTAGTATTTAAGCATTTATTTTACTTACTTTGTAAACAAGTTCCCTCATGTTTGTTTAAAAAAGTTTTTTTCATTAATAAAACCAAGTTTACTTTGTATTATTTGTATGGAGCGGGATCCCGGGAAATTTAAAAATTTTTCCCGCTTTCCCGGGAATCGAAAAACTCCGGGAAAAAAAACTCTATACGAAAGTTACCAGCCTAACAAAGTTTTAAAAAGGGGGTTCTTCACAGTTGGGAACTTTAACAAATTAACAAGCTACCGAGTAACAAACTAACAAGTTTGGTGTGAATACCACTATTATTTTGTTTGCCATCTCTTTTAGTTTTGGAGATATGAGGTATCCGAATTTAACCATTTTTACCCTCTCAGTTTCCAATAAAAAATAAATGTTCTAAACTGTTTTTCCTTTGTCGATTTAAATATAAGATTCCATATTAACTCAAATAACACTAACAAATAAAAAAAATTGTTTTTCATTATTAACTGTTATAAATAGCTTATCTTGATAAAACACATTATTAGAAATTAGAAATTTTGGCTGGTCAATGTATTATGTATTTTAAATACTTTTGGTCGAATTACAAAAAAATTTTTTATACCCTCCACCACAATTAGTTGTGAAGAGGGTATATTAAGTTTGTCATTCCGTGTGAAACTTTTTTATTATTCATCTCAGACCCCATAAAGTATAAATATTCTGGGTCCTTGAGTAATTCTAAGTCGATTTAGCCATGTCCGTCTGTTGAAAACACGCTCACTTTCGAACAACCCAAAAGAAATGAACAAACTTTGTGCCAAATTGCTTGTAGGTATCCTAAGCAGATTGGGATTGAAATCCAGCAAAATCGGTTCAGTAGGACCAGAGCTATGAATCAAAATGTGGAACCACCACCTAAAAAAATTTATAATATTGTTACAAAAAATAACATAAATGCTGGAACAAGGCACGGAATGAGATAAGATTTTGCAAAAATTTGTTTTATTTGACTGGAAATCACGCTGGTAAATTTCGTGATGATCCGTCCATAATTTACCCTAAGCCCTATATAAACAATACTCCCGGAGAACAGTTTAGTACACCTAAAACCGTAAAAAATAACGCTAGCGTAGCAAAATTTGGTACGTCACAGTTTTTTAGGACTAGAAATAATACTGTGAAATTTCGTGACGATCGGTCCATAATTTACCTTAGGCCCCATATAAACCCTACTAGCGGAAAACAGTTTAGTACGCCTAAACCCGTAAAAAATAATGCAATCATAACAAATTTTGGCTCGTCACAGTTTTATAGGACTATAAATGATACTGTGAAGTTTCGTGAAGATCGGTACATAATTTACCCTAGGCTCCATAGAAACCCTACTCCCGGAAAACAGTTTAGTACACCTAAAACCATAATTAATAATGCTAGCATAACAGAAATTGGTACGTCACAGTTTTAAAGGACTAGAAATGATGCTGTGAAATTTCGTGATGATCGGTCCATAATTTACCCTAGGCCCCATATAAACCCTACTACCGGAAAACAGTTTAGTCGCCTAAAACCATAATTAATAACAAATCGTCACAGTTTAAGATAATAATAACATCATACAGATATTACTCCTTAAACATTCGAACTGTCGGTGAAGGGTATCAAAGACTCGGCACAGCCGAATATAGCACTCTAACTTGCATACAGATGTTCATATACAATGTACATACAAACATACATATAAAGATTTATTTAAACTACATGTCAAATGGCCGAATTCAACCACGGCCAATCCTAGTTTAAATAAATGTACCTAAATGTTAATGTTGAAGTTTTGAGCAAAAAGGAAGTGTACGCTAATTTTTACTTAGATAGGTACATAAATATAGAACCGCGGGCAGAACTTCCTGTATATACAAAATATATACGAACTTGTTACTATGTATGTACATATACTGCAAGTTAATCGTGTACTTGCATTTATAGTTAAATAACGCTACATTCTTCTATTTCCGCCGCTATTAGCGCCTTTAATTTTATACGTGTGAATAAAATAGTAAAAGTAAAAAATTTACGTATTTGCAGACATACGTACGTACATACGTTACCTAAGTACATATGTAGATTTTTGTTAATGTATCATAAATATACATACATATGTATGTATTTACGTACATATATACAAATTTGAGTAAGTAGGTATGGTTATAAAAGAATTATAAAACAAAAGAATAAAGTTGTATTTTCTTAAGCGTTTACTTACTGGTGTACAAATATGTATGTACATATGTATACATACATTAGTGCAAATGTACATACATACATATATATATACATATATATACAATGCGTACACACATTTTTGTGCATAAACCTGTATATTTTTATTGTATACCTTTTAGAAGTTCCTGCTCTTTTAAATTGTACTTATTTTTCTACACTGGCATTATTTTTTTTTATTTTATTATTATAAAAATTAAAAAAGCACAATCACTTTATTAATTGCAACAAAAACTGGACTTTTTATTAAATATTTTTCTAGCCATTCGCGCAAGCGTATGATTCATGTTTTCAATAATATTTTGTATGTTTAACTAAAAACTTTTTTCAATTTTCTTTTTCTTGGTTTAGTACTTTAATGATTAAAGTCAAGTCCATTAATAACGACGATTGTAAAGAGACTGAAAGCACAAGGCAGAAATAAGCAACAACACGAATAAGTAAAATGTACAAAACACTTACAAAACAAAATTATACACATGAATATGAAAATTCTTGCCCCATGCATTGAAGAACAAACGATGAGCGGATCTTGCCTCCAAAGCATTACTAATAAATGATTTTATAAGGCATGTTTGAATATGTGTATCAGTGTTGCCAGTGAAATTTCGAGAAAGATACATTTTAGTTTGTAAAAAGATACACTTTTTCCCAAAAAGATTCATACATTTTGAAAAAAAAATTTCAAAATCCATTTTTAACATTTATCATTTTTATTTCATATTTAATGAATATTGTAAAGAAAATGGTATTATATAAATTAATTTGTATACCTATTTATTTAAGTCATAAATTTTAGCCCCAGTATTCATAAACGATTATTAAATTAAACAAACGTTTATTAAGGATAATTTTCATAGTAAATTTGTCCTTTAAACCGTTATTATTATATGTACATTAAACCTTTATACAGTAAGCAAACTTTAAAATTAATTATATCGAGCCTTACTTGCGATTTTATCGTAAGCGGCAGTAGGCAAATTTTACAGGAAAGGACATTAATTTTTTTCATAAGTAGTGAAGCACTTAAACTTAATATGGCGCATCGATAGTTTTGAAGAACATGTTTAGATGCAATTGATCATTGTATATGCCGCTTACGATAGTTTTATTGCTGTCGCTTACGATATATTCGCAAAAGGGCTCGATATGTAACTATCTTTGGATGCTATCAAAACAAATTCATTTTTGTAAAAATTAATATACAAGCTAAGGCGTTTATATCTACTTAGGCGATTATATCAAAAAGTTCATCTAAATTTCCTGAAAATTAAAAAGATGTTCATATTTCCTCAGAACAACTTTGCACTACATACTAGTATTCATCGAACAATAAGTTAAGGTTGGCTAAAAATTCTCTTCACACATGCATTTGAAAATTACCGCCCAATTGCAATTTGTTCTGCATTCTCCAAAGTTATGGAGAGTATGGTAAATTACCATCTTGTCAAATATTTAGAGTCAAACCACCTACTAAGCGACCGCCAGTATGGCTTTCGTAGAGGTCGCTCTACTGGAGTCTAACTAGCTCTGTTATCGGAAAAATGGTGCCGTTCCATTCACCATTTTGGCGTTTGACAGAGTCTGGCATGGTGCACTCTTGTCAAAACTTGCTGCATTTGGTGTCGGTGATAATTTCTCTCGATTTATATCGAATTTTCTCAGAGATCGCACTATACGAGTTGTTATAGATGGGGTTTCGTCAAACGAGTTCAAGAATCATTCAGGGGTGCCGCAAGGCTCCGTTCTTTCTCCTACTCTATTTCTTATCTTTCTAAATGACCTCCTTTGCCAAACTTCCAACCCTATCTACTCTTTTGCAGATGACAGCAACCTTTTCCACTTGTACTCATTCGAATGCAGACCAAGCGTATCCGATATCGATGCTATGAGGCAGAATATGAATGATACGCTTGGCCGAGACCTTGACATAATCTCGGAATGGGGTCGTGCGAATAGGGTCGATTTTAATGCCCGAAAACCCCAATGTTGCGTGCTGACGCATAAACGCGCGACAAATCAAGGTGCCTCATCTGTATATATGGGTGGTATAATTATTTAGGAATCAGAATCTCTTGATGTTCTGGGCATGAGGATACAATGTGATGTCCGATGGACAGAATATATATTCAAGGTGTCGAAAGAAGCATTCAAGTGCCTCGGTTTTCTAAGACGGTGTAAGATATACTTCACTCCATCTGATCTCCTTACTATTAATACCACCTATATCCGACCGCGTAAGGAATACAACTCTCATGTGTGGGCAGGTGCTTCGAAGTATATTTTGGAGCTTCTCGACCGCGTGCAGGCGAGGGCGAAGGTTCTCATTGGTGACAGTAGGGTATTCAATTCTATTGACTCCCTTGAGCACCGTCGCAATGTGGGTTGTATTTGCCTGTTTTATCGTTACTACAACGGGATGTGTTCTGACGAAATTAGGGATCTGGTTCCCGAAACCCGTACGTTTGTTCGTAATACAAGTTTTTCCTCAAAAGCCTATCCTTATGTGGTCGATTGGCAGGTGAATCGTACAACGCATTACAGAGAGATTCGTTTTTTCCCCGAACAGTTCGTACGTGGAATATCCTTCTTGCAGAAGTCTTCCCTCTCACTTACAACATGATTAAGTTCAAATCGAATGTTCACAAACACTACTCCCTCTATCCTCCTTCCTACAACCTATTTTCCTAGTTCCAACACAATGCAATGCATTAGTAGGGGTCATCCCCTGAGTGCTGGTCCTAACGAAAAAAAAGTACAAATTTTAAACAAACTACTGTTTTCATATTATTAAACATCGGCTCATTAACTGTTAAACCAATGTTTAATATTTTATTTCAGTACATTTTGCGCACAGCTACAAAAGATACGAAAAATTTCAGGATTATACATGGTAGATGAACTCATCAAAAGATACGAAAAATGTATCTTTCGTATCCTAATGGCATCACTGATGTGTATGTGGATGTGATCAAACTAAGCACATATCTTTTTTAAAATTTCGTCGTGAACATGGTTTTTGCTTTATTTAACTTTTTTTTTTAAATATTTTCCTTTTTAATATTTAAAGTAATTAAATTGGTTTAAATTATAATTTTGAGACTGCTTCTGGCGATTATTGTGTGAAAATTAATGAAGACTGCGATAATATGTATGTATAAATAAAATACAATCAGCCTTATTGTGGTTGTCGTTGACGTATACGGCTGTGTCGTTTTTTGTTATAGATTAAAGTAACACACAACCTGTGCTCAGTCGTTTACGATAACGACAACCACAATAAGGCCAAATATCTGCAGTAATTGGATCGAACTAAGACTTAATTCGGTATGAAAGTTTTATGTAGTTCTTTAATTTATCAAGAAAAACAGCAAGCTCGTGCTATGATACCATTTTGCAATATATTCTCTTATTTTTATACTCATACCAACATAGGTGGAGGGGCATTACCCCAACAAACACGAAGTCAAACCTTTGATATGAAATGACATCAAACACAATTCTCAAGCGTTTTTCAATTGTTTGATTTAACATTTGAATTCAAATTGATAATGATTTGAAAATAAACATTTGATATCAAATGTTTTATCAATTTGATGTCAAATGTTAATCAAATGTTAAATTCAAATCAAAAATAAACTTGGCAATACTTAAGCGAAAAATAAATGTTATCATTAAAAATGTCGATTAAAGTTACATTTATAACTTTGTGGTTACATGTGTTTTACTATTAAAAATAAATTGTAATATAAAGTCAGGCGCGGATTCAGGGGGGGAGGGAATAAGGAAATTTCCCCTCCGTAAATTATAAAAATATGTTTTGTAAATTTCGATAATACAAGAATTCCCAATAATAATATTTTTTTTAATGTACAAAATTTTTGGAAATCCCAGCAAGGTTTTTTTTGTTTTTTTTTTTTATGGAATCTCTAACGAAATTTTCAATAAGTATTTTTTTATTTTTTTTTTATTGAATCTCTAACGATTTTCAATAAGTATCCATATCTTAATCCTAATAGTTATTTATTAAATATTTCCAAAGAAACATCTAGTTTACCGTATTAAAATACTTTTTATTCTACATTCAATCCCAGCAGGTGCCATCTATATCCAAAGACTAAACGTTTGACTTGATAATGCGTGTGGTTGAATTATTTAAAAGCCTTAGTATTTGCAATATTTATGTATATATGTATGTGTTATAAGAATCAAAAAACGAAAGCACGTATTTTTCGGGGAAAAGTCAGATTTCCTTATCTTTAAGATATTTCAACATACAACAAAAAGTTTTTAGGGAAGAATTCATTGGCTTTATTGTAAACGCACTTGAAGAGGCTTCTAAAGATATTGATGACGTTGATGTGTCAATTAATGCGAAGGCACTATCATTAATAGTTCTTAAAGCTTTGACAAATTTTGGCCTTGACCTTAAAAATTGTTAAGTAGTTGGAACAGATGGGGGTTCTCTGATGTCAGCAGAAAATGGAGCTGTTAAAAAATTCTGGAAGCTGCGACAAATGCGAAACAAACGCCTTGCTATTCCCCTTAATCAAGCAACTCAATTTCTAAAAGCAAAAAAGTGCCATTAATACAAAAAGTAGTATCATTTGTTAAAGAAACGACAAAGTTTTTTAAATATAATCATCCCAAGCGAAACGCAGTTTTAGCAAAGCATTTGGAAGCCAAACTCTCTACATTATGCGAGACAAGATGGTTGGACCGTCACGACTCAATTTTACACTTTGCAACAAGTGTACATCATAAAGTAAAAGCTTTGGAAAAAATATCTGAGTGCAAAGGTAGTATCTCTACCTTTATATTAAGGCCCTCTCTTAGTACTTTTGAATTTATTTGCGGAATATACATATTAAGTGTGGTACTTATTGTAACACAGCCGCTTACTATCATTTTACGAAAGCACGATATAGATCTTCAAAAAGGATCAAGCCTTATCAAAACTTTAATCATGTGCCTTGAAGATAAATGAAATAAAGCTGAAGAACAATTTTAAGCGATTTTTGAAAAAGGTAAAGTTATTTGCGTTAAAATCGAGGTTACAATCGAAAAGATAAGATTTGAATGAAAATATCACTTCCAAAATGTTGAAGATTACTACCGAGTTGTGGGTTACATTCCTCTTATTGAATTTATTTTAGAAGATTTCAAAACACCTTTCCCAATAGATATCCTAAATGTATTGAACATGCATAAACTTCTACCTCAAAGTGTAATCAAGTCATATACAGCTAGAAAACATTTAAAACCGCAACTAGATGATGAGCTGATTATATTTGATAAAAGAGATAAACACCTACTAACATCTAAACTTGTGCCTGATCTATCAGATAACGTTGTAGATGCTTTAATTAACTGTGATGAAGATATCTACCCAAATCTAAGAAAAATATATCAAATTTTCGTGTCAATGCTCGTCAGTAAAGCTACGAGCGGGAGGTCATTTCCTACCCTTCGTCGAATAAAACCATGGCTCGGATCAACAATAACAGAAGATAGACTGTACTGTCTAATTTTGCCTCACAAGGAAATCATAAATTGCTTATTTAAAAAAGATTAATGTATATTGAACTGATCTTATATTTTATTTAACCTTTTTGTTGAGTTTTTTTAATTAGGGTAATGACTTTTTTTGGGCAAAATCTCTTCATCCCACTACGCGATGGGCAATTTAGTATTGATAATGAAAATAATTTTTTTAGGCCATTTTGGCCAAAAAAGTTTCCGCACCAAATGCAATTTCTAAAGCTCCTCAAAAAATTTTTTTTTTTTTAATTTCCATACACATTATATGTGGTACGTTTATTGTTTATATATATTTTAGCCCCCATATTCATAAATGATTATAAAATTTAATAAACGTTTATTAAATTATTATTTTGTTTTCAAGCCTTTATTAAATTTAAAATATTTTTATGAATACAGGCATAAATACATACAATAAGCAAATGTATAACAAAAATGTAAATCTATTTTTTTGGGCTTAATGAAATAAATTTTAAGTATAAAGTGCGACTTGATTAACATAATGGAAAAATATCTTGTGCAACTTTAATAGCTCGTTCCGCGCATATATTACTACGCTGCTGAAAATTATCACTGTTTCATATATCCGCCAAACAACTCATCTATCACAACATCTATCATTTGCCATTAAAATTTAGTTTATTAAAAAAACCGCGAAATAGAGTCGCAATTTTTTTTGCGCCCTTCTTCCGTACAAATGGTAAGATCTTGTTATATTCATGAAATTATTAGAAAATACCTTAAATTTTGTAATTAAATGTTAATTTTGTATAGTAAGGAGAAAAATTTAAATTCAAAACTTTCTTCACGATCGCGAAAAAGTAATACATCTTTTCTTAATATTTTTTCACGGTCTATACGGCTATGCGATGAAGAAGTTGATATTCGCAAAAATTGCAAAAAGTACTTAAGCTTCGTACAGACGATGGTCAGATCTTACAATGTTGTCATTAAAATTGCCTAAAAATGTCTTGCAACTGTCTGAACATTGTAAGCTCATTTTCATTTGGCAGATGTGTAAAATTAATGCATCTGACAATGGCACCATTGTCAGAAAAATTACAATATTGTAATATCTGACCATCGTCTGTACGAAGCTTTACTTAAAAACAAATTTTTTACTTTTTTATATCATACAAAATACCCCCCCCCCCCCCCCCCCCCCCCCCTCCTAAGGCTCAAGCTGGATCCGCTGGTGTAATAAAAATTATTTTTGAGTAATTACAATGATTAAAAATACGAAAACGGGAAAGTGAAGAAAGTTTGTTGTACGATCGCGGTGCTACAATCCTCAAAATAAAAGGGAGCCAAGTAGTTTGTCTTTCCAAGAACTAGAGAACGGAAAGAACATTATTTAATCTTTTAGCTATTGTGCCGAATGTTTATCTCACAGTTTATTTGAATAAATAATAAATTTAAATTAAAAAAAAAATAAAATATTTTTATTTATATTCCACATTGTATTATAATCCACATTTCAAAAACATTTGAGAATTACGTTTGAAAGCAAGTTGAAAATAAAGGCATTTTTCAATTTGAAAATAATTTCCCCTTTTTGTTGAGAACGCTATGATTTTCAAATCATTATCAGACTTTTGTCGTTTGAGAAAACGTTTGATTTCAAATCATTTTCAATTTGAAATCAAACCTCCGTGTTTGTTGGGACGCTGATGTATGTAGCACGTAAAAATATTCGTCCTAAAACACACATTTTGTACTCCGATTGGCTCAGAATCACTTTTTTAATCGATCTAACGAAATCCGTCCGTCCGTCTGGCTATCTTTTAAACATTGTGCGTAATGTACATATCGTAATTTTAAAGATAGTTGAACGAAATTTGATTCCTTATGTCAATTAAACGTACATATAGTTTTAATTGGCATAAGGACCAAAACTTTGATGGCAAGAATCGATCCATAATTTTACTTAGCTCCCATACAAACTTCTTTCTTATACAAAACTGAGCCTAATAGGCATTCAAAGATATCAAATTTCCAACCTAATAAAGCTTACATAATAAGAAAGCTAATAATAAATTATATTACACATACAAATTTGCATATAATCTTATAATCCACATACATAGATATTGTCTAACAAAAAAAGAATATGTTAAGAAGCGAAGTAATTGCAAATTATGTCAATTTATAAAAAATATACATATGTATAAAATTAATATGTAATTACCAGGGAAACCAGAAATATGCTCTAAAAATTGCGTTTTATGCGCATTAAATATGCAGCAAAAATTCGAAAAAATGACCTCAAAATTTTTAAAAATATGCCCCAAAAAATCAACAAATTACTCGTTTAAAAATAAAATATTCATCATTTCCATTAAAAAAAAAAAAGAATACTTAAATTGTAATCTGGTAAGCCTAAACACCATAGTAGTTACATACCAATTCAAAAAGAATTTAATCTGCTGTAACATATTTATTGGGCGAATTTAATCTAAATGCCAACATAATTAGATGGCTTACGTACACAAAGAGTCTAATTTGGAAAGAAGTTTTTATGGGGAAAATATTAAATTTAAGACCGATTCTCACCATTTACATAGACTTCGTACTTGGAACAATTAAAATGTATTTATCAAATCATGTACTAAATTGCAACTTGAGCTCAAGGTCAACATGGACAGACAACCAGCCAGACGGACGGATGGGCATCGTTAAATCACTTTAAAAAGTGATTCTCAGTCGATCGGTGTACCAACAGATTGGTTTAGATGTCTATGCATTGCACGCATCGCCAAAAACGTAAGTTTATAATTGTTTTTTTCTTAATTTTTGCTTTTATGGAAAATTTTAAAGTTTAAAATAACATAATCTTTAATGACAACCTGCTTTGTCTTCATTTTAGAGTAAAAATTAAATATGGACGGCGAAATTAAAGCACCACGTTAGGTATACATATAGATATTTAAAACAGAAAAGCCATCTGAATTTTTTTTTTTTTTTGCTGAGAGGCATCTAAAAAATCGAATATATATCAAAATATGCCTTAAAAAGGCAAAATATACGCTAAAATCTTAACAAATGCTGCAAATAGGCTATTTTTTACTAAATTATGCAAAAATATGCTCCAAACGGTAAAATATGCCAAAATATGCACTAACAAATCGATGCCAAAATTCATAAAAAGCTCTAAAATGGATAGATATATTATTTCTGCCTTCATTGGTGGTACAAGGAAAAACATGCAATTGCATATTTGTGGTTTCCCTAGTAATTATAAATCATTATCAAAAAGTAATTTAAATTTTTGGGAATACAAAATTTTAATTTCAAAAGATTTTGTTATTCGTGCTTAATTCCCAGTTTTTATTCTTGACAAAAACACTTGAAATTTATTGTTGATGGGATAAGCTATTCCTATGCGCATTTCACTGGTTGCTTAGGCCAGATCATCAGGAAACTTCATCCATAAAGATTTTAGAAAAACTAAAGATATTAAACCAAATAAAACTGTTAAACGTATAAAAATTACAGCAACAGTTCTACTTGTAATAATATCAAAGTTTAAACAAAACACATCAACAATAATTTAAATTTCAAGTGTTTTTGTCAAGAATAAAAACTGGGAATTAAGCACGAATAACAAAATCTTTTGAAATTAAAATTTTGTATTCCCAAAAATTGAAACTACTTTTTGATAAAACAGGCAAGTGCACGGCCTTAAAAACACTTAATTG
Organism: Pollenia angustigena; assembly: GCA_930367215.1. Classification (NCBI taxonomy): domain Eukaryota; kingdom Metazoa; phylum Arthropoda; class Insecta; order Diptera; family Polleniidae; genus Pollenia; species Pollenia angustigena. The sequence continues at coordinate 232,228,252 of OV884060.1, forward strand.
ACAACATCTTTTGTAAGTTGTTGTTGTTTTTATTTTGTTTTTCTTAACCTACTTACAACTACAATTAATGTTGAGAGAATTTCAACTGATTGTAGTGGGGAATGTAAGTGCTGGTTCACACAGGTCAAGTTTGAATCTTCAAGTCTTGAGCTTTTAGGAGAGAGGGGTAAAGAGAATGGAAAGGGGTACATACTTGACCGTACCAGTCAGTTTTGTATTTTTCTTTTCTTTTTTCATCCGTAATATAATATAAAGCTACAAAGTTGAAGGAAAAGAAAACAAAAATTAATTTTGTGCATGAACGTGAACGCAAGTTCAAAAGAAAATTTAAATAAAACTGTTCAAGTAAACTTGACCTGTGTGAACCAGCACTAAGATGAGATAAACCCACTGTTGTTTATTGTTGATGTGTTTTGTTTAAACTTTGATATTATTACAAGTAGAACTGTTGCTGTAATTCTTAAATGTTTAACAGTGTTATTTGGTTTAATATCTTTAGTTTTTCTAAAATCTTTATGGATGAAGTTTCCTGATGATCTGGCCTAAGCAACCAGTGAAATGCGCATAGGAATAGCTTATCCCATCAACAATAAATTTCAAGTGTTTTTGTCAAGAATAAAAACTGAGAATTAAGCACGAATAACAAAATCTTTTGAACATAAATCATTATCTTCAAGATATCGCTCATTTGCCGCAACGTCGTCATTACTCAAAAAATGAAATTTTGGAGTTAGTGATGCAGAATTGTTCGTTGTTTTTCTTTATATTGTGTATAAAATAAAGACCTGCACAGATACATCTGTTTATATCTGTTTCTTTGTTTTTTCTAAAGTGGATGCGTATGGGTGAGTACTGTTGTGTTTCTGATATACATAAGTTGATCTTGATATGATTTGTAAAAGAGTGGATGTAAGTTGATACAAAAGCGAAAGAGAGTATCATATCTGCTAATATCTGTTTCGCGAAAGCAGATCCTAGTGGATGCTGATGGAATACAATAAGTTACTTATTGTACGATACCGTTATTTTCAATTATTTTTCAACGCAAAAGAGCCGACTCTTTGGCTGGCTAAAAAATAATTTTTTACAAAAACAAAATATGTACACATGAACAGTTATTTTTTTCAATCATTTTTGCGTGATGTGCTTCGAGCACAAAAAAAAAGAAACAAAAAAAACTTTACAAGAACAAAATGTGTTGCTTGTTTTTTTGGAAGGCAAACATTTTTGAAATTTTCGGTACCGATATGTATTTTGTTTGTGTAAAAAATTCTTTCATGAAATTGAAAGGTTGTTTTTTCTTCGTTGAAGGGCCAAGTAGACAAAAATTATTGAAAAAAAACTCTGAAAGAACTAAACACGTGTACATACTTTGTGTTTGTAAAAAATAAAAACTAGCAGGAAGCGTTGTGATCAGGCCTACCATATTCCCCGATAAATCTGCATTTTGAGGATTTTTTTCCTCTAAATTATCAAAGTGCCTATTTTTTGATAAACACTTACAGCACGGTAATTTTTGGTTTGTTTTATACAAATTATTAATTTTGGGTAACTTGTTACACAAAGAGACAACTTTTATTAATTTAGCACTTATACAGGGTGGCCCAAAAAAGACTGAAAGATTAAAAATAGTTATATCTTTTTTGTTTTTATTTTTTATTAATTTTTTTTATGTTTTTAAATATTTAATTCATGGAAATTTTTTAAATCTAAGTGCGAAATATAAGATCTCTCAAATGGTGTCCATTTTCTTGCAAACAAAAATTGGCTCTTTTAACCGCATTTTCCATTACTGCCCGTAGAGTTTCTGGTTCCAAGTTGCTTATTTCTGCTTGAATGTTGTGCTTAAGCTCTTGAATTGTTTGGGGTTTATTGATATACACAACTCCTTTCAAATAGCCCCACAAAAAAAAGTCTGGAGCAGTTAAATCTGGTGAACGTGGAGGCCAAGCAAAATCAGAATTTCTGGAAATTATTCGTTCACCAAAAATGTTATGAAGAAGTTCCATTGTCGCTCTTGCTGTATGCGCAGTTGCTCCATCTTGCTGGAAACATATGTTTTGATTATTCTCAACATGTGGACGCAAAAAATTTTCTATCATAGTCCTATACAGAGCCCCGTTAACCGTTTCTGGTTGACCCTCCACATCTTCGAAAAAATATGGACCGATAATTTTATCAGCCATAACACCGCACCAAACAGTACATCTGGCGGGGTGTAATTCACGCTGATGTAATGCCCTAGGATTGTGAGTGCCCCAAAATCTACAATTTTGTTTGTTTACATAGCCATTTAAGTGGAAATGAGCTTCATCTTGGGGAAGCAGTTGCTGTGCCATTTGAATTTTATACGGAAACATTTTAAGATCCCGCTTCAAAATTCTTTGCAGGGATGTTCTGGAGATTCCCAATTGAGTACAACGACGTCGAGTAGAGACAGATGGATCTTCGTTTACACTCTGCCGTACAGCCTCCACAACTGCTTCATTGCGCACAGATTGACCTCTTCCTCTTCCTGGAAGATCTGACACTCTTCCATGTTCCTCAAAACGGGAGACTAAGTTCCTAATCACGTTGTGACTGGGTGCTGTTCGGACATTAAAATGACGACGATAATTTCGTTGAGTTGTAATAATTGACCTTCCAGAAGAATAAAAAATTCAATGATTTTGACGCGTTTCTGCACATCATATGTAGCCATGATTTATCTCCAAAAACCAGTAAATAACCTGCAAAAGACAAAAAAAAAAAATTATTAAAATCAAAAAAGATATAACTATTTTTAATCTTTCAGTCTTTTTTGGGCCACCCTGTACTTAAGGAAAAATGGGTATACATATTTATTTTATGTATGCAGTGTTTGTATTGTGTCTAACCCAACAAACACATTTTGAAAAATATACAACTTCATATGAGAAGCTTAAAGGGAATGCGGTATATATGTTTTACTTGACCTAAGAATTGTAACAGAAAAATAAATAATTTTTTCCAATAGATATTTGTAAACAAAAAATTACTTAGGTTATCAATAACCAAAAACAAATAAAATTTACTTTAACTGGTTACCACAACCAAAATAAAATATATATAACGATAATCGTTAAAGATTCCCAATTGAAATTAAAGGAATTTTTCTCGTAACCTTTACAAAAAATAATAAAAGTAATTATTTTTAGTCCCTGAGTTATTTTTGGAATAAAAACAAAAAAGTCCATATAAAACAGACATTTTTCAACGTAAACATAAAAGGTCGAATTTAACTCTTAAAAAAAGAGTTTTATTAAGCCGTCATAAATAAAAACTCATTTCAGGAGTTTGATTTTAACCGACATTTAATTAAATTCATTTTTCCTACATGGACACCCAAAGCTTGTAGCTGGTCAGATCACTACAATTTGTAAAGCAGTGTCATCTAATCAGCTTGCAATTAAACTAATTGTCATTAAAAAGAAGAAGTAGAAGAATTTTAGGCCGACAATTTTATGACTGCGAAATAAAACTGTCTTTTTAAGAGTTCATCCATACCTACTTTTATTTTTTCGTTGAAAAATGATTTTTAACTGTGGAGATAAGATCGTTTATTCTAGATCACCATAGGTTCTTAAAGAGACGAACCTATTGGTATAAGACAGTATAGGTCTCCGCTGACTCTAATATGGAGAGTTTTCAAGCTAAAATTATATGGATCACTCTTATTAACGGTCCCTGCAATTTACCCTTAAGTAAAATCTATTCATATATTTTTAAAATGCGATTATTTCAAAAAGTAATAAACGGTGCGGAGGGAGGTTGGCGCCGTTGGAATTATCGATTGGGAGGATTTGTCAGTCACAGTAGTCGATTGAGCATCGCGCGTTCGCTGAGGAGACATTTATTAAGGGTTATGATTCTTACGTAATTGTTCGTCGACAATTTTGTTCAAAGTTCATTTTCATCCCCACGTCAACAAACAAATCTACTGTTACTGGTCTCCAAGAACCTCCAACCCTCGATTGAAACATTTAATACCTTTACATTGCCCCAGGGTAAATGTTTGGTGTGCCTTATCCATGCATGAGAAAATTGGGTCATTTTTTTTTAAATTCTCGAAAAACAAGGCTCCGTTTTGAACAGTGTGTTCAAGTCGACAAAAGACATGTGGATGACATACTCTTTAAAAAATAAAATCCGCATTTCCATTCTACCGTTCAATGCTTTTAATAAAACTTTGTCAATATTTTTTTAAATAAATAAAATTTATTTATAAAACATTTATTTTTATTTATTTTTTTTAAAGCATTATGTGATGGTAAATGGTTTTGCTTTGTTGTTTTTGTCATTAAAAATATGTTTTATTGTGTTTAAAACAGTAATATTAATTTGCCGTTTTTTCATAATTTGATTTCCGATTTGTTTTTGAAAATATGCCGATTTTTTACTAAAACCATCTGGCACCCCTGGTTGAGATCTTATACAAATTTTTACAAACTCTCTTATTTTCATCAACTCGCCAACAATATTAAAAAATACAACAGATTACCACAGATATTGTAGAAATACTTATGGTGACAAGAGATATTTGTAAGCAAAAAAAAATGTTATGACACACTCAATCCAAAACCATAAGCATCTGTTTTTGTTTTTAAGATATGGTGAGTGGGCAAAAGCAAAACTATACAATATCAGTTACACTCATTCTCTCATTTATATCAGTAGTAACAGATATACAGTGCACTCGCGGTAACTTGAACACCGTCTAACGTGAACACCGCCTAACTTGAACAAGATTTTTTTTACATTGACTACTCTGTAACGTGAACAAACTCAGAAAGCTCTATAACGTGAACAATTTTTTGTACCCTTCACCGAAGGTAAAAGGGTATTAATAACTTTGTCATTCCGTTTGTAATTTCTACAATATTGATCCTACACCATATAAAGTTTGCATTCCCGATGATCCTGTTAAAAAAATTGCTGCAAGTGAGGCAATTGAAATTTTTAACAATGCATTGCAATGGGCAGAAGATGCAATAGTGGATCAAAGTGACAAGAGTGTAGTTGGACGCTTAAGGGAGAAAGCAGTATTTCAACTACTTATTAGAAAAGAAAAAGCAGCAGAAAAAGATAACCGATTTTTTTAATGCCTAAATGTTATAAGTAATTTTATTTGCAAGGTAATTTTAATTCAATAGATATATTCTCGTGATCTCATTTTGGTTTGTAATGAATTCTAATTAATAATTTTATTTTTATATTTTAGTAATGGAAATAATAATAAAACACATAAATATATACATTTATATTTTAATAATGGAAATAATCAAAAAAAAATTTCACGTTCAAGCGTGTAAAACAGACATATTTTTTATGAAATTCGACAATCGCTAACGTGAACAATTTCGCTAACATGAACTCCCTAGGTTTTAATTAGTTCACGTTACCGCGAGCGCACTGTATATCTGGTGTATCTGTTTCAACAATACTTACTGATACACTCGTGCAGTTCTTTAGTATAAAATTCATCTTTATATCTTTTTTCTTTCCCCGTTTGAAAAGAATGTAGTAGGGTAATAACTTTTTGCAATTTTTGCGAATATCAAATTCTGCATCGCATAGCCGTATAGACCATTAAAAAATATTAAGAAATGATGAATTATTTTTTTCGCGATCGTTAAAAAAAGTTTCCGTACCAACGCGTTGAAGTTTTGAATTTCAATTGTTCTCCTAAGTATACAAATATAACATTTTATAACAAAACTTTAGGTATTTTCTAATAATTTCATGAATATAACAAGATCTTACCATTTGCACGGAAGAAGGGCGCAAAAAAATCGCGATATTATGACTCTTTTTCCCGGTTTTTTTAATAAGCTAAATTTTAATGTCAAATGATAGATGTTGTGATAGATGAGTTGTTAGGCGGATATTATATCATAGTGATCATTGTCAGAGAAAAAATACCTTTGCATAAAAGTTGCACAAGATATTTTTCCATTATGTAAAAATCAACTTGCACTTTAAATTTAAAATTTATTTCATTAAACCTAAAAAATAGCTTTACATTTTTATTATACAGTTACTTATTTAATAATTTAAAATATATAGCATAAACATATAAACAATAAATTTACCATATATAATGTGTATGGAAATTAAAAAAAAAAAAAATATTTTTGAGGAGCTTTTTTTGCATTTGGTGCGGAAACTTTTTTGGCCAAAATGGCCTTAAAAAATTATTTTTATTATTTATACTAAATTGCCCATCGTGTGGTGGGATGAAGAAATTTTGTCCAAAAAAAGTAAACCCCCTAATGTGTAGTTCTTTTTTCTAAGTGGTGCGAGCAAATCAAAAACTTAACAACACATTTATTTCGAAATGTATTTTTTTGAAGTAATGAGCGATATGTATATCGTCATCTTAAAGACCTAATAGCCTACATATCTGCAAAAATTTCAAAATGAGTATTTTATGGATTTTTATAGCCTATATCATAACCAAGCAGTGATGCCAACTTTTTGAGACCAAAAAGCACTTTAAAATTTAAAAAAAGCACTAAAAAGCACTATTTTGAACAAAAAAAAAAAAAAAAAAGCGTAAAAAAGCACTAAGCCATTTTTTAAATTTAATTAAACATAAAACTCGTTGCATTCGGCTGTGCCGAATATTATATACCTCCAAAATTTAAAAAAAGGCGATGGCGTGGATGGATTTTCTTTTAAGATTAAATAATAAATATATTTACATTTGTATATAAACATTTTTAAATTTATTATTATGGTCAAAATTCGACCATAACTTTGTTTTGTAAATATGAAGAAAACATAATTCATCTAAGTATATCGTCACCTAAAAGACGAAAAAACCTATCTGCAGTTTTCAAAAGTTTACAGGAGAGGGAAAAAAAACGTAATAAAATTGGAACTATTAATGATATTGAAACGAAAGTTACACATTTTGATTAAAATGAAACCAGTAATATATATCGGTTGGGAAAATTTTGCTTTTCTAATCACAGCTTATGTTATGACACTTAGGTTTTTTGGAATTGTAAAAATCTGAAACCAAATAACCTATCTGCAGTACTAATTAGTATGAATAAATAAAAATTTCTTTATACACATGAATATTATAAACATTAAATAATTACAGTAGTAGTTTCTTTTACTGGTTTAAGCAAAAACAAAACTTAATGTTTGTTTAAATTACACTATGCAACAAAATTAAACTTTTATCGTGATTTTTTATGACTTATTTTTCTCTTTTTTTGTGCGTAACGGTCCTCTAGGTACAACAACTTTGTCATTTGTAATATTACGTGTTCAAAATTTTGCACACATATGCGTTATGATATAGGGAATAAAAATCCATAAAAAACTCAATTTTGAAATTTTTGCAGATAGGTTATTAGGTTCATATACAGTAGAATCCCGATAATTCGTAATCGCAAGGGACCGGCCATTTCTTACGAATTATAGGGGTTTCCGATTTAGCGGGGTTTCGATTTAACGGGGTTAAAATAAAATAAATACGATTTAACGGGGTTTTTCAATTTATTAACAAAAACGGTAAAAAAACATAAAAAACAATTGTTAAAAATAAAATATATAAAAATTATTCATCTAACAAACTGATCTTAATGCTGGGTACACACAGTGCAACCTATATGCAATCTGTTTCAATGCAACCTCAAAATATCAAAGCGTTTTGATGTTGATGCAACCTGGAATGAATGAAAATGAATTTAATTCACTAGATTGCGTAAATGTGTTGCATAGTGTGTACCCAGCATAAGAAAATAAACACACACAAGCAAAAGCAAAAACACACGCAAAAAAAATTGTGGTAAAATAATCATTCTTTCCATGTTTCTGTTGTTTTTATAACGAATTATAAGTGGTAGTTAGCAAGTAATTACGATTTATAAGAGGTAAAGAAGATTTTATTTGAAAAAAAATTACGAATTAGCGAGGGGACCAAAATGTATGGAAATTTTGCGAATAAACGAGATTTTCTTAAGGGATCGAAAGTTTAATACGAATTATCGGGAATTACGATTTATCGGGGTACGAATTATCGGGACTTGACTGTATTATCTTCTACGTGAGTTAATTTAATTTTGTAAGTTCAGTATAAAAAATACCAATTGAAAAACAAAAAAGTATCAAAAAGTCTCGATTATATATATTGTCATCCACTCAGGACGTTGCACGTTTAATTTTATGTTTCTATGTCTAATATTAACGAAAATTAATCAAAGTACCAGATGTAGAACGAAAAGTACCAAAAAGCTCCCCTAACATGTTCTTATTCACCCAGTTTAATTTATAATTTTATCTTTATAGGTCGAATGTTAGGTTAGGTTAAATGGGTAGCCGTCACGAAGACGACTCACTTGGGTCCTTAAAGCGGTCCCTTTGTGATACCCCTAGCCAGTGACAAGGGTCAGCCAGTATCCACCAGACTATTCCCCAGAGGTCACCGCAGTCTCGAACCACCCCGATTCAATGCAGCACAGGCAGATCGATTTCAGTCCCGCATTGGACAAATCGTCCAGACATGGCACCCTAACGCCCGCCAGACCGGGGCATTGGCAGAGGAAGTGAAACACCGTCTCCTCCTCCTCATCATGACAACTCCTGCAGTAGTCATTATACGCAAGACCCATCCTCCTAGCATGAGTCCCTATCACCCAGTGACCCGTGATAACCGATATCACTGTCCTTATCCGGTCCCTGCCGAGACCGAGTAGTACGCGCGTTCTCGCCGCGTCATAGCCAGGCCATAGAGTCCTGTCCATCAAACAGGTATGCTCGCCCTGCCATCTCCCCTGAGCCCTTCTGTACGACTCCCGTCTGATGAGAGTCCTGCAGCGGGCCATTGAAGTGCCAATCAGGCCGTCGACGAACATGTCGTCCAACAGACAGCCTTGTTTGGCTAGACTGTCCGCAGTATGGTTGCCCAGGAGCCCACTGTGGCCTGGTACCCATGTCAGCGTTACACTGGAATGTTTCGCGATCTCATTTAGAGACATCCGGCATTCCACTGTTAACATAGATGTCGTAAAGACACCAGCCAGAGCTGCAATGGCAGCCTTGCTGTCCGTAAATATACATATATCCCTCGATATACGATAGTACTTCAGCCAGTTTGCCGCCCGCTTTATGGCAGAGATTTTCGCCTGCAGCACACTACTGCCATCTGGCAGCCTAAAAGAGACCCTGATGTCCAATTCCTCGATGAAGAAACCTCCACCCACTCTGTCGCCCATCCTGGAACCATCGGTGTAGACCCGCAGGGTCGGCTCCAGAGATCGCGTATTATCGAGCAGCTCATCATAGTTACCATGATGAACCGTGAACAAAGCACCGAAAAAGGGTTCCGGAGTGCAATAGTCCAGCCCCGCCAGGTCGTATGACGCGTGAAGCGTGATCCTGGCATGACCATAGTTCCGCGTAGACCATAGGCCCACCGCCCCCAGTCTCATAGCGGAAGTCAAGGCCTTTTGTTCGGCCATGATATCAATCGGCAACCAGTCTAGCATAGTAAACAGTGCCTTCGTCGGTGTCGAGCGGAGTGATCCCGTGATCATCAGCGCAGCCAACCTATATACTTTCTCAAGCATCCTGCAGTACCGTCCCCTTTCCATGGCAGGCCACCACACTATGACCCCATAGAAGAGAATCGGTTTTACCACCGCTTCAAAGATCCATTCGACACCCCTGGGGCCCAGGCCCCAGCTCCAGCCCAAGGATCTCCTGCAGGTGTATAAGGCCACAATAGCCCTATCAACCCTCGTCCGAACGTTGAGTTCCCATGATAGTTTGCTATCGAGAATTACGCCCAAATATTTGGCACTGTTCGAGAGCCTCAGCTCCGTGCCGTTCAGCCTAGGAAGCCTAAAGTTGCCAACCTTGTACTTCCTGGTAAAGAGTACCAACTCAGTTTTCTGTGGATTGACACCAAGTCCACAGGAAATGCTCCAAGAGCTTAGAATCTGCAATGCAGATTCCATACAATGGGACAATGTGTCCAGGTGTTTACCCGCGACCGCCACCGCCACGTCATCCGCATACGCGACGGTTCTTATCCCTAATCTGTCGAACTGGCCCAGCAAAGTGTTCACCGTCAGGTTCCACAGTAGAGGGGACAGAACCCCACCTTGCGGGGTGCCCCTGTGCACAAATCTGCAAACATTAGTAGCACCCATCGTGGATTCAATGATCCTATTATCGAGTAGATTACCAATAAATCTACAAATTACATCGTCAACCCCAACCTCCCTCATCGACTCCAAGATGGAGTTGGGTTTGACATTATTGAAAGCTCCCTCAATGTCCAGAAAGGCCACAAGTGAGTATTCCCGAAATTCAAGGGATTTCTCAATGTAGCCGACCAGTGAGTGGAGCGCCGTCTCTACAGACTTGCCCTTGGTGTAGGCATGCTGCGATGAAGAGAGCAAATGTCTAGGAATAGACATCCTCAGATGAATATCAATGACCCTTTCAAGGGTCTTGAGAAGAAAAGACGACAGGCTGATTGGCCTATAGTCTTTAGGTCTGGTGTGGGATGCTTTACCTCCCTTTGGAATGAAAACAACCCTACATCTAGTCCATCGGGTGGGAACGTACGAGAATCTAATACATTCCGTATAAATAGCGGACAGCCAAGGAATCAGAAGCCCCGCATTCTTTTGAAGGTCGGCCGGAATAATACCGTCCGGACCAGGAGCCTTAAAGGAGTCGAAGCTCCTTATCGCCCAATTGAGCCTATCATAGCACAGAGAAATGGACACGTGTCCAGGCTCTGATAAGCAGTTGATCTTCCGTGGTGTTGGAAGGGAATTGCCAGGAAAGTGCGTGTCAATTAACACCTCCAGCGTCTCCTGACTATTCGTAGTCCAGCTACCATCAGCTTTCTGAATGTAGCTAGGGACAGCCGGGCAAGAAGCCATTATTTTGCGCAACCGGTTTGTCTCAGAGGAGCCTTCCACGCCGCTGCAAAAATTCCTCCAGGCATTCCGTTTCGCCGATCTTACCAAATTCTTGAACCTATTCAATGCCGACTTATAATCCGCCCAGTTTCCCAGTCGTTTAGCCATATTGAATAACCTACGACAGTCTCTGCGAGACTGTGCAATCTCAGGGCTCCACCATGGTGGCTTGCCCCCCTTCTTCCTAACCACTGGCCTACAGGCCAGTGCCGTTGCCTGACGCAGTGCCCCCGATAAGAACTCCACTGCCATTTCAGTCTCCGTAATGCCACTAATGACAGGGACTGAGCCCAGAGAATCAGCGAGTAGACTAGCCTGATAGTCCCACCTCGTTCTCCTCCTATTCACAAAAGTACACACCCCCAAGGGGGGTGGACCTAATTGAAACTCAACATACCTGTGGTCCGAAAAAGAACAGTCATTTGAGACCGCCCAGTTACTTATTAAGTCGGAGTGTTCCGAGCTGACCAATGTCACATCAAGAACCTCCTGCCTATTAGCTACAATGAACGTAGGTTCCGCGCCTATGTTTGCTATTTCCAAATTACTGCTACAGATAAAAGAAAATAGCGACTCACCTCTAGTGTTGGTGTTGGAGCTGCCCCACGTGATGTGGTGCTCGTTAGCGTCAGCACAGATAACCACCGGGGTACCCATGGAGCCGGCTTTGGCTACCAAGCCACGAACAAGCCTATTAGGTGGCTCATTGTCCTGGTCATGCGCCATATATCCCGAGACGATCCAAATCGACATGTCGCCCATCTCTAGGGCCGCAGAAGTTGTGTCTTCATCACTGAAATCAGAAAGAATGAAGATATCCAGCGTGTTTTTAGCCAATATACAAGATCTAATTTTACCTGTTGCTTTGGCATATAGGAGCTTATAGCCCTTGAGGTTTAATCCGCAAGCCAGATCCTTGTGGATCCATGGCTCTTGGATCATTATTAGGTCGAATGTTAACGAAAATTTAAAAAGTTCCAGATGAAAAACAAAAAATACCAGCATTTTGTATCTTATAGGTTATCACTCACTCAGGATCTACACCTATAATATTATGTTCCTAAGTTCTATATTACAGAAAATTTAGCAATTATCAAATGAAGCACAGAAAAGTAAAAAAAAGAAATTTAGTTTCCCATATTTCCCCTTTTTTTCTCCCCATAGAGGTTCGGTTGACAAACAAAGGAAGAAAGCGTTCTTAACTGTTTTGCCTGGTCTGATTTATATAGGCGAAATATTCGAAAACCGGTTTCTGAAAAATGTCGAATAATCGATCACCCTAATTTTTTATTATTAGATAATTGAAAACAAATTTTTATTTATTTATTTTGCATTTTTGTTAGTTACAATTTTGAACGCTGATAACTCTGAAATTATTGAACAGATTTTAATAAAATATACATTGTGCACTTCTACCTCTTAAATGGTGTATATTTTGTTCAAATCGGTTGACATACGGAGGAAAAAGTGTTCTTAACTGTTTTGCCTTAGCCGATTTATATATATCATTTGGATTATCATCAGCTGGGTTTGAATTGGTCGTAAAACAGTAATAAAGTGCGAGCTAGATTTTCGTAGTTAGAAAAAATCTGGCCTGTTGCAATTACCGAAAATTTGCAGTGACCGACCAATCTTTATAAAACTTAATGACAGCCCAAATTTTAATAAAAAAAATATGTTGTCAACGCAAAAAAGTAAACGTTTTGTAAAATTTCCAAATTGCTAGGAAGCCTTGCTCTAACCTCGTAAATAAAGTTTTTGGTAAAACGAATGCAACTTTCTTTTATCAATTTTTTTAACATTTGAAACCTTACAATCTTTACAGGCCTTCCCAAAATTGTACCCCAAATAGCAAATCTCATCTTAATCATCCTCAATATAATCAAAGTTTTAAAAAATGGTACAAAAAAAATAAATATTGTAAAAGGCACTAAAAAGCACTGTGAGAAATTGTTAAAAGCAGTATAAATACCCGCTTTTCAAAAACGGGTGTTTAACAAAATTTCGGGTATTGCATGAGCAAAAAAGCACCAAAAAATACCCGAAAGGCACCAAAAAGGCAACGCTGTAACCAAGTATGGGCACCACTACATTGAAAGCTTTGCATGTGTGGCATTGTATTGGTTTGTTTACGTTCGCATTTGTTGGTTTTATGCTCTTTGGCTCTTTGTTTTTTGTGTATGTATACACATCGTTCCCTCTTTTTGCATTTTCATTTTGCATTTGCCCATAGCTGATCATAACGCATATGTTTGCAAATTTTGATTTTGTGTGAAACGGTAGCAAAGTACTCATGAAAGTAAATTTTTGACATAGTATAAATTTTGACATTAGCGTAGAAATTTTTGATAACATAGCGTCTTCACCTGACAATTTTTTGTCCTACCAAACGTCAAACTTCATTAAAGAAAGGCTGACAAAAATTTTCGAGTTTTTTTTATATAGACCTTGACGTTTGGTATGACAAAAAAGTGTCAGGTGAAGACGCTATGTAATTTTAAGTCACCATAGAACTTTGCTACCGTTTCACACACACCCTTAATATTACAAATAGGGATGCCAAACGGGATATACCGAAATCCCGAATCCCGGGATTTATTTTTATTAATCCCGGGATTTTTCGGGATTTTTAATATATCAACTTTGGTGTATAAAAATGTTCGTTTTTATTGAATTTTTATACTCTATACAAAAAAAAATTATTAAAAATTATATTTCAGTTGTATTTTTTATTTTTATAATTCTTATTTTTCTTTTTTAAAATATGTTGTATATAAAATACCTTTGAAAATTCATAAATAAATAAAAAAAGTGATGTTTATTTAAAAAAAATCCCAGAATTTCGGGAGCGGGATTTCAAAATTCCGAATCCCGGGATTTTCTAAAATCAATCCCGATTGGCATACCTAATTACAAATGACACAGTTTTGTAGCTAGAGGACTGTTACGCCTTAAAAAAAGGAGAAAAAGAAATCATCAAAAATTACGATAACAGTTTAATTTTTTTTTGCATTGTGTAATTTAAACAAACTTAAAGTACTTTTTTTTTGCTTAAGTCAGTAAAAGAAGCTATAACTGTTATTATTTAATGTACATAGTTCCAATTTTATGTTTTTTCCCTCTTCTGTAAACTTTTGAAAACTGCAGATAGGTTATTTCGTCTTTAATGTGACGATATGTAAAAAAATTCTTCTTAAACGTTATACAGGGGTGTTCTGAAAATTTAAAACGTAAAACGTAAGAATTTATTTATTATAAGTAAAATACAAAAGTCTGTCAAGGCCAATAAAACCCAATTTTGAACGTCGTTTTTTAATAATACATATACAATTATTACTCTATTAAACAGAATTTAATAACAAAAATTGTATTAAAAACCATTTCCAAGTCTTTGCGTTTTCGATCTCCAGAACACCCCTGATATAAGAAAATTTTAAAGTTCTACGGAGAATTGCCAGTTGGTTAAATAATTTAGCTATTCGTTCATGAAATGATCGTTCCAAAACAGACGTTAATCTTGCGATCTGCAGTTAGGTATTGCAACTAGATCGACTTATATGTTGGAATTTGCAGCGCTAAATAACTTGTCAATTCACTGAAACGAATAATGGCCAATGTGTTGGAATTTTCTTTCTGCATAATATGGAAATAGAATACATAGCATTCTTTATGTCTTTGTTATTTTTTAACTTAAGTTTTTTTTTCTAGTTTGTAAGATAGTTACGTTAAGTTTTATATACATAAGTACCATTTTTTTTTTATTGTTTATTGCATATACCTATATATTGTTTCTGATAAATAACTGAAGTTTGTTGTCTAGTTAGTAGCTTTTATTAACCATAAAAGGCCCTAAGGGCTCGGTTATGTAATTGAAGAAATAAAATAAATAATGTTGGTATTTAGATTAAATTTGGCCCAAAAATATATTATTGCAAATTAAAAAAAGATATATGTACATACTTACATTTTACATATGTAGGTAGGTATATGGTTAATGATAAAAATGGTTTAGTCTGGATGGAAATTTGTATATATGTATGTAGGTGTGAAATAATGGACCGATTCTCCCTTTTTTAGATAGGCTTCGTCCGTAAACACCAAAATTCATCTTACTATCTTCTCCAATTTTAGTTTTTGTTTTATAAAGTACTAGCTGGCCCGGCAAACGTTGTTTTGCCACATAACTTATTTCTTTCAGATGTACACAGAAAAAATTATTTTTCTAATTCAAACAAAAAATTTGTAGAATTAAACATTTTTTTGTCTGAAATCGGTCCTATAAACAAATTTGCATATCCAAACAATTTATTTGCATTTTGTTTATTGAAAAAAAACACCGATTTTTTCAAACAAATTATTTAACTGAATCAAACAAAAAGATTACTGAAATTCATATAAATTTCAAAAAATAATTTTACTGAATCAAACAAAAAAGTTTTTGCACAATCAATGACGCGCACACAAGCAAGGACTGTAGAATAAGATGAACGCAGAGCAGAGCGGCCAACTAGCTTTGAGACACATTTTTTTGTTGGAATAACTTTTGAACGAAGTCTTATTTATACACACAATGTTTTTTTCATCACTCACTGTTGCTGTATCCTTTCCTTTGCTAAAGAAGAAGAAATGTAACCAAAAACCGCGGCAGACCGACTCGATATGTTTTTCGTCATCATTCTATTTTTGTATTTGATGTATTTAACAAAACAGTTTGATAAAATTGAATACGGGATTTGGTTTTTTTTACCAACTTTGAAACCAATCAAAAATTTATTTTGTTTCTTATAATGTTGTATATTATATTATATTTTTGAATAGTTGTCCACATTTTTGTTGGTTAAATAAAAATCAAACAAAAATATTAATTGAATCAGTAAAAAAATTTATAGAAATCAAAAAAAATTTCAAACAAACGTTTGTTTGAAAATAATTCCGCAATAATTGTTTCTGTGTAACAGTGTCTGCTAGCCATATTTTAAGAACAAGTTATAGGCTACAGTTCTTTCCAGATGTTACACTATTTGCCTACCCAATTTCAAGAAATGAATTGATTAGTTAAGGAGATATAGGGAGGCGGAGCTTTTACCCCCTCTTGCCCTATTTAATGCCCTGTTCTCTTTCCGATGTTACAGTGTATGCGTGCCAAGTTTTAAAAAAACCGGTTGATTAGTTACGAAGATATAGGGAGGGGAGCTTTTAGCCCTCTTACCCTATTTTACACCCTATTGCCTATTCTTCTTCAGATATTACATGCCAAATTTTAAGAAAACCGGTTGATTAGTTTAGAAGATTGGGGAATGGGAGCTTTTACCCCTATTGCAATATTTTGCGGCCTCTAGCGATATAAAATATACATTACGACCTATTCTCATACCTAACAAATACACATACAAAATTTCATAAAAATCGGTCAAGCCGTTTCGATGGAGTTCAAAATGGCTATACCTAACTCATTAACCAATACACATAAAATCGGTTCACGCATTTCAGAGAACATCAATTTCTAACACAATGCAACTTATTATACCCACACCACAATAGTGCGATGCCCGTCCGGCTGGCTGGCTGTCCATGTAACCTTGTGCGCAAAGTACAGGTCGCAATTTTGGAGATAATTTGATAAAATTTGGGACATAGGTTCCTATTGGCAAAAGGACCAAGGGGAAATTTCTTCCTCTCAGAAACTATCAAACCGATTTTAATGAAATTTAAAACATAGATAGAACTATATCTATATAGACACAAAAGGTATGCATTTTTTAAACCATGAGGGGAGATAGGGGCAATTTCTGCCTCTCAAACCGATTTTAATGAAATTTAAAACATAGATAGATTCATATCAATATGGACACATAAGCTATACAGTTTTTCAAAAATAGGACCACAAGGAGAGGTAGGGGGCAATTTCTGCCTCTCACAAACTTTCAAACCGATATAAATGAAGTTTATAAACATAGATAAATCCATATTTATATGGACACATAGGGTAGGGTATCATATAATCGGGCTGGACCGACTATACTTTCTTACTTGTTTTTATATATATGTATATAGATATACATACATACTTACTATATTGCAAACTAAATCATAAACAGGCCAACTCAGACCATGTCTTTGAAGCTAGTTTTCTGTTTCCTAACAATTTTCGAATTTTAAGTTTTGCAATATGTATGTACATTTGTTAAAGGGTGTGAAGATAAATTCGTCAGTTAAATACGTCCTACAGTTATTTTAAAATATTTCCACACGCTGTTAAACGAATTGCTAAAACAAAAAAATGTTCTTTTTGTAAACTAAAACCAATATAATTATTAAAATTAAAAACAATAACATTTTTTCAATAAAAAACAAGTAAGAAAGTATAGTCGGTCAAGCCCGACCATATGATACCCTACACCACAGTATCAAAAAACACATGATGCTTATACATATGTCCATATAAATATGGATATTGTATCTTTGTTTACATACTTCATTAAAATCGGTTTGAAGGTTTGTGAGAGGTAGAAATTGCCCCCTACCTTCCCTTGTGGTCCTATTTTTTAAAAACTGTATAGCTTATGTGTCCATATAAATATTAATATATCGGAGATATATAATTTTGAAAATTTGGTTTTTCATTGACTTATGAAAAATATGGTAATTGTCAAGTCCAAAAAATAGGTATTTCGTGAAGACATGAATCGGGGTACCGGGAGACTGGAAGTAGCCTAGGGCTAGTAGATTCCAGGAGGCTTATTCTGAATTGCGATGCGAAAATCAATGCGATGCGCAAATGAAATGCGATGCGAAAGAAAATTGGTATTCTGTTAGACTTTCGAAATCGCATTCGCAATTTATTTTCAAATCGTGGCAGCGCTGCTCAAATATACGACAGTGTCAATAAACGTCAAATTAAAAATAAATAAATTTTTTGTGTTTGGCTGTGAAAATTGTTTAGAAAGTTTATTTATGGCATTCTGTAATAAAAAAAATAATAAAAATGGATTTTGTGGCACTGTGTTTCGACTAAGAAGAAAATGAAAATGTTTTGTGTGTACTTTAAAATCGGCCCAAACCTATTAAAATTAAAGTTGTAAGTCAAATATTTGTATACTTTTTTAATCCTGCAGCTTATCTTATAAGTATGTACATAGGCAGGGTTGTTAGGCTTTTTTCTTCAAAAATCGTCAAAAGTTTTAACAAAATTCGTCAAAATCGTCTTGAACAGTTAACAAAATTGTCAACAAATCGTCAAATATTTAAATTTTACAAATTGGAGACAATTTATTGAGTGGTTCAAAAATATAAATTTTTAGCAAGATATTCTATTTTAATAAAGAAAGTGATATGGTTAAGTTTTATTATATTTATTTCATCAAGTGGGCCGAACTATATTTATCATTTGAAAAGAAAAACATAAGAAAACATATATGTATCTTCATAAAAACATAACAAACAATTTATTTCATTTATCCATATTCGCGAAAGCATTAATTAAAAAATAAAATCTCATTTGCTATTAACTCGAGCTACATATCTTGAAATTATTAATTTTTAGCGCTATCACTAATGCAAATTGTTTTTACTGTTGAAGGTGATACACCAAGGGTTCTGTCTGTATCAACAGTCTTTTTACCCGACTTGAAAAGTTTTATTACGTCCAATTTTAGTTCCAAATCAGTGCATTTTCTTCACTTTGCACTAATTTTTCTACACAACTTCTTATTAAGAACAAACTTCTTACTTCCTAACACTCAACTATACTTAGAATAACTTACCTAACAGAATCAAATGGGAATTCGGCTTTTTACACGCAAATAGAAAAATTCTTCACATATGATTATGACTTTAGCGAAAAAATGAAATCGTATGTAGCGACGCAAATCGAAATCATTAAAACGCAAAGCGTATTTAACCAATTTTTAAAAAGCGGACCAAATAGGACCGAAGCAAATCGGGGCTCTAGTGTATATTTTTTGCCTTATCGATGGCATTCATTAAATTGTAGAATTCGAATTACTAGTGCTTCTAATGAAAACCACTTGGTTTGTGATGGGGGAAGAACGTTTTTTGTTTAATTTCTAATAATTTTTGGATTTCAACAAATTATTTTAACTTTTTGAACTGTTCCCAATATAATTGTGAATATTTCTTGTAAGTATTTTATTGATGCCAGAAAATCGTCATAGCACTATTACTTTTAGTTTAAAAATCGTCAATCGTCATTTTACTATATTTTCACAAAAAAATCGTCAAAATGACGAAAAATCGTCACATGTAACAACCCTGTACATAGGTGGTCCATTGATATTTAGTTCTTCAGTTAACGTTTGCCACAAAGTATTTGCCGACTGACGTGCATTTGGTGTTTTCAAATGGCCTCTTGCCAATTGGCTGTGCTTATTCATAAATTCCTTATTCTTATTTCTTGCTTCCCTGAATTAAATAATAAATATATGAATGAATAAATAAATAAAATATTCACCCTTATTGTGTTTGGCGTATTTAAAATACGTCTACGACTGTTTGGTAATAGATTAAAGAGATCGTGAACTTATTTTCTTTAATCTGTTACCAAACAGTCGTAGGCGTATTTTAAAAACGCCAAACCCAATAAGGGTGATCATCTTTCACTAACATGTTTGTACTTTGCGAATGCTATTTTGTTGTCGAATAAATTTTGCGAATTTGACATTTGTTTTCGCAATGTAGAATACCGACTTGTCACCTTTTCGCATTTGAAATGCGATTAAAAAAAAACTTTGCGAATATCGCAATACAGAATAGCAACTGTTCGCATTTATGCATTTTCGCATCGCATTGATTTTCGCATCGCAATTCAGAATAAGCCTCCAGCACTATCGGGATATCGGGACGAATCTGGATGTAGAAATTATAGTGCTGGAATCTACTAGCCCTAGGCTACTTCCAGTCTCCCGGTACCCCGATTCATGTCTTCTCGAAATACCTATTTTTTGGACCTGAAAATTACAAAATTTTTCATACTAAGTCAACGAAAAACCAAATTTTTCAAAATTATATATCTCCGATATCAGGACGAATCTGGACGTAGAAATTTAAAAAAAAAATTTGCCCGCCCCCCTAGATTTTATCCTGGCTGCGCCCATGTATTCGTGTACTGTCATCGAGAATATGTATGCCTGCAAAGTTTCATCCATTTGCATTGAGTAAAAGGCGGTCAAAAAAGCATTTTACAAAAAAAAAAATTTTTTGCCCCCCCCCCTAGATTTTATCCTGGCTACGGCCCATGTATTCGTGTATTGTCATCGGGAATATGTATGCCTGCAAAGTTTCATCCATTTGCATTGAGTAAAAGTCCGTCAAATTAACGTTAAAAGATTTGATTTTCCGAAGTGAAGCTAAAGGTTTTAAAAAATTTTGCCCGCCCCCCCTAGATTTTATCCTGGCTACGCCCATGTATTCGTGTACTGTCGTCGGGAATATGTATGCCTGCAAAGTTTCATCCATTTGCATTTAGTAAATGGCGGTCAAAAAAGCATTTAACAAAAATACATTTTTTTGCCCCCCCCCCCTAAATTTTATCCTGGCTACGCCCATGTATTCGTGTATTGTCATCGGAAATATGTATGCCTGCAAAGTTTCATCCATTTGCATTGAGTATGAAGCGGTTAAATTAACGTTACAAGATTTGATTTTCCGAAGTGAAGCTAAAGAAAAGGTTTAAAAATTATTTTTTTTATAAAGTTTCAGTTTGATTTTTATTGAAAAAATGTTATTGTTTTTAATTTTAATAATTATATTGGTTTTTGTTTACAAAAAGGAAATTTGTTTGTTTTAGCAATTCGTTTAACAGCGTGTGGAACGTATTTAAAATAACTGTAAGACGTATTTAACTGACGAATTAATCTTCACACTCTTCATTTGTTATAAAAACAGATAAACAATTATAATCATTTGACTAATAGTTTAAATATACTTGGTTTATTTTAAAACTTCGTAATTTGCTCTTTTATTGTGTAGTTCTAGATTTAATAAAAATTATTTCAAAAACGACAGTAGCCTTTTCTGGGCGGAGTTGTTAGTACTATCTTTAGACTGTTTTTGCAATAAAGCGGCCAGTTGAAGAAGAGAATTCTGTTTATGGGTTTTGACAGGTTTATTGTTCTTAGATTTTGATTTTTTGTGCGATTTTTTGTCGTGTATATTTCTTGGTTTTGATTGATCGGGAGTAATAATTTCGCATTCTTCATTTTTATTAGCATTGCTACCGTTTTTAGGTTTATGTAGAGAACTCTTAGCTGTAGCATTTCTAACATCTGAGGTTTTTTTTATGCTAAATGATTGTTTTGGTGGTTTTAATTTAGAATTATCTATTTTAAGTAACGAACTGCGTTTGCATTGCATACAATTAATTGCAAGGTGATTTGAAACTTTTTTTTTTAACCATTTTGCCCGATTTCTTTGCTTTTTATTTAAGATCTTATTTGATAATCCTTTGGATTGTTCCAAGTTCTCAATAAGTTTTTTTGCTTTTGAACATATTTTAATTTGTTTCGGTATCAACTTAAGCCCATAATCGCTGTTATTCCAGAAGCTACCGCAATAAGGGCACATCTGTGAGATAGCAAACTTTTCTTTAGGTATTTGCAAACTATTTTTTGCTAATTTTCGACATGAATTTCTGAAATTAAAATATATTTAAGTAATTTGTTAATTTTAACGAGACGAATGACTAAGCTTACATGTAATATGATTTCAGCAACTTATGTATTTGGAGATTTTTCTTCATGGAGTTTGCACTGTTCCATAGTAATTCTATTTTATTTTCAACAGACATAAGGAATAAAAAATAATAAGTTTTACATAAAAACTGTATAAAAAATAAAAACAAGCAAATAAATTTCAATAGTGGTGTACAAAACAGAAGTAGTCGGATATAAAATGTTCAAAACTTACCTGGGGGTTACACGAACAAAGTGCTGGTTCACACAGGTCAAGTTTACTTGAACAGTTTTATTTAAATTTTCTTTTGAACTTGCGTTCACGTTCATGCACAAAATTAATTTTTGTTTTCTTTTCCTTCAACTTTGTAGCTATTTATTATATTACGGATGAAAAAAGAAAAGAAAAATACAAAACTGACTGGTACGGTCAAGTATGTACCCCTTTCCATTCTCTTTACCCCTCTCTCCTAAAAGCTCAAGACTTGAAGAGTCAAACTTGACCTGTGTGAACCAGCACAAATTTCGCTTGAAATATTGTTTCAAGTTTCAATACAATTACACCTTTTTAGTATAACCCATGGTGGAATAAACAGGTGGCACCACTAAGCCAGATGACGATTTTTTGCTCTTGCATTGTTTGTCTAGGTTTATGTCAAAGTTTTGTTTATGTTTACAAAAAGTCCCCGTTTTGTGCTGTGATTATTGTATTTTATTAAAGTTTTTGATCATTTTAAATTAAAATAAATAAGATATTGACCATAATTAAATAAAAATTGGCCAAAAATTTATTTATTTCATCACGTTCAGCGGCACGCTTTGATTTTTGTTGAAACTATTTTTTGACGTAAATGGTGATATAATTTCCATTTTTGTTGTAATGTTGTATTTGTTGCCGTAACGATGCCACCTGCTTATTCCACCATGGTATAACCTAGCATTTACACATGCCACTGCCAGTTCGAAAAACTCAATACACTCACACTTTTTTACTAAGTGCTGGTTCACACAGGTCAAGTTTGACTCTTCAAGTCTCGAGCTTTTAGGAGAGAGGGGTAAAGAGAATGGAAAGGGGTACATACTTGACCGTACCAGTCAGTTTTGTATTTTTCTTTTCTTTTTTCATCCGTAATATAATAAAAAGCTACAAAGTTGAAGGAAAAGAAAACAAAAATTAATTTTGTGCATGAACGTGAACGCAAGTTCAAAAGAAAATTTAAATAAAACTGTTCAAGTAAACTTGACCTGTGTGAACCAGCACTAATACACTCACATTTTTCGCAATAGCAGCTCCAGTGGCAGCAAAAATTGGATTCGAGTGGAATTTTGGCACTTGCATGCCACTAAATGTCAAAATGATAAGCAATGTTACCCTGTTAAAAATTTAATTCACATTTACTGGATTGTTGTCAAATTGTTATTGAAGTTTTAACTTAATAAAGAATTATTATGATTAATTTTTTAAAAAGGCGCATAAATAAAAGCAAGTTTGTTAATAATAGAGCATTGATATCGCTAAAATAATGCTAATATAAATAAATGAAAAAATTTGCACAAAAATTTGCCATTATGATTAACTCGGTAACTCTATTTTGTTTTCTGGTATTTTTTTTTTTTTAATTTGAGAAGTAAATAAATTTGCTCAAGTTGACGCTTCTACGACATTTTGAAAATGAACTCGCAGTGGCATGTGTAATCACAAAAGTTAATGACATGAGATTCGACTATTTCGAACAAATTTTCTTTGATAATATGTATACAACAATGGCATGCCACTACTTGCATGTGTAAAGGCAGGGTTACAATCATACTTTAAAAATTTGATGCGAACTTACCCAGCTGGCATAGGCTGTTTGTTAGACGATTATGTTTATTAACAACTCCTACAAGAATCTTCTGAAGATTATATGGCGATTAACAAAAACAAAACAATCGGTTTTTTTTATTTAGTCCCAATTTATACTAGGGACATTTCTTGCCGGACATTTTTTGAATTCTCTTTTAATCTTACCTGAAGCGTTTACATATGAAACATTAGAAGTCAGACAGAAATTACTACTTGTATGTAAACTACGAAAAGTATGAAAGAGAAATGAAGAAATGTCCAGTACAGATAGTCATGTACTAAATACTCTACCTTTTCGACCCCTCGCCATCAAACTTCGTCTGTCCGGCAAGAAATGTTCCTAGTGTAAATTGGGACTTATTACTTTTTATAAATTTTTTGACACGCTCGTAAATTTCTTGAAAGTCGCAATACACTCACACTTGTTCACTAACCAAACATAATTTTGGTACTTTCAGCCAATTGGCAGCTTCTTCGATTTTTCGTTGATAATACGTATACTCTACTTTTGCAAGAAAGTACTCTCACGTATAAAGGCCAGGTAAGAGTCATATAACAATTACTGTGCCAGCTAAATAAGAGCATTTTTGAAATATTAAAATTCTATTGTCAATACAATTTCAATTAAACAAACTGGTCTAAGGGTCTGTAAAAAAGGATTTTCCGAAAGGATGGTGCTGATTTCGCAACCTTAAGGTTTGTTTCATATAAATTGTATGAAAATTAGAAGTTTTGACATGAAAAAGACGCTTTCAAAGTATATTTATTACAAGTACATGCAAGTGATCAGCTGTTCAGTTGTTTTATTTTCGATATTGTCAAAATTTGCTTACATTTTAGTGCGCCATGATTTTTTTTTGTTTTCTTTATGTTTGGCTGTTTGACAGTATCAAATGTTTTTATACAAACAAAACGAATGTTGTTTGTTTTATTGTTGATTTGTTGTAGAGTTGCATGTACTTGGTATAAATATACTTTGATTCATTCAATAAAAAGATGAACATAACCTATAGGAATAACATAAGCTGCGTTCGTTTACCCCAAAATTTGTACAAATTTGTGCAAATTTGTACTGGATTTTACTGAAATGCGTTTGCGTACACAAATTTTCATATTACTCACCTACTGGATTTTACTGGAAAAGTAAACGAACGCACATATAAACAGTACAATGTACAATGTTGCCAACACATTTAAATTTCTTTCGTTGTGCAATAAAAATCAAAAGTCTTTTGATTGTTGCCAATATATTGTGTCACTTTCTAATATCACATACTCATTGGCGATATAATTGTACAATGCGTGAAATTGAACAATTTTATTGCAAGTGTATGAGCCGCTTTAGTAAAAAAGTGTACGTGTATTCAGTTTTTCGAACTTGCACTTGCATGTAGTGAAATTTCAACAATGTAAAAAAATGTTATCGAGAAAAGATTTAGATTTGATTTAATTCATATATAGCACTAGAACTAGTTGAACAATAGTGTATTAACTCAAAATATCTATTTCTTATTTTTTGGAAAAAATCGATAATATTAATATCTTCCCGCTTTAAAAATATCGTGCTATTTTGTATACTTTAAAATTTAATTTATACTACATTTACACCTACGCCAAATCTAGTACTTACGAGATTTCGAGCCAAATCCAGTTGTTTTTGACTAGATTTCCCATACAAAACAAAATCTACTTCGTGACTAGATTTCGACGAAATCTACTCAAAATCTAGTAGTACTTAATGATGCAACTATGGTTTTTTCAATAAAGCACTAAAAAATACTTCCCTGCACAAGAAAAAAATGACATTAAAAAAAAAACAAATCAAAAATTGTTAAAAAAAAATTAAAAAGTTTAATAAAAACTGTAAAAATATAAAAATGACGAATAATATTGATAAAATAAATATCGTTGATTATTAATAAAAGGTAAAGCAAATTTTTAAATGTATATTTCGTTTTGTGTTTGTAAGTGTAATGAATAAACTTTTAGTCAGCTGTTTTGTTATAAAAACAAAATCTCGCTAATGTCAAAACAGTATAATGTAAACGCACTAGATTTCGAAGAAGATTTTAAATCAAATCTACAAGATTTCGGCCTAATGTAAATGTAGTATTAGCTAAATTTAATGTGATGAAAAGTAAAATTACTAAATAAAAATCATCGTTACTATTTATTTAATCATTACATTTTTATTGTATGCTGTTCGTGTAGTTTTAAAAATAAACTGTAAGTTCTATCAAAACTGACTCAAATCAGTTAAAATATATATATATATATATATATATATATATATATATATATATATATATATATATATATATATATATATATATATACATAAATCAATACATTTAAACAGTTTTATTTAGGTCTTTTAAAAGTTTCTCTTCTTCAAGCTTCAGAACCTGAAACTGTGTTATTAAAACTATTCTTTGGAGTTTACTATCGGTCAAATTTTCGGTTTCTTTATTTTCAAAAGGTTTTAGTTTAGCTTTTCTCTTAAAACTCTTTGTTGGTTTTACTAAATTTGTTTCCACCGTACCGTTTCTATCTTCTAGTAACCATTCCTCTTCCATTATAGTGTCGTCATCAACTAAACACTCCTCTTCGTGACATCCAGCATCAGTAGCAAATTTCAATTTACCAATTGATGGATTTTCTAAGCCACCTAATAGATTAAACAATTCTTGCTCCCAATCTTTCAGCACAATTTTTTTATTACCAGTTTTATTAGGATCTGTTTTTGCAATTACAGTTGCCTTCATATTTTGGATTTTTTTTATAATCTGGCTATCTTCTATATTGCACGCAAAAGTTTTATTGTAGTTTTGCTTGATATCCAGGCGAGCCACTTTTTTTGCCTCCTTAACAGTGGGTGTTGCGGATTTTGACAGTAATACTTGGTGCTTTTTTAATTCCTGTATAAAAAAATGGTTTTTATCCTCTTCCATCTGAAAAATCATAAATTTTCTGAATAATAGTGTTCAGATTAATTAAAATAAATTTTATATAAAAAGTACCATTTAAATTTCAGTTTTTCCTTTTATTTGTTTTCTGAAAAATTTATAAATTTGACAGTTAAAACTAATACCGAATAATTCGGAGTCTAGCAGCTATGAATTTTAAAGTACTTTCTTTTCGCATACTGACTTCAAGTATGCACTAGAATTTTGAAGGCACTACACTTAGCTGAAAGTACTTGACTAGCTAGAATATACTATTCTTTTCGCATACCACCCAATGAAACGGTGATATATTAATAATTGGTTTTTGTCTGTGTAGTTTTTTAGTTGTAAAGTGCAACACTGAGGAAAATACGACTCTGTACATTTACTTACATGCACGACATCTAGTGTTGTTTTTGAAAAATTATTTTTGAAAATTTCTTCAACAGCAACTATAAACGCAGTCGCGGCGTAGCT
Source organism: Pollenia angustigena (assembly GCA_930367215.1). NCBI lineage: Eukaryota > Metazoa > Arthropoda > Insecta > Diptera > Polleniidae > Pollenia > Pollenia angustigena. The sequence continues at coordinate 232,255,178 of OV884060.1, forward strand.
TGGGAATTAGTAAATTAAAATTTAATTCTTAATTTTGTAGCATCACACAATTATTAAACCAAACCAAACAAAAAAACTGACTAAAATAAAGTGTTTTGAATTTCGGAAAGATATAAAAAAATCCTTTAAAAATGGATCCTTTTACGCAGGTAAACTTTTTATGGTGATTTAAGTTATTTTTTTATAAATTTTTATTTTATGGTAGCGAATGCTTGAAAAGGCAGAACAGCGTAGTAGGGCTTTGGGTATCAGTAATGCAGCTGTAAGCAAATTTCCAGTGTGCGAAAATGATGGTTCACCAAATTTTAATGCATTAAGTGGCGCTTGTGCAGCAACAATGGCGATGGCGTCACAGCAGCAACAAAAGCATATGCAGACAATTTCATCGAGTGATGGTAGTGGTGCAAACAAAAATAAATTTCAAGTTATTGAAAAAAGAAACAAGGAAAATACAGTGGTTTCGTCCTCACCGCAAAAAGTTTTAAGGCAATTTTCAGCTGTGGATAAAGAAAATATGGACCTGGGTATTGAAATAAATATAGTTACTGACAAAAATGTCGAGGTAAGTGCTAAAACATAATTAAAAATTTAATACCAGCTATTCTCGAAATTAAAGGTTTTGCCAATCAAAAATAATTGTTCTTTAGTTGCCAAATTTAAAATTTTAAATTACTTTCAACCAAAGTATATTTCAACATTCAACTCTATTTTTTTAATTATCTATTTTATTTATGAACTATTTAACTTCAAGGTACAGGTTCAAGTTGAAGAACAAGAATTTACTGACGAAGAATGCAAAAAAATGGAATATAAAAATTCAGATAAAATAGTAAGTCAACCAACCGCTGAAATAAGAGACACCTCTAGAACGCTGCTTCAACGTTTAGGAGCTCTATACTCAAACACAGATGACTTGTCGTCTCCAATACATCGTACTGAAGGAAAATTTCATGCAGAAGTCAATGAAGACAGCTTGGATTCACAACTACGCAAACCAAACCAACGATTTGGTAAATTGGCTGCCCTTGCTAATACAATTAACCAATGGGAAGATGACACATCCCATCATGGCATAACATCAAACACAATTCCTGTACAGCCTCCACCTAAACCAGAGCTTCCAAGCAGAAGAAAATTGGCGGATGAAGGACAAGCAACTGCTATTAGTTTACAAAAATGTAAAAACGAAAAGTCTAAATTAAAGGAAAAAGATAAAATTAAACAGCTAAAATGGGATCCTAAAGTCATAAACTCGTTGGAAGCTCAAGGCTTTCAAAGAAGAGATTCTTCGACAGATAAAGTATCATACGAATTTTGCGAAACAAGAGATGACAATCGAGAAACTAAATGTGTTGTTAAACCTAAAGACGACGTTAGCGAAGAAAAGCGTGCTGTTGGAAAACTTAATACAAACAAATTTGTATCGATTGCCTCAAATTCTTCTACGGACAAGAAAACTTCTCAAGCTGAGAAAAAAATTCCAAACGTTAAGCCTGGTTTGGTTTCGGGGCGTGCAGCTATTTTTGAATCACAAGCGCAAAATAATCAGCTGCTACAACAAAAGCCACAGAAAGACCCAACGGAGTTATCGCTAAAGGAGCGTATGAAATTGTTTGAAAAAAACAAGGGAGAGGCGTTATTGCCAAAAGCAGCATTTGGTATGGCTCCGGCAATAAGTAAAATTATCCAAGATACAAATCATAAAAAGGATGAACATACAAAAGGTATGACGATAAAATTTTTTCTTACTGATTTTACGAACTTGTAGTCTGCTTCTTAAATTAAAAAAAAAATGTATGTTTAATGTCTATTTCTTATTTTCGAACGTTTACATTCGTATAAGATTTCATATGGAAAATATTTAAACAAAAACTATAAATTTGCTGTGCGAACCTTATCATTCAAAATTATGAAACAGACAGTTATTATAAATATATATCAGGCGCGAAATAGCGGCAGCCGATATCGAACGAAAATCTAATAGATATCGATTTTGAAAACAAAACGTAACAATTTAAAAGCTATAGTATTCTTTAAAATTTCCGAGATTTCATAAATATCATCTAGAATTTGAAGTTAGATTAAACAAGTAAGAGTGCTATATTCGGCTGTGCCGAATCTTATATACCCTTCACCATTGTGGGAGCAGAATACAGAGCAACTAGACAAAAACTAAATAATTTTTACATATGTATACATACATAATTATAATACTTTAAACTCCATTATATATTAAATTTAAAAAGCGAAAACTGGTAAATATTTTTTTTAAATCGTTTTTAGAACATAAAAAAATAAAAATTAAAAAAAAATTTTTCTTTTAAAAAAACCAGATTCGAACCAGAGAACTCACAGTTTCTAACTTAACCCCCTAGACAACTAAACTATGAAGGAACGTTGTTTGAATATCATTAAAATGAAATATGGCCCGTTTTATGTTCACTGTGTAGGGTTGTAATTACTTTTGTTCACCACAATAGCAAAGTTGTAAACCATAAAACTTATTTGAGTTGAGAACTGAAATATGGAAACATATTCACCAAAATAGTTTGTGGCATGTAAGTATGCGTGTTTGTTTTCTTTTATCATTGTGGGGAGTTTTTAAGTAGCAAAAAAACACAAAAATTCCTAGTTTCGATTTGTTAAAATAATTTGGTTAAATAGATGAAATAATATAGAAGGATGATAACGAAAATCATATTGAGCGTTATGCTAGTATATGTAAACAACTGTTAAGGGGGGGGAGAGACGGATCAATATTGTAGAAATTACAAACCTTCGGTGAAGGGTATAAAAAGAGTAACTTTTGGGATTTCAGTATTTTGATTATAACTCAGCCATTTTTTAACCGATTTGACAGATTTATATACCGACGTGTTGAGCAAGAAATTTACCATTTATTTGTGTTATAAAACTTGGACTCGGGAAGATCCATGGTTACCGAAAATTGGTATTTAAAAAAAAAAAAAATAATTTTGGTCATAACTTTTTTGTATCTGAACCGATTTTCCCGAGTTCTTTATAAGATATGTTCTACTAAAAATTTCCGATATTTTGGTATATAAGTCATATCCATAGGACATATGACAGCCCTAAAATTAAGGTTTTTATACAATTTTTACTTTTTTTTGTACGGGAGGTACCACGCCCACTTCTCCCATCCCGCCCACATTTTGTAGGGTGGTGTGTATTGACAACCAAAATGTGTGTACCCAATTTGGAAACTTTGGCTCTTACCGTTCTCCAGATATACAGAAAAAAGCAATAAAAATACAACAACAACAAGGGATTTTTGGAAAAAATTAGAGGCAGTCGTGGTTTTTTGATCATATCTCAGCCATTTGTGGACCGATCTTGCTGAATTTCAATAGCAAGAAATGGTGGACTATATGTGACATAAATGTAAAACAACCTAGCCGCTATCATGTCTGGATTATCCGGAAAACACATATCAAACGTAAGACGGACAGACGGACAGGCGGACATCGTTAAATCAACTTCTCTTCTCATATGGACCCAGAATATATATACTTTATGGGGTCTAAAATCAATATTGTGGAAATTACAAACGTTATGACAAACTTATATATACCCTTTTACACCTGTGGTGAAGGGTATAAAAATGAAATGAAATGAAGCCATATTCTAGCCATTAGCAATGATATACGATACTATGAAATTGGGCTTTACAAGGCGTTGCTGTAAACATATAATACAAAAAGCGCTGTGGCGTGGCAAAAATAATTTTTTTTAAGTTCTTCAAACTTAATAAATATACATTTTATTCTAGGACGTGACTGATGAGAATTTTTTTTAGGTTTGTATTGACTTCTACCTGGTTTAATGTAATATGTATGTGAAATTGAAAAAAGGGCTTAATTTGAGGGTGTGTCATAAAAGTGAGCATATTAAAAGCTATACATACTTAGGTTCAGAAGAACTTTCTTGGCACGTGAAAAAAATTGGATATTTGGTGGAAGGATGGCATAAGTGGCGCCCAGGGGTCTAATCACCGCATTCGACATCGAATAAACTATCGTATTTTTCTGCATACGATTGACACTGACGTATCGAATGAAAAATCGAGAGATATAATGTCTTTGGTTACTTGATAGCGAGTGCTATCATCTCAAATTACAATACATTTCATTCGATATTGAGTGTCATGATGCCATAAAAAAATTCGATCAATTTTGTTCGAAATCGTATGCGGTGATTATACCCCAGAATTTGAGGTCGGATTAAAAAGTCACCAAAGGCAAAAATGAAGCCACTGTCAAGCCATGGGTAACGATATACGATATATGATGAGATCGGAATTTAAATGGCAGCGCTACATAAAAAAAAGCAAAAGGGCTGTAAAAAATTACATATGTAACTATCATTCTAGGGGTGACTAGCACAACTTTTTTCGATCCCCACCCTATTGAACAAAAAATAAAGTCTTAAATTCCGAAATGACTTTAAATCGCTTGAAATTCGTAACACGATAAAATTTAAGTCCATAAATTTCATCACATACCCGGGGGCTAATTCTGGCAGTAGTGATCGAATAAGTATTCCATCACGACTGCCAGAATTAGCCCCCTGATTGTTATATTGATAATATCGTGTGCCGTAATTTGGCCCCAGGTACAGTGATTCCAACAGTAGGGAAATTTCCCTTTTTGTAGGGATTTTTTCGGAAAATTTCAAGCGCAAGGAATCGTTCGGAATCGAAGAAAACATATGGGCACTTCCAAGATTGTAAACGGGACATTCGCACACGTTTATATTGACAAAACTGTAAAAAACAAACTGATTTTCATTTTTTAAATTAATGATTCTTTTAACTCTCAATTAGCTCTTTAATTTCCGCAAATGAAATTTTTCGCTTACTGTCGTGGTTTCCGAGATAATTTCAAAAAAACCAGTGATTGTAAACGGGACAAAAAACGGAAGTGGGTTTTAAGGGGTAACCGTTTAAACAGTGATTTCTGCGAAACCTGACACAATATTTTATTGGGATTAATTTTAAAATGTTGCGTACTAATGGGCCTTAAAAATGGTTTCGATTTCAAAATAAAACATGAATTTCCTTTTTTTTTAATAAATTGGTAAAGAAATTGTAAACGGGACATTGTAAACGGGACAATTTTTCCACCATGATTTAAAATTTTTTTATGTTGCTATTTATAATCTTTTATATAAGAAACTTAATAAAAAATGTTTTTCAGATCATAAATATGCCTTATTAGAGTATTGTTGTTCCAAATGCATATTTTCTAATATACACAAGTATGTGCTAAAGTTGTAGTACTTCGTTTACCATTTATCTTTTTTTTCGAATCAATTAATTTATACGCATATATTAAAAAAATATAAGCAATTCTCTAAATAAATCTTGAAAAGAAAAATTTTTTTTTTCCATTTTTTGTGGTTGACGTTTTTTTGGAAATAGCCATATTTGTTTATTGATAGTTTTTTGGCCTGTCAGATACAGAAAACTCCCATTCCGTGCATGAAAACTAAAAGCGATTTCATTCCGAAAAATGTATCGTCATTTTCTAAAGCGTGAAAATACGGACTTAATTCCGTTTCCGAACGAAATTGTACTCCATTTCCAATATATTGCCTTAAAATACTCAAATATCTGTTTTATTTTCCTTTTAAAATTAATATGTTTCGTATCAGGGACCGCAAATAACAGTTATATTGGAATTTTAAAACAAAAAAAGCACATAGAAGTAAATGTCGAAAAACTTATTCAAGTATACCATATTGTTCCTTGTCAATGATAAAATATATTGATTTTTATAATTTTGATTTTTATATAAAAATCAAAAAATAACAGTTATTTTTTGATATTTTTTGATTTTTATTTTTTTGAACAAAAATAACTGTTATATTTTTATTTTTATTTTTTCGATCAAAAATAACAGTTATTTTTTGATTTTTATTTTTTCGAGCAAAAATAAAAGTTATTCTATAAATAAATGTACGTAATTTAATAATTTAGTTGACTTGAAATTTTTATTTTAGTGTTTAATTATCATTGGAATTCCTTATGCACATTAAAATAATTATTAAAGTCATCTAAATTATTAAAACACGTAAATTTATTAAAAGAATAACTTTTATTTTTGCTCGAAAAAATAAAAATCAAAAAATAACTGTTAAATTTGTTCAAAAAAATAAAAATCAAAAAATAACTGTTAGTTTTGATCGAAAAAATAAAAATCAAAAAATAACTGTTATTTTTGTTCAAAAAAATAAAAATCAAAAAATAACTGTTATTTTTGCTCAAAAAAATAAAAATCAAAAAATAACTGTTTTCATCTGACTTTTATGAAAAAAGGCATAGCTGTTACGGTCCCTGTTTCGTAGCATTCAAGCACAAATATTCGTGGCGCCCCTTATATATATACAGGGGTGTGCTGGAAATCGCAAACGCAAAACGCAAGAATTTTAAAAGTCGTTTTTTAGTAAGATTTCTGTAATAAAAGAATTTTATAACAATTATTATACAAACATTTCTCTATTAAACTGAATTTTATAACAAAAATTATAAAAATTTGATAAAAAGTGTATTATAAACAGCCTCCAAGTTCTTGCGTTTTGCGTTTGCGATTTCCAGCACACCCCCCATAGTTAGACGCTACGAATATTCGCTTTCGCATTTGCGAACTATTCTCTTATTTGTGTATTTGCATTCGCACTAGGGATGCCAATCGGGACTGGTTTTCGCAAATCCCGGGATTCGGGATTTCAAAAAATCAAATCCCGGGATCCCGGGATTTTTCGGGATCCCGGGATTTTACGGGATCCCGGGATTTTCCGGGATATCGGGATTTTTCGGGATTCGGGGTTTTTGAAAATTAGAAGATAAATGCTTTTTATAGATATTTATTAAAAAAAAAAGTCATTAAAAGCGGTTTACAAGCAAAAGTTTTATATTAATTTGTTATTTTAAAGTTGAAGATAATGTTATATTTATTACTTACATTAAAAATTGTGATTTTTTTCTTAATTAATGATTGATTTAATTAAAAATATGATAATAAAAAACAGCGTACGATTTCTAACAATTTGTTAATTGATTCAACTAAAAAATAATTACCATAAAATTTATATTTTATTCAATTACCTCAGTTGATCCAAATTAATTTAAAACAATATTATATATATTGTAATTGAATAGAGCAAACTTGTATTTAATTGATTTATTTGTAAGATTCTATTCAAATTTTTATTAAGTAATTAATTAATTCGAAATTAATTATCAAAATCAATTTATTTAGTTAACCACAAAAATCTAATTAAAAAAAAAACATTTTTATACCCAACATAAAGTGGTAGGAATTGTGTAGTGTTTAATTATGTATAATCGCTCCATAACTTGCCGTAGTTCCTATGCCTACTCTCGTGCAACACTTTTATATTTCTAGCCCTGTGAAGAGTAAAGTTTTAATGTAGAATTTGGTGCACCATTGGAATGTTTTGTTCATTTGAAAAGACATTTTTTTCCTTTATTCATTTTCTTCTTTAATTATTTTCTTCACTACTCGTTAAAATTTCTTTATAATTGTTGGACATGCTTAAAACAAACAAAGTTTAACTTTTTTGTTTCGTTTTTAGTGACAGTATTAACAGAAATAATCAAGTAAATATTAAAGATCAGTATTTTGTTCCCTATGCTCTCAAGGGGGAATGTAAAGATGAATTTCTTTTTATAATAAAAGGTAAAGCAAGAAAATTTTGTTAACAATTTCGGGATTAACTAAATCCCGAAAATCCCGGGATTACAAAATTTAAATCCCGGGATTCGGGATTTGCTGAATCCCGAAAATCCCGGGATTTTCGGGATCGGGATTTCGGGATTGGCATCCCTAATTCGCACTCACATTCGCTAAAATGTATGCGAATATTAAAATCGTCTATCTAATGAATTAAATTTTTACATAGAAATTAATTTGTAAAAAAACAATCACACCTTCTAAACTAAGAGAAATAAAACAATACAATTTCGAATTTTTAAAAAATTTGTAATAAAAACTTTTAAGGATAAGGAAGGAAGGATATACTTTTAAAAGGAAGTTCTTTTATATTTTAGTTCAGGGGAACAGAAAAAATATTTTTTAAAATTTTATGGAGCCTTCCCTTTTATTTGGTACCAAGTTTGCTAAAAATAATTAGATACTTACATATGTATATTAAATTTTTTTAAATAAGTATTCTTCAAAATTATTAAGCTCTTTAAAAAGAACAAAATATGACTAAATGAAAAATCAAATACGAAGTTTGACTATGTTTTGTCTCTAGATTAAAGGATATATATTGGTAGATGCGTTTCTGCAAAAAGAAAAAAATTTACAGCTCAATTATGAATAAAAATTCTCCCTTTTCCCATTTTTCCTATGTAAATTCAATTGTAAAAATGGGGAAAAAACTCCCGGGAAATTTGTATTCATAATTGGGCTGTTAGTGTTATTTTTGAAATTTAATTTTTATATTGTGTGTAGACATTTACATTTTTATTTTGGTTTTTGTTTCTTGTTGTTAATATGTAAATGCTTTTATTGTATTATTTACAAAATGTTATCAAAAAATGTATTTGTTTGCCTGTTGCTAAAAACAATAAATTTTTAACTTACACTTGGTCTCCACGTAGCAATTTGTATTGCTAAGCACAAGCAAAAACGTCGGCAGAACAATGGCGCAATAATTGCTGATTATATTGCTGAAGAACACGTGAAATTGCTTTACCATAAGCAAACGTACAGAGAAATGAAGTGTCAGATAAATGACAACTGATTTTACAGCAGATTGCTAAGCAATAATTGCTCAAGCAATCAGAAGAGCAATCATTGCGCAATGGATTGCCACCCATGGCAATATGCGATCAAATTTGACGTTTGCCGCAATAAATATTACTACGTGGAAACCCGGGGTTAGGGGAAAGTGTAGGGATTTTTTTTTTGGCTGTAGGGAAAAAGTGTTTTTTTTAGACACGTAGGTATTTTTGAAAATTCATCCTGGCATCACTGCCCAGGTATGTGAGACAAAACGATTAAAAACCGATATTATCGTTTTTAGTATCTTTTAACCAGGGTTCTTATTTGCGCATACTCTTGCGCATGAGCCAAAAAGACACTCACATAAAAACTAGCGCATGCACATGCGTTAAGGCCCAAATACACTGGTCAAATTCCCATCCAGCATTAAGGTTGTATTAGTGAAAATGACTTTGTATGTGTGACACCGACGATGCTTGATGGAAAATCAAAAAATTTAGATATTTAGCATGCTTGACGAGTGATTTTTACGACCTCTTAAATTTTCCGTTTTTTGTTGGTGCACCTTCATCATCACTTTCATTTGCATTTTGCGTAATGTCTTTTTTGTGGACGAGTTTATAATGCACTTTAATGTTGAAGGAATTGGTTCTACTTAATTGTTTCTCACATTCTGAGCAATCAATTTTATTAGCGCTTTTCAAAACTTTATAAAAATTATTTTCACAATTCATTTTTTTAAATGCGTATAAAAAACAATGTATGTTCTTCACTCTGCAACTGTTTTAAAACGTATTTCCTTCACTATTTGCACAGGGGGGCTATTATGTAATTCGATTCAAAACCAAAATCCTTTCGAAAGAAATTTCCGTATCGAAAATGAAATGGTATTTTCTAATCCGTTCGAAAGCACCACAGTTTTGTATTTGTTGAAAAAAGGGAAAAACAAAGTGCTGCCAAATTTATACACAATAAATTTGACAGTACCTGTCAATATTGACAGAACTTTTTTGAAAAACAAGCGTTTAAAAAAAAACGTTAAATTTTCCGCAAAACGTACATATAAATGAAAACTTCCAAACAAAATAAAATAACAAATAATTATTAATAAAAAAATAACGGTTTAAGAACATGGATTCTGTTGCATTGTGGTTGGAATATAGCGATAAAGAAAGTGATGCAATTGCAGAAAGAGTAAGAAACTTTTTTTTAATTATGAAATTTAATCATAAAATACTAATTTGAGTTTCGTAAAAACTTTCGGCTTAATAAAAATTCATTTATGTATATCTACAATTGAATAAAAGGCGATTTAGAGCCACCTGAAAGATCGACAGTCATTGCACCTTTGAAAAAATTAGCTGTCACGTTATAATGTTTGGCACTAGTTGGATACCAACATCAGATTGGCCAAGATCGCTTTGTGGGACTTTCACACCCATTAATTTCCATATGCTTATCTGAGGTGTGCGAAATAATCGAACCAAATCTTTGCCCGAAGCATATTATCTTTGAAATGACAGAAGAAGAAAAAGGAGGCGAAAAGATATTTTGTTTTTAATTAATGTGGAATACTTGGAGCAGTAGACTGCACTCACATTCAAGTAATAACGCCAAGTAACGATGAGCATTTATACTTCAACCGAAAACAGACATTTAACTTTAACGTGTTGTTTATAGTCTTCCCATACCTAGTAACAAAGCACATTTGTAAGAATAGTTAACACAAAATCGATTAAATGAAAACTCACTTTTTTCCAATTCCCTATACGGTGGACCAACCGCATCTTAATCCTTTGACAGTCTTTGCCACAAATCCTTCGACTTGCTTTTAGCATTTTCAACATTTAGGTGGCCCTTTGCTAAATCTACATGTGCAACCATAAAATCAACCATCACCTAATACATACTGTTTTTGTAAACATTGCTTTGTTTGAGCTTTCTCTAAAGCATTTAAAAAAATTGCTATGTATAAAAATTTTCAGACTTAAAACAAAAAGAGTTGTGACAACAAACACATGGTATAAATTGTGATTTCAAGTCACTCACAGTTCTTAATATAGAGGATATCTTATGTTTTTTTATTGTATTTTACAGTTTTTGTAAAAAGTTTTATTTACTTACTTACATTTTTAAATTTTTTATCGTTTTCGCAAGCACAGCCACTTTCGAATAATTTACGAACAATTTAAATGAACTGACATTTGCTTTCGTATTACATAGTTGCAATTGTAAAAGGGTAATTTTTAATTTACGAAAAGGGGTAAAAAAATCCCGCAAAAATAAAATATTTCCGAACGTTTGAAAATAAATTTTCGAAAAACGTACTACATAATACAATTTGTACGAGTTCGTAAATCTTTTCTTTCGAATCGTATTACATAATAACCCCCAGCTTTAGGAATTTGCATAAATCTTTGACTAATGCACAGACATAATCTGATGCAACAACAAAATTATGTATTACAAATTTTTTTTACTAATCGTAAAAAATTATATTTTTGTAATTCCTTCAAACAAAGAATGGCAACAACAATATTCATGTATATTTTTGTTTTTGTATGTAAAAATTGTCATGTATTTTTAGACAAAATACAAAATAGTCTACCTGTTTTGAATGTTCTAGTAAACAAACCATAAAACCACAAAATTCCGTTACATTTTACACAGTTATTGCATGTGTCTTTTTTATAAGAATAGTTTGAAATTTCCATAACCCTTTTACCAATGCACAGACATAATCTGATGCAACAACAAAGTTATGTATTCCAAAATTTTTACTGATCATAAAATATTATTTGAAGGTTAAGTTTTTTTGTAATTTCCTTCAAATAAAGAATGGCAACAAAAAAATTTATGTATAGTTTTGTTTTTGTATGTTAAAATTGTCATGTATTTTTAGACAAAATAGTCTACCTGCTTTAAGTGTTCTAATAAAATGTTTACAAAATCAAAAAGCCAAAAAATTCCGTTACCTTTTCACACAGTTACTGCATGTGTTTTTTACAAGAATGGTTAAATAATTTCTGTATAAGCAACAACCGATTATACAAGTTACATATCAATTCCAGTTTTTTCATGCCTACTATTGAAAATATTTATTATTCAAATTGGTATGTATAATACTTTCATATTTTGTACGTCATAAATTAAAATTTCATAAATAGAATGAAGATAAAAAACAAACAGGCTTCTAATGAGTGTGCATGCGTGCGCTAGTATTTTATGCTCATGCGCATATGCACATGAGTTTCATCGATCAATGCTCATGCGCTTGAGCATGCGCATTGATATAAGAAAATGTTGCACATGCGCATGAGCACAAATTTAAGCTCAAGTGCTGCACACTCATGAGCAAATACGAACTCTGCTTTTAACAATTAATCATGTTCCCCACATGCTTAAAAAACAAAGTGATTTGAAATCGTCATGCTGTAAACTAACCGGTTTTAAATCAGGAGATTTCAAAAATTTTTTACCCAAAAAGTGATTTTCAGAACATGCCTGATATTCATAAAAATTACATGAGTTTTATAATTCCTATCACACATTACGATCGAAAAAGTTTTTATTCCGAAGCTGTTTCTCTAATAGAATTTCTTTTAGATTCTTTCAATTAGAATTTCGTTTTTTGTAGAAGCAAAATACGGAATTATTTCTGCTTTTGGTCGGAATTGATTTCTGTGAAAAGCTTGGGGCCAAATTATGTCATTTGATATCGAACGAAATTAAAATACAACTTAAATGTAAATTTCGTTCGATATCGAATGCTGTATATATTTTAAGTTTGAAAATGTTTCAAATTCATCCCAATAATGAATAAAAATTCCGCGGGAGTTTTCTCTCGTCTCCCATTTTTCCTTTGTACATTTAATTGTAGAAATGGGAAAAAACTGCCGGGGAATTGGTATTCATAATTGGGCTGATTGTGTTTTCAAATTATCTGTCAACATTAAGTTAAAATTTTGAGCATATTATAGCTAAAAATTTCATTACAAGAATATAAACACTTATAATAATAGCCATTACCATTATTGTTTAAACTGGAAGAAACGGTTAAAAATATTGATGAATATGAATTTTATAAATTAATTTTTCTATAAACATTTGCTTTTTCTATCCCCACATTTTATAAAAATATACAGCAAAGCTAAATATAAACGCGAGAGCAGATAATAATTCTTCAATATCAGTTCCCGTTGTAAAGTGTTGTGTCGATAGTAAAGTACGTGACAAGGTGACTGCCCTGGTCAGTGCTACAAATGGAAGTACAATAAAAGAAGATATCAAAAAGCAACGCGAAGAAGATTTGCAACTGTTGGCTAATCGCTTTAACAAACAAAAAGATTTTTTACATCAACATCAAAATTTGACTACGAATTTAAAGTATGATGATAAACCACAACATAAAACTAAACCAACATCTCCACCTCCACCGCCTCCATTGCCAACAACCACAGCGATTATTTCTTCAAAAAGGAGATCACGTAAGAAGGCCTCACTTAAAAATTAACTTGCTATTAAAATTAGTTCTCCCATTTTAGCTGGCGATATAATAGACGATGACAAAAAACGTCTGCGAAAGTCTAATAAAGAAATTTCACAGCGTTTGTATCCAGTTCTGTCCAGCTTTGAATCGAATGAGTCTAGTGAGTCAGATAATGAAAATAATTGCTGTACCACAGCATCAGTTTCTGCAGATGAAACAAAAGCAGCTACTCAACCTTTACGTGTCAAAAATGATGTGCGGCATAATCAATACGATCAAACATCAGACGATGACATTGAAGACAGGTGTGAAGATAGTTTATATTCTTGTCTACTTTTCTTACTATGTATTGAATAAAAAGGATATAATGCCAAAATATCGTATATATTGAAACCAAAGGATATATTTTTAGAATACATATAAGTTATTTATTTCCCTAGTTGTACGTAGTTTTCTACATAAATAAACTTGGTTGTTTCTTTGTTTCTTGTACTTGAACTACATCGTATTAATTTTTAAAACTATTTTTGTGGCAGTTATATGGAATCGGAAGCTGAGGACAGCAGTGCCGGTATTTGCAATGGTAGTTTGGGACGTGAAATTATGCAAGTAGTTGAAAAGAATGATAAGCAAGTGACAAACAAAGTAAAGGCATGTTTTGTTCATACTTCTTTTATGTGTATACCAATTTTTAAATTTTTATTTTAATTGATTCTAGGGCGTTCATTATGCTGAAAAGGACCAGTTCTTTGGAGAAAATACGCTTGATACATCTGTTAATTCGTCAGATGCATCTATGGGAGTAGATGATTATTTGGACGAGGCTTTGGAAGATAATATGGATGAGGGCGATGAGGATGATAACAGCCAGTTGTCCAGAGACGTAATATTAATATTTTTTATAGTAACTTCTTTTCACACTATTTTCTTTTCAGAGCAAAGGAACAACTGCTTCTAATAGCTTTAGTTTCCGAAAGACGGATGCTGGATCTTTTGAAGAATGTGAAACCAACAAAGCTTGTTCAACTAAAAATCCAACTTACATACAACCAGTGAAATCAGAGTTAAGTGTGAATAAAGAAAATGATAATGTAGTTACTCTGGTGCACACTGTTAGTTTTTATCGAAGACAACAAAGTGCAAATGTAAGTTGAAACTTAAATGTTATTTGTTATGATGTATTCTATAACATTTCGGTTATTACTCTCCTCATAGAGTGCCAATTCTACTCCTATACGGAAGGTTTGTCGCGAACAACAAGTTCTTCGTTCGGCAATGGAAAAATTAGACGCTAAAGCAGGCGCAGGAAATTCTCTTCATTTCGAACTTGACATTAAAGAGACAGATAACGATACACAATCAGATTCTGAAATAGACGATGCGAATTTGGTACAAGACAAAATCAAGAAACTGTTGGAAGAAGTGTGTAAACAACAACAGGTTATTTCTCAAACCAGCCAAGCTCTGAATTTATGCGCAGCAACGATAGAATTCTCTGGGTCTACAGAGTCAGTGGAGGGAGAGAGGCATCTCTTAGTTGCAAGTAAGAAAAAATAACATTTAAGAATAGAATATATAAATATAATAGCAATTTCTTTGTTAAGCTCATCGAAGGCAAGCCTGCCTTGATGAAGTTCAACGTCTTCGTGTGGAAAAAACCCTGCGTCCTGTAGGTGCGCCACGAGAAAAAGGACGCCTTACAATTAAAGAAATTACAATACCATTGCGCCAAGATTACATACGAAAATTATCGTTGGAAACTATATCAGGTCACCACTTGGTATGTCTAATCAAATACAATGAGCACGTTCTAGCCACAAAGACAGTTCCAACTTTACCCGGTCTCCTAGCTGTTAAGTTTCCCGATGTTTTGCAATTAAATAATGTGTATGCAGATTTTAAAGTAACCCTGGAAATTTATGGAATGACTGCTCAGAGAGAGGTGCTTCCACACGAAGTGAAGTATCACATTAATTTTAATAAAAAGTCTGGTATAAAAACACCTAAAAAGAAAGCATCTGACAACCGTTTAGTTATGCCCCCAGTTCAAAGCCCTGCAGGTCCTCATGCTGTTCGGACACCAGCTTTGGTGCAGTATGGTTTTGCTATATTTTCTTTACGTGAGATCCAACGAACATCGTGGACTCTGACACAGGTTTTGGGAGTGAGTCCTCTTGAAGGTGTCGTTCATATGAAAGTGAA
The DNA here is from genome assembly GCA_930367215.1 of Pollenia angustigena. Lineage (NCBI taxonomy): Eukaryota > Metazoa > Arthropoda > Insecta > Diptera > Polleniidae > Pollenia > Pollenia angustigena. Next base: position 232,270,643 of record OV884060.1, read on the forward strand.
TTGTGAACTTTCCGTATCAGTGGAGTACAAGGGATTTTTAACTATGTTTGAAGACATATCAGGCTTCGGTGCCTGGCATAGACGTTGGTGCCATCTGAATGGCACTGTACTCAACTACTGGAAATACCCAGATGATGAAAAGAAAAACGCTCCCATGGGTACAATTGACTTGTACACGTGTTCGTCACAAAAAGTCAATATAGCACCCAGAGACATTTGTGCAAGACTTAATACAATGCTCCTCGAATGCCAAAGGCCCGCGAAAGATACAGATGTAGAATCCCTAATAATTGTACCAAATGGCCGCACGACAACTGTCCGATATCTGTTGTCAGCCGATACAAAAGAGGAACGTGAAGAATGGTGTGCATATTTTAATAAAACCCTAACATTGTTACGTGCCTGGGGTCCTCCGCAATAAAATGTTTATTTAGACAATATAACTACTATTTTATATTCCGAGAATTGGTATTTAAATAGATTTTCATATTTTCGGTATCGTTTAATATTTATGTATGTTAATATTTTTTCTTTTTTTTTTAATGTATTTTGTGTATGAAATTTTAATTTAATGATATTACAAATATCATAATCGATTTAAATATTTTTCTATTCTAAAATATACATATTAAGTTAGTCTTACAAGTTATTTTATTGTCGTCATTGTACCACTAAGAAAACAAATCGTATGGGATCGGTAAAACAAAATCATTTTTTTCATATTTTTAAGTAAATATTGAAAATATCCCTATAAGAAATAAAAAGAATGTTTATAATTTCATTACTTTGTTTATTTTTTACTTAAAACTAACATCACTTTAACTTCTGATTATGAATAATTTTTAAAAATAACACTAACAAACAAGGTTTTGGACTGGAGCAACCAAATATCTTTCCTAGGGTAATTTTGTGGGCTGAATTCGAATCGCTAATTGGGTTTTCTCTATCACGTCTTCTAGATCCAGACTAGGGTTTCTAATTTCCCGGGCTTTTTCTATTCCCGGGAAACGAATCAAAAAAAATAATTCCGGGGAATCCCGGTATTCTTTGAATAAAACAATCACCCTTTGGCGTATTTAAAATATGCCTTCGACTGTTTCAAGACAAAAGTTTTTACTTCTTTAAAAGAATATACACATATACAACAGTCCAAAAAAAATGTTAGCTTTATTATTTTGACAGAACACCAAAACAAAACCAAATAAATTGTTACATTCATATGTACATGCATATTTGATTTGAATGTATGTATGTATATGGTGCCCAGTGATGTTAACTTTTATTTTTTCATTACCGTACGGCCCTCTAAAAATTACCGTTTTTGAGAAGAAATTACCGTACGCAAAGATTTTTAATCAAAACATAATGTGCTGTTTCCAAATGAAAGGCGATTGATTGATTGTATAGTAAAATTTATATGAACAGCAGCACAGCACATAAGATAGGTAGGTATTCATTAACCATTTACTTAAATTTTAAATGTGTTTTAAGAAAAATTTGAATAAAAATGAATAAAGCTTCGTTTACAATAGGCAGCAACATTTTCCACTGGTGTTCATAATGGAACAACAATTTTTTTCGCTACCACACATATTTTTAATTAAGGAAACGTTTGCAAATTTTTCCCACAATATTATATACTCATTTTTATTTTTTAACACTTTTATTAAACATTTCATTCATGTACGTACTATAATAATTTTTAAATTGTTACAGTCAGAAGAAAAATCAATTCATCCGTACTTAAACCAATGCAAAGCAGTGTCAATAGTACGGTAAGTACGGATCTTCTTAAATCAAGATCAAAATGCTTGATTCAAATACTAACTTTCGCCACATTTAATCCGAAAACTATAGTTAAATTTCTAACATTGCGGCTATTTTATATTGTCAAGAATTGTTGATTTTTAAACAAACAAAAAGATTAAAATACAAGAGTAATTTCATTTTTCTTATTTTGCACTTATCAGTGGTACGAAAACATTTGCAGAAACATAATGTTCTTAATTTTTGTCATTATTACCTCTTAAGAGTTAAAATTATATACCAAAATCCAAATTTCTTTAAATTACTGTATTTTAAATAAAATTACCTTGCTACCTTTTGCGGTTCAAAATTACCCTAAAAAAGGGTAATTACCGTACGGTTAACATCACTGATGGTGCCTATTATGAACTAAATTCGATTTTCGACAGCAGTCGAATTGGCTGATCAAAGGAACTTTCATTTGGTATTATGGCGCACATTCGATAAAAATTTACTATTGTGATTTTGTTAATTCACAGTAGTACATTTTCGATCAGCTGTCAATGATAAATATTTTTGTTTACAAATTTACAGAATAGAATTAAAGTTAAGCGTGATTACGGCGGAATTATGGTTGTTTTCAAATAACTTAGCTTCAGTTGAGTTTCATCCCACTTGTTTACGTGCTGAACTATGCTGCAAATCATTTGGTCAAAATATAATTTTGTTCCATAAGGAATATGAGCGTTTCCAATTGCTGTTAACGACGTTAGACTTGCATAAAATGAACAAAACTGATAAAGAATATGGTCACCCCTATCGCGAATGTTATGGGAATATGATACATGGGATCAAACCTAAATTCCCATCCCCAACAAATCGGTATCATGGTGGAATAAGCAGGTGGCATCGTTACGGCAACAAATACAACATTACAACAAAAATGGAAAATTTATCACCGTTTACGTCAAAAAATTGTTTAAACAAAAATCAAAGCGTGCCGCAAAATAAATTTTTAGCCAATTTTTATTTAATTATGGTCCATATCTTATTTATTTTAATTTAAAATTATCAAAAACTTTAATAAAATACAATAATCACAGCACAAAACGTGGACTTTTTGTAAACATAAACAAAACTTTGACATAAACCTAGACAAACAATGCAAGAGCAAAAAATCGTCATCTGGCGTAGTGCTGCCACCTGTTTATTCCACCATGATCGGTATCGCAAATATTTTGGGAGTAAAAATTTATATTGTAAATTATTTTTCAATGCTTTGTAAACAAAAGTCTCTATTGTGAGTAGCGTGTCAGTGCCTATATTGTGAAAGAAAAATGTACAAAATAAAATACTAATAAAAATATGATAAAATAAATAATGAATAGTCCCAGCTAGCATAGGCTGTTTGTTTGACGAATATGTTTAATATACAACTCCCAAAAGAATCTTCTGATGATTATCTGACGAGTAACAAAAACATCTAAATTTTTTTTAATTTATTTTTTTTTTAAAATTTTTTGACACGCTCGTCTTTTAATCTTTGAATGAACCTTTTGCGACTCTCTGTAATGGCCAATTTTCAGCATTGATATTAAAACACATACATATATGTTTAAAATCGTTTTAAATACAAAATTCTCTTCTTCACTAAAAACTCAAGTGAAACTTAAGGCCCAGAACAGACGGTAAAACGCAACTGCAACGAAACCCTTTAGAAATTATTATTTTGAAACCAGTTTCAATCGTTTTCCACACACCCTGCAACCTAAATTGTATCAGAATATAATAAAATTATCACAACCATTTCGATTTTCTTTGAAAACAGATGAAACGCAAACACGAGTTTCCTGCACGCCGGTTTCAATGATACTGATTTCCAATGCATTTCAAACCGGTCTCAAAATGGTCGCGTCGTGTGTGGTCCCTCAAAGGAGTCTATGGATAAACTCAAATGAAACTCGAAAATAACTAGAAGTTGCAGTTGCGTTTCACCGTCTGTTCTGGGTAGGGTAGCCAGATTTTAAATTCGGAAAAACAGTACATTGAATTAAAAAAAAAAGTACAATCAAGAAAAAAACAGTACATTTTTTTGACGAAAACATAACTATTTATTTAAATTATTAACCCCCAATTTCACCAAGTTCAGTTATAATTAACTATCAGTTATAGCTGTCAAAACATATTGTTAACTGGAAGTAAAGTACATGTTAGTTTTAACTGAACTTGGTGAAATTTTATATTAAGAAATACACTTAAATTGTGTAACGTCAAAGGAATGATTTCCATTTTATGGCATTTCATAAGTGTACGAAATTACTTCATTTGCGCTTAAAACGAAAACACCACAAACAAGCAATTGGCCAGGAATATCATTACATTGCTTTAAGCCATATAAGAAAGGAGAAAAGCCTAACTTAGCTTAAAACAATTAACTCAGCGATTTTCTAAACATATTCGCATTTAAAGCAATTTACACCACACATAATTGCACAAATCATATAAAATTTGAGAAAATATTTGCTTCCTTAATTAATTTTCCAATTTCAAACAATTTTTAAATTATTTACGGACAATTTTAAAAAGTTCAGCTATAATTAACTATTACTATAACAATAGGTTTTTGACATTTATAATAATAGTTAATTATACCTGAACTTGGTGAAATTGGCCATTAATCTATAAAATCCAAAAAAAACATAATTCGGTTTATTTTTATTTTACAAAATCTGAAAATAGTAAAAAACAAGTTTCAATTAAATTCAAAACAAAAATTTCTGTCTGTAAAACAATCAAGTGCAATTGAAAACGACTTATCTTTTTCTTATTTCAAAAGTAGTTTAGGTCAAGGAAAGTGGTCCTCAACAGTATTTGGTATTTTCGATTTCCAGAATATGCCCAAAAATTAAAAAAGATCTAAAAATTAAAGATAATTGTGTTAAAATAACTTTTTATATAGTTTTTAAAAAAAATTATTTTGCTTTTGTCTTTCTCAGGTGTGGACAGTTAAATACTATTGGAAGGGGTAGCCATAAATTCCAATGTCTTAAAAATAACAACATGAAAATATACTACTGCTGCGACCCACCCATTATAATTTAGATTTCTACTGTGTATTTATGAGAATGAACACAGTGTAAAAACTCTTATTGTTTTAGAACTTTTTTCTTTAGAACACAACAAAATTTTTTTAAGCTATGTACGGTTAAATATTAGGATATTATAAAAATATGAATTTAGCAGGGTTTTTTTTAATATCTTGGTTTTTTCTAGACTTAACAAAAAAAAAAAAAAAAAAAGCACAAAAAACTACCAAGTGTAAAAAAACAGTACATTTGCGTACTGTTTTAGGAGTTATGCATAAAACAGTACAATTGCAAAAAATCAGTACATGTACTGCTAAAAACAGTACGTATGGCAACCCTAGTTCTGGGCCTAAGTCACCGATGTGGTACACTTAATTTCAACTTAAATTTTCATTGTAATATTTTAGCAATGTGGCCTCAATATCACAACAATACAACAACACCAGGCAAAGCATTAACAGTCAGCTGTTTTTTCAGAACACTTTGTAAATAATGACACTTTTTTATATATTTTTTTGTATTTAGTAGTGCTACCATACTTTTATCTTAATTAAATAAGACTTTTCAAATAAAACTCAAAAAACCAGTCTGTTTTAAATACGATTTAAGTTTGTTATGAAAATTTACTTAATATAGATTTAAATACTATCCTGAAAATTGGGCATAAGAGTCATATAACAATTACTTAATAAGAGCGTTTTTGAAATATGAAAATTATATTGTCAATACAATTTCAACAAAACAAACCGACCTAAGGATCTGTAAAAAAGGATTTTCCGACAGGATAGTGTAGATTTCACAACCTTAATGTTTGTTTGTATGAAAATTAGAAGTTTTAACATGAAAAATACGCGTGATGCCCTTTTTTAGGGAGCTCAGTTATACGGCTGAGCATTGCACGAGTTGTAAAATAATCCCTACATAAGTCTCATACGACTCTTGGCATGCTTTTTAATCTCTACATATGTACATCACAAACGATTCCCTTTACGATTAATATAAGCGTCTTCCGCTGCGTTATAGAAGAATCTCTCATACGAATCAGCACGTGTAACAGTTTCTCCCGTGCTAGGAATCGTCTACAATTAAAAAATGAGCTCGTCGACGATCAAAAACACTCTTTGTGAGATTCCCAATAGACTCCTAGACGATTAAAAATGCTAGCTGGGAGTGTTTATCTTCATTTTCTTTATGTACACTGGGGTGTCCCTAAAAATTTGTTCTTTCTGATTTTCATATGTGCTGAATTAAAATTTAAAAGCTTATAGGGTAAAGTATTTTTGGTTTTTTTTTTAAGAATTTTCGGAATAGGTTTAGAGGTCGCGCAAATGGAATTTTCATAAAAAAACGGAGTTTTCGGCCTTTTTTTAACTTTACTCATAACTAGTTTCTTCACTGCTGAGGAAACAGTTTTAAAGAAAAATATCCAAGCTTTATTCCTGTGTGAAAAAATTATAAGTTTTGGTGATGATTAGATACCCTTAATTAAAATTTTTCGTAGTTTTTTAAAAAATTTTGTAAAAACGCTTTGCAACTTTTTAATTTTAAATAAAAACGAAAAAAACCGTTCCTGAGTTATACCCGTTTTTTTCTTTATACCCATTATTTGTTATTATAAGCTGTTTGCCAGTTCACCAATCTTACCCAATCAAAAAAAAAAAAAAAACTTTTTTTTTGCTCTGTGAAAAATCATTTATTGCGGTTCTTGCGATGTAGTTATATACCTTGCAATAAATTCTGGTAATCAGTTTCAGAAGTTGTGACATTAATATAAGTATTAGCCAAAGCCACACCTCGTTCTGCCACATCCTTTACTACGTGTAATTGTTGAACTTTTTTCTTTGCCTCTTGAAATGACTTGTTGGCTTTCCAATTCTGCATGGAGTATCTGCAAGTTTTTTTTTGTCATTAAGTGCTAAGTTTTGGTGTCGATACGTTCATCAAAAAACGCTGGGGCAGCCAATTTCGGAGTAAAGTACCACTGATGACCTAGAAAAGTTAAAGCGAGGCTTTTGCAACTGCTTTATTAATAATTTTATAACTATCCAATTCCTTTAATAGGCCCAGAACATTGAGAGGAGCGTATCGAGGGCACTGGCAGAGGTACCAATATTTGATATTTATTCTTAAAATAAATGAACTAAATTCAAGCAAGGCATCAACTGTTGAAAATGCATATTTCAAAGAATAGATAATTTTCATTATCCAGCGAGCCCGCTTGATAACTCCTGGAGCACACATAAATTAGAAAGTGAAAATGACAGCGTGTAACGGTTTAGATCAATAAATGTCAGAAGTTAATGACAGTTAAAACGTAACTATAAAAATTATTGGAAATATACAATAATTATAACGAAAAAAGTATCACCATTTTTAAGGTACAAACCAGTGTTCGAAAATAAACAGTACATTATTTAACGTTCGGCTCACACACCCAGGAACGATATCTATTTTTTTAGTGATTGTGTAGACATACACAACCCTTAATACCGTTCGTAACTATTTTCAAGAAAGAACCGAACATTAGTAGTGTGTTTAGAGGGGTTCCAAATATGATTTTCCATACAAAGTTGGGAGCCAGTCCTTTTATACTGTAGGGATTCCAAATATGATTTTCCATACAAAGTTGGGAGCCAGTCCTTTTATACTGTAGGGATTCCAAATATGATTTTCCATACAAAGTTGGGAGCCAGTCCTTTTATACTGTAGGGGTTCCAAATATGATTTTCCATACAAAGTTGGGAGCCAGTAAATTTTGTGAGGGATGAAAATTTTACTTGTGCATAAGAATTTGTGGGAAAATTTTTTTTTGTTTATAGTGGCAGGTGTTAAATTTTACTTGTACGTGTCTTGAATATTTGTTTATGACTTTTTTTTTGCTTGTGCGTATTCATATTGATGATTTACAAGTTGTTGGTGTGAAATTTCTTCGTGGACGTCTCCGTCTTGAAGATTTTAAAAATTTTGTTAGGAATGATAATTTTACTTGTGCGTTTTCGTATTAAAGATAAAACTGATCGTGAAATAATTATTTTTAGTTTTTTCAGTTATTGTGTGTGTGTTTAGAATAGTTAATGACTTTGTTGCATAGGTTTCCTAGTGACTTTTTGCTTTGAATGACTCGGTAGGCTTGTGGGATAGTGAGCTAATCTCAGTATAAGGGTTGCATAATTGATTATCACTAGAGACTCTGGTCTGTTTCACTATAGCAGACTAAGGATCTAAGCAACTATTGATCGGTGTGTGTGTGTGTGTGTGTGTGAGTGTGTGTGTGTGTGTGTATGATTGATAACGATTATTCATGTGAAAAGTAGGATTCCATCCACTTGTTTTTTGTATCAACAGCAACCAGCTGCACATTAACTGTGTTTACATAATTAATCAGCATAAATACTCAGAATTATATTACAAAAAACAGTAGAAAGTAACTTCTTGGTTAATATTTTTCCTTATCGTACTCTACTCCTCCTTATTTATAACAACAACAACTTAGAATATACATGAATAGAGCTGACGCAGCTGTGACAAGTCAAACAGAAAACAAATCCAAAAAAAACAAAATGTTTGGTTTTCTGAAATTCTTAAATTCTACTAAAATAAGCCCCGCCCCTTATTTATAAATTTTTTAACTAATGAAATAAGACGGGATTGTACCAAAAATATGATTAATTGTGAAATTCAAACTGTTGATTGAACATGCTTAATCATGTTTATAATTATTAAATATCACAAATACATTAATAAGACTAACCTAACAATATCAAAACCAGACATGATTGAACTTGAATATTATTTTTGTCAAGCTAATAGGGCCTAAATTTCTTCAATGTAAATAAAATTCAATTTTTATTTCAATATTTTGTTTAAAAGTAAAATTTTTATCTATAATAAAGAGATATAAATATTAAATGAAATGGAAAAAATTTTGTTCTTGTACTACGTGTCTTGAAGATTTTAAATTTTGTGAGGGATGATAATTTTACTTGTGCGTATTCATATTGATGATTTACAAGTTGTTTATTTTAGTGGAAGGTGTGAAATTTCTTCGTGTACGTGTCTTGAAGATTTTAAAATTTTGTGAGGGATGATAATTTTACTTGTGCGTTTTCGTATTAAAGATAAAACTGATCGTAGAATAAGTATTTTTTTAGTTTTTTTTCAGTTATTGTGTATGTGTTTAGAATAGTTAATGACTTTGTTGCATAGGTTTTCTAGTGACTTTTTGCATTGAATGCCTCGGTAGGCTTGTGGGATTAACCACTTTTTTTATATCAACAGCAACCGGCTGCACATCACTTTTAATTACATTTAACAAATAGAAGGAGTTGTCATTTTTGGGTTTTGTTAATCTTAAATAGAATTATATATAAATATTTTTTTTTGCGCAGATTTAATTATCACAAGAGACTCTGGTCTGTTTCACTACAACGGACTAAAGGTCAAAGTAACTATTAATCGGTTAATTAAGTTAGCATATAATTTTTGTTGATAACACTTAATAAGCATTTTCTAAAAACATTTGCAGATAGTTTCACTATTACTCAATGTTTATAAACTTTTATTTATTTTTTCTAGTTTGATACTCTATAATATAAGTTTAATGAAGAATTTTTCTATGGTTTGATACTCTACAATGACAGTATAGTTAAGAATTTAGTTCAATCCATGGATACACTGCATACAGTTAATAATTATACATTATACATACAAATACAATAAAATTTCCATTTTATTAACCATAGTACATGGTTTATTAATTGTTTTGATAATATTTAGTAAAAGTTTATATATAGTATAAACTTGAAGTCGACTATACCAATAGAATATTAAATGTTACTGAAAAAAGGAAATCATATTACAAAATCAATTAAGATGATCTAAAAAAGAGTATTACATAGGAGTTTTGAATATTTAATAAGGAAATATCTATTATATCTGCTTATAATTATCAGTTAGGAATTTAAAGATAACAAATTTGTTTTATAATTAGTACAGCTTTACATGTTTTTTTTTTCTAGTTTATTAACCATACATTATCATACCATACCATTATAATCCATAGAATATAAAACAATTTAAAATAGTTAAATCCGCAAAAGAAAATCACAAACTTTATGTATTTATTTATGTAAAACCTTACTCCATTAATCATTTATTTATACTTTATATATACTAATACCATGAAATGAATAGTTCAATAACCATATTATATGGTTTATTTAATGTTTTGTATACCGTTTTGTAATTCCTATAATTTGTTTTCCTATTATTTCCCTTATATATTTAATATTTACACACTTCCATACATCCTTAAATATACATTCTATTTTAAGCATTTCTACTATACATATATAAAAATTTTTTTTCTTATACTAACATTCTATATTTAATCTTAGTATTATAATCTTACTCTTGATTTTAATCTTAGTCTTAGTGTTAATCTTAGTAGCAGTCTTTTGATCTTAGTTTTATAGTTTCGGATTTCAATCTTGTTTTTTTTTTGTTTATAGACTTGCAACATTACTCTTGTATTACTCTTGCGTGCTGCTTTGTTTACGTTTTCTTAGACTGAATACATATATGGAAATTTAAAATTTCTTTACTTACATATAAAATATCTATCTACTGTTATACGAATGCGTTGAACTTAGTGTTTTCAATTGAAATATTAAACTTCGATTTTAAACAGACATATGCATCTTTTATTTTATATAGGAAATTAATACTCGGTACTAGCGACAACCTCGAAGCTTGCACCGACCCCAGTTTTCATAACGTGCAAGAATCGAGTTTCTACTATACTTCATTCTCATCAAACTAATCACACAAGGCGATTTTAAGAAAATCCATACTAATCCTTTCCATTTTATCAAATCTATCCATTATATTATTATTTTAATTTTAACAATTCTTATAAATTCAATTCAGTTCTCACATAATTTAATTCATTCTATATACAACCTTAACCAGTAACTCATATTTATATATACAGTTTTTTCAACCCACTTTTAAAAACATATTTTGATTTTTACTTGTCTACTATATTAAAAAATAATCTATTAACTTAAATGAAAATTTAGGTTTATATTAAGTAATTTGATTATACGCTGAGATACGCTGATGGTTTTTCTACCTTAAATTTATATATTGGATAGAAAGTTACATCTGAATGTAGTGTTTCGATAAAAATGTCTCTATATTACTTTAAATCAGGTTTCTTATAATACAAAGTTTTTGAATGAAATATTAACAATCCTAATGTTAATTTCAATATAATTTCATTTAAATCATATATACATACATATAAATATTAATTTGTTAGAATCAAACCATCAATTACCATCATGATCTTATTAATGTCATATATTTTTTTTTTGCATTATTTTTATTATTCGTTAAAAACTTTATATTCTTATATATAGGAGATGCATATGATTTGGGATTTCTCCTTCATTTTAAAATTGTTTGATTTTACAATTTTTATATTAGTTATTTCAGCCTCTTCATTATCATTATGATCATTATCATAATCATCATAATTAAGATCAGTAATATTCTTTGATCCTTAAAAACAACAATTCTATTATCTTATGTTTTTTTTTTCTAGTTTGCTACTCTATAATATTAGTTTAATGAAGAGTTTTTCTATAGCACGAAATGAATAGTTTAATAACCATATTATATGATTTATTTAATGTTTTTGCATACAGTTTTGTAATTCCTATAATTTGTTTTCCTTTTATTTCCCCTTCTATACTTAATATTTATATACCTCCATACATCCTTAAATATACATTATGTTTTGAGCATTTCTTTACTATACATATATATAAATTTTTTCCTTTACTAACATTCCTATATTTAATCTTAATCTTATGATCTTAGTCTTGATTTTAATTAATCTTAATCTTAGTGTTAATCTTGATAGTAGCCTTTTAGTCTTGGTTTTATAGTTTCGGATCTCAATCTTAGTTTTTGTATAGACATCTCATTTACAAACCTATAACTTCAATCTAATCAAACCTATCACACAAGACGATTGTCTTCTGTTTTTCAAGAAAATCCATACTAATCCTTTCAATTTTATCAACTCTATCCATTATATTATTATTTTAATTTTAACAAATCTTATAAATTCTATTCAGTTCTCACATAATTTTATTCATTGTATATACAATCCTTAACCATTATCTCATATTTATAGATACAGTTTTTCAATACACTTTTAAAAACATAGTTTGATTTTTACTTGTCTACTATATTAAAAAATAATCCATAAACTTAAATGAAAATTTAGGTTTATATTAAGTAATTTGATTAAACACTGAGATACGCTGATGGTTTTTCTACCTTAAATTTATATATTGAATAGAAAGTTACATCTGAATGTAGTGTTTCGGTAAGAATGTCTCTATATTACTTTAAATCAGGTTTCTTATAATACAGAGTTTTTAAATGAAATATTAACAATCCTAATGTTAATTTCAATATAATTTCATTTAAATCATATATACATACATATAAATATTAATTTGTTAGAATCAAACCATCAATTACCATCATGATCTTATTAATGTCATATATTTTTTTTTTTTCATTATTTTTATTATTCGTTAAAAACTTTATATTCTTATATGTAGGAGATGCATATGATTTGGGATTTCTCCTTCCTTTTAAACTTGTTTGATTTGAAAATTTTCATATTAGGTATTTCAACCTTTTCATTGTTATTATACTCATCATATTCATCATAATTGAGATTAGTTATATTCTTTTCTCATTAAAACCAACAATTCTATTATCATAATCATCAAAATTGAGTTTAAATATATTTTGTTTTTATTTTTTCGTTGAAACCAACAAATCATAATCATTATTATCAAAATCAGGTTTATATATGTTTTTTTTTTTTTTTTTTTTTTTTTAGTCAAGATACTTTAACATCATCATAACCAGAAATATTATTTTTACAAATGTTGATATTGTGATTTTAATTAAACTGGTTATAATCACCTAAGGTTGAAATGATAGAGATGTTATCCGTTTAATTCTGTTGACTAATTCACATTTATTAAGACATATAGATAATAACAGAATTGATAGAGGATTCATAATTGAATAACTTTGAATAAGAATTGAGCTTATAGTTGGATGTAAGTACGATTTAAACAATAATAACCGACATCGAATAAGTGATTCATCATTTTATTTAATTGAAAACATACCACTTTACATCAAGATACCTTATTTTTAATCTGGTAGCATAAAGCAGTTACCTATTTTTGATCTGGTAACGTATAAACAGAGAGAATTAATATCAGATTTAAATAACAAACCAAATATAAGATACATTATATAATCCAACAACAACAACAACAACAACAACAACAACAACAATATATTCAACATGAATTGATTCGAAATAAAATACACACAATTCTTAAATACATTCAATTAGTTTGTCTTATGATTATACTTTAGCTGAGAGAGATTAATACCATATACATATTTACACGTTATGCACTTACAACATAAAATTCAAAGTTTATTAACCATAATATATGGTTTTATATAATGTGTTAACAGCAATCATTAAAAATTTATATATAATATAAACTTATAGTTGACTGTACCATCAGAATATTGACTGATAATATCACAATAGAATCATATTACACAAACAATATATAGAATATTATAAAGAGAAAGGTATAAACTCATATGTCTATAGGTAACAGTTAAGAATTTTACAATATATTGGTTTAAGATATGTTATTTCTAATTAAGAGTTTAGTTTGATGGTTCTTGGAAGTTTATTTTCAATATAAATACATACATACATATTTGCTGATTTATTCCTATTTGATAATTTTTGATTTGATTGTTTTTTTTCTTTTTACCTACAACACATTAATGAAATGGATATACATTAATGATGATGTTTTTTAACACTTTTAAATATTTGTTAAATATAGCTACATCAACTTCTTAATTCATCGAATCAACTTACTGAGAATTAATTTTTAAATTAATATTTTGATATCCGTATACCCAGCTGATAGGCTGGTTGTGTATAGGTTTACATGATAATCACAAATTTCTTTAAAATAATAAAATTTCATTGAATTAACTCTCAAATTGCAACCATACCCATAAAGTATAGATAGTACATCCCATATACATTTATACTTTTACATTAAATTATTTAGTTTCACTATGTTCTCATCATGATTAATATAGAAAATCATATTTTCATATACCCACACCACAAAAGTGAAGAGTATATTAGATACACGTTAATACTAATCCTAGTTACCTTTTGATATACTAAATCAACTTATTTACTTAGAATTACTTTTTAAAACAATTTAAACATGAACCAATCCGACTGGTTGATGGGCTGTCTATTGTGTGGTTTATAGAACACAAACGCAAAACTCATCAGTTCAACTTTCATTTAAAACAAAATTTGTTTCAGTTTTAAATGTAAGTTGAACTGATGAGTTTTGCGTTTGTGTTCTATAAATCACACAATAGACAGCTAGCTGTGCATGTAAACCTAAAAATCAAATTTTATTTTTAGTTTTATATGAACAGCCCACCAACCAGTCGAATTGGTTCATGTTTAAATTGTTTTAAAAAGTAATTCTAAGTAAATAAGTTGATTTAGTATATCAAAAGGTAACTAGGATTAGTATTAACGTGTATCTAATATACTCTTCACTTTTGTGGTGTGTGTATATGAAAATATGATTTTCTATATTAATCATGATGAGAACATAGTGAAACTAAATAATTTAATGTAAAAGTATAAATTTATATGGGATGTACTATCTATACTTTATGGGTATGGTTGCAATTTGAGAGTTAATTCAATGAAATTTTATTATTTTAAAGAAATTTGTGATTATCATGTAAACCTATACACAACCAGCCTATCAGCTGGGTATACGGATATCAAAATATTAATTTAAAAATTAATTCTCAGTAAGTTGATTCGATGTATTAAGAAGTTGATGTAGCTATATTTAACAAATATTTAAAAGTGTTAAAAAACATCATCATTAATGTATATCCATTTCATTAATGTGTTGTAGGTAAAAAGAAAAAAAACAATCAAATCAAAAATTATCAAATAGGAATAAATCAGCAAATATGTATGTATGTATTTATATTGAAAATAAACTTCCAAGAACCATCAAACTAAACTCTTAATTAGAAATAACATATCTTAAACCAATATATTGTAAAATTCTTAACTGTTACCTATAGACATATGAGTTTATACCTTTCTCTTTATAATATTCTATATATTGTTTGTGTAATATGATTCTATTGTGATATTATCAGTCAATATTCTGATGGTACAGTCAACTATAAGTTTATATTATATATAAATTTTTAATGATTGCTGTTAACACATTATATAAAACCATATATTATGGTTAATAAACTTTGAATTTTATGTTGTAAGTGCATAACGTGTAAATATGTATATGGTATTAATCTCTCTCAGCTAAAGTATAATCATAAGACAAACTAATTGAATGTATTTAAGAATTGTGTGTATTTTATTTCGAATCAATTCATGTTGAATATATTGTTGTTGTTGTTGTTGTTGTTGTTGGATTATATAATGTATCTTATATTTGGTTTGTTATTTAAATCTGATATTAATTCTCTCTGTTTATACGTTACCAGATCAAAAATAGGTAACTGCTTTATGCTACCAGATTAAAAATAAGGTATCTTGATGTAAAGTGGTATGTTTTCAATTAAATAAAATGATGAATCACTTATTCGATGTCGGTTATTATTGTTTAAATCGTACTTACATCCAACTATAAGCTCAATTCTTATTCAAAGTTATTCAATTATGAATCCTCTATCAATTCTGTTATTATTTATATGTCTTAATAAATGTGAATTAGTCAACAGAATTAAACGGATAACATCTCTATCATTTCAACCTTAGGTGATTATAACCAGTTTAATTAAAATCACAATATCAACATTTGTAAAAATAATATTTCTGGTTATGATGATGTTAAAGTATCTTGACTAAAAAAAAAAAAAAAAAAAAACATATATAAACCTGATTTTGATAATAATGATTATGATTTGTTGGTTTCAACGAAAAAATAAAAACAAAATATATTTAAACTCAATTTTGATGATTATGATAATAGAATTGTTGGTTTTAATGAGAAAAGAATATAACTAATCTCAATTATGATGATTATGATGAGTATAATAACAATGAAAAGGTTGAAATACCTAATATGAAAATTTTCAAATCAAACAAGTTTAAAAGGAAGGAGAAATCCCAAATCATATGCATCTCCTACATATAAGAATATAAAGTTTTTAACGAATAATAAAAATAATGAAAAAAAAAAATATATGACATTAATAAGATCATGATGGTAATTGATGGTTTGATTCTAACAAATTAATATTTATATGTATGTATATATGATTTAAATGAAATTATATTGAAATTAACATTAGGATTGTAATTATTTCATTTAAAAACTCTGTATTATAAGAAACCTGATTTAAAGTAATATAGAGACATTCTTACCGAAACACTACATTCAGATGTAACTTTCTATTCAATATATAAATTTAAGGTAGAAAAACCATCAGCGTATCTCAGTGTTTAATCAAATTACTTAATATAAACCTAAATTTTCATTTAAGTTTATGGATTATTTTTTAATATAGTAGACAAGTAAAAATCAAACTATGTTTTTAAAAGTGTATTGAAAAACTGTATCTATAAATATGAGATAATGGTTAAGGATTGTATATACAATGAATAAAATTATGTGAGAACTGAATAGAATTTATAAGATTTGTTAAAATTAAAATAATAATATAATGGATAGAGTTGATAAAATTGAAAGGATTAGTATGGATTTTCTTGAAAAACAGAAGACAATCGTCTTGTGTGATAGGTTTGATTAGATTGAAGTTATAGGTTTGTAAATGAGATGTCTATACAAAAACTAAGATTGAGATCCGAAACTATAAAACCAAGACTAAAAGGCTACTATCAAGATTAACACTAAGATTAAGATTAATTAAAATCAAGACTAAGATCATAAGATTAAGATTAAATATAGGAATGTTAGTAAAGGAAAAAATTTATATATATGTATAGTAAAGAAATGCTCAAAACATAATGTATATTTAAGGATGTATGGAGGTATATAAATATTAAGTATAGAAGGGGAAATAAAAGGAAAACAAATTATAGGAATTACAAAACTGTATGCAAAAACATTAAATAAATCATATAATATGGTTATTAAACTATTCATTTCGTGCTATAGAAAAACTCTTCATTAAACTAATATTATAGAGTAGCAAACTAGAAAAAAAAAACATAAGATAATAGAATTGTTGTTTTTAAGGATCAAAGAATATTACTGATCTTAATTATGATGATTATGATAATGATCATAATGATAATGAAGAGGCTGAAATAACTAATATAAAAATTGTAAAATCAAACAATTTTAAAATGAAGGAGAAATCCCAAATCATATGCATCTCCTATATATAAGAATATAAAGTTTTTAACGAATAATAAAAATAATGAAAAAAAAAAATATATGACATTAATAAGATCATGATGGTAATTGATGGTTTGATTCTAACAAATTAATATTTATATGTATGTATATATGATTTAAATGAAATTATATTGAAATTAACATTAGGATTGTTAATATTTCATTCAAAAACTTTGTATTATAAGAAACCTGATTTAAAGTAATATAGAGACATTTTTATCGAAACACTACATTCAGATGTAACTTTCTATCCAATATATAAATTTAAGGTAGAAAAACCATCAGCGTATCTCAGCGTATAATCAAATTACTTAATATAAACCTAAATTTTCATTTAAGTTAATAGATTATTTTTTAATATAGTAGACAAGTAAAAATCAAAATATGTTTTTAAAAGTGGTTTGAAAAAACTGTATATATAAATATGAGTTACTGGTTAAGGTTGTATATAGAATGAATTAAATTATGTGAGAACTGAATTGAATTTATAAGAATTGTTAAAATTAAAATAATAATATAATGGATAGATTTGATAAAATGGAAAGGATTAGTATGGATTTTCTTAAAATCGCCTTGTGTGATTAGTTTGATGAGAATGAAGTATAGTAGAAACTCGATTCTTGCACGTTATGAAAACTGGGGTCGGTGCAAGCTTCGAGGTTGTCGCTAGTACCGAGTATTAATTTCCTATATAAAATAAAAGATGCATATGTCTGTTTAAAATCGAAGTTTAATATTTCAATTGAAAACACTAAGTTCAACGCATTCGTATAACAGTAGATAGATATTTTATATGTAAGTAAAGAAATTTTAAATTTCCATATATGTATTCAGTCTAAGAAAACGTAAACAAAGCAGCACGCAAGAGTAATACAAGAGTAATGTTGCAAGTCTATAAACAAAAAAAAAACAAGATTGAAATCCGAAACTATAAAACTAAGATCAAAAGACTGCTACTAAGATTAACACTAAGACTAAGATTAAAATCAAGAGTAAGATTATAATACTAAGATTAAATATAGAATGTTAGTATAAGAAAAAAAATTTTTATATATGTATAGTAGAAATGCTTAAAATAGAATGTATATTTAAGGATGTATGGAAGTGTGTAAATATTAAATATATAAGGGAAGTAATAGGAAAACAAATTATAGGAATTACAAAACGGTATACAAAACATTAAATAAACCATATAATATGGTTATTGAACTATTCATTTCATGGTATTAGTATATATAAAGTATAAATAAATGATTAATGGAGTAAGGTTTTACATAAATAAATACATAAAGTTTGTGATTTTCTTTTGCGGATTTAACTATTTTAAATTGTTTTATATTCTATGGATTATAATGGTATGGTATGATAATGTATGGTTAATAAACTAGAAAAAAAAACATGTAAAGCTGTACTAATTATAAAACAAATTTGTTATCTTTAAATTCCTAACTGATAATTATAAGCAGATATAATAGATATTTCCTTATTAAATATTCAAAACTCCTATGTAATACTCTTTTTTAGATCATCTTAATTGATTTTGTAATATGATTTCCTTTTTTCAGTAACATTTAATATTCTATTGGTATAGTCGACTTCAAGTTTATACTATATATAAACTTTTACTAAATATTATCAAAACAATTAATAAACCATGTACTATGGTTAATAAAATGGAAATTTTATTGTATTTGTATGTATAATGTATAATTATTAACTGTATGCAGTGTATCCATGGATTGAACTAAATTCTTAACTATACTGTCATTGTAGAGTATCAAACCATAGAAAAATTCTTCATTAAACTTATATTATAGAGTATCAAACTAGAAAAAATAAATAAAAGTTTATAAACATTGAGTAATAGTGAAACTATCTGCAAATGTTTTTAGAAAATGCTTATTAAGTGTTATCAACAAAAATTATATGCTAACTTAATTAACCGATTAATAGTTACTTTGACCTTTAGTCCGTTGTAGTGAAACAGACCAGAGTCTCTTGTGATAATTAAATCTGCGCAAAAAAAAAAATATTTATATATAATTCTATTTAAGATTAACAAAACCCAAAAATGACAACTCCTTCTATTTGTTAAATGTAATTAAAAGTGATGTGCAGCCGGTTGCTGTTGATATAAAAAAAGTGGTTAATCCCACAAGCCTACCGAGGCATTCAATGCAAAAAGTCACTAGAAAACCTATGCAACAAAGTCATTAACTATTCTAAACACATACACAATAACTGAAAAAAAACTAAAAAAATACTTATTCTACGATCAGTTTTATCTTTAATACGAAAACGCACAAGTAAAATAATCATCCCTCACAAAATTTTAAAATCTTCAAGACACGTACACGAAAAAATTTCACACCTTCCACTAAAATAAACAACTTGTAAATCATCAATATGAATACGCACAAGTAAAATTATCATCCCTCACAAAATTTAAAATCTTCAAGACACGTAGTACAAGAACAAAATTTTTTCCATTTCATTTAATATTTATATCTCTTTATTATAGATAAAAATTTTACTTTTAAACAAAATATTGAAATAAAAATTGAATTTTATTTACATTGAAGAAATTTAGGCCCTATTAGCTTGACAAAAATAATATTCAAGTTCAATCATGTCTGGTTTTGATATTGTTAGGTTAGTCTTATTAATGTATTTGTGATATTTAATAATTATAAACATGATTAAGCATGTTCAATCAACAGTTTGAATTTCACAATTAATCATATTTTTGGTACAATCCCGTCTTATTTCATTAGTTAAAAAATTTATAAATAAGGGGCGGGGCTTATTTTAGTAGAATTTAAGAATTTCAGAAAACCAAACATTTTGTTTTTTTTGGATTTGTTTTCTGTTTGACTTGTCACAGCTAAGATAAGGAAAAATATTAACCAAGAAGTTACTTTCTACTGTTTTTTGTAATATAATTCTGAGTATTTATGCTGATTAATTATGTAAACACAGTTAATGTGCAGCTGGTTGCTGTTGATACAAAAAACAAGTGGATGGAATCCTACTTTTCACATGAATAATCGTTATCAATCATACACACACACACACACACTCACACACACACACACACACACACACCGATCAATAGTTGCTTAGATCCTTAGTCTGCTATAGTGAAACAGACCAGAGTCTCTAGTGATAATCAATTATGCAACCCTTATACTGAGATTAGCTCACTATCCCACAAGCCTACCGAGTCATTCAAAGCAAAAAGTCACTAGGAAACCTATGCAACAAAGTCATTAACTATTCTAAACACACACACAATAACTGAAAAAACTAAAAATAATTATTTCACGATCAGTTTTATCTTTAATACGAAAACGCACAAGTAAAATTATCATTCCTAACAAAATTTTTAAAATCTTCAAGACGGAGACGTCCACGAAGAAATTTCACACCAACAACTTGTAAATCATCAATATGAATACGCACAAGCAAAAAAAAAGTCATAAACAAATATTCAAGACACGTACAAGTAAAATTTAACACCTGCCACTATAAACAAAAAAAAATTTTCCCACAAATTCTTATGCACAAGTAAAATTTTCATCCCTCACAAAATTAACTGGCTCCCAACTTTGTATGGAAAATCATATTTGGAACCCCTACAGTATAAAAGGACTGGCTCCCAACTTTGTATGGAAAATCATATTTGGAATCCCTACAGTATAAAAGGACTGGCTCCCAACTTTGTATGGAAAATCATATTTGGAATCCCTACAGTATAAAAGGACTGGCTCCCAACTTTGTATGGAAAATCATATTTGGAACCCCTCTAAACACACTACTAACATTATATAATGTTCGGTTCTTCGTTAAAAAACAGAACATTTGTAGTGATACTGTAGACAAACATTATATTTTAATGTTCTTTAATGTTTTTTCGTGTGTGTATTTTGTTTTTGTAAAAATGTTTTTTTTACCGAACGGAACTAAATGTTCACATGTTTTGTTGTGTTTGATAAAAACAGTAATATTTTTGTGTTCGAAAGATGACTAACAGGGAAACGTTATTTTTTTTAATGATTTTCTACACAAACACTATAGGCGTTTGTGTTTTCCACAAATCTACCGAACCGAACATTAAAAAACGATATTTAGTGTTTATTTTCGAACACTGGTACAAACTATAAAAATAGTGTAACTCGGAAACTGTAGGACCTAATTCCATTTTTGTTTTCCTTAATTGTTTAGAACTTATCGGTATTCAAAATCGCGTCACTAGTTTTTATACCTTTCATATAAATTTGAAAAGTAATAAACCGTTTTTTACAGAATTTGTTAAAAAATTACAAAAGAACTTAAAATGTGGAATCGTAATGGACACAAATATTGCCGGAACTTCAAGTTTTTGCATACGGAATTAAAGTTTGGGAAATTTTCTTTAGAAATATTCGGTGAAAAAATTAAATGAACGTGGTTATTGACAAAGTTATGAGTCAAGTTTGGAAAAGGCCGAAAAACCAGATTTTTAACAAAGACTTGATTTGCGCGAGAAGTATGTTTTGGACAGTTCTAATCCACTTTTTCCATACAAATTTGGGATCATCCATAGATGGGAGTATGTATACATTTCTAATAAGAATTGGTATAAATATGTTGTATTTGGCTCCCTAGAAAATATGATTCATGCCTGGATTTGAGTATGTAATTATAATTGTATAAGCAAAATAATTTTTATTTATCCGTCTGTCCGTCTGAATGGCTAAGTTAAACCCGTGTTTCCATCCCTGGGATGAAACTTTTTTTTGTAATATTAAACATTTTTAATTTTCGAATGTGGGATGATGCCTACGCTACGTTCGTTTGAGTCGGCATATATGATCGTTCGGTCGGTTTGCTACAGTTGAGTTAAATAAGGTCATTAATTCATCTTTTGCTTTAAGAACCCACAGAGTGTTCGAATAAAATAAAATATGCCTAAAAGTAAAGCTCGTCGTAGTATATCAATTAAAAAAATAATGCTTTGTAATCATTGTAAAGATGAGATCAAAGAGGAATCCGATGATTTTATAGAGTGCGATAAGTGTGGGAAAATTTTTCATTTCCAATGCACCAAATTGAGTAAAAGAGAGTTTGAGAGTTTATTGGAAAATGAAAAAGAAACGTTCAAATGTCATTTTTGTAATGAAGGAGATGGAGAAATAAGAAAAGATTTAACTACAATTAAAACTGAACTGAGAAAACTAGAGAAGTTAGAAAAGTTGGATCAGCTGACTGAATCAATAAACTTCATGTCAGCAAAGTTTGATGAAGTATTTAAAGAAGTAGCAGAAAATAAGAAGAAGATAGCTGAAGTTCAAAAAGAAAATAAAAAATTGAAAACAGAAATAAAAACATTAAAAACATCTGTGAAAATTCTTAATGATTATCGTGTTCAAAATGATTGTGTCATAAGAGGATTAAAAGTTGATGCGAAAGAGAATGCTATGGATGCTGTAGTAAATATGTCAAAAAATGTTGGTGTTGTTTTAGAACCAAATGCTGTTAATGCTGCGTATTTTCTTAGAACTAAGAAAGAAACTGAGGATGGGGAAAAAACTATTGTGGTTAAATTTGCATCCAAGTTTCATAAGGAACGACTGATGGCTTCCAAATCTAAATTGAAGGGAAATGAAAGCACAAGTGAGGTGTTTGTTAATGATTTTCATAGCAAGGAAACTATGAACCTTTTTTATTATGCCAAATCATTAAAAACAATTGGGTATCAACATATTTATGTGAGGAATGGTAGAGTCTTTTGAAAAAAAAGTGATATTGCAAGACAACAGCTTATCAGAGATGAAGATGATGTTGATAATATGTTATTAGAAGCAACAACAAATAAACACTGGAAGAGAAGATCTTTGATTAATAGTAGAAGAATTGATGATGAAAATTCAAGTGATGATGGCGATGATGGTGCTGCTTACGTGTCCCCCTAAAAAAGGAATGTATATATTTTTAAATTGCTTAATTTTTTATAATATTCTCTAATCAATATTTTCAAAAATTTGCAAATTTTAAAACTTATATTAATAATTTGAATTCAAGTTTTCTTAATATTATAAGTATAAATATCAGAAGCGTTTCATCTGTTGATAAATTTAATAAATTTAAATCGTTGTTAGCAAGTTTTCCTAAGTTACCGGATATAATTGCTGTCCAAGAAACTTGGTTTCAAAAGAATATTACACAAATTTACAAACTTCCAGGTTTTAATAATATACATTGTTGTAGAGAAGATGCTTATGGTGGTACGACTTTGTATATTAATAAAAACATACAATTTATTTTAAGTGAACATGCTCGGAATCCAATAATTATAGTTGGAGATTCTAATACTGATCTCATTCAAAATCCTTATTTTACTGATCTATTAACTGCTTTTCAAAATTATAATTGTTATAGTGCTCATAATTTAATAACACGACCTGTTAGTAAAACATGTATTGATCATGTTTTTAGCAATTTTTCTGAGGAAATTTATGTTGATTCAGTTGAATGTATTTTATCAGACCACAATATAATTTGCTGTAAATTTAAGAAGGAAATAATTAAAAATGAATATGTAGAAAGCAAAAAGACACACTGCGACTACGCAAAGGCTAAAGAATACTTACAAAGTAATTTACCGGCTGACTATTCTTTATTTAATGCATCAGAATTAACTAATGTTTTAATACATTGTATGAAAGGTGCTATTCAACTGTAGTAACAAAGTGTAAAAAACAGTTACGATTTGACCTAACTCCATGGGTGAATAAAAATCTTCAGGATTTAATTTTGTTTAAAGAAAGATTATTAAAAAAAAGACGTAAATCGAAAAACAAGCAGAAATTGGAGGATATTTTAAGGCGAATCAGTAAAGTAATAAAAATTTCTACAAACAAGTGTAGAGATGATTATTATACTGGAAGCTTATTAAAGGCAGGCAATGATCCGAAGAAATCGTGGAAATTTATTAACGTAACTCTTGGCCGTTCAAAAAGTAACGATATTAACCTTAATGATTCGCAAGGGCAACCAATTATAGGTGATCAAGAAAAAGTTAACTGCTTGAATGATTATTTTATTACGAGTGTGGCAAATCTTAAGAGGCAAATTGAAATTTATCCTGGTAAAATGTTTAATTCGTTAAGGACTCTTTTTCAGTCACCCCATCGTTTTGAACTTCTAAATGTAAATGATAATGATATTTTTGAAATAATATTAAATTTGAAGGATAATAAAAGCCCAGGCTTTGACGGTATTTCGCCTAAATTTGTAAAAGAGTGTAGAGATGAAATAATTCCAATCTTAACAGATATTTTTAATAAAATGGTGAATAATTCAGTGTACCCTGACGTTTTAAAAGTACACAAAATAGTACCAATTCCAAAGGAGGCAAATGCTACAAGTTTAGATAAATATAGACCTATTGCAGTTCTTTCTACGATTGATAAGATTTTTGAGAAGATACTTTACGATAAGCTTTTGTTATACCTTGAGGGAAATATAATTGAGGGAATAATAATATACAATCACCAATTTGGATTTCGTAAGGGATGTAGTACTGAAGATGCTGTGGTTAATGTTGTAAAGTTTATTTGTAGTGGGCTTGATGAAGGTTTTAGTGGAGTGGCTGGAATATTTTTTGATTTTACCAAAGCTTTTGATTTAGTAGATCATGAGATAATGTTGCAAAAATTGATGAAATATGGTATTCAAGGACGTGAACTTTTATTGTTTAAAAACTATTTCTTAAATAGGAAACAATATGTGAATATAAATAACACTAACAGTTTTATTGCTTCAGTTGATTATGGTGTGCCTCAGGGTAGTGGATTGGGTCCTTTACTGTTTTTAGTATATTTAAATGATTTAAAAAATCTGAATTTAGATGGGCAATTATTTATGTTTGCGGATGATGTGTGCTTGTTCTATCCATACAAGTATGATTTATCACTTAAAACAAAAATTGAAAGAGATGCATCGTTAATATTTGAATTTGCGCGATTAAATCGTCTAGTTCTTAACCCTAATAAAACCAAATTGTTACGTTTTCGACCACATGCTTTAAGTATAAATTGTAACTTTAATGTGTTCGTTGATGGGAAGGCTGTTTATGAAACCCATTTTGTAAAGTATTTGGGAATTACATTGCAAAGCAACTTGTCATGGGATTTACATATGCACGATTTGAAAAAGAAAATAGCTCCGGCAATTGGAGTTCTGCATAAGTTAAAGAATAAACTTGATATTAAATCAAAGATGATGATATTTCAATCTCTTATTCAATCTCATTTGAATTACCTAGCAATTATATATGCTCACAATAAAAATAGCAACTCATTGAAATCTCTTCAATTCATGCAAAATAAGGCATTAAAAATTATTTTCAGATTACCAACACTGTTTTCAACTATTACATTGTACAAAGATATAAGCAAAACAATTTTACCAATCTATGGAATGCATGAGTATCAAGTTTTAATGTTTGTTTTTAAATGCATTAAACATATCGGTCACCAAAGCTTAACATTTTCTCAACAACAATTTAATTTTAATACCCGAAATAGAACAAATTTAATGATTCCTAGATGTAGATTAGAAACAACGAAGCAACGCATTGATTACGTAGGTGCTGTAAAATTTAATAATTTACCCGTGGATTTAAAATCGATTAATCGAGTTTCGTTATTTAAATCATCTTGCAAACAACATTTCTACAACAACTTTGAAGCGCTTTTGTAGTAAATTTTGTAGATTTGTTTTTTTTTTATATTTATTAAATTTCCTTATCCTTTAACTTAAGTTAAATATTTTGTTTGTACTTTTAACAATTAATTATTATGCCAACTTGTCTCAATAATGCCTATAGGGCGCTGAGGCCGAAATTGGATTGTATCAAAATATCTTGTACAAATAAAGTGTTTTTTTCTATATATATATTAATATGTTTAAGTCAATTTCTTATTGGGGTCATCCCAGCACTGCATTATATGTTTTATGAGATGGCTGAGCCGTATATGTGTGTATAATAGACTTCATGATCCATTTTAATTAAATGGACTACTACCTGGACTACAAGCATGGACCATATCATTGTTAAAATGTGTTTGTAGTGAGACGACATGTCTTCGGTTTTTAACGAATTGTTTTCGTTTTTAAACGACTTCAAAACTAATCCTCTTGAGTATACCATGGAGTAGTTTTAAGACTACTCCTTTGTAATCCAAAGCTGGGTTATATGGTTCTGCCATAGGTCATCTTAATGTTAAATAGACCATGTTTTTACATACGTTTGGGTTACATTGGGACTAGTCCTAGTCCCTTGTGGGGGGATACATTTTACACGCGTGTTTGAACTAGTCCTATCATTTACAGTGTTGCCATTTGATAGCACCTCCACTTTTATTGTCTGTGTATGTGTGTGCGTGAATGTGGTTATCCCCAGCGGGAAAACTCAGAAGACCTTCTTACTTCAGGCCTTTTTAAAGGCCTGCTTAAAAAATGTTTTGATTTAATTACTATTCTTACGTAACTGCTAAAGAATGCCTTATAGAAGGCCTCGGCTCTTTGGTATAAAAGAAGCGAGAAAAGAAGGAGTAACATTTTTTGTTTTGTTTTTTTGCACAAGCAAAAGCAAAAGAGTTCAGATCCCTTTACAAAAACAAAGTAACATATGTTGTACATCATTTTCGTTGAAGTTGAAAAGAGAAAGAGTAAGAGTAAAATTTTTTGTTTTGTTTTTTTAGCCAAAGCGAAACAATTCAGATCCCGTTATAAAAACAATGTAACAAAGTAGGTACATATTAAAATACAAAATAAAAACAATAATGTAAATTATTTTAGTTGAGTTTTGTTCATTAAGGAAGATGGGTACTTGTGCTTAAAATGTTTTTTTTTATTATATACATACTTTTATTTACAATCTATTTTACAATATTTAGCAAATTGGTTTATTTCAATAAAAAAATAGGTATCACATGTGTTATTAAACTACAATAAGTTTAATAAAATATATTAACATACGTTTGTAAAAAAGGTATACATATATAAAGAGTTAAGTGTTCATTTTCTATATTGGAGATCTGATATGTACATAAAACCTATTCAGTCCTCTAATTTCATTTGTAAGGAAATATTCCTTAATGTTTTAGACTGATAGCCCTTCAATATGACCTTTAATGCATTTGTAGAAGGATAGTCTGAAAGGCCTTTTAAGAGCCATTAATTGAAAGGCCTTTTACCATACCTTTCTTAAAAACCCTTCTAGATAACCTTTTTGCTAAGGCCTTTTGACAGTCATTCTCTGGAAAGCCTTCTAAAAGCCATTTATTTGAAGGCCTTTAAGAAGCTCTGGGGAAGAAAGGAAAGCGGAAGGCCTTCTCCGCAATGACAACGCGTGTAAAAAAGATATGAGTATGGAATGGAGCGAGAAGGGCTTGTTTGTCCAAAAGAAGGGGTACAGAGGCCTTCTGGAAGGCCTCCGTACTCCTTCTTTTTCCCGCTGGGTCGTGGCTGTGTATGTGTGTATGTGTAAATGTGATTGTGGTGGCTGTGTGTGTGTGTAAATGTGACTGTCTAGCAACCCTATGCGGGGTCTTTGTTAGAT
Source organism: Pollenia angustigena (assembly GCA_930367215.1). Lineage (NCBI taxonomy): Eukaryota > Metazoa > Arthropoda > Insecta > Diptera > Polleniidae > Pollenia > Pollenia angustigena. Next base: position 232,298,665 of record OV884060.1, read on the forward strand.
GTTCGTAAAGAGTAGGGTGTGTGTAGATACAACCATGTCGGATGGTATATTTTTTGTAATATGAAACCCTTTTATTTTTCGAATGAATTCTACATATGTACGTGACAAATTTAAATTTCATAAAGATTTTTTTTATAAACTCCTTATTTTAAAATTCTTGGTAAAACAAAGAAATTTGAGTATTAGTTGAGCAGATGTGTAGGTGTTTTAATTTTTCATTATATAAAATAAAATAATGCAAAAATTTAAACTAAAAAAAAAAATAAATAAATATTTTTTAAAATCTTTTTATTTTTCGAATGAATTCTACATACGAACTTTTCTATTCTTTCTATTCTCGGGAAACGAAACAAAAAATCTTATTTCCGGGATTCTTAGAATAAAACAATCGTTTTATTATATGAGTTCAAGACAAAATTTTTTATTTTTTTAAAAGAATATACACATATACAACAGTCTAAAAAAAATTAGCCTTATTCATTCTACAGAAAACCAAAACTAAACCAAATAAGTTGTAACATTCATACATATGTACATACATATTATATATATATATATATATATATATATACTTATGCACAGGGCATATTATGCGAACACAAAAAATCTTTACTTTTTTTGATGAAATATTATAAATTGCAATATTTTCGAAATACAAATTCAATATTTTTCTTCTAAAAGTCTTAAAAGTCTTTTAAAAATCGTTTTTTGTGGGCAGAGCATATTTGACGAACAGGTGCATACGTTGCGTTTAATTGCCGAAACTGTCTGGAAAATATGCTCCTTGTATATGAAATTTTTTGTTGCCATGTTTCCACATTATTATTCCCAAATAATAATGTGGGAATATTAAATTTCCTATACAAGTTTCGGCAATTAAACGCAACGTATGCAGCTGTTCGTCAAATATGCGCTGTATTTGCCGACTTTGATGCTGCAGGTTGTTGTCTGTGCTTATTTTGCCGTTGTAGTCAAATTAAACTAATTTCTTTTTTTGTGCACTATAAAACAGAAAAAGTGTTGCTAATAAAAAAAGTTTTTTAAAGAATGAGTGCTTAAAATTTTTTTTTTTTTGTTTAACAGAAAAGAATATTAACTCGGCTCAGCACCAAATTGATATTTATATAATTTTTTAGTATTCTTGAAAGAAGTTTTATAGGAACATGTTGTTCGCGCCAACGCTCCTAGTTAAGGAGTTATAGGTCGTCAAAATTGCAAAATACTTTATCCATATCTATTTAGGTAAAAAATGAATTTATAAAATATGGGAATCATTGGAAAATGCTTCAAAATGTGTTTTACATGGAGTTTAAAGCATCCAGATTTACCAATTTTGAGGTAATATTATATATTCATACTCCGTGGCTGACATTTTTTTTAACAAAATTGGCTTTATCTTTTAATTATGTCGATATTTATTTATTTAACTCTAGATATTTGCTTAATAAACTTTCTTTATTGCGGGGTTTCGGCCTTGCGTAACACTTAAGTAATTATGTACATATAACAATAATTAAATATGTAACAAGTACATAAATTATTACTAAATACATACATATTTTTACTCAAACTTATAAATAAATTGAGAAATTTTCCAAAATAAAATTTTTTTATCTTTATAAATATAAAATTGGGTGAGTTCCAAAACATCAGTTGCAAAGTAACTCGCTTTTTTAAGTGCTTTCTACCAAGCAACCGTGAAAAATTTTACAATGTTATCTGTACCAAAGTTCACTTAAAACAATATCGATGCGTACACAATAATCAAACTAGATATAGTTAAACTCTATGATACATTTTTGACTTTGACTGCAAAGTATTATGATGTTTAGGAACTCAGCCATTCTATATGATGGAGTTACTAAAAATATGGTTTATAAAAGCTTGAAGTATTCTTCCCTATTCATAGTCTTTTGAGTTGTATTTTAGGAAAAATTTTTATGAAAATTTTGCATCAAAACACATTTCAAACTTATTTTATTTTTTATGAATACGGCAGATTATGTTTAATAAATATACTAACAAAATTTTAAGTTTCGTAGAAAAATCTTTCTAGAAATATTTAATTTGGGAATTTGCTCTTAACGGAATTTTTAACACATCATGTAAAAGATATTTCGAAGTAGTTTCTATTAATACCAGTACTTCTTTGATCCTGTTTTTACCTAAAATGCAGTTGTTGGGTATCACGTGCGCAGAAGTAAAGTTTAATGTTCGAAAAACATCACTTTTAAGAAACTTGGCATGACTTTTATGTGTCAAAAGTTTTTATTATGTTTATTATGCAGCAAATTTTCGCAATTATTGTTTCCGTTGATTTTCTGAAGCAATAGCTTTTGACATAAAAGAAATCGTTTTATTTTTTTTTTGTGATGCTTTTTCTTGTCATTTATAAGAAAACGGTCAGTTGTTGGCTCAATATTTTTAATAAACTTTCACATCGTTATTGTAGATAACGTTTTGATTATTATTTTATGTTGTTAGTTAAACTTTGCAATTCAAACTTTGCACAGCTGTTGTGCAATAAAAAAGTATCAGCATCACAACTGCAACTGGTAATTACGCATCAGCAATATCATTTTGCATCACTGCAGCATTGATGAATAGTTTTCATGCATTAACGTACGTACCCAAAGTCTTCTGAAACTTTTAAGACCTATACCACGCTCGTTGACGGAAATTTGTATGCTGTTTATATGTATTTATTTATTTAATCTGCCGTTAAGATTATATTGTTTTTTGCTTCCAAAAACAACAAAATTATAATATTTATTATATTTTATAACAAATTCAATTGTTTTTACGTTATAAAATTTATTATAAATAAGTATTTATATATTTATAATTTTAAATTAAGTTTGTATAAAAGTCTGCAATTATGCATGTTTTTCATTTTATAAAAGTAAAAAAGTGATAGTGGCACCACTGAAATATAAACAGACATTAAAAAAAACAGCTGTTTATATTTTTTCAATTGTAGCTGCCGTCTTCAACATAATTCAGTAGCTGACTACACGACTATAATTGCACCCAGCAGCATTTGTAGTCTTGTGTTCGTGTATCCTGCTGTGGTGAATGTGTTTAATGCATTATACATTAATTTTAATTAGTGTTGTCAAAACAGTAAAACGTTTTTTTCAAAGCCGATTTTCAGCAATGAAGCGTTTTTTTTGAAAAAAACCCGCAAAAAGATTTACACAAATGAATTTTTATGCGCTAAAATTGTTTTATTAAATAAGTGTTTGTGAATGTCAAAATATTTGTTAAAAATATAAAAAAAAGGAACATTTTTTGTTTATTTTAAATTTATTGTAAAATATAATAGTTTTGGTGCTATAGTTGTACGTGATAATAAACGAGAAAATGATAACTGTATTTAAATTGTACTTTTATGCGGGGTTTAAACAACAATTATTATCATTACAAAATGGTAAATTTTGTTTGTTTTTTAATAGAAATTAAACAATTAAGTTAATTTAATTTTCAAAAGGTTATTCTGAACTAGGACATTGCACACCAGAGGCTCCTCAAGCTATGTATGTATGCATATTGTTTTGGCAGGTAGGTTTTACTATATTTTGTTGTTGTTAATTTTACAAACCAATTTTAATGATTTTGTTAATTTTTGATTCTCTCTTGTAGAGGTTTTTAGACTTTTTTAATTTGTTACGGGCTCTTTGCGTGTTTCTTAACAAGGTTTCCGTGCTTTATAGAGTTCAATAGATGCTGTAGAGCCACGACTCTACCATAAACTTAACCCAAGATGTGACCAAACAAAATTTACACAAAGCTCATACATGTTTCAATGTATTGATTTGGCGTTCTAAGACAGCTATCAACTGCTTTATGTCAAACTAACACAATCAGTGAGAGAAACTTGTGGATTTGCTGTGCGATAATAAAACCAACATGCAAGAAATATATGTATAAGAAAATAAACCGTGTATAAAAAATCTGAAAAACTTTGAAAAAGCAAAATTTGTTTCAATAAAACTAGTGGTTTCGCGTGAGACGGAAAATTAGAGAGATGTTAAGGTTTAAATGGGGCTTATCATAAATTATGTACTGATCTTCACGAAATTTTACAGTGTGATTTCAAATCGTATAAAACAAGGCTTTATGGGGCCTATTATAAATTATATACCAATCTATAAAAAGTTGACAGAATATTTTTTATTCATATAAAACTGACCACCAAAAGTTCATAATAATAGGATTTGTCGTTACGGTTTAATGCTTCTATAGTATTTCCGACTGTGGGCTTTATATGGGCCTATGGTAAATTATTGACAGATTTTCACTTAATTTTATAATAATTCAAGTTATACAAAACGAATATGTGCAAAATCTTATACCAATAATTGCATTCCGCTACTAATTATGTTAGTTTATAACAAAACTATAAATTTTTAGGTTGGTTGTTAGACATTTTGATTCATAACTATTATCCTGCTATACCGATCTTGTTGGATTTCGACCCCAAACTGCTTAAGAAAGCTAGAAACAATTTGACATCAATATTGTTATTTTCTTTCAGATTTTCTAAAAAGAGTTTTTTACAGACGGACATGGATAAATCGACGAAGGTTAGTTCACATATATCAAATATTTCACTATACACGCAAAGAAAAAACATGGTTGTGGTAAACATATTCTAAGAGCAACATACTATGATAAAATGCATGATTGAAGTCACCATATTATGATTATTATTGAATCATAGTATGACTAAATATACTCGTAATATTACAACATAATATTTTTCCCTTAATCATATTATTATTCTGTTATCATACTAAGTAAAGATGTAATCAAATTATTGTCATGCTAATCATAATTAGTTAAGAAGTAATCATATTATTGTCATGTTAATCATAATAAATTTAGAAGCAATCATATTATCATAAAGCCCCTCTCATAGATGTCATAAAAGTACAAAATAAATTAAAATTTTCTTGCAACGATTTTTTTATTTTGTGGCTTTTTAAAAATTTTTCTTAATGTAAATCAAATAGCGGAGTTCAAATAAGGCTTGCAAAAGACCAAATGCAAAATCTTTGGTTTTCATGGGCAACCACGTATGTCCATTTTGCCCATTTTAAGATGTTGATGCCATATTGCCTATTTTAAAACACTCTTTACATGTTTCAGAACATTTTTGGAAAAATATGAATCAATTCCGATTTTTTACTTAATGCCAAAGTATAAAAAGTGTAATACCTAGCGCATTGGATATCGAATGGTTTTCGGCTTTCCTGAAACATTTGTTTAAAGACATACGCTGTTGCCCATGAAAACCACAAAAATATCGTAACACTTTTATCAAATATAACGAAATCTCTGTGTGTTTTGTTGTTTAATTTTACAAAAAATACACTTGTAATTAAATTGTTCAATTTTACGTATAGTAAAATTATATTGCCAATGTGCATGTGATATTCGAAGGTGGAACAATATATTGGCAACAATCAAAAGACTTTTGATTTTTATTGCAAAACGAAATTAAAAAGAAGTGTGATTGCATCATTGTACAATGCTATTTATGTTATTCCTATAGGTTATGTTCACCTTTTTATTGAATGAATGAAAACCTTGTGCGACTTATATCATAATATAGGACAAAATGGAAAAATTATGGCGAGTATCATACACAATAATATTGCAAGTGTATGGGCCGCTTTACATCACTAATACTGAATGAACACCGCTAATATTTAAAATTTTTTAATTTCTTTAAACTTTTTTTTTTATGAGAATTTATCTTTAAATTGTTTAACCGCTCACATATAAAATAAACGACACAACTGATTCAATATTATTAGAGTAAACATAGTTTAATTGCATCTTCAACATAATATGATAAATGTATAGAAAGTTATCATGTCATGGCTATTAAATATCATGATATGGTTGTGAGTAATATAATATATTTTGAAAGTTATCGTAATTTAGTTGTTAGAAAAATAATTATTTTTCGGTCAACAATACTCAAATTTATAATTGCGATAAACAATAATATGTTTACAGTAACTATAATATTGTTGATATTAAATAAAAATAAAATTTTTTTGTGTACGACAACAATATATTGTTACAATAAACATAGTATTGTTGCTGTAACCATGCCCAACAATATTTTTTCTCTGCGTGTAGAATCCGAAAAAAGCTTTCCCACAAATTTCATCCACTATTTACTTTGTCACAGTTTTTATGGATTTACTTAACAATATTTCTTAAATTGTTATTAATAAAGTCTGAAATGCTTTTTGATCTAGTAAACGTTGTGTAAAATCATTAATTTTATGTTTTAGGCCAAATACTAACGCAAATTCAAAAAGAACCAGTTAAAGACCAAAAATTTCCAAAAAGCCCCTTTTACATGTTCTCATTCACTCATGGCATCTAATTTTATGTTTTTAGGTCCAATAATAATAAAAATTGAAAAAAGTTCAAGTTAAGGAACGAAAGAGTACCAAATAGATCCCTTAAAAGATTCTCATTCATTAAGGACCTTGCATGTTTAATTTTATGTTTTAAGTCCAATACCAACGAATATTCAAAAACTACCAGTTAAAGACCCAAAAAGTACCAAAATGCCCCTCTTAAAGATTCTAATCTACCCAGGACATTGCATATTTGATTTTATGAAAATTAAAAAAAGGACCAGTTAAAGAACGAAAACGTACCAAATAGATCCCTTTAAAGATTCACATTTACTCAGGATCTTGCATGTTTAATTTTGAGTTTAAGTCCAATACCAACGTAAATTCAAAAAAAGTAACAGTTAAAGACGTACCAAAAAGTTCCGCATTGAGTCTTATCACTCTGGATATTGCATGTTGAGTTTAATGTTTCTAGGTCCAATATTAACGGTAATTAAGTACACTACCTTCACCCATAATCGTTAGAATTTCAAAAAAGTACCAAGTTTGTATTTGTATTTTTTTAAATAGGTTTCTTAAATATAAAAATTTTTTGGTATTTTATGTTTCTCGGAAAAAAAGCTTTGAAGAATGAAATCGGAAAAAGGCAACAATTGCAAATTCTGCAATTGAAAACATTTATAATGGAATATAAAAATTTTTCAAATTTATGGGACATAAAACGTATTTGGTAGAAAAGTTAAAAGTTCATAAATTGACATTTTTTGTATGTGGTCTTTCAACGACAATCAACGAATTTCTTCAGCTCATTATTGGTTTAACCCGCCGACCATTTAAGAAAAATTAGTAAGGTATGGGTATATTTATTTTGATTACCCGCTTTCTGAATATTAAGCATTAATTTTGCTCCATACCAACTCTTTTGAAGTGTATTCAATATTGTTTGGCATAACGAGCCAGTGCTTGGCAAATGCTGTAGAAGTTAAAGCAAAATAATTTGACAAGAAAATACATTTTAATCTTGCTTCGCTTCATTGCCGTAAAAAAGGAGTAGAAGTTAGATAAACTGTCAACATCACAATATACAGCATTAAATATATGTTTGCGGAACAAAAAGCTTATTTTGTAGAAATAAATTTTGAAAAGTGGCGTGTGCGGCACAAAATAATAATTTTCACTCTCAATAAAATACCTTTTTTGAAATTATAAGTGGATTTAGCTATAAATCGCTAAAAATCACACTTTTTGAAATAAAATTAATGAATTATTATAAAACAAACACAATAAATTATAGCTAAATTTTTTTAATAATAAGTGCATTTAGCTATAAATCGCTAAAAATAACTCCTTTTGAACTAAAATTATTAAATTATTATAAAACAAACGCAATAAATAATAGCTACATTTTTAATTATGAGTGAATTTACCTATAAATCGCAAAAAATCACCCTTTTTAAATAAAATTTAAAGTTAAAAAGTTTGTCCTATAAATTTTATTAAAAATCGCTGGATTTGATAAGAAAATAGCTAAATTGGCAGCAGTGTGGAAAGAAACACACAGAGTTGCATATTACCAGCGTTACCATTTGTCATGTAATCTCTATTTTATAAGTATTTTTAGACGTAAAAATGTTTAAAATTTTTATAAGGATTTTCATAAATAATAATAAACTACAATTTGCAGTATATTAAATGAAAGGATGCAGTGAAGTTTTTATGAAACAAACCATATTAGACTCTATGTGTGCTTTATTACTGTAACGTTGTATAATTCTGTTTACTCCTTTAATACTTCATACCTTAACGATCCCAAATATATTCTTTTAGGTGCTGAAGTATCTAAAGATGATGAAATCGACTGTTATAGTCCTAAACATAACTGAAATTAAGCTCATAGAATAAATTCGAAAAATAAAAAATGTTGAAAATATAAAATTTTTATAAATATTTCACAATTTTTGGCCCACAGTCCAAAAATTGTATCTATATTATTTTTGTTGTTTCGCCAATGTAGTTGTTTATAAAAATATATGCAATTAAAATGCATTTAATCCATATTTTCCCAACGTTTCGTGAATGTTATGTTCACTTTATCAAGGGATTCGTAAAAAGAGAAATTAATTTTTTATTACATTGAACAATAATTTGTTGTAGACAAACATAAAAACATTAAACATGAAAAATTAAATTAAACACAAACTTAAAAATTATATCACAGGTTAGTTTTTGCACTATTTTTGGCTCGTAGCTGCCAAACGGTAATCTTCAGAAAAAATATTTCTCTAATTCATAATTCCTCATATGCACATAAGTATGTATATAATTACCGGAAAATGCATTTTCCACATTTTCCAGATGTATTTTTGAAAGAAAATTCGTGATATTTATGAAATGCATACAATGTTGCAAAAAGTAAAAAAAAGTTAATTATTCAATTGTAATTTTGACACATACATATTTCAAATTTTTGATAATAACACAGCTGAAAAAGGTAAAATAAGAATTATGATGTTCTAAAGAATTTTGAATTATATTTAAGAATTAATTTTTTTCTGAATATTACCACAGAATACACAGAACTGTTAAAAGTGACGTGTGAAAAAGGCCCAAAACAGTTGCGAGGGCAGCTTTCGAAGAGACCGAAAGCGATTTTTGGTAGTGAAGTGGCAAGGTGTAAAAACAGACCGCAACAATCAACACAAATGGCGTTATCAAAATAAAAAAACACAAACCACGTTAAACAAATGCATTAGTTTAACAAACGATGTTTTTTGTGCAAAAAAAAATGTATTTAGTAATATTGTTTTGTATTATAATGTTATTTACTTACTTAAATATTATTTACTCGTGTTGTGGTGAACTAAAAAGTTAATTTTTACAACAGTTTTGCAAATAAATCTTAACTAAATAAATTTGTGTTCATTGCGGCAAAGAATATGTTGAACAGAGAAATGCAAAAGGGCAGCTTTCTTAGAAAGAGACAAAAAAAAACGCAAAATCGTCCGTCTCGTGACAGTTCTCTTAGTATTCTGTGATATTATTGGTTTCCGAAAAAATTCATGTTTTTTCCAAAAAAAATCAAGTTTTAGACAAAATTTTCAATAGGCCCAAAAACTAGTTCGGCAGATAAACTAGGAAAACCCAAATAGGGGTTTGTAAGTTGCGAAAAGTACTTCAAGAAATTCCACACGAGAAGGAGCTTTTATTTTATCTGTTGCATAGTGTAATTATTCTTATAAAAGTAATATTAATAATATTTTCAGTTCCATGATGGCTTTTTACTAAAATAAAAAAAATTATTTTACCCTTTTTAGCTTTTTTTCTCTTATAAGTTCGTATATGAACTCTTATATGAACTACTTTAATTGTGTTTTGAACTCGAAACACTATTTTAAAGTTTATGTAAAATTGTTTTGAAAAACATTATTACTTTAAGAAAAGTAACAAGCGTACAAAACTTTACACGTTTTGTCCGCCCCGGTCAAAATTTTTTAAAATTTTTACTTCTAACTTTTTTAATTCCAAATTGCTTACTGATTAGAAACATAGCGCTTTACAAAAAGTACGAATTTGAACCCTGTTTTGCCACTTAAATTTAATTTGTTTGTTTGTAAGCTTTTTGATTTATTGTCCTTGTTCTAAATACATACCACAAGTTTCAAGCTTGCACAAAATTATTATTAAAAAAAATTGTTCACAAAAAATACGAATTTTTTACATTTTTCTCTTCAAATGTACTATATTTGTATGCTGTCTCTATGTTTAAGGCTAGTATACCCTATTATACTTTGTTATAATACTGTGAAAAACTCAAGTAATATGTAAAAGTCTGCTTGTGTGAATGCATGCGTGATAGAAATGACAAGTATTATAAACAAAATTTTACATTTCTAAGCAATAATACTTTTCATTGGATCAGGGATGCATTTTATTACATGTGTGAGTGTTTATACTTTGTGAGATCGTGTGAACACAAACTGTTATGTTAAATTAGATTACTTGACAGTCGCAACAAAACTTATTAGATTTCTATCTCACAAAGTATTATGGAATACGTAAGACTTGTGAGATAGTGTAATCTAGCCTTAAGGAACACAATTGTACCATATAAACGTAGTACTGTACGACGTAGATACGATGCCAAATTAAAACGTACAATATTGTATACAAAGGCACACAATAGCTGGCGCAGATATAAAAGCGTATCTACGACGTAGGTCGCCTTACAGTTAATTCAGGCGTGGGCTTTTACGACGTCTCTTTTGGTTTGGTGGCCACGGTTTAGAGAAGAAAGAGGGGTAAACAAAAATACTTGGTAAGTGTTTTTATGTCTTTTTCTCAAATTTCTCTTTTAACTTATTTTCTTCTTGTTACGTTTTATTCTTTGACTAACTTTGAAATATCAGTTTTAAAATACAGTAAGACCTCGGTTATCAATAGCAACAATTTTTAGTAGTTTTTTGTGTGTTTCTAGTTAAAATTATTAAGAGATTTTATATACAGATTAACGTATGCACATTAGGGATATAACTTTTTAACAATTTTTTAATAGATAGATAATAAAAAACTATAATGGAACGTATATTTATTTTTTCGCTAAGGTCAAAAAAGTTCACACACCAACCGCGATGAAGTTTTGAAAATTTTTGATTTTCTTTTTTGCTAAGAAAAATTAATAATATGTTTATTTAAAAGAAAAAATAGCCCAAGTATGAAATGTCATTAATATTTAGATATGGTAAGAGATTTTTCCGCAAACGAAAACGTATTTTTAACCTTTAATAACAAAAGAAAAAATAAAAAAGAAAACAAAACACCGTATAAAATTATGAATATCCAATATAGCATTGGTTTAGAAAAACCAATTGGTGCGTGAAATTTTTTGAGAAAAATTACAAAAGATTATGATTTTCGTGGCAACTAGGACATGGTTGGCCTCATGGTAATACGCCAAAAAATTGGTTGTACCCCTAATGTACATGTTTAAATAATATGAGTTAACATGTAATTTTTGCAGAACATGCTTCCCAGTAATTTGCAAGAGAATTCGCCTTTTATTCACATTTTTATGATTGTTCAAAAGTATTTTAAGTTGATTAAAGACTTTTGTATATTTACTATATAATTGATGTTGCTGGTTAATCGAATGACTGATAATCGAGGCCCTTTCTCAAATAAAAAAAGATGTTACTAAAAAGCGCGTCGTGTTACATCAAATTCAGACGGGGATTTTTACGACGTCGCTTTTTTGACGTGTCTTTTGTTTTGGCTTTCAATGAAATATTTGGCGTTGCGTTGCGGTTTAGACAATAAAGTCCTAAGAAAAAAAGAAGCCACAAAAGCGCTCGTATGAATTGTGTGTTAGATATAATTCTACTTCGTACACCGGATGCGCCCGCATTGCCATAGAAAAGAAAAATCTAAATTAAATTATTTTAATGTTTTCAAATTGAATATTTGAAAAAAAAAACATAAACGAAGTACAAAATAAACAACCATTTCAATAAATTTTTCCACCTGTTTTGTCGACTTTTCTCTTTTCCTAAACCTTTGCGTACCAATTATAAACAAACACGAAGAGGAAAGTATCCAATTTAGCCTTGGCGTTTTTAAGTTTTAAGCAGTTGAACAACCAAATAAAACATATAAGAAAATTAAATTAAAAAATATATTTTTCTTTAAAAAAGGAAGATACGATGAACTATTTATTAAAAAAAAAAACATAAAATAAATCAGCAGATCTTTAAAATGACACATGTCGCTCTTGATCAACAATAGTGTACTAATCCAAAATTTCAGTTTAAATTAATATTTGGTATAGATTTGGTTACGACAAAATTGTTTAACTTATTTTTTTTTAATTATGGAAAAACTTCAGAAAAAAAAACTTCAGAAAAACTTCATCGCAACATCTTTATTTTGCTCTGTCCATTAATCATGTGCCTAAAAATTTAAACGTTGTAGGTAAATCCACTCTAGAGAGAATTTTGAAATCAAATTCGGTTAAAGTTTAAAAAACTTGAAAGGCAAAACTTGATCTTGTAACCCTTAATTAAGGTATGTTGGACAGATAAAATAAGATCGGTCAGTAGCCAAAAATCATCATTAGATATTTTCATCATTATATCAGCCGTTTTAAAATATAAAATAAGCTTGAAACGTGTTTTAAGGCAAAATGTTCATGCACTGTAATTCTTTATGAATACGGCAGGATATTTCTAAAAACCTTCATTAACTTTAAAACATCGTAAATTAACCTGTAAAAAACAAGGGAAAATTGTTTACAATGGCAACGCTGAAAAATGTAACGGTTTGTCCTCGAAGTCACATGTATATATTTTTTCCCTTTGTGTCCTCGAAGTCACATGTTTATATTTTTTCTCTGTGTCCTCGAAATCACTTGTATATATTTTTTACGGAGAAAAAAAATGGGAAAATATATGAGAGTACTTGGCAATACTACGCAACAAAATTTGTTAAAATTTGTTAAAAAAATACAAAATTAAGGCATTTAAACCGTATATATAGAAGTTTTAATAGTAATTGATTGATATATAACCACAGTGCAATCAAATAAAGTAAAAAAAAAGAATAAACCAAAAAAATTAAAATTTGTGGGGAAAAATTGACGTGTCCGGTAAATATGCTCTAGGCATGTAATCATTTGGCGGACTGTTCGCTAAGTATGCAACTGTCCGCAGTTTATGCGCTAGCTTCAAAAACTGTTCGCTAAATAAACGCTGTGCATATATATATATATATATATATATATATATATATATATATATATATATAAATAAATAAAAATTAATCAAGCTCGAGGCCAGTGTTTTTTTGTAAATAAAAATTCCTTTTTATTTGCTTCCAATATTTCGATCTTCTTTGAAGATCATCATCAGGGATTTATTTTCCTTAAATTCAAGAACAAAAAAATACAATTATTACAAACATATAAATAACAGCTACATATATGGACAACAACCACATTGATTTTGTTTTTTTAAATTGTATGTTTACAAAATATATACACACTCACAGTGAATTTTTTATAAACACAAAAACTTAAAACAATGTTGTTCACACATCGACATCTAGACTTGCACTAAACTTAAAATCCTTATTGCAGATTGATCTTTTTTACTAAGCCTCTGTAGTTATTGGCACACGAACACTCTACGTCGCTCTTAAAGTTTACACTCTTTGTTGTTGCTATGATGTGAAGCATTTCCAGCATATATCGACGTTTGTAATTCTGCTCTGTTTGTAACACACGAACATTATTAAAATCAGGCGAGTGTTTGTTTTTGACACAGTGGTTCACAAGTGCTGTTTTTGGTGTGTCTCTACTGAGTTTTAATTTTTGATCCGATTTATGGCCTGCGATTCTAGTTTTGAGTTTGTTTTTAGTGGTTCCAATGTACACCTTATCACAACTTTCATTTAAATTTCCTATACAGGGTATATTATATATAACATTTGATTTATCTTATAAAAGGGTTTCATATTACAAAAAATATACCATCCGACATGGTTGTATCTACACACACCCTACTCTTTACGAACATCTAACAAAGACCCCGCATAGGGTTGCTAGACAGTCACATTTACACACACACACAGCCACCACAATCACATTTGCACATACACAGCCACGATAACCACATTCCCAGCGGGAAAAAGAAGGAGTACGGAGGCCTTCCAGATGGCCTTCTTTTGGATAAACAAGCCCTTCTCGCTCCATTCCATACTCATATCTTTTTTACACGCGTTGTCATTGCGGAGAAGGCCTTCCGCTTTCCTTTCTTCCCCAGAGCTTCTTAAAGGCCGTCAAATAAATGGCTTTTAGAAGGCTTTCCAGAGAATGACTGTCAAAAGGCCTTAGCAAAAAGTTTATCTTGAAGAGTTTTTAAGAAAGGAATGGTAAAAGGCCTTTCAAATAATGGCTCTTAAAAGGCCTTTCAGACTATCCTTCTACAAATGCATTAAAGGTCATATTGAAGGGCTATCAGTCTAAAACATTAAGGGCCATTATTATAACTTGGCGTTAGCTGTTATCCGACAGTTAACAGACGCTTTTTGACAGATAACACATTATTATCTGTCAATTTAATCTTAACTTTAGCTAACTTCAAGTTGTAATAATGGCCCTAAGGAATATTTCCTTACAAATGAAATTAGAAGACTGAATAGGTTTTATGTACATATCAGATCTCCAATATAGAAAATGAACACTTAACTTTTTATATATGTATACCTTTTTTACAAACGTATGTTTATATATTTTATTAAACTTATTGTAGTTTAATAACACATGTGATACCTATTTTTTTATTGAAATAACCAAATTTGCTAAATATTGTAAAATAGATTGTAAATAAAAGTATGTATACCTATAATAAAAAAAAACCTTTAAGCACAACTACCTATCTTCCTTAATGAACAAAACTCAACTAAAATAATTTACATTATTGTTTTTATTTCGTATTTTAATATGTACCTACTTTGTTACTTTGTTTTTATAACGGGATCTGAATTGTTTCGCTTTGGCGAAAAAAACAAAACAAAAAATTTTACTCTTTCTCTTTTCAACTTCAACGAAAATGATTTACAACATATGTTACTTTGTTTTTGTAAAGGGATCTAAACTCTTTTGCTTTTGCTTGTGCAAAAAAAACAAAACAAAAGATGTTACTCCTTCTTTTCTCGCTTCGTTTATACCAAAGAGCCGAGGCCTTCTTTAAGGCATTCTTTAGCAGTTACGTAAGAATAGTAATTAAATCAAAACATTTTTTAAGCAGGCCTTTAAAAAGGCCTGAAGTAAGAAGGTCTTCTGAGTTTTCCCGCTGGGATTCACGCACACACATACACAGACAGTAAAAGTGGAGGTGCTATCAAATGGCAACACTGTAGATTATAGGACTAGTTCAAACACGCGTGTAAAATGTATCCCCCCACAAGGGACTAGGACTAGTCCAAATGTAACCCAAACGTATGTAAAAACATGGTCTATTTAACATTAAGATGTCCTATGGCAGGACCATATAACCCAGCTTTGGATTACAAAGGAGTAGTCTTAAAACTACTCCATGGTATACTCAAGAGGATTAGTTTTGAAGTCGTTTAAAAACGAAAACAATTCGTTAAAAACCGAAGACATGTCGTCTCACTACAAACACATTTTAACAATGATATGGTCCATACTTGTAGTCCAGGTAGTAGTCCATTTAATTAAAATGGATAATGTAGTCTAATATACACACATATACGGCTCAGCCATCTCATAAAACATATAATGTAGTGCTGGGATGACCCCAATAAGAAATTGACTTAAACATATTAATGTTGCATTAACATTCACACATATAGCAAAAGATGAATTAATGACCTTATTTAACTCAACTGTAGCAAACCGACCGACCGATCATATATGCTGACTCAAACCAACGTAGCGTAGGCATCATCCCACATTCGAAAATTAAAAATGTTTAATATTTACAAAAAACAGTTTCATCCCAGGGATGGAAACACGGGATTAACTTATTCTCATTTGTTACATACAAAAAAATTTTTTTAAAGATGCAAACACAAGTTATTTTATTTTCAAAACCAGCCATTCAGACGGACAGACGGATAAATAAAAATTATTTTGCTTATACAATTATAATTACTTACTCAAATCCAGGCATGAATCATATTTTCTAGGGAGCCAAATACAACATATTTATACCAATTCTTATTAGAAATGTATACATACTCCCATCTATGGATGATCCCAAATTTGTATGGAAAAAGTGGATTAGAACTGTCCAAAACATACTACTTGCGCGACCTCTAAACCTCTTCCTAAAAATCTAAAAAAAAAATTCAAAATACTGGAACCTATAAGCTTTCAAATTATGCTTGAGCCTCTGACAAACAAATTTTTGGGACACCCTAATTACACTCCTTCAATAAGAGGTAAAAGTAATTTAATTTGGTCCTACTTTAGAATACAAATTAAAATTTACATGTTCCCTTCTCGTTCACATCAACACTTGTTGGGAATTTATTTATTAAAAAAATTCGCGGGAGTAAACATTGGCGATGCCAAATTTTTTAAGTTTGGGAATTCATTCCCAAAAAATTTGTTATGGGAATCATTTACAATACGAAATAAAAAAATATGGGAACATTTTCATGGGAGTAGTTGTTTGCGATAGGGGTGGGTATTTGGTATACGAACACCAAACAAATTTACACATAGTTACATTTTCAACAAGTATTTTACATTTATTTGCACCGTCGAAAGCAAATTTGTTTTCGTTGAAAAATTCGATGCACAACGAAATTTTCGACAGTGCTGCCAACTCATAATACCAAATTAACATTCGATGTTCGATAGCCAGCGAAAATCGTTTATCGAATGTAACTCAGAATAGGGGCCTGCCTATATTTTAGCAATAAAAAGTTCAAAAAATTTAATTTGAAATTCCCGGAAAAAATATCCCGGGATTAATTTATAAAGTCAGCCTTATTTCGATTCTCATATTCGAGCTGTAATTTGCTCGTTTTTACACTATGGAACTACGTTTCTCGAAACCTATAAAAATACAACTCTGTTTACAATTATTTGAGTTACGATTCTCGAAATTAAATGTCAAAAGTCGAAATAATAAAATTAACAAATTATGAAAACATCAGAAGAGTTAGTATTTTTGTTAAAAATCTTTATAAAAACTGTGAAAATAATTTTAGATTAAAAAAAATAACCACACGGAACTAGTTTTGAAAAAATGGTAGTTGCTCGAAAAAAACCTGAATTAGCGCAATCGTACCATGGCTTACACAAAGTGGACACAGCTCTGCCACCGTATACTCATCCCCATTATCAAAGGATGAAAATAAGGCACAACTCAACATTTTGAAATCATAACGATGGAAAATATCACAAAAAATCAAGAACCGGAAATTACTACAAGAAAACACAAAATTAAATTTTATTTTTGAAATAAAAAATTTTTGTGCGTGAAAAGTTAATATTTCTTTCTATGTTTAAATAGAAACGAAAAAAGAAAAAAATTTCTTTGAAAACAAAATTTTTAGTTTCAAAAAAAGCAAAAACTTTTTTTGTAAAAAAAACAAATAAAGGCCCCTATTACGGGTTACAACTCAACTCAGTTGAGTTGTAATAAATACAACTGGTTGTGATCAGTTGTAATTTTTGTTATGGTTTGGTTCACCGCAATTTAGCAAAGTTGTAAACCATAATACAAAAATTAAGAAATTACAACTCAACTGAGTTGAGTTGTAAACCGTAATAGGGGCCAACATTTTTTAAAAAACTTTCTTGTTGAAAAATATTTCTTAAAACGTTTTTTTTAGAAAATTTTATAGTAAGTATTTTTAAAAAACGTAGTTTATAAAAAAAGCCAATGATGGCGGTTTTGATATAATTGGAGGTTCCATACAATTTATCAAATTATGAAGTGTAAAGTTTAAACAATAAAATATTGTCAAAATCTTCTGCGCTTAAATTTCTGCTGAAGCTCTTTCCACAGATACCTATTTGCGGGAACTGCTAAAACTACTAGTGAAATTTTTGAAATTATAGGAGCTTTTAGTTTTTGATTTTCCAAAATTCTTAAATATTTGTTCCGAATGGTAGTTTGGAATCATGTTGAAGTTTTTCTTATGACTCCTGAACAGAAAAAGTACGATGATTCGAAGTATTTAAAGTAGCTTTCAATTCCAATTTTTGGTAGAAATCAATTTCTAATACCCCATGATTAAAACTGCATTCATGTATTATATTTACATTTATCTCTCCCGTTATTTTTAACTGGTTGCACCTACATATATTATAAGTAGTTGAAACTACAAAGTATGTATACATATATTGGATTATTAAAGTGGGACACTAGAGCAGTTAAAAAGGCTTTATTTTGAACTAAAACTTCTTTTCGTTTTTTAAGGTTTCGCACAACGACGTTGCGATTGAGTTAGTGTTTGACATTTTCTTAAGCTCTATTTCACGCAAGATTAGTTGCATGCATCAATAAGCAAAACCAGTGGCATCCAGGAGGCTTATTCTGAATTGCGATGCGAAAATGCATAAATGCGAACAATTGCTATTCTATATTGCGATATTCGCAAAGTTTTTTTTTAATCGCATTTCAAATGCGAAAAGGTGACAAGTCGGTGTTCTACATTGCGAAAACAAATGTCAAATTTGCAAAATTTATTAGACAACAAAATAGCATTTGCAAAGTACAAACATGTTAGTGAAAAATAATATTTTATTTATTTATTCATTATATATTTATTATTTAATTCAGGGAAGCAAGCAATAAGACCACTTACCCGCGTCAATTTGAAATAATGATAGAATTTATGAATAAACACAGCCAATTGGCAAAAGGCCATTTGAAAACACCAAATGCACGTTAGTCGGAAAATACTTTGTGGCAAACGTTAACTGAAGAACTAAATATCAATGGACCACCTATTGGAGAAGCTGCAGGATGGAAAAAGTATGAAATATATAAACCAGTTCAAAAATGTTTGACTTTAACTTTAATTTTAATAGGTTTGGGCAGATTTTAAAGTACACACAAAACATTTTCATTTTCTTCGTCGTCGAACCACAGTGCCACAAAATCTATTTATTATTTTCATTTATTACAGAATGTCCTAAATAAATTATTTATGTAAACAATTTTCACAGCCAAACACAAAAAATTTATTTAATTTTAATTCGACGTTTATTGACACTGACGTATATTTGAGCAGCGTTGCCACGATTTGAAATAAATTGCGAAAGCGATTGCGAAAGTCTAACAGAATACCAATTTTCTTTCGCATCGCATTTCATTTGCGCATCGCATTGATTTTCGCATCGCAGTTCAGAATAAGCCTCCAGGACTAAATATGATTCCATATTAAAGAAATAAATTGATTTTTTTTTACAAAAGTTTTTTAGAAAAATTTTATTTCTGTTACAAATTCCTTGCAGTCGAAAATTTTACGTAGTATCACACAAAAAAAATTCGAGAAGCTATACGACAACATTCGAAGCTCATTTTCGAGAACCGTAATAAGGCCGAATATGTCCCGGGATTCCCGGGAATTCTTTCCCGCGTAGAAACTCTAATCCTGACCCAAAAGCCGCGCTAATTCTACCGGATGAGTCCAGATTGATTCGGGGTCCAGATGAGTCGGGTGGAGGTTCGGATGTCTCCTCTGATGGCATCCCAGCAGAAACTGTTTCGTCAGCATGTGACGGCGTTCCTTTACCTTCAGGATCTTCGTTTCATGTAGATGACAGTCTGAGGACATTAGAACGCAGCCGGTTCTTTTACTGAGTGTCACTTGCGCTCGGGGACCACTCTGGCGCAGCGTAGTTTAATTTGGTTTAAAAGGAAGCCAACAAGGTTTTCTTATCCATACCCCCAGTACTGCCGGCTAGGAACTTGAGGACCTTGTACCTACTCCGCAATTTATTGCATATGCCCAGAATTCTAGGGTGGTTCAGTGTCGGAATTTTTACTCCATCGACTATTACATCCAGTTCTAGCCGTATCTCCTTCGTCCATGTGGTGAAAAGTGTCGCGGATGATTTCGCGGTTGACAGTTTCATGTTCCTATCAATGAAGAAGCTTGTAAGTGTACCGATATAATTGTTCACCTTACCGCATAGTTTATCAATGTTGTGACTCGTCGCCAGTATCGTACAGTCGTCCGCGTAGGAAATTAAGTCTACTCCCACTGGTGGGGTGGGGAGCTTCGAAAGGTAGAGATTAAACAAAATCGGGGAGAGAACTCCACCCTGTGGAAGTCCTTGTTTAATTCTACGGGGTTTTGATTGTCTATTTGGAAACTCTACGAACGACTGGCGGCCACACAGATAGTTTACGATCCACCTCTTTGTGCAGTTTGGGAGACTGGATGTCGAGATGTCTCTGAAGAGGGGGGCATGATTAACCGTGTCGAAGGGCTTCGACACAATAATAGCCCATTCACAAGGGCGGTTCTGGTAAAGACCGTGGCTATGGCGTTTAAAGCAGTTGTCGTACTGTGTTGCTTTCGGAATCCATGCTGATGTTGCGCCATTTAGAGGTGCGGTGTCAAGCTGGGGAGGAGTAGTGCTTCCAGTGTCTGCGACTAGTGATAGGAGGGAGATTGGCCCTTATGATTCCCCCTGGTCTGCGCTTTTCCCTGGTTTAAATATCGGGATTACACTGCACATTTTCCAGACCTCGGGCACAATTAGGGTGGTTAAAGACAGGTTTAGCAATTTTGTCAGGTACTCTACTCCCGGCGCATCCAAATGCTCAAGCATCAGCATGATTATTCTGTCGGGGCCAATTGCTTTGGATGATTTTGCACTTTTGATGACCTCTGAAACCTCACTCACAGTAAAAGACTGGGACGTCATTGACTCGAATATCGTGTAGTTTCCTGACGATGCTGCTTTTTGCCTTATATATCTCGGGATGCTCTATGAACTGCTGGCTAAAATAGCACTCGCACCTCTAAGGGTCCGATATCGTGTTGCCTGCGAATGATATCGGAACCCTATCGTCTCGCTTAGTCGGGTTCGAGAGAGATTTGGCCGTGGACCACAGCTTGCTGGCTCTTATTCTGAGGTTTCAGGTTTGCAGATGTTCTACCCACTTGTTCCTCTTATATTCGCACACCAACTTGCTGATCTCCCGGTTGAGTTCACCAATCCTGGGATCGCTGGGGTTGGTTCGGTGAAAATCGTCACGCTCCTCTGCAAGTTCCGCTGCTTCAGCTGGAAAATTCGGCCTTAAGACCGGTATTCTACCAGCGGGTATGAAGCGAGTTATTGCCGGAACAATCTTTCTGCGGATCTTACATCGGATGGGGTTGGTAGGGCACTGAATTTACGGTTGGTGAAGTTGATGTAGGTTCGGCGTTCAGAGGCGATAGTCAGTGGGTCGGTCTAGCGTGATTATTATGGGAAGGTGGTCTGAGGCCAAAGATATGTGCGGTCACCAGTTGGCATAATTTATCAGACTTGCGCTCGATATAGTGATGTATGCCGAGCTAGCGCGGTTTCCCATAATTCTTGGGGTCTACTCTCTATTGCGATGCGAAAACAATTTTGATACGAAAGCTAAATGCCAACTTTGTACAATCTATCACTTTCGCAAAATGTTTTGAAAATGGAGCAATACTGGCAATAAAAATGAAAGATGGCGCAGATTGACAGTAATGAAATGCTAAATTGTGTAAAAATATATGAAATTGGAAAAATTAGATAAAATAAATAGTGATGATTTGCGAAAAAAAAATAATAGATGCGGAAGACAAATACGCAAGCGAATTAAAGAGTACCAATCGCTAGATTTGCTACCATTTTCTTTCGCATCGAAATTCATTGTGCAGAATGTGGAATCATAGATCTGTTCCGTTAGTGGTATCCCACTCTGGTCGTCCCCAAGTTTCGAGTGCCAGAGCTCATGATGGGCATTGAAGTCCCCCATCACCATGCGATTATCGCCTACGAGTAGGAAACCTTTGTCGGGCCGATATCCGATAAAGCAGCTTTTCACTGGCGGGATGTACACATTTTACAACTCTATCTCTGCAGACCTGACATTCCAGGTAGGGATCTTGCGTATTTCGGTCGAGCGAGATAGTATTGTACGGTTTTGTCGATTATGAGTGCGAGGCCCCCACTTTTGCTTCTGGTGCAGTCCTGACGCAGGATGTTGTAGTTATTACATCTCTGTAGGTTGGATTTAGCATTTAGCTTCGTTTCTTGGACCCCTGCGACTATGACTTTTTGAAGCTGCATAAAACGTATTAAACTGCATCAGTGTGATCACCTCAGGTCTGGGTGTTGCAACATGTGGTGTTAATGGCGATTTTTGTTGTTGTTGCTGCTGGGAGGGAGGCGATGCGTACGATTACACTGATGACGATGAAGAGGACGTCGAAGACACCGATGACACCGAATTGCTTCGTTGCCTATCTATACAGCATGTGGCTTCTGAGGCCACTGCAGTTCCTACTGCTGCCTTTCCTGAGGTGACACCACTGGTTGCAGATGTTACACCTAACTGATGTTCCGCTAGGATGCAACTGGTCCTGGTATTAGTTCTACTCCGGCACGGGCCTAGAAGATTTGGAGCAGGGTAACCGGAAAGCGATGCTCCATATGGTAAAAAACAGTAATGTATACATACATGTGTTTCGGGTGTAGCTGAGGTGACAATCCTTGGTCGAAGTCCTGAGGGCTCCAAGTCGTTCCGGTGCGAAGAACCGATTGTCGTGGGAACGACGTCGTTTGTATTTTGTTGGTACGGTTTCACGTATTAGAGTCCAGCAATAGTCTCCCAGCATGCTTTTGTCCCAAAATCCTTGATAATTTCTTTCAATTTTCATTAAATCTTGTGATCTTCCATTAATTGAAGCACAGCCGCGAAAAACGTTGTAAACGCCACATTTTGCAAAAACTGTTTTTTTGCAGATAAACGTTGACTTTACTCTCTTACACAGTTTAAACATCAAATCAACCAAAACAATGCACCTTAACGCCTTCAAAATGGCGTACAAAGTGTCGGCCAGTGGAAGAACATTGCAAGTTACTAACATAATGATGAAACCGAAATGGTTTTGCAGTGCGGAATAATGTTTTAAAAGCCTTTTGCATTAAAGTTTTTATTATCACTATTTTAAATAATAGAAAAAAAAAATTTTTAAAACAAATAATGCTGCTTGTCAAAAAACGTTTTTTTGCTCTCCTGAAAAATTATTATTTTGTAACTTAAAACGTTATTCGCGGCTGTGCTTCAATTATCGTTGTATTTGAGTAATGTCAAAATTTTGGTCATTGATTCGTAATTTTCCTTTGTATTAATGGCATGAGCAATTGGTATGGATGGTTTTTTATTCCCATTAAAAGAAGAGCCTTTAAACTGTACTTAGAGTCATTAATAAATAACCTCCATTCAGTTTTGTCATATGGCTAGTTAATTTTTTAAAATAAACCATCAACATCAGTACAGTATAGAATAGAGTGTTCTTTTCAAAACATGCAGCCAATTCCAAGCTTCTATCTCTATAGATTGTTAATTTTTTAATAGGTGCAATCCCGTTCTTTTTGGGTAAAGTTCGGTAAAATGAGAGTTAACAAGAATTTCTCTCACTAATAGACAAAAATGTACAAAAGTACGGGAATAATAAAAACCAAATTTCTACCCCAGAAGCAAACGTTAACTTTTTAACATTTTCTTTTGTTTATTTTATTACTATTTTTTATTTTCTTTCTTTGTGCTGATTAGGGATGCCAGTCGGGATTGATTTAAGAAAATCCCGGGATTCGGGATTTTGAAATATTTTTTTTAAATAAACAACACTTTTTTTTTCTTGAATTTTCAAAAAGTATTATATGTATATATATGGAGGGCTCAGAGCTGAAGTGAACCAAGTCAAAAAAGAGAATTCGAAAATATATTTAGTTTGAGTAAGTAAATTGCCATTAATTACTGGAGCCACTGACTTGGGTTTATTACCGTTACCTTACATGGGGTCTTCACCTAAAATAATATCTGAATAACATGTGAGAGAACTTCTGCAGAATGAGAGAACAAATTTCGTCATGTTAATCTTAATCTTAAACAAGGGGAACACGTATCTTAGAGGATTTCAAAATCGAATGATTCTCGTGCAGTAAACTTGTGTCGTTTTTACTCTTTTTTTAGTTTTTTCTTGTTATTAAGTTAAAAATATTGTTTTTTTAAACACTTATCACAAGATTTTCACTATTTGCAAAAATTAAACATTTTAATGAATGCGTCTTATTATTGTTTTATATGTGTGTATGTATGTGTATTTTTGACAGCTCATCTTATAAGATAGTTGTTATACGATTTCTTGTAACAACTGTCTCATAACATTTATTATAATATTAATACTAACACTATTTGAGAGTCCACACGTAAGATAATACTCTCTGCGATTGAATTTGACGTTTGCTGATATCTTATATATATCTTATCTCAGGTGGAGACCCTGTGTTAGGAACGAAACTGTTTTTGATTTACCCCATTACAGAACTGGGGGCAAATCATGGCAGTCGTGATCGAATACTTTTTCGATTCGAAAGCAATTTTATTCAGTCAATATTGAACGAATCGGTAGTATTTTTTCAGTGTTTGAAAATTCAACTAAATGCTTTACAACACCAAAAAAATAATTTCGATCCGTTCAGTATGCAAAGAAAGAATTAGAAATTGAATTGCTTTCGAATCGAAAAAGTATTCGATCACGACTGCCATAATTTGGCCCCTGGATTGAGTTAAATTTTGCGGAGATTTTCGCACCAGATTTGAAATACATATACGTGATATATTTTATGACTTGGTTCGGCTCAGCTCTGAGCCCTCCATATAAGATATATTTTTAAAAGAGAAAAATAAGAATTATAAAAATAAAAAATACAACTAAAATATAATTTTTAATAATTCTTTTTTTTGTATAGAGTATAAAAATTCAATAAAAACGAAAATTTTTGCACACAAAAGTTGATATATTAAAAATCCCGGGATTAATAAAAATAAACCCCGGGATTCCGGATTTAACGTTTGGCATCGTTAGCGTTGATGTTCATGTTCTTCATTGACCACATGTTGTAACAAAAACATCAACCATTTACAACTCATCACCAGCAATTGTAAAGTTAAGTTTGTTAAATTTCAATTCAACTGAGTTGAGTTGTAAACCGTACATAACCGTGAAAGTTTGACCGTGAAGTATGAAGACATTATAATATGTGGAGATTTTAACTCAAACATTCTTGTTGAAAGCCATCTTACTGATGACATGAAATCCATTGGCTTGCATCCAATCAATACTTTAACCCCGACACATTATACATCGACAACCAATACGCTGTTGGATATATTTTTCGTCAGTAATAAACAAAAGGTTATGCTTTACGACCAACTCACAACACCATGTTTCTCCAAGCATGATTTGATATTTTGTGCTTTCGATTTTAGTTTGTATCATGTATCGGACCCTATAACCTTCTATGATTTTAACCTCATCAATCATAGTATTTTGTACTCTGAGCTTGTACAAGTTGACTGGAATTCCATATACTATATGCCTTCTGTTAATGATCAGCTTAATTTCTTAGAAGATTCTCTGTCCCGTGTATTCAGAAAATCAGTTCCTCTTAAAGTCTTCAGACAAAGTGCTAAGAAAAAACCTTGGTTTAATGATGAAATTAAAGCAGCTATTGCTCACAGAGATTTTGTTTATAGACGTTGGAAACTCTTCAAGATAACTGTCTTTCACTCTGAATACTGTACGGCTCGAAGAGAAGTAAATAGAATGATAAAGAGTGCAAAATCAACTTACTATTCCAATCGTTTTACATCTGCTGTTGGCTCAAACAAAACTTGGAAAACTATTCGAGAAATTGGCATTGGCAAACCATCATCTGGAAATAGTACGGTGATCGATGTAGACAATGTTAATGAAAGTTTTATCAACACCCCTAATGTACCTGCTGATGTCAGTTTTTACGAGCAAAATCAATTATCAAGTCAGCAAAATGAGATATTCTTTTTTCACTGTGTAAGCGAAATTGAAGTACAAATGAGCTGTCAATACATAAAATCGAATGCCGTCGGCTTTGATGACATTAATCCTAAATTCCTCAAAACTATTATTCCCCAAATGCTGCCATATATCACATACATTTTCAATAATATAATTACAAAAAGCGATTACCCGCGAAATTGGAAACATGCCAAGATCATACCTACTCCAAAATCGAACAATGAGTATCGTCCTATCGCTATTCTACCGTACTTATCAAAAGTTTTTGAGCGACTACTTCATCAACAAATAAATAAATACATCAATGACAATAACTTGCTGACAAATAGACAATCTGGTTTTCGTGCAAAACACAGTTGTACTACAGCTTTAATTGATGTATCCGAAGGTATACGAGAAAGCATTGATGTCGGTGATATATCATTCCTTATTCTACTGGACCATTCCAAAGCGTTCGATACGGTCGATCATCAAGTTCTTTGTTGGAAATTGGACAAAATGTTTAGTTTCTCACCTTCATCCATCCGTCTGGTTGCTTCGTATCTTTCTGGCCGAAGTCAATCTGTTATTGCAAACAATATAACATCAAAATCGTTACCTGTTCTTAGGGGAGTGCCACAGGGATCGATACTTGGGCCACTACTATTCTCAATTTATATAAATGATCTAGATAAACAATTGTTACACTGTAATGTTCACCTATATGCTGATGACGTACAACTCTATATTAGTAGTCCCTTAATAAATATAAATGATTGTGTTGAAAAAATAAATATTGATTTAAAACGTGTTAACGCATGGGCAAATGCAAATGGTTTGTGTATAAACCCCATGAAGTCTAAATGCTTGATAATAACGAAAAAAAAACTGAAACTGTCGCTTGAACCTATGATATTGCTGAACAACAAACGAATTGAAATTATACAAAAAGCAAAAAATCTTGGCATTATTTTTAACAACACACTCACATGGTCTGATCATGTAACTGCTGCTGCTGGGAAAACATACTCAATGCTGCGAACGCTATGGAACACCCAACACATCACACCGTTTAATATTCGAATGTTACTTGCAAAAACGTATATCATGCCAATTTTACTCTATGGATGCGAACTGTTTGCAAGTTGTGACTCAACAAGCCAGGGAAAACTTGAGAAAACTTACAATGCTGTATTGAGATATGTTTTTAACCTAAGAAAGTATGATCACATTTCCCATTTTAAAAATAAACTTTATGGCGTTTCTCTGAGTAATCTCTTAAAAATTAAAACCTTAATGCTATTACACAAAATAATTTTCAAGCATGAACCAGTGTATCTTTTTGATAGAATATCTTTTACGCGTTCAAGAAGATCATATGACATAATTCATACTAGATATAGAAGTCAGGTTTCTGAGCGTCATTTTTACATCAATTCAATCCGCCTTTGGAACTCGCTTCTACCGACCAATAAATCCATTAGCAACGCCTTGCTTTTTGAGAAAGAATTATATAAATTTTTTATCACAAATTAATACTGTTTCCTTTTTATTATGTTTGTATTTAACTATTTTAAACTTATTTGTTAATTTCTAAAAATTATTAAATTATTTTTCATAATACTATATCATTTTTTAATCAACAATGTAATTACAATACAAAAATCCAATACTATAATTATAAGATTTGTATCTTGTTGTATTGGAAATCAAATAAATAAATAAATAAATAAATAAATAAAAAATAAATAACCGTATACATAACTTCAATAGGATTTTTCATACTTCCGACCATGAAATAAAAAAATGCTGTTTATATCTTATACTTTTATATCTCATATATTTTATTATGTTATATTTTACTTTATATAACTAATTTTTTTAATAAATGTTTTAAAGAGTTACTAAATACATATTTTAAGAGTAAATATAAATATATTGCGTCATAAGTATTCTTATTGATATGGTTTTGTTTGTCAACATTTAACATGTTTAAAAAACTCCCTAAACAATTAATAAAGCCAAGCTTATGTATGTATGTTTCATTAATAATTTGTATAGTATATTAATACTTTATGATGTGCATTTTTACATCGTTACCCGAAACGCTAATAACAAAAAGTTAATTTTACAAAATTAAAGGACCTTTTTTGTTGTGTATATTAGAGCGCATTTATAACTGGTGGGTGGATTACATACGTTTTAGGAAATAAACATTTAAAGCTGGGAGATTAAAAGTTGAGTGAAATTTTCATTATAAATGTGTTTTCATGACAACTTTACACTTCGGCAGAAGTAGTGGTAGTTCTACTCAAGGAAATGTTATATTTGGTATGAATTTTACTAATAATGTAAACACTTTGTTGTTGTTTTTTTGACAGCTATGTTAGGTTTTTTTCTCTCTCTTTCCATTCTAGTTAATATTTGGTGCGTTTGAATACTTTTACAGTAAAATGCAGCAATGAGTAACTGCTAAGCCCAAGGCGAATTAACTACAGGTGGTGTCGAAACGGCATCCGAGTTTGACATTTCGAACTTATTTGTTTTCATTTGTTAGTGTTTTGCTAAGAATGGTTGACATTTCGAGCTATAAGCGCTAACAATGCAATGCAAAAAAACCTATGTTGTTTCTGTTGTTTTTGGATTGTTGTAGTTCCGACACCACCTGTAGTTGAATTCGCCTTGGTTGGGTCGAAAAAAAAAGTTGTGCGTCACCGCCTTGAATGAAAGATATGTCAATGAAGTATCTAAAACAGAAAACAAAATTTATTGCCACGCCCCCAAATACATCGCTTTTAGTTTTTTATTTATAGCGCTGCCATTTAAAGTCCGATCTCATCATATCGCATATCGTTGTTCATGGCTTGTCTTCATTTTGCGCTTGGTGACTTATTAATCCGACATCAAATCCTGGGAACTTTTAATATATGTACTAATTAATGCCCTTTACTTTTTCTCATCCATAATTCTTTTAACCAAGGAGGACTTAATACAAACCAAAAATATCCACCAGTCACGCACTAGATCAAAAGGTATATTTATTTAGTTTCAAGAACTTGAACTTTTTTTGCCACGCCCTTAAATACAGATCATTTTGTTTTATATATGTATAAAGCATCGCCATATAAAGTCCAATCTCATTGCATCATATCGTTACCTTAAACGCAAAAGGCCCTAACTAACATTTTGAAAATTTTGCAGGAGAAGCAAAAAATGGTAAGTTGCCTTAAACTGTTTAAAATGAATTTTTCTTGTAAGACCTACCGGTTGTTTTGACAATGTTGCATATTATGCAAACTGTTAGTAAGGTCTTTTAGCATTTATCATATAATCTTGTGTAGAAAGAGCCGTCTGTTTTTTTGTAGTAAAACCGCTAATTTTGATCGAAACAAGGTCTGCGCAAGAAGCCATATGATTATTTGGTTTATTCCCCAACGATGTCAAAGGTTGTTTACATTTTCCTTAAACATGTATATTTTTGTTTACATTTTTGGTTTTTTGCATGCACACAAAACACATTTTTCCTTTTGTTTCGCATATGTAGTAGTAAGATTTTGACAACGGCGTTGGTTTTTGGTTAGTTAGGGCCTTTTGCAAAATCTAGAAGAAAGTCCTTCGTCAGCCCTCCGCTTAAATAAAAACAAAATTTAAAAAATTAACAATTTCTGTAATTTTGGAAAATTTTCTTTAATAACTATCTGATTGGTACCGGCGCTACCTGGGGTTTTCCAAATAACATTTGTATAGGGGTTTTTTTTTTATTAAATTTTATAATTCTATAAGTTATTTTTTTACTTTTTCAAAAAGTTAAGAAATGCTCTAACATCTAATTGGAAAGTCCGTTTTTCGTCAGAAAGCAAAAGTGAATAGATTTTTTTTGTGGAATGTTATATTCATACACTGAGAAAAAAAGTGCTCTTTAAAATTAAATGTGAACACTTTCAAATTTTATTTAAAGTGCCTCAGTCTATAGTTTCTTATGGGGGGCACAAAAAAAAATATTTTTTAAAAGTGGTAATTTTAAGTTTTTAAAGTGTTTACTCTTTATTTAAAAGTAAAAATATTTGTTTTTAATGTAAAATTCTTAAATTTAAAAATGTTGACTTTATTTTATAATGACAAACTTTATATTTTAAAGTAAAATATATAATTAATAAAGTAATCACTTTTAAAATTGTATTAAAAGTGAATCCATTTAATTTAAAATTTTTAAACTTTCAAAAATAAAATGAAAACGTTTTTTTTTTCAAAGTGTAAACTTTAAAATGTAAAGTGATCAATTTGCAGAAAAGTGTTAACGTTTACATTTAAAGGGTTCACTTTATAAATCAAAGTGTCACTTTCTAATTTAAAGTGTTCACTTTAATATTGAAAGTTTTAGTTTAGAGTGAAAAGTGTTAACTTTAATTTTAAAGTTTTCACTTTAATATATAAAGCGTCAGTTTTTTATTAAAAGTGTTCACTTTGACATTTAAAGTGTACATTTTGTATTAAAAGTGTTAACTTTTAAACCTAAATTGTCTTTGTTGGAACTAAACGTGAACACTTTAAAACGCAACGTAAAAATTTTTATTTTCAAAGTGTTTAAGTTTATTTTAAAAGTTCGACTTTAAATTGTACCGTTAGCGGCATTTGTGTAATTTCCTTATAGTAAAGTGAATTTAGAAGTGTGAACAAGATACAAGAATGACCAGTCAGGGTAAAATTATACAAGAAAGTGACTTGCTGCGAATTCTTGGCAACGATATCCAAATTAATGAGCAGGGTGATTTAACGTACACGTGTGTTGAGGAAGATACGGATCTCCTTAATCAGCTGAAGGAGTTTGATCTGGAAATACTTTTTCTTGACCCAAAAAGTAAGTAAAAATTCTTAGGCAATATTAACACTTATGCAATATTATTAATGTCCCTTAGATGCTGGAATAACTTTTCGAAGCTTAAAATTTTTGTCGAAAGAAGACTTTGCGGAAGCAGTAAGAAATATTGGTCTTCGAGCGGAGTTTAGAGAAAAGTTGATTTTCTGGCGCAATCAAAGGTAAGTATAATATTAATTTTGAAGCTTTTTTGCGATGTTACGCACGCAGATAAATACAATTTCCATTTCCATATTACTACGTTTATAATTTAGCCTGCTTATTTTTTCAGTTTGGAATAGAAGACGAAACGTTGAGCCAGACTTCGAAGGTTGTTGGTAGGCTAGAAAAAAACCAACACTACGATTCAGCTTGTTCTTCAAATAATTCAATAAGAAACGCATTTGGATCACAGGTAAGAATATACAGTAAAACGTTTTGTATCAAATTTAATGATTCACTGCATTGCAGCCCCTTTCAACATTTTTAAATAATAACTCAGCCGGAAAACAACATATTCAATATTATAAGGAAAGGGCATGTTTTACGAATAAGCAACGCGATGACCTCATTAAAATAATTTTAGAAGATGCCATGTTAACAAAGGCAAAGCTTAGAGCGGAACACTTTGCTAGTATTGTGGAAGAAATAATTGGTTTATTTCCCAAAGAAAAAGAGTTCCAGGTATTATTAAAAACAATATATTAAAAATAACATATTATAAACTGATTTCTTTCAGGATTATTACTACATTCCTCGTCAAAAAAAACCCATCAGGCAAACTCTATTCCAAATATTTTAACTTAAAGACAAAGATTAGAAAGAGTAGTTCATCTGCGGAAAGATCTCTTTCGAGTGAAGTACGTAATCCATTAGTGGAAGAAAATTTTGAAGTTGACGAAACGCTGTCGTTATGTTTAAAAACTTCGCTTCAAAAAGATGAAAGTAATTGGGATGAGGTTATTGACAAACGGTAAAAAAACTTTACATTTCGGAAGAAGGATTTGGCAAAGCGCTCAAATTCTGATTTTTTGCAGGAGTGGCCAATTTTAAAAGACTCCAGAGCACCATTTCTGGTATTTAAAAAGAACTTTAACACAAAATTCAAGGATATACAAATTTTTTTATTTTTTTAGATTAATCTAGATTTCAATTTGATTTGTCCACAAAAAGATAATCTTTTAAAAACAAGGTGGGATAATTTTAAAACCAAGATAGTGAACTACTACGATGTCAACATACGGAAGCAGCAATCAATAGATCTTCAGAACCAAGCGAAAACGACGAAAAAAATTGGTGAGTAACAATTGTGGGCTTTTTGTTAAATTAATAAAATAACACTTAATAATTTTTTTTCAGATTGTCAAGACTACATTTTTCAATTCAGTTCTGCTGCCTTCAGCAAGATCAAGTGCAGATGGAAATACATTAAAGATGCTAATGAAAGCTCCGTTAAGAACAATTAGCGATTACTCAAGACGAATAAAAGAACTTATCGGTAAATACTATTATAATAAACTAAAATAATTAAATTGAAATTTAAATTAAATTATAAACAAGTTATTTCATAAATATAAAATAAATTTAAATATGTTTGAATAAAAAAAAAATGTGAATTAAAAACAATTAAATAATCTGTTTCCTTTAAAGTTTATAGTGAACACTTTTAAATTGCATTTGATAGTGTTCACTCTTAAAATAAAAGCTAACGCTTTTAATTTGAAGTTGAATGTGTTAACTTTTAATTTAAATACAAACATTTTTAAAATGGGTTAAAAGTGTGAACTTTAAAATGTAAAGTTTTCACTTTAATATTCAAAGTGCTTACATTAATAATTTACATTTTAAAGTGTAAACTTTAAAATTAAATATTTTTCAATACGGCTGGTTTTCATACATGAAAATTTTTAATTTTAAAGTACCTTGTACTGGATTTAAAGTGAGTTTAAAGTGTTTCTTTTCTGAGTGTACACATACATATCTTATTAAAATCCTTTGAAGGAAGTTTTCTTGTTATTCATCATGCCGGTTTCTAAGAAGAAAATCGTTTTATTGGAACTGAAACAAAAGGCTGTACGAATCTTTATTTAAATACATTTCTCTTTTAAATTAAAAAGTTTCTTTTAACCAAAGTTCGTGTTTATGGAGATAGGCATGGTCTGAGTTTAAGATATATTCTTTCCACTTTGTATTAAACTTGCATCACCATTTTTAAAAATATTTTTGCCCCACCAATTTAAAATTGTCCAAGTCTATGCTTCTAATGATAGAGAAAATCAACCAAATTTTAAAATTGTTAGTCTGAGATTGCTTATTTTATGGCCATTTTCTCAATGTATCGACAAACTGTCTGTTACTTAATGTCAACATAAATTTTTTGGACCGATTAACTGTCCGTAAACGATTTTGGGTTTCTCAATACACCGACAAAAAACATTGTTTTCAGCTGGCAACGCCACTCAAAATACATGTAAAAGTTGGGAGTCAGCTGATTGAATTTATCTGTACGGCAAATAAAGGGAAAATAAATAATTGGCAGATGAGTGCCGGTTAGCTTTGCGATAAAATCGAAGCAAATGAGACATTGAGAAACCCAAATTTCATTAATGTGCAGTTTTTCGTTGGGAAAATAGATAATCGCATTATGAGAAAATGGCCATTAGTCTTAAGTATGTTTATTACACCGAAAAATAAAATTCACTTTTTAGCCATTATGTCCTATAACACGCCCAATTGTATATATATTTTGAATTTTTTATCATATCAACTGTTTTAAAGTTAATTAAGTATTGTTTTGCTCTACACGCCACTGTTTGGTGATTGCACACAATTCCGCTGACAAAAACGTACAAAACAGTAACTTAACCTTACCGTAAAAAGTAAGATCAATCTACTTCTTACAGATTGAGATGTTAATCTTACTGCTAACTATAATCGTTCTAATTGCTTTACATACAACAAAATGAAGCAGCTGATTTGCAACGCTACTGTTACTCTCAGCTACCTGACGCTTCACACTCTTGCTTTGCCGTAAGAACAGGGCTGCCAGGTACTTTTTTTCCTTGTCCCCAAAAAATTAAAAAAATATCCCCAAAAATCCCCAAATTAAGAAAAAAAACCTCAATAAGTAAATATTTTTCTGTTTGTTTTTTTTCTGACCAAATTTAAATTTTTTTTTTTTAAAAAGTAAAAATAGTAAGAAAAATTTTAATTAGAAATCCCCAAAAATCCCCAAATAAAAATTTTTTGTAAAAAAACTCATTTTATTTTGTTTGTACCCTGAAGGAAAAATAACTTAAATTTATAAAGTACCCTTAACACTACCTTTTAACTAAAATGATAATCTTAATAAGGACCTTTTACACCGTATAAGTTGTTGATAAGAGTAAGATAAAAGTTTTGCTACTTTTTTTTTCATATTTTTAATACGAGACAAAGAAAAATAAGCATAAATAATAAAAGGGAAAATATATTAAAAGAGTGTAAAATCCCCAAAAAATCCCCGAATTTTTTTTTTTAAATCCCCAAAAAAATCCCCAATCCCCAAATGACTTTCTTTGTCCTTTTTGCTCGCATAAAATCCCCAACTTTGGGGATAAATCCCCAAGTCTGACAGCCCTGCGTAAGAAAAACAAGTATGTAGTACAAGAAAGAGCAATAAGAAATCTGAACAACTCAATACACAGCAGTAAGTTTAGGTATGCAGCACAAAAAGCTACTTTTTAAAAATAAATTTAGAAAAGTGGCGTATGCGGCACAAAACAATAATTTTCACATTCAATAAAATATTATAACAAAACATATGCCAGAAGCAGTGGTGAAAATACAAAAAATTTGGTATCCGGTATATTTTCAGAAAACTTCACGTAAACCTTAATTTTCGCTAAACCAAAAATGAGCTGATGATATATAGATTAAAAAAAGAGGCAATACTTGTGGTTTAGGCTTTTTCGGATTTGAGCCATTACAAAATTCTTTAAAAATCCCATTTTAAGAACTTTTAGATTATCTTTGAGATTAAAGAGATTTAACAAAATCTTAACACAAAAAACAAGAACTATTCCAATATAAGACCCACTGATCTAAGCGAGATTTAAAAAAAAATACAGGATTTTTAACAGAAACTAACTATTTATGCCATCTCTATAAGATTTTCGTGCTAATTTACAGTATCATATAAAAACAAATTAATCAAAATAAAAATTTTATTGGAATTTTAAATTAAAATACGAAATGTTAAAAGTGTGATTTATCTATAATTGCGATTGACAAAATAGTTATTCATCGTAACTAATAACGATTATGAGAATTTGCAAACTCTCGATTACGAAAAACGAACAACTTCTTTTACTATTTTTTTAATGATCGATGCAATAAGTAAATAAATAGATTTAAATAAAAAAAATTAAGACGCTCTAATACACAATAGATTAAACATTTATTTTTTACATACATATGAACATACAAACATATGTATGTATGTTGCCGACTTAAAAAAAAATTGAATTCTTTTTTTTTATATTATCGTGCTGATAATCAGCAAATGTTAGGCCTATAATAAAGATTTTTACACATTTAACTATTAAGTCTAAATAATGAAATGTTAACGGTTTTTATTTTTTTTGATACAATTTGTTTCGTAGGTACTATCAACACATACTATAACAGTTTTACTATGTCTTATCGTTTAAAATTATTGTGATATTCGTATTGCATTATGTATTCCAATATACATATATGTGTACATCCACATGATTATTAAGAGGTTATTAACTCAACATTTTAATTTTTTCACTTTTTGGCAAAAATCGAAACGTAATATTAAATTTATTTTGCCTACTTTTTGGTAAAAAAAACGGATGACTTAAAAATTCTTTTGATATGCGGTAAATTTAAAATTGTTTTGAATCTACTGAATATTTTTAAATGTTGAGTTAATACCCTCTTTATGATCAGCTGCGATATGTACTATTTTTATATATATGTATATATATTTTTATTTTGTTTCTACAGTGTGGGCCATAAGTGACTGAACATTGTATATTTGATGTAATTTTTTTATTTTGTATTAAATTTTCTTTATTTATTTTTAAGTATTAGAAGCAACGTTTGGGAGATTCACAAGCCATGCATTCGATTGACAAACGAGCAAAAAATATTAGGTTTTATTTTGCTAGTAAAATGTAGAATTTTTTTTAACACCAGAAATGCACGAAATCAGGTACTCAATCTAGTTGCTCGTTTTCATTCATCGGTATCCTGTTAG
The DNA here is from genome assembly GCA_930367215.1 of Pollenia angustigena. Classification (NCBI taxonomy): domain Eukaryota; kingdom Metazoa; phylum Arthropoda; class Insecta; order Diptera; family Polleniidae; genus Pollenia; species Pollenia angustigena. Next base: position 232,334,726 of record OV884060.1, read on the forward strand.
TGACTTATCTCGGAGTGGATGGCCGCATAAAGCACGAAGCCAAGATAATATCAAAGGTGTTCGGGAGAGCGCAAATGATAACCCTGAAACATCGCATCATAAATGTGCCACTTGGTTTTAAATGCGTAGAACTTCATTGCGAACAAAAAAATAAAATAAAAATTATTGCTGTTTCCGTTAAAGATATAAATGGAACATGAAATTATACCGCAAGACTATTTTTGTCAAAAATACAATGTTCAGTGACTTATGGCCAACCCCACCCGTATTTCCTAGATTAGCATTTAAATAATTCAATTATGTATTAACATATTAGTGCTGGGCCCAAATTATGGCATTCGATATCGATCGAAATTTCTAACTAGACAATTAAAATATGGGAATTTCGATCGATTTCGAATGCCGTAATTTGGCCTCTGGTTTGGCAGTGTGTAAAACTAAAAAAAAATTTCGAAAAATATATTCTACATATCAAGTTCTAAGGGCAGCTTCACTTTAAAGTACAAGTCTTAAGTATTTTGAGGAATATACAACCCTGACATGACAATAATAAGATCAGGGAAACATTTTCATCGAAATACTTAAGCATTGGATTAAAGTGTAAAACGGCCGTAAATACTATATACATGCCTACAAACATACATACTTATGTTCATTTAAAATATGCATACTCGAACAACAACAACTCATAATTATCTTACATACAGAGTTTAGTAGTGCTGTGTCGTTTTTACTTCTGACATTATTTTTAAAAATCGAGTTTTCTTTTATTAACACCTTCATACATTATGAATATATCTAGCCCTAACCGCGAAAATAACGTGAGCGACAAAATTTTCAATTTCGGTTTTTTTTAATCAATTACTTAATTGGCATCACTTGCATTATCTCCCAAAATGTCATGGTCACAAACGGTACCGTTACGTTTTTATAGCAAGAATAATTTCATAAAAAATTTATATGAAATAAAAAAAACTCTCCTGTAAAATTTGATTTTTGGCGCTTACGTTATTTTCGCGGTACATCATGTACACATTTGTAAGTAGGTTCTTGAAATTCAATATGAATGTTCGTAAAGCTATTTTGCAGATAAGTAACATTTCTGAATTTGAATTATATGTATGCGTTTATATAAAAAATAAAGTTTATCTTTCAGTAATAATATTTAGATAAGTAAATAAAAATATACAAACATAATATGCATGTACATTAGGGAGATAACTTTTTGCATTTTTTGAAAATATCAAGTCTCCCAAGGTAGAACGAACCGTGTAGGGCATGGGAAAACATTAACAACTGTGTTTTTATTGTTCGCCAAACTTTAAAAAAGTACGATCGCATTAAAGTTTTTAATAAATGCGTATATTTTTTATAAAGTTCGCACTTTTTCAACAAGTAGGTAATAATTTTTTCATTTTCTGGAAGAAACGGATACGTTATAATCATATCTATCCGTTGTAAAAATGTCGTGCTATTTTGTCTTCTTTTTGGAAAATAATACCCTCTTTTTGATCAGGTGCGGTATGTATTGAGGTTTGTTCATAATCATTAATTGTAATTATACATATGTGGACATAAGTATGTACATTTTTTAAAAATAAAGAAAATATATATCGCACTTGACCTACAAGAGGGTATAAACTATTTTTATTTTTGCACTTTTTTGAAGAAATCGACTCGTAATATTTTTTCATACGCCTTAAATGTAAAATTAAAAATTCTTTTGCTTCTCTTTTTTGGCCTCTTGTTGACTTAGTGCGATATATTAAATGTTATTTCGAAATTACTTTCGGTGCGTGTGGTTTTTTTTTCAATAAATTTAACTGAAAAAATGTGTTTTTATTTTATTAATACAATAATACTACCCATAAGCTGGCGTAGAAAAAGTTATCTCCCTAATTGCACATACTCGTATTTATATGCTGATTGCAAACTTTGAGCCACTTTTAAGAAGGGTAATAAATATCGTGTTAGAAAAAAAGTTTAATTGACACATTAAAAACATTTTATAAGCATTATTCATAAAATATATTTCATGTTTATAACCGGTTTATAGGACCAATTTTATATGAAAATTTGTTTAATTAACCTTTTTTATAAAACTGAAGTGCTTTTTATGAACAAGGGTGTATATACATATATACGAGCATGTTCTGACAATCGTAAGACGCTAAACATTAGCGATTTGAATTAAAATTGCATAATACGTTTACTGTAAATCGCAATCGCAAGAAATTTGGTGAATTCAAACCTCAAGAGAATGCTTAAGGGGAATTTAAAAAACTAAAGCAGATCGCAAGAAAAACGCACGAGTTTCAGAACACCATAAAATAAATCTGGCGTTTTGCGATTTCAAATCGTGCGATTGTCGGAACATGGCTGATAGTTTCGGTGACCATCCGTTCTGTATTATATAGAACAGTACTGCTTACAGAACAGTAGAGCTTTCGGCTGTATATTTGTTTTAGTAAAAAACGTTTTGTTGTTTGACTGTATTTAAAAATTAACTTTAAAAAAACATTCCCAATTTATCTGTACATTTTCTTTTTCGAAAAATTTCATGTATAGGGTACACTTTTGAGGTGAATAAAATTTCACTAGCCCTAGGGGCCATGGTGGAATAAGCAGGTGGCATCGTTACGGCAACAAATACAACATTACAACAAAAATGGAAATTATATCACCGTTTAAGTCATAAAATACTTTAAACAAAAATCAAAGAGTACCGCTGAACGTGATGAAATAAATAAATTTTTAGTCAATTTTTATCAATATCTTATTTGTTTTAATTTAAAATTATCAAAAACTTTAATAATATACAATAATCACAGCACAAAATGTGGACTTTTTGTAAACATAAACAAAACTTGGACATAAACCTAGACAAACAATGCAAGAGCAAAAAATCGTCATCTGGCGTAGTGCTGCCACCTGTTTATTCCACCATGCTAGGGGCTAGTATAAATTTTGACATTAGTGTAGAAATTTTTGACAACCACAAAATTATTTTTTTTCATCAAATTTGTATAAACCAGCGGCAAAAAAAATTAAAAAGAATTGTACAAGATGTAAGTACATATTTACATATGTATAAGCTTTTTTGCCCACACTTTTTGTAAAAATTGTTTTTATATCAGAACGACTTCATCAAATAGTGGGGACGATCTCATTTCCAACAGAATTGAAATGATTATTGGTAAACGTTTGTTAAATTTATTCATTTTCACAAAACTATTACATAGTAATTGTTTTTTTCTTTATGTCAAAATTTTACGTTGTCAAAAATGTTACAATTTCACACAGCACAAAAGAAACCAATTTAAATAAATTTTCATATTTTTCAATTGATAAATGATCACTAAAATTTTTTAATTTTTTGTAGTGTTATATGTTATTGTAAAATATAGAATAAAAAAATTTTGACATTTTTGCAATTTTCATGTTTGTCCGATGACTTTATTGATTCACTGTATGTAAAAGTTTAAAAAAAAAAATGTAAAACATCTTACTTTATATTAATTTATTCTAAAGAGCAGTCCAGGCTCAAGAAAGAACACTATTCTTGACACTAATAAAATAAAAATAGTAAATTTTAAAATTTTCAAAAAATACTGAGATTTCCGAAAGTTCTAAGCAAAATTGTGCCAAACATCTTGTAGATTCTTTGCTAAGCATAAATTTTTAAATATCTCGTAATAAAATCGTTCTTCGATGTTTAACAAATTCATCCTTGATATTTTTTTATTATTGCGAATTCGTTACAGGCAGGGCTGCCAGATTTGACGATTTATCGGCATTTTGACGATTTTTTGTTCCGAAATTAGCAAAGTACTGATTTCCTTTTTTTTTTTCTAAAAAGTGACGATTTTTTCAGTCTCCAAAGTCTGAATAAAACATTTCATTTCCTGTTCAATATTTATTGTTGTTTTTTTTGTTGTTTTCCTGACAATTTCGTTTTTTAATCTTGAAATGTTGGAGGGCGGAATGTTTTCTTTCGCTTAGCTTTTACGCTATGCCATACCAAGGCAAGAGCGTCAACGTTGTGTCACGAATAGGAGTGAGTGATAGCTTTCTTGTTTAATATAAAAACCAAAAATAGTTAAATTGCCATTATTAATTAACAATAACGGCAAACTTCACTACTAAACAAGCTGTCAAAATCGCTGGCAAAGCGTTCAGGCCGCTCTATTAAAAAACTAGAAAACGCTTGCCGCTTTTGTTAAGAAAATCTTTGGTTATTTTCAGAGTACAAAAACAACAATTTTACACTTTGTTTATTTACGTCAAACCATCATCGAATGAACCTTTTACGTCTCTCTGTAGAAATCATATTTTCAACAATTATACGGCGAACCTTCACGAGTTGTAAGATTTTTACCCTTATTGTGTTTGGCGTATTTAAAATACGCCTACGACTGTTTGGTAAAAGATTAAAGGAAAAAAGTTAACGTTATCTTTAATCTATTACTAAAGAGTCGTAGGCGTATTTTAAATACGCCAAACACAGTAAGGGTGAATATCTACTTGAGTCTCATACGATTCTTGACATGAAAGACTAGTTAGATAATCTTTACCCATGTCTTAAACGATTCCCACAACGATTGAAGAAGCTTCTTTCGCTGAGCCATGAAAGGATCTCACTCGTGTTGCAATTTTTCCCGTGTAAGGAATCTTCTACGATTAAAAAATGCGGTCATCGACGATCGAAGACGCTCTTCATGAGACTCCCAGTATCTCTTGCACGATTGAAAATGCTAGATGGGAATGAAGTAATTAAGTTTTTGCCTGAATGTTATATTTTATAAAAACCGAACAAAAATTGTGTTAAAAAAACTACAATTTAAGTTGTCCGATTTTTTTTGACGATTTTTCGAAACGATAAAGACGATTTTTTTATTTTTTTTCAGGAAACTGACGATTTTCTCACAAATTTATCTGGCAGCCCTGGTTACAGGTGATGTTAGTAGCCCTGCTAATGACTTTTTTAGCTTTATAATTGTTGGATGTCAACTTTTTTTTTCCTTTCATTGTTTATGTTTGGAATAAGTGGAATTCAAGGTTTGTTATTGTATACCTCGTACATCTTGTAGGTCTTGTAAATCTTGATTTAAAATACGACAACAGTAAAATAAATGCTGACTAAATTTACTTTCTTAACGCCATCTACAATACTTAAATTTAAAATGTATTAATTTTGTTGTTGTTATCGTGTTTTAAATCAAGATTACCAAGATCTATAAGATTTACAAGGTCTGCAGTAGCAAACCGGATTTTAAGGAATAAACTCGCGGTTGCTTCGTCAATAACATCAAAGCCTTTACAAAGTAAATGCTATTATTCATCCGTATTATCCCATTAAAGCTACTTGACTTACTCCAAGATTCAAGTTCCCGAGTATTTTAAGAAGAGTTCGCAAGAACAGCTCGTGAAAAATATTTTAACGATTATAAAGATGTTACAAAATGTGCATTGTTTTAGATGGAATGGAATGCATGAATTTAAATGGTGCAAATAAAAAAGATATTGGAAACGTTTTTTTTTTCATGCGTGGATTGTCATTCTGATCCACTCTATGATCTATTTGCATAACATCAGATTTTTGTGTGCCTTTAACTCATACTGAAACTATGTATTGTTCTGTATTTTGGGTTTAAAAATATGGTCACCTAAAATAAAAACAAATATTATAAACTAATACAATTTAAATCGGTCTAGGCGAGTTAATAATAACCTACACCAAAGTGTATTTAATACATTGAGCAGTAAAGAAAAAAAAAAATACTTAAAATTATGGCAAGCGCCAGGTTTCAAACCATAAAACTTAATTCATTTTCACCAAAAACTTAATACTCCTATTTCTTAAGTTTATACTTTTTAAAAGTTTGTATATGTATATTTCTCTCAATAAAGCCGATTTATCCAGTGCCAATTGTAGGTCTCAGAGCTGAGGCGAATCAAGTAAAAAAAGAAAATTCGAAAATATTTTCAGTTTCAATTAAGTGAACTGCCATTAATTTCTGAACACATTGTCTTGGGCTTATAAATGTTACCTTTGGAACGAAACCATTTTTGAGAGTTAAACTTCGCGGAGAATTTCGCACCAGTTTCGAAATGCATATGTATGTATATGTTTTATATTTTATAACATGTTTCGGTTCAGCTCTGAACCCTCCAATTGTAAATACAGCTCATATCTATCAATTACTATCGGCTCAAGTTAAATAAATTATGTATAACCCTTTTACGCCCAATTTCTATTATTATACCAATCAATAAACATATTCACCCCTATTATACAAGTCGTTGTCGATGTCGACGTAAATTTTAAGTTGTTGTCGACGTACACATCACTTCGACGTTAATTTGGTATTTTCTTAGAAAGTTGTTTCGATGTCGACTATTAATCGAAAATTTTACAAAGCAAAAAAAAAAAAAAATACCATCTCTAATTATTTGTTTCTTCTAACGTTTTGTGCAGTGATAGCCACTCCATAGCCTCGCGAGGCAGTCAAAAATCGTATTTTTCACACAGACACGGTCAGCAATATTCTTGTATACAACAACTCTGTTCGTTTCAAAACATCAGACTACCCAGCGGGAAAACTCAGAAGACCTTCTTACTTCAGGCCTTTTTAAAGGCCTGCTTAAAAAATTTTTGCATTTAATTCATATTCTTACGTAACTGCTAAAGAATGCCTCATAGAAGGCCTCGGCTCTTTGGTATGAGAAGCGAGAAAAGAAGGAGTAACATTTTTTGTTTTGTTTTTTTTTTGCACAAGCAAAAGCAAAAGAATTCAGATCCCTTTACAAAAACAAAGTAAAATATGCTGTAAATCATTTTAGTTGGAGTGGAAAAGAGAAAGAGTAAAATTTTTTGTTTTGTTTTTTCAGATCCCGTTATAAAAACAAAGTAACAAAGTAGGTGCATATTAAAATACAAAATAAAAACAATAATGTAAATCATTTTAGTTGAGTTTTGTCCACAAAGTATACAGAGATGAAAAAAGTGACGTATGAAAAATGCCTAAATCATTTGCGAGGGCAGCTTTCGAAGAAAGAGAAAGAAAACGTTTTTTGTTAGTGAAGTGACAATGCGTAAAAACTGGCCGCTACTATCTACGCAAATTGCATAATCAAAACAAAAAACGCAAAAAGGGCAGCTTTCGAAGAAAAAGACAGAAAAAAAACACAATATTTTCTTTCTCGTGACGCCTCTGTATACTCTGTGGTTTTGTCCATTAAGGAAGATAGGTACTTGTGCTTAAAAGTTTTTTTTTATTATAGGTATACTTTTATTTACAATGTTTAGCAAATTTGATTATTTCAATAAAAAAATAGGTATCACATGTGTTATTAAACCACAATAAGTTTAATAAAATATATAAACATACGTTACATGAAGCCTATTCAGTCTTCTAATTTCATTTGTAAGGAAATATTCCTTAATGTTTTAGACTGATAGCCCTTCAATATGACCTTTAATGCATTTGTAGAAGGATGGTCTGAAAGGCTTTTTAAGAGCCAGTAATTGAAAGGCCTTTTAACATACCTTTCTTAAAAGCCCTTCAAGATAACCTTTTTGCTAAGGCCTTTTGAAAGTCATTCTCTGGAAAGCCTTCTAAGAGCCATTTATTTGAAGGCCTTTAAGAAGCTCTGGGGAAGAATGGAAAGCGGAAGGCCTTCTCCGCAATGACAACGCGTGTAAAAAAGATATGAGTATGGAATGGAGCGAGAAGGCCTTGTTTATCCAAAAGAAGGGGTACAGAGGCCTTCTGGAAGGCCTCCGTACTCCTTCTTTTTCCCGCTGGGTATCATCATGATGGTCTCTGCGACCACACACAAGCACATAATATCTTTGTGTGCGTGCGTTCGGGGCTTGGTAAGTTCGAGGCTTGGTTATCACTGGTTAAGTGCATGGTCCAATTGTGCCATAAATAAATTAAATGAATAAGTTTGTGTTTTTAAACTTCAAGTTAAAAAACTACTAAAAGTGAAGTATTGATCCTGAAGGCTTTGGTTATCCAAGTGTTACTACAGAAAGGCCATGAACATATTTTTGGTATTTAAAGACAGGTGTTTGGTAAACTTTTTGTGGACTAATTTAAACATTATTAATAAAATGTTGGGTCCAAAAGTTCCTTAAAATATGCATTTATTATTATTTTAAGCATTTTAATAAATATATTTTCTTTTTAACTACTAACTTTCTTTTAAGTCGTCGTAAAATTTTCTGTCTACTAAAACAAAGTCAGTTCCACTCGAGTGCTAGTAGTGAGCTAGTCTATCAACCCCGGGGTTGCGGGTTCGATTCCCGCCAGAGACTCTGGTTTCTTTCCTGCAGACAAGCGTCAAGCTTCGCGGGGATTAGCATAGGGAATTAAAAAAAAAAACTTGGAATACAAGCGCCGTAGAAAGTACTAAATGACCGACAATAGTTATCGATTGTTTTCAAACACGACAAAGAAAATACAATTATTTTTCCATTTCCGTCTACTTGTGTCGACGTCGACTTTCATAATAGGGGTAATTGTAAGCTGACTGCTTTAGTAATATAGTTAATTATAACTAAACTGGATTAAATTGGCCGTTAATCATCTAAAATATTGAGCAATTAAAAAATCGGAGAAATTGATACTTTAGTAACAATTAGAAAAAAATTTAAAACTATTATATAGATTATTTAAATTTAATTTAATATACAAAAATTATTTGTTGTAGTTTAAACAAAAAAAAAAAAAAAAAATAAAAAATTTATGGAATAAATTTATATTAAGAATAAGAGAAACAACCTTCTATTTTAGTTGTCTTTTCCAGTTGAGGATTTTGAATTTTGGCCTCCTTATGAATTTTGTTTTAACATGCGCATTTGTGAAAGTTTGATACAGGAGAGTTATTTAAATAAGTAACTTCATAGAATTTACATTTGTTTTCTATTATTTTTTATCACAAATTATGCAGTTTAATCCTCTGATAAAACTTAAATGTACAATTAACTTAATATCAAATAAGTTAATTTAAACTAAAACTAAACAACAGTTATTAAATAAAAACCGAATTCATAATCACGTTTTGAATTAAGAGTATGTTTTTTTTAAACAAATTTTGAATGGAAATTTAATTTTATAACTCTAAGTTTTTGCTAGACATGAAATGATGTGTTGAAAGGGCTTTCAAGACAGATTGCTTAACAACGCTGTTAATACACTAACAATACTCTAACATGAGGGGTCCAAGTACAGTATTCGATCTCTTTCGAAAGCCGTAATTTGGCTCCAGCACTCCACATCTAGAACGATTTTAGTGTTAATGTTAGTAAATTTACATATGTCTAGTGAATACGGGGCTTTTAGCTTTGAAAACTTCATTAAATGAATAACAGGTGCCAGGTGAATTGAATACAGTTGGCCCAATCTACAACAATTAAAAAAAAAACAACAAGAAATTCGCCTGGCAAAACTTTACCAATCTGTCAAAAACTTTTAACAATTTTGCACAACTTTCAAAGACGAAGTATAAAATTAAGGAAAAAAATTAACATCAATTTCGGGTTTGAATAGACGATTTGACTTTGCTAAGCTGATGATGACCAAGTATTCAATTCGCCTTAAACAGGTGTTAATAATAAACAAAAATAAAAAAAAAACAAATTAGTTTGTACGTTTAACGATTTTGTTTAAATAACACAATATTAAAATCCGTTTGATTCTTCTCAAAAAAAAAATCGTCCCACTCAATAAGTGAGCAATCACAACATTCAACATTCTGATTAATCGTGTGTTATTTAAACAAAATCTACACGATCCTAAGGATTGTTGGCATTGTTTGCTAGCTGAGCATTTTGACGTCTTAAATCCGAACTTATTAAAGCCGTGATGATGGTGCCAATAATCAGCATTACAGCCATTGTAACATTTGCTGTTATATCGTCGTAGTCAGTAAACAACCAGGAATACAGCGAAGTAAAGATGATTCCAAAGACCTGTGATGATGCGTTCAATAGGCCGGAGGAAGTTCCTTCCGGTTCTGGGTAAGTTAGTTCAGCTCCAAACTCAAAGCCGACCGGTAAGTATCCAGTCATAAAAAAGCTGCAAATAGTGGTTATATTTTTAATTGTTCAATTTAGCACTGAACTAATTTTCTTATTTACCCCAATAATGAAGCAGTGACATAGACAACAGCAATGCTTCCAGTGTCTAAAGTAAAAGCAAACACCCACATGCCCACCATTGAAAAAGCGTATACAGCCAAAGTTGTTTCTCTAAAAGAAATATGCAAGTAATTTAATTGTTGTATGATTTAATAAGCTTGATTGAGGGTTTTCTTTTTTTATATAAAATTTTTTTAACATTCAGTAAACACATTTCGATACAGCGATATGTATCATCCAGGGAGATCGAATGGTTATTATTCGACCGGGTGTAACCGGTTTTTTAGCTTTGCCTTAGCCGGTTATTTTAAATTCTCCATTTTTCGGCTATCGAATAAACCGGTTATTTTGGTATAATTAACCGGCTATTTTAATAATATATAATCTATACTCATTTTCCCTTTTGTTCTAAATTTACCCGTAATTTAAGTGGGTAATTCCATGTCAAATCGACCAAGAGTGTGACACGACCCTTCCGATTTTAATGAAATTTAGAAGCTTCCTTTTATCTTATAAGGAACATATATGAACGAAAAAAAAATTAAAATTGTTTTTTTTAAATTTATGTCATATTCAATGTGTGAATGTGTTGAGTTTATTTCTTCAATATCTTAAAAACTTCTTTACAGACGAAGATGCTTTAGATGTCATTTTAAAGAGAATACTTGGGGCTACAAACCATATATTGAAAAATGTAGTTACTGCAAAAAATATAATTTAAAAAACGGACTAGGTCAAAAACCTATTTGATTTAAGAACGAGTATGTCTCAAAAAATAAATTTTTAAAATTTTTTTGAAATCAAAGTTTTTAAAAAAGTCTAAAGCTATGTTCACACGCTAAAGTTAACACATCATGCTTATGTGTCCATATAAATATTGATTTATCTATGTTAACAAACTTCATTTAAATCGGTTTGAAAGTTTGTGAGAGGCAGAAATTGCCCCCTACCTCCCCTTGTGCTCCTATTTTTGAAAAACTGTATAGCTTATGTGTTCATATAGATATAGATCTATCTACACAGAAAAAATTATTAGTAGTTTTTTATCAATCAAAAAAATTATTTAAAAAGTAATTAAATTTAATTAATGTGATAATTGAATCAATTATTTTTTTTGTTGAATGAAAATTAAAAATATAATTTTGATTTAATTAACATTTTAGTTGTTTTTAAATAAATTTTGAATTAAAAAATTAATTAAATAACAAAAAAGTATTTCGTTTAAAACAAAATAATTCGAACTTGTGAAATTGTTGTTGGAAATTGTCGAAATCGATCAACACATTGTGTGAAACGGCAAAGTTTTTTTTAACATTTTTTTAATTAAATTTAAAAATATTATTTATTGAGAAAAAAATATTCAAAATATAAAATTTTTACAATTTTTAGTAATCAATATAATCATTTTGGTAATAGGTGCAAAATCAACAAATGGGTTGCTTGATTATATGAATTTGGAACAAATTTGGTGATTAGAGACAGTTTTTGATTTTTTCTGTGTATGTTTTAAATTTCATTAAAATCGGTTTGAGAGGCAGAAATCGCCCCTATCTCCCCTTGTGGTCCTATATTTTTAAAAATGCATCCCTTTTGTGTTCGTAAAGATTTGGTTCTATTTATATTTTAAATCTCAATAAAATCGGTTTAATAGTTTCTGGGAGAAAGAAATTTCCCTCGTGGTCATACGATTTGGCCCATTTTCAATAGGCTTGGTCCCTTTGCTAATAAGAACCTATGTCCCAAATTTTATCAAATTATGTCCGAAATTGCGACCTGTACTTTGCGCACAAGGTTACATGGACAGCCAGCCAGCCTGCCTGCCTGCCTGCCAGCCAGTCAGCCAGCCAGCCTGCCTGCCTGCCAGCCAGTCAGCCAGCCAGCCGGATGGACATCGTAAGTTCAACTCAGAACGTAATTCTGAGTCGATCGGTATACTTTAAGATATTTAAGGCGTTACACACATCAGCACAAATGCATAATACCCTCTCCACTTTGTGGTGTGGGTGTAAATATGAATACTAAAAGTAATCTTAAGATTATTTCAAATTTAAAATTTTAAATTATGTTGATGCTGACATTAAAATTTAAGATTTAATAAAAATGTCAAGCTCATATGTATCAATAATAACAAAAAGTAAAAAACTTTAAAACAATTTACCCTAAAGTACAGAATAAATACATAAATTATTGTTTCTTATTAATTACAATTTAATTGTAAATCGTTTATTTTTTATGCAATATTTTGTGTTATTACCATAAGGTTACGCTTAATTGTTTAGTTTTGTTTTTTTTTGTCCCTAAAAAATGTTTTATATTTTTTTTTAAAGTATGCCGATTTCTTACCAAAATCATCTGGCACTCCTGGCTGGGAGGTAAAATAAAACAGAAAGAATAAAAATTATCTTTTCCAAACGTAAAAAGTATCAGAAAAGTGGCAAGAGTCACAAAAAGTACCACATTTGCGTGCATTTTGTAAAAGTGGCAAATTGACACTTTAGTGGCACCAACCATATATATATAGCCATATTTTTTTCGCAAATGAGAGATAAAGCCTTATTTTTCAAGAATATTGTTATGCATGGTGTAAACATTCTGTAAAAGGGGAACTCCTTAATTATAATTGAAAAACATTTTTTTATTCTTGTGACGCACGCAGGAAAACTTTACTCAGCGAAGCCACCTGCCACTTCCTACTGGAGGAGAAACCCCCTAAGCACAGCCGCAGGCCGCCACGCAGAAAAACTTTAGTATGCGAAGCCAGATTTCAATACTTAGCTTTAGTGTCTCCGGAACTGAAATGAGAGATAAAGCCATTTTCTAGTATTGCTAATGCGAGCTAAAAAATAAAAGGCTTTATATCCCTACTGAATGAGAGATAAAGCCATCATGGCCTTATCTACCATGATATTAAACCACCCCCCAGAAATCGATTTTCAATTTTTTGTCGCTTACGGCCTTTTAGATTTTTTTTTGACGATATGTCGTTTTGTTCAAGTTATTTGATTTAATTGTTTTTTTTTTTTGGTTAATTTTTGATTCTGTTAAAAAAAGGCTATTACGGCTTAATAACATACTTGAATCTGTGCGATTTATCCAAAACGATTCCAGACACAACAGAACCCAGCATACCAGATAATACTATAGCTAAACCAATCCGACCTGTGTCCACTTCATGACCTGGGTAATATTTAAGAACCACCTGTAATGAACGTAACATTGAAAATATTTCGTGTGAACACAATGAAATTGTTATACAAACCGGATTAAGCAATGTCGATATCGCATAAAAGACCCCAACATTCATACCGTATGAAATTAAAAGCAGGATATAGTTTCGATTCATCATTAAATTCTTTAGTGATTGTGTAAACGAAACTTGATTTTGAGCTTCGATTGAACCGGGTAAGTTCACCTTTTGTGCAGCTGATGGTGGTGTTGGTGGTTTGTCTTGGAAAACTGAAATATGAAACGAAAGATTAAATAAAATTTCGAGCAATGAAATATTGTGTTAATAAATCTAACCAATTAATTCAAATTTTGATACTACAATGCAAAAAAAAAAACAAGTAAGAAAGTATAGTCGGTCAAGCCCGACCATATGATACCCTACACCACAGTATTTAAAAACACATCATGCTTATGTGTCCATATAAATATAGATTTATCTATGTTTATAAACTTCATGAAAATCGGTTTGAAAGTTTGTGAGAGGCAGAAATTGCCCCCTACCTCCCCTTGTGGTCCTATTTTTGAGAAACTGTATAGCTAATGTGTCCATTAGCCGGACGGACCCTCTCCACTATTGTGGTGTGGGTATAAAAATATATTCTTATGTTCAAATCAAGGACCGGAAAATGTTTTTTAATTTTGTTTCTAAAAAATATTTATTGTGCAAGTTTAAAAAATTCTACATTTTACAGAAAATAAAAAATTTCTAAAATAGTTTTGAAAAAAAGCCGTCGAACAAAATAAATAAAATAAAGTTTTTGAAATAAAACGTTTTCTTAAAAACATAAAAAAAAACAAAAACAAAATAATTATATTCAAAATTTTTTTTTTCATTTTTTCATTTTCGAATTAATTCTATGAGCTAAATTTCAGTTATGTATTTTATAAAGCTTTTTTGTAATAGTTCTATTCCTTCAATAAAATACATAACTGAAATTTAGCTCACAGAATAAATTTGAAAAATGAAAAATGTTGAATATAATATTAGGGTGTTACAAAAAATCAATGTTAGATTTTCCATCGGCGCAACCCCCAATATGCCAATAGCATAGAAAATGAGATTGACAAAGTTTCAGCTTAATCGAATAACGCTAACATGTGCCTCATTGAGAATAAATTAAGGAAAAACAGCGATTTTTCACTAAAATTCGTATTTCCTTGCCTTTATAACCGAAACCATTCATTCTAGGAACCTAAGTCAGTGATGTTAACTTTTATTTTTTCATTACCTTGCGGACCACTTAAAATTACCTTTTTTGAGAAGAAATTACCGTACGCAAAGATTTTTTTTATCAAAACATTAATATGCTGTTTCCAAATGACAGGCGATTGATTGTGTAGTAAAATTTATATTAAAATCAATAGGTCCATCGCTGTTAAATGTGTTTTAAGAAAAATTTCAATAGAAAGTTTTGTGTTAAAATACATTTTTAACAAAAATTTTATTTTTTATGAATAAGGAAGTAAAATAATTTTGAATAAAATAGGTACATATATGGGCAAATCCAAAGTGTTGAACGTGACAGTCGTACGCATCAAAAATGCAATAAAATTTTAAACAACAAATATTTTTACGTTCTCTTAACCCTTTAATTATAGCACTAAGAAAGTACTGTTATCTATGCTAAAGTTTATGGAGGGCGCGATTTTAGGTCAAAGATAATGACAAAAGAAGTAGCGGTTCGAACGTGAAACAAATAGAAGTAGTTTTTGTGGCCATGTATAAAAAGGCGTAATTAAGCGAAACCTGGTACAATTTTTTAGTAAAACTACTTTGAGAATTTTACGTA
The DNA here is from genome assembly GCA_930367215.1 of Pollenia angustigena. Classification (NCBI taxonomy): domain Eukaryota; kingdom Metazoa; phylum Arthropoda; class Insecta; order Diptera; family Polleniidae; genus Pollenia; species Pollenia angustigena. Next base: position 232,349,891 of record OV884060.1, read on the forward strand.
GCAATGTAACATTCAAATGTCTTTGGTTTGATTCCAAAATCTTCTGTATTTTCTTTTTTTAAGCCAAAATCTGGGTCGTACGTGACATTTTGAACGTGAAATTCCATAATAATTGAACTGAATAATGATTAAAATAAAATAAAAATTTAACGTTAATCCGAATAGCATAATCTAAGTGAAAAAATTTATGGGTAAATTTATAAAATTAGTAAAATCTAAATATTTCTCTATAATAATATCGTAAAATAATCAGCTTTTAATAACTTTTAAATTTTCGGACACGGTAAACCTTTTGACGGATATGCCCATATGTATATTCATTCAACTCAAAATATTTTTATTTAATACGCTTAGCGTACATATTGCACTTGTTGCTATAAAGAGAGTCAGCTCAAATTTTTTAATTTTTACTTTTTGCAAGAAATCGATGAACAGTGGTCATATCTACGCACGGTAAAAATCTGATATCAAAAAATAAAATACTATTTCATCTATTTTTTACGTTTAAGAATTGTTGATTTTTAATATAAAATTAGTAATAAACAAGAGTAATTTCATTTTTCTTATTTTGCACTTATCGGTTTTACGAAAAAAATTTGCAGAAACATAATTAAAGTTCTTAATTTTTTGTTATAAAATTTATCTATTTTTAAACTGAAAATCACCTCGCAAAAGTTAAAATTATAAAACCTACTTATGTAAGTAAAAGTATACCAAAAATCCAAATTTCTTTAAATTACCGTATTTAAAAAAAAATTACCTTGCTACCTTTTGCGGCTCAAAATTACCCTAAAAAAGGGTAATAACCGTACGGTTAACATCACCGACCTAAGTAGAGTCTTGTTTTATAGGAAATTTTATTCTTATTAATTTTGATATTGATAGTTTTGTTCCTTATACCAATAGATAGAGTGATATTTAGCATTAATTAAGGACAAAGAAATACGAATTTTAGTGAAAAATCACTGTTTTTCCCTAAGTTATGCTCAATGAGGCACGTGTTGGCGTTATCCGATTAAGCTTAAACTTTGTCAATCGGATTTTCTAGGCTTTTGGGAGCACCAAAAGATAGCCCCCAAAAAAAATTTACCATATCTTGTAACGACCCTAATAGGGTGGTTACCAGAAATCAATGCGGGATTTTCCGTCGGGGCACACCCTAATATGTGCCAATAGGATAGAAAATGCGATTGATGAAGCTTCAGCCCAATCGGATAACGCTAACATGTGTCTCATTGAGCATTAATTAAGAAAAACAGCGATTTTTCAAAAAAATTCGTATTTTTTATCTTTATAACCGAAACCGTTCATTCTAGGAACCTGAGTCGAGTCTAGTTTTATAGGAAATTTAATTCTTATTAATTTTGATAGTTTTGTTCCTTATACCAAAAGATAAAGAGATATTTAGCATGAAATAAGGACAAAGAAATACCATTTTCCACTAAAAAATAAAAAATATTAATCTATATATATAAAATTGTAACGTTACTGACTGACTCACTGACTCACTCCTCAGGGGGGAAAATTTTGTATGATACAAAAAAGTTAAAAATTTGTTTTTAACCCTTTACGGCGCAGGAACACCAATTTCGTTAGTTTTTGGTTAATAGGTGGTAAACTGGCTACTATTAATGGAAAAATTAATAAAAAAATTTTTTATTCAAATTTAAGATCTTATTTATTGAAAAAAGAAAAAGAAATGATGTATTACTTTTTCGCGATCGTGAAGAAAGGTTCCGCATCAAACGCGATAAAGTTTTGAATTTCAATTTTTCTCCTAAATAAGCAATTTATGATTTCCTTGTGAGGCAAATTTAGACAGTACAGTCTATCTTCTGTAATTGTTGTTCCGAGCCATGTTTTAATTCGACGAATGGAAGGAAATGACCTCCCGCTCGTAGCTTTACTGACGAGCATTGAAACGAAAATTTGAAATATTTTTTCTTAGATTTGAGTAAATATCTTCATCACTGTTTATTAAAGCATCTACAACGTTATCTGATAGATCAGGCTCAAGTTTAGATCTTAGTAGGTGTTTATAAAATTGTAACGTTACTGACTGACTCACTGACTCACTCCTTAGGGGGGAAAATTTTGTATGATACAAAAAAGTTAAAAATTTGTTTTTAACCCTTTACGGCGCAGGAACACCAATTTCGTTAGTTTTTGGTTAATAGGTGGTAAACTGGCTACTATTAATGGAAAAATTAATAAAAAAATTTTTTATTCAAATTTAAGATCTTATTTATTGAAAAAAGAAAAAGAAATGATGTATTACTTTTTCGCGATCGTGAAGAAAGGTTCCGCATCAAACGCGATAAAGTTTTGAATTTCAATTTTTCTCCTAAATAAGCAATTTATGATTTCCTTGTGAGGCAAATTTAGACAGTACAGTCTATCTTCTGTAATTGTTGTTCCGAGCCATGTTTTAATTCGACGAATGGAAGGAAATGACCTCCCGCTCGTAGCTTTACTGACGAGCATTGAAACGAAAATTTGAAATATTTTTTCTTAGATTTGAGTAAATATCTTCATCACTGTTTATTAAAGCATCTACAACGTTATCTGATAGATCAGGCTCAAGTTTAGATCTTAGTAGGTGTTTATCTCTTTTATCAAATATAATCAGCTCATCAGCTTTTTGTGGTTTTAACAATTTTGTATCTGTATATGACTTGATTGCACTTTGAGGTAGAAGTTTAGGTATGTTCAATACATTTGGGAAAATTGTTATGAGATCTTCTAAAATAAATTCAATAAGAGGAATGTTACCTTCAACTCGGTAGTAATCTTCAACATTTTGGATGTGATTATTTCGTTAAAATATTGTCTTTTCGATAGGAACCTCAGTTTGAACGCAAATAACTTTAATTTTTTCAAAAATCGCTTTAAATTGTTCTTCGGCTTTATTTCTTTTTTTCTTCAAAACACATGATTAAAATTTTGATAAGGCTTGATCCTTTTTGATCTATATCTATATCTTGCTTTTGTAAAATGATACTAAGTGGCTGTGTTACAATAGGTATCACACTTAGAGATACTACCTTGCCACTCAGATATTTTTTCCAAAGCTTCTACTATATGATGTACACTTGTTGCAAAGACGTATAAAGAAGAGAGTTTGGCTCCCAAATGCTTTGCTAAAACTGTTTTTCGCTTGAGATGATTATATGTATTTAAAAAATTTTCTCGTTTCTTTAACGAGTGATACAACTTTTTGTATTAATGGCACTTTATTGCTTTTAGAAATTGAGTTGTTTGAATTATGGGAATAGCAAGGCGTTAGTTTCGCATTTGTCGCGTTTCGAGAAATTTTGAACAGCTCCATTTTCTGCTGACATCATAGGACACCCATCTGTTCCATCTCCTACACAATTTTTTAGGTCAAGCACAAAATTTGTCAAATCTTTAAGATTTGATGATGATAGTGACTTCGCATCAATTGACACATCAACGTCATCAATATATTTTGAAGCCTCTTCAAATGCGTTTACAACAAAGCCAATAAATTCTTCCCTAAAAACTTTTTGTTGTATGTTGAAATATCTTGAAGATAAGGAAATCTGGCTTTTCCCCGACAAATCCGTGCTTTCGTCAAAAATTATCAAATGGATTTTGATTCATATAACACATACATACATACATAAATATTGCAAATACTAAGGCTTTTTAACAGAGTGCCAATTTAGCGCCTTTGGCGCTAGATTAAGCGCTTTTTAACTGTCGAAAAGGCGCATATTTTTTCCTTAGCGCTTTTTTTAAAAAGAGCGCTAAATTAGCGCTTTTATTGATACCCAACATTTTTGTACTTTTATTTGCATACATTAAAATCAAGACACATTAAACCAAAATTTGTTTCCGTTTTGAAAATACTTTACTCTGAAAAGCATTCTATACAAGGAAAGAAGTTTATTTTCTAAAGAAATCCATTTCGTTTCTCAAAACAAGAAATTTCAAAACTAAATAACTGATTTTAACTTATTTTGTTCGTATTAAGTAAAAGTTTCTTAAATAAAGAAACATTTTCTCATGATTAAAAAATTCACGTTTTTGGTATATGATCAAAAATTTCAAGAAGCATTTATTAAATATTAGTCTGATTTTAAAATAGAATCAAGAAACAAAGTTTTTTTTTTATAAACTAACTAGTGCTATACGTTTTTATGGAAAAATTTTAGGCTTTTCTTCTGATTTTGTAAAATAAAAAGCAAAGAAAACTTGATTTAAGCAACTATAGAATTAAAATTAATTTTTTAGCTGTATTTTAGTAAATTTTAGTTCGCTTTGAGTCACAACTTTTTGCTTATGTTTATATACAATAAGAAATTTTTGACTTGGAGGAGAATAGTGCAAATTTTTCGTCGTTCAAGACATATTTTCTGGTGAATTAGTAAATAATTCTTTCCGTGTATAGTTGAAATTATATTACTTTAAGCTTCCTTAAATATCAGAAAAGGCTTTTTAAAAATATTAAAGTTTTATTAACACTGCTCGGCAAAAAACTAAAAAAAAGTCGATTTAGAGAACTTGATTATGTGATTTTAATTCAATTTAGCGTGCTAAATGCAAATAGTTTATTCAATCACGTCTAGTTAACATTTTGTTTACTGATTTCTTGCTTTTTTTATTCATAATATACCTGGATTTCTGATAAATGATAAAAATACTAATTTGCATGGAAAAATATAATCTGTATATATAAAATTGTAACGTTACTGACTGACTCACTGACTCACTGACTGACTGATTCATCATCGCACAGCCTAAACGCCTGAAGCTAGACACTTGAAATTTGGACCAGAGATTGGTCACTCCCCAAATCGATCCACTAAGACGGGATTTTTGGAAATTCGAATGTTTAGGGGGTAAAAAAGGGTAAAAACGGGAAAATTCGGTAACCTTATATCTCCAAAACTAAAAGAGATACAAAAAAAATTTAATACCTATCGTAGTTCTTTAGAAAAATAAGCGGACAGGTGTCTGGTACTTTTTTGAAATTTGGCCCTATTTGGGAGCAAACGTGTAAAATCTGAATTTTAGTACTTTTTTGACACCCCATCTATCTTTTGAACCAATAAACATAGAAACAAAGTTAATACCGCATTCGAAACTTATCAAAAAAATACGAATATAAATTTGGTACTTTTTCGAAATTCGAACATTTAAGGGGTAAAAATCGTAATTATTTTTGGTACTTTTTTTAAAAGACATTTTTCTCCATTTTTTGAATTATTCGTACTAAATTATGGGCTGCCACTATAAAACTGAAATTTTTTATACTTTAATGGGGTGAAAAATAGTACCAAAAAGGGGGAATACAGGAAATTTGATATTTTACTTAACTTTTTGGTATTTTTTAAATTATCGTTATGTTGGACCTAAAAACATAAGATTCAAGATGCAATGTCGTGAGTGGATAAGAATCTATGACGGAACTTTTTGGTACTTTTTTGTTCTTTAACTGGTACTTTTTGAATTTCCTTTAGTATTGGACCTAGAAACATAAAATTCAATATGCAATGTCCTGGATGGATGAGAATCTATAAGAATGAACTTTTTGGTACTTTTTTATTTTTTGATTGGTACTTTTTGAATTTCAGTTGGTATTGGACCTAGAAAGATAAAATTAAAAATGCAAGGTCCTGAGTAGATAAGAATCCATAAGAGGGAAGTTGTTGGTACTTTTTTGTTCATTTACTGGTACTTTTTTAATTTCCGTCAGTATTGGACCTAGAAACATAAAATTAAACATGCACGATCCTGTGTAAATGAGAATCTTTTAGTGGGATCTTATTGGTACTTTTTTATTCGTTAGCTGGTACTTTTTGAATTTCCGTTAGTATTGGGCCTAGAAACATAAAATTAAACATGGAACCTCTTGAGTGAATGACAATCTGTAAGAGAGATGTTTTTGGTACTTTTTCGTTTTTTAAATGGTACTTTTTTTTTTTTCGCTAATGTTGGTCTAATGAACATAAAATTAAACCTGCATGGTCCTGAGTGAATGAGAATCTCTAAAAGCGCTTATTGGTACTTCTTAGTTATTAAACTGGTACTTTTTGAATATCCGTTATTATTGGACTGAGAAACATAAGATTGAATATACAATGCCCTAAGTGGATAAGAATCTATAAGAGGGACGTTTTTGGTACTTCTTTGTTCTTTAACTGTTACTTTTTGAATTTCCGTTTGTATTGGACCTAGAAACATAAAATTAAACATACAAGGTCCTGAGTGTAAGAGGGCTTTTTGGTACTATTTTGTTCTTTAACTGGTACCTTCTATATTTCCGTATTTATTGGATCTAGCAACATAAAATTAAACATGCAAGTTCCTGAGTGAATGAGAATCTGTAAAAGGGATTTTTTGCTACTTTTTCGTTCTCTAACTTTTATTTTTTTTAAATAAACTGGTACTTTTTTTAAGTTAATATTTATTTTTGTGCATTAAATAAAAAAGCAAATTGGTGTCTGGTACTTTTACGAAATTTGGTCGTTTTAGGTAGAAAATCTAAAAAACATCAAAAATTCGCTAACCTTATATCTCCTAAACAAAAAGAGATACAAAAAATTGAATACTAATTATTGTTCATTAAAAAATAAACGGACAGGTGTCTGGTACTTTTTTGAAGTACGGCCTTTTTGGGATGTAAAAGGGTAAATAAATATTGTATCACATTTTCAGCTTATCTAAAAAATACAAAACAGATTTGGACCTTTTTTGAAATTCAAACGTTTAAGGTGTGAAAATCGTTCCTAATTTTGTTACTTTTTTCACAACATTTTTCTCCATCTCTATATAATATAAATTTGTAAAGTAACTGACTGATTCATCATCGCACATCCTAAACTCCTGAAGCTAAAAAGCTGACTTTTGGACCAGAGGTTTGCCTCTCGCCAAATCGATCCCGCTAACCTCAAAAATTAAAGAGATCCAAAAAATTTAACACTAATTGTTGTTCATTAAAAAAAAATAAGGGGACAGGTGCCTGGTACTTTTTTGAAATTTGGTCCTTTTGGGGAGTAAACGCGTACGACCTGTACATATTTTGGAACCTTTTTGTCATTCCATCTATCTTTTAAACCAAAACATTTTCTTCATTTTATGACACAAATGTACTAAATTATTGGATCCAATAACAACACTGAAATTTTTGATACATGAATGGGGAGAAAAAGTATCAAAAAGGATAATACCGGAAAATAACTTTCTTTCTATGCTTTTGTGTCCTACGTGTGGTACTTTTTGAAATTTCTATAATATTGAACTTAGAAACACAATATTATAGGTACAAAGTTCTGTGTGAATATCAACCAATGAGAAAAAAAAAATTTTGGAATTTTTTCGCTAACACCTAGATACATATACTTTGGCATATAAATATGTTCATCAAAGGAAAGGCCCGACTACAAAGTAGTGAGTTAAATGCTAGAATTTAAGCAAGTTTAAACCTAGAAAAATAAACTTTGGCATAAAAATATCTCCACGAAGAAAAAGGAGACGCTAACGAAGTTGCGGGTTAAATGCTAGTTTATATAATAAAATTATAAAAATTGTTATTACAAAGTAGACATATTATACATTAGAGTCCTTACAGAGCCATGAACACCGATATACAATATGTTATGATCGGACTAAAAATGGCGACACAGTGAACAAAAAACTAAAAGGGCGGTATTTCTAGGCGTGGCAAGAAAATAAAAAAATAATTTTTGGAATTTTTTTACACTATCTGTAACCCTAGGGGGGGGGGACCACTCGAACCACTCTATTATACCTCAAAGGCTTGAGAATTGTGTCTAGATTTCATAATCTAATATAATTTTAAAATTCGTTGTAGAAATTTTGCAAAATAACTGCAAAAGATTTGTTTATGAGTTATTGTAAAAAATATAGATTTTAATTTATGAGATAAAATCTTTGTTCGCTAATATTATTTAATGAAATCTTACAAATAAATAAATTTTTTAATGCTTAATATAAACCAGCTCAAAATTTTTTTAAACTAACAAAACGAATCCCACAATTCCCAAAAACACAGCAGAAAACTCCCAAAAATTAGTGTTTTTTGGGAATATATAGTGGCTACCAAGCACGGGTCTTAGTATTCATATTGCATGGCCAACATTAACATGATATTATACAAATAAAACTGTTAAGCGAATTTATTTGTATGATCTTTAGTTTTTCTAAAATTTTTGGATCAAGTTTCCTGATGATCTGGCATAGGTAACCAGTAAAATGCGCAGCTAATCCCATCAACAATAAATTTCAGTGTTTTTATGAAAAATAAAACAAAATCTTGTTGTTGATAATTCACAAAAAAATATTTCAAACAAATTATGATAAATTTGAGTCTTATATTTTTAAAATACTAGACCAATTATAATTATGAAGAACTCAAGCGCATTTCAGTAAAAAATTATTTTTATCATCCAGCTAAAATTAAGATTTAGGGATCGTTTTTAGTTTTTGTTATACCTGAGATGTCCTAATTTGAGAACCTATACCACCTCTCCTGCTAAGTCTATAGACCTCAAATCCAAGACTTAAACTCGACTACAACTTTTTAATTGTCCCCTCAAACTGCATTCCAATCGGACCAACCGTTTATAAAATATAAAATTATTTCCATTTTTTTCCAAATTTCCCACACTGTGCAGCGATCATATAAATAGAAGCGAAACCCCTTAAAATCTGGCCCAAGTTCTTTTAAACTAAGCAAACGGATGCATTTCCAAAGCATTGAAGTCTGCTATTTCTCAAGAATATCACTATTTTTATGATAATTTAAAATGTGTGGATAAAGATTAATTACACTGCTTTACAAATTTTTAATTTGGAACAATACCAAGAACACCACATGCCTAGATAAGTTAATTGGGACCTCCTGAACACGAAAATCGGTGTGATTTTTTTTTCCTAAGTACCGTTTTTTTGGATAACGGTACTTTTGTGTTTTTCGGTGTATGGTCCCACTCAAACCCTTGTGGAGCCCAACCATCAGTTTAAACGTATATAAAAAACACGGAATTTTATATGAGATGAAAATATTGTCGTTCCACAAAATCCTTAATGAAAACTTTATTTTTCATCAGATTTTTTTTTTCAAATTACGCTCAAAATGTTGGTAATTAAATATACTATTTGGTTAAGAAATAAAACATTCCAGATATTTAATATAACGTAGTAAAAAAACGAAATGAAAATGAAAAATTTTGAAAAAAACGTAAAAAATTGTAATTTTTTGAATTTTGAGGTGCCATTACTCAGCCATTTCTTATCAGATAGAAATTTGTAGCATATCGATGGAAAAGGCATTCGATAACCTTTCCAACGATATGCCATATACGGACTTTTTGGTTGGGCTCCACAAGGGTTTGAGTGGGACCATACACCGAAAAAACACAAAAGTACCGTTATCTAAAAAACGGTACTTAGGAAAAAAAATTACAGCGATTTTCGTGTTCAGGAGGTCCCAATTAAGTTATCTAGGCATGTGGTGTTCTTGGTATTTTTTGGCTGTAAACCAGTGTTATTTATTGCTTTTCAATAAACGTTAGTGTAAAATTTAAACTTAACTTCGAGTTCTGTTAACATGATTACGCGTTTCTTTAAATTGTACTAATTATTTTAATAAAAATTCGTGTAACTTAAATTAAAGTCTCAAATAGTTTTCATTACAGCTTATTTTCATTTATGTTCAAATAGTGCTGTGCTATCTGCTTGTTTCAACGTTCAAATCGATAAAATTTTAATTTGTGAATAGTGCTATCAGACATATAAGCGCGAATATCTGGAATTAAGAAATAAATTAAGATATGTATGATTAAGACGTTGCTTTTTAATAACATTGTAAAATAAAGTTTAGTTAATACTCTTAGGGCCATTATTACAACTTGAAGTTAGCTAAAGTTAAGATTAAATTGACAGATAATAATGTGTTATCTGTCAAAAAGCGTCTGTTAACTGTCGGATAACAGTTAACGCCAAGTTATAATAATGGCCCTTAGAGTTATCGAAAAAATCAGTTCTCACGCTCTTCTGTAAAACTGTGATTTTGCTGATAGCACTATTTGAAAAATTACCCTCGATATGTACATATGGGTAATTCCAAAGTGTTGAACGTGACAGTCGTACGCATCAAAAATGCAATAACATTTTAAGCAAAAAATATTTTTACGTTTTCTTAACCCTTATATTAAGCACTAAGAAAGCACTGTTATCTATACTAAAGTTTGTGGAGGGCGCGATTCTAGGCCAAAGATAATGGCAAAAGAAGTAGCGGTTCGAACGTGAAAAAAACAGAAGTAGTTTTTTTGGCCATGTATAAAAAGGCGTAATTCTGCCAAACTTGGCACAATTTTTTAGTCAAACTACTTTCAGAATTTTACGTAGCAATGTAACATTAAAATGTCTGGGTTTGATTCTACAATCTTTTGTATTATCTTTTTTCTAAGCCAAAATCTGGGTCGATACGTGACATTTCGAACGTGAAATTGTTTCCGTAATAATTTAACTGAATAATGATCAAAATAAAATAAAAATTTACCGTTAATCCGAATAACATATTTCTCTTCGAACTCATCCTTAGATTACAGACCATGTAAGAAAATTTTTTTGGAATAATTTTTATCAAATATCACCTCTTTTAAGAAAGATAAATATTAAAGAAAACATACAATAAAACATTCTCACATATAAGAAATTACGTTTGCTCAACTTTGCAGTCGGATTGTTCATATAAGTGAACAAATTTATGAGTAAATTTATAAAATTAGTAAAATCCAGATATTTCTCTATAACAATATCGTAAAATTTATAACTTTTAAATTTTCGGTCACGGTGGACCTTTTGACGGAAATGCCCATATGTATTCTCTATATAACTTAATATAGAAACAGCTTTGAAAGGTAAAAATTAGCACTATGTTTTATTAGAATGTGTACTTACATAAAACCATTAAAATGACTAAAACTGTTGTTAGTCCAGCAACATAATTAAACATCCATTGCAGATCATGGCCCACGAGTTCCAAATCATCTGCATTCGTCACTAACATGGGCGGTAAAACAAAACCAATAGCAACTCCCAGCTAAAAAGAATAAAACAATAACATGTTATTTTTTTAAGGTTTCTCTCCCAAAATTTAAGTAAAATTTTTTAAGATTCTAAACTGTCCTTCTTCATAAGGATGTAGGATATATGAATAAATAACTTAAAAAACATTGTCAAAAGAAGCGAACATTTAATTGGTTTTTACGCTCTTGAAAATTCCACTTGAAGGTAACACAAGGCTAAAACAAGTTTTCTACAAATATTTTCAATCCACTCCATTCATACATAGTGACAATTGTTGATCAAGGCCATTTGTTAATATACCAATCAAATATTAGCATTTTAGTTACAAATTTTGTTTTCCTTTTCTAAGAACCTAAGTAGATTGTACATAAGTAATACAGGGTTAACCATTTAGTGGTTTCAGAACCACTGGCCTGGCAAGGTATTTGGCTGTAAAATATCAGTCATCTGAAGTGTCATTTATTCAGTGAAAGGTTTAGTTAGCATTATCGAATAGGGGCCGTTTAAAAGTGGCACACTTTTCGAGTATTACGGGATGATTATGGTCGTCAAATGAGCAAGAAATTGGCCGGATTATAAAGAAATTTAGAGAGACTTGAAACGTTACAGATGTGGTCAGGCCTGTGCATTAGTGCAATGTACGCACTTCCGAAAATATAACTTTTGTCCAGATAATCTCAATTTGTAAATTCCACGGCTTAGAGCGCTATGACTGTATGCTAACCGATTGTTGTTTTGGCCTGTAATTGAATGTACGATATGTGGCTTGAACAAGATGGTGCATCGAGCTACACAACTAGTGCTGGGATACTATCGATATTTATCGAAAGTTCAGATTTCACTATCGATATATCGATATTACTATCGATTGAATGTTTGTACTTGTGCAGGAAAACTTTATTTATTTTTTTATAAGGCTTCAGTCTTTGTTTTTATCACTTTTTTGAATGTATGAGACGTATGTATATTTTAGATGGCAGTTTTTTAAAAATTGATAAGTACCTTTTTGAAGGAACAGAAAATAATATATTCCATTGCAACTTTACAAAATTTTCTTAACTCTAAACCAAAAAGGTAATCAATCTAGCGGACTTATCCTCTAATGGTCTTTCATTGTTTTGTCCAATGCTTGCAATTGCATTTGGATTTGCATTTTTTTACAACATTACCCTGCCTTTACAGATGCAAGTAGTGGCATGCCACTGTTGTATACATATTATCAAAGAAAATTTGTTCGAAATAGTCGAATCTCATGCCATTAACTTTTGTGATTACACATGCCACTGCGAGTTCATTTTCAAAATGTCGTAGAAGCGTCAACTTGAGCAAATTTGTTTACTTCTCAAATTAAAAAAAAAGTAACAGAAAACAAAATTGAGTTACCGAGTTAATCATAATGGCACATTTTTGGGGAAATTTATTCATTTATTTATATTAGCATTATTTTAACGATATTAATGCTCTATTATTAACAAATTTGCTTTTATTATGCGCCAGTAAATCTGAACTAAATTTTTAACAGGGTAACATTGCTTATCGTTTTAACATTTAGTGGCATGCAAGTGCCAAATTTCCACTCGCATGTAATTTTTGCTGCCACTGGAGCTGCCATTGCGAAAAATGTGAGTGTATTAGTAAAAAAAGTGTGAGTGTATTGAGTTTTTCGAACTGGCAGTGGCATGTGTAAATGCTAGGTTACAAAAATATTTGACATTTCAGTCGCTATATAAACATGCAAAAATTTCGACCTAAAGGCCTTTAATTTTAGCAGTAAAAAGCACTGCTAAGCAATCCATACCACTTGCCATTCTTGTTGTTTGTATTCATTGCTGTAATTCAGCGCGTGTATAGCTGCTGTTAGATGTCATCATAATTGTATTTTAAATAATAAAAATATCGATATTTATATTTTTCCTATCGATATTTTAATACTATCGATAATATCGATAGTCTATCGATAGTTTCCCAGCACTATACACAACACTAACGATTTTGGCTTTATTGCATTGCGTTTTCCAATTTCAAACGCTGCATAACTTGTGGCGTTGAAAATTTTAAAACGGTACATGAACTTCTGTAGAAAGCAAAAACAAAATTACAAAATATTTATGACTTTTGGCGATTTCTTTTCTGAGAAATATGTTGTAAATGTTCCATGCTCTACACAAAAGAGATAGAGCATGTAACATTAATGCAACATATTTCTCAGAAAAGAAGCCATTTGTTTTTGCTTTCAATGTAATTCTTTGGCGCTGTGATGCATTTTACATGATTAGGGTCGTAATTTCACGTTTTGGGGAGGCCTATTGGCCTCCAAGATCATGCGATTTGTCGCCGTTAGACTTTTTTTGTGGGTCTACGTCAAATACCGTGTCTACGCGGATCAGCCCTTAAAGTTGGAGCATATGAAAATCACCATTCGTCAAGTTATCGCCGAGATACCGCCCGATATGTACGAGGCAACTTATCTAGAGGCGGTCATTTAAATGCCATTGTATTTCGTACGTAATGGCAAGGTCCAAGCATTTTTATGAAGTTTCTTCGAAATATTAGCTTTATGTGTGTGTTTCTTTTAACTTTGCTTTTGAAACCGAAAAATGGATAACCCTTTAGTAAATTTTTACTCGTTAATTCAAATCTCATTTGCATAAAACAGAAAATAAGTAAAATATCTATTAAAAAACTAAGTTGTGCATCCAGATTTTAATTTAAGCCCATACCTATGCACAAATATTTAAGCACGCCCCGTAGGAAATATCAATAGTGCAAATGTACTGATTTACTATTAATTTTGTTAACAGAACTTTTGATCAACAAAAGACCAGACAATGATCCATTTTTAGTAAAAGAACACAGGTAAAAGTGTAGATGCTGTCAACACACCAAAATGTAACCATAATAATCGATAAAAGTAGAGACTTGAAGACACTTGACCCTACGTTTCCAGCAGGGTATGTACAAGTGCATGCACATATGTTACGTACATACTTATACTACCTACTATAAATACATTTGAGTATCATCAAAAATTACATTTGAAGTAAACAACCAAATGAAAGGATTAAGACATGCGTTGAGAATTTTGCAATTTTATGTGTGTGTCTGTATTTGTGTACGTATGTATAAGGACATTATGATTCTAATGTGACAAAGTTTGTGTAATTACGCTTTTCAACTGTTAGTACACGACTTTTGGCACGTTTTCAGTGATTTCCTTTTTTGTATTTACAGATTTATAAACACAAGTTCACGATCATGTACATAAAAATGGTTTTTTTTGTTGACGAAATTGAATAGATTTTCCAGTATTTTAGTTCTTTTTCGCGCATTTATTCTGTTTACCATAAATATTTTTCTAAATGATAGTTAAATTGTTTACATAGTTTCAGTAGCAGGGGTTTATAAGCAATATTCTTTGTTATAGCCTTTATCAAGGGTGGAAAACGTACATACATATATGTATGTACATTAGGGCTTTAACTTTTTCACACTTTTTGCGAAAATCAAAAACGGCATAGTGTAGTCGTGTAGAACATTAAAAGTTATTAATAAAAAATATGATAATTTTTTCGGATTGTTAAAAAAGTTCACGCAGGGATCGGGTTAAAGTTTGAAAACAACCATTTTATCTCACGGAAATTTTAAAAAATATACACCTGTGGTGCGATTCACTAACTTTTAACGATCCGACAATCGTAATATTTGTCGACATTTATATTCGCTTGCAGTAACGATAGTGTGATTCTGTAATTTTTTTTAACGATAGTACACAGCTGTTTTTTTTTTACACAGCTGTTTTTTTTGTAACATCTCTGTCTACAAAATGTTAAAAAAAAAACGAAAAGCACAAAAGAGAATAAAATAAAAACATATGAAATTGTTCTTAACCCCCCTTGTTACACATATTTTTTCATTTAAAATGCACTGAAAAAGGTCTGGCCAGACTCATAAGTAAGACGAAGGGTTAATTTGTGGTTTTATATTTTTTTTTTTTGTGAATTCTACATTTAGAATTTTATTTTTGTTCTTAATTTGCTTTCTTTTTGCAAATTTTAAATTTATTATTTTGTTTTTGTTCATACATATACATATGAATATATCTTTGTATGTATGTAAGCTATTTTAAACATAAAAAACATTTTATCGATAAAATAAACACAAACTAAATTATTGTCGCTAAGATAACGACAAAAAAATTGCATAAAGTAACAGCTGACTTTAAACGACAGCGAATATCGTTAAAAATTTTACAGAATAAATTTTCGATAAATTTTCGTTATACTTATTTTAACGATTCGATTATCGTTATAAAAGTTAGTGAATCGCACTACTGATATTTGTATATATTCCTATACGTATCACTTAAATGCTATTTTGGAATTTATCCACTGCTTTAGATTAAAAAACTTTCCTACGGTTTACAATTCATCACGGTTCAAAATTTCTTAGAAGGTTTTAGAAATTTGCTTCCCTGCGTGAGGTTTTTTTCGCAAAACGACTGGAGACAGGTGTTTTCATTACTAAAACATTCTTGGCCACTCCGTCGTACTATGCCAATAATTTCGTTATATGTAGCCCTAATGTACATATTTACATAAATACGTTTGTCATTCCGTGTTTTGTTATGGATCATCTCAAAACTGTTTAAAACTTCTGCATGGTTTTTAATGTTGTGCTTTTATACCCTTCACCGCAGGTAAAAGGGTATATATAAGTTTGACACTCCTTTTGTGATTTCTACAATTTTGATCTTAGACCATATCGCTCCTTTATTGCAACATATTCATATCACAAAAAAATCAAACTTGGCAAAATGAGACTAAAGTTTTCAAAATGTACCTTCTTCGTATACAGATTTAATAAAAAATATTTTGCTATACTTCGGTTCAGTTTGAGATAAAGTAATGATTTTTTTACATATAAAGAATTTATTAGGGAACACTTTTGCTTAAGTAACTTAAATTTTTTTGATTTTTTGAGACATAACTATGTTGCAATAAAGGAGCGATATAAAGTATATATCATGGGTAGGCCTCGGATATTTATGTGTACATACATGTTTGTATATACATATGTATTATTGAAATATGGTAATAAAGAATAATATGATGAGCAGGGAAATCATAAATATGCAATTGCATGTTTTTCCTTGTGCGACCAATGAAGGCAGAAACAATATATTTATCCGTTTTAGAGTCTTTTATGAATTTTGGCATCGATTCATTAGTGCATATTTTTGCATATTTTACCGCTTGCAGCAGTTTTTGCATACTTTAGTTAGAGAGCATTTTTGCAGCATTTTTTAAGTTTTAAGTGGATATTTAGCCTTTTTCAGGCATAATTTGATACATGTTAAATTTTTTAGATGCCTACAAGAGCTTTCGCAGCAAATAAAAAAAATTTTTTTTCTCGGAATTCTGGTCGACAGATGGCTTTACTGTTTTAAGTATTTATATGTATACCCGAGCTGTAAATGAATCATTATTTTTTTATTTTAATTCGTTACGAATTAGCTAAATTTTGAATTAATTCTTTTCACAGCAAAAAAGAATGGAAAATTAAATTTGAATCAATTAAAACGAATTAGTCAGAAATGAATTTCAATTCGTTTTCCAATTTAAATGAATTACAATTCGTTTCCAATTCAAATGAATTTGTTAAAGTGAGGCTGTAGGAAAGATCGCCCAAAGAAAAATGGCCCAAAAAAATAAATGAAAAATCGCCCAAAAAAATTCAATGTAAAATTGGGCCTGAATTCATATGAAAAGTGACTCAAAATTTTTGGGCTATTTTTCGTTATTATACCATAAAAAAAATCCTTGCGCAGAGAAGCCTTAGTTAGCGAAGCCGGTCTTTGTTATACCATAGTGGAGAACATCCTTGCGTCCGGCCGAAGGCCGGCTATGCAGAGAAGCTTTAGTTAGCGAAGCCGGTTTTTGTTATACCCTAGTGCCCATGGGCACTATGACACTGGACTTTTTGACATGCCACCTTGCAAAAAGCTATATTCTGTTTTGAGTAATTGATTATAACTATGCAGTGATTAATTAATATTTAACTATTGAAGAGTGCACAAAGTTTGGCGGAGGGCTCAAATAAGTTTTACTGTCCATACTGCGGAGCAGCTGTTGAAGATACAATGCAATTTTTTACATAAAACTTACATTTGTATGCAACTAAATTTATATGAATAATAAAGTTTTTTTTGCAAATTGGGTAATTTTTCAATTTTTTTTTGGGAAAAAATTCTTTTTTGCTTTTTGGGTCATTTTTCATTTTTTTTGGGCCCTTTTTCGTTTTTTTGGGCAAAATTTCATATTTAACTTTTTGGGTAATTTTTCATGTTCTTTTGGGCGATTTTTCATCTCTTCTTTTGGGCCATTTTTCTTTGGGCGATTTTTCCTACAGAATTAAAGTGAACTGCGCTGCGCAATATGGCCCCAAAAATAAATGAAAATTTACCCAAATTTGGGGCTATTTTTCAAAATGCAATATGACCCCATTTATTTAATGAAAAATTACCCCAACAATTAAAAAATAACCCTAAAAATAAAATGAAATATGACCCTAAATTTGGGGTAATTCTTCATTATGAAAAATCACCTCAAAATTTATAATGAATTTTAACCCCAAAAAAGAACACAGAGAAAGTTATATTAAAAATTTTAGGTGGAGTTCATATGCCCGAAACTAAAAATCCCAAATTTAACATCCCGATTTCAAAATCCGAATAATTATTCAGTTTTGGTTTTAAGAATCGTACGATTGAACGCATGGTTGGGCTTTCAGCCAAGCGCAAGGATTTTTTCCTCTATGGTATAACGAACACTGGCTTCGCTCAGTATAGATTCTCTAAAAAGCCGGCCTTTGGCCGGGCGCAAGGATTTGTTCCTCTATTGTATAACAAACACCGGCTTCGCTAACTAAAGCATCTCTGCATAACCAGCAAGGATTTTCTCAACTATGGTATAAGAATTCGGGTTTTTTATCCTTAAAACTTTTACATCAAATTTTATAAAATTTGTGTTAAAATGTTTGGGATGATTTTTCAATTCTTAAAATTTGAATTTTTTTTATTAGTAAACGAAAAATTACACCAAAGTAAAAATTGTGATTTTATTTGGGGTAATTTTTCATTCCAATTAAAATGCAAAAACACCCTAACGAAAAAATTAAAAATAATCCCATGTAAAATTTTGGGGCCGTTCTTCACTTCCTTTTGGGGTCATATTTCCTGTGGTCACTTTGCGCACCGCCGTGTTTTATACATAAAAATCTAGATCAATCTTTTGGTATACCGATCGACTCAGAATCACTTTTTAAAGGACATTGTAAGCCCATCGTCCGTCTGGCTGGTTGTCTGTACAAGTTACAATTTTGAAAGTAATTTTATCAAATAAGGACGAAGTCTATGTAAATGGTGAGAATTTGTCTATAATTTCACAAATTTCCCATAAAAACTTCTTTCCAAATTAGACTCTTTGTGTCCGTTATGTTGGTATATAAATTAAATATGCCCCAAAAATATATTACGGCAAATTTAATTATTTTCGAATCGGCTCACAGGGATAAAATCTCGAAAACTCCTCTGTAAATATTTACTATGGTGTTTGGGCTTTACCGATAATAATTTTAGGTTTTTTTTTTAAATGCAAATGTCTTCAAATGAGCAAGTCTTGATTTTTGAGGTATATTTTTAACAATTAACAGGGCATACTTTCGATTTTTTACTGCATATTTAATGCGCATAAAACAAGTTTTTAGAGCATATTTTTGGTTTCCCTGCTAATGAGATAAATCAATTAGTTGGACTAACCTGATTACCAAAAACTCCGACACTGCATGCTGAAGATACTTGGTCGGGACCAAACCATACAGCTGCTAAACGGGCCGGTAGTGATAGAATGCAAACCTTTTAGAAAATAAAAGAAATGAATAAAACAAATTTTAACAACTAATATTTAAATCAAATTTAAAAAAATAAAAGATAATAGGGAAACATTATAAATTGCAACCAACTCTTTAAATTTATTGTAGTTTAAAAATTTAAGAACTCTAAATTAAATTGTGGCAAATTAGACAAATTATGTATATTTCAGACATTACCTGTGAAAGAGCTACTATGCTTTGTCCAGCAAAGCCAACAAAAAATAAATCTGGACCCACTGAGAAAACTTTAATCCAAGCCCCGATGCAAGTACCAACAACTCCAACCAAAGCAGTAATACGCAGACCCTTAAAAGAATAAAAGTGTTAAATTGTTTATACAGTTAAGTGGGAATATTTTTACTGCAGTTAAGTGCTGTATACGATTTTTTGCTTTGGGCTCCAATTAGAATATGACTTTTAAATACTTTTCTTACCATTTTGTCTAAAAACCAACTGCCGGGAAATATTAAAGGTATGTACAATATCATATAAATCATTGATGTCCAGTCAATCCATTTGTCACTAACACCGTAATATCTAAAAAAATATGCCAGATAAAAAATAAATTAACTTTTGCAGGAGAAGAGGAAAATTCTGAATAAATAATCAAAAACTTAATTTAATAACAAATACCCGAATACTAAACGCATTACATTTTAAAGCTAATCGCTACTCCCAGCATTACATTACACCAATTGATAAAAAACTTTATCGTAATTCACACGGTAATTCGCATACGCATGTACAGTAGGGAAGGTCGATTTGTAAGGACAAAATTTTGTAGATATTGTGCTTTCGGTTTTTCGATAGCTTCTGGCATGAGGAAAAAAAATTCCACTACGACTCGTCTAAAAACCCAAAAAAAAAAAACATTTTTTTTCGAAAAAAGCGCCATTGTTTTAAGCGTACAATTTTACCTTGGTTAGGATATATTTAAAAAATTTGAAATCGGCGAATTTTTTTAACATACCTACTAAAAAACCTTAAAAATTAACGCGTAAAAATTTTTTTCGACAAATACTCGTCCAAAACCTCAAGAAACACATTTTTTACATACCGCTATTGCCATCGTTTGTAGCGTACAATTTCACCTCGAAAAGGTTATATTAAAAAAAAAAATTAAATCCGCCGATTTTTTTAAACTTATTTTTCCTCATGCCAAAAGCTATCGATTGCTAAATCGACCAATCCTAATGTAAACAAGTAGCTCAGTTAAGGTTCTTTTACACGACATGAATTTAGCGGTGTACTTGTCAAATTTCCCACTGCAAAATGAATGCCAACTCGAATTAGCTGTGTTTACTTTATTGTAAATGTTTTTCGTTTATGACACGTGCGATTATATATGAATTTTACATCTGACAAAGCCAATGCCACATGTCGTGTAAAAGTACGTTAAGCTTAAACTTAACACTTAAAGAAATCACCAAAGGTAAAAAGAATTTAGTTCAAATCTTTATTGAACTAATTGAAGATTGATGTTGACAGGAAGCGGGAAATTAAAAAAGTCACGGAGTTTTTAGCCTGCCCTCGTATGCAGCACCATGGAAAAGCTTAAAGGTATTTGGAACTATTAAATTTTTTAGAAATTTTTTGAAGGACAAACAATGATTGAGTTGATATTTTTTTGTAATTTGTACATACTTTAATAAAAAGTACTTTTAATCTTTGAAAAGTACTCTTTAGAAGCTATATTGTTCATCCCTGTTACGGACGTGGAGAAGTGCGCAGAATCAAAGCTTAAGCTGGAGGTCCACACTAGTTCAATGCGTTTAATGCTTTCCGATCTTTTTTCAATTCGCATGCCAACGTAGAAAGTTGTCCTACATCAAGCGTTCGATGCGTGTATGCATTCTACGTGTTTGCTGGATAGCATGTGAGTATAATTTTAAACTGATTCTACTTTTATGACAGGTGTTGAACTTCAGCTTAACAAGTATACACTGCATTCGAATCCCAGCTCAGCTATATTGTATTTCCTTTCCTTACAAAGACGGTTCTCCGAAGTAAAAACCATGCGTTCAAACTGGGACATCTCTTATAATAATAGTGGTTTATTATAGTTGAAAAGTAATTGGTGTTAAACGAAATTTCTCATTGAAAAAAAAAGTCATTTGGTATATAAAGTCTTCATTGAAATTGTCATACCAAACGTCAAAGTATATATAAAAAAAGTTCTAATATTTTTGTCAGCGTTTTTTTATATGAAGTTTGACGTTTATTATGATAAAAAATTGTCAGGTGAAGACCCCATGGTAGTTTCAGCAGCCAAATGTATTGAAAACTGTAATTTATTAAGTCCTTCTTAAATTTTTATTTCAAAATTAAAATATAGAAAATAAAATAAGTGAGTGGTATATTTGACTGTGCCGAATCTTATATACCCTTCACCATTACAGCTCTTCTAAATTCGGATTGTAAAATTTTAGACAAACATTTTTACTGCCAATATTCTTTTGAGCTTACTAAATGTTAAGGTGCAACAACAAGGTCCATTTATTATAAAAAAATAAAGTTTTGTGTTTAGGTAGCCGTGGTGTTTGGTTATCTTTGCCCCTCTATGGAAAGGCGATTTGAACATACACACAAACAGACGGAACTAGTTAATGGGATCTACGATCTATATTGTAGAAATAACTAACTTCCAACCGTGGTGAGGGAAACAATAAAATATGTTTGACATACCTGCTTACAATGTTATTAATAATACTATATTGGATCCATTGCATTGAATTTGAGGCCGAGTAAAATGCAAACAATATTAAAACAGCCCATCTGCGCTTGTAAACTTTATATTCTGTAAAGAAAAAAAAACATGATTTTGTGTTTTACTAATATTCTTAATAATAACAATTCCGCAAGATAATAATATACACATATATGTTGTTAAATCATTATCCTCAGTCGTTAAAGAGCGAAGTCCAATTAATAAATTTTACAGGAGTGATGTCTTAATAAATTTTAAATATGTAAGTGAAGTTTGATTTTATTTTTTTATTTTTCAAGTGTTAAAATTTTGTTTTCATATTAAAAGGGGACTTACCCTTTTTCCCATAACATTATTGGACTTAGCACTTGTAAGTTCTATTGCAAAACAACAAACGAAATCTATGAAATATCCATTTTTTCTTTAAACTCTGTATTTTTGTTAACTCTATTGCACTTCATTAAAGACTGAATTTTCCAAAAATATGGACTTAGCTTCTATACAACTGAAGGTAACGAAATAACGTCTTATTCCATGAAACTTTTCGTTCAATACATATTTTTAAATAAATTGAGAATGCTCTTGTTATTAAGTGATTATCAACACTTTTTCCAACATTTGAATATAGATTTTGAACCATTAATACTATGGATTGCTGTTCGGTTTTAACCGAAATCGAAAGCGCGGACAAAAAAACCTCGGTTTAAGCTTTTGCTTTAACAATAAATTTATGCTTGAAGAAATTGCAAATTATACATAACACCCGTACTTCATATACAAAAACGTTATACATAACAGCCTGCAGCAATGACAAGGTATTTCAAAATTCTTACAATTTAAAAAAAGTACTAAAAAGAATAAATGTTACCTTTTTAACTCATAAGTAGACACCTAATTTAAGTGGCACAAACTACCACCTGGGCCTGGCTAGGACCACTATAGTAGTATGTATGTATGGAGTTTTTGTGACTAAAGAAAAAACTCGAACTAACGAACGCATGGGCAAGGCTGGGACTACTTTTTTATTTATTTTGCATCTCTTTTAGTTTCTGAGATAAAAGGTTACCGAATTTTCCCGTTTTTACCTTTTTTACCCCCTAAACATTCGAATTTCGTTTTTACCTTTTTCCCCCTAAACATTCGAATTTCGAAAAATCCCTTCTTAGTGGATCGATTTGGGGAGTGATCAATCGCTAGTCCAAATTTCAAGTTTCTAGGATCAGCGGTTTGGGCTGGGCGATGATGAATGAGTCAGTCACTCTCGCAACTCTTTTATATATATAGATAACACAGTACAACAGCCAATCTGGGGGGTGAGAAATTCCAAGTCAGGGTGATGGTACTAGGTCAGTATAGTAAAACCCTCAAAGGGTTTGGCGTTCGTATGTGTCAGTTTTTTTTTATGACATATTAAATTTTTTCCTTATCTTGATGTTTTTTTGTTTAACATAACTCGAGAACCACTTGTCCGATTTTGCTAAAACAAACTCAAAAAAATTTAGAATTACAATTTCTTTAATCCGTTCATATAACGTTTTTCTTTATAATCAACAGTTTTGCCGGTAAAAATAAATTTGTGGAGAATTATAATTGATAAGTGCAAAAAAATGTTCAAGCCTGGATGTATGCAGTAGATTTTATCACAAACCTGCACTGCAATTTTTGTAACTTTTTTAAGCGATCGGTGAAAATCATCGGACTTTTGTTTGTTATTTGAAAGAATACACCCACATTCAGTGATGCCAACAGTAGGGGATTTCCCCTTTTCTAGGTATTTTTTTTCGGATCATTTTTATCTTCGATCGGATCTTAATAACTTCTTTTTATGGTGTAAACATAATATGATGGAGCTGAATCTTGTGAAATGCAAAAGCATGCGTTTTTATAGAAATAACTGTATTGCTGTTAATTATGCTTTTGGTGGTCATCAACTGGAGTTGGTTGATTCGTTTCTTGATATTGGAGTCTTACTGGATCCTAAATTAAACTTTGTTTCTCATATTACATTAACTGTTAATAAAGCTCGAGGCGTTCTTGGCTTAATTAAGCGCTGGGTTAAAAATTCACCGATCCATACATAACGAAGCAACTTTACGTATCACTCGTTAGACCAATCTTAGAATATGGGTCAATCATTTGGGATCCATTTTACAACATTCACAATTCTCGTATTAAATCGGTCCAAAAACAATTTTTATTATTCTGTTTACGTGATCTTCATTGGAGTTACTCGACAAACTTTCCTTCCTATGCTAGAAGACTGGCATTAATAAAATTACCATCGCTCAAAAGTCGTCGTACAATGTTAAATGTTTCTTTTATGGTTAATCTTATTAATGGTAATGTTTGTTGTGATTTTCTGTAGAGTCTGCTAAATTTAATATACCTTGTCGCAATACGCGTCATTATAATCTGCTTTTTGTTAAATTTTTTTAGAGAAAATTACGCTATTGCTGATCCTTTTTCGAGGTTATGTAGACAATTTAATTCTATGTCACAATTTGTTGATTTTTCTTATTGTTTTTCTTTATTCGTAAATTTTTATGTACTACATATATTCTGTAAATTTGTAGTATATTTTAAAATGCATATTGTTATTCATTAATTTTAAGTCAATATTGTTATTAGTCAGTAAGGATAATATCCATTGATTAAATAAATAAATAAATAAATATGCCCTAAAATAAAAAAATTGTGTTCTCTTTTCCCTACGGTTGAAATTTTCCGAAAAAAAATCCCTAAAAAAGGGGAAATCCCCTACAGTTGGCATCACTGAATGTGGGTGTATTTTTTCAAATAACAAACAAAAGTCCGATGATTTTCACCGATCGCTTAAAAAAGTTACAAAAATTGCAGTGCAGGTTTGTGATAAAATCTGCTGCATACATCCAGGCTTGAACATTTTTTTGCACTTATCAATTATAATTCTCCACAAATTTATTTTTACCGGCAAAACTGTTGATAATAAAGAAAAACGTTATATGAACGGATTAAAGAAATTGTAGTTCTAAATTTTTTTGAGTTTGTTTTAGCAAAATCGGACGAGTGGTTCTCGAGTTATGTTAAACAAAAAAACAACAAGATAAGGAAAAAATTTAAAATGTCATAAAAAAAAACTGACACATACGAACGCCAAACCCTTTGAGGGTTTTACTATACTGACCTAGTACCATCACCCTGACTTGGAATTTCTCACCCCCCAGACAATAATCCCAAAAATGTTCCATAATGTAATTGGATTAATTTTTTATTTTTTATTTATGACGTATGTATTAAATTTAAAAAAATGTTTTCTGTCTATGTTGCGTAATTTTCTCAAAAATTATAAAAGGAAGAAAATAAAATATTACTTTGATTATTTTCTTTTAGATGACAATTTGGAGATATTGCTAAACTATTGACTTAGGGGATATCTTCCATTTGCTTGCAGGGTACAAGTCGGTGTATGCCCTGCAAGCAACTCAGTTAACTTTAAGCTAACTTTAAGTAAACTTTTATTCAGCTAGTTGTGGTTGATGCATGGATTATTTTTAATGGAGCCAACTGACTATTTTAACATTGTCATGTCATAAGAAGTAGTCAATTGTCCGACTCTGCATGACTTTTCAACTAACTTAAAGCTAGCTACATAGTAGTTAGCTTAAAGTGAGTAAGGTAGTAAGTAGTTAGTTAAAAGTTTTTTTTTAATTATTAAAAAGTACCTTACTTATTTTACAGGCGTCTGTTAAAAAAAGAATTGGTATTCCATATTAAATTTTTTTCTTGTGTAAAAATTATCTGCTAAAACTTGGAAGAAATTTTGAAAATCGTTCAATCTTTTTTTGCCATGAACTCCATCTACATTTACTTAAAATATGCGACACACTAAAATTTTGCATTACAAAATAATTAAGCAAAAGAAAACAAAAACAAGAAAGAAAAGAAAATATTAAAAAGAGAAAATCTAAAAATCACAAAATTCACTCGCATTGATATTGGGGATTTTCTGCATTTATTTGTAGTTAGCTTATAGTTAGTTGTTAAAAAGTTAACTATAAATGCATTATTTTTGTAGTCGACTACCAAATTGCTTGCAGGGTGTATATACATAGTAAAATATGTACATATATGTATGTATGTAATGTTTACAGAGGCGTTGAGCTGATTAGAAAGACGGAAATATGTCACATTATTCTATTGCATGCTTTTTTATAATACAAATTTGTCAGGGGAAAATAGTATTTAGTAAGTACCTATTCATGTGTTTGTTTTTCCTTTTTAAATGGATCCGCACCTGTGTAGAAGTAGGTACTTTTTGTCTATATGCATGTACAAAAATGCATACACCCAAACATGTGTTAATTATACATACATATGAATATAAAAAAATAAAAAAAAATTTAAGGTCAAGAGCTTTTTCATTTCCTAGTAAAAAATGATGCTGAATGCTAAGAAAATAAAAACATGACACTATTAAGAAGATGTTCTATTTTTTCCTTTTCAACCGTTTTAGGTCAAGTTCTATGCAAGCAAAACACACTTGCTTTCCTAATTGTATCTAAAGATGCGAAGGGGTTTTGTTAAATTATAAATAATTTTTTTTTGTGATTTTTTTTTATTACCTTCATTGTTCTTTGCCATTGATGATGCATTTTTTTCCAAGCCATCTTTTGGTTTTATTAAATCGGTTGATTTGCTTGGGGCCAAATAGGGATCTGAAGCTTCGCTTATGCTTGATGTTTTTAAATCCATTACTCTGTATGTGTATTTTTCAGCAGCAAATGCAACAAGCCCTTTCTTGGAGCCTACTCAAATTTGCCACTTTAATTTGACTTTTTAATATTACGTAAAGACTTTTTCCATTCTCAAGTTCAGCGTCTTGATTGAGGTTATAACTGCAATATTTCAGTTATACTAGTGATATTGATGCTATTTGGACTTCAGGATTGTCTAGACCAAACAATTGCTTGAAGGTGGTTAATTCGTATGTTTGTTTTGCTTAAAATATTGGCTGAAAGTAAAAAGAGTTTAATTGTTAAAAATATTCTAAATTTCTAAAGTTTTAAGTGGTAACAGCGATAGATGACGTTAAAAATAGAATTTTTTCCGGTATTAGCTTATTACATGATATGCGAACCGTACACTTTTAAAAACTTAATTTATTTTCTTAAATTTGTTTTTGTTTTATTTTCCCAAATCAATTTAAGTTAATTACTTTTACGTGTTTACATTAAGTACATCATATTAATCTTTTAACTAATATTTTAAACGCGAATACTTGAACACTTAAAATGTATTAAGCATATTCACCAGCAGGATGAACTTGCCTTTAACATATTGCTTACTTAATTTTAAAGCTAATTTGTAAAAATGTGTATACGTGGGACAAAAGCTTTTAATTATCGGCATAATGTAATAATGAGATTAATGTGGTATTTATAGAACACGAGCGCCTTACTCGTCCGTTAAACTTACATTTAAAACAAAAACAAAATTTCGAAATTTGTGTTTGTTTTAAATGTAATTTGAACGGACGAGTAAGGCGCTCGTGTTCTATAAACAACACATTAGTGTCTTATCCTGCAGCCCCTTTTTTCACTTTTTTAATTTAAATATCTAAAATTAAGTTCTGTGGTATCAAATACAACTGAACAGTGTGAAGTTTTCGTCATTTGAGTATTCACTCAGTACCTCCTTATCCCAAAACACGTAAAAGTGCTTTATACGACTGTGACAGATCTTATTAACCCTTCACCATACCTAGTAAACAATACAAAAGAGCTATTATAGTGAATTCTTATAAACAAATTTGTTTCAAGTACGAAATTTTTTTATATGTCCCGATCTAAATTAACGAAAGACGACAGCACTGAACCCTACACTAAAAATCAACCTCGTTCTAAGTGTACAGAAATAAGTTAGGAAACACATGTGATAATCCAACGGAATGAATGGAATTCCGGAACGATAAAAAAGGAACTATTAGGGAATCGTGCAAATGAACTAGGTCGTTCCGGTGCGACACATCTCTAAAAAAGGCTTGACAAATAACAAATTTTCGTTTGAACTAAAAACAAATTTTGTCTCAAATGAGGAAACAAAACAAAGCACAAGAGTGCAGTATTGCGTACCTCTATTTATTCCACCATTTCTCATCTAGCCAACAAACTAACAATTCGTTTATTAATAATATACAGTCAAACCACGATAATTCGTACACCGTTAATTCAAAAACCTCAACAATTCGATACCTTGAGAAAAATTCTTTAATTCGCAAAAATTTCATACATTTTGCTTAAAAAAAATTAACAAAGGCAATGTTTTTTTACAAGTTTGTTTACAATTGCTGTTAGTTTCCTTTGTAGAAGTTTTTTGTGTTTGTATCTTAAGATTAGTTTGTTTATCGTTTTTTTTTGACGAGTGTGACGTATAAATGTCAATGAAAAACACGCCTAGATTATTAATTTTAAACCTCATTAAATTCAAATCCCGATAAATCTGTTTTTTTTTTCAATTTTAACCTCTTTAAGTCGAAATATCCTTATTTCGAAAACTTTTCTAAATTGTAAAAAGTAGTCGGTCCCTTCGGTTACGTATTATCGGAATTCTACTGTAATATTGTATTTGTTTCTGTATTATTCGAATAAAAAAATCTATAAACAAATGCAATTTTTTTTATATTTGTTGTGCAGTTTTTTAAAGTTAAAATCAGGCTTTTTTCTGAATACACAGTTTAAAAAAAAATTATGTCAGCGCTGCAGTTAACTGAGAGCATCCGAGTCTAAAGCACTAACAGTATGTGCATTCGTTTACTTTTACAGTAAAATCCAGTAGGTAAGTTATATGAACATTTTACAAATTAATGTGTGCGCGAACACATTTCAGCTGTGTTTGTTTACCTGAAAAGTATACATATACAAATGTATATGTTTGCCTAACGCTGTTTCAA
Source organism: Pollenia angustigena (assembly GCA_930367215.1). NCBI lineage: Eukaryota > Metazoa > Arthropoda > Insecta > Diptera > Polleniidae > Pollenia > Pollenia angustigena. The sequence goes on from OV884060.1 coordinate 232,378,537, forward strand.
AGCGAAAAAAATTTACAATTATTCTACACACAGCAAACGTATGACAACGAAAGTCAATTCCAAGACGAATATCAAGGAGCCCTTCTCGGTAATTATGTTTTTTTCTCAAGCACACACATTTTAAAAGAAGTAAACAAAATCAAATTTCATGTTTCATTAGGTTTGCGCAAATTTTCAATAAAGCAGTCCTACAATACGAGAACTCCCCATACAAAAATCATGTATCCCATCAGGAGGCTTGTAAGCGATGATTTGCCATTTTCATAGTAGAAACTTGCTCCTTTTGGGTAAACTTTTTTTGCCGGGAAGTATTTAAAAAGTCAATAGGTCATATGGTATGGGCGTTACCGTCTCAGAATCTTTACTACGGGAGCATATTTGTATGGGCTTTAGATGAAATTATAGTTAGATTTCGCTGATTTTAAAACCAAACAAATCCCAAATATTGAGAACATTTTAACTCAATTTGATTAATCTGGCTTGGTTTCTATTGACCCTAAATGGGGTTTGTATAGGAGCCAGGGGATAGAATAAGCCGATATGGTTGTTATTTCTTTATGTATAGGTCAATTATAGGCCGATTTTGATTATAAGAAGACTTATAAATATATGTTGAATAACAAAGTCCCTATCTGACCTGGGGTCTTTCGAAAACTTTGGAAAACCCATTTGCTACTCATATGGACTTAGAATACTGGACTTTCGAAATTTTGAACTTTGTTGCGCTACATAGCATTCGGCAGTTACAGCTACTACTGCAACTACTTTATTCTTAACATTACGATAAACTATAGTTTCTGAGTTAAGACTTTGTGCCTAAAAATAAACAACTTTTATATACACTTTCCAGCCGTTGTGAAGGGTCTTAAAATATTTTAAATTTATTAAAGGTTTATTGGAAATTCGTTTTAATAACCTTTTATAAACCTAAAAACTTTTTGAAAATAAAACCTTTAGTATGTTCCTATTTATAGTTAGTTTTGTATTATTTCTGTGGCATTTAGACAAAACATCTTAAGTTGAGATAAGACAGCAAAAAAATTTCAAACAAACTCGTTCAAAAATTTTTTTATCATATACATAATAAAATAAACCAAAATTAAAGAAAAATCTCTTTTATAATACAAAATTTTAAAAAGGTAAACAAATATGTTTTTTTTTTCAACTTTTTGACTTAAGATGTTTTGTCAAAATGCCACAGATTTGAATTGAAACAAAACAATTTATAGTTCTCGCCTTAACTATTGGCGTTTTTATGGCAGATACGTGTTATTGTTAGTTTGTTGTAAAAAACAATGTATTTAGGAGATTCACTTAAAGTTTTTTAAGAGCGTTTAAATCTTTTTCATTTATGTAGTCATATTTACATACATACATGCAAACATACATGCATACATATGTGCATAGTATATTTAGGGGATTTTTAATGTGGGACTTTTCTGTTGAATATTTTAATTAAGTTTTAATTATTTAAAACACATAAAATGTGGTGTTAGGTAAACAAGTAATTTTATGAATATATAAAACCGTTTAAACATATTCATATAAAGTTACTTGTAATTTCATTTTTATAAAGGGTGTCTCAAAATTAAAGTAAAATTTTAATGCCAACATGTCCCTAGTGACCACGTACAGCGAAGAGAGTTCATGTATGTATTGGATTATTTAACATTCGCAAAAATATTATTAATCTTTAAGCAAAATTATCTAAAGCGGTAAAACACCTTTTTAACTTGGCCCACAAGTGATTGTGGAAGAAAAAATGCATCCACAATATTTTGCTGTTTGATGCGGATTTATGCTGGGTACAAACAGTGCAATCTACATGCAATATGTTTCAATGCAACCTCAAAATATCAAAGCGTTTTGATGTTGATGCAATCTGAAATTAATGAAAATGAAAATGCATAGTGTGTACCCAGCATTAGGGCTGAAGGTAGCATAATTTTGAAAAAGAGGCTGGGCACTCGATATCAATTGATTACTACATTAGACACTTTCTGGTCGTGTACTTTCTCGTTTCAGTAATAAAAATGTTGCACTCTTGACCAACGGTTCCCAAATGTTGACACATAACGGATTCCTGGGGAGTCCGCAAATGAAAATACAAAAAGTGTTCTTTTTGAAATTTTTAAACTATTTATTTAAATTTAAATTCAGTTTTAATTGACCTTTTTCAATAATATTTTGAATGTTTTTAATTTTAAGCTCCAGGTCTTTTTTTATATAAAAAAAAATTAATTTATTTTATTTTTAATTCGATATTTCGCTAACCTTTGGTATCGATAATATTGAATTAATAATTAAATAAATTAATATTAATTAGTATTGTGGTAATTTTGTTGAACTTTTTATGGTTTTTAATCCAAATTTTCAATATTTTTAATCAGGCTTAAGTTCATCAAATTTAATTTTCATTAAATTATTTTTATGAAGAAAGGAATTTTACAACATGAAAATTAATTAAAATTGTTATTGATAATCATTCATTCTTGACTGAAATTAATATTTTTTTATATAAAAAAAAGACCAGGGGCCAAATTACGGCATTCGATATCGATCGAAATTCCCATTTAAATTGTATTGTAATTTCGATCGATATCGAATGCCGTAATTTGGCCCCTGTAGTGGAATTCTCTAACTTTTAACGATTGACGTTAACGTTAACGTTAATTTTACCGACACAGTTTATTGCTTACGGTAACAATACAGTAATTCAGTAACTCAATCTTAACAACATACCTAAAAATTTCAATCAAGTGGCATCTTTTTAATTAACTAGTATATTTAACGAACACTGTCATCGAGTGCAAACTACTTCTCGTGTGGAACGACTTAAAGTACTTTCGAAACTAAGTGCTGGTTCACACTCTTCAAGTTTGGGCCGTCAAGTCTTCAGTTTTTAGGAGAGAGAGGAGAAGAAATGGCATTCTCTCTTCCCTTCTTTCCTAAAAGCTAAAGACTTGACGGCTAAAACTTGAACAGTGTGAACCAGCACTAACAAAACCCCATTTACGGTTTGCTAGTCCAGCGAAAATTGCAAAAATTCGGAAAATTTGCAAAAATAGCGAAAATTTTTAATATTTCAAACAAGCTGATTAAAAGTCGCTAAAACTATAAGGAATTGCTAAAATTCGGTAAAAATTGTTATATTAGCGGAAATTCGGAAAAATTTGCGGCTGTAGGAAAAATAGCCCAAAGAAAAATGGCCAAAAAAAATAAACGAAAAATCGCCCAAAAAAATTCCATGTAAAATTGTGATTGACTTCATATGAAAAGTGACCCAACATTTTTGGGCTATTTTTCGTTATTATTTTCATAATGAAAAATCACCCAAAAATATTATATGAAAAATAGCCCATTTTTCGGGTCATTTTTCATTTTTGAAACTGGCAAAATCTTACATATGTACTATTTGTCTAAATCATTCATTATTACTATACGTCGAATTCCTAAACGTTATTTATAAATATAACGGGACATACATATTGCAAAAAGGTGGCATGTCATAACGTCCAGTGTCATAGTGTCCGTGGACAAACTCGAAAGCGCAAGTACCGGCTTCGCTAACTAAACCTTCTCTGCACAGCCGGCCTTCGGCCGGGGGCAAGGATTTTCTCCTCTATGGTATAACAACAACCGGCTTCGCTAACTAAAGCTTCTCTGCATTTAGTAAGCGCTTCCGGTTTTTGCTACACCATAGGGGAGAAAATCCTTGCGCCCAAAAGTGTTTTCGTTATATGTTTAATAAAAAAATGTTGACCATATTATGTTTAATTTAACCAAATCATTGTCACCGACAACCATATTATGGTAAAATAAGTTTTTTTTAAAATAGTTTTGTTGGTTGTGACCATAATAAAGCATCTTTTTCTCTGCGTGTATGTAGATCTTTTTTTGTATTAAACATCTTTAGTAATTATGCACCTTATGACATTTTTAAAAATTATCAATTTGCTCAATTTTGAGTAATTGATTATAACTATGCAGTGATTAATTAATATTTAACTATTGAAGAGTGCACAAAGTTTGGCGGAGGGCTCAAATAAGTTTTACTGTCCATACTGCCGATAAGCTGTTGAATATACAATGCAATTTTTAACATAAAACTTATATTTGTATTTAATAAATTTATATGAATAATAAACACTTTTTTGCAAATTGGGTAATTTTTCATTTTTTTTTCTTTTTGTGAAAAAATTCGTTTTAGCTTTTTGGGTCATTTTTCATTTTTTGGGCTCTTTTTCGTTTTTTTTGGGCAAAATTTCATATTTAACTTTTTGGGTCATTTTTCATGTTCTTTTGGGCGATTTTTCATTTGGGCGATTTTTCATTTTTTTTTGGGCCATTTTTCTTTGGGCGATATTTCCTACAGCCAAAATTTGCTTACGGCGGCTATTTGTTAAAAATCGTTAAAATAAGCGAAAAATTGCAAGGTTGGAAAACAACGTAAAATTTATTTTAAATCCCTTAAAAAACAAATTGTTGGAATATATAATTTTTTTTTTGCAAAAATAGCGAAAATTCGCGAAATTTTTTAATATTTCGAACAAACCATAAAATTTATTTAAAGTCACTTAAACTATAAGGAATGGCAAAAATCCGGTAAAAATTGCTAAATTAGGGGAAATTCGCAAATATTTGTGACTATTTATTAAAAATCGTTCAAGCTGTAAAGAATTAGAAAACTTACAGGAATAAAAAGCTTCTACCGCGAACGTGGCTATAATTCGCGAATAATAGCAAACTTGGAGAAGCAAACAAATTTATTTGAAATCGTTAGATCGGTTAAAAAAACAAAATGTCGGAAAATAGAAAAAAAAAAAAAAAAAAACAGCGAAAATTCGCGAAATTTTTTAATACTTCAAGCAAACAATAAAATTGATTTGAAGTCACTAAAACTATAAGGAATGGCAAAAATTACTAAATTAGCGGAAATTCGAAAAAATTTGCTTCCAGCGGCATGATTGGAAAGTCTACCACTTATTTTTTGTGTAGAAAAGAAAATGTAATATTTTTAATGCTTTTTTGTAAATTCCCAAAAAACAAATTTTTTAATATTATTTTTGCAAAATGTATGTAAATAACGTGAATTTTAAAAATATTAATGTGGCTTTTATTTGCCAAAATTTTTGTTCGTTTGTTTTTTTGTTTTTAATAACTACGATTGCTGATTTTCGCGGTTAGGGCTCGTTTTTTATTAGGCTTGCAAAAGTGCAAAAGCAAAATATTCTCGCTCTTTTGTTAAATCCAACAACAAAAAACACAAAGTAAGAGTTCAGTTAGATTGCAACGATATTTTGCATTTGATCTTTTGCAAGCCTAATACTGAACTCCGCTAATGATAATAAAACTTTTATGCAAAAATTTAAGCAATTTAAATTTAAAATTTATTGTTAATTTACTACTTAATTTTTTTTTTGTGGTAAAACGTTTCATATACAAAAACGCGATGACAGTTAAAACGTTATTCCGCGATTCACAGCAGAAAGTGTGTGCATAGCTGCCAGATAAAATTGGTCGAAAATCGTAAAATTTTAAGAAAGAAATCGTCGAAATCGTCAAATTGTCTAACCTAAATCTTCAGAAAAATCGTCATTATATAAAACCAATTTTAATAAGTTTTAAGATTTTATTGTAATTATTAGTTCCCGTTTCTAATAAAATTAAAACATGGGCACTTCCAAGATTGTAAACGGGACATTCGCACACGTTTATATTGACAAAACTGTAAAAAAAACCTGCTTTTCATTTTTTAAATTAATGATTCTTTTAACTCTCAATTAGCTCTTTAATTTCCGCAAATGAAATTTTTCGCTTACTGTCGTGGTTTCCGAGATAATTGCAAAAAACCAGTGATTGTAAACGGGACAAAAAACGGAAGTGGGTTTTAAGGGGTAACCGTTTAAACAGTGATTTCTGCGAAACCTGACACAATATTTTATTGGGATTAATTTTAAAATGTTGCGTACTAATGTGCCCTAAAAATGGTTTTGATTTCAAAATAAAATATGAATTACATTTTTTTAAATAAATTGTTTAAGAAATTGTAAACGGGACAATTTTTTTCTACATGATTTAAAATTTTTTTATGTTGCTATTTATAATTCTTTATATAAGAAACTTAATAAAAAATGTTTTTCAGATCATAAATATGCCTTAGATTAGAGTATTGTTGTTCCAAATGCATATTTTCTAATATACACAAGTATGTGCTAAAGTTGTAGTACTTCGTTTACCATTTATCTTTTTTTTCGAATCAATTAATTTATACGCATATATTAAAAAAATATAAGCAATTCTCTAAATAAATCTTGAAAAGAAAAAATTTTTTTTTCCATTTTTTGTGGTTGACGTTTTTTTGGAAATAGCCACTTATTATTAAAAAAATCTGAAAATAACAAAAAACAAATTTTATAACGTTTTATTACCAATAGCGGCTGTAGGAAAAATCGCCCAAAGAAAAATGGTAAAAAAAAAAATTAAAAATCGCCCAAAAGAACATGAAAAATTACCCAAAAAGTTAAATATGAAATTTTGCCCAAAAAAACCAAAAAAGGCAACAAAAAAATAATGAAAAATGACCCAAAAAGCAAACAGATTTTTTTCCCCCCAAAAAAATGAAAAATTACCCAATTTGCAAAAAAGTGTTTATGTATTTCATATAAATTTAGTTACATACAAATGTAAATTTTATGTAAAAAATTGCATTGTATCTTCAACAGCTGCTCGGCAGTATGGACAGTAAAACTTATTTGAGCCCTCCGCCAACATTTGTGCACTCTGCAATAGTTAAATTTTAATTAATCACTGCATAGTTATAATCAATTTCTCAAAACAGCTTTTTGCAAGGTGGCATGCCATAAAATCCATCGTAGTGTCAATGGACACTTAGACACTTTTGAAAATGTCATAACGTCCGTGGGCATTAAGACACTTTGCAAATTGACTTTGTCATTTTTAAAAATGTCATAAGGTCCAGAATTACTAAAGATGTTAAATTACGATATCAGGTGCCCTCGGCAAAGAGGGCTGCTAAGATGATTTAAGAATAACGGATCAAGCTAAAGCTTACCCCGAACTTGTACGATATAAGATGATAATAACTAATCTCAGAAACCGAAATCAAAATTAAGTGCACATTTTATGTGTTGCACTATATATTAAAATAAAACTTTAAAACTTTAGTAAATTTAATAGTTGAAAGTGTTTTGAGCATTTGAAAATTGCCTTAATCTTTTACCTTTTATATTTTTATGGAAGAAAGTGATTATTGTCATTAATTTACAACAAACAAGAAGAAATAAGTCCGAAAACTTTATTAAGAAAATAAATAAAATAGTGTGCATACAAAATCATGTTTTCGGAAGCAAATGTTTTGACCACAACTGTAAATGGGAACCAGATCCACTTGAGTTTTTGCTAAAAGTAATTTTCAGCAATCGCAGAGCAACAATAGAAATTTTATAAATTGTTCTTTCTATACGCAGCCAAATACATATTTGTTTTTAAATTATGTATTTCAAAATGTATTTATCGCTTTTCTTTAATTGTGGAAGTTTTAAAAGAACGATACTTTTTAATTTAAAATTTATAAAGACATTTCCATTAACAAAACATTCCCGCACTTTGCAATTTGTAAAACTTTCACTTAGATTATAAAATCATTTGGATAAGTGTTATAAAAATCGATTCTCTTTATTTTGCATTAATGAGTTTGTCCTGTATTCATGGGTCAAAATTACCCAAACAGGTTTTATTGCTAATTATTTTTCTATTAAAAGTCTGAAAAGCCCAAACAAAGGTGTGACGATATATCGTATGCAACAAAACAAATATTATGAATGTTTATTTTTAATTAAGCTCTAAGTCTTTTTTTATAAAACCGCTAAAATTAAATATTTATTTAATTATTTTTTTTGTTTATCAGCGGTCAGCGGAACATCGAAAATAATTAAAGGTCGAATAATAGACAACATAATTATGATATATATTTAATTTCAAGGCGTTTTCGTAATGTCTGTACAATAAAAGTAACGCATATTGTAAACATGGATCGAAATTGTCCAACTGTAGGAAGTAGACACAAAATATCCAAAAAAATGTACATGTGTTAAATTTAAATAAAAGTTATTCCGTAACTTGCATTGAATGTAGAAAAATAAACAGAATTAACAAAGATATGATGAATAAGCTGTCTATATTGGGCAAAATTTACCCACGAATACCACGTGTCTTAGTTTTTTAGTACAGGATAAGGGTTAAGATGGTTTTTGCACAAAAGAGCAATTTTATTTTTGTTTTGATAAAATCTCTTTTGTATGAACACATGTGTATGTAATAAAATATACAACAGATTAAAAGAAAAACGAACAAAGTATAAATTTAACTATTTTTTCGACGTTGAAAGTACACATTTTTTCCTTGATACCCGCGATATGCATTCGTATGTTTTTTTGCATAGAATTGATATAATTTTACAATTATATCCTTTGTTGATTTATTACATCTTATTTTAAGAGAAATTTGTTTTTGGTGAATATTTTGAACATATTTAGATAAAGTCTCTACTCACAAACAGCTCTTCCTCTTCCGGGCACCTCCCATAGACGGACGAGTTTTGAAGTCACATGGTTTTCTTAGTTCCATCATGACACATTAAAACCAGCGATCCCGTAGAGGTTCATCTTCCGTTAGTGGACAAAATTGCGCCGACTGTCGGTGTCCGGTTACGGGAGCTTCCACTGTACATTGTTTCTTTTACTGAGGCAAGGAGCATAGAGTCATAGCAAGTTGATTCCAATACTCTTGAACATATCCTCTGTGTCCTTTTGCCATTCCAATTCTGGTGTAGTTTGGTCATTTCAATTATTATCTGGCGTTTCCAGGTGTGCAAGGTCGTCCTATGAGGATTCCAGTTTATAGTTTGTTTTGCAATATTAGACAATATTAGATTCCCGCAGAGTATGTCCGATTCAGCGCCATTTACGTAGGCGGATTTCAAGTGCGACAGGTTGCTGATTCATTTCTGACCATAAATGAGTGTTGGATATTTTTGAGGGCCAATACAACCCGTTGTATCTTTTTTAAGCATTTGTTAATAAATACTTGAATGGAATGCATATCTTTTATAAAAGCACAACCTAACAAAAAAGTAGATTTTACATTAGAATTAAGAAGACTTAGCTTCGTTCATCGTGACGTGTTAAACGAGTTCCAAACGGGGTTAAGCTGATCGAATGATTGACTAGCTTTGTAACCTCGATATATCCGCCGAAGATTTTGAAAATACTCCCTTAGCAAAAAGATTCTACGTTCTCAACCTGTTGATTTTTTTTGTAATGTCTTCTATTGTTCTTTACGTTTATACTCATTGTCTTTGTTTTGCCAATATTAATTGTAAGACGAACTGATAAGGCGGTCATTTATGATTACTTTGCCTGAGGGCAATAAAGTGGTTAAAGCTTCGCTACACTGCTTTAACCACTTTATCGGTTGCGAGATATTTAATATATGCATCCTATGGAAGGTATTTCCTCCCTGCGCCTACCCGCTTTATTTTTATTTTCAAAAGTGAAGTATACCATAAGTGTGACTTCTATAAATTTTGAACTTTCTCACTATAACAGTTTTTAAGATATCTGATATTAAACATTGGCGTCCTATGGGGGGTAACACTTTCCCCGCTGCTATTTTATTTCAATTTTGGCGCTCAGAGGATCCTACTACTAAAAGTTCAACAAAATACGTGCAGCGGCTCCTTTTAATATTTCTATCTATGAGGGGAACTGCTCCTCTTCTGTTTACCCCGCCCATTACTATACTGAAATTAAAAGTTTTCCATAATAGTAGCTTTAACCACGTTTGATGACTCTCCCTTTTATAGTTCTTCAGTTGAGCGACATTTAATTTATGCATCCTATGAGAGGTATTTCCCCCCCAGCGCCTACCCGCTTTATTTTTATTTTCAATAGTGTAGTACACCATAAGAGTGACTTCTACAAAGTTTGAACATTCTCACTATAACAGTTCTTAAGATATGCGATATTAAACATTGGCGTCCTATGGGGGAAACCACTTCCCCCGCTGCTACTTTATTAAAATTTTGGGGCTCAGAAGATCCTACTACCAAAAGTTCAACAAAATGCGTGAAGCAACTCTTAAGATATGCGATATTTAATAGGGTACCAATTCCCCTGCTCCTATCGAAAAAATAGGTAGTCTATTTTATTTTTAGGGCTCACGTGATGCTACTGTAAGAATTTCAGGAAAATCTGTTCAGTAGTTTAGGAGTCTATAAGCCAACATACAAACATTTTTCATTTTTATATATATATTAATTAAAATCTGAAAGTATTAAGTAACTACTTTTGAGCATAAAGTATTCAATGTTGTTCCAACATCTGAACTAGGCTGCCAGGTACTTTAATCTAATCCCTGCAGATAACGAGACTAGTCCATACATGCGTGTAAAGAGGTAGGAGTACTCCAAATATATGGGTAAAAGGTGGTTCATTTAACATTACGATGTCCTAGGAGGGGACCATATAACCCTCCGAAGTAGTCCCTAAACTACTCCATGGAGTAATAAAGTTGGTTAGTTTCAAAAGTACTCCATGTTACTACAGTATGAAGTTCACTTATCGCCTTTTATAGTGTGTACTTTAGTCTATAATTGCTATTATTAAATATATTTACTTGGTATTTTGAATTTTTTTTAACCTTTTTTCCTCAAATTTCACTTTTAAATAAACAATTAATAATGGATACCATCAGGGCTACCAATGTGTAATACTGTAAACTGAAGAAAAGTATACATCATGCAGTTGTTGGCAGCACTGCATGTTAATTTCTTATAACATGGTCCATACTACAGTTCATTGGACCACGTTGTAAGTAGTCCATTTAAGCCACAATGGACCACGTAGTCCAATATCATCTGTAGGGATATTTCGAACATGCGGTCGGTCAAGAAATTTAAAAAAATTAAACAGAAAACGATTCTCAAAGTTGACAAATTTAAATAGTGCCGTAATTATATCTTATTATTTGGCTTTAAGGCGGAGAATTATCAATTCGTTAAACCGGGAATTAACATTTATTCTATACATTTGTATATGTGTATAAGAGTGTATAAGATTGTGTTGCTTAATTGAAGCACAGCCGCGAATAACGTTGTAAAAGCCACTTTTTGCAAAAACTGTTTTTTTGCAGATAACCGTTAAAATTACTCTCGTACACTGTTTAAACCTTAAATCATCCAAAATTATGCACCTTAAAGCCTTAAAAATGACATACAAAGAGTCAGCTAGTGGAAGAACGTTGTAAGTTACTTACAAATGATACAAAGTAAATAGTTTTGAAACGGGGAATAACGTTTTAAAAGCCACCAGTCATAATGCTTTCGTAGTGGAAGAACGTTTTAAATGACATCGTGATTTTGGATATGAAACGTTTTTCCACTAAAGAAAATCATAAACTGTAAGATTGCATGTAATTAAAATTTTAAATTTGTTGATATTTTGCATAAAAATTTGTATTATCATTATTTTTAATAATTGAAAAAACAAAAAAAAATGAATAATCTTGCCTGTTAAAAATGTTGTTTTGCTCTCCTGAAAAACTTTTGTAACTTAAAACGTTATTCGCGGCTGTGCTTCAATTGTAAAACACTTTATTTTCAATAAAATGATTTTTTGGTACATCTTTTATTCTATCTTAAGTGACTTCAAACTCTTAATTATGTTTTAATTTTACAATAAACAAAAAACACAATTAAAAAAACAGCGATTCTTTGTTTCATTTACTTTAAAACTTAATTAAAAATTAGTAAAAAAATGCTGTTAATACACTCAAAAGTAAATACAGGTGTAAAATGACCTCTGGACAGTTTAAAGTAACGTTTTTTTGGGCATCGAAACTTAAGACACTGAAACAACACTGCTGGTATTCACAGAGGGCCAAAGTACTAGTTAAACTAATATTCAATACGACAGTAGATTAAAGGAAAACCGAACGTTACATGAATTTAGCTATGATTTTTAAGGCCATGAAAGGCTAGTTGGATGTGAGCTGGTCCATCAGTGCAAGGGTTGCAGGTTCGATTCCCGCCAGAGATTCTGGTCTGTTTTTTTTTATTACAACTGGCTCAGTTAATGTAGTTAGAATTTATTTTATAATTTGTAAGTTAAATAAATAAACAGTTGATTGGAAACTATTTTACGGTGTAGCCGCAGTATGCACAAAGACTTTTGGCATGGAATTGATAAAATTTCTTAATAAACTGTAATTGAATTTTTTTAAAAACGACTGTGGCTTAGTTTCATTATTGTTTACACCTTGTTTCAAGAGAATTTTGTTGTTGTTGTTTAAAAAACAATTAGTATTTATTTATTTCTTTTGTACATTTTTCGTTTTTATTTAAACTCTTAAATGACTTTAAAATTTTTATTACGTTTTATTTTTTAAATTAACAAGAAACACAATTTATTCACTTAAAGATTTCATATTAAAAATTTATTAAAAAAAATATTGTTAAATACACTTAAACATAAATGCAGGTGTAAAAAAAAAAAAAAAAAAATACCTGTAATAATTTATGCTTACGTTTTTCTTGGCATTCGAAGAGTTACTGACTGAATCAGAACAAGAATCTGAAAATAAACAACACTGCTGGTATTGTCAGAGGGCCATTGTAGTAATAATTATTTTTTAATACGATTGACTGCATATCTACTAACTAATGATAACATTTATGTGTCTATAACACCAATAGCAATAACAATAATAAACCAATAATAAATATTTAATACTATCGTTTTAAAAAACAAGAGAATTAACAAAATATTCGTAAAATTGTCGCAAAATGCTCAATATTTAATAATTCTGAGATGGAAAAAGAGTAAAAGAGAAATATAACGACAGTATTATCAACTCAATAAATTATTGTAAACGGCAATTAAATAGAAAATCGCAGTTTCGTTTATAAAAGCGCAAAAAGGTTTAATATAAAATTAAAAAAAAAAATATTCAAAAAATAAAAATAAATAAAACATTTTAATAAAAACAGGTAAGTACGTACAGTCGGTCAAGCCAGACAATATGATGCCCTTCAGCATATTACATAAAATTTGTTTGCTAGTGTAGCTTATTTGGGACCCGTGTGTAATCATCGACAAACTGATGACATTATTTGTTGAGAGCCCACTGATTTTTCGAATTTTTGGACGCTAGTAAATAATATTGGTCACCAAAACCAGGAAACTGAGTTTAACTATCCGTTAGAAATACAATCAAATGTATACAGTATAGTCTTTCTAGCACAGTGTTATCGAACAGACTTAAAAAAACCACAACAAGGGATTTTATGGGTAAAATTAGAGGCAGTCGTAGTTTTTTGGCTGAGAATTTGTGGATATGACTGAATTTTAATAGCGAAAAATTCTAGAGTATTTGTGATATAAATATAATGGCGACTATCACCATCATATTTAGGGTTTTCGGAAAACCCATTTCAACAGGCACACGGCTAGACGGGCAGACGGACATCGTTAAACCAACTTCACTACTCATAAGGACCCATGTATATACATATGTACTTTATAGGGCCTTAGATAAATATTTTAGAAATTAAAAACGGAATAACAAACTATAAAAGATTTTTCCTCCCTATTCATGATAAAAAAAGTTCGCCGTGTTCGATCGAAATGTCATTTGAAAATTTAAGAGATGACGTAAACTTACTTAGACCCCTTTCACACTCGGCAAGTTACTTGTGCAAGTCTCTTGCGCAACTCTTGGTTTGTAGGCGTCAGCGGTAAGGTCGGGGTAAGGAAAAAAATTTGTTGTTCTCGGCAAGTAACTTGCGCAACTAACTTGCCGATTCTGAAAGGGGTCTTAAAAGTTTTTTTTTTGTGGAAATGCTATCAAATGCCGCAATTCGCTTATTTGATATGCTACGAAATTTTATTCGGTAAGAAACCTTATTTAATTACAAATGCGACGCTTTGGTCGCAGTTTTGTCTTCTGATTCTCTTTGTAATTAAAACAATTTAACAATCAAATTGAAAAAAGCCAGTTCTTTATTGCGATACTCTTTTTAAGTCAAACTATTAAACAATCAAATTAAAGTCTTTGCTATTTTGTATAATGTTTAAAATATCGCATTTATCCTTACTATTCCTTGCTTTTGCATAAATCCTGCTGCTTGCGAACATCTTAAAATTGCTGGCCGAATATCTCGCAGGGATTTTCCAAGCTTTTCTTAAATTTTACAACAAAATTCTTCCTTTTTTTTGGTTGATTTAAGCGGGTTTTGTCTTTCGCATGTTGAAAATTAGGGTTAAGTTTTGGAAAGCAATCGAAGTAAAGAAAACTCTCCCGCAAGAGAATTTGCTTGCAAGTAAGTCCTTGACAATTGCAGCAAGTAAAACAAAATTGTTGGTTTTTTTTTGACATTTCTCCTGAGTTTCGTTTATAATACGTATACACTGCTTGCAAGTAATTATGTACTTGCTTGTGGCAACGTCGGGTTATCACAAAATTCTACATTTTCGAAGAAAAAAAATTGTTGTTTAAACTATTTTGTTAATGACTAAAGTACCAAAGAAACTATATAAGCGGCTTGGCAAATATTTCAATATGTTACCTTTGCGCAAACCATTTGCGTAGTGAATTAGGGCGTAAGATTGTTTGACAACCGTTTAAAGTCTGTTTGTAGAAAAATCAAAGAATTTTTAAATTTCTTCAAATATGTTCAATTTTGGCAAACTGTTTCGCCTAGTACTCTAAGTGTAACCATTTTACATTTTTATTTAAGCACGACAAACAAAATCTTGGTTTTTAACATTAAGGTGAAAATTTTGCAGTGTCAAGAGGGAGAAGAAGGAGCCGTTTATTTATTAATAAGTTATTAAAGACGCAAACCATGTGATAATGATATGGTATTTGTCTTGTGTAATAGCCTTTTTACACTGATCAACATCTAACATCTACCATCAATTTCCCACCATTTGCGAAGATGTTAACATCTTTCCATAAGAAATACATAGGGCTAAAAAACAACATCTTTAAAAGATGTTCTTATCTCATTTTATTCCACTCTACATCTTTCGATTATTTTAGTGTCATCACTATAAAAGTGTCAATAAGTTCTATTATTATTGTGGCATCACTGACAAAATGGAAGTTGATTTGAAAGCAGCGTTACCATTTGTCAAGTTTTATATCTTAATGCAATGTTTTTTTGTTAAGTATTTTTTATATTTTTAAACAAATTGAACTTCAAATACATTTTTGAGTTTTCTTTTTAAATGTTGGCACTTTTGTGAGAAAAAAACATTTTTAATTTATTAAATTTTTTTTTTCAAATATGGTGACATTTTTGTTTGATGGCAGATGTTAGATGTGAGCAATGTAAACGAGTGTATCACATTTTCTACATCTTTGATGGTAGATGTTAGATGTTGATCAGTGTAAAAACCCTATAAGGAGAAACTTGTCTTGAATATAAGTATCACTTTTTTTGGTTTCTTTTTTAATGTTTATTGATTGTTGTAAAGTGTAAACAAGCCGTCAGAATTATCTGTTGCAACTTTGTTGAGTAGAGTAAATAATATCTATTTTTAGTAAATACTCGTATAATGGATTTAATTTTTTTTATTTCACTAGTATGTAATTAATTGTGAAAATAATCACTTTATATTTAATATTTTACTCGTATTTCTTGTCTTTCCAGTTCGACAAGATAAGACTTTAAATGGCGAAAGTAAAATAAATGAACACATTTTTAGCATGAATTAAAAATTTATTTAAAGTCTTACACAGACAAGCCCCGAGTAAACAGATTAATTGCATTATTGAAAGTAAAATTCAGCTGTCGTAATTGGGGTATATGGGTTTTGAAGAGTATGTACTTCTATTTCTGCACTTCAGATTAAATAGTTCTCTATCAACGTTAGAAGGAAAGCAAAAAAGTAGTCTGCACGTGTTTTAGAATTGCAAAGTCCCATTAAATGTTTTCGATAATGTGCGGTTATACTATCGAAAGTATTGAATGTTTTTAATAGGGTTGAATTACCGAGCCGGTAATGGAAAATCAATATTTCGGGTTTAAAATAGAATTAAAAAAGTGAGCGTGTTTTCAACAAATGGACAGACATTCGGACAGACAGATAAGCATGGCTTAAATAAATTTATTTATATATATATTTATATCTATGTATATATATCAAAGTTTTTCTTATTCGACCAGTGTTTTTTTGTAAATAAAAATTCATTTTTATTTGATTCCAATATTTCGATCATTGTCAATTTCTTTTCAGTGAATTTTTATAAACACAAAAACTTAAAACTATGTTGTTTACACATCGCCATCAAGACTTTATCTATATAAATGTATATATTCTGGGTTCTTGAGTAATTCTAAGTCAATTTAGTCCGTCTGTCCATCGGTGGAAAATACGCTCACTTTCGAGCTACGCAAAAGAAAAGAACAATATTGGTGTCAAATTGTTTCTAGTTGTCCTTAGCAGTTTGGGATTGAAATCCAACAAAATCAGTAGCATGAATATAAATGTGGAACTACCACCTTTAAAAATTGGTAATTTTGTAACAAAATCGTATAGAAATGATGGCGGAATGCACGTTTTATATAACTACAAATCATATTAAAAAGTTTCGTGATTATCGGTCCATAGTTCACAATAGGACCCATATAAAGCCTACTCTGGAAAATCTTTTAAATACAGCTTTAAGCATAGCATATGTAGTAGGGAATGCTAAGTGGATTCCAAAATCAATTATCGATTGTTCGATCGACTTTTTTCTCTTTCGGTTTTTGAAATCGATTAATCAAACCTCAAAGTCGATTTTAAAATCGACTTCAAACTCATTTCAGATTAATTTGCAAACTTATTCCTTATATCACAAAGGGGGATACAACAGCAGTTTTTTGTACAAATACTGGAGAAATTGAACTAAGATTTTTGCAGTGGGTAGACATGACTACTGATCATAATTTTCCTGCAAAAAGTGAAAATGTGTAAATTTTGAGATGGCCTTAAGAGGAATAAATGCGATATGTATGTACATTTTACATATTATTATGAATTATAATGAATTATGAATTATAATTATTGATTAATGAATATTATATACGCATGTATATGTATCTTAAGCATATATTACTTGTAATATTGATTTTTGGCCTAGATGGCTTAATATTACGTAAATAAATGAATAAATAAATAAAATTGTATTCTTGTGTAGTCAATCAGGCCTGTCACACAAATCGATTGCTTCACATAAAACGAATTCGCTTTGGATCGGAATTGATTTCTGTGACACGCCTGAATGTATGGATAGCATTTCAAAGGAATATGACAATAGTTTCTGATCGGTGGCGACTTTTTCTTTGCTTAATTACTAAATTACTATTTAGTTTAAGAAAACAAACGTTTGCATGTCATTGATGTCGCAAAGACGCAGAGATATTTTCTTGAAATTTCGTATTTGTTTTTTCACTCTGCTTATCACTAGATTTAAATATTGCTTACCCGCTGGTCTGTTTGAATATTGGCGTATTTCTACAGGAATGCCACTGTTTAATTCATCTGTTGTGTTTCTATAATATGTTGATTTTCACAAATCTGACTTTCGGTGTTCAGTGACTTTAATTTCTGAAGAATAAGAGCCCCTATGTTAAAGTTGAAAGTATACCAAGGGTACTTATAGGTAAATACATACGTAAAACTACAACTTATAACTTGGAAAACTGCATAAACATACCGCCTATACACGTATGTATGCACAAAAAAATCTCAAGTTATATTTTGCATGCTCATAATTTATCGACTTAATTAAGATTAAAATCAAAAATTGCCAAAATTTTGATAAAAATAAAACAATCGATTTTAAAAGCCCAATAATCGATTTCAGTTTAAAATCGCATACGTAAATTCGATTGCAAAAAATCGATTTTTTTTACCACAGAATTGATTTTCGATTGGAATCGAAATCTATTTACCATTCCCTAATATGTAGATATTGTGGTAAAATTTGGACCCATTAAGTTTTATATGGCCAGAAAAAACACAATGCAATTTTGTGATAATCGGTTGTCGTTAACTGTGTGGATCAAATTTTTTTTCTATTTTTCCATGCTCTAACCCCCCCATTCGGTGGGTATTGATAAAAAACGACGCGTAAATTTTTTTTAGGACAATCGGCGACGGCTAAGCCGTCCCTCACGACCCCCAAAGTTTGAGAAAAATCGTAAAGTCCGACTTGTATGACTTATATTTAGGAAAATATTAATTTTACATAAAAATCGTTTTCTAAGAAGTTGTTGTTAGTAAAGTTTCCAACAACTTTTGCCTTAACAAGTTTTCTCTTAAACTCATATTAAACAAAACCTAATTAAAATAAAAAGTAAACAGCAGCATTGATGCGAATTTTTTCTTTAGAACTGTTTTTTCTTACACACGTCAATTCAGCTTTAATATTTGTGTTTGTGTGCGTTTGCTTAAAAAAAAAAAGTCAAACGCATATCATTTGTTTCTAACGTACCACGGTTGATAAAGTTGGTGCAATTGTACTTTTTTGATACAATTCAAAGCCAAAAAGTACGGTGGTACCCCCGTGACTCATTTGGTACTTTTTCCAAATTTTTCAAACCTACTGTTATTTGATATAAAATGGAAACTCGTATTTACTGTCCAATGAATATAAACGGATTTCAGTGTTTGGTGCAAATGGTTTTGCCAAAGTGCAAATGCAAAATTTCGTAGCGTTTTATGAAATCTTAAGGAAACTCTGTGTTGTTGTTGGATCAAACAAAACAGCTATGATGTTTTGCATTTGCTCTTTGCAAGACCATTTGCACCAAACACCAAACTTCGCTATTGTGAATAGATTTTTGCACTTGATCATTGGACGATTGCATATGCCACATTCTAAATCAAGTATCAGCGGCAGCATATAAGCCTTCATGCCAAAATATTATAAAAACAAAGGAACGAAATAGACCGTATGTACCAATGGTTTCAAGTGTAACCGAAACAAAAGTCTTTTTCTTTTATAAAAATAAATTATTTATTACTATTGGGACCAAAAAAGTACGATTTTAGAAGTTCGTAAGTACGATATTGGTTTTCTCATTTATCATCCCTGTAACATACCTGGACGCTTTTTTTATTCTTTAAGGGGGCTCTCATATAAAATTGTCAACACAGACTAGAAATATATTGAAGAAAAGCCCCAGAACTGCCAAGGAATCGACCCTAGGGGGATTAAATATATGACGGACCTTCATTAGTTTTTTGTGCTTAACATTTTCTTAAAACATACTTGATTTATATCTCCACCCTTTAGGGGGGCTCCCATACAAATACTAAACCTTTTTTGAGTTACGCTGTGCAACCTCCTCCGTTTTCGAAATTTTGAAAACAAGAGCTAACCTAAAAAACGGTTAGCACCACTGAATTCAGCGTAGCCGAATTATGATAAAACGCCAGGTGCCCGGCTGGTTGGTTTTTTTTTTAAATACATAATAAAAATGTTTTTCAACAAAACTAATTCATAGAAAATGTGTTTCTTTAATAAATTAAAAATTAGATTTTTTAGTGGCTTATTCGATATTTTCAGTTTATTTTGTTTAATAGGAGATAAAGAAAAACTTGTTAACAAATTTTCTACAAAATTAATATTTTTTAAATTATTAAACATAAAAGTCAGATTTCATGTAAAATTTTAATTTTTCTCAAACTTTGGTAGGCTTAAGGGACGGCTTAGCCTTCGCCGATCGTCCTAAAAAATTTTTTGGAGTTGTTTTTTTTATCAATACCCACTAAATTGGCGAATGAGACCTAAATAAATCCATCTTTTGATTTAACGTTCACCCTAATGTAGATATTGTGGTAAAATTTGGTCCCATTAAGTTTTATATGGCCAGAAAAAATCCAATGCAATTTTGTGATAATCGGTCCAAAATTTACCACCTGCCTTCTGAAAAACATGTTAAAACGTAAAAAACGCTAAAACAAATTTCATTTTGAAATTCTGTCTAATTTAGAGTTTTGTGATGGTTGATAGCTAATTAACCATGGGTCTAAAAAAATTCCCCTCCTGCAAAAAATTTTAGTACGGCTTAAACTGCAACGAATTATATTATTTTGCTTATTAAGTTCACATTAAGTTTTATAAGTCTAAAAATAAAAGCATCAAACTTTCTGATGATCGGCCAATAATTTTACTTATGAATGCCCAAACCACTACCAATTATAATACTGACGAAAGTTTTGATAAAGATTCGTTAATAATATATAGATCCCATATAAAGCACACTTCTAAACTATAAATGTACTAGAGGTGGAGGGTATCAAAGATTCAGCATAGTCGAATATAGCACTGGTTTTTGTTTTTGGTGTATAATAAATTTTTTTTGCTGAGATGTTTCTTAAAGAGGTTAAACTTTTAATTGGATTGTATCATTCATTCATAAATTCTGCAATCCCACTCTCATTTTGTCGGATATCTTGTATTAAGAACCTGAATGTAATTTGGAAACGTTGGCTATTGCCGTTTTCGAGATAACAAAAAACATAAACAACAGCAACAAGGAATTTATGGGTAAAACCAGGGGTAGTCGTAATTTTTTGCTCATATCTCAGCCATTTTGGGATGATCGGGCGTAATTTCAATAGAAAACAATTCCGGACTATATGTAAAATAAATATATAACTGCCTGGTACCCATCATGTCTGGCTAGGGTCTTCGAAAACCCCATTTCAACAGACACACAGCCAGATGGACAGACGGACATCGTTAAATCAACGTCGCTACTCATAAGGACCCAGATTTTTTGTCCTTTACAGGGTGTAGATAAATATTGGAGAAATTACAAACGAAATGGAAAATTTATATAAACCCTTTTACCTCCGGTGAAGAACGCGTAGTAATCGTCCAGACATGCCATTTATGTTGCAGCAATTCTTGAGTTTAATGGTAAGAGGGGTAAAAAGACTGAGGAAGGGTACTCAGTTTTGTGAGCTCTGCAATTCTGTTTTTTATACCCTCCACCACACTTAGTCGTGAAGAGGGTATATTAAGTTTGTCATTCCGTGTGAAACTTTTGTTATTATTCATCTCAGACCCCATAAAGTATATATATTCTGGGTCCTTGAGTAATTCTAAGTCGATTAAGCCATGTCAGTCTGTCTGTCCGTCTGTTGAAAACACGCTTACTTTCGAACAACTCAAAAGAAATAAACAAACTTGGTGCCAAATTGCTTGTAGTTATCCTAAGCAGTATGGGATTGAAATCCAGCAAAATCGGTTCAGTAGGACCAGAGCTATGAATCAAAATGTGGAACCACCACCTAAAAAAATTGATAATTTTGTTACAAATAATAACATAAATGCTGGAACAACGCACGGTATGAGATAAGATTTTGCAAAAATTTGTTTTATTTGACTGAAAATCACGCTGGTAAATTTCGTGATGATCCGTCCATAATTTACCCTAAGCCCCATATAAACAATACTCCCGGAAAACAGTTTAGTACGACTAAAACCGTAAAAAATAACGCTAGCATAACAAAAGTTGGTACGTCACAGTTTTTTAGGACTAGAAATTACACTGTGAAATTTTGTGACGATCGGTCCATAATTTACCTTAGGCCCCATATAAACCGTACTACCGGAAACAGTTTAGTATGCCTAAAACCGTAAAAAATAATGCAATCAAAACAAATTTTGGCTCGTCACAGTTTTATAGGACTGTAAATGATACTGTGAAATTTCGTGAAGATCGGTGCATAATTTACCCTAGGCCCCATAGAAACCCTACTCCCGGAAAACAGTTGAGTACACCTAAAACCATAATTAATAAGCTAGCATAACAGAAATTGGTACGTCAAAGTTTTAAAGGACTAGCAATGACGCTGTGAAATTTCGTGATGATCGGTCCATAATTTACCCTAGGCCCCATATAAACCCTACTACCGGAAAACAGTTTAGTCGCCTAAAACCATAATTAATAACAAATCGTCACGGTCACGGCACAGCCGAATATAGCACTCTAACTTGTTTTTTTTGTTATTCTCCCACTTTTTAACTTGAAGTTGGCTGCAGGTGTATTTGTATTTATATACAAAATATAAAAAGAACAAGATACAAAATAATAACTTTTACATGAATCTTAACCTCATAATATAATTTCGTTCTAGCTGGTTTATAATTGCTAATGGGTAACAAATAGGGTACACTGAGAAAAACACCATTTTATTTAAAGTACCTCATACCATGTTCACACGGACAGCAATATTCGTGTTTCGCTCTCTTATTCCTGTTTATCGCCCCAAACATGATTGAAACTACTTGTTTCCCCTTACAAAATTTTGAGAGCGAAACAGGTCGTTTCATTTTGAAACAGGCTGCGAAACAGGAAAAATGTACTATCATCTCCAATTTTGATAACAGTTATCGTTAGTTTATCTGAACTAGCTCTCAAAAAAAATCAAAACAAAGAAAAAAACAAAATAAAAATTGATGTTTAATAAAATAAAGTGATAATAATAACATAATAATATTAATAAAACTATTAAATAATATATTTTTAACTTTTATTTACTTTTTTATCTATTTAAAAAAGAATCACACTAACAAAACAAAAAAAATATCAAAATGAAACAAGAACGAATCGTATGAACAGCATGTTTGGCAATCTTGTTTCAGAGAGCGAAACCAGTGGTTTATATCGTCGTATGAACATAGCATCAGTCTATAGGTTCTTATTAGGGATGGGCGAATTGAAAATATATATCGATATATATCGAATCGATATTTTTTTAAGAGTATCGATATTTATTATTTCGAAAACATCGATACATCGATATATCAAACGTATTGTGCTGAAACTATTTCCAAATTAAAAAATTTTAATACATATACATATATGCACAAACCTTACTATTCCCAATGTGCACAAAAACGGATGCGGATCCGTTACGGACCCGTTCCGGATCCGTAAAAAAGTTAGAAACGGAATCAGTGTAATCGCGATTTGACTGATCCGTTTCTGACCCGTTTCGGATCCGCAAAAAAGTTAAAAACGGAAAATAATTTAAAAATTTACCCAGTTCAATGCATAATCATTCATGCTAATTAATCTAAAAATTAATGATTCCTTTGCAGTTCTGGTAGGTCATAAGTTTTTAAATAGTTTAAAATATAAAAAATATTTTTGTTTGATTCAGGTGCATTCCAAAGGAAGTTTGTGAACGAACCAATTTCGGTAGTGGAGGAAGTTGGAAAAAAATTCTTCCACTACGCACATGACCGAGTTCAAAAACAACAAAAATAAATGATCAGCCTTACCCACGATGTCGAGTGAAGGACATAAGCGAATGAAACCCAGTCACTCACTTTGTAATTGATTTTGTAAATTGAAAAATTACAAAGTGAGTGACAGGCTTTCGTGCGCTTATGTTTTCTTTCAAAATCGTGGGTTAGGCCATTAATTTATTTTTTTGTAAACAAACTTTTTTTAATATTCTATTGGCCATTTTCTCAATGTATCGACAGACTGCCTGTTACTTAATGTCAACATAAATTTATTGGACCGATAAACTGTCCGTTAATGATTTTGGGTTTCTCAATATACCGACAAAAACAAAGTTTTCAGCTGGCAACGCGACTCAAAATACATGTAAAAGTTGGGAGTCAGCTGATTGAATTTATTTGTACGGCAAATAAAAGGAAAATAAATAATTGGCAGATGAGTGCCGGTTAGCTTTGCGATAAAATCGAAGCAAATGAGACATTGAGAAAACCAAATTTCTTTAATGTGCAGTTTTTCGTTGGGAAAAAAGATAATCGCCTAATGAGAAAATGGCCATATGAATTGTTTTTTATGTTTTTAATGTATTTTACTTTTATATGTTAATTTTAAATGGACTGACTGAATTGTTTTTACTTTACTATCAAATGACTGTGAATTTAATAATAATAATAAAAAAAAATTAAAACAAAAAATTCATCACAATATTAAATCTTTTTTATTAAAAACACGCAGTGGATTCCGTTTTATTAAAATACACAGGTCCGCAACGGATCCTAATATGATGTCCGTAACGAGTCCGTAACGGATCCAAAAAACGGACATAAAATCCGTTTTTGGATCCGTTTTTTTTTAAAGAATTTCTCCCGCTTGCGGATCCAAAACTGATCCGTAACGGATTCCGCTACGGATCCGCTTATTGAAAACAAACGGGTCCGTAACGGATCCCAATATGATGTCCGTAACGAGTCCGTAACGTATCCAAAAAACGGACATAAAATCCGTTTTTGAATCCGTTTTTTCGAGAGGAATTTCTTCCGCTTGCGGATCCGTAACGGATCAGTAACGGATTCCGTTACGGATAGAAAATACGAAGATGCGGATCCGTTACGGATCCGAAACGGATCCGTTTGGCACACTGGGTTATTCCAAATATACATAGGCACATAAATTATTCCAAAACTGCATAAAATAAATCTTTTTAAGTTCGTTAGACTTTTCTGATTCAATTAGAAATCTGCAATGTGAAAACTCCGCTTTTTTCTTAATTCTACTTCTTATAAATGCGAATCATTTTAGATCTTCATATAAGTTTAAAAAAAATATATTGTGCATGCAGTGATATCAATTCTTAAAAAAAATATCGACCCCTCTGCGCGAAATTAAAACAAATTTTACAGGAGAGCCATTTTTTTACCTTTCTCTGCTTTCGCTTGCAATATCAAAATGAAATTATAAATAAAATTTTTGGAGCAACGAAGTGGAATTCGCCTACAATATTACATCAGGTGACGTATCTTTGAATGTAGAACAAGATTGCATCGAAAACTCAATTTCAAAAATATTGGCATATGGGCATTTCCGTCAAAAGGTCCACCGTGACCGAAAATTAAAAAGTTATTTTAATCTGATTATTTTACGATATTGTTATAGAGAAATATTTAGATTTTACTAATTTTATTATTTTACCCAAAAATTTGTTCATTTAGATGAACAATCAGACTGTAGTGCAAACGTAATTTCTTATATGTAAGAATGTGTTATTGTATGTTTTCTTTAATATTATCTTCCTTAAATGAGGTGATATTTGATAAAAATTATTCCAAAAAAATTTTCTTACATGGTCTGTAATCTAAGGAAGAGTTCAAGAGAGAAATATGTCATTCGGATTAACGGTATGACATATTAACGGTATGATAAATTTCAAGTGTTTTTATCAATAATAAAAACTGGGAATTAAGCACGAATAACAAAATCTTTTGAAAGTAAATTTTTATTTTAATTTCATCATTATTCAGTTAAATTATTACGGAAAAAATTTCACGTACGAAATGTCACGTATCGACCCAGATTTTGGCTTAAAAAAAAAAAATACAGATGATTTTGGAATCAAACCAAAGACATTTTAATGATACATTGCTACGTAAAATTCTGAAAGTAGTTCGACTAAAAAATTGTGCCAGGTTTCGCTGAATTACGCCTTTTTATACATGGCCACAAAAGCTACTTCTATTTTTTTCACGTTCGAACCGCTACTTCTTTTGCCATTATCATTGACCTAGAATCGCGCCCTCAATAAACTTTAGCAAAGATAACAGTGCTCTCTTAGTGCTATAATTTAAGGGTTACGAGAACGTTAAAATATTTGTTGCTTAAAATGTTATTGCATTTTTGATGCGTACGACTGTCAAGTTCAACACTTTGGATTTACCCATATACGTTAATTTCGCGCAAAAGGATCGTTATTGTTGGAAAAACGGCTAAAATTTTGAGTTTTTAATAAAGACTGACTTTAAAAAATATCGAATTCGATAGTCGTATTTCAATATCGATATATCGGTATTTTAAATATCGGCGATATATATCGATTATATTTTTTTAAATATCGATATTTTGTTATACCGATATTTTTCCATTTCTAGTTCTTATGGGGGGCACAAAAAAAATTTAAAAGTTAAAATTTTTTATGAATGTTATTTTTGTCAAGCTAATAAGGCCTTCAATGTAAATAAAATTCAATTTTTTATTACAATATTTTGTTCCCGACGTTTTAAAATTTTTGTTTTTAATGTAAAATTCTTAAATTTAAATATAGCTGCGTTCGTTTACCCCAAAAGTTGTACAAATTTGTGCAAATTTGTACTGGATTTAACTGAAATGCGTTCGCGTACACAAATTTTCATATTACTCACCTACTGGATTTTACTGGGATTTTACTGGAAAAGTAAACGAACGCACATAATGTTGACTTTATTTTATAATGACAAACTTTATATTTTAATTATGTATTTATAAAGTAATCACTTTTAAAATTGTATTAAAAGTGAATCCATTTAATTTAAAATTTTTAAACTTTAAAAAATAAAAATAAAACGTTTATTTTCAAAGTGTTAACATTAAAATGTAAAGTGATCAATTTGCAGAAAAGTGTTAACGTTTACATTAAAAGTGTTCACTTGATAAGTCAAAGTGTCACTTTCTAATTTAAAGTGTTACTTTCTAATTTAAAGTGTTCACTTTAATAGTGTACATTTTGTATTAAAAGTGTTAACTTTTAAACTCAAAGTGTTTTTGTTGGAACTAAACGTGAACACTTTAAAACGCAATGTAAAAATTTTTATTTTCAAAGTGCTTAAGTTTATTTGAAAAGTTCGACTTTAAATTGTACCGTTAGCGGTATACACTTTTGAAAATTTGTTTTTAAATACTGTGGTTTAGGGTATTATATGGTCGGGCTTGACCGACTATACTTTACTTTTTATCCTTTAAATTCAAAATTTTTGTCGTTCAAAAATTTTTTTACATTATTTAAACAAATTTGATGAAATATTAATCAGGTATTAAAAAGTATGTTAACCCTCTAATGCTTAAGTCCGCCTCTAGGCGGGGTAGCATAAAACCGTTATAAAATTTTTATTTGTGACAATATTTCATTAATAAATAATTCTAGATGGGAATCAAGGCTTATTTTATCACAACCTTTTCATTCTTTGGCAACACTCTCACGAGTTTAGCAAAAAATACATTGTCATCTTGAATTTGAGCGAAAACGGTCATTTTTAATTCTTTGTGAAAAAAGTTAACATTGTGCATCGGAAAAATTATACTTCAAAGCTTTAGATCGAGCCGAAAAAATTACTGGTGCGTATCTAAACGTTCAATTGAAATGTATATTAAGTTTTCATTTTGAAAAATATAATCGCTGCTGGATATGGATGTTTTTACTGAGCCCGTCTGGAGGCGGGCTTGGACATTAGCATAGATTAGCCGGGATGTTAATGAAAAACGTATCTTAAAATTTTACAATAATGCCCAACTCCGCCTCAAGGCGGACTTTACAGTTTGACCCCTTACAGGTCAGCGAGTACTCAAAGGAAAAAACTGAAGTCAGATTCATGTTTCTCACCCTAAAATTATCTAAGTATGATTTTTTTAAGGCAAACAAAAAATGTGGCATTAGAGGGTTAAAGTTTGCAAAGTTCTTGTGAAGTCCAATCTCCAAACATTTACGTCAATACAAAAATCTCGAAAATTCATACTCAGATATAATCAAGTCGTCGCAATTAAAAAAAAATTTATGTGTGCAATAAATCTATGGAAACGCCACTGAACAAAAGATTAGTTAACACTATTAGAGTTAATCACTGTACTAAATTAGAGTATTTATTTTTAATTGACACACTGAACGGAAATGTAGAGATTGTGGTTTTTCATTAAAAGGAAATTGACAATTAATTTAATTACTTAGTGTTATAGAAAAAATATGTAAATTGAACGTTGGAAAAAGCGAGTAAGAAAGTATAGTCAATCAAGGGCAGCCATATGAGACAAAGACACACAAATTTTTGAGAACGTACCCTATCCTGACCCAATGGCAGTCACGGACCCACCAATATAAAATTATGTTTTGAGGTTATGATTTATATAAGAGCTATTTTCTTTAAATATTATCTAGATATCAATGTATCTATGAAATGTTTTCCCTATTTGACTAGGGACGGAAATTATATGGACTGACTATTACAAAGTTTTGCCATGACATTGTATATGCTACAAATAACAAGTAAGAGTGCTATATTCGGCTGTGCCGAATCTTATATACCCTTCACAATTTTGCGAGCAGAATACAGAGCAACTAGACAAAAACTAAATAAAACTGGTAAATATTTTTTTAAAATAAGAGACAACCGGTTTTGAACTTCGCTTTTCATAAGGGCCCAGAATATATATACTTTATACGGTGTAGGATCAATATTGTAGAAATTACCTTCGGTGAAGGGTATAAAAAGAGTAATTTTCGGGAATTCAGGGGTCTAATCACAGCATTCGATACTATCGTATCGAATAATCTATTGAATTTTTTTGCATACGATAGACACTGGCGTATCGAATGAAAACTCGATAAATGTAATGTCAAGTTACTCGATGTCGAATGCTATTATTTCAAATTCAATACATTTCATTCGATATAGAGTTCAAGATACCAAAATAACTAATTTCGATGAATTTTGCTCGATATCGTATGCGGTGATTAGACCCCAGTATTTCGGTTATAACTCATACAAATTTCCGACATTTTGGTATATAAGTCATATACATAGGACATATGGCAGCCCTAAAATTTAGGTTTTTATAAAAATTTTGATGTTTTTTAGCCCATTTTTTGAGTATTTTGCTCATAAATTACCCATTATCTAACCGATTTGATATTTTCATATACCGACGTGTTAAGGAAGAATTTTACCATTTACTTAAGTTATATTTATATATAAACATTTATATATACTTGTATACATATATAAAAAAGAGTAATTTTTGTGGATTAAGTATTTCGGTTATAACTCTGCCATTTTTTAACCGATATGGCAGATTTATATACCGACGTGTTGAAGAAGAAATTTACCATTTACTTTAGTTATAAAGCTTGGCCGCGGGGAGATCTATGGTTCCCGAAAGTGGGTATTCAATTTTTGTCATAACTTTTTTGTATCTGAACCGATTTTCCCGAGTTTTTTATAAAATATGTTCTACTAAAAATCCGATATTTTGATATATAAGTCATATCCATAGGACATATGGCAGCCCTTAAATTTAGGTTTTTATAAAAATTATAATTTTTTTTGTACGGGAGGTACCACGCCCACTTCTCCAATCCCGCCCACATTTTGCAGGATGGTGTGTATTGGCAACCTAAATGTGTGTACCTAATTTGGAAACTTTGGCTCTTGCCGATCTCAAGATATACAGAAATAAAAACATACAACAACAAGGGATTTTTGGAAAACTTTAGAGGTAGTCGTGGTTTTTTGCTCATATCTCCGTCATTTTTGGACCGATCTGGCTGAATTTCAATAGCAAACTTAAACGGAGTATATGTGACATAAATATACATCAACCTAGTCCACATCATTTCTGGGGTTTTCGGAAAACCCATTTCAACATACAGACGGACAGACGGACAGGCGGACAACCGGATTTGAACTTCGCTTTTCATAAGGACCCAGAATATATATACTTTATAGGGTGTTGGATCAATATTGTGGAACATACAAACGGAATGACAAAGTTATATATACCCTCTTACCTTCGGTGAAGAGTATAAAAAGTAAGTGCTGGTTCACACAGGTCAAGTTTGACTCTTCAAGTCTTGAGCTTTTAGGAGACAGGGGTAAAGAGAATGGAAAGGGGTACATACTTGACCGTACCAGTCAGTTTTGTATTTTTCTTTTGTTTTTTCATCCGTAATATAATAAAAAGCTACAAAGTTGAAGGAAAAGAAAACAAAAATTAATTTTGTGCATGAACGTGAACGCAAGTTCAAAAGAAAATTTAAATAAAACTGTTCAAGTAAACTTGACCTGTGTGAACCAGCACTAATATCAATGTTATATTAACCAACATTTATAAGAAAGTAATAAATTTTTTGGAGTAGTATATCGGGCATTATTTGGTGAAGCGGTCAACCCAATAAAAAAATTTTGTTGGAACTCCTTTATTTTTGGCATAACTTTACTTATATAGTGTGCAAAATATGGTTACATAGGTATTTGTTGAGTTTCGGGGTGGAAAGGTGTTGCTGTTTAAAAAAAATGTTTTTTTTTTTAAATTATTTTTTCAAACTAAAAACTAGCACAGTGCAACACGAAAAAAATAACCACATAGGGACACCACTAAGTAAAAAAATACCAAAAAAAAAAGACCCGTGTCTCCCAGTTTTGCCCAAAGTCATGCACTTTTTTTATGGGCCCCCAAAGATTTTGGGCCTCGGTGTCATTGTTGCATAAAATGATCATTTTCTCAGGCTCATATCTACAACAAACAAAGTTGTAGCGCTTGCCATAAAGAACAAAAATGGTGAACATCTTTAAAATCAAAATCGCTTAAAAAAATTCGATTTGTTTACCTT
The DNA here is from genome assembly GCA_930367215.1 of Pollenia angustigena. NCBI lineage: Eukaryota > Metazoa > Arthropoda > Insecta > Diptera > Polleniidae > Pollenia > Pollenia angustigena. The sequence continues at coordinate 232,409,001 of OV884060.1, forward strand.
TTTCCCCTTGTTTAGGTCCACAGATGGCAAACGGGTCAAAAATCAAGGAAACAATCAAACGGGTCAAAAATCAAGGAAACAGTCAACTACAAAAATGTACCTTAGATCCCAATTGACAACTTTCTATTACTTCCTAGGAATGATTCTTAATACCGTTTAGGAAGCGCTTAGGCAGCCGCAAAAGAGAAAAATTTCCCGAAAATGTTTTAATTTTATTTGTTTTTTCTTTACTTCAACATTGAGATAATATGCTATCTATAACCATAACGGACACCACTATTTGATAAAAGATCAACAAATAAAAGACCAGTGTCTCCCAGTTTTGCCCAAAGTCATGCACTTTTTTTATGGGCCCCCAAAGGTTCGGGGCCTCGGTGTCATTTTTGCAAAAAAGTGATCCTTTTCTCAGGCTTATATCTTGCAACCGTTCGGAATTTTGATTTATCCTCTGAGACAAAGTTGTAGCTCTTGCCATAAAGAACCAAAATTGTGAACATAAAAAAACTTAATCTTCAAGATCAAAATCGCAAACAACTTTAAAACATTCGATTTTTTTACCTTTTTTCCCCTGTTCAGGTCCATAGGTAGCAAACCGCTTTTTCTAACATCGACCTAATTTTTTAATTTTCTTTTTTCCAAAATAAGCCTACGGCATACCAATTGTATTGTAAAACTTTTATTATGTGTTCCTTATAAGGAAATCCATAAAAAATTTTTTTATTGGGTGGTCCGCTTCAAAAATAATGCCCCATTTGTATAAAGGATATGACCAAATAAAGACCGAGTTCAATCAAATTGAGTAGGGCGCTTTTGTTTGCAATAAAAATAATATAAAACAATTAATAATTTATGGATAATGGGTACAAAGCCTCTATTCCGGAAAGAAGTTTGTATGGGGGCTATGAGAAATAACGGACCGATTTTCAATATAGACTTCGTCATAATCACAATTACAGCGCATGTATTATATTTAATCAAATTATGTGCACATGGATAGATAACCAGACAGATATCGTAAGATCGATTCAGAATGAGATTCTGGGTTAATCAGTTGACCAATATTTCTATTACACATATCAGTACAAACCCATAGTACTCTCCCCATTTATGATGGTGTAGTGTAGGACATACATAAATATAAATTTATACTTACATAACATTAAAATCGTTAACATATAAAAGACTGAAAATTAATAACGGCTTATAAACCATTTCACCAAATTTATATACATATAATTTTTACTTTTTTACACACATATTTGTTTAACTTTTGGATTCAATATAAATTTAGTCCTTCACAAATCACTTATCAAAAAGTTTGTAGCAGAAATTGCAATAAAATTGGATAAGGACGCATATGGGCATTTCCGTCAAAAGGTCCACCGTGTTATAGAGAAATATTTAGATATATTAGATTTTTTTTTTATAAATTTACTCATAAATTTGTTCACTTAGATGAACAATCGGTCTGCAAAGTTGTGCAAACGTAATTTCTTATATGTGAGAATGTTAAAAGAGGTGATATTTGATAAAAATTATTCCAAAAAAATTTTCTTACATGGTCTGTAATCTAAGGAAGAGTTCAAAGAGAAATATGTTATTCGAAAAAACGGTAAATTTTTATTTTGTTTTGAACATTATTCAGTTAAATTATTACGGAAAAAATTTCACGTTCGAAATGTCACGTATCGACCCAGATTTTGGCTTAAAAAAAAGAAAAAAACAGAAGATTTTGGAATCAAACCAAGACATTTTAATGTTACATTGCTACGTAAAATTCTGAAAGTAGTTTGACTAAAAAGTTGTGCCAGGTTTCGCTGAATAACGCCTTTTTATACATGGCCAAAAAAACTATTTCTGTTTTTTTCACGTTCGAACCGCTACTTCTTTTGCCATTATCTCTGACCCAGAATCGCGCCCTGCATAAACTTTAGCATAGATAACAGTGCTTTCTTAGTGCTATAATTTAAGGGTTAAGAAAACGTGAAAATATTTTTTGCTTAAAATGTTATTGCATTTTTGATGCGTACGACTGTCACGTTTAACACTTTGGAATTGCCCATATCCATGTGTTTCTTCTTAGATAATTATATAAATGCCTTCGTTAGTATTTATAGTCTGTGTATATAAGGTCTGCTTTAAAAAAAATATTTTTTTATTGCGAAATGCATGTTTTTGCATATTTTGGTGAAAATACATATTTTTGCATACTTGGGTTTTAAATGCATATTTCGACATTTTTTTGTGTTTTTTTTTTTTAATTTCCATATTATAAAAAAGCTTTTAAAAAAATTTTTAAATGCACAAAATAACAAACACTTCAAAAAAAATTTTTTTCAAAATAAAAATAAATTCTTTGGAGCCTTGCTTTATATACAAGACTTTCCAGATTTCGACAAAAGATACTTCTATTTTAAAACGATGCATCACCTTACATGGTCAAGGCTTCCAATGGGCTTAAAATATTTTATTCAAAACTTTTGCTTGTTACTTGCTTGGCACATGGGTAAAATAGAGGAAATTAGAAGCCAATTCGATACTATTGAAATTTTTAATGAAATTTATCCCTCGATTCCCCTTCCACCGCAGCCAGTAGTAACAAGATTGTGGCCTGGCTAGATGCTTTAAAATTCTATTCAAAAAAACTCAAATCAGTACTTATTTATTCAAACAAACAAAAATTAAAATTAATTTTTAAGTTGTTCAAAGATATTTGAATAGCAATGGACTGAATTTTTTGTATTTTTGTTTTTTAGTAAAAATAAAAAACGATTTTTTATGGAAATTGTCCAAGTTTTTATTGCATATTTTTGATTTTTAAGTGCATATTTACGATTTTTTTAGTGCATGAAAATCTCATCCCTAGTTATCCGTTTTAAATGCAATAAGTTTCTTAAAATTTCGAAAATCGGTTCATAAATGGTTGAGTGTTGAAAGAAAATGTAAATAAGACAAGTAAGAGTGCTGCATATATTCGGCTATGCCAAATCTTTTATACCCTTAACCCTGGTGCGATAAGAACAGAAAATTGTATAAATAAATAACGTACACTTTTTTCGGATGTCTCGTATTGGATTTGTACTAAATTTTGTAACTTTTACTATTATTGATCTATTTTGTATTTGTATTGGAGGTGCTACGCCCACTTATCCGTTGACTCCCACTTTTTGACAAATTTTGTGTATTGACAACCCAACCAAGGCGAATTGACTAGAAGGTTGGGTAAAGTCAACATATGGTGGTTTTTTTCGGTGGTCGACTTGTCAAAGTTTTTATACAAGCTAGTTTTTTATGTAAGCAAACCTATTTTTTTTACTAGCAATATTTTTGTTAACCCGACCACAGAAGCAGTGTTGTTGTAGAATTGACCTCACCTTCTAGTCAATTCGCCTTGAACCCAGCTATGTGCAGAAAATTTGGAAAAATTTTCTCCGCCAGTTCTCCTGATATAAAGACATACATTTATCTCTTTGGTGGTCCCTATTATTACAAATTTAAAATTTTTCATTGTGTAGAAAGCACAGAAAAATAAAAAACTTCTGAAATAGTAAAGCATCGTTCACAATGACAGCAACAATTTAACTTGGTGTTCACAAAAAAGCAACTATTTTTTCGCAACCAACACATTTGCAAAAAAAAACTTTAGTTATATTTTTCTTCGAAAAATCAAAGAAAAATGTCTGAAATACTTTAGGAATAAATAAGATAGAAGAAAACACGAAAATTTTTCGCTATTGTGAACGAAGCTTGACACTTGTTATTTTTTATGTAAATTTTTTTTATGAAATAATAAAAATTAAATAAACCAAACATTTAATTTGGTTCCCTACAAATATAATATATATGTATATCTTAAGACTATTTACAATGATATATACATTTTAAATATTGGACAGCAAATGATACCGCCATGGGCACTACATCATAAGAGACGTTATTTATGGGCGTGGCAAAAATTTTAAAACGTCAGTACAACGGCCTTCAGCTACCTCACCCACGTACCTACTAAAGGCTAGATTACACTATCTCACAAGTCTTACGTATTCCATAATACTTTGTGAGATAGAAATCTAATGAGTTTTGTTGCAACTGTCAAAAAATCTAATGTTACATGACAGTTTGTGTTCACACCATCACACAAAGTATAAACACTCACACATGAAAAAAAATGCAATGATGAAGTCGTATGGGATGTCAAACTTCTTTCTTAATACAATTGTCATTTTCGTGACACATTGCATTTACACTATCAAATTTTTCATATTACTTGAGTTTTTGACATGTATTAATACAAATTACATATAATAGTGGTATCTAGCCTTAAGTATTATTGCTTTACGAAAATAAATAACAAAGTTTTAAGCATTTGGCTGAAATCTCCCACTGTAAACTGCAAGAAAGTGATTCACGTTGGTTATTCTTAAAAAAAAATGCAACTACGTCAATGATATAAAGTGTCATTTGTGAATATCTTATACATACCTACATACATACATCCATATATACAAACATACATGCAAAGTATTAATTTAATATTTGTAACCGTTAAGCGATTTAAAAAGAAACTTGTATTTTCTCAGAACTTACCAGTTGTTTCAAAAGGTAAAAAAACCAATATTAAATATGTACGAATTAAGATTCGTTTTGTGTAAAATAAATAAATATAAAAAATGTATTTAATTTTTTAACGAAAATATTAATTATTTTAATATTTACCGTAGAATATTAAGCTGTTTACGTAAGTCGCGGTACAAACAAATTAAAAGAGACACACAAATTGAATGAAGCACGTGCAAGTTGCAGTCAAAGCCGAAAATCGATTTATAGATTTTTGTAATAATAACACAAACCACTTTTAACGATTAGAAAGATTGTTTTTTAATATTTCGATCGTAAATTTTTTTTGTTCCCTCTTTTGTTTGAAGCTTTCAGAACCGCTGCTGTTGACTGCTTGCAAAATACTACGCTCAACAGCTGTTTGAATAAATATTTGCACCACACAGCTCAGTTTAAAAATAGCAACTCGCAGTAGCAGCAGCAAAAGTACCAGCATTCGAACCGATGATTGCTTCACGTAAGTACTTTAAACTCAAGAGATTTTTGTCACTTGTAATGACATAAAACATCCCCCAACACACAAATCCACACTATCTCATGCACACACGTACGTGGTTACACTATACAACAATTTACAATTTTGACTAATTGTAGGTTCAATTGAAAAAAGCGTAATTACGTCATGTCTGACTGTTTAACAGATTTCCTGTTTGTTTGTCCGTCTGTCTGACTGCCGCCCGTCTGTCTGCTTGACTGTAAATCGGTTTAACTGCACAAAACATGTATGTATGTATGTTATCTTGTATTTTCATTTGTATTCGCATAATTATGTATGTGTGTATGTGCTCGGATAATCATAATTTAAGGCTCATTGACTGTTAAAGCTCTGCTGCCAGTGTTTATAAAATTTTGTGTGTTGATTCATTTGATTTGACTTGATTTGTGTCGAGTCGGTTGGATTATTGTTACAGAAAGCAATCGGGGCTTAGTTTCAGTCGCTTTATTAAATAAACAGCTTCTAAATCACATTAAATTGAATAATTGCTACACTTAAGGTGAATTAAAATCACATCACATTGAATTTTGAACTTCTAAAACAAACTAAATTACAACAGCACAAAAACATGCACTACAATTTCTAATTTCAAAACAATTTCAAGAACTCATTTACTTTTGAAAGATTTTTGTATTTGTATTTACTAAATACTTTAATTTCACGGATAATTTAAGTTGTGCTCATGGAAACGTTTCGAAGACGACTGAGATTTTGCAAACAGCATAACAAGTATTTTATCCTTTTATATTAAAGCAGCTTCTATCTATTAAGCACAAATTTTGGCGCCATCTTTAGTTTTCCTTCTTCGTGTGAGTGGTCCATTCATTTAAAATGTGTCTAAATAGTTTATGTAAAATACACAAAAACATGTCGTAGTCAAAATGAAGAAGAACTTTTGCAAGCAATTAACCTAAAGTTCAGCCCCCTTCGTTTCTCGTTTGGTATCCTTAAATCTGTTCAGTTTATTTATACTCACATTAAGGGATGTTTAACAAAGTTGCCATGTTTTCTTTCGCTTAGAAGTGAGTTTGTAGTCAAATTTATCTAATGTTGTTTAAGTAGAAGTATTTTTATCATTCGTGTTATACGTGGGACAATTTGTAATTTATGTTTGAAACTCTTAGCTCTCTAATTTTGACCTTGAATTTATCTCCATAGGGACAAACTAACATAAACCTACCCTTCATTTCATTTTAAAAACAATACTTTGTTTTCATAAAGGGCAATACTAAATTACATAGGACGAACTTATATTATTATTTGTTTAGTATAACAATCCTTTCACTGCGCAAGTACAAACAAACGAACAAATGTTTTTTTTACTCATATTATCAAAATGTAAATGATTAAAAGAAAAGATAATAAAAGTTAAAGTAATAGTTTTATAAACTATTGATTTGATAAGAAGATTCTTACTAAAACTTTCATATGTAACTTACCTCACGTAAGGGTTACGATTGAATTTTTGATTCTAATTATGCTATTTTTGAACATTGCCGTCGTATACTGAGTTTACTGTCACAATCAGGGCTGTCGGATATGGCGGTGGGATTTTCCATTTGGCGACTTGGTTATTTTTACCACAGAATACTAACAGAACTGTCGCGAAACGGAAGATTTTGCGTTTTTTTTTGTCTCATTCTAAGAAAGCTGCCCTGTTGCTTTTCTCTTTTCATCATCTTCTATGCCCCCATACAATGAACACAAATTTATTTAGTTAAGATTTATTTGCAAACCTGTTGTAAAAATTAACTCTTAAGTTCACCACAACACGAGTAAATAATATTTAAGTAAGTAAAAAACATTATATAACAAAACAATATTACTAAATACATATTTTTTGCACAAAAAACCACGTTTGTTGAAATAATGCATTTGTTTAACGTGGTTTGTGTTTTGTTATTTTTGTTCTGTACCCATGTTCTGTAACTTTAGTGAGAACTTCTTGCATCGAAAAGATGTGAAACAAAATATTCCATCGTTTCTCGAAAAGTGAGAAAAGTGTGTGTCTGTAACTCATGTCGAAAACTATCAAAAGAGATAACGTCGTTACGTTATAAATGTCATAATATTGCACTCGAAGCCGATGTGACATTGCAGACGTTCAGAACGCCAGTAACACATATCGTTGACGGCGACCAAAATTTACTTAAATTGAAAATTTTTCAACGTCGGCGGCGAAAACACAACCGTCGGCAATGCCAAATTGTGTAAAGAGCGACTTTAATGTTTGTTGTTTGCAAATGAGCTTTGAAGACATTCGTATATTTTATAAAAATGTTAAAAGCAAAAAAATAAAACCATGAAAAATGTGCCAAGAATAAAATATTATTATTATTATTCTTTGCATTTTGCTTTTTTAATTGTATTTTAGTGTTAAAATTTTATTTTATTTAATTTAAAGCGGGAACTTTTCTCACCAAAATGTTGCAGACACACTTTTTCTGTAAATTGGCTAGTTATTTCCTTACGTGACAGCTTGTACTCGCCAAAAAAAGTTACAGACACAGTTAAGTAAGAAAAACAGCTGTTTGTTTCAATTTATGGCATTTTTGTTTCTTTTCACACATTTCAATTGAAAACTTTCTCGACGCGAGAGTTAAGGAACATGCGCACTGATTTGTATTTTGTATTTTTTCTCAGTTTTTGGCGCTTTTTGACTGAAATATTATACTAGTTTTTTTTTTGTATACAAAATTTAATTAAAAAAAAATGTTACAAAAACTGAACAAAATTGACGTTTGGCGATTTCTTACATCCGGTTTAGTGATGGAGCTCAAAAATAACCGACAGCCCTGGTCACAATATGTAAAAATAATACGGAATTTTGTTTAAGCCTAAAATCCTGCAATATATTTTATTTTAATTTAATACACACATCTTGGCGTGAGAGTAAAATAGTTTTCTACATGCAGGCAAATAATTTTACGTGCAAAATACGCTTTTTATTTTGTGTACTCAGAAATAAATGATGGTTAAATAATATTTTGCTATTTTGTTTCATATACATATGTTTACATATTTATTTACTTTTCTTACTTGAACATTTCAAAGTATGTATGTATTAAGAAGTAATATCATTTACTACAGATGAAATGGGAATAATTTGTTTGTCATTCCGTTTGTTATTTTTACCATATTGATCTTAGAGCCTATAGAGCATTTGTTTATTCTGGATTCTTATAAGAAACGAAGATGATTTAACGATGTCCGTTTGGTAGAGTGCATGTTAAAATGGGTTTTCCAAAGACCCCAGATATAGGATGAGTTCCAAGACGTACGTTGCAAAGCAACTCGCTTTTAAATGCGTTCTTAAATGCAACTGAATACAATTTTAAAATACATATAATCTACCCCAAAGTGCACCAAAAAAGTAGCTAATGCGTACACAATAAGAAAACTGTGCATCGTTCATACATTTTCGACTTTGACTGCAAAGTATTATGATGTTTTGAAACTCAGCACAAATCGACCTCTTATCTTAGCTCGCTAAGAAATTTTTGCTCCTGCAATGAGGGACTTGACCATAGGGATTGCAGTTCGGTTTTAACCGCGGTTTTAAAGCCTAAAAACATAAACAGAAAACCGAGAAAAAACCTCGGTTTCAGCTTTTACTTTAACAGGATAGTTTTGCTTAAAGAAATTGCAAATTATACATAATACTCGAGCATCGTATACAAAAACTTTATACATAACAGCCTGCAAAAATTACAAGGTATTTCAATATTCTTAAAATTTAAAAAAAGTACTAAGAAGAACAAATGTTACCTTTTTAACTCTTTAGTTGACTCCTAGTTTGTATGGCACAAACTACCACCTGGGCCTGTCTGGGACCGCTAGCATTTTGTATGGAGTTTTTGTGACTAAAGAAAAAACTCAAACTAACGAACGCCTGGGCAAGGCTGGAACTACTTTTATATAAATGGAGTTTTATGAAAAATCAGTAAAGAAAGAATTTGTATGTGTTGCGTATGCTTTTTGATACGTTTCATTTTGATTTTATTTACTGCAGTACATATATAATAGGGCAGGGCCTGGCCAGGCCCAGGTGGATTCAATATGCAAAAAATTTTCATTTGGACAATTACGACGCCCATGGTGCTTACACTTTTTTCTCATTTTCTTGTAAAAAACACTTTGATTGAGGAATACATAAGCTTTCGTTCTAATATACTTAATAAATATACAAAAAACTGGAAAAAATTTAAAAATGCCTGGCTAGGCCTGGTATACACTTAAGGGCTAATAAAAGTACCTGAATTAAAAAAAAAAAAAAAATTACATACAAAAAAATATATATTGGTATGTATGAAGTTTCACTTTGATATTTTCAAAACTGAAATCCAAACCGAAACCAAAATCATTTTAAAACCGAAACCACAGTTTCCCTTATTCATGGTTTTTTGCAAACTCTTCTTGGCAAGATAGTACCCACATCGGATGAATAAGGACGTTTAAATGTTTTTCTTGCATTGCAAATGGGATTGCTTATTAAGACTACAAGTAGCCCCCGTTAAAATGGCATACCTTTAAGTCCATAATGTTTGTCGCCGTTGTAAAATCGCAAGCAATTTTAGAAAACAAATTTTTGTAAAAACAAGTAAGAGTGTTATAATCTTATATGCCGAATCTTATATACCCTTCACCATGGTGCTTTAAGAACTGAAAGTGATATAAATACCATTCTTAGCATGTTAATAACTCTATTTTGTGTCACGCTGACTTCTCCAATACTTTCCACACTTTGTGTACAAGATAAACAGAAAAAACAACAACATCAAGGTATTTCTGAGTGTTTTGTTCATATCTCAGCCATTCTTTTAGCCGATCTGGCTGAACTTCAATAGCAAACTTTTCGCGCTTGTATATGATTTAAATATACATATAACAACCTTGCACGATCATATCGATCCCTAACCGCGAAAATAACGTAAGCGACATCATTTTAAATTTTCGTCTCCTAAAATGGCATGGTCACATAAGGTACCGTTACGATTTTATAGCAAGAACAATTCTATCGTAAGCGACGAATTTCAAACAAAATTTTAATAAAAAAAAAAAAAAAACTTTCTCCTGTAAAATTTGATTTTTTGTGCTTACGTTATTTTCGCGGTTAGGACTCGCTATTAAAAGTCTTCGGAAAACACATTTAGCGGACGCGCGGATAGTCAGGCATCATTAGATCAACTTCGCTACTCATAAGGGCTCAGAGTACAAATTTATAAAAAAAAAAGACTGAATATCAATTTTATCTCGTTTTTACCTCTCAAAAAGTACTAATATTATCCAATAAGAACCCTTTATTTAAATCCTCAACATATGCAATCTGTATACCACATTTATCAAAAAGAGAAAAATTACCAGTTTTTTCCGATTTTCTTCTTAAAAAGTTCCGTATTTTTGAATCTGGGCCATATGCTATCCGTCAATCAAATTTCATATTAATCCATTAAGCGGGTTTCGCATAATTAAACCACAAACTAACAAACATCTAAACATTCAAATTTATTCGAAACTAAATTTTTCAAGAGTTCGCTTTAAATCAAAAGATAACACTGGGGAACAGTCATTTTGCGGTATAGAACTTATTGCAAATTTTTACTATTTTGAGGTCGCTGACTTGAAATCCAATCACCATTTCTCTCTCTCAGCTCGACTTTTCGAAATATACCGTTATGACTTAAACAAAGGCACTTCCGCTACTTGAATTCGAATAACTTGAAACCCGTTCACCATATTCAGTAAAAAAATAACAAAATTTGTCAACGATATGATCTTTATGCCGTGCTTACATTGGTTTTTAATTTTCCCTGTTGATTTACGCTGGATTTCCACGTAGCAATTTTTATTGCTAATTACAAGCAAAAACGTCGGCAGAACAATGGAGCAATAATTGCCGATTATCAGGGAAACCATAAATATGCAATTGCATGTTTTTCCTTGTGCGACCAATGAAGGCACACACAATATATTTATCCGTTTTAGACCTTTTTATGAATTTTGGCATGGATTTGTTAGTGCATATTTTAACGTTTGCAGCATTTTTATGCATAATTTAGTTAAACGAGCATTTTTGCAGCATTTTGTAAGTTTATAGCGCATATTTTGCCTTTTAAAGGCATATTTTGGTACATGTAAAATTTTTTTAGAAGCCTACAAGAGCTTTCACAGCAAATACATTTTTTTCGAAATTGTAGTTTACAGATGGCTTTTCTGTTTAAAATATCTATGTATCTGTATACTCAACGTGTTGCGTCAGTTTCGCCATCTACATTTTATTTTTACTCTAAAATTTTAAGACAAAGCATGTTATCATTAAATATAAATGTTATGCGATGTGCATAATACATAGAAATCTAGACCAATCTTTAAGTATACCGATCGACTCAGTATCACTTTTTAAAGTGTTCTAACGATGTCCATCCGTCCGTCTGGCTGGCTGTCTGTCCATGTTTGAATTTTTTAGATAATTTGATCAAATATGGACGAATTCTATAATTTTACATATTCCCCATAAAAACTTTTTTCCAAATTAGACTCTGTGTCTGTAAACCATCTAATTATGTAGGCATTTAAATTAAATTCGCCCCAAAAATATTTTACTGTAACATAAATTGGTTCGCATTTGCCCAAAGGTCCCATCCTTAAATATATTTAACTTCCTTTTAAATGTGAACATTAATTAACAATTTAGGCAAAAAAGCATATGGATGTTGATATCTAGATTATATTCGGAGCAAACATCTATTATATGAATTTTTAACTAATATGGGCTTAAGCGATAATATTTTAGGTTTTTTTTAAATTTTGTTATTAAATTGTTGAATATTTTGTCTTCAAATGACCAATTTTTATTTTTTTATGGCATATATTCAACAATTTTTAGGGCATATTTTAGAGCATATTTCTGGTTTCCCTGCTGATTATATTGCTGGAGAACACTTGAAATTGCTTTGCCATAAATTTGCAATTTTCACCGCGAGTAGTTGTATACAGTTTTGTGGCTGTATTTATAACAAATGTTTTATGTTGTGCTTTAAAGTGATTAAAATAAGTAAAATTTAAAAAAAAAAAAAATTTTGTTTTTTAAAAATTCATTAAAAACAAAAATGCGACTAAAATCACAGTTTTGGTTTAAAAATATTTAGCTAAACATATTTCAAATCAAAAGAGTTTTTTGGTTCATTGTAATCGGTGCCCAACTTTTGATTTAATTCACAATTTACTTAGAGTACAGAATTGATGAAAATCTCGATTTCCATACAAAAGTAACATATTTAAATTTTTGTGTGTTTGCTGCTGTTCTATTTATGGACGTTGTTTTAGCCTTTACTTAAAAATGAGGTTCCTTCACTTAGCCCTGAAACAGAATAAAGTAGTTGTAGTAGTAGCTGAAACTTTCGAGTGCTCTGTAGCGCAACAAAGTTCAAAATTTCGAATTTTAAGCTTCAACTTACGACTACTACAACTAAAGGCCTAACCATAATATGCATAGCTGTGCTTAACCTGCTGTGAAAAGTTACCAAAAAGTCTCTCAAATGTATTTAAAAAAGCAATAACAAAATCAAAAAACATTTAATTCCGTACGGAATGTGCGATCAGTTTCTCACTTTGCTTAATTATATGAAAGTTTCATAAAATTTAGCAAAAAGTTTCCGTAAGTTAAATATGGTTTGCTTCATATGACTTACATGTATTCGCGCATTTGCTTAATCCAACTTAAGCACATTATGGTTAGGGGTTAAGTATTCTGTTGACACTACTTTGAAACTGTCGTTTTTAACTTTTGACAGCTTGCAGCGCTATTCGTAACGTTGTACTAAAGCCTTCAATTCTGTTCTCCACTTTAATTGTGAATAAAAACATAATGCGTTCATCGATTTTTATGATCTGTGTCTCATTTTGTTCATAGGTTATGTCACTTTACGTAAATGTAATACGACTTTAATTTTTTCCCCGTTTTGGATTTTTTATGATTTTTTAATATACAAAATTTGTAATTTTTTTTTTGTTTACGTAAACAACCATTACTCAGCCATTTTTTTTTGGTGATTTTTAAAAATTTAGTTGTATCTTAAAGCTAACACTTATCTATCTTCTATCTATATATATAAAACAGGATGTGTGTATGTATGTATGTATGTAACGTATGGACTCCAAAGCGGCTGGGCCGATTTTGATGAAATATTCAGGGAATCTTCAGAATATTCAGGCGGTGACACTGTGAAGTCCGATTTTTGATTTTCGGTCTACGGGCGGAGGGGCCTGGCAAAATCCAATTTTCATATTGGACCACCAATGACATCTATATAATTTGGACGATTTTTTCTTTAAAATGAAAGCCATGGTCCAACTTTGATTTATTCGAAAAGAAAATTTTGCCCCGCCCACTTTTACTCCCACTTTTTTTCGAATTACCTATAATCAGAAAACGGCTCCATCGATTTGACAAATTCTTCTTTCAAATGTTCGTATTAATCCATTTTAAGTTTTCATCGAAAGAAAAATTGACCACGCCTACTTTTACGTCCACTTGAGAACGGCTTGACCGATTTGGACGATTTCTTCTTTAAAATGATTGCCATGGTCCAACTTAGGTTTTTACGGAAAGAGAATGTTGCCCCGCCCACTTTTTTCGATTTACCTAAAATCAAAAAACGGCTCCATCGATTTGACTAAATTTTCTTTTAAATGTTCGTATTAATCCATTTTACGTTTTCATCGAAAGATGAAACTTTTTCTATTAAGCGCATAACTTAAAAACGGCTTGACCGATTTGAACGATTTTTTCTTTAAAATCATCGCCATGGTCTAACTTAGGCTTTTACGGAAATTTTTTTCCCCCGCAATTTTTTCGATTTACCTAAAATCAGAAAACGGCTCCGTCGATTTGACTAATTTTTCATTCAAATGTTCGTATCTTTTTAACGGATTTTAAAAATCGAACGCAAACATTTTTCCTAATTTGGACAGGACAACATCTGTATGGTTAGCTAGTCTTTAAATAAAAATGTAGCTTGGAAAATCGCTTAAGGCAGAATTAGTCTTTACTTTCTGTTCTGTTACGAATCAGCTGATTTGTTTTTATTATTAAAACACCTGTGAAATTGATTAGTTTTTCTGTTCTGTTGCGGCTCAGTTTGTTAAAATCAAAAACTTGTTAAGTAATTGTAAGTGACAGCAAAGTAAATAATAAAAAATACATACATATTTATATTGAAATAAACTATTTTTTTGATTTTAAGAATTCATAAAATTTAATTTCTTCAAATTTATGTTCATTAAAGTTATTGAAATAAAACAATGGACGGTGCAAAACTATTAAATTTTTCAAAAATTGCTGAAAAGTTGCTACAGAAAAAGCAACTTTAACAATTTCGTAACAGAACGGCACGAAGCAGAACAGAAACAGAAAGTAAAGACTAACTGAGCCTTTAATGGAGAGTTAAGTTATGATTTTTTTATCTTTAAATTTTTTGGAAAAAGTCAAACTTTAAAATGCGAGCTGATAGAGAAAAATGGAGATTTGAAATCAAATTAGTAAAAACTTTTTAATTTTGTTCCCTTGTGTTAAACATAATTTGCTGTTTTATAATGTTAAACATTCTGTCTAACAACAAGTTGAATATTATGTTGTTCTATAGTGTTGAGATTTTTACCAAAATTAGATGTGTTTGAACTTGAGGGATATTTTAAATGATGTTGAAAACAAGAAATTCCTGTCTTTAAATGTAGAACCTTACAATCCCTTAAAAGTAGTATATTAACACACATGTCTTGTAGGTACAAACGTATAATAAAATTTGTCTTAATGACAATTCTATTTTAATATACATACGTACGTACACACATACAAATACAAAAATAAATTTATGTAGATTTTAAAAATTTAAAAATAACAAAAACCTAGAAATTCACTTTGACTGACCAATCAAGATCTCTTGTTAAGCATTCCAAATTTTTTCTTACTTTAAACTTTTAAATCATAAATCATCGTAAAGTGTTTGCTTAATTTTTTTTTTTATTTTACCTGCGATACAACAAAATTTCTCTATTTTTTTTTCTTTCAGATTTTTGAGATGTGGCAATTAAGTTCTAAATGTAATTACATATAACAATATAAAACTTTCAGAACTTTGAATGCAAAATGAGTTTTTTTTATGTTCGCCTAAAAACCGAAACAAGTTTTACATTAATCTTATTAGTTTGAGTTTTATAAACATTTATTTTAAAATAAAATGTAGATAATTAATGTCGTTTTGTGTTTTGCTGTTTGTGAAA
The DNA here is from genome assembly GCA_930367215.1 of Pollenia angustigena. NCBI lineage: Eukaryota > Metazoa > Arthropoda > Insecta > Diptera > Polleniidae > Pollenia > Pollenia angustigena. Next base: position 232,424,395 of record OV884060.1, read on the forward strand.
CTTGTACTTTATGACAGTTATTTTTTTTTAGGAAGAAACTTCAAAGTAAATTTCACTTCTAGTTCATGTAAATTTTGTAAATGTACAAGGTCGTCGTAATGGTTTCATTCTCTTAAATTTTGAAATTTCTGTTTCCAGCAGACGTAAGATTTTCCGTTATCGATTCCAAAAATAAAAAAATTACAAGACATTATTATTAATTTCTTCCAAAGAAATTAGAAATGCTGATATGAAAATATTTTCATTAAGCTTTTAAGTTGTTGATGTCCCAAAAATAAAAGATGTTTGACAAAAAAAAAAATTATATACAGTTCACACTATAAGTCGGACATTTAGAAAAATATCTTATTTAGTTTAAGAATTTATATTTAAAATAATGGGAGAACTTTCGATATCGATAACTATGATTTGACAGCTGAGAGTGTCAAACTGTGTTAACATGTCTGTTCAGTAAGCTTTGGCTAGTCATCATGAATCGTTTAAAAGGCATAATAAACCTCACAAATAAATTGGCAAACATGTCAAAATTTTACGTTTGTACAAACATTTTGTGTTGTTAATTGGGGTGTTTGCTGTGTGAACAAACATTTGAAGCAATGTTTGAAGAAATATTAAAAACTTTTCATTTTTGGCAGACATGTTGGATATTTGTCAAACTTTTTGTGGCGTCTAATGCTAAATGTATTCAATTCAATTAATTTTCAATATTAAATTAATTTTTTTTTATTAGTATTGCTTGCCACAAAAAAGTGGGTGTGTTTGTCAAGCATTTTGTGTGGTTTATTATGCCCTTAAAGCTAAAACAACGAAACAAAATAATCTGTTCGTTAAGTTCATAGATCACTTCGCAAATTCAACGAAGCTCATTTCTGGTTAAATGGCTTCTCCAATAAGCAACATTGTGGTATTTGGAGCGAAGACAATCCTCCAGCAGTTAACGAATCACCATAACATTCAGTTAAATTTACTGTTTGGTGCGGCTTTCACGCTCTTTCGAAAAGAGCAAGGATGAGCCGTTACGGCTCGATAACAGATTTTTTGGTTCCAAAAATTAATTAACTAAACATCACAGACATAAGGTTCCAAAAAGACGGCGCAACTTTCCATGCAGCGCGCTCAACAATCGATTTATTGCAAAATCAATTTGGTGGCAACTTTATCACCAGAAGTGGCCCTGTTCACTGCCCCCCTCGTTTGTGCAATTTTACGCCTCTGTATTACTTTTTGGGGCTATGCTTAGTCATTGGGATATGCCGACAAACCATCAACTCTTTAAGCATTGGAAGCCAATATTCAAGCCATCACTGACGCCATACAGCCAGATTTATTGAAAAAGTAGACACAAATTGGATTGAACGAATGGACCATATAACTCGTTACCGCGGCGGGCATATTTAATTATTAAAAAAAATAAAAATTTCATTCCAGGAATATTTCTGTCTTGTATTATCATTTAAAGTTCTCATGTAGCTAAAAAAACACCCTGTCATAAGTTATTTTATGAAATGTTCCACTTATAGTGTTTTTGTAACTCCAGGTAACGATATTTATTGCCGCAAACGTCAAATTTAATTTCTCAATAAAATTGGCGACGTGTTGACCAAATAGCAAATTGTCGTGAGTGGCAATCCATTGCCGTAATGATTGCTCGGATAATTATAACATAACGATCTGTTGTCAATTCAGTTGTCAATTATCTGACATTTAGCTTCTCTGAACGTTCATGAAAAAGTTATCAGAACGCCGCTAGTAAAAAAAAATAGTTCAACAAAAAAAAAAGGAAAAGTCCGCTAAAGTGAAAAAATCCACCAATATATATTTGGTCGAATATTCGGTAATACGAATACGAACATTCACTACCACATACATCCAGAGATATAACCATATTATTGTCACCGATAACCATATTGTGGATGAATTTAGTCCTATCAAGAAGTCACAACCAAATTATGGTTGCCTTCGAACATGTTTGGTAGTTTTTCTTAGCTGTTGGAATCATTAATACAGACTTGAATTTATTATTTCGTTTATTTCCTTAATGTAAGAATTCTTGGGATGCAGGGATTTTAACTAAGAACAAAGTTGGACATTTTTTTCCAAGATTCAGGATGGCTATCGAGAAAAACTAAATGCTACACATATGATAAAAAGTAGAGCGATAGAGAGTTTTTCATTCCAGAACATTTTTTACAGAAGATAAGTATGACCTAAGTTATTTAGGTCATACACACAGAAAAAAATCAATGTAAATTCGTTCAAAACAAGGTTGATTTTACATTTTTCAGTAGTGATTTTGCTTCATTGTTGTTTTCTGTTAATTTAACATGATTTTACAATAACTTGCGAAAAACATTTTTTTTTTAAAATAACTATAATTCATGTTAATTTAACATTGCATAAAAGTTAGAACAAAATGTCATTTATATTGAAATAACAATCCGAATCAAGTTGAATGAAAGTTATTTCAAGTTGAAACAAAGTGAATTTCATGTAGAATCAAATTGGTTGGAGTGTGATATAACAGTGTGAAGACAACATATGCATTTATTTAAGAATAATTCAAAACACTTACCCCTGTAACACATGTTTCACTTATTTTGTGTATCCTTTGTTAACAGAAGCATCAGCAGAATGGCCCGATATGGTTTTCGTCATCACTCTACTTTGAAAACTTGATGTACTATTTTACTAAATTATTTTAATTAAAAGAATACGGGAATTGTCTTCTTTTTATAACATATTTTAAACATGAAAATAAAAAAATTTACATACTTTAGTATGTATGCATGTTAATTTAACAAGATAAACTTTCGATTTTAATATAAAACAGGTTTTTATGGATTCAATATTGCACAATGTTATTTAAACAGTGAATAATATTAAATTTACGTGATTTAAGGTTATTTTAATATTTTTTATTTAAAATCAATATGAAATAATGATAAATTTAAATAAGGGGCATACTTTTGGAGAAATTTACCATGACTCTCAATCAACATTTCGCCATGTTATTTTAACATTGGTATTTTTTTCTGTGTGTAGAAGAAAGAGAGAGACATTTTTAAAATTTGCTCAAAAATTTAGAGGTCACGAATTTTTGTATTTTGTATTTTCGTCAAATACCTATTTGTTAAATGTGAATATACCTTAACTGTGGTGTTTCTAGGTCTGAGGTTTTTTTTTCTCCATAAACCCCTTTGGGTGCATATGGCTTCCACAGAGAATCTCCATATTAAACTATTTGTTGTAATTGTCTTCTCGTCTTCCCATGTAAGATTTCACTGTCCTAGCTCTTGGAGTATCGAGCCATTCAGTATTGTTATTTTGCCTTTTACCAGTTTCGTTAATCGGTTTTTGTGCCAGCTATGTAGATGATTGGTTTGCTGTAGGAGGTCCTAGGGTAATGGGGCTGCCATCTGTCGTTGTCGAGAAACGACGTTTCCGTGTATTTGTTGTAGTGGTGGGGAACCATAATGAAAATGTTTCATTCTCTATGATGAAAGGAGTAATTAGTTTTTACTTTCGGGTGCTGATCCACGTACATAGGTTCTTTTTCGGCTAAAGGCATTATCTGTTTTAAAAAACAATACCTATTAAAATTGTGAAGAAACATTTCGTAAAAATTAAAAATTTAATATATATATATGTATATATATATTGTGTCAAAAATAAATCAATTTTTAAAAACTCATTAATTTAAAAAAACTTCTAGCTTTAAACAAAAAATTACAATTGTTTCATACCAAAACAAACGTATGTACACACTTTTGGCTGTCACTAAAGGCATGTTTTTATGGTAACACATGTATTACGACATGTCAAATAATGATGTAGAATGAAGAAAAATCTTATCACGTAACAGCAAAATGAATTGAGTAGGAGAGAATATGGAGAGAAAATTTGACAAGCAGTGGGTAAATGTTTATTTTCTAAACCATTTTAGAAATTTGTATATTCTCATCAACCAGAGGTGTATTTTAAAGTAAACATTGGCAGAAAAAACTTAACTCAAATGTCAACTGACCTCTATGATTGTGTTTACTTTGTTTTGTTACTTGACTCATAGTACGAAATTTGGAGAAATAATTTTTTATTTTGTTTTGAGAGAGTTTACGTTCTAGTCAATCTCTATGGATTAAGGCCTTCTGAAAGGCTTTTTTATTCACCTTCTTTCCTCTAGCTTAGCATGGTCATCAGTGCTGCCACAGCCAATACAATTTTTACAACCAAAATTTTTTAAAAAGTTACCAAATGTAAAAAATATAACCAAATTTAAAATGCCTTTTATTAATTGAGAAAATCATTAATATTTATTTTAAGTTGCATTGTAATACAAATGTTATTTGCACTTTATAGTAAAATAATAATTATAAATCAAGAAAACAAAACAAAAAATGTAATTCTCTTACATATTAAAAAAATAACGAGAAACTTAATTAAAAGTTTTTATTTATTTGAGACATTTTTCGTAAAAAAAAATATTTTTATTTTACAAGAGTTAAGCCCGTAAAATTGTCATACAAAATTCAGTATATATTAAAGCCCTGCACGAATGCATTTGTTTCTTTTTCACATTTCTCCACACCAAGTTATTCTTGTGTCAAATACTGAGTTCTTTTTTTAAAATCAATTCGAATGATAACAATGAAAAACCAAATCAATTTTAAACCGTAGTTGGTTTCAAACAACTCGTTGTTAAGCAGTAGTTTGACTTTAAAAAAACAAATCAACGCAATGTATAATTTGATGTGAAAGAAAACATAACACACAACAATTGTGAATCTATAACAGGGAATTCCATTTCTAAATAAAATTTAAATAAAAATCTTAACGAAATGTTTAAGAATCAAGTTTTATTTATTACACTGGCCGTCAAAAAATTCGTTTTAAATACAAATATATGAAAAACAAAGATACTACTGCGCTAAATTTAAATCCGTTTTCGGTTTTTTCTATGGGCTAGACTTATATTTTGACCGAAATAAGGCATTTATGCTACATACATTTTATCATAACTTGAGAACGATATTGATCTTTTACAAATAATTATTTTCAAAATTATTTCTTAATTACTGGCGGCCATTTTTCCATTTTATCATTAATCAGAAATACCTGGATTATTATGAATAAAATAAGACAAGAAATCAGTAAACAAAATGTTAACTAGACGTGATTGAATAAACTATTTGGATTCAGCATGCTAAAGTGAATTAAAATCACTTTTTTTGTTTTCTGCCGAGAAGTGTTAATAAAACAATAATATTTCTAAAAAGCCTTTTCTGATATTTCAAGAAAATTAAAGTAATATTATTTAAAATATACACGGAAAGAATTATTTACTTAAAAAACCATAAAATAAGTCTTGAACCATGAAAATTTTGCACTATTCTCGTGGGCCCCGGTAGGCTAGCTAGTAGTGAGCTAGTCTATCAACACCGGGGTTGCGGGTTCGATTCCCGCCAGAGACTCTGGTTTCTTTCCTGCAGACAAGCGTCAAGCTTCGTAAGGATTAGCATAGGGAATTAAAAAAAAAAAAAGTTATTTATTTTGGGATTTTCTTATTTTAAAGCTAAGATCCCACTATCGGCTCAAATAGCATAATCTGTGACGATTTTTATCGTGCTATATCAGCGCACATTTTAAAACATTGCACAATTTATTCTTAGGTGGTCCCATTATCGTCGCACATTGTGACAATTGTTTTCGGTTCATATCGGCCAAAACTCAATTGCGACAATAATCGGTACAATGCGGTCACACTATCGTGCTATTTGGGCAAATTAAACCAAATGTTTTTGTTTATTTACTTGTTGGCAGACATAATTTTAGTTTAGAAATTCGCAAAATTCTCCGTCCGAATATTAAATTATGTTTCCTAACAATTTTAAATAATATATTTATATATAATAAAAAATGTATACAATTTTATTCAAACTTACTGCACTTGTTCTTTTTTTTTTGCAATTGTTGTTTTGTAAAAAGATGTTTACAAACCAGGGACGGCAAGATCGATACAACTGCAATGTTTTGTGGTGAAGGCGATTTGTTTTCTTTCATTTAACAGTAGCAATGTACTATTTAACGTTTAAATACATAAATAATAGATAAAACAAATGTATTTTGGTACAATTAAGCTCAAAAAAGTAAAATTTTTTTAGCCAGTTGGTGCAATTTAAAAATTTCGTTTTGCCATCCCTTGTTTCGGCGCTGATTGGCGACTGTTATCGGTGCGCAAGTGGCCGATACAAATCGGTACATATTAAGTAATTTGATTGCTCAACATTGTGCAAAAGAGTGTTCACATTATCGGCGCATCAAGGTAAATTTTGATTGTCCACAGTCAGCACAATTTCGGCACAGATTGTCGCATATTCAAAAATGTTGACCGTTCCCACTATCGGCACATGAAATACGACAAAAATTGGTACATTGCGCCGATAGTGGGATCTTAGCTTAAGAAACGAAATGGATTTTTTTAGAAAATAAACTTCTTTCCTTGTATAGAATGCTTTTCAGAGTAAAGTATTTTCAAAACGGAAACAAATTTTGGTTTAATGTGTCTTGATTTTAATGTATGCAAATAAAAGTACAAAAATGTTGGGTATCAATAAAAGCGCTAATTTAGCGCTTTTTAAAAAAAATATGCGCCTTTCGACAGTTAAAAAGCGCTAAATCTAGCGCCAAAGGCGCTGAATTGGCAACTCTGGTCGTCGATGTGACTTCGACAAGTGTACATGTCTAGCGGATGCTATGTTATTTTGTTTCATCTTAACAGAAAAAAACTTAATGACAAAAAAAAATTCTTTAAAATTTTTAAACCGTACAAATTTATTTTTATTTTAAGCCATTTTGCTCATTATACCTATTATTTTTATCTTTATTTTGCAATTAATTAAATTTAGCTTTTCATTTCTTTTTTACTTTTAATTAAATATTTTAAAAAATATTTTTGTAACTTTTGAATAAAATAATTTAAAATTAAAACTTAAACTTAAACATTGTATAAAAATATCTTGCATCTTCATTTGTTTTTTTTGCTCAATACAAATTTACTAGTCATACCTAATAATAAAAAAAAGTATAATTCATATCACCTATTTTGTTACTGTTGTTTGGTGTGATTCGTTTTATTCGTTTCATTCGTGTTATTTGGTGTATTTTGTGTTATTCGTTTGTTTCGTTGTTTTGTGGAGTATATTCCGTGCTCTTTACACTTCGTATTTGGTCGTTTATAATACACAAATGTAAATTCATTTGCATTTGTGTGTTTATATTCTTTTCGTGCTTTATGTGTTTTTCACAATACAGAATTTGATTCGTTAGCAAAATGCAATCGACAATCAGTAGTTGAAAAACAAACGAATGTTTTGAAACGGCATTCAAATGCATTCGTGCAGGGCTTATATTATATATTACAAAAATGGAAAATTGTTTTCCGCTTTTTAGCTGTAATTGGCAGGACTGTCAAATGTGGCGATTTCTTTATCCTTTTGTCGATGGAAATTTACGTTTGGCGATATGCGAAATGCATTTTATTTAAATATTTTCTAATTTACATACATATATCTAAAATATTATAAAAACTTTTTTCTCTTGTTTGAAAATTTTATGTAAAATTTATAATTCTTATTAAAAATAATTGTTTCAAAATTGTTCTATTTGAAATATTTTGTGAATCATTGAAAAATATTATGATGAATATAAACAAATTCGCCTTTTGTAACGTTCAATCAATGGGGAAAAAGTAATAAATAATTATCTTAAAAAAAACATTATATAAATATACATACCGACTTATTTTCAAGTTTTTAGAAACACTAAAACGACTTTTATGTAATTTTTCAGTAATTTTCTTAAGTCGATTCCGCAATTCCTACTTTAAGTACTACTTATCTTTAATACTCTTAAATTCATTTAAAAAAAAAATAATTGAAAATCTCCATTGATTAAAACTTTATTTGTTTTCGATTTCAAAACATGGCGTTTTTAATATAAAAATCACAAATGGCAATATTTTCTAAGCAAAAATCTTAAAAAGCTATTTGGTTGCTGTTTCGATAAATTATAAAAAACTTCCGTTCATTGGTACCAAATAATGAAAAAAATCGTAGAACAAAGCACAAATTATTCGAGCTTAAATAATTGTATCAAGAATATATTCGTACGTATTAATATATTCGTACGTATTAATATTTTACAAAAAAATAACCAAAATGAAAAAAATATTCACATCTCCACATTGCAAAAAAATATAACCAATTTTGGTTAGAAATAACCAAAAATGGCAGCTCTGATGGTCATATAAATACCAATAGTTACTTACAATTCTGTATATGTTTACTCTTTTACGTTTGCAATGATGATAATGACGATGACAAAAGCAAAAACTCTGTCATCTCAAAAAGAAAGAAAAAAAAAAAACTAACAACAACGTAAACAAAGCTTAATCCAAAACAATACCCAACCGACCAGCCAACCTACCAACCAACTAACAACACACAGACTCAAACCAAACAACATTTCGATAGACATCAGAGGCTCATTCGCGTTTATACCTTCGTCGACAATCAAAGTGCGCGGAGTAATTGACGAAAACGCTTCAAAATAAGTTTGTTTAAAATCTACTAAAACGGTAAAAATGTAAAACAACAACAAAACAGTGTAACTGACAAAAACACTTTTAAAGCAATAACAAATTACCAAATACTCGTACATAAGATTAAATAGTAACAGTAAATAAAAACAGTGTGTGAATGAATATGTAAACAGAAAAGCAAAATAAATAAATAATAAAAATAAAACACAAAACATTTTTTAACAAACGACCAGCAGCAGCTGTTCCATGAGGAGGACAAAGCGAACCCAAATAACTTAAAACTATGATATTCGTATAAAACAACAACAGCGACAACAACAAAATCATTGAAGCGGAAATTAAACAAAAATAAAAAATAAATACTACAGCAGCACCAGCGTTTAGTTACGTTTTTTGTTTGTGCTGAAAGCTTGTTTGATTCCACTCCACTGTCTGTCTGTTGTACACAACGAATGCGAAAAAAGTAAGAAAATACTTTTATAGAAGCCAGAAAAGTCTTCCTTTAAATGCCCTACACCATTAGAGAATTATCTTGGAACTAGACAAATAATTTTTAAATTCCCGGAAAATCTTCCGATTTGACCGTCTTCTTTTGGATTCTAATGTCTAGAACATATTCCAAACAACCTATGTTGGAAAAAAAGAATTCCTTTTAGAATTACAATTTAAAGTTGGAAAACTTCCAAGCAATTAATTTCCTATTGAATTATTTATTGGCTTGTCCCACAAGAATTTTTATACCCTCCACCACTATAAGTTGTGAAGAGGGTATACTAAGTTTGTCATTCCGTGTGAAACTTTATTTTATTCATCTCAGACCCCATTAAGTATATATATTCTGGGTCCTTGAGTAATTCTAAGTCGATTTAGCCATGTCCGTCTGTTGAAAACACGCCTACTTTCGAAAAACTCAAAAGAAATAAACAACCTCAAGTCAAATTACTTACAGTTTGGGATTGAAATTCAGCAAAATCGGCTCAGTAGGATCTGAGCTATGAATCAAAATGTGGAACCACCACCTAAAAAAAAATTGATAATTTTGTCAAAAAAAAAAACTAATATAAATGGTAGAACCATGCACAGAATGATATAAGATTTTGCCAAAATTCGTTTTATTCGACTGTAAAATTTCGTGAAGATCCGTCCATAATTTACCCTAGGCCCCATATAAGCCCTACTCCCGGAAAACCGTATAGTACGCCTAAAACCCCAACTAACAATGCTTTCATAACATAACACGTCCATAATTTACCCTAGGTCCTATATAAACCCCTTCTTCCGGAAAACAGTTTAGTACGCCTAAAACCTTAAAAAATGACGCTATCATAATAGAAATTCGAACGTCACAGTTTTATAGGACTAGAAATGACACCGTAAAATTATGTGAAGATCGGTCCATAATTTACCCTAGGCCCAATATAAAGCCCACTCTGGTAAAAAAATTAAATAAAACTAAAACCGTAGCAGATATAGATATTACGGTAAACTTTCTTCCAGCTTAGCTTCATATGGCCAGAAAAATGTTATGCAATTTTGTGATATACGGTCCATAATTTACCTTAGATCCCATTTTAGCAGCCTTCTGAAATTTACTGCAAACGCTTAAACTAATTGCACCGCTGTATTGAAATTTATGTTTCTTAATACCAGAAATCACTCTGCAGAATTTTGGGATGATTGGTTCATAGCTTACCATGGCTTCAATATAAATTGCCCTCCTGAAAATCATTTAAGTTCGGCTTAAACTGTTACGAATCATGATATTTCACTCAAGCTATTTAAAATTGCTAAAATAAGCATTAAACTTTCTGACTGTCGGTCAATAATTTAATACATAGTATATGTCTAAACCGCAACCAATTTTGATGCAGATGTCTGTTTTATAAAGATAATAATAATAGAAACTGGGAATTATTTCCCTTCGAAGGTTACTTTTATACTATTTTCAACATTTTTCATTTTTCGAATTTATTCTATGAGCTAAATTTCTGTTATGTATTTTATAAAGCTTTTTTGTAATTTCAAAATTAGTTATCCGTGCTTAATTCCCAGCTTTTTTGTAATAGTATAAAGTCATTTTTGAAAAATTGAAGAAATAGAAATATTACAAAAAAGCTTTATAAAATACATAACTGAAATTTAGCTCATAGAATAAATTCGAAAAATGTTGAATATGATAATAATAATAAATAGATATCATACAGATATAACTCCTAAAACATTCGAACTGTCGGTGGAGGGTATCAAAGATTCGGCATTGCCGAATATAGCACTCTAACTTGTTTTTTTATTCATTCCTCTAGTGAACATAGAGCTTCTACAAGATTATTCCATTTATTTCTATCATAGCAAAAAGTCTTGAGTTATGCCCATGACTTATTTAGTTTCCGTAATCCTATTAGGATTGTTCGGTCCAGCGTTACCGTTGTGCTACTAAAGTATCAGTTTGACCCTTTTTCGACGGTGTTGATAACTTTTATGATTTTTTTAAATTATACTTTTGTATCATTATCACCTATTTTGTGACACTTTTTGACCCTTTTTTGGAAATAGCTCTCACATTTTGTTTTTTGTCAACACTGCGGATCAGAAGTGCTCAACAAATGTTTTCGAAATAAGCATTGCTTGATATGAAACAGACTCAAAGTATAAACTTACAATTCCATGCTTTCTTCTCATTGATTTTTGATAGTAAAATACAATTTCCCTAAAAGCAAACATAACTCATATACATATTTGTTATTTTTTACGATGGTTTCTTTTCAAAACAAAAATTTGACATTTTATTTAAAAAATGCAATTTGGTGTTTTGCTCTCTTAAAGAGTAGCATGTTTTATTAAAAAAAATTCGCCCTTAATAATGGCAAAAGGTATTGAACTTTTCGCCCCCTTTTGAATCGACAGTGTTGAGAGTGCCCTAACAGGAATGAAAACAAGAGGTACAAATTGCTAAATTAGCGGAAATTCCCAAATATTTGGTAACAGCGGTATGATAGCAAAGTCTAATATTTATTAAAAATCGTAAAAGCTTTGAAAAATCTGACACTTAAATCGCTTTAATCGAAAAAATGGTTACAATTCGCGAACGATTGCAAAATTTAAAACAAACACTAAAATTTATTTTACATCGCTAAATCGGAAAAAAGTATTACAAAATTAGCTATAATGATAAAGAATAAACTTTTTGTCAGGTGTTAAAAACAGGACAGAGCATTCCATAAAAAAATTAAGTTTTTTGAGCTCTTCCTACCTGAAATATTATTTTTTTGTTTGCTTATAAAAAAACTTGGTCTTATTATGTTCATTTAAATGGGAAATACTGCTTTTAAAAAAACTTGACCCTTTTTTTACTGAAATACCCTTTTTTGACCCCTTTTTCTGGAAAATCCCCTTTTTGTGACCCTTTTCGAAAATTTCCAACGGTAACCCTGGTTCGGTCCCATTTGATATTAGGTCGTCTACCATTCTAGCGCTGTTCTACATAATGTTCTTTCGTTCACTTGTCCAATCCACTTCCATTTTCTATTTCTTCAAGGTGTTGCGATAACAGATCGATGAGAATATGCAAAAACTTCAAAAAAAACATGCTTGAATCTGCTAAATCGTAAAATGAAGAAAATATGCTAAAAATCTGCAAGATTAAAACAGACAATTTTTAACATTTTAAAAATATGTTCAATTTGTACGAAAACAAAAAATATGCTAAAAATCTGCTGAATTTTTATAAAAATGATTGTGCTAAAAATCTACTAAATAAAAAGAAATTTTAATATATATTTCATTTAAAAAAAAGTATTATATTAATAATGCGAAGATAAGGAACAAACCTTTTTCACCTGATCATTACTGGTAAATGATTCGCCATTCATTTAACTGTGCGGACATGTACCGCGGCGTTGTCGAACATCACGTTGATCATACTTATTCTTTTGTGGGAACGCCTTTATTTTTTAGTGATGTCCAAATTGTGCTGCGCCTAATGGTATCGAATGTCTTTTGAAAATCAATAAATACTTAAAGAATAACTCTACTCAAAGGATTGTTCAATTAAAATGCAGTAGTGTATTGGCCTGGTTAACGCAGCTTCGTTGCGGTCGAAAATTAATTCTCAGATAAATTAAATTATAGTTTTTAAAAGTTTCTTTTAAAATTTTGAAATTCATTAGAACGCTTTACTTTTTTTTAATATTAATGGAAAATTCTTCAAGGAATTAACATTAAAAATTAAAGGCCGAGTCACGTAGAATCCATTGTACTTTAAACGTCGCTTTTTTTTAACTGTTACTAACTTATAAACGAAGGAGTGGCATACAATAAATACTTTGATGACGGATATTTGATCAAGTCCAAGATAATTTAATTTGTTTAATTTTAGTTTATTTATTTTCTTTTTGCAAAATACAAACTGAAACTGAACTTCAATAATTCAACGTACGTTAAAAGTTACACAACTTTTGTACTTTGCGTTAACGGAGACGTACGATATGTGACAAAGCTCATAAGAAACCCTGTAAATCAACTGAGTTGTCATTTGAAAAAAAGGAACGTATGAACAACAAAGGATTCTATGTGACTCTGCCTTAAGTTACGAAAATTTGAATAATTCAAAGGATTCGTAAATTCGATATTAATAATTACGTATCTTAGAATTAATTCAACAAAATATTAAACTGGTAGAATGTAACTTAAGAGTTATAGAATGGAAATGGGTTGAAGGAATGGTACATTTAAATATCTTTTGCTAAATTTTATCCTTTAGCGAACATCAAAATCATTGCCAACAAAAACTAAAATCAGAAACAAAAAAAAAAAAAAAAAAGCGGAGTTCAGTATTTGCTGTAAATGGTCTTGCGAAAGTTCAAATGCAAAATCCAACAACGAAATAACCATAATTTTTTTTCTAAGTTTATTGCGCTTGCATCCCTGACACTCGAACAACTGACATTTGTAAACAATAATAAAGAATCGCCAAAACGTAAAAATGAGAAAAACCCAACAAAAAGTGGACTCCAAATGAAATCAAAATTCTTCTGGATTATTTTTCGGGCAACTCCTTCTAATGCTTTGATAATATATGTTGCACTGCTTTGTGGCATTTTAAAACAATTCCACATTTTGTAACTTTTCACGACCAAAAATTGAATGTAGATCAGCTGTAACCTTATTTTAATTTAGCATCGCAATAAAACGCACCAAACACAAAATTCCACAAAAATACGTATGAAATACGAAACCCCCAATACAATTTGTCCATTTTACACAGTTTTAACCCGTGTGTGGGCAAACCCCGTTCTTTTTGCTCGCGTACAAAAAATATCTGTTTCAGCTTGGTTTTAACCGTTAGTTTTCCGACGTGTTCATTCAACAAGTTAGAGTGCTATATTCGGCTGTGCCGAATCTTTGATACCCTCTACCGACACTTCGAATGTTTTAGGAGTTATATCTGTACGATGTCTATTTATTATTATAATCTTTGTAAAAAAAGACATCTGCATTAAAATTTGTTGCGGTTTAAACCTATATAAAATTATTGATCGACAATCAGAATCAATTTTAAAAAGTTTGAGTAGAATATCAGTTTAATATGAACTTAAATGATTTTCAAGAGAACAAATTATATAAAAGCCATGGTAAGCTATGAACCAATCATCCCAATTTCTGCAGAACGATTTCTGGTATTAAAAAACATAAATTTCAATACAGCGGTGCAATTAGTTTAAGCGTTTGCAGTAATTTTCAGAAGCCTGCTAAAATGGAATCTAAATAAAATTATGGACCGTATATCACAAAATTGCATAACATTTTTTCTGGCCATATGAAGCTAAACTGGAAGAAAGTTTACCGCGTATTTAATTATTTTACCAGAGTGGGCTTTATATGAGGCTTATGGTAAGTTATGCACCGATCTTCACCAAATTTCACAGTGTCATTTCTAGTTCTATAAAACTGTGATGTATCAAATTTTGTGTTGATAGCGTTATTTTTTCCGTTGTTAGGCGTACCAAGCTGTTTTCCGGGAGTAAGGCTTATATGGGGCCTAGGGTAAATTATGAACTGATCTTCACGAAATTTCACAGTCTTATTTCTAGTCCTGTAAAACTTATATGTTCCAAATTTTGTTATGATAGCATTATTTTTTACGTATTTAGGTTTACTAAGCTGTTTTCCGGGAGTAAGGTTTATATGGGGCCTATGGCAAATGATGGACCGTTCTTCACAAAATTTTAAAGTCTTATTTCTCGTTCAATAAAACTGTGATGTACCAAATATTGTTATGATAGCATTTTTTTACGTATTTAGGTTTACTAAGCTGTTTTCCGGGAGTAAGGTTTATATGGGGCCTATGGTAAATTATGGACCGATCTTCACGAAATTTCACAGTCTTATTTTTAGTTCTAAAAAATTTTGATGTACCAAATGTTCTTATGATTGCATTATTTTTTACGGATTTAGGCGTACTAAACTGTTTTCTGGAAGTAGGTTTTATATGGGGCCTATGGTAAATTATGGACCGATCTTCACGAAACCTAATAGTTTCATTTCTAGTCCTATTTAACTGTGACGTGCCAAAATTTGTTATGATAGCATTGTTAGTTAGGGTTTTAGGCTTACTATACTGTTTTCCAGGAGTAGGGCTTATATGGGGCCCAGGGTAAATCATGGAAGGATCTTCAAGAAATTTTACAGCGTGATTTTCAGTTAAATACAACGAACTGTTGCGAAATCTTATATCATTCTGTGCATTTTTCCACCATTTATGTTAGTTTTTGTAACAAAATTATCAATTTTTTTTAGATGGTGGTTCCACATTTTGATTCATAGCTCAGATCCTATTGAACCGATTTTGCTGGATTTCAACCCCAAACTGCTTAGGATAACTACAAGCAATTTGACACCAAGTTTGTTTTTTTCTTTTGAGTTTTTCGAAAGTGAGCGTGTTTTTAACAGACAGACAGACGGACATGGCTAAATCGACTTAAAATTACTCAAGGACCCAGAATATATATACTTTATAGGGTCTGAGATTAATAATAAAAAAGTTTCACACGGAATGACAAACTTAATATACCCTCTTCACAACTAATTGTGGTGGAGGGTATAAAAATGCTCACGTATGGGATTATGCGGTTAAAATATACGGCTTTTGTTAGTGTCGAGTAATAGGCAACATCATAACACCAGCTGATTATGGTGGGTGTAGTCGTTGTTCGTGCATATCCATGCAGTTTTACCCGTGCTTTAAAACAAAAAGAACGAGGTGCATGGGGTGGCTTTAAAATTATTAAATATTGTTAAGCATCTTAAAACCGTTTAACCGTAGGGAGACAATTGCACCGTATGAACGTAGAAGCTTACGACGTAGATGCGTTGTAAAAAAAGAAAGTATAATATTTTTTACAAAAACTCACAATAGCTGGCGCAAACTTAAGAGCGTGTCTTCGTAATACTGCTCGCGAACGTTTTTTCATAGGAAAAGGAAAATTTTCAATATAACAAAAATAATTGTTGGTTTTGAATATTTAAAAGCAAAAAATTAATAAAATTTTCATCACCAATTTTGGTTTTTTAATATACATAATTTTTAATACATTTGAATGTATAAAACAAAATACTTTTACGACCAAGGCGAATTCATTACAGGTGGTCGTGACAGCTCATGTGATTTTTTGCTACTTGCATTTTATTTATTTTTATTTAAATTTGTTTATATTCTTCTTCGGGATGTAAAAAAAAGTTGAGCGTCATTTCGTTTTCAAAGTGAAAAATAATCACCCCTATCGTGAATAATTTTTCCCTCGTAATTTTTCTTCTTTTCACATATTTGCGATCATGAACAACATCCATGAAAAATTGTAATTCAAAGGAGAATAATAACGTGAAAAATTGTTCACGGGGAAAAATTCCCCTTATCGTGAAAAATTTTTTCCCTCGTAATTTTTTCACATTTCCCTTAGATTCTCTCACTTTATTTTTGCTAGGGAACAGATCATGTATGTAAGTAGCTCCTCCTATAAATCGAATATTAAGGGTTAATAAGTTAATAAGGCACAAACCGCTATATTGCTCAACAAAATGAAAAACAACAGGTCGATTGCCTGCGGATTTGTGAAGCTTTCGATTTACTTGGTGGCAGAATTTTGAAAAATATTTTACTACATAAAATTTAAAATGTGCAAAAAACTAACGTTGTAATCAAACTATCCCTCCAATACTAAATATTTTGCTTTATTATTTTAACTTTTCTTTAAAATATATACTTGTATATTTTTGAACAAAAATTTCATGGATTTTTAATAATTTTTAATCTTTCTTCTTTTTTTTACATTCACTGGAACTGATAGCGTGAAAAATTTTTCACACGAGATTCACGATTGCTTTTTTCCCTTCGAGGGGAATGAAAATTTCATGGGAACAAAAATTCCACTTTTTATTCACGATAGGGGTGAATATCTTCTTTTAAAAAGCAATAGGTTGTATCAATGTCTGTCCAATAGGTCTGCTCAACTCTACAGCAATACAAAAATAACAGGCGTTTTGTCTGTGTAAAATTCTTTAGAATACTTGCAAGTCGAATTTAACTGCTTTTGATATCCAAAGGCATTTCCTAAAGTGAGGCGAGTCTACCTTATGAATTTGGCTTGTTTACGACGGTCTAACATCCTACGTTCTTGCGACGTGCGACAACGTTTCTAAAGAACAAAATTCTGATTAGTATAAAACTGGTCTCTAATAGGGGTGTAGGGTACACTTGGGAAACGTGCAATATACATACATACATATGTGTGTATGTGTGTATATCACTTTATTGGGTAAACAATTATTAGTTTATGTAAAGCGTGAGAAATACATAAGATACCAAACATAAATGTACATAAATACTGTGAATAAACGTGTATGTTAAGTTTTTGTATGAATATTATAATTACAACTTACGACAACTAAATAAAAAACTTGTTGCATACAAATTTCCTACTGGGTCAGTGGAGCGTGCGATATGTCGTCGTCTTCTGTTTGAATTAAATTGACGACTTAGTGCTGCTATTTGTCGGTATTTTGCGTCTCGTTAGAGTTTTAAAGTTAGCTGCTAAAAAACAATTTATTATTTTCCCAATAATTCCATGACCTACGAAAATAATTTGTATTTGATTTGGGATTTTTTTTTTATTTACATAAATGTGCATAAATTAAAAAAAAAAAATTTATTCAATGCAACGTGGTCAGCAATGACAAACAATGCAATGCACAATTATAAGACTGTGTAACTTTTAATAAAAGTTTTCTTGATTAGATGTTTTAGACAAATTCAATTGCCACTATAAATAATTTTTTTCATATTTTAAAAACAAAAATAGACAATGGACGTACAAGTTCACAAATAAATTTTTATTTTGACCTTTTTTTAGGTACAAGAGTACAAATATTGTGTGAACATTTCTCGCCGCTAAAAAATTCAATCATCAAACTAAAAAAACTTTCTAGATTTCCAATGTGTTTTGTAGGTTAAATTAAATTAAGTATGTACTAGGACTTATCTTTATTTGTAATCAATTTAGAGATTTTATTCATTTACTATTTTTTTGTTTTTTTTGTTTCTTTGTATGTATTTGAAAAGAGAAAATCAATATGAAATTTGCCCATGGGTGATCTCAACAATTTTAAGCACTTAAAAGGTATTTTTATCTGATGTGATGGTATTTGGGAGTTTTGAAAATACTCGTGTTAACAAAAAATTTAAAAAATCGCAACAATTTGCAAATACTTATTTGTTAACATTTAAAACAAAATTCGAATTAATTATTTTTTTTAAATGCCTTGGTATCTCTTCTCCACAGCGGACGTAGCCACCATCCCTTATAATATTTCGAGCTAGAGAATTTGGGTGAAAGTTAAGCCTTTTTAAGTATTTTATTGTATACATAAGTTTTCACGTATGGCACATTGGGCTCCTTGTGAAAATTCGAGATTTTAACATATCAGGGGGAGGCTGTGATTATTCTAAGAAGTTTATTTTGGCTCCTTTGAATTTTTTGAGGGAGAGGCAGTGCTGCATAACTGAATACCGTAGCAAGATACCATGTAAGAAGGCAGAGTTGTAAAGTAGAAGTTTACAATCCAGACAATGGTCATAATTTCTTCCAATAAGCCAATTAATTTGAATTGCTTTTAGTTTTGTTTAAGTTAATTTGGCCTCTACATGGTATTTCGTCATCAGTGGTTGAATGTTGTAGACGATCCAAGATGCTTCCTTGTGGGACTCCAGTGTCAATTGGCTGAGGATAATTGAAAAATTCTAACAACTTATGTCTTTATGTCATACTTAATCAAAATCTTACGAAGCGTCGATGAAGAGTGTAGAGCAATATTTTCTTTCCTTAAAGGCTTTTCTTATGACGTTTACTATTCTATGGGTTTATTCAATTGTGCTGTGTTTTCTTCTAAAACCGAATTGATGGTTTGGAAAAAATCTATTTTTAGTTAAAATCGTGGTTAATTTTGGCACTTGGCTGGCTTTGGTATCATTGTTGCTAAGAAGACCTTCCATTCTAGAGGGTAGTATTCAAGGCGTAAAATGGCTTAAAAATTAAAAGTATAATTTTTATTTGCTATGCGAGGTAGCTCGAAAAGCAAGGAGCTTTGTTGGGGTCTTAATCCCATAGAGCCTTTTTGGTTTCTCTTCCATTCAAGTTTAGTAATGGGGGCTTAGAGATAGGTAGTCTTTAAATATTTCTAGTTGCACGCCATAATGAGTAGTCTGATCAAATTCCTTGAGGTATTTTTCCAGGGATGCGGGTTTTCTAAGACTGCAGTAACTTTCTTAGATCTGTGCAATTGCCGCTCTCCTTGAACTCTCCTTCTTTCAATATTTTATTATTTTTGTGTCGTCTTCATAAATCAGATTTAGTTAATCAGGGGTGTCATAGAATCCAAGTCGGTTTTGCAAACCAATATTGGTTTCATTAGGTACCATGAAAACAAGTGGGATTTGTTGTTTTCGAATACAAATAAAACCGATATTCGATTCTGCTGTTTAGTGTTTTGGCTAATGCGTTTACAGCTTTAAATGCAACTTTTGTTTGACGATTTTGTAAATTGTGATTTTTGAGCTAAAATATTGTTAAATTGTAGAAAAAAAATAAGTGGTAACCCTGCAAATAAAATTGGACCACCTGATCCATTTTGATAAAATGGACTACTCAATGAACTGGTCCGATGTAATGCAAGCATGGACCATGTCATTGTTAAAAAGTTTTTGTAGTGAGACGACATGTCTTCGTTTTTTAACGACATGCTTTCGTTTTTAAACGACTTCAAAACTCATCCTCTTGAGTGTACCATGGAGTAGTTTTAAAACTACTCCTAAGTGGTCCAAAGGTGGGTTATATGGTCCTCTCCTAGGACATCGTAATGTTAAATAGACCAGGTTTTTTCCATACGTTTGGGTTACTTTTGGACAAGTCCTCTTTACACGCGTGTTTGGACTGGTCCTATTATTTGCAGGGAATATAGTAAACATATCAAACAGATGCCATCGTTGCATTATTTGCATTTGTTGTTATCATTTGTGTAAGTTTATTGCTTTGTAAAAATATAAAGCGAATTTATTAAAAGTTAAAAAATATGTTATTTAAAATTGCAAAAATTCGAAAAAGTTTGCAAAATCGCGAAAATTCGGGAAAATTTTTAATATTTCACACATTAAAAGTCTCTAAAACTATAAGGAATGACAAAAATTCGGTAAAAATTGTTGAATTAGCGGAAATTTGCTAACATATTTCTTAAAAATCGTTAAACCTGGAAAGAACCAGAAATATAAGAGGAAAAAACGCTTCTACCGTGAACATGGCTAAAATTCGCAAAAAATTGCAAAATTGGAAACAAACCCTAAAATGTATTTACAATCGCCAAATCGGAAAATAGCATAAAAAAGTTAACAAAAATCGCGAAAATTTTTAATATTCCAAACAAGCCATAAAATGTATTAAAAGTCCTTAAAACTATAGGGAATTGCAAAAATTCGGTAAAATTTGCTTAATTAGCGGAAATTTGCTAACATTTGCTAACAGCGGCATGATAACAAAGTCTAATATTTATTTAATATCTATTAAGCTGTAAAGAATTAGAAACCTATTAAATTGCTGTTTGCTGAAAAAGTGAGGAGAAGACTTGCGAGTTAGCAGCAACCCGCTGCCGGACACGTGCAAAAATCCTATTTTAACAATTTAAGTTAATTCCATCTATAAAAAAATCTAACTGTTGAAAAAATAAAAAAATAAGTAGAAATGTAAGATAATTACTAAAAAGTTCAAGATTTTATTTAAGTTAATAAAAATTCAACTTTAAACATTATTTACTGTCTTCATTTCAACGATACCCCTACTTTGTGTAGGGAATCGTATAATCGTTTTGAACGAATTTAATTCAATGTCGTATCTTAAGGTTGAAATTTATTCATTAAATTAAATTCATTATTTATTTACATTTATACTATTATGTATTTATTTTTATTTTCAGTTTTTTTAATGAAGCTACATGAGAGAGCCGATAATGCGGACTGAAATTGGAGAAAAACGACAATAAAAATGTTATAAATAAAATAATAAAAAAATTGTGATAAATTTAATGAACGAAGGAAAGCAAACAAAATCGTTTAAAAAAATTAGCACAAAATTAAATTAAACGCGTACCAACCGGCCACAACAAATTAAAACGTTATAAGCCAAAGAAGATAAAAAAAAAATAAAAAACAAAAAACTTTTAAAACAAAGTGAACACAACGTGATTAAGAATTATTCATAGAGCGCCGCGATATTCAAAAGTGATTTTTTGTAATTAAACGAATTTAAAAAATATACATATAAACATATTTTTACATATGCACTTAAATACATATGTATGTATGTAGATTTGTTTCAAATAATCCTATAAAAATTTATATAGTTGTAATAAAAAAATATTTAAATATTCGTTACAATGTCCATAGCTGATACTCCTCTAGCAATTTTGAGTGAAGCTGTTAATTTTAAAGTTCTTCACTGCCCAAAAAATTTACAGTCACTAAATAGTTCAACAACTCATAAAAATCGGCATAAAGTGGAAAAAACCGAACTGCCAGTAACACCAACATCCAAACTGACAAAATCAGCCCTTTTAAGAGGCTTCGATAACTCGCGTTCGGACAGTGGTAAAAGCAGCAGTGGCAGCCCCATTTTGTTGGATTGCAGCTTTGACAGCGGCATAGCTGGTGTACTACTGGATGGTAACGATATGCAACTTCACAAGCGCATTCAACAATGTCAATGTATTTTATTAGCATTAGAACGTGATCGAGAATACTTTTTCACAATAAGAAACCGATTAAGGTAAGTTTTAAATAAAACGCAGTAAATATCAATTGCTAGCAAAAAAAAAAAAAAAATATTTTTTATAAAGTTCATGTTCATTATGCCTCATTTGAGATTTTAATAATTAGGGCATTTAAGTGATTATTTCGAAAAATTGTTGACGCAACATTATTAAGATTTCACACATGCGTTTCAATATTCATAAATAGGGCCTCTAACAGCTTATGCATATTTGAAGAGTTCCATAAGTCCCAATTTACACTAGGGACATTTCTTGCCGGACATTTTTTGAATTATCTTATAATCTTACCTGAAGCGTTTACATATGAAACATTAGAAGTCAGACAGAAATTAATATGTACTTGTATGTAAACTACGAAAAGTAAGAAAGGGAAATGAAAAAATGTCCAGTACAGATAGTCATGTACTACACACTCTACCTTTTCGACCCCTCGCCTTCAAACTTCGTCTGTCCGGCAAGAAATGTCCCTAGTGTAAATTGGGACTAACAAAACGCAATTATTCCATTTTTAAAGTGTTTTTTTTACTGCTAAAAACCAAGGTATATTTATAGCTATAAATATACCTTGGCTAAAAACATTCAATCAATTGTTTAAAGCGAAATGAAACATTTCCATATCTATGAAATTAGCAAATTCGAGAGTCTTTTCGCTAATAGACATTAAAAATATGTATGTAAACAAGATCCCTATACCATTTTAAATCACAAAGAAGATTTCCAAATACGCTTAAAACAAATTAAAAAATTTTTTTAAATGGGATCTGAGGTCAAATATTAACCTAGGGCCTGTTCGTAGCAGCCTTAAATGGCATCACTGCAAATATCAGCTGTTCGAAAATACATAACAAAAGCAGATGATTCGCAAACAAATCTTATACCCTTTGTACACTTGCATACATTTCGGGGGAACGCATGGAAGATGTTGAAAATGTGAAATACGCGTTCGCACTTGAAACATCTAACATCTACTATCAATAAAAAATGTCACCATTTCTGAAAAAATTTTTTTTATTTTTTTTAAATACTTATTTTATACAAAAGTGCCAACATTTAAAAAGATAACACCAAAATGTAAACATATCTAATTCATTTCGTTTAATAATTTTAGCAAAATAAGGCTTGCAAAGAAGTAAAAACTTAAGAAATGGTAACACAGCTTTCAAAGCAACTTCCATTTTGTCAGCGATGCCACAATAATAACAGAATTTATTGCCACTTTGCTAGTGATGACCCTAAAAGAATCGAAAAATGTAAAAGGGAACAAAATGAGATGGTAACATTCTGTAAAGATGTTGAAAAATTTTGATTTTTAGCCCTATGCATTTCTTATGGGAAAATTCCAACATCTTCGCAAATGGCTGTTAAATGCACAAAGCATACAGAGATGAAAAAAGTGACGTATGAAAAATGCCTAAATCATTTGCGAGGGCAGCTTTCGAAGAAAGAGAAAGAAAACGTTTTTTGGTAGTGATGTGGCAATGTGTAAAAACAGGCCGCTACTATCAACACAAATTGCGTAATCAAAACAAAAAATGCAAAAAGGGCAGCTTTCGAAGAAAAAGACAAAAAAAAAATACAATATTTTCTGTCTCGTGACGCCTCTGTATGCTCTGTGGTTAAATGTTGACAAGTGTGAAAAGGCTATTAAACACGCATCACAAAAATGGCTGATGCATATTGTGTTAAAAAATATAACCAAACTGCGCAGAAAAGAAGCATCAGCTGATGTGCATGAGCATTCCAAACTAATAACAGATGCGCATCAGCTGCAGCGCAGTGATGCATTTCGGAACAGGCTCCTATGGACAAAACAATAGGTGTTTAATATGTTTAAAAATTAGGGTGTGCAAATATATTTAAAATCGGGATTAATCGCATCAAAAATCTTGCGATTTCAATTAAAATTCCAAGCAATTTTAATACTTTCTTTCAAATACACTTTTAAATCTAAGCAATTTTAATTATCCCCATTTAAAGTCTGATTGTAGAGCATTACACAGACATTTTTTTCAGGGTTAAAATCTTTTAAACAAATTTATTTTTTTTTCATATTTAAAAATCAAGCAATATGCAAATTGTATAGAACATTTTATTTTTAATCTCATAAAGAAAACTTGAAGAGTTTTTTCTGCTAAAATCAGAAGATAATAAAAAGAATGTACAATTTTGGTTTATAACTTTATTTTATTTATGCGCAATTTCAATATCATTAGTAACAGATAAGATAAAATAGTTAAGGCCCCGCACTCATACGGACACAAAATTTTTTTAAAATTTATATGTAAAATTTATGAATTTTAGCTTTTGTTATTTGTGCATTTTGTATAAAAATACAAAAAACGTCGTGTACGTCGATGGAATGTTCGCTTTATCAATAAGCAAACATAAAATTCTGTAAAGCGGATATCCCACCACGCAATGCATACCGTCGTGTAATATGTAAATGTCAGGTCGAATTAGCAGTGTAACACTTTTCAATTAGAGTGTGTTCTATTTTGAACTGACAAGCCATCTGACATCAGCTGTTTTGCAAGTCATTCGACAAATACGAGTTAAACACATTATTTAAAGAACCGAAATTATTTTTAATTTAAAAGCGAATAAAAATAAAAATTAGTATATAATTTGCTAATGTGAACAATTTTAGGTTATGTCAGATGAAACCAATAACTAATGTGTGAAAGAAAAAAAAATTATAAAATTTCTGTGTTTGACAATTTTTTCAAACATATGCAATTACATATCGAGCCTTTGGTGCAATACCGTAGTAATTCAAAAAATCGTGAACTGAGAAAAATGCATTTGAAGTTTTCAGCCATCTTTTTAATAGTAGTTCCGTTTACTTAAGTTATTTTTTTACAAGTTTTTTAATAGAGAGGAATGTTTTGTAATTAAAAAAAGGTGAAAAATTATTAATAATATTAAATATTTATTTTATAATTAGTATTGTGGTTATTTTGTTGAACTATTTATGGTTTTTAATCCAAGTTTTTAATATTTTTAATTAGGCTTAAGTTCATGAAATTTAATTTTCATTAAATTATTTTTATGAAGAAAGGAATTTTACAACATGAAAATTAATCAAAATTGTTACTGATAATCTTTCATTCTTGACGTGGCTCGGGCTCGAACCCTGGCTGGCAGGTTACCATGACATGTTTCGATCGCAACCACTCGATCTCCTCAGATGGATTTGCCGTCTTACACTCGCAGCCATCGACGACTGCTGACGTCAATAGTCAAACATCAATCCTTAAACCAAATTGTATTTCAACATTTGGTAGATCGAAATTTGCTTTCCTGAATGATTATCCATTTTAATTGATTTTACATGTGTTTTCCTTACTTCTGTTTTTTCGTACTTTTGTCCATCTGAGGAGATCTAGTGGTTGCGATCGAAACATGTCATGGTAACCTGCCAGCCAGGGTTCGAGCCCGAGCCACGTCAAGAATGAAAGATTATCAGTAACAATTTTGATTAATTTTCATGTTGTAAAATTCCTTTCTTCATAAAAATAATTTAATGAAAATTAAATTTCATGAACTTAAGCCTAATTAAAAATATTAAAAACTTGGATTAAAAACCATAAATAGTTCAACAAAATAACCACAATACTAATTATTGTTAAAGCTAAGGCACGAGCTCTATGTGTACATTTGTCCTTCAAGTTGTGCTGAAAAAGGTCAACAGAAAAGAGAAAGACAAAATGAAAAAACAAAAAATGTACTTGGACTTCAAGAAAAATTCTTGACAAAAGTACGAAAAAACAGAAGTAAGGAAAACACATGTGAAATCAATTAAAATGGATAATCATTCAGGAAAGCAAATTTCGATCTACCAAATGTTGAAATACAATTTGGTTTAAGGATTGATGTTTGACTATTGACGTCAGCAGTCGTCGATGGCTGCGAGTGTAAGACGGCAAATCCATCTGAGGAGATCGAGTGGTTGCGATCGAAACATGTCATGGTAACCTGCCAGCCAGGGTTCGAGCCCGAGCCACGTCAAGAATGAAAGATTATCAGTAACAATTTTGATTAATTTTCATGTTGTAAAATTCCTTTCTTCATAAAAATAATTTAATGAAAATTAAATTTCATGAACTTAAGCCTAATTAAAAATATTAAAAACTTGGATTTATTTTATATTAATATAAATATGGTTGAAAATAGCTAGAGGCAATAAATGCATTTTTAGCTGTAAAATCTAAACAGTTAGAGATAGAACCATAATCTTTTTTTCTTTAGATAGATATTTTCCCAAATATCATTTCTGCATACCCAGCTCAAAAAATTCAAATTTTGAGTTACTACGATCTTGCACCAAAGGCTCGATATGGCTATAAAACTGACAAAGCCACTGTAAAATACATATGGGCATTTCCGTCAAAAGGTCCACCGTGACCGGAAATTTTAAAGAAATATTTAGATTTAACTTATTTTATAAATTTACTCACAAATTTGTTCACTTAGATGAACAATCAGACTGATGAACAATCAGACTGTAGTGCAAACGTAATTTCTTATTTGTAAGAATGTTTTATTGTATGTTTTCTTTAGTATTATCTTCCTTAAAAGAGGTGATATTTGATAAAAATTATTCCAAAAAAATGTTCTTACATGGTCTGTAAAAGGAAGAGTTCAAAGAGCAATATGTTATTCGGATTAACGGTAAATTTTTATTTTGTTTTAATCATTCGAGTTAAATTATTATATAAAAAATTTCACGTTCGAAATGTCACGTTTCGACACAGATTTTGGCTTAAAAAAAGCAAATACAGAAGATTTTGACATCAAACCAAGACATTTTAATGTTCCATTGCTACGTAAAATTCTGAAAGTAGTTTGACTAAAAAATTGTGCCAGGTTTCGCTGAATTACGCCTTTTTATACATGGCCAAAAAACTACTTCTGTTTTTTTCACGTTCGAACCGCTACTTCTTTTGCCATTATCTTTGACCTAGAATCGCGCCCTCCATTAACTTTAGCATAGATAACAGTGCTTTCTTAGTGCTATAATTTAAGGGTTAAGAGAACGCAAAAATATTTGTTGTTTAAAATGTTATTGCATTTTTCATGCGTACGACTGTCACGTTCAACACTTTGGAATTACCGATATTGTCTAAAAGTAACTTAATAGCTGATACGTTAAAACGTAAAACATTTTATCAGGCTCATCAGCAACTATTGTAAGTGCTTATGCGCGAATTAAGTCAGTGCCCATATTTAATTATTGCTGAGTGTTCAAAAGCCGAATTGCAATATTTCTGTCGCTCTTTACCCTTAGTGTCCTTTTTATTATCTCTTGTGAACAAGCATTAAAATATAAATATTGTAAACAAGATACTTGTAAAGCAACCACTAAATCGAAAGGTTTGAAGGAAATCAGCTTTTCCTCCGCAACGTATACGTTTATGTAAGAGTAACGAGGCCTTTATCCAATATTATATTTTTACTTGCAAGAATTATTTAAGCAGCTGTTTTTAAACAAACCTTGAAAATTATTTAAAAAAATTATTTTAGTAAGTCTTATGCTTTTAAAAGATAAAAACAAAAAAATTAATAAAAAAAAATTTATTTAATTAACAAGATTTCGTGTGTGGTGCGTGAAATGCGCATAGGAATAGCTTATCCCATCAACAATAAATTTCAGTGTTTTTATCAAGAATAAAAATTGGGAATTAAGCACGACAAACGGAATCTTGTTAATTAAATAAATTTATTTTTTTATTCATTTTTTTGTTTTTATCTTTTAAAAATATAATATAAGACTTACTAAAATAATTTTTTTTAATAACTTTCAAGGTTTGTTTTGTAAACATAAAACAGCTGCTTAAAGAATTCTTGCAAGTACAAATATAATATTGGCTAAAGGCCTCGTTACTCTTACATAAACGTATACGTTAAAAATTTTGTATTCCCAAAAATTACTTTGATAATAAAATAATGTATTAACATTTTCTTCTCAAATTGAGGAACAACAACAATGTGCAAAAAAGATAAAGACAGGGGTCTAATCACCGCATACAATATCGAGCAAAATTGATCGAAATTATTTATTTTGGTATCATGAAACTCGATATCAAATGAAATGTATTGAATTTGAAATAATAGCATTCGATGTCGAGTAACTCGAGATAGTATCGAAAAATTATTGAAAATTGTATTAAATATAATTTTTTTTGTCCAAAGCGCCAAAACACAAATATTACAGGCGAAGGTTTTCTCTAAATTTTTTAAAATCTATCCGAAAAGTCAAAAATGTTTCTATGCACACGCAAAGAAAAAACATGGTTGTGGTAAACATATTCTAAGAGCATCATATTATGATAAGAATTATGATTGTAGCCACCATATTAAGATTATTATTGAATCATATTATGACTAAATATATCGTACCATTACATCATAATATTTTTCCCTTAATCATATTATTATTCTGTTAATCATACTAAGTTAAGAAGTAATCAAATTATTGTCATGCTAATCATAATAAGCTAAGAAATTAATCATATTATTTTCATGTTAATCATAATAAGCTAAGAAGTAATCATATTATCATCATGTTAATCATAATAAATTTTGAAGCAATCGTATTATGATACAGAACCTTTCATAGCTGTCATAAAAATACAAAATAAGTTTAAATATTTTTGAATCGATTTTTTATTTTGTGGCTTTTTACAATTTTTCTTAATGTTAATCAAATAGCGGAGTTCAATATAAGGCTTGCAAAAGAGCAAATGAAAAATCTGTGGTTTTCATGGGCAACCGCGTGTGTCCATTTTTTCGATTTTAAGATGTTGGTGCCATATTGCCTAATTTTGAACGCTCTTTAAATTTTTTTGAAAAAAGATGGATCAATTTCGATTTTTTAACGTAATGGCAAAGTGTAAAATGTGCAATACCTAGCCCATAGTTTGATCTAGTATGGTATTTTGGCTTTCCTGAACAATTTGTTTTAAGACATACGCGGTTGCCCATGAAAACCACAGAAATATCGTAGCACTTTTATAAAATATAACGAAATCTCAGTGTGTTTTGTTGTTGGATTTTACAAAAAAACTACGATATTTTGCATATGCACCATTACATCACTAATACTGAATGAACTCTGCTAATATTTTAATTTTTTTATTTCTTTAAACTTATTTTTTTTATGGAATTTTATCTTTTAATTGTTTAACCGCTCACAAATAAAAAAAAACGTCACAACTTCTTCAAAATTATTTTACAAATGGCGCTAACATAATATGATTAGAGTAAAAATAGTTTGATTGCATCTTTAACATAATATGATAAATGTATAGGAAGTTATCATGTAATTGCTATTAAATATCATCATATGGTTGTGAGAAATACAATATGTTTAGAATGTTATCATAATTAAGTTGTTAGAAAAATAATTATTTTTCGGTCAACAATACTCAAATTCATAATTGCGATAAACATTTATATGTTTACAGTAACTATAATATTGATGATATTAAATAAAAATAACAATTATTTGTGAACGACAACAATATATTGCTACATCAAACATAGTGTTGTTGCCATAACCATGCCCAACCATATTTTTTCTCTGCGTGCATGATTTTCGATCTTTGTTACTCTTTTAGAGGACAATCATCTATTTTAACTGGCCGTCATCCCTAAAATGTGTGTCCTCTTTCTGTTATCTTTTTTCATAATCTGTCATCTTTGCCATCTTTATTTTTGAAAGCGTGATCAATATTTATGCTGCTCCTACTGAACTCTCATACGGGGTGGTGATTTAATACCATGCGATATAAGACCATGATGGCTTAACCTCTCATTCAATAGGGAGATAAAACCTTTGTAATTTTTTTTCATTTGAATGGGAGATAAAGCCATCATGGCCTTAGCTCACATTAGCAATATTAGAAAATGGCTTTATCTCTCATTTCAGTTCCGAAGACACTAAAGTAAAGTATTGAAATCTGGCTTAGCATACTAAAGCTTTCCTGCGTGGCAGCCTGCGGCCGTGCTTAGGGGTTTTTTTCACCAGTAGGACGCGGCAGGTGGCTTCGCTGAATAAAGTTTTCCTGCGTGCGTCACAAGAATAAAAAAAGGGTTTTCAATGATAACTAAGGATTTTCCCTTTTACAGAATGTTTACACCATGCATAACAATATTCTGAAAAAATATGGCTTTATCTCTCATTTGCGAAAAAAATATGGCTATATCTCTCATTTCGCAAAATTTTAAATATGACCTTACCTCTCAATGATTGGGCAATAAGGCCATTATGGCTTTATCTCCCATTCAATTGAGCAATAAAGCCATCATGGCCTTATCTCACATGGTTTTAAAGCACCCCCCTCTCATACACTTACAGTATGAAATTTTGAATAAGAATAATGAATTTTTAAGAAAAAGTAAATTTTTATATATGTTTTCTACTTTACATACCGCTCATTTGCTGCAAGACCGGCATAACTCAAAAAAAATCTATTTCGAGATAAACGCAATTAAAGTTTTTGATTTGCTCTAACTACTTAGAAAAAAGAAGACACATTATCTTCAAACTGGGAAAGTATAAAAGATATAAAGATGAATTTAATATACAATATAAAGAAAAACAAAGAGAACCATTCTGCATCTCTAATTCCAAAATTTAATTTTTTGAGTTATGCCGGTCTTGCAGCAAATGAGCGATATATAAATATGTGAATGTAAATTTGTCTCTAAAATATGTAAAAAATCTTGAAGTCAAATAATTTTTTTACTTTTTTTCTTTATGAATTCTATTTTTATTTTTAAAATCTGTTCGCCTTATCTCTGTTCAATACGTGACTTGAAGTAAAAAAATTGTGAGTTATTCACATTGTGCGATAACAGTTATGGCGCTTACGATCACATTTCTTCATTCACTTAATTTTTTGCGGAAAAACGAAATTTATGTTTTTTTTTTTTTTTTTTTTTTTAATATACCATACATATGTAGTATGTCTGTCGCATTTTATCAACAATAGTGTATTAACTCAAAATTTTAATTTGTTTTTACTTTTTGGAAAAAAAAACAACAGGTTATGTTCATATCTAACCGCTGTAAAAATATCGTGCTTTGTATACTTTTTGGTAATGAAACGGTTGATGAAACAGTTCTTTTTCCTTTGCCTTTAATGTAAAATTAAAAATAGTTTTGCTTCTGCTGAAAATTTCTAAATTTTGAGTTAATACAGTATTGTTGAACAAGTGCGATGGATAAGTATTTTTGAAACCTTAGGCCTGTTCATCGATTTCAAGCGAAAAATAATATTTCAAAGTTTGTTTTTGTTTAAATTGTAATTTAAGAAAGTGATTCTTATTGGAATTCGTTTGATAAAAAAAAAATATTTTGAAAACAAAATTGTTACACTGGAAATGCCCAATTTTAATTAAAATTTTTCTAACAACGCCCTAATTTTTTTTTTATTTTTTTACCAAAACTTTTTATTACCGTGTAAACGTTTGAGAATGGGAATAAGTTAAAGCGTTTATGCGAATTTTTTTACACGGGCAACATACTTTAAAACCGGATGTTATCATTTTGATTGATAATTTTTCTAACTTAGAATCAATTTATTTTTAATCCAAAATTAGCCAAGATTATACACGTAGAACTGTCAACGGTTTGAAGTTGGATATTCATAAGTTTAAGATATACGTAAATAACTGTCCATGGGTGGCGCACTGCGAAACTGAAAGTGACAATTTAAATTGAAATTGTTCTAACTTCGATCAATTTATTTTTATTTTATATTTTCTTACCAAAATTAGCATTGGATGTCCTTATGATACAGTAAAAGTTTGCGAAGATGATCTCCATAAATTTAAAATTTTCCATAACCCAGTATGTTTTCATCAGAAAATGTTTAGGACGAAAAACTAATGGAAGTATGTAATACATTTTACCTCTCTAGGTGGGGACTTCTATGCAGTTATGGGACTTTTTCTTCAATATATATCTTAAAATTATGTATGGGAGTCCCCTTAAAAAATATATTTATTTGTATCGGGTCGGTATGGTATAAACAAATGTTCGTGACAATAAATAAAGTGGGGTGGATCATACTTTTGACACGCCCAGCAGCATCCTTGGCACTGCAGGGGCCAAATTAATAATTTCATTATTATCTTCATTGGGTTTTTAATTAATCTGCGTATCTGAAATTTTTAAGCCAGTTTTTGTCAAAGATTAAAGGTGGATTCATCCATGTGTTCCGAACAATATTTTTGTCAGGAGAAAAATTTTTTTACTGAGAGTGTTCTGCCGAACAAAAATTTGTCTGGAAAAACAAAGCTACCGTATGGCTTACATATGTAAACAATTATACAAAATGGCAGTACAACTAGCAAACCACTTATTTTGAATTGTTTTCTAAAAGTGTGTTAAAGAAAATGGACGAAAAAAGTGATTTTATTATTTTTAATTATATTATTTTTTTTTTTATTTAATTAAAAAAACACTAATTTCAACTCTTATGTACAAATTGAAAAAAAGTGGTAACTCAGTTCATTTTGTTCTGAACAAAAATTCAGTGTGGCCATTTTTGCAGCTCCGACCGTAAATGTGGTTCAAAGTGTGAAGTCGTCTGACCAGAGGAATAATAACGAAAAACCTGGAACATCACGATTAGCATTAATAAATACAGGAGCTGTGCCAAAAAGTACTAAAGTGCAAACAGGCATGGACAGATACATTACAATAACTAAGAGAAAGGCTAGCCCTAGGTCCACCCAACAGGAACGCATGGCCAAACAATACAAAGGCTCTAAGGCCACTAAAGAAGTTAAACCGCCCCCTATCTATCTGCGAGAGCAAACATCAAATAGCATAGTCAACATGTTGATTCAACTGGTAGGTAAGAATAATTTCTACGTAGTTTCTATACGACGCGGGCAAATTCAAGAAACCAAAATTCAAGCCAGCACAGAAACGAACTTTCGTATTATATCAAGACACCTGGACGCAGAAAATAAAAGTTACTATACATATCAATTAAAAAGTGCTAAGGGATTGATTATTGTCATAAAAGGCATAGATAGTTCTGTTCCTAAAGAGGAAATAAAATCTGCCATAGAACTAGAGGGGTATGAGGTAAAATCTGTTCATAACATTTTGAACAGGAATAAAGTTCCTCAACCAATGCACCGCGTTGAAATATCGTTTGATTCATCGGTTCTCAAAACCAAAAATTCAGTTCATCCCATATACAATTTGCGCTACCTACTCAACAGAAGAATTACTGTTGAGGAGCCATTAAAACGAAAGGGTCCCTCCCAATGCACAAACTGTCAGGAATATGGGCATACAAAATCATATTGTAAATTGCCTCACGTATGTGTGGTTTGTGGCGACGCTCATAAAACCGCCGAATGTAATCGTTCTAAAGCTGACCCGAATGTTAAGAAATGCAGCAACTGTGGCGAAAATCACACGGCAAACTATAGGGGTTGTAGAGTCTTCTTGCATTTAAAAAAACCTGCTTTAGTTCAAAAATATACTCACTCCCAATATGGTCCGTCACATGCGCCCAGCCAAGCCGCTGGCTCTATTGCTAGTACTTCACAAACAAACAATCAAAACCAATCATATGCCCAAGTCTTAAAAGGAAACCCTAATGCGAAAAATCCCCCGAGTACTTCTAACGCAAAGCAACCTCCAAACGCTAATGTTCCTAGGGAAGGTCTACAAATGCCTTCTGGAAATATGCCTACCTCAATTGAAAATTTAATTCAAACTATGAATAACTTCATGACTACTATGCAGAACATGTTTCAGGAAATGATGCGAAACCAGAACATGCTCCTGCAAGTTCTACTCAACAAAAAATGAACCAGTTAAAAATATGTTTCTGGAATGCAAACGGGTTATCCCAACATAAGCACGAAGTGGCAAACTTTCTTCATAGGCATGAAATCGACGTACTTCTTGTCTCTGAAACACACTTTACTCATAAAAACTGCTTTAGGGTAAATGGATACCTTACGTATGACACAAAACATCCCAGCGGACGAGCTTGTGGTTGCACAGCCATAATTGTGCACAAACACATCAGACACTTACCATTGCCAGAGTACGAAGAAGATTGTATCCAGGCCACATCTATAAATCTTACTGATTTCAATCTAACGTTAACATCCGTTTATTGTCCCCCGAGGCACAAAATTGTAAACGATAAATTTCTCAACTTCTTCTCCACATTGGGCCAGAAATTCATTGCTGCTGGCGACTACAACGCTAAACATACATATTGGGGCTC
This sequence comes from Pollenia angustigena, assembly GCA_930367215.1. NCBI lineage: Eukaryota > Metazoa > Arthropoda > Insecta > Diptera > Polleniidae > Pollenia > Pollenia angustigena. The sequence goes on from OV884060.1 coordinate 232,458,625, forward strand.
CAGACTTATTAGTCCTAGAGGTAATCAGCTATACAATACCGTAACTGCAAATAATTTTGATGTGGTATCGAGTGGTGAGCCTACCTATTGGCCAACCGACTTCAATAAGCTACCAGACCTTATTGACTTTGCTGTAATTAAAAACATCAAGCGCGATCAGGTACTAGTTAGTTCCTCCTATGATCTTTCGTCTGATCATTCACCTTCAATCCTTATTTTAAAAGGTAACTCTGACGCTGCAGCTGCAAACTTTATTTCCTATCCAAACAGAAACACAAATTGGTTAAAGTATAAAATGTATGTGAGCTCTCACCTATCACAGTGCATTCCCCTAAAAAATTCATCTGACATCCAAATAGCTGTCGACCGATTTACAGAAGTCTTGGATACTGCAGCAAGAAATGCAACCCCAATCAAGCGGACAATTAAACGTGCTCCTTACAATACATCGACGGATATAGAGGCCCTTATCAGAGAAAAAAGGAAGTTAAGAAGACAATGGCAAAACAGTCGTTCCCCAACCACTAAGGCCCAACTACAATTATGCCTGACCACACTTCGCAACAAATTGAGACAGAACCATGAGTCCGCAATAGAAGGCTATCTAAACAGCCTAGACGCCACAAAAAACACCAATTATAGCTTATGGAAGGCTGTACGGCATATGAAATGCCCTATAACCCAAGAATCTCCATTAAGACTGGAAAACCGCACTTGGGCCAAAAACACACATGAAAAATTAAACGCTTTCGCGGACCACCTTGAGAAAGTTTTCACGCCACATGATGCACATACTTGTTCCTGTCGTCCAATCATTCCTGATAAGGTTAACCATCCATTAAAATTTAACATAACTCAAGTAAAATCTGCAATAGAAAAAGTGAATATTAGAAAATCTCCCGGACCTGACCGCATCACAGGGTCAATGATAAGAAACCTACCATCGTCTGCTTCCAGAATCTTGCTGCTCATTTTTAACGCTATATTAAGAGTCGGATACTTCCCATCCTCATGGAAGAGGTCTATAATTGTTATGATTCCCAAGCCAGGAAAATATGCTAGCCAGGTTGCGTCGTACAGACCGATAAGCTTATTGTCAATCCTATCGAAGCTTTTCGAAAAAATATTCGTTTTAAGTATAACTCCTCACCTAAATGAACACGACATCATCCCGGACCACCAGTTCGGATTCAGAGCGAAACATGGTACAATAGAACAAGTGCATAGAATTGTCACCCTTATTAGATCGGCGTTTGAGAAAAAGCAATACTGCTCAGCACTGTTTATAGACATTTCCCAAGCTTTTGACAAAGTTTGGCATGATGGGCTACTCATCAAAATAACACGAATGCTTCCTCAAAACACTCACAAGCTTCTGGAGAGCTATCTAACAGGCAGAACATTCATAGTAAGGTCGCAAGATAAATACTCCCCCCTCAAGAAAATTTCTGCTGGTGTTCCCCAAGGCAGCATATTAGGACCGCTTCTATATATAATATACACAGCGGATATGCCAACAAACCTGAGCACGCATACCTCTACATTTGCAGACGACACAGCATTTATTAGCGTTAACCATGACCCAAAAGTCGCATCGCAAAATCTGCAGTCCCACATCAATGAACTAGAGGCCTGGCTAGAAAAATGGAGAATAAAGGTTAACCCGGCTAAATGTGCTCACTAAACTTTCACGCTCAGAAGACAAACGTGCCCAGCTGTAAAAATAAATAACATCACTGTTCCGGTAGAAAACCATGTTAAGTACTTGGGAATTCATATAGATAGACGCTTGACCTGGTCGCGTCATATTGAAGCGAAAATAACGGCTATGCAACTTAAAGCAGCTCAACTACATTGGCTTCTCGGTCGAAACTCAAACTTGTCCTTAGACAACAAAATTCTCTTATACAAGTCCATCATAAAACCAATATGGACATATGGCATCCAATTATGGGGTACTGCATGCGCATCTAACATCCAAAAGCTTCAAAGAAGACAGTCTAGAATATTACGACAAATTGTCTGCGCCCCATGGTATATACGTAATGAAATTATCCACAGAGATCTCAACGTCCCCACTATCCAGGAGGAAATTAAAAAATATTCAATAAGCTACATCGATAAACTAATGGTCCACCCTAACTACCTCGCTCGGGGTTTGCTTCAGTTCGAAGGTCACCAGAGGCTAAAAAGAACCGATACTTTGAGCCTAACTAGAAGACATTTTTAAAATTTGAATACAGCAGTTAGTGGTTACACTGGAAACAACTAATAAACAACAAGTAGAATTAAGATTTGAATACATATTGTAAATTTCGATAAGAAAGATTCAATAATAAAAATAAATTTAAAAAAAAAAAAAAAAAAAAAAAAAAAATTTTGCAGCTAAACGGGAGAAACTGTTACACGGGCTGATTCGTATGAGAGATTCTTCCATAACGCAGCGAAAACCGCTTATATTAATCGTAAAAGGAATCGTTTATTATGTATGTTGAGATTATCTAACGAGTCTTTCAAAAAGCATGCCAAGAGTCGTATGAGACTCATGTAGGTATTATTTTACAATTCGTGCAATGCTCAGCCGTATGACTAAGCTACCTAAATAAGGGCATCAGGCGTATTTTTCATGCCAAAACTTCTAATTTTCATACAATTTCTATAAAACAAACCGTAAGGTGGTCGCGAAATCAACACCATCCTGTCGGAAAATTCTTTTTTACAGATCCTTAGGCCGGTTTGTTTTATTAAAATTGTATTGGCAATAGCATTTTCATACTTAAGAAACGGTCTCATTTAGGTAGCTCAATAATTGTTATACGACTCTTACAGAGAGTCCCAAAAGGTTCATTCCAAGATTTAAAGACGAGCGTGTCAAAAAAATAAATAAAAAATAAGAAATTAAAAAAAGATTTAGATGTTTTTGTAACTCGTCAGATAATCATCAGAAGATTCTTTTAGGAGCTGTATATTAAACATAATCGTCTAACACAGAGCCTATGCTTGCTGGGAAATAACAGATACTTTTATATATGTTTGTATGTTTATTAAACATAAAAGAAACATTAACAAAAACAATGAGAATTCACAGAGAATATAAAAATTTATGAAAATAAAAACAAAATAATTGCGATTTTAATTTTTATAAAAAGCTTATGGTGTTTTCTTTTCTTAAAAAATAATGATGCATTATAGTTGTGTAATATATTTATTAGGTTACACGAACCCTTACAAAGTGGTACATTTTTCTAAATTACAATGGAACAAAATAATAGCTACGTTTTACACTCAACACTAATGTGTATTTAGCGTGTTAAATATTGAATTCAAAGTTTGTACTAAAAGCGATATTCACCACGCTTGTAGCAATTTTCAACATTAAATTTTCTTACAATTCCAATAAGCGTTTACAGCACTGATTTTCAATAATTAATGTCAGCTGTTTTTAAAAATTTTGCGACAAAAAATATAATAAAAGTAAAACAAACGAAAAATAAAGAGTTTTTATATCCATCACAATATAACTAAAAATCACAATATAACGCAAATTGTCCGCAAACACAAGAAAAAAATACTTGCTTGCATAAAAAAGTACTTTACGCAGATGCAAAAAAGGGTATTATCTCACACTCAGTTATAACTGCGGGTAAGAAATGGAACAAATTTGCCATTTATTGTTGCAACATGTTTAGAAAGGAAAACGACAACTTCTCACATTTTTGCATATATTTTTAGAATGGAACAAAAACACGCACGAATGGTAGCATATATGGAACATAATTGTCAGAAAAGAAAACACCATTAAATTGGATATTTATGTGAAAAAGTGGCCACCATATATTTTTATGTGTGCAGCTAACTTTGACGTTTTGTATGAAAATATTTTTAAGCTGCCCAAAAATATAAAAAATGTGTAGGTATACAAAATGCACGTAAACAAGGATTTTGAAGAATAATTCCAGAAAATATGTATTTTGGGCAGTTAAGTCAAAGTGCAGCTAACTTTGATTTTTTGTATGAAAATAATTTTAAAATGCCAAAAGTTTTGTGCATTTATCTTAAATGTGCAGGTATAGAAAGTGCACTTAAAAAAGGAATTTGTATGAAATTATAAAGAATAATTCCAAAAATTATCAATTTCGTGCAGTTAAGTCAAAAGTGCACGTAAACAAAAGGCAGTTAAGTCAAAACTACTGTATCTGGTATTTACTAAAGCCCTGCACGAATGCATTTGAATGTCGTTTCAAAACATTCGTTTGTTTTTCAACTACTGATTGTCGATTGCTTTTTGCTAACGAATCAAATTCTGTATTGTGAAAAACACATAAAGCACGAAAAAAATATAAACACACAAATGCAAATGAATTTTAATTAGTTTGTTATAAACGACCAAAAAAGAAGTGCAAAGAGCACGAAGTATACTCCACACAACAACGAAACAAACGAATAACACAAACTACACCAAATCACACGAATCATACCAAACAACAGTAACAAAATAGGTGATATGAATTATCTTATTTTTTTACACTTTTTGTACACTTGTCGAAGTCACATCGACGACTGAATTGATGAGCATAAAAATATGTGTTAGTAGTGGTATACACAATTGTGCAAAGAAATGGAATTCCCTGTTATAGACTCACAATTGTTGTGTGTTATGTTTTCATTCACATCAAATTATACATGGCGTTGATTTGTTTTTTTAAATCAAACTACTGCTAAACAACGAGATGTTTGAAACCAACTGCTGTTTAAAATTGATTCGGTTTTTCATTGTGTGTCATTCGAACGGATTAAAAAAAAAAACACAGTATTTGACACAACAATAACTTGGTGTGGAGAACTGTGAAAAAGAAACAAATGCATTCGTGCAGGGCTTTAGTATTTACCCGATATTTACCCAGACATCAGGTAAACACCCAGTAGAATCCCATCTATAAGAATAAAGTAGAGGTTAATTTTTTTAAAGCAAATGCTATTTTTGTTTTAAAAACTTCAGAAACAAATTATAAGAACAATAATTTTACATACATACATATATGTATATAATTTATTGGAAAGCTAGGTATATAATTAATAAAATAAGCCACTACTCGGAATTCATTGAAATTTTATATTTACATTTGGGCTATTCACAAGGTAATCAAAAAGTTGTAAAATCATATGTCTTAAATTAATTACAAGAAATATATATAACTGCTGTGGGCAAGCGCTTATAATTTAGATTTCTAATGTACAGTTACGACGAAATAACGATCACAGCATTAAAAGTTTTATTTTGTTTAAAACACAACAATATTTTTTTAAACAATTGTAAAATATTATTTAGGACATTATGACGATATGACTTGTAAGCACACCTTGTGAATGGCCCAAATATGTATACAGAAATTTCATGAAGGTAGTGTAAATACAGTGTTACATAAAAAAACAAATCAAGGTTTCATATAAGCTTGCTTACATATATATGTAACTTTTATTAATGCTGGGAATTTAATAAAACAGAAAGAAAAACAACTTTTCTCTACATTTAGTAAAAGTATCAAAAAAGTGGCAAGAATTTCAAAAAGTATCACATTTGGGTGCATTTTGTAAAAGTAGCAAAATAGTAGCCAATCAGTCGAAAAAGTGGCAAATTCCTACTTTTGTAGCACCAACGGTAACGCTGGCCAAACTAAATACATAAAAAAATTTTGTCCGGACAAAAATATTGTTCGGAACGCATACATAAGTAGGTGAATCGAGCTTAAGGAAATGTTTGTTTGCAACACTGATATTTTAATTTAAATCAAGTATGAGTGCTTTATTCAGTTGTGCCTAATCTTTGTTACCCTTCAAAGAGAGTACGATTATTTCAGGGGTAAGCTTTATATCGGATCTAAATAATTATAGACCAATCTTTATTAAAACTCACCTCACAGTATTAAAATTCATTGCAGTATTAGGCGTATTAAAGTCATATAAAAAATAATTTGACCTTATTTTAATTTAAAAAAAATCATGATTTGTTTCAGAAATACTATTAGCTGTGTTAAAGTAATATTCAGGAGGGACCTATTGTTAACTATGAACCGTTCATTAATACGATTTTTTTTTATTTTTTGCGTCTTAAAGTGCTTTTTGAATGTCCGCTTTATATGGGGCCTATGGCAAATTATGGACCAATCATCACGAAATTCGGTAGAGTCTTATACCAATTTGACAAACCAAACTTTATTACAATTGCATTGTGAGATATAGCCTCAATTTATCGTACCGTACAATTATATTGCCAATGTGTATGTTATATTCGAAGGTGGCACAGTATATTGGCAACATTCAAAAGGCTTTTGATTTTTATTGCACAACGAAAAGAAAGTGCAATGTGTTGGCAACATTGAACAATGGTGTTTATGTTTTTCCTATAGGCTATGTTGACCTTTTTATTGAATGAAAGTTGAGCCATATTCAATTGAAACCATTATGCCACTTATTGCATAATACATATAAAGAAAAATGGAAATAATATGGCGAATAGCATATACAATAATATTGTTAATGGATTGGGCGCTTTAGAGGTACTAAAGTTTTTTGGGATTGGGCTTTATATGGGGTCGATGGTAAAGTATGCACCAATCTTCACGAAATAAAGCAGTAGATTTTCAGTAATAAAGAACGAATTTGTGCAAAGTATTATATCAATCCGTGAATTTCGCCACCATTATTCTTAGTTTTTATAACAAAAGTTATACACACTTTTTGTTTTTAATTCGACAGTTTTTGGTTTCGACTGCAGTTTTTAACCCCTGGTTTTCAACACAAACGGGCATGGCTAAATCGGCTTAGCATTACTCAAGGAATCAGAATATATATGTATCATAATATAAACCATAAACAGGCACGACTCAAAAATTAATTAAAACACAATTCAAATCTATAACGACCACGAAAATTTCGTTCGCGTCACTGACTTCTTTAATTTTTCTTCTTTAACATTTGTGAAACTCAATTTGATTAAAAAATTGCAACCATGTTTATGAAGCCAGTTTTCCGCCATTCCTGAGCATATTTGAATTTTGAGTTGTGCCGGTTTATCGTTTGGTGTGCGACATATACATTATTGGATCTAAGATGAATAATAAAAAAATTTCACATTGAATAATAAATTTAGTATACCTTCTCTCTTAGCAACTATCGGGTGATTTTTTAGCTATTATCTTTTTGGCAACACTGGTTTAAACAGTTGACGCACGTTTCGTGTTTTGTTTCACTGTCAAACATCTTCAGTTTGGTCTTTAATTTAACCATGAATCGTCTTACAAACGAACAACGCTTATTATCAAAATGCGTACTCTGTTAAGAAAGTTCATCACGCGCTTCTTCCATTTTATGGTCAGTTTAATCGACCCACTGAAGCGGCTATTCGGCACGTTAATAAGAAGAATTGTCGATTTTGGAGTGAAGATCAGCCAGAAGCATTGCAAGAGCTACCAATGCATCCAGTCACAGTTTGGTGCGGTTTATGGGCTGGTGGCATCATTGGACCGTACTTCTTCAAAGTTGATGCGAATCGTAACGTAACTGTGAATGGTGAGCGCTACCGTAAAATGATATCCAACTTTTTTTTTGCCTATAATGCAAGAGCTTGACTTGCATGACATGTGGTTTCGACAAGACGGTGCCACATGCCACACAGCACGCTTAACAATGGACTTATTGAGAGGCGAGTTCGGTGAACATTTTATTTCACGTTCGGGACCGGTCAATTGGCTGCCTAGATCGTGCGATTTAACGCCTTAAGACTATTTTTTGTGGGGCTATGTTAAAGCTCATCTCTATACACACATGCCCGCTACAATTGACGCATTGGAAGACAACATTGAAGCATTTATTCATGAGATACCGGCCGAAATGTTGGAAAGAGTATGCCAAAATTGGACTAAGCGGATGGATCATTTGAGGCGCAGTCACGGTCAACATTTGCATGAAATAATCTTCAAACATTAAATTATATGGACCGTTCTATCGATTCAAATAAAGATTGCGTGCATTTTTCTGAATTTTATGTGTTTTATTTTTTTAACTTTCATATAGCTCTTAAAAAATCACCCATTAGTTGTGTTGGGTATAAAAAAAGTAAACTCATATGTATGTATGTATGTATGTATGTATGTATGTATGTATGTATGTATGTATGTATGTATGTATGTATGTATGTATGTATGTATGTATGTATGTATGTATGAAACCTAAATATATAAAATAATACACTATTCTCCCATCAAGTCGTACCTTCTAGTTAAATTAATTTGCTTTAATATTAACTTTTAAGTTATAGTAAATATTTTATTGTGTATTAAGTGTATAAAATGCTTTCAAGGTGCATTATTCCAATAATATTTGAATTAAGTTGGTGGGTAAACTGTACAAGTTATATTGGCTATTAAATGGAGGTTAATCTATCTACTTTTAATCTTTTATGAGATTTTCTTGCAAAAATGAATGAGGCAATCTATAAAGACTATTGTGGCCTAGATGTTATGGTGTTTGTGCAATAAAAACAACTAAAAAGGGCTCAATTCTTTGTCTACATTTTGATTCTTATTTTTGGTGAAACTTAAAAATTTGAAATTGTAATCAGAAAAGTAAATTAAAAATGATATAAATAATGCAGTCGAATACAGTGAAATCTCCATTATTACAACTACTTTTATTTCTGCCCTAATTTCAGTTCTATAGCTTCTCTAAAATTAAGAAAAAGCTCAAACCATTTCTAAACTTCAAAAATAGAATTTTTATTTTTAATGACAACTGGTAATCAAAACATGGAGTACGCACTGTAAAAATAAAAACTTATAAAATAAAAAAATAGACTTACCCGTGGAAATCCACCATTAAAGACTGAACACAAAGACATCCGTTGATTGTCACATGAATTCGTAGTTTTTTTTTTCAGATTTTTTTCCACCTGAATATTTTGTTCCTCATTTTGAAATAGTACCATTGTTTTAATTTGACTTAAAAAAAAATACAATACATAATAATATTAGTGTCAAATTCTGCATTAAAAAAGATTTCAAGTTTTAAAAATAATAATTAAGAAAAAAATTTAGATCCATTTTGCACAAGACCCGCTTGCAATTTAAAGTATGCAGTTCGTTCATATTAATAAAAAGCTCACGCAATGGCTTAGAAAAGCTTAGAAAAAGAGGTTATTTTGAAACTCTTATCAATGCGAGCATTTACAAATTATCAGCAAAATAAAGTTTTAATACATGATAAAAATTACCTAATTTTTTTAAGAAACCAGCACACCATGGAATTGTTTTTTTAAGTAGTGAAAATAAATGTTCAATTTCATGTCAATGCATTATTTAAAATTAAGTTTATGCCTTAAAAAAGAATACAGAGTGTGTTATATTTAGTTTTACCAAATCTTATTTAGCCCTGCACCAGAGCTATAAAAAACTGCAATCAATTAACATTGAACTCAAAATGGTTTTAACTGATTTCACTTTAATTCCAAAATGAAATGAAATCACTGAATGCAATACATTTTAATGCAATCAATTCGATTGCAATTGAGTGAGTTATTATTCAAATCATGAGTTTTTAATCAACTCTTCTGAAATCACAACTATAGAGAAGGTCCAAAGAAATATTAACCACTTTAGGCGTTATCCAAAAAAATTAATATGAACTTGAAGTGCTCCTTTAGCAAAAAAATTGTATGGAAAAACGGATTTGATAAACACTTCAAGTTCACATAAATTTTTTTGCATAAGGCCGTTGGAATCAGGCGGTTGTAAACAAAAATTGACGCCGTTGGCAATTCAAAATTATCAGAGTCATCTTTTACTATTTCCAAAAGAAGGAGTTTTCCTTGAAGAAAACAAAGATTTTGATTTTTATTTTATTGTTATTGCAATTAATGGATTTAAATAATTAATATCTGTGGTTTTCATGGGCAACCGCGTATGTCCATTTTTTCGATTTTGAAATGTTGATGCTATATTGATTAATTTTAAGCGCTCTTTACATTTTTTAAAAAATTTTTAAAAGCAGATAGACCCATTCCGATGTTTTAACTCAATTACAAAGTTGAAAAGGTGCCATATCTAACCCATAGTTTGATCTAGAATGGTTTTTTCGGCTCTCCTGAAAAATTTTATTTTAAGACATACGCGGTTGCCCACACAGAAAAAATTATTTTTCCAATTCAAACAAAAAATTTGTAGAATCAAACAATTTTATGTCTGAAATCGGTCCTATAAACAAATTCGCATATTCAAACAATTTATTTGCATTTTGTTTATTGAAAAAAAACACTGATTTTTTCAAACAAATAATTTAACTGAATCAAACAAAAAGTTTACTGAAATTCATATACTAAATTTCAAAATCAAAAAAAAAAAAAACAGGTTTTTGAACAAGTAATGATGCGCACACAAGCAGGCACTGTATTAGAAGATGATGGCAGAGAGAGCAGAGCGGTCGACTGGCTTTGACACACATTTTTTTGTTGGAATAATTTTTGAACGAAGTTCTTTTTTTATACACACAATGTTTTTCGTCACCACTCACAGTTACTGTATCCTTTCCTTTGCTAATGAAGAAGAAATGTAACCCAAAAACGGCGACAGACCGACTCGATATGTTTTTCGTCATCATTTTATTTTTGTATTTGATGTATTTAAGCAAACAGTTTGAAAAAATTGAATACGGGATTTTGGTTTTGTTTTAACCAACCAAAAATTTATTTTGTTTCTTATAATGCTGTTGTTGTTTCTGTTGTTTAAAAAGAGTGAAACGTTTTTTTGCCTGCTATTTTTTTTTTCATCCTCTTTATCTTTCTTACTGTTGTACTTTTTTAAAGTGTCTAAAAATAGACTGTATGTGTTTTTTGTTGTAGTTCTTATATTTCACATTAGGAAGTGTTGCTTACGATCAAATAAAAAAATGCAAAAAGACGACAACATTAAAAAGCGTTAAATATTTCATACAAAATTATGAAAACTTGAAACCAATATCGCGTGTATTATATTTTTGAATGGTTGTCAACATTTTTGTTGGTTAAATAAAAATCAAACAAACATTTTAATTGAATCAGTAAAAAAATTTGTAGAAATTAAAAAAATTTTCAAACAAGCGTTTGTTTGAAAATAATTCGGCAATAATTTTTTCTGTGCATGAAAACCACAGATATTAATATTTAATTAATATTTAAAGGTTGATTAATTGAACTGCCATTAATTTCTGGAGCCATTGACTTGGACTTATTACCGATACCTTAGGAACGAAACTCTTTTTGATTTAGAACGTTAAATTATAAATTATATTTCATGACTTAGTTTGGTTCAGCTGTGAGCCCTCCATATCGCTCATTTACGTCAATAGTGGCACAACTCCAAAAAATTAAATTTTGTGGTGGTGCACAATTGTTCGCTATGTTTTATTTTAAATTGTGTATACAATTTATCTTTATATCTATTATACTTTTCATGTTTGAAGACAATGCATTGTTGTTTTTACTAGAGTTAGAGCAAATTAAATACCTAAAATGAGTTTATTTCGAAATGGATTTTTTTTGGGTTATGTCCAGGGCAAGGGACTTCATGCAAATGCATGTTTGTTGTCGCTACTCTGAGACCCACCTAAAGTTAATATCTTTGCGAATCACAATATTTCCAGTAAAATGGCAAATTGTTAGTGCATATTTTTGCATATTTGGCTTTAAATGCATGTTTTTGCATATTTTGTTATAAATGCATATTTTTCGTCATATTTTGTTATAAATTCACATTTTTCGTCATATTTTGTAATATTTATAAAAAAAAATTGCTCTTTTCTTAGTTTTTTGTTTAGAAATATCTTTCTGTTCAAGGCGAATTCATTATAAGGTGTAGTCAGTGAATCAGCTGGTTATAGTTTTTTCAGCCCTGAAGCTGTCAAACAGTCAAAATAGTATGGGAAAATCTGCTAACTTCGACATTTTCAAGGAGCAAAAACAACATGTTGGTGTTTGGTTCTGAATTACCTACATTTTATTATAAATTCACCTTGTTTCTTTTACTTTCAAAAAGTAGCACATACAAAAATTATACAATTTGTATAATTGTGCACACAATTGTAGAAGTAACAATAAAACAGTTTTTGACATTTCATGTTGTTCGCGGTTTTTTTTACTTGAAGAAACAGCAAATAAAAATAATGTTCTGCGAAGAAAAAATAGAACTCAACATAATATTTTTGATTTACGGTGTAAGAAGTATGACCTAAAATCCAAAAAGTATTAATAAAATAAATTGTTTTTAAGGAAAACAAGTTAGAGTGCTATATTCGGCTGTGCCGAATCTTTGATACCCTCCACCGACAGTTCGAATGTTTAAGGAGTAATATCTGTATGATGTTATTATAATCTTAAACTGTGACGATTTGTTATTAATTATGGTTTAAGGCAACCAAACTGTTTTCCGGTAGAAGGGTTTATATGGGGCCTAGGGTAAATTATGGACCGATCATCACGAAATTTCACAGCGTCATTTCTAGTCCTTTAAAACTGTGACGTACCAATTTCTGTTATGATAGCATTATTAATTATGGTTTTAGGTGTACTGAACTGTTTTCCGGGAGTAGGGTTTCTATGGGGCCTAGGGTAAATTATGTACCGATCTTCACGAAATTACACAGTTTTATTTCTTGTCCTATAAAACTTTGATGTACCAAATTTTGTTATGATAGCATTATTTTTTATGGATTTAGGCGTACTAAACTGTTTTCCGGGAGTAAGGTTTATATGGGGCCCAGGGTAAGTTATGGACCGATCTTCACGAAATAACACAATTTTATTTCTTGTCCAATAAAACTTTGATGTACCAAATTTTGTTATGATAACATTATTTTTTACGTTTTTAGGCGTACTAAGTTGTTTTCCGGGAGTAAAGTTTATATGGGGCCTATGGTAAATTATGAACCGATCTTCACGAAATTTCAAAGATTTATTTTTAGTTCTATAAAACTTTGATGTACCAAATTTTGTTATGATAGCATTATTTTTTACGTTTTTAGGCGTACTAAGTTGTTTTCCGGAAGTAGGTTTTATATGGGGCCTATGGTAAATTATGGACCGATCTTCACGAAACTTAACAGTTTAATTTCTAGTCCTATGTAACTGTGACTTGCCAAAATTTGTAATGATAGCATTGTTAGTTAGGGTTTTAGGCTTAATATACTGTTTTCCGGGAGTAGGGCTGATATGGGGCCTAGGGTAAATTATTGACGGATCTTCACGAAATTTCACAGCGTGATTTCCAGTTGAAAAAAACGAATTGTTGCGAAATCTTATATCATTCTGTGTATTTTTCCACCATTTATGTTAGTTTTTGTAACAAAATGATCAATTTTTTTTAGGTGGTGGTTCCCCATTTTGATTCATAGCTCAGATCCTATTGAACCGATTTTGCTGAATTTCAATCCCAAACTGCTTAGGATAACTACAAGCAATTTGACACCAAGTTTGTTGATTTCTTTCGAGTTTTTCGAAAGTGAGCGTGTTTTCAACAGACGGACAGACGGACAGACAGACGGACATGGCTAAATCGACTTAAAATTACTCAAGGACCCAGAATATATATACTTTATAGGGTCTGAGATGAATAGTAAAAAAGTTTCACACGGAATGACAAACTGAATATACCCTCTTCACAACTGATTGTGGTGGAGGGTATAAAAATGCCAAAAGAAAAAATATCAAAAAATAATCTTTTAAATAAGTGTGTTTTTGAGTATTCAAAATAGAAGGAAAAGTACTTTTTTGCAAAGTTTACAAAAAGGTGTTTCATTTAAAAATTTCAAGTAAATCAGCACCTTCAAAGCCAGAAACACAAAGATTTATGATTTATGAAAACGTTTCGCAAACTTTAATTTCAAGAAAATCAACTTTTGGGGATAAGACTAGCAAATTTAGTTTTGAATTGTATAATGCTCTGGTGTCTGCAGATATACCTCTAATCAACCAAAATTATAGAATTTTTTTAAACAAATATAACAATGAAACCATTCCTACGGAAACAACCCTTATAAAAACTTATATCGCCAAGTTGTACACTATACAACTATGTGCCATTGTTGAAAGAATTAAGTGACATAATTTGTGGCTGTCTATTGACGAAGCAATGGACACGGAAGGACGTTTCGTTGTCTTCGTAATTGGGATCTTGAATGCAGAAGAAGATCTTGAATGCAGAAGAAGAACAGAGTAAACACAAAGTTTTGTTAAATATTGTAAAGTTGGAAAAGGTGGATCATGCTTCAATAGCTCGAACTTTCAAAGATTCTATTTCTCTTTTAGAATCCTTTAATAAAAATAAAATTTTGCTCTCCTTGACCTTTTTTTAAAGATATCTTACTCAAAAATGTTACATGTCACATGCTAAGCTCATGCCATGCATGAAAGTTTTTAAAGTCTCCTTTGCGTTTCAACCATGTATAACAAGATTGAGTATTGCAGTTGAGTATTATGCCAAAAATGTTGAAGAATTTAAAGATGTGGTAAATAATTTTAACGAAAATAACGCAGTCGCGATAAAAAAGTAAACAATATTTTAAATGTACCTAATATAAAGGCTCAATTAGAATTTATACACTCAAACAATGGGTTTCTAGTCGAGACAATAACCGAACTTCAGGGGTTTAAATCATTGAACACCTCGGTTAAACTCGTTGATGACGCTGTCATTAAAATAACGAAAGTAGAAGGTCAAATCGGCGAAAAAACAAAAGCCAAAATTTATACAGTTTTCTACAAAGGAGTTGACCACTTTTAAATATCCACCTATTACATCCGTTGATGTCGAACGAACACTTTCAATGCTTAAAACTGTTTTAAGACCAAATAGAATGAGTTTTACATTTGATAACTTAAAAAAAAACTTATTTATTTATATATGTTAATATATCTTTATCTACTACTACTTTTGAAACTATGTTTTAAGTTTTTAAAACTGAATGATATGTATTTATGTTTTTTTTTTTGTTAAATATGGTTAAATAAATATATTTTTAATGTATATTTCTTACTTTTATTTTTGCATATTTTACGATTTTTAGTGCATGTTTTATGCGCATATTTTGCGATTTTAAGTGCATGAACTTCCTTGCCCTGGTTATGTCAGTATCGAAGTAATTGAGCGATATGTAAGTATGTGTTTATTTTTAATCGATATGGCAGTTGGTTTTGTAGAAAGAACTCAATATGTAAATTGGTTCAAATATTTTGTGTTCAGTGACTATTGCATTTATTCAATCGTTGTTACCCAAGTTTAAAGTGCGCTCCCGTTCAACGCCAAAATTATAATACAATTCATAATCATAGTGTCCGACGCTGTGCATGCCTATATATATAAGACAGTGTCCCATGACAACAGATACCAAAAGTTTTAGTCACTGATAGTAGAGACCTGGGTTGCCTGTCTTCCTCTCTGTCCTGCATTCAATTTTCGCGGCTCATCTGCCATTTGCAGGAGAGAACGTTCTGTGTAACCCAATTGTTATTTTCCTAAATCTGTTGTAGGGATTTTTTAATCATTAATACTTAAATGAGAAATATAAAATAAATAAATAAATAATAAATAAAAATTTGTTTGTTTAAATATGTAACAATTACAGCATCAACAAAAAAAAAAAAATATGGTTTGGTTACCAAAAAAAAAAAAAAACATTATCAAAAGTATTTTCATTTGTTGGTTATTGGAGCCCAATGAATTGCACAATTTATTTAACTTGTTTTTCGGTTTGTTTTTTGTGTATTAATAATTAAATTAAATAAAAAAGCAGTTTTAATTAAGTTATAGGCATGCTTTTTTGGAAATAAATTTATTTTCGTTTTGTTTTTATTGCAAAGATATTTCAATCCATAGAAATGCATCTTTTACATTTAAAATACGATTTGTATTTGAAAAGCGATAACGTAAAAGTAAAATTACTTCCAATAATGTTTATTGGTAACCTGGTAATTTTTGGCTGCTATTAAAGTTATTTATAACATAAAAAACAGGTCTGGAGGCCAATTCATGTTTTATGAAACTGTGAAATAAAACAGTTTTTCACATTTTCATTGTTCGTTTGATTCCTGTTAAGAAAAAAATGAAAAATATTTTAAAAATTTTTTCACATGAAAAAAATGGAACAAAACAAAATATTTTTCACAGTTAGACCCCTTTCAGACTCGACAAGAAAGTTGCGCAAATTACTTGCCGAGAACAACAAAGTCTGCACAAAATTTTTTTCCTTCCCATCCTAGGCGCTGCAGCAGCCAAATTTAAGAATTTTATTAAACCGCCATATATGTTTGGTTGAAATTCTTAAATTTGGCTGCTGCAGCTCCTAGGATGCCCCTAGATGGGTAAAGTGTATGACCAACCCACCTTTATTTTTGATCTCAATCATTTATTTCTAACATACCTGTGCGCTATCTCCATTCCTTAAGGGGGATCCCCTCCATAAATGCCCAGGAGTTGCCCCTAGTGGAATAAAATATATGACCGACCTCAAGTAGTTTTTTGTCCTTTACATTTTCTGGATACATACTTGCCCCTTATCACCACTTTTTAGGGGGCTCCCATACAAATATTGCGTTTTATGAAATTCTTAAATTAATTAAAATTAATTAAATTCTTTTGTGAATAAAATCAAAAGGTGCTAACAGATTTTAATCATAAAGGGCTTGTTTTGTTAATAGCTTCGTTTTTTATATGTCTGTAAAAAATTAGAAGCATAGCTGCATTTTCCAATTTTTTATGAATTAAAAAATAAAAAAATTTCGACAAATTATATTTCTAAGACAACTGCTCATATTTTACTAAGTTTTTCTAAGTCCTAAACGAAATTTTATTGCGGAATTTCGGATAAAATTTAATATTTAATCGGTTACAAGGCGAATTATAACTACTGAGCTCGATTTATTAAAAAAAAACTGGTATTTTGGTAGTACATTCGTTTGTCAAATATAGAGAAAATATATGGGCAACATTACAGCATAACTTTTCTGATCGTAGTAGTTCAAATCCATAATTTTGGAGAGGACATGTAGACAAGGTGAAATAATCAGTAGATTCGGCTAATTTTCAATAGAAAACACAGTTAACATATCCAAAACATAAGAACCGAACTTTATTATTCTATTATATTTAATACGGTCGCTATCTTGCGAACATCCTAATTTTCAAAGGACAATGTATGGGGTCCTGTGCAGTAATAGAACGGTTTGGTTTATTTATAGCACCGTAAATACATTACGCACAGGACATACATACACTGATAGAAATATGCATCTTCATATTGATGATGCCCTAACATCAGAATTGTGACATCAATGTTACTACAAATGGCATCAATGATGCAAAAAGTAACATCAATCCAATGACTAACGTCTTCGTACAATTTTGTCATTTTTTACGTGTCATCTAGTTTATGATCGATGCCACATTTTGTATATTATTAACATTATTTTCATGATTACACTGTATTATAAGAAGCAAAAATTCCTATATTCTATTTTTCTAAATTATTTAGTTAAATACCTCAAATTATTAAAGTAGAATGATTACGAAACCATATGGGGCATGGCGCTGGTGTCTTATTATTGAGAGTTCTGCTGTCAACAAAGGTCGTAATTCAACAAAAGTGAAACAAACATATGTAACGGAAAAGTAAATAATAATTTTCTCTCGCATTGACTTAAGTCAATTCCAATGACTTTGAGTTAATGTCATTAAATTGATGCTAATGTGTCCTTTCTCCGATGTTACTGCGTCATTGCACTGAGGACATGTTCGTCATTTCTGTGATGCCGATGTGTCATCCCATTGATAACATAATTTCATTTTGACCCTGATGACACTTTGCCCAAGTGATGTTAAGCTTGACATCATCATGATGAAAAGTGTCATGGGGTCAAAAACGAATACACTTGTCATTGTACTAATATCAAAATACATCAGCGTTGTGACGCCTTTTCTATCAGTGTACATACGTATTTTGTATTTGTATTTTAAATTCATTTCCAAAATGTATTTTATATTTAAAATACCTATCGCTCAATTTACAATATTTATGGTCTTTTTCACAAAATACATTTGCTTTTAATTACTAAAAATTAAATTCATTAAATTCTTTGGCCAATACGGACATACATAAATAATTTGAAAATAAATGCTCTTTTTAAATATTTTACCATGGTGGAATAAACAGGTGGCAGCACTACGCCAGATGACGATTTTTTGCTCTTGCATTGTTTGTCTAGGTTTATGTCAAAGTTTTGTTTATGTTTACAAAAAGTCCACGTTTTGTGCTGTGATTATTGTATTTTATTAAGGTTTTTGATAATTTTAAATTAAAATAAATAAGATATTGACCATAATTAAATAAAAGTTGGCTAAAAATGTATTTATCTCATCACGTTTAGCGGCACGCTTTGATTTTTGCTTAAACTATTTTTTGACGTAAATGATGATATAATTTCCATTTTTGTTGTTATGTTGTATTTGTTGCCGTAACGATGCCACCTGCTTATTCCACCATGTATTTTACTATTTGTCATTTGCTAAGTGTACTCTGTTAAAGTATATTTTGCAAAAGTACCAAATAAGCCGAAGCTATAATAGACTGTCTTGGACACAAGTTACTATTCCCATGTCCTACAAAATGAAACTCTCTTTGTGATAATTCACCACAGCTAATGAAACGTAAATGCATTTACAATGAATTATTTAAAAAGTTGAATATGTAAGTACAAGTAAGAGTACTATGTTCGGCTAATTTACCTTTCACCATGTTGCGATAGGTACAGAAAGTTATATAAATACAGTTCTTTAGATTTAAATTAATGTATTTTGTACCACGCCCACTTCTCCAATCCCGCCCACATTTTGTCTGATGTTGTGTACTGACAACAAAGATGCTTAAACTTAATTTGGAAACTTTGGCTCTCGCCGTTCTTCAGGTATAAAAAATCTATAATGCCTTTATACGAAAGGTGCCACGCCTACTTCTTCAATCCCGTCCATATTTTTTGGAGAATTTGTGTATTAATGACCAAGCTATGTCTTGTTTTGTGCCACGCCAATTCTCTTATCTTGTCCACATTTTGTGAGATGTTTTGTAATTTGAAAAATTTCCCTCATTCCATTCTTCATATAACAGAAATTTATAGTTTGGTTGTATGGGAGGTACCACGCCCACTTCTCAAATCCAGCCCATTTTTTAGATAGGTTGTGTATTGATAACCAAAATGCTAATTTGAAAACTTTGGCTCTTGCCGCTCTTCTACAGAAAAATTAAATAAAAATAAACAACAACAAGGGATTTGTGGGTTAAATAAGAGGCAGTCGTGGTGTTTTGCACATATATCTCATTCATTTATGGAACAATCTGGCTGGTTTTTAAAAGCAAACTATAACGGAGTAAATGTAATATAAATATTTATATAAATAATTAAAGTTATAAATATATAACAATCTAGTCCTTATTTTCTGGGGGTTTCGGAAAACTCATTCCAAAAAACACACGGACAGACAGACATCGTTAAATCAACTTCGCCACTCGTAAGGACCCAGAATATATATACTTTATAGGGTCTCACATAACTATTGTAGAAATTACAAATGGAATGACACTTTCTTGGCGATACAACCGGAATATTAAGAAAAATTAACAGTAGTTGTGTAATCGATATCTTCATTTTACCGCTTCGGGGTAACAATTTGAGGCATTTGCATAGTTTGTGTTATACCACAATTGTAAGAGAGTTTTGAAAAAATATTCGACAAGTTTTCTAAACTGCAACCTGAAATTAATATAGCGTTTTTGGGCTCCCCTTATTCCAAATATTGTTACTAATGCCTTACAGGAATATTATAGAGAACAGAAAATAACGTCCGGGAGCAACAGATACAGCAGTACTAGTGAAGAAGATGATTATTTTTGTTCTTGGTAACAGGGTCAATGATCAAATTTGGAGTCATACTTTTTCAGCTTTCCAAATGACAAAGTCAAAGAGTCTGGATTCATTTATTCTCTAAGAAGTGGCTGCTTGTCTAGTGCTTCAAAGTCCTAAACATCTTAAAATTGTAAAAATAAAAAAAAAAATTATTATAATTTAAAAGATTTTGTTATTCGTGCTTTATTCCTAATTTTTATTCTTGATAAAAACACTGAAAATTTATTGTTGATGGGATAATCTATCTATCCTATGCGCATTTCACTGGTTGCTTAGGATAGAAAGATTTTATCAAGAATAAAAATTAGGAATTAAGCACGAATAACAAAATCTTTTAAATTAAAATTTTGTATTCCCAAAAATTATTTTGATAAAATTAATTATTTATATAAAAACAAA
Source organism: Pollenia angustigena (assembly GCA_930367215.1). Lineage (NCBI taxonomy): Eukaryota > Metazoa > Arthropoda > Insecta > Diptera > Polleniidae > Pollenia > Pollenia angustigena. The sequence continues at coordinate 232,478,999 of OV884060.1, forward strand.
TTTTTTATTCGAAAGGTCAATAATACATGGCAAAACGCATTTTGGAAACGACCGAAATATATTTTGTATTTCAATTGCATCAATGCATGTATTTTGTCCAACCCTGACTGTTTCCACCTGTCGTGAAGGGTAAAATGACTTTTGTAAAATACTGTATTAAAGACATATTTTCTTCATTCAAAATACTATACATTTAAAAATTGACTGGGAAATTAATAATTTTGCAATGCTTTGCTTGCAAGGAGAGCTATTTTTATACCCACACCACAATAATGGAGGGGTTATTATGCGTTTGCGCTGATGTTTGTAACACCTTTTAGTATACCAATCGGCATAGAATTAATTTCTGAATCGATTTAACGATGTCCGTCCGTCCGGCTGGCTGGGCTGGCTTTCCATGTAACCTTGTGCGAAAAGTACAGGTCGCAATTTTTAAGATAATTTTATAAAATTTGGTACTTAGGCTCTAATTGACCAAGCCGAATCGGTCAATAATTTCATATAGCCCCTGCTTTCCGGAATAGGGTCTGTGTGTCTACTATCAAACTAATTTCAATGAAATTCAAAACATAGATCGATCAATATTTATAGGGACCCATAAGCTATGCATTTTTAAAAAAATAGGATCACGAGGGGAGATAGGGGGTAATTTCCGCCTCTCCAAAACTTTTTAACAGATTTAAATGAAGGGTATTGTATGGTAGGGCTTAACCGACTATACTTTCTTACTTGTTTAAATTATCTGGCATGGCTTTTTTCATTTTGACTTTTGTCATGTCAAGTTTTCCGATATTTCTTACTAATTTATGTTTTTTTGTCTTTAAGTGAGACGTCTGCTTTGCGTCTTATTTTTCTTTCATTGTTCCTTTAAATATTGGCATTATTTAGGGGTTGTTGTGTTTAAAAATATGAAAAATAATGGGAAAGAATTGAAAAAAAGAAGACAACAAAATGTTCAGTTCCGTAATTGTGACAAGAACACAACGCACAGATTTTTTTTCGTGTCTCTTTTAACACATAAAGTTTAAAATATAAAAATAAAAATTAAAATACGTAACACATAAAAAACAAAACTTTAAAACTGAAACTCGGCTAAAGAAAATGCTGGGAAAATAATTAAATTCGCACCTGCATGTGAATTTCTTAATACGCTGTACAGTCGGTCGCCATTCAGTCATAGCAAATACAAATAAATACACAGATAAAAAAATTAAAAGAAATATTAACTTTTTTTTCAAATATGTATGTATGTGTGTACAAAATGTCTATGTATGTGTGTTTAATTGCTTAAATATATTATTGTTTTTTTTGTGTGTTAATTTTATCAGTAGATGGCTGACTGATACTTATCAGAGACCTGCAAAAAAAAAAAATTAATAAAATAATATACCAAATATTTAAAAGTGTAACATTAAGGCTAAAACTATTACCGAGACCGTATCAGCAACGAATTAAATATAAATAAATATCTAAGTTGTAAATTCTTTAACTATTCAATGAATTTTTTTCATATAAAAACACATGATGTGCAACAAGTGAATTAAAAAAAAAACATGTTAAAATTTCGTAACATCAATCATGCGAAAACGAATCGAAATGGTTTAAAATCAATTTAAATTAAAATTAAACACTATCTGGTCACAGGCATGTAAAAATTTAAAAAACAGCTTTCAAAAAGAAATTCAAATTCATTCAAACTTTCAATTCAAATTTAACTATAAAATTTATTCAAATTACAGAATAGAATAAAACAACAAAAAAGAGAAAATTAAAATAAAAAATTTACCGCGGTGCATTTTGTGAACTTGACCTGAATTTTAAATTTAAATAAATAACAAAAAAAATAAAAACAAATGAAATATACAACGTTATTAACAATAACTTAAAAGTTATTGTTTTCAAAAAATCTATTTTCATTGTATTTCTATAGCATCTAGTCGTACGTCGCGACGTACTAACACAATCGTACCGACAAACAATTTTTACTCATTCGCATTAGTTGGTTTCGTAATATTTGGCTTTAGCTTGTGATACTTTCCATTCATAAGACACATGCGAGTGTTAATGGCAATTTTTGTTTTCATGAAATGAATACTGGACATGTCAAAAAAAGGCATCTTACTCGCAATCTTATTCAAATGTCGAAAAAATGATATAAATCTTTAATTTCAAAGGGGAGGTCCGATTTAATATTGCACATTTCTAAAGCGGAGTTCAAGTCAAATTTTACTGTTTAATTTCTACAAGTAAATTTGTACTTTTGCCGAATGTTTTTCTTAAGTTTTAACGACAAAAAAGTTGTTATATTTTTTTAAATACAAAATCAAAAATGATATATTTTTTTCATATTTTCTTCGCCAATCCCCTGGAAATCTGTCATGGATCCCAAAAAGCCCTCGTACACTCATTTGGGAAACGATAATTTAAAGTGTATTTTTAAATTAACGTAAAAAGGTAATTGATACAAGACTAGTCATGTGACTGGATTTTGTGCGGATAGTGGCAGATTCTATCTGGTTCTAATACATATTAACATGTTTCACTTGGGACCATATCTGCGATAGGAATGATATTAACCCAAACTGAATGTGTCTATTTAGGGTATTTCAGATCAATATCACAAAGTGTCAAAAAGCTTCTAATTAATCCCCTTCTAGAACATCGCCATGTTAAAGTGCCAAGTCGCCTTCATATAAAGTGTTAGAACTACACGCAGAGAAAAAATATGGTTGGGCATGGTTACGGCAACAACACTATGTTTAATGTAACAATATATTGTTTTATTCAACATTTTTTAATTTTTCGAATTTATTCTATGAGCTAAATTTCAGTTATGTATTTTATAAAGCTTTTTTGTAATGGTTCTATTCCTTCAATTTTTCAGAAATGACTTTATAAAAAATGTTGAATATAATATAAAGTAACCTTCGGAAGGAAATAATTCCCAGTTTCTAATATATTGTTTTCGTACACAAATAATTGTTATTTTTATTTAATATCAACAATATTATAGTTACTGTAAACATATCAATGTTTATCGCAATTATGAATTTGAGTATTGTTGACCGAAAAATAATTATTTTTCTAACAACTTAATTATGATAACTTTCTAAACATATTATATTTCTCACAACCATATCATGATATTTAATAGCCATAACATAATAGCTTTCTCTACATTTATCATATTATGTTAAAGATGCAATCAAACTATTTTTACTCTAATCATATTATGTTAGCGCCATTTGTAAAATAATTTTGAAGCAGTTGTGTCGTTTTTTTTTATTTGTGAGCGGTTAAACAATTAAAAGATAAAATTCCATAAAAAAATAAGTTTAAAGAAATTAAAAAATTAAAATATTAGCGGAGTTCATTCAAGTATTAGTAATGTAATAGTGCAAATGCAAAATATCATAGTTTTTTTGTAAAATCCAACAACAAAACACACAGAGATTTCGTTGTATTTTATAAAAGGGCTACGATATTTCATCAACATCTTTAAATCGAAAAATGGACACACGCGGTTGCCCATGAAAACCACAGATTTTTCATTTGCTCTTTTGCAAGCCTTATATTGAACTCCGCTTTTTGATTGACATTAAGAAAAATTGTAAAAAGCCACAAAATAAAAAATCGATGCAAAAATATTTTAATTTATTTTGTATTTTTATGACAGCTATGAAAGGTGCTATATCATAATATGATTGCTTCTAAATTTATTATGATTTACATGATGATAATATGATTACTTCTTAGCTTATTATGATTAACATGACAATAAAATGATTAATTTCTTAGCTTATTATGATTAACATGACAATAATATGATTACTTCTTAACTTAGTATGATTAACAGAATAATAATATGATTAAGGGAAAAATATAATGATGTAATAGTACGAGTATATTAAGTCATAACTTGATTCAATAATAATCTTAATATGGTGACTACAATCATAATTCTTATCATAATATGTTGCTCTTATAATATGTTTACCACAACCATGTTTTTTCTTTGCGTGTAGAACCGGCCCCTAAAACTTGAGATCTGTCACGTGGCAAGTTTGGTCTTAGTTCCCTTTTCCCTAGGGCTTATTTAACTCCGATTTTTAATATTTGGAAAGCCGAAGATTTAAGCTTTCAAAAGTTATTAGTGTCATATTTACTTTTATAAAAATATTTTCTGGAGAATCTCAACCTATAATTTTTATACCCTTCACCTCAGGTGGAAAAGGGTATATATAAGTTTGTCATTCCGTTTGTAATTTCTACAATATTGATCTAAGATCCTATAAAGTATATATATTCTGGGTCCTTATGAGGAGAGAACTTGATTTAACGATGTCCGTCCATCTGTCCGTCCGTCCGTCCGTCTGTCTGTCCATCCGTCCGTCTGTCCGTCTTACGTTTGATATGTGTTTTCCGGAGACTCCAGACATGTTGTTGTTTTACATTTATATCACATATAGTCCACCATTTCATGCTATTGAAATTCAGCCAGATCGGTCTACAAATGGCTGAGATATGACCAAAAAACCACGACTGCCTCTAATTTTTTCCAAAAATCCCTTGTTGTTGTATTTTTTTGCTTTTTTCTGGATATCTGGAGAACGGCAAGTGTCAAAATTTCCAAATTAGGTGCAAACATTCAAGTTATAAATACACACCAACACACAAAATGTGGGTGGGGTTGGAGAAGTGGGCGTGGTAACCCCCATACAAAAAAGTTCAAAAATTGTATAATAACCTGAATTTTTTGACTGTAATATGACCTATGGTAACGCCTTATATATCAAAAGATCGGAAATTTTTAGTAGAAAATATTTTCTGAAAAACTCGAGAAAATCGGTTCAGATACGAAAAAGTTATGACCAAAATATTAATTTTTTTTTGAAAAATACCCATTTTCGGGAACCATAGATCTTGCCGAGTCCAAGTTTTATAACCCAACTAACTGGCAAATTTCTTCTTAAACACTTCGGTATATAAATCTGTCAAATCGGTTAAAAAATGGCTGAGTTATAATCAAAATACTGAAATCCCAAAAATTACTCTTTTTATACCCTTCACCTCAGGTGGAAAAGGGTATATATAAGATTGTCATTCCGTTTGTAATTTCTACAATAATGATCTAAGATCCTATAAAGTATATATATTCTGGGTCCTTATGAGGAGAGAACTTGATTTAACTATGTGATTTGTTTTATTTATAATGAGGTTTTAAGTATTGAAAATATGTATGTATATGTAACAACTATTTAGTTTTTGTCTAGTTGCTCTGTAATCTGCTCGCACAATATTGAAGGGTATATAAGATTCGGCACAGCCGAATATAGCACTCTTACTTGTTTATTCTAGTGTTTATACCCACACCACAATAGTGGAGAGGGTATTATGCATTTGAGATGATGTGTGTAACGCATTAAAATATTGTCCTAGACCCTACTTTTAGATGGATCGACTTAGAATCACTTTCTGAGTCGAACTAACGATGTCCGTCCTGCTGGCTGGCAGGCTGGCTGGCTGGCTGTCCATGTAACCTTGTGCTCAAAGTACAGGTCGCAATTTTGGAGATAATTTGATACAAATTGGGGCATGGGCACAAGGACCAAGCCTATTGAAAATGGGCCGAATAATAGGACCACGAGAGAAGATAGGGAGAAATTTCTTCCTCTCAGAAACTATCAAACCGATTTAAATGAAATTTAAAACATAGATAGAACCATATCTTTATGGACACAAAAGGTATGCATTTTTTAAAAAATATTACCACGAGGGGAGATAGGGGCAATTTCTGCCTCTCAAACCGATTTTAATGAAATTTTAAACATAGATAGATCCATATCTATATGGACACATTAGCTACACAGTTTTTAAAAAATAGGACCACAAGGGGAGGCAGGGGGCAATTTCTGCCTCTTACAAACTTTCAAACCGATTTTAATGAGGTTTATAAATATAGATAAATCCATATTTATATGGACACATAAGAATGATGTGTTTTAAAATACGGTGGTGTAGGGTATCATATGGTCGGGATTGACCGACTATACTTTCTTACTTGTTATATTTGCGATTGTTGAAATCTTAAAATAACTAGTAAACATATAAATATACACGAAACGAAACGTTAGATATTATAGCAACATCAACTAATGCTAATGAAAATGATTTGTTTTATAGATAATTGTGTATCTCATAAATTACTGTTGGTTAGGTAAGGTTAAATTAGCAGCCGACACGAGGACGCCTCACTTGGGTCCTTATAGCGGTCCCTCTGTGATACTCTGAGCCAGAGACCGGAGTCAGCCAGTATTCACCAGATTATTCCCCTGACAACACTGCAGGCTCGAAGCACCTCGACTCCCTGCAAAACATAGAGATCGACCTCAGTCCTACACAGTCCTGGACATAGTGTTAAAACATGGCAATTTCGATCTTCCAAAATGCCTCATCCTAATAGTCTCTAGACCGGGACATTGGCATCATTATGACAACTTCCACAGTAGTCATTATAACACAGAATTATCCTCCTTGCATGGGTTCCTATCACCCAGTGACCCGCCATTACCGATATTATCGTCCTAATATGGTCCCTAACGAAATAAAGTAGCACGGGCGTTTCCCCTCGTCGTAGCCAGGCCTAAGTGCCCTGGCCATCATTTAATGATACTTAAATAGCCAACGTTGTTCATTTAAGGTCCAGTTTTTTAGCTTCGTATCCAAATATTGAGTTTTCCAGAGCTTCACAAGTTTCTTTGTTTTGGATAAACAGCTATTTTCTGAAAAGCTATGTATAATATTCTGTTATTTCAATAAGATTTATCCTAATGAGTATTTAAAAACATCGTCAAAAAATGGACATACGCCAGTACATATTTTGAAACCTTAAAAGTGCATCTTACCAAATTAACGTTAACCCCTTTTCGTCTAGAAATTACAAAAAAAAAAAAACCAATGGTTTTTTACGATATCATGTATATTTTACACCCTGTATTAAAAAAATCTAAAAATTCCAAAATAATCTACTCAACAAGATTGATCTATACATAACTCTTTATCGCTTTAAAATTTAATTTATTAGATTACTTTAACTTTGTTATGTAAACAAATAAGATCTAGCAAAAAAATTATAATTCGAGCTGAATTCTTATTTTACTGTTTTACTTCCGCAATGATATTTTTAAAAATGCAGCGTTGCCATTTTACGGGTAATTAACCGAATTGGATGTATTTTTAGAGTCGTAGGTAGAGCGTGGGTAATTTTTTTTTTTTTAGGTGTTGATAAATAATAATTTATAGGATCTAATTTGTACTGTTTCAGATATTATGGATCCAAAAAATTCACCAAAGTTACTGTTTCTTTAAAAAACAAGTTTTCTCTTAAAATAAAAAAAGCGAAACGATTTGAAACCGAAAATATCATTTTCAGTATCTTTTAAAATGTATTTTAAATACATATTTCCTTTATTTTCAGTCTTTATTCTTTTAAATGTTATATACATTATTATTATTATTATATATACGTTAAATAAAGTGTTTTCCGAACGAAAATTCAAGACTATAATTCAGAAATTGATTTTAAAATCGTTCGAAATTCATCACACCTTTTAAAAACGTTCGCTTTGAAATCGATTGATTTTCTTCACATACCTGATAAATCTTTTATTTTGCCAGGTGCATCCATAATTGTCTATGGGTAAATACTGTTGTGTATTGTATAAAATGGTCAGACTTGATCGACTTAACTTTCTTACTTGGTTGTTTTTGCAAAAGTTTGTTTTACAAAATGAAACGTTTGTTTGATATTCAGTTGTAATTTAATTTAAATCAGGTAGCTTTGCTTTATCTTAAGTGTAATTTTGAATTTTGCTGATGGTAACACTGTTAAAATGTTACTTGGGGCCCTTTTTGACAGTTAATGAGTGATAAAATAATTCGTGGGTACTATCAAACGAAAAAGACATTAACATTATTTTTGTTTTTCACATACAAAAATATATACATACATACATATAAAAAATTAGCGAAACGAACAAAAAAAAAATGACTTGTAGATTAATGTACAAATAATAATATTGCGATAATAAATAAATAGCTAAAACAACAACCACGAAATTTTTGATGAGAATGATAAAAATGACAACAAATACGGAACACACGTGATATTTAATTGCTATTTCTTCATTTTATTTAGTAACAGTGTAGAATAATTTCAAGTCATAATTGCAAAAATTTAATAAAATAAAACGTTTCAAAAGTGATTAGAAAAAAAATATTTTAATATTTTACAAATAAATAAGTTTTTTCTTTTAATCCAAAAGAATTTAAATTAAATTAAAAAAGTTTCAAAAAAAATATGCGCAATCAAATGAATTTGGTAGAGTATCCGCCATTTCGCTGTAATAATTTAATTGCTGGCATAACTGCTGTCATCAGCATAATTGGAGGAGTTTATTTGATCACAAAAGCTACAAAAGATTTTCTTAGGTAAGTTTCATTTTTAAAATTTACAAAAAATAAAAAACAATTTTTAAATTGACAGCAAGTTAACGTTGTCAAAGGCGTCCCAAAACTAACGCAGCATTTAAATTGAAAATAGAGTTTTAACTTATCTTCAATTAAGTTATACAGTACGTAGGAGTAAAGTTGGAAATCCACACCACGCGATCTTCTTGAACTTTTTTTCAAGACGCATGCGATGCATGTAAAAGTAGAAAGCAATCCTACTTCATGCGTCAAAAACTTTTATGTTCCGAGATCGAAATAATAACATATTTGACAAAAAAAATTAATTTCAGGAAAAAAAAACTGAATCTAAAGATTTTATTTTAAAAGTTTAATATTACAAAATTCTTATAACGGCCTTATTTATAAAAAATAAAACCGTTTAATAAAAGGTTTATTAAACAAATTTTTACCCAAAATCCATTTCATAAGCCCTTTATAAACCACCTCATTTGTAGGGATCGAAAAAATGTGTTTTTTAAATTGCGGGTCTCCAACTAACAGATTCTAATACCCAATAAAAAATTTTATAATTTTGCGAAGCACTAAAGGTACATTTAAAAAAATAAGCGCACAAATATGCGCTACGCAATAAGACATACAGAAATGCAGTAAAGTAAGTGAAAGAACTCCCAACAACTTTTATTAAAAAAAATAACATTTCAAGTGCTACGGCATTCCCTTACCACGAAGCAGGTTTGTAAGGGAGAATACTAAAAAATAACGGTATCAAAACATTCAGTGTGTAAAGCTGATCGTTACATCCAACAATTTTTATGTGCGCTGAATAATGCGCTTTATGTGTCAAAAATTTATTGCTTCAAAGTGGGAACTCGCCATATAAAATTCATGTCTTCCGTAAGCGCAATGGTAAGCGAAACTTTTATGTTTCTCCCTTACAAACCTGCTTCGTTGGAAGCTCCATTTTTTATTGGGTATGTACTGCACTTAAATAACCACAAAATTTTACCATAGAATAAAAAATGTTGGCGAAAAATTACAGTTGAAGTTTTTTTTAATTATAAATAAATAAATTGTATTAACTATATTTACATATGAAGAGCACCAAAACAAAACTAATCTGAAAATTTTTTGGATACATCAATATATTTAATTAATTTAAGAAGGCGTACATACGTACCAGAGCTGTAAAAACCTGCAATCATTTGGCTTTTGGTAATCAGAATAATTTCTAACAAACTGATTTTATTCTTTGATTTCAGATATTAAAATGAATTATCAGATTTTAAAATTTGCATTTTGTTGGCAATTTAAAATTAAAAAGATTTAGGTTCTTATTTAATTTGGAATGCAATTACTGGATTTGATTGCCATTTAGGTATTGCAGTCAATAAATGTATGAATTGATTTCAAACAATTGATTCGATCCTTTTATCGCTATTGATTCATCAATTTTCCGATTTTGAATGAAATAAAAAATTATCAATCATTAAAAAGAAATCATCTGATTGAAATTTAATCGATTACAATCTTTAACAGCTCTGATACGTTCAAACCTTTATTTTTATTTAAAAACATTTGTTGTGGCAAAAAAAGTTCGTTCTGACTTAAAAGCTTAAAATATTAGTCCAACCTTAAGTATACTGATTGACTCAGAATCACTTTTTGTGTCGATCTAACGATGTCCGTCCGGCTGGCTGTCCATGTAAACATTGTGCGCAAAGTATATAAAGTAACTTTGCAGATAATCGGCTTATAGTTTTACATAGTCCCCATACATTATTCTTTGCAGAATAGGGTCTTTGTGCCTATAAACCATTTTATTATATTGGTATTTAGATTAAACTTCGTCAATACTTATACTTTTATGGGAATCCATAGCTTCAATTAAGGTTGCCAGATACCAAGAGTCAAGAAACTGGCCAATAGAAAAATTTCACTTGGTTTTTGAAAAAATAACATTTTGTACAATAAAAATAAACATAAAAAGCTGGGAAACATAACATTTAAAATTCAGTTTTATGTCATATGACAAAATAATGTATATATAAGGGCCAATTCACTACAGGTGGCATCGAAAAGTACATATACAGCCATGTTATGGAAATCGAAATCGAGTGAAATGAAATCAATGGAGATTTCCCATTAATTTTTTTTTTAAATTTCCGTCATTCTTCCCGATTTGAAGATTAGTTCGAATGAAGATAAGCTGTACTCATAGTATAAAGTATATAAAACGAAATAATTTAAAGAGCTTTAAGCACTAGTTCGTTTTCAAAGTTTGATCGATTTTAATTTCACTCGGATTCGAATTTTCACAAAAAGTATTGCTAATTGGCAAGTATCACAAAGGTGTTTTGATAATCGAAAACGCAAAACGCAAGAATTTTAAACGCTGTTTTTTAATAAGATTTCTGTAATAAAAGATTTTTTTGACAAATATAATAAAAATATTTCTCTTTTAAACAGAATTTTGTAACAAAAATTATAAAAATTAGATTAAAAGTGTATTAAAAGCTACTTCCAAAATCTTGCGCTTTGTGTTTTCGATTTCCAGAACACCCCTGCATTAGGAATGGGCAAAAAATATCGATATATCAAAATATCGATATTTTAAAAAAAATAATCGATATATATCGCCGATATTTAAAATACCGATATATCGATGTATCGATATTGAAATACGACTATCGAATTCGATATTTTTTAAAGTCAGTTTTCAATAAAAACTCAAAATTTTAGCCGTTTTTCAAACAATATGTATTTAAAAATTGGCATCACTGCAAGCATCATATGTTTTTTCATACTAATACGAAGATCTATAAGTCACCGTCTACAACTGACATGATTTGCTGTTATAACATGGTTATAAAAGCGTTGTTAAAACATTTGCATTAACAATCGTGTTATAACATGAGAAAATCTCTTACATGATGAGTCTATACTTAACACTAACATCATATTAGTGTTAATATTAAGCATTTCATGTCAGTTGTAGACTGCATGTATTAGAAGAAGAATTAAGAAAGAAGCGGGTTTTTCAGCTTGCAGATTTCACTCAAGTCAAACGAACTTGAAAAGATTTATTTTATGCGGTTTTGGAACAATATATGTGCCTATATATATTTGGAATAATTATAAGATTTGTGTATATATGTATATATATTACATTTTTTAAATTGGTAATAGTTTCAGCAAAATACGTTCGATATATCGATACATCGATATTTTTGAAATAATATATATCGATACTCTTAAAAAATATCGATTCGATATATATCGATATATTTTTTCAGTTTGCCCATCCCTACCCTGTATAACAAACGAGATCAATTTATCAAGTTATTTTTATCAAATTTTTAAATACTGGACCGTATCATGTTAATTGGAATGTCTTTCGGCACATTAAATATTGATTTAATCATTAAAAAATACTATAATTAACAAAAAGGTAATCTTTCAAAGTTAAATAAATTGTTTTAACTGGATAAATTGTATTTTAGCTGGTGCCTAGACAAGACCCAAAAAAAACTGGACAATTCAGGCCATTCCAGGCCCTCTGGCAGCCCTAGCTCCAATACTTTAAAAGCCATGTAAACATTGTTCGCAAAGTATATATAGTAACTTTGCAGTTATTCGGCTTATAGTTTTACATAGTCCCCATTAGGGTATTCATTTAATCGGGATTTTGCGTTAATCGGTTACTCGTTCGATTTATTAACCGAGGTTTTTGTTTAATCGGTTAATATTGCTATTGATCGGTTAACCGATTAATAAAGTTTTGTTATAAATTAAGTAATTTCAATAAATAAAAATGCAAAAATTATTTATTATTTGGAGTTTATTAGTGAAAAAAAACAATAACATAACAAACAAAACAATTCTTGGACTAAAATGAGCAAACAAAGAAAATTCAATACTAATTAATACATATGGGCATTCCCACAAAATGTTCTACCAGGATGAAAGAATAGAATGTTGATAAGCATCGTCTTTCATTGTTTATTATTATAAATAAAAGTCTATGTTTTTATAAAAGAATGGTTTTTATAGCACATCTCAGCTGTTTTACTTGAGGAAATTGGGATGGAAACTGGAAAACTTTATATTTTTTAAAGCTACATCTAAAGACATTTTTATATAATTATTTTACATGCAAAAAAAAAAATTTTATGTTTGGACTTTTTCTTCACAATCTCTCCATTACAATCAATTGTAAATTGAGTATTAGGTTTTTGTTAAGGAAATTTTAAGATAAATGTGGGAAAATTCATGGTGATAATAATAAAAAAACATATGTAACATACGTTCGAAAAATAATTTGGTTTAAATGTTTAGCATTTAAGCGATTATTTCCTTTAGATTTGTTAAATCTTGACTTATAGAAAAATTCTTGCAGTTATCGAAGATGTTAGAGAAATCCAAAGCAATCCATAATACAGAATATCTAAATTCTCAGTCTTTTTCCTGAATTTCTCCATTTTAATACTGTCTTAATTTTTTAAAATTTTGATCACTTCTAATTGTTTCGGTTACTATCGAGAGTTTCTTCTGTTGTCAGGCCATCATCTGGCATAGCTCAGCACCGCACATTCTGCAAAAAAGTTTATCTGCGAATCCCTTAGTTTCTGTTTTTGTACTGTATCTTAAGAATGTATTGCAAGAAGAAAATATATGGTATGAAAAAATATTTTCTGAACACATACCTTTTGAATATGAGCACGGTGGCCTTGAACATAACTTAATTGGTAGGGTAAGGGCACATCGAATTTTTTTGCTGGAGATCACATATTTGTGCTTAAGAAGCAAAATCCCGCAAAAAGTAAAAAAATCCGCTTAGCCCTTTTTGTAAAAAATGTATTTTTGTACTTATAATATTACTGTTTTTGACAAATTCTTAATTTTGAAAAAAAAATCTGCGTGGCACTTAAAAAAATATATAATAATAATATTTCTCAATAATTAGGCAGATAACTGTAAAATAAAAACATATTTTGCAAGGATGCATTGGTTTTTCAATATATATTAGAGAATAGAAGAAGAAGTAAATAAACGAATTTTTGCATATAATTATCAGTTCACCGCGAACTTTTGTTGCGTTAACTTCGTGCATAAAAGCTGTCTATTTAATTCGATATAATAACATGATGTCCAAGGATCATGCTTTAACTCATATAGAGAGCAGAAAGAAAGTGTGTCTATTTTGTTTGAAAAAAATAATAGTCTTTTTTTTTAAGTAAAGGGTAAATTGCAGGAACGAATAACTGTTTTAGTCAATTATGATTTCAATGATGAACGTTTGCCAAGTGTTATTTGCACTTCATGCCGAATGATTGTATATCGACAAACTGATATTAATAAAAAGTGTGCAAAGGGATCATTAAACTTTCCTGCTTATTCCAATTGGACATATCCAAATCAATTGTCAACGCGATCAAATGACGGCGTTGTATGCACCTGCACTCTTTGTCAGCACGCTAGATCTCGAAGTCAATTTAATTTCAGCTCATCTAATAAATCTGAATTAAAATCGAAAAATTTTAAGAACAAAGTTAAAAAAATGTCCTAAATGTTTAACAATGGTATCTCGTGGTAAAAACCATAATTGCAATAATACTTCGAATTACGATAATGTTAAAGAACACATAAATGATACTTTGAATCCCAAAGAAAAACAACAATTAATATGCCACTTGATCAAAAATTATGTTACAGTAAAAAGTGATAAACAGATATCAGAGCAAAAAATTGCACTTTCTCAAAAAAAGGGTAAGCCAATGAACGTTATAGTAAATTCAAAAGCTGCAAAAAGAAATATTGAGCCTCAAATTTCAGCGGATGATATGTTAAAAATTGGAACAAGCTTTTCATTATCGAAAAATATTATTTGTGGTATTGCTAAGGCCTTTCGAGTGGCAACAAAAAATTGTCGAATGTTTGTGCCAAAACTTGAATATCGCCTACAAAATAAAAATCACTTGCTCGATGGATTATTCGAAATAAAAAATATCACAGCCATTTCTTCTAAAAAAGGTAACGTCACTCAATATAAAGAAAATATAATTATTTGTAATAATTTAAATGGCTTGATTGATTTTGTTAAAGAATGTAGACAAATTGATAGTGATCAAGTGAATTTAAAATTTGGAATAGACGGGGGTGGCGGTTTTTTAAAGGTTACTTTATCGATTCAAGTAGATGGCATTGATACAGATAGTGAGAGAATATGATGATGGTGTTACTGCGAAAAAGATGAAAGATTCAGGGGTAAAAAAAAATATTTTTAATTGGTATTGCTGAGAAAATGGAAGAATTATATGAAAACGGTGATATGGTGTTGACAATTTTGAACATAAGACAATTTTACGATGCAACAATATCTACAGATCTCAAACTCGCCAACGTATTATCAGGAATAATGAGTCATGCAAGTTGTTACCCTTGTGCATGGTGTACCGCAAAAAATGGTTGTCTTGACTCTTGCGGAGAATACAGAACAATTAGAGATTATGTGGAAAATTTTTAATCATGGAAGAGAGCGGAAAGTAATAAAAAAGATGCTCATAATTATAAAAATTGCATAAACCCTCCAATCTATTCTGTTGACAAAGATAGAGAAATAATAGATATTATTTCACCTCCGGAGCTGCATTTGTTACTAGGCGCATATATATAAACATATGTTAGTTGAATTGGAGGAGTTTAAAATGGGCCACACAGCGCAATGTTTCTCGAGAAATATTTAATAAAAGTCCATCATTTGCAGGAAATGCGTGTAAAACTTTATTAGAAAAAGTGGATATTTTACGATCCTAGCAAAATTTAGGATGCATAAAAATTCACCGATCATATTAACAATTTTCGTAAAAGCTTTCTTGACTTAAATATCAGCGTTACACCTAAAATTTAAGCGGTCTTTTACCATATTGAATATTTTTGCAACAAATCAAAGAGAGCTCTCGGGTATTACAGCGAACAGTCTGTAGAATCTGTGCATGCTGATTTCAAAAAAACTTGGCAAAAATACAAGCCAAAAAAGGATAATGCCAATTTCTGTATTACTTTATTAAAAGTTGTGCGAGAATACAATAGTCAGCATTTTTGAAATTGTGAAAATTTATAGTACAAGCAAATGGATATATTTTTACATAAAAATCATCACATTTTGAAAAGTATGTATACAAAACATATTTAATGTACATATATATACTCATGAATGAATAAATTACATAATATTTAATAAATAAAATGATGTCAAAATCGATAAAGGCTTTTATTTTGTTGTTACACTCATATTACATTATTTATTCCGTTTTTAAACAAGTATATTTACATTTTTCAGTTGTCTTCTCGTAAAATATGTTTTTATTTTACAGTTATCTGCCTAATTATTGGGAAATATTATTATTATATATTTTTTTTAGTGCTATGCAGATTTTTTTTTCTATATTAAGAATTTGTTAAGAAAATATATTTTTTACAAAAACGGCTAAGCGGATTTTTTTAATTTTTGCGGAATTTTGCTTCTTAAGCACAAATATGTGATCTCCAGCAAAAAAATTCGATGTGCCCTTACCCCCCCAATTAAGTAAGGTTCAAGGCCACCGTGTGAGACGAAACAAATAATAAAAAACACAAACAAATTTGTTATAATACTACAAAAAATTCAAAATTTTGTTATATCGGTTAATCGGTTAATCGGTTAATCGACTGAAATTAACCGGTTTAATCGTTAATCGAAAAAACGCATTTTTAATACCCTAGTCCCCATACATTATTCTTTGCAGAATAGGGTCTTTGTGCCTATAAAGCTTTTAAAGCCATTATAAATGTTGGTATTGAAATAAAAATTGGCGACAATAACTTCAAGCTATGGCATGACAATTGATGGGGTGATAGGTGCAAAATTAACATATGTAGTAAAGACCTGCACGAGTGTATCAGTAAGTATTGTTGAAACAGATACACCAGATATATATCTGTTACTACTGATATAAATGAGAGAATGAGTGTAACTGATATTGTATGGTTTTGCTTTTGCCCACTCACCATATCTTAAAACAAAAACAGATGCTTATGGTTTTGGATTGAGTGTGTCATAACATTTTTTTTTTTTTGCTTACAAATATCTGTTGTCACCATAAGTATTTCTACAATATCTGTGGTAATCTGTTGTATTTTAAAATATTGTTGGCGAGTTGATGAAAATAAGAGAGTTTGTAAAAATTTGTATAAGATCTCAACCAGGGGTGCCAGATGGTTTTAGTAAAAAATCGGCATATTTTCAAAAACAAATCGAAAATAAAATTATGAAAAAACGGCAAATTAATATTACTGTTTTAAACACAATAACACATATTTTTAATGACAAAAACAACAAAGCAAAACCATTACATAATGCTTTAAAAAAAAATAAATAAAAATAAATGTTTTATAAATAAATTTTATTTATTTAAAAAAACATTGACACAAAGTTTTATTAAAAGCATTGAACGGTAGAATGGAAATGCGGATTTTATTTTTTAGAGAGTATGTCATCCACATGTCTTTTGTCGACTTGAACACACTGTTCAAAACGGAGCCTTGTTTTTCGAGAATTTAAAAAAAAATGACCCAATTTTCTCATGCATGGATAAGGCACACCAAACATTTACCCTAGGGCAATGTAAAGGTATTTAATGTTTCAATCGAGGGTTGGAGGTTCTTGGAGACCAGTAACAGTAGATTTGTTTGTTGACGTGGGGATGAAAATGAACTTTGAACAAAATTGTCGACGAGCAATTACGTAAGAATCATAACCCTTAAAAAATGTCTCCTCAGCGAACGCGCGATGCTCACTCGACTACTGTGACTGACAAATCCTCCCAATCGATAATTCCAACGGCGCCAACCTCCCTCCGCACCGTTTATTACTTTTTGAAATAATCGCATTTTAAAAATCTATGAATAGATTTTACTTAAGGGTAAATTGCAGGGACCGTTAATAAGGGTGATCCATATAATTTTAGCTTGTTTAACCATTATCGTTACATATATTTTATTTTGGTTGTGGTAACCAATTAAAGTAAAATTTATTTGTTTTTGGTTATTGATAACCTAAGTAATTTTTTGTTTACTAATATCTATTGGAAAAAATTATTTATTTTTCTGGTTACAATTCTTAGGTCAAGTAAAACATATATACCGCATTTCCTTTAAGCTTCTCATATGAAGTTGTATATTTTTCAAAATGTGTTTGTTGGGTTAGACACAATACAAACACTGCATATATAAAATAAATATGTACCTATAACCATTTTTTTTTCTTAAGTATAAGCGCTAAATTAATAAAATTTGTCTCTTTGTGTAACAAGTTACCCAAAATTAATAATTTGTATAAAACAAACCAAAAATTACCGTGCTGTAAGTGTTTATCAAAAAATAGGCACTTTGATAATTTAGAGGAAAAAAATCGTCAAAATGCAGATTTATCGGTAAATATGGTAGGCCTGATTACAACGCTTCCTGCTAGTTTTTATTTTTTACAAACACAAAGTATGTACACGTGTTTAGTTCTTTCAGAGTTTTTTTTTTCAATAATTTTTGTCTACTTGGCACTTGAATGAAGAAAACGCAACCTTTCAATTTCATGAAAGAATTTTTTACACAAACAAAATACATATCGGTACCGAAAATTTCAAAAATGTTTGCCTTCCAAAAAAACAAGCAACACATTTTGTTCTTGTAAAGTTTTTTTTTGTTGTTTTTTTTGTGCTCGAAGCACATCACGCAAAAATGATTGAAAAAAATAACTGTTCATGTGTACATATTATGTTTTTGTAAAAAATTATTTTTTAGCCAGCCAAAGAGTCGGCTCTTTTGCGTTGAAAAATAATTGAAAATAATGGTATCGTACAATAAGTAACTTATTGTATTCCATCAGCATCCACTAGGATCTGCTTTCGCGAAACAGATATTAGCAGATATGATACTCTCTTTCGCTTTTGTATCAACTTACATCCACTCTTTTACAAATCATATCAAGATCAACTTATATCAGAAACACAAGAGCACTCATCCATACGCATCCACTTTAGAAAAAACACAGAAACAGATATAAACAGATGTATCTGTGCAGGTCTTTAATATGTAGGTCCCACATAAACACATAAATAGATAAAGATATCTAAATAATATTTGGCACAAAAAACTTTTACATACATCTTAGCCTCAAGGGCATACATATTTTTAAATTATACAGTATTTGTTGTTTGTTTGCACTGTGGCTATAAACATTTAATGCTTTTATGCATTCCAGCTTGTGCAATTATAGTCTGTTATTTAAAGTAGCCGAAATTGATTCGTGTAAAGGCATTGGCTTGTTTCTATTTCCCAAATTTGCGCATCACAGTATATATATTACAATATAAATATATTGCTTTTACAAAATTGCTCATATAAGCATTAAATTATATACATACATACTTGCTGACCCGGCAAACGTTGTTTTGCCATATAACTTATTTCTTCTCTGTTTCTGCATGCCAAATTTTGAAAAAACCGGTTGATTAGCTAAGAAGATAATTCAAATTATAGGCTTTAGTTCTTTCTAGATGATACACTATTTACCTGCCAAATTTCAAGGAAATCAGTTGATTAGTTAAGAAGATATAGGGAGGAGGAGCTTTTACCCCTCTTGCCCTATTTACTACTCTATTCTCTTTTAGATGTTACAGTGTATGCATGCCAAATTTAAAGAGAATCAGTTGATTAGTTAAGAAGAAATATGGAAGGGGAGTTTTTGCCCCTCTTGCCTTATTTTGCACCCTCTAGCGATATAAAACTATTCACATACCTAACAAATACACATACACAATTTCATAAAAATCGATCAAGCCTTTTTATAGGAGTTCAAAATGGAGGGCATTTTATTGATATTTGTATGGAAATACATATATAGGAAAATCTAAATGCCATATCTCCGGAACCACTGGGCCGATTTCATGCAAACTTTACATAAACCATCTACAGACTATCCCCAACGCACCCTGAAATCGGTCGACCCGTTTCCCCAGTTAGTGGTGACAACAAAGTGTACACTTCTTTTTGTATATATGTATATATAAAATAAAATAAATAAATAAGAAGATAAGCATATTCAATTTAATTTCGATGCAAGTTATTTAGTTTCGTTTACAATGTTGATGAAATTAAGCAAGTTTTTCTTTTAAGCTCTGGATATGCAAATAACAGAGGTTTTATAAATGAATTGCTTGTTTAAAAGCACCAAAAGACGTGAAAATACTATTCAAACTCAAATAAGCAATAAATACTGTATCTATTTTTCAAAACAGTACTTTTTTCTATAATCTGTGCATAACAACACTTATGCACTTCCTATATTAACGAACGTCTTTTGAGCGCTGAAGTGTCGATTGAAATAAACAAGTTAAACAATTTTCTTTTCTTACGAAAGACTTGTAATCGCTGGTTAAATGTGTATGACATAATTACTTTTTATGAGTTTCTTTTTTCATTTTTAATTTGTATTGGTTCATTTAAAGACAATGAATTAAATTTCAAATCGGAAAAAATCAACACGTAATACCACCTCATCCAAAGACGTTTCAATCTTGTTGTGGCCATTTAGTGATCGCAAAAGCGACGACAACAATAACAAGAAACTAAATTTGACTTGATAGAGACGTATGAGCAGATACATAAATAAATACGGCTATTGATGAATAAAACTAAGTATTTTTTAAATAATTAAACAAATTGTAGGCTTCCGTCAATCACACACAATTACGTACAATTTGAACAACTCATTAATTCTGTTGGTCAATACAAAATTTATGCACTTATGTCCATTGCAAACTGTAATTGACAACATGATAAAACTAATATTTTTCAAACCGAGAGTACAAACATAAATATTACAAAAAAAGAAAAAAAAATATTTAATAACATAAAATTGTGTGCATTATTATGGGAAGCTAAACCTTTTGTCCAAATTGCAAACAATTTTCACGTTTATATGCAGATATTATTGCCTTTTTTGTAAACGTAATGATTATGAAATTTTCATGTTCATGTTCGTTATGATCCATTGTTTTTTTTTTTCGAAAGGTGTAAATTGTCCGACAACCGGAAATTTAAAAGTTTTGTTTTACCAAAAATATCGCAAAGAAATTAACGAATAAATTAAAAAATAAAGTACATTTGTATGTTTATAAAGTCCTAAACTTTATAAGGAATTCTGTTTGAAGGGAAACAGTTTGCAAATATTGTTTGACATGTTGAATGTAACTTTTTTTTAATTGGTCGGTTTAAGATTTAACAAAAGTCGTGGATTGTTTGAAGCAAGCTTAGTCTGTATTTATACGGCTCATGTCTTATTGACAAGATTGCTACTTTATCGGCGAAAGGGACGAGGGGATAAGAAACGAGTACACAGATGCATGTACTGTCTTTACGTTTTGCTTTCTTATTCGTTGTTTAATTTTGTTTTTGTTTCCAATATCAAATAAAACAAAATAAAAAACATGTCGTCAACATGACATGAATCATTTGAACGCCAATTCATGTTCAAAGAAGAAAAAGGAAGAATCTTGTCAATAAGATATGAGCCGTATGAACTCAGACTTACTGAGTGTTATTGTTACTGGGTAGTAGAATAATGGTAAAAATTCCACAAGATTCACACCGGCCATTGAAGAAATATCAGAGATTTAGTTTAACCCTTGTCCTGCGGAATGTGTACAATTGTAAATTTTTAATTTTTTAAGTGCTACATCTTCTTTGCGTTTATCACTAGGGGTGGGTTCACACTGTGAAAGTTTTCTTCCAAAATGTCTGAGTTTATTGCTGAGAGGGCAGAGAAGAATAGCAAGTTCTATTCTTCTCTAACCAAAAAAAAAACTCAGACTTTCTTAAAAAAAACTTTCATGGTGTGAAGCCAAACTCAATACCTAAAACTTCGGTCTCAATATTATTGTACCCAAATACGCTTACGAGACTTCCTGGCCAAAAATGTACCTTTGCATATCGATGGCTTAATATAAAAAAGGCGTAACTCGATTTTTTTCAAATAAGATTTTTTGGTTTATTCTGGTAGATAAATGCCTTTTTTATATTAAGCCATCGATATGTAACTTGTAAGAAAAAAAAGAAAAAAACATGGTCAAACAATTAAACTTTAAAAGTTGTTATAAAAAAAATCAAATTAGTATTTTCGAATTTTTTTTATTATTTTACTACTTATGCGTATGTGTATGTATACACGCATATATGGGTATGCAAGTACATATGTGTGTATACATGTTTTTTTTTCATATAACTTTCTGAATCGTTCGTTTTGGGATTTTTCATAGCTAAAACTCTTACATTTTAATTAAGCTATCTAACCCCTTTGTAATTATATTTAACTTTAACATATTTTTAATTTTTATATAATACATTCATATATTATTTTATTTACAATTGTTAGTAGAAATTTGTAACCGATTATGGCCTTTAAAGGCTAGGTTATACGTAATGTAAAAATAAAATAAATAAATAAAGTTAATAAAAGGAAAAAAAAAAAAAAAATTATATACATATTAGAGTTGTCATCCGATTAAGAATAATTCGATTAATCTATCAAACAAAACCAAACTCTTGTTCGAATAATTTTAAAACGACGATTTTCGAATAACGAATAAATCGATTAATTAATGTCGATTAATCGAATAACTTTTTTATTTAAAAATAAATTAAATAAAAGCTTAGAATTTGATTTATTCTCATACGTTTTTAGTGATTTTATACAAAATGTAGGAAAGTTAAAAATATTGTTGCCATAGCCCTGGTTGTAATTAATCTCAACGTTTAGTAAGCAAAAACCGTGTTGAGTACTCATTGTATTTCAAAAATGTTTTTTATGTTCTTATTAAACAAATCTTAACAAACAATTGAGTAGGTGAGTTGCAAATCTCGTTCGTTAGAAAATTAATAATACGAGATGACAACTGATTCTTACAGTTATTTAAGCGTTTTATGAGAAGAAATGTACTAATTGTATCAATGCATGCCCTCTTCCATGATTTTAGCACCGACATGCATTGTTGCAATCAGAATATTTCGTATACTAAAGCGCCGAAAGAACTGTAAGAATCATTTGGCATCTTGTATTTTTAGTTTTGCAACAAACGAGATTTGCATCTCAATTGTATCAGCTGTTTTATTTTTAAATCAAACTTTAAAAAATTTTCAAGAAAGCGGATTTTTCAATTTCGGGTGAAAAAATTAAAAATAAACAACAAGTTTAAAAATAAAGAATTGATTGATAAAATGTTAGAAAATGTTGTTATTGTATTATATATTTTTTTTTTTTAATTATAGTAGCTGTATTCATATTGAAAATTTGGCATGAATTTAGCACAAAGTTTATTCATAATATACTTACCAATCTCTGGCTAACGATTCTTGTTAACGAGCTGGCAAACGCTTGCCATCTTTTGCAAAACAGTTGTTTAATGTTAAACAATTTGGTTGGTTTTATTAATTTATTATCTTTTTATATTTTAAAATTGGTAAATGTGGAAAAAATTCCAAACCCAGCGATGATTAATGCACATCGTGTTGCATTTTTGAGTGATATAATGTGGCATCATAAAAGTTCAGAGTTGATTTATTCAAAGTTAGCAGATGGAAAAAAGTTTGTTATGAATTAACTCTGGGCTAAAAAGCTGCTAAGCTAAATCGGTATTCTAGTAAGCAGCTGGTTGTACGTAGTGTACAAACTCTTGCTAACTTTTTGTTGTCTTTACCATATGCGTAAGTGTTACAATATTACCATTGAAAACGATGTTGTGGAAGATAATCCAACGACATCAAGAAATTCCGAACTTAGTCCAATGGAAAAATACATTAAGAGAGACAGCGGCTGTTCTATAGAAAAAATTGTTGACAGAAGTTTGGCTGAAGATAGTAGTCTGCCAACGCCTTTCGAAAATCCAGAGTAATATGTGATTATTAAGGAACTAAGGGTTTTACGATGCTTTTAATGGCCGTTACACACTATCCCACAAAGTCTTTCGTATTTTAAGAAAATGCTTCCCTGATCTAATTATTGTCTATACATTTTCAAAAAACAATAACAACTTATCATGACAGGGTTGCATTTTCATAAAATACGTAAGACTTTGGTGGATAGTGTGTAACGGCCTTAAGTAACACAACGATTTGGAGTTAATATGAACAATTTTATGCATAAAAAAAGAAGTCATAGTGGATGGGATGAAAGATTTTCCATAGTAATTTTTTTGTAAAAATAATTTTTTTATTCGTTATTCTCATCGATTTATCGAAAAGTTTTTTAGATTTAATCGTTTGATCCATCGAACAAAAATAATTATTTGAATTATTCGAACAAAGTTAAAAGGCGAATAATTGACAACTATGGGCCATGTCACAGAGTACAATTCCGTTCGGAATGATTCCGTTCGGAATTGAAGAAAACATATTTGTTTGTTGATGGAAAGTGTATTTTGATAGTTTTATGGCCTTTCAGATACAGACAACTCCCATACCGTTCATGAAAACAAAAATGGTTTCATTCCGAAACATTTTTTCGTCATTTTCTGAAGCAACAAAATACGGAATGAATTCCGTTTCCGAACGGAATTGTACTCTGTGACATGACTGTATAATATATATAAACGAGTTGGCCGAGTGACTGACTCATTCATCAGCGCCCAGCCAAGCCGCTGACCCTAGAAACTTGAAATTTGGGCTAGCGATCTGTCACTCCCCAAATCGATTTTTTCCAAATTCGAATGTTTAGGGGGTAAAACCGGGAAAATTCGGTAACCTTATATCTCCAAAACTAAAAGAGATGCAAAATAAAGGTGATACTTATCGTGGTTCTTTAGAAAAATAAGCGGACAGGTGTCTGGTACTTTTTTGAAATTCGGCCCTTTTAGGGAATTCAGAATCAGAATTTTAGTACATTTTTGCCTTCTTTTGAAAAAATACGATATTTTCAATAAGTATCCATATCTTAATCCTAATAATTATTTATTAGATATTTCCAATGAAACATCTAGTTTACCGTATTCAAATACTTATTCTACATTCAATCCCAGCAGGTACCATATATATCCAAAGACTAAACGTTTGACTTGATAATGCGTGCGGTTGAATTATTAATAAGCCTTAGTATGTATATTAGACTGGATTTTTTTTTTTAAATTTAATTGTTTGCGCTGCTTAAAATATGAGGTTTGGTGTAAGAAATCATGATCTAATTTTTCAGGTCAATCCGACGGTGCCTAGCCGTGCCGGGTGGGGCCCAAAGTTCCCCATATTATAAAAAAAACATATTTTCTATCAGATCTTTATAGTTATACTAGTTGAAAAGCCGAAAATAAAAATTATGGCTTCGTTACGATCTTCCGCAGAGAAAGTACTTCAAGTGTGCTAAATTTCAGCTTCCTATGTCATCAGATGGCTTCAGAAAGTTGCGGAAAGAATAGGACATACATGCAAACATCCTGACATACTAAGAAATTATATATTGTATAGATAGATTAACATATGTTCGCGCAACTCAAAAACGCTTTAACTTATTGAAAAACTAAAAAAAACCGAAATTCCGCAATAAAATTTACTTTAAGAAAGGTAAAACGTTTTTCTTATATGCGCAGTCGTTTTAGAAACATAATTTTTTTTCTGGAAAAAAAAATAATTTTTTTATTAAAATTTCGGAATTTTTGTTTTTAAAAATTCATAAAAAATTGAAAAATGCTACACTGAAAGAATTTTCTTCGCAATACTAACGAATTTTGACATTAATCCCATGAAAAATTGCATTATAAAGGAACCTATGCAGCGCTTCGTTGGATCAATGAAACCTGTTTCATTAAAAGGACTTAATGAAACATTACATTAGATCCATGAATATTATTCATTGGATGAATACTTTCAATAAAGTAAAATTTTTTTTTTTTATATTTTTTTTAATTATTTTTTTTTCTTTTTTCTTATTTTATTTTACTTTATTTTATTTTTTATTTTTTTCTGTCTCTGGCGGGATTCGAACATGCAACCTCGGTGCTGATAGACTAGCTCACTACCAGCTAGTCTACCGGGGCAGTGTAGTTTTTGTATAAAAAAACTATGTTTTTTTCTCAATTAAGGGCGTAAATATGAGATAAAATTGTCCATAATAACAATAACAACGTTGATTGAAAGTGGATTGAAAGTTTTTGTTTCATTACTATAATGACCTTTTTATTGTCATAATGAAAATTTAAATTTATGAAGGCAATTATTGAAATATGTTGCTTTTATAAAAAAATTTTTGATTTCATACATTTAATGGCATACATGTAACATTAGATGTATGAAATTATTAAATCTTACATTTTTTAAATAACAATTAAACATTTTTTTAATGAAACTATAATTTTGTATTAAGTTATGAATATAGTTATGTTTGTTTATTGTTTTTTTGTGTTCCCAATTAAAATTTTTTGTTTTACTTGGACAAACTTAAGTTTTCATATATCCAATGAAAATTTTTAACGTAATTACGAAATCTAATGAAGCGATTTTAACGAAAATTCTTCATCAAACCTATGAAATTCCATTTAGACAATGAACATTTTCATTTACCCAAGGAAAACTTTTTTATGAAAATCATTCATTAAATATATGAAGCATTTTTCTTTCAGTGTATGCTTCTAATTTTATGCAGACATATAAAAAACAACATTGCAAACAAAACAAGCTATAAATGATTAAAATCTGTAAACAACTTTTGATTTTATGTATTCACAAAAGATGTTGCGGATTTTATACGAAACAGTCATAATTTTCAGCAGCGTAGTAAAATATGCGCGGAACGAGCTATTAAAGTTGCACCAGATTTTTTTCCATTATGAAAATCAACTCTCACTTTAAAGTTTAAACTTTAAATTTATTTCATTAAACCCAAAAAAATAGCTTTACATTTTTGTTATACAGTTACATATTTTAACATTTTTCATTTTTCGAATTTATTCTATGAGCTTAATTTCAGTTATGTATTTTATAAAGCTTTTTTGTAATAATTCTATTCCTTAAATTTTTCAGAAATGACTTTATACACTACCAGACTATTATATTGTATATTCTTTTTTACATTCACAAGCTGCCTGTTAAAAATAGTTTTGTCATCTCTCTGGATACGTCTATGCAAGTTGTAAATGTGTTATCTGCCAAAGAAAAACTTAGAGGTAAACCTATTTTAATACAAAATAGAAGGAATAGAACTATTACAAAAAAGCTTTATAAAATACATAACTGAAATTAAGCTCATAGAATAAATTCGAAAAATGAAAAATGTTGAATATAATATAAAGAAACCTTCGGAAGGAAATAATTCCCAGTTTCTATTCGTTACTTATTTAAAATATTGTTACGTTTTTCCTTTAATAAACGCGTTTGAGTTCTTTTAATTGCAAATCCGAATAAAAACACACACTTATTCAACTTAACAAACTTTATTGAAATTAATTATTTTGTTCACAATTGTTAGTTACGAACAGAACCGTTTTTCAAAACAGACTAAACTAATTTTACATGAGTCACCCCTTTTTATATTTCATAATTATTTCTAGATTTTTCCTGAACCTTCCCGTAAAAACTATTTATTATGTTCTATAACCATTTCTAGAAATTACTGGGAAATTTATATAGGAATTATTTTTAAAATAACAGTTGTGTTGAAAATTATACATGACAATTTTAAGTAACATAAAACTATAACTTACAAGATAACTTATAACTATAACTATAAATAATTCTTAGATAATTTAACTTTCGTAACAATATTTAAAATATTAATTTCAAAAGATTTTGTTATTCGTGCTTAATTCCCAGTTTTTATTATTGATAAAAACGCTTGAAATTTATTGTTGATGGGATGAGCTATTCCTATGCGCATTTCACTGGTTGCTTAGGCCAGATCATCAGGAAACTTCATCCATAAAGGTTTTAGAAAAACTAAAGATATTAAACTAAATAAAACTGTTAAACGTATAAGACTTATAAGCAACAGTTCTACTTGTAACAATATCAAAGTTGAAACAAAACACATCAACAATAAACAGTGGGTTTATCTCATCTTACATTCCCCACGAATAAAAAAATCTTTTGAAATTAAAATTTTGTATTCCCAAAAATTGAAATTACTTTTTGATAATTTATAACATTATTAAATTAAGTTTATGGAAATTAAAAAAAAAAAAAATTTATCGATCCTAAATTGCCCATCGCGTGGTGGGATGAAGAAATTTTGTCCACAAAAAATCATTACCCTAATACACATATTGTTTTTAATAAACTTTTAAATACAAATTTTTTACTTTTTTGTATCGTACAAAATCCCCCCCCCTAAGGCTCAAGCTGGATCCGCGCCTGCATTGGATATATGAAAACTTAAGTTTGTCCAAGTTAAACAAAAAATTTTAATTGGGAACATAAAAAAACAATATACAAACATAACAATATTCATAAATTAAAAGAAAATTATAATTTCGTTAAAAAATGTTTAATTGTTAATTAAAAAATGTAAGATTTAATAATTTCATACATCTAATGCAGTGAAGGGCACACACATACTATCACATTTATGCTTGTGGTGACGAAATAACAACAAACCCTGTAGGAAGTCAAACACATTTTTAAGTAACTTCAAACTGGTTTTTTTATAACCACATCTAGTTGATTAAGTGACTATTTTCCTTGTCGACGACTCACTATTTTAACATAGGCATGTCATAGGCTGTAGTCAATTGGTTATCTATGCATGACTTTTAAATTGACTACTTATTTTTCAACCAATTTGTAGTCAATTAATAGTATAGTCGGTTTATAATAAATTATTTAAAATTAAAAAATTTTTTGTCAAAAAAATATATGTACATATACATAAACATACATATGTACATATGAATGTATATTTTTATATATATGTATATATTTATATAGAAATAATTATTTAAGCAAATTTTGCATCAAATTGCTTTAAATTATGATGTATAATACATGCTGAAATAAAAACGCTACATAATTGCTTGTATATAAACAGATTTGTATTGATTAAATTTTCAATTATTTTTAATTATTTAAATATGTTTGTAATATTTTTTTTTTCATTTGACTTCATGGCATGCTTGTTTTACTTATTTTGCTTTTATTTGTGTTTTACGTGTGCCTCTATGCAATATGTTTGGTTGATATCTGCATGAGATTTAAACCAATTTGTAGTCATTTGAAAAATAGTTAATTTATAGTTAGTGTTTTTTGCAACTGACTATTTCATTTACTACAGGGAAGCAACAGGTGAACGTACAGTGTCACAGACACACAAAGAAGTTTACAGTGTACATGTGTCGACGTCGCACAAGCAGCAATTTCATTCCTATGCACGCGTACATAGGATTTGCAAACGTGCCCGTCACTGATCTAATGTTACATGTATGCCATTAAATTTATGAAATCAAAAATTTTTTTAATCTCATATTTACGCTTAATTGAGAATGGCAAAAACTACACTGCCCCGGTAGGCGAGCTGATAGTGAGCTAGTCTATCAGCGCCGAGGTTGCGGGATCGATTCCCTCCTCCAGAGACAGAAAAAAAAAATTAAATTAAAAAAAAAAATGTTTTTTTTACTTTATTGAAAGTATTCATCCAATGAATAATATTCATAAATCTAATGTAACGTTTCAATAAATTCGTTTTAATGAAACAGGTTTCATTGATCCAACGAAGCGCTGCAATGCAATTTTTCATTGGATTAATGTCAAAATTCATTGGTATTGTGGAGAAAATTCTTTCAGCGCAGCTGTTATGTTTGTTTATATTTATTTATAATCTATCATTACATTAACGTACACGACTTTTTTGTATTTTTACACAAATTCACAAATACTAAAAATAAAAATGTATAAATTATATACAATTTGACAATTTTTTGTTTTTTTTTAACACATTTCAAGAATAACGTAAGAGTAACGAGGCCGTGTCACATAGAATCCCGTGCGCTATGGCAGAACGCCCAAGGGCGTAACGCCCAAAACCAAAAATGTCATAACACCCAAAAGTTTTACCGTTTTGCCGTTTGGGCTATATGACATTGAATTTGGGCGATATGTCTTTTCAAATTATAGTCTAGGTCATAACGCCCAAAAGAAAAACTGTCGTAAGGCCCAAAAAGTAAAAAAAAAACTAACATTGAGTCCTCGACATTTTGACAACAAATGGGGCATTTTATTATATCCTGACCTCCTGCAATGGCAACTGCCTGCAGTTTAAGCACGCCTTGTACAAGGAGTACCTCCTCTATGGTATATTTAAGACGCCCAAATAAATCTGCTTACTTTTCAAAAAAATGTCACAACGCCCAAACTTTGTTATTTGGGCGATATGACATAGCATTTGGGCACTTTGTCATTATTTTTTTTGGGTTTTGGGCAATACAACAAGATTTGGGCGTTATGACATTTTTGGTTTTGGGCGTTACGCCCTTGGGCATTCTGCCATAGCGCCAGAATCCCGTGTACTTATACGTTGTTTTTTCAACTGAAAACTTAGTTGATATACAGTGTGACCTCCCCTCAACAGTTGAAAAAAGCCACGTATAGAACAAAACGGAATCTATGTTACTTGGCCTTTAGTTTGGATTACGTTGAATTTGAATTCTTAAACTAAGCTTTATTTTAGATTCTTTTAAAACTTACGCCAAAATTATAATAAATATTTACAGAAAAATCAACCCGCCAAAAAAACCTTATTTGTTTTCAATAACTAAACATTTTACATATTATAACTCCGTCAACATTTTCACAAAAAGAGAACCCCTGCTTCAATTTTCAAAACTCTGACTTCCTGTCAAAACATTAAAAAAAGTCATTCACGATTAAGCTCAAACAACGAAAAAAACTCGTTTTATTTTGGCTCCACAAGCACACCCTAAAACACAGAAAGAGAACCAAGTCGTACCAATGAGCCAAGTCATTTGACAATAAAGAACCTAACTGTCTGTCTGTCGGTTACGAACATGTCAATCAAATCCGTTCATAAACTCTCTATCAGTTGTTTAATTCAAGTGCTTAATATTGAACGTCCAATGCGTGTGTAAAATGTTTTTCAAATTTTTAATACGATTTTTACGATTTTAGAATGACTTTAACCGAGTGATATTTTGAAAGCAGAATAATTAAATTAAAAGCTTTAAATGTTTTAAAATCTCTAAAGAATTATAATGCAATGAGTGTAGCAATAATTGAATTTTTTGCAACTCCCGGAAAGCGTTGGTATGTTTGTGTTTTAAATGCTGTGTTTGTTGTAAAATTGTAACAATTATTAGACGATTACAAAGAAATACCTGTGAAAATAAAAAATTAAAATTTCTAGTTTCTAAGTGTGTCAGTATGAAAAGTGTTTGCTTAATACTGTTGACAAGTAAATAAAAAAAATATTATTTTCTAATAACACATGCATTTGCATGCATATAAATGAAACGAGTACGCAATATAAGTTCGTATCTATCAGGGTTGTCAAATTTATTTTGACCTTTTTCGCCAAATTCAATGACAAAAAAACTTTTTTTTTTGGTTTTTTTGTTTAAATTTAATAATTAAGTAAAAAAAATTTTATTTTTTGTCCGGTAGTTTTTGTTTGGGCTTAAATAGAGTTTTCCGGGCACGGAAAATATCGTGATATTAATTTTTTTTTTAGTTCCCGCAAATACGGGAAGTTGTGAAGAAAAACTTTTTAAAAACTTTAGTTAAAAAAGCGGATTTTTGAAAATAAGCTTTATATAGGGCATATGATAATTTTAAAAAAATATTATTTAGTTTTGCGGCTTAAGGCGTAATAAAGTGTTTTCCGGGAGTATGTTTTATATGGGGCGTATGATAAATTAGGACTAGATCTTCACAAAATCTAGTGGTTTAATTTTGAGTCTTATTCGTTACGTTTTTATTTTTTTGTTTAAAATTCGAAATTTTTAAAAACTGGAAATTGTAAGTTTTCAAAAATAATTTTGGTTGTAAAACGGGCTTAATATGAAAAATAAACTCATACAGGGGTGTGATGGAAATCGAAAACGCAAAACGCAAGAATTTTACAAGTCGTTTTTTAACAAGATTTCTGTAATAAAAGAATTTTATGGCAAATATTATACAAATATTTATCTATTAAACAGAATTTTATAAAAAAAATTATAAAAATTTTATTAAAAGTATATTAAAAACAACTTCCAAATTCTTACGTTTTGCGTTTACGATTTCCATCACACCCCTGATAGTTAACTCATTACTGCAAAACCAATATACATATCAAACACACACAATCTGTATTTTGGTTTTTAAGATATGGTCACCGACCAGTGATGGAAAA
Source organism: Pollenia angustigena (assembly GCA_930367215.1). Lineage (NCBI taxonomy): Eukaryota > Metazoa > Arthropoda > Insecta > Diptera > Polleniidae > Pollenia > Pollenia angustigena. Next base: position 232,510,878 of record OV884060.1, read on the forward strand.
TTGAAAAATTTTAGTCCTTTTTTCAAACATATTTTTATTGAAAAACAAACTTGAAAATAATAAACAAAAATACATAAAATTAAAAAAACTAATTAATTTTAATAAAAAAAATATAAATACTCGAAATTTATTGTTGATGGGATAAGCTATTCCTATGCGCATTTCACTGGTTGCTTAGGCCAGATCATCAGGAAACTTCATCCATAAAGATTTTAAAAAAACTAAAGATATTAAACCAAATAAAACTGTTAAACGTATAAGACTTATAGCAACAGTTCTACTTGTAATAATATTAAAGTTTAAACAAAACACATCAATAATAAACAGTGGGTTTATCTCATCTTACATTCCCCACTACAATTAGTTGAAATTCTCGCAATATTAATTGTAGTTGTAAGTAGGTTAAGAAAAACAAAATAAAAACAACAACAACAACTTACAAAAGATGTTGTCAATTAAAAAATCAGAAGATTCTGAAAAACTCGGGAAAATCGGTTCAGATACGAAAAAGTTATGACCAAAATATTAATTTTTTTTTTGAAAAATACCCATTTTCAGGAACCATAGATCTTCCCGAGTCCACGTTTTATAGCCAAAATAACTGGCAAATTTCTTCTTTAACACGTCGGTATATAAATCTGTCAAATCGGTTAAGAAATAGCAGAGTTATGACCAAAATACTGATATCCCAAAAATTACTCTTTTTTATAATTAAGATTGTTTTTTATACCCTTCACCGAAGGTCCTACACCCTATAAAGTATATATATTCTGGGTCCTTGTGCAAAGCGAAGTTCAAATCCGGTTGTCGTCTCTTCTTCCTATCCCCTCACCCCCCCTCGTATTTGTTTACATATACTAGCATAATGCCCAATATGATTTTCGTTATCATCCTTCTTTATTATTTCATATATTTAACGAAATACTTTTAACAAATAGAAACTAAAAACGATTTAAAAAAAATATTTACCAGTTATCGCTTTTTAAATTTCATTTATAATGAAGTTGTAAGTATTGTAAATATGTATGTATGTATATGTAAAAATTATTTAGTTGCTCTCAATTCTACACGAACAATGGTGAAGGGTATATAAGATTCGGCACAGCGGAATATATCACTCTTACTTGTTTTTATTTATTACTTTTTATTAATTTTTTGACACGCTCGTCTTTTTATCTTGAAATGAACCTTTTGCGACTCTCTGTAAGAGTCGTTTAATACAATATCAATAAAACAAACCGGCCTAAGGATCTGTGAAAAGGATTTTCCGACAGGATGGTGTTGATTTCGCGACCTTAAGGTTTGTTTTATATAAATTGTATAAAATTTAGAAGTTTGGCATGTAAAATACGCTAAGCATTTCACGAGTTGTAAAATAATCCCTACATGACGACTCTTGGCATGTTTTTTGAAAGACTCGTTTTATAATCTCTACATACATCATAAACAATTCCCTTTATGATTCATTTGAGCGTCTTTCGGAATCGTCTACAACTAAAAAATGAGCTCGTCGACGATCAAAAAAACTCTTTATGAGATTCCCAGTAGACTCCTAGACGATTGAAAATGTTAGCTGGGAAGGTACACACATTTCGATGACTAAGACTATTAGGCATTTTGTTTAAGTTACTTAATGAGATCATTAGTAATATTTAAATTGTAGCAACAAGAATCAGCTGACTTTATTAAATCTTAAGTTAAAATTAAATTTGAAAGAGTTTGCACTTGCAAACGATTTCTTTCTTTCGTTTTTGTATAATTTTGAATTAAAAACGTGCGCTTAACTGCTGCTGATGAATGGGATATTGACAATATTTCGATAGCAATACGTGAAATATCAGGAAAAATAAGTTCGCCCATTTCGTTCTTAATTTGGCTTACATTTTTCCAAAAAATCGAAATATCTTAATTTTTTAAATGTTTTATTTCTTGGAAATCATAACACACGAAATTGGGAACAGATTCTTAAAATGTATGACAAAATTTTAAAATACATCTTTGTTTCAACGTTTTAAATTAAAGTTCCAATAAATTTAAGGCGTTCATTTTTATCTCCACTTTCAGAGTTTTGTAAATTAAAGAAATACGTTAGCGCTTCCCACTGCTCCTAAAATCTTTCAACCACAGCCTGCCTCGAAAGCCATCTAGTTTGGCCGACCTTAAAATAACGTGAACTTCTGTTCCAAAATAGTCTTGAAAATTTTTAAGTTCTTCTTTTCGGCTTGAGCTATTACAAAAGTAAAAAATTATTTCCTTCATAAATTAATAAATTTTTTTAGGTAGACATAAATAAGCTGCAGACGAAGCTAAGTTTAAATTATGGCATGCACAGCCATTTACGAACAAATTTGGTAAAAATTCTTTTAATCTGGCCTGAAAACCACTAAATTGCCTCATCATTACATTGCAATTATCAGCCGTAAGCCCAATCATTTTTGCCAGAGGAATATTGTTTTTCCTCAAAACGTCTACAATTTTGTCAGTAATTCCATAACATAACAAGGAAAGAGTACTTAAACTGACGTGGGGGTACCGTGGTATATTTGAAATGAAACAGTACTGAAAAAAGTACCAAAGTACTGAATTTTCCATCACTGTCACCGACCGTACTTATGGCTTAATTAAATATTTTATGTCTAAACGGGATAAAAAAAATGGCTAACTGCCTGTTTTTAGAAAATGAAAACAAAATTTCGTGTGAGAAATCATATTGACATCAAAAACAAATTTTCGTTTTTTATTGTTTTTTTTCAATATAATTTCTCACTCACTCACTCACTCACTCATTTGTTTTCATATTCTAAGAACAGACAGTAAATCAAGCTACATGCCTACATTGGCAACACGGACAATAACAAATTTAAAGTATAACTAAGGAAATCTTAAAGTATACTTTTAGGCAGACAAAAATTGTAAATAATGCCACACACAACTTCCATACATTTATGTAAATATGAAAGTATGTACATTTTTAAAACTTTTGTATTAATTGAAAATAAAAAAAATTGAATAAAATACAGTGCGCCCTCATTAACTCCAACTTATGGAAATTGCAACAACTACATTTGGTGCATTGAGCGAGTCGCAAATCATACAAATCCATACTTATATTATAAAACGGTAAAGTTTGTATGTTTCTATGTTGGTATGTTTATGTGTTTGTAAGAGGTTATCTCCGGAACTGCCGGTTTGACTTTAAAAAACAAAATTAAGAATGGAATCTCCTAACGAACATAGGTTATATAAGATTACACTAAAGTGCTTAGGTCCAGTAGTGTGATTCACTTACTTTTTTAATGATAATCGTATTGTTAAAATAAATATAAAGAAAATGTATTGAATATGCTATTCAGTAAAATGTTTAACGATATTCGCTGTCGCAGTTTTTTATCGTTTCTTTTGCGACAATAATTTAAGTTGTGTTTTTTAATCGATAAATTGTATTTTATGATTAAACCGAACAAACACGAAGTCAAACCTTTGATATGAAATGACTTTATCATTTGACATCAAACACAATTCTCAAACGTTTTTCAATTGTTTGATTTAACATTTAAATTCAAATTGATAATGATTTGAAAATAAACATTTAATATCAAATCTTTTATCAATTTGATGTCAAATGTTAAATTCAAATCAAAAATAAACTTGGCAATACTAAAGCGAAAATGGCGATTAAATTTATATTTTTTACTTTGTGGTTACATGTGTTTTACTATTAAAAATAAATTTTTTTGAAAAATAAAAATTATTTGTAAGTAATAACAATGATTAAAAATACGAAAATAAAACGGGAAAGTGGAGACAGTTTGTTGAACGATCGCGGTGCTACAATCCTCAAAATAAAAGGGAGCCAGGTAGTTTGTCTTTCCAAGAATTAGAGGACGGCAAAAACATTATTTCATCTTTTAGTTATGTGGCCGAATTTTTATCTCACAGTTTATTTAAATAAATAATAAATTTAAATTAAAAAAAAAAATAATATTTTTATTTATATTCCACATTGTATTATAATCCACATTTGAGAATTACGTTTGAAAGCAAGTTGAAAATAAAGGCATTTTTCAATTTCCCTTTTTTGTTGAGAACGCTATGATTTTCAAATGATTTTCAAATCATTATCAAACGTTTGTCGTTTGAGAAAACGTTTGATTTCAAATCATTTTCAATTTGAAATTAAACCATATGTTTGTTGGGAAGTGGCTGAGGCCCGACCTCTTACATATATACATCCATACAAACATACATGCATATGTATGAACAAAAACAAAATTCTTAATGTAAAATTTACAAAAAAAAACCCCAAACTAAGCACAATTTCATTTGTTTTTATTTTATTCTCTTAACATTTTGTAGACAGAGATGTCATACTGTTAAAAAGAATTAACAGAATCACACTATCGTCACTGCAAGCGATAAATATTACGATTATTGGTTCGTTAAAAGTTACTGAATCGCACTACAGGGGCGCTTAACCTCCTACCCAATACAAAATTGAGCTTCCAACGAAGCAGGTTTGTAAGGGAGAAACATAAACGTTTCGCTTACCATAGCGCTTACGGAAGACATGAATTTTATATGGCGAGTTCCCACTTTGAAGCAATACATTTTTGATATATAGAGCGCATTATTTAGCGCGTATAAAAATTGTTGGATGTAACGATCAGCCTTACACACTGTATGTTGTGATACAGTTATTTTTTAATATTCTCCCTTACAAACCTGCTTTCACTTACTTTACTGCATTTCTGTATGTCTTATTGCGTAGCGCATAATTGTGCGCTTATTTTGTTAAATGTACCATTAGTGCTTCGCAAAATGATAAAATTTTTTATTGGGTATACTCAGGAAATATTAATTACCGTTTTAGAAGAAATCTTTTAAAGCAATAGTTTCCACACTCAAATGAAAATCATGGCTTAAATATTGGCTTCCAATGAGTCAAGAGTTGCTGGTTCATCGGCATAAGCCAATGGATTAATGCTGGGTACACACTATGCAACGCATTTACGTAATCTAGTGAATTTAATTCATTTTCATTCATTCCAGATCAATATCAAAATGCTCTGTTATTTTGAGATTGCATTGATGTAGATTGCATGTAGATTGCACTGTCTGTACCCAGCATAACAAATGTAATCCAGAGACGTTAAATCGCACGAACGAGACGGCCAGTTAACAAGTCCACTTGTAATCTAAGTAGTAAATCTATAGTTTTTTTCTATTTATCTAACTTTAAAATTGCAGGCATTTGAATGAAACTGCGTTTTTAACTCTCAAAAGTATTGCGTAATATTTGCCGCCCAAGTGCATAAAAGGGTTAGTTTTGATTTTTTTTCTTTTGAAATAATAATTGCGAATTAGAAAAAATAGTTTAGTAAACTTTCATTAAAATATATCCCACAATATTTCGTTATCAAATTCATAAAATACTTAAAATTTCCAAAGAATTTGCCTTTGGCGTGGTTTGACTTTAACAAAATTAAAGTTCTTGTTGTCTGTGTCATAGAATTGTGAATAGCATTAGTTTGAAGTTCATAAAAATAGATGAACTTTACCCTATTGATCAATCAAAAAATCAAATCGTTGCCCCACCAATTCCTTGGAGTGCAAACCTCAATTTTTTCGAGTTTTTAGAAAAACACCACAAAAATGCTGTCCGCTTTCGACATTATTTTAGCATAAAACAATCCAAAAAATAACTTTTTCCATACCTCACAATTTTGAATCAACCGATTTTTGGTTTTTTATTATTTTTTTAAAACATTTTTTTATCTACATTTCGATAAATTTATCATCGAGAATTAAAACCTTTACAACATTTAAAAAATTTGACAAAAATTGAAAAAAGTGATTTTTTGTCGCCTTGTACTCGTAATCACTATACAAAATTATAGTCGCTTTGAGACACATTTTATTCGCTCAAAACTTTGTATTTCTTAGCTGTTTTTTTGATTTTCGCATTTTTCGGTCTTACGAAAGTTTGAACACTTTTTTTTAAGGTCCACCTTAATGGTGTACATAGGTTATTTTTATCACAAGGACCAAGCGTATTTAAAATGGTAAGAATCAATTCATTATTTCATATATCCCCCATATAAGGTTCTTTCCCAAATAGAGTACAATCTCGAAAATTTGGCCTTAAATTCTGTAGTGTAGGATATCATATGGTCGGGCTTGACTTTCTTACTTGTTTGATATCCTCAGGTTAACTTAATGTTAAAAAAAAAAAACTTTTTTAAATTTATTTCGCCATTAAACATTCATTAAATTAAAGCAATGAGGCAATAAAAAAACTTGTTATTTAAAAATATGCATATTTAAATATTTTAAGAAAAACATCTGTTTCGCAAAAACATTAGACATTAGACTTAGATAAGTGAATGAATCATTATCGAACCGTAATTTAAAAATTTTGATGAAATTAAGAACTAGATTTTTGATTGGCTTTCAAATTCTTTTCATTCATTTTAGCTGTTTTAAGAAAAGTTTTCGTATTTTTACTATTTATTTTAGTGCCATTTAATTTTAAAATAAGTAAATGATAAATAAAACAACAAACCCATGAACAAACAAGTAAGAAAGTATAATCGGTCAAGCCCGACCGTATTATACCCTTCAGATACAGAGTTAAGAGACAAATTTTCGGCAGTGTACCCTATTCGCCGAAACGAAATTCTGTTATGAGCTTAAGATTCATGTTATTTTTTTTTGTTTGTTCCAGTTCTTTTTTAGACATCTTCATTAATATCAGATTTTTTTGTCATTAAGTGATTTAAGGAAGGAGCTTTATGTAGGACCTAAGTTCATTTCTGGACCCACCAGTATTGCATTTTGTCGTGGGACATACACAGTAACTATCTTAAAGTTTTTGTCGCCAATTTGTTCGTGAATGCCAACATTTATAAGGAAGGAATTAGAAACTATTTCGAGAGTATTATTTGTATGAAAGCTTTGGTCAAATATCGACCAATTTCCATTAAATTTCGTAAGATGCTTTCGATTGCAATAAAAAAAGTTTGAAACAAAATAAGTTGAAATAAAACTCTATTCCAGAAAGAAGTTTGTATGGGGCCCATATGAAATTATCCACCAATTCTCACCATTTCCTTGGTCCTTGTGACAATTAGAGCCTATGTACAAAATTTCATAAAATTATCTCCAAAACTTCCACATGTTCTTTGCATATAGGGATTAAATGGATAGCCAGCCGGACTGACGGACATCGTTAGATCGATTCAAAAAGTGATTCTGAGTCGGTATTCTTAAAGGTGGGTCTAGGACCAATATTTTAAGGTACTACAATCATCAGCACACCATGCGAGAAGCATGAATTCTCAAGGTTAATGCCGCAAACACGCACTGACTGCCCTTGAGATTTGTTGATTGTCATTGCATATGCGAGCCTTACTGGAAACTGCAAGCGTTTATATCGAATGCCATGTCAGTAGGAATCATTAGGATCCGCGGTATCAAAACATTTTCTCCTTTGTACTTTCCTTTGAGCATTTTTGCTTCGATGACGTTATTAATCATTTTTTTTACCGTAAGTCGGGTGCCATTACAAAGACGTGGTTGGTTTATATTTCGTTATATGTATTAGGATAACCGATCCAACTTTTAGTTGGAGATTATGAGGCGGTCATCCGGGAAATTCCAGGGAGCTTAAAAATTCGATTGGACGACATCGTTCTGAGAAGTAACGGAATCTACCGATTTGTTCGTCTTTAATTTGCCAGCGATTTCACTATGAATCTGCTTGAGATCGGATCGTAAAATTTCTGTAGGTCGTATTTGAGCAGCAAAAATGAAATTATGACAATAGCTCGGATTTTTTTTTCGCACAAATGAAAAAAAAAGTACATTTCGTGTGTAACATTTTGAGGCAATCGTGGTCTTTTCAATCATATCTTAGCAATTTATAAACCGATCTGGCTAAAAAATTTATATCGTAGTTCATTCCACATTTTATATAACCCGCTACTTCGTTACCGCCTCCTTTTATTTTGTGGACATATTTATATGTCAAAGTTTTACAAAAAGTTCCAACATGTTTTATCTTTTACGTTCTCTTTCACTCATTTTATATTTCTAAGTTCAATATTATAGAAAATTCAAAAAGTACCACATGTATAACGGAAGAGCGATAAAAAGAAATTTAATTTCCCGTATTTATTATTTGTGATACTTTTTTTCTCCCCATTGAAGTATCAAAAATTAGAATATTTTAATGGAAGCCGATAATTGAAGCACAGCCGCGAATAACGTTGTAAACGCCACATCTTGCAAAAACTGTCTTTTGCAGATAACGGTAAGCCTTACTCTCTTAAACAGTTTAAACATCAAATCAACCAAAACTATGCACCTTAACGCCTTCAAAATGGCGTACAAAGTGTCAGCCAGTGGAAGAACATTGCAAGTTACTAACAAAATGATGAAACCGAAATGGTTTTGTAGTGCGGAATAATGTTTTAAGAGCCTTTTGCTTTAACGTTTTTATTATTATTATTTTTAATAATAGAAAAAAAATTTTTTAACAAAATAATTCTGCCTGTCAAAAAAATTTTTTTTGCTCTCCTGAAAAATTATTATTTTGTAACTTAAAACGTTATTCGCGGCTGTGCTTCAATTTAATCTATATATATATATATATATATATATACATATATATATAAAAATAAGTGGCATTGTGTAAGTAATTGATGTTCCCTGAAATGCGTGAACCGATTTTGTTTCTGTAAAGTTCACGTGGAAGGTGACGTCAATACCAAGGTTTTTATGTATCATTTATATGTATATGAGTTATAGCCATTAGTGAACACTGCATTCATTCCGAAACATGTATTTATATTCCCATACAAATATCAACAAAATGCCCTCTATTTTGAACTCCTCCGAAACGGCTTGACCGATTTTTATGAAATTTTGTATGTGTATTTGTTAGGTATAAGAATATGTAGTAGAGTATATTTTATATCGCTAGAGGGCGCAAAATATATCTGGAAAGAACTATGGCCTATAATTTTTTCTTAAAATTTGACACTGTTACATCTGAAAGAAATAAGTTATGTGGCAAAACAACGTTTACCGGGCCAGCTAGTACTTATATATCAATGAATATAGAAAAATGTTTTCAAAAAAAGTACCAAAAATAGGTAAAAAGTCCACGCCTTAAGCGTGCTAATTTGGAAAAAGCTTTAAATTTGTATTTGTATTTTTTAGGCAAGTTTCGAATGCGATACATATAACCTAAATTTCTATGATTATTGGTTTCAAAGATAGATGGGGTACCGAATTTACCCTTTTTTACCCGCTAAACATTCGAATTGACGAAAATCTGGTATTAGTGGATCGATTTGGGGAAAGGCCAACCTCCGGTCCAAATTTCAAGTTTTTAGCTTTAGGCGTTTATAAGTTTAGGCTATGCGATGATGAATCAGTCAGTCAGTAACGTTACAATAATAAGATATTGTCACGGAAAGACGGACACCAGCTTCCCCACACATAACAATCAAGAATATATGTACTATCTTAATGCGGTCTAAGATTAATATTATAAAAATTACAAACGGAATGATAAACTAGTAGATACATACGTACATACATTCGTACATATTTACCCTTTCCACCTGTAGTGAAGGGAAAAAAAATAAAAACAAGTTTTGTGAAAGAAACGTAAACAAAAGTTAAAACTTAAACGAAATTAAAAATTGAGATTTCCAATCAGTTTAACGGCACTCAATCCTAGAATAAAGATCAAAAGTATGCTTGAATGAGACAGTGCTTTTTATCTAAAAGATTGCGAATCACTGCGCCCACAAAACTTAGCTACATCTACATTTAAGTTCGCTAAAGACATCAATTCAACAACAACAGCAACAACAACCGAACAACTAAAACTGACAAACAACTGCTTGTACAATGGCTCGCAATTGTACAAATAAACAATACACAAGTAACAGTCGACCGAGAAAGTCGCAATTTTTAAACTTTTTTAAAAACGGTCTAAACCAAAAACAGTTAAAATTTAAAAAAATAGTTAGTGAAACATAATTTAAGAAATGTTATACCATAAATGTGAATAGAAAAAAATAAGAGATATAAAAATATATTTTCAAAATGATATTACAAGCATCCCTGATCGGCGGTTGGGAAAAACTAGAACTATGGGACCATACGCATTTAGCTTTAATCGGTCTTCTCATCATGGTCTGTGTCTTTGAAGTAATTTTATTAAAAATGACCACATCGGCTGGTCTATTCGCACGACCCTATCATCATGATCCCGATTATGATGACGCGGGAGAATACGAGGAAGATATTTATTACGAAGATCTGTCAACCAACTACGATCAATGGGCCAGGCGACAAATGCGTAACCGCCTAAGACAACAGGAACAGCAACAACAAGTCATTCAACACCATCAAACTCAACACAATTCGTACAATACGAGTTACTATGATTATTCAAATGAGGGAACTAATCATTTCTTTAATAACCATTATTCCACTTCGACAGAGCTTTTTCGCTTTGCCTATTAAGAAAGTATGAAATTGTAAATTTTTGTTGTGTAAACTTGAGAATATTTGTGTTAATTGTTTACACTTGTGGCGTATGTGTACAGTTCTCGCTGAAGACAAATAATATAGATTTAAATATTCGGTATTCGGTATTCAGTATTCAGTTTAAGTTCAAAGTTTTTTGTAAATTAACAATTTAATTTTAAAAATATTGTTAAATTTGAAATGATACAAAAAGAGTTTGACTGAAAAGAAAAGCCATTTAAAACAAATACTAATATGTGTCTAGCAGAGCTGTAAATGAATCATTCTTTTTTGATTTTAATTCGTTACGAATTAGCAAAATTTTGAATAAATTCTTTTCACATCAAAAAAAGAATTGAATGAAATTTGAATCAATTCAAACGAATTAGGCAGAAATTGATTTCAATTCGTTTTCCAATTTAAATGAATCTGTTAAATGAATTGCAATTCACTTTAACAAATTCACTTGAGTTCGAACAATGAATTACAATTCAAATAAGCGAAATCAAAAATGAGTTGCAATCAATCAAATTCAAGAGCCGATCTAGGGGGAATTACTAAACTTTACTTTTTTTATTGCAGTTGGAAGTTTTAAATACAAAAAGTAAACAAATTTTCCAATTGTAGTAAAAGTAGTAAGAATTTCGAGTAAACGAACACAGCTTCGACAGCGAAAAATGTTGTTGATATTCAAATTTGCTAAAATCTTTTAAATTCGATTGAAAATTTTTAAAAAAGAAATTTTCCACAATAAACAAATATGAAATTATTTAAACAAAAAAATATTGTTAATCACACTTTTAATAGTATTTTTCACGCTATTTAATACAAAAAATGAATTTATGTTTCTTTTAGCAAATAAACATAATAATTCAATTCCTATTCTGCCGCTTCCCGAAAATTCCATACCAATTCAAAATCAATTCAAATTTAATCAATTTAATTCAAATGAGTTGGAAATAAATTGCTTATTCTTTTTTCTAATTCATTTGAATTAATTCAATATTAATTCAATTCAAATGAATTGCAATTCACTTCTACAAATTCATTTGAATTGGAAACGAATTGCAATGCATTTGACACAATTCATTTGAATTCAAAATTAATTGCAATTCATTTTTACCAAATTCATTTGAATTGACTCAAATTTCATTCTCTTAATTTTTTTTGTGTGAAAAATTTGCTAATCCATGAATGATTCGCGAATTAGTTCAAAAATGAATGATTCCTTTAAAGCTCTGGTATCTAGCAATATTGTTTAATTCGATGTTAAAAAATGTAGTTTTATAAATTTTAATTTTAAATAAGTTGAAGAAATTTTTGAATCATAAATATTGCACAGTTTTCAAAATCCAACATTTTTGTTGATGGCACTTTCTGACTGATTTTTATTGTAATTTAATTAGATAATTAGAAAATATTTAGCATGTAATAAATTTCAAACTTAATTAATATAAATTGTTAGTTAAGGTATGTTCACATTCAACAAATATTTAACGAAAACAACGTGATCACTAAACAGATGAACGATTATCTTCCCTTTTTCACAATTTTTATTTATTTACTTAGCTCTATTTCTAAATACGATTGAGTAGTAGATTGCAATTAATATGTAAGTGGTTAAATGTTGTTTAATCTAGCAAACGTTATGTAAAATTAACCAAACATGAAATTAAAATTGTGGTAACGTGTGGGCCCCAAATATGCGTTTAGTGTGACCATAGCTTAAGTTGAACTTGTTATGTATAATATCTATGTATGTATGTATGTATATATAAATTTATTTCTTTAATTGTAATTAAAAAAAAAAAAAACAAAAACACACGAAACAAAATTCAAAATGTGATATTTTTTCTACTCATTTATTAAAAACAATTTAATGCAAAGTAAAAGTTATTTTAAATATTTTCCAAAAAATATTAAAAGAAAATCGAAAATAAAATAAAATAAAAATATTACGTAAAATCCAAACAGACTTTCATTTTCACTAGCGATTGCAGTTTTTAAAAACTTCCGCATTTCCAACTGCATGTTGTAATGAAAAAAATATAAATAAAAACACGTACACTACGGATTTTCTTCATGCAATCTTCGAAGAAACATATGCACAAAGATGTGTACGTTATGTGCACATGTACATTTGTATCTACAGTGTAGATTCTATCTACACACAAATTAATGTGTAGTTACCCAGCTGGCCAAAACACTTTTGATTTCGTTACCCATTTTATAAATTTTCTCCACGATATTGAAAAAGAAATCTTCTTCGACGATAAGAAGAGCGAGCCCAAACTCTAAAGCTGGGATCACACGATTGCCGCAAATGCACCAATATGGCACAATTTTGATTGTGCTTTATTGACGCACAATAAAGAAATTGCACCAATCAAATATTCTGAAATCACACGGTTGCCCTGTTTTATACAAATTTAATTGCCGCTAGTTGGTACAAAGTGAAATGGGTACAATAATTGTCGCAGCATATTCACACGATTGTTATTACTTGACAACTGCGAAAACAGCTGTTGTGGTAGCTTTTTTATTTGTTTGGAAGTTCTTGTTGGTATGTTTATTAAAAACGAAAAATTTGTTCATAGGTACTCTACAATTTTTTGTTGAATAGTTTTGTTTAAAATATAAAATAGAAAAATTTATGAAATTCCAAAAATTTTTGAACTAATTTTATATTTCGAATGTTAACGTTTGCATAGAAAATTTTTATGAAATAATAAAATTCTGTAAATTTATTAATTGAACTACCGATATCGTTTATTAAAGAGAAATCTCGGCTACTTTAACAAATTTTTTATTCTCGCTTTCAAGGTAACAAACATTTTCTTTAAAAAATATCTACGACAAATATCTGTAAAAGAAATAATACTTAGTTCTATTAAATATTGGCTCGTATTGTGTTGTTTGATTGCCGCACAAGATGGCAATAAATATTGGTGCATTTTTGTTATTATTATTGACGCACGGTTGCATAGCAAACAGTCACACGATTGCCGCACCAGGGTTGCATTTTATTGGTAAAAGTAAGCACAATATTGTCCTCGATTGGTACATGAGCCAATTGGTTGTGCAGTCACACGATTGGTGTATTAAAAAGTGTGAAAATTGGTGCATTGCGGCAATCGTGTGATCCCAGCTTAAGCTAGTCCTTGATTTGTTGCTTTACAGACTTTTTTTAATTGAAACAAATATGTTTTATAAAATGAAACAAAAAAAATTATATGTTTAAAAAGATAAATAAATTGGTTTTAAATATCAGCAGGGGAAGAAGAAAAGCTTATAAAACTTGTTGAGCTCGTTACACGTTACACATCCTTCTCAGCAAATTTAGTTCTTAAAAATTGAACCGATAACGGAACCAAATGAAGTGAAAAACCTTGAGGAACATTAAAATTTATTTTATTGATGACCAAAGCATACGTCGCCAGTAATTAAGTTGAAAATAAACGAAATGTTCAGCACAGTTCTACTCTGGCTCTTTAGAGTTTGCAGCTTAATGAGGGCTAGGCTAGCAGAATATGGCGGCAGATTCCATTGTTTAAAGTTTAACCAACGAGAAAAATAGTAAAAAAAAATATTTTTGGACTGATTCAATATCTTCTTTTTTATACCATCCACCGCAATTAGTTGTGAAGAGGGTATATTAAGTTTGTCATTCCGTGTGAAACTTTTTTATTATTCATCTCAGACCCCATAAAGTATGTATATTCTGGGTCCTTGAGTAATTCTAAGTCGATTTAGCCATGTCCGTCTGTCTGTCCGTCTGTCCGTCTGTTGAAAACACGCTCACTCAAAAGAAATGAACAAACTTGGTGCCAAACTGCAGTTTGGGATTGAAATCCAGAAAAATCGGTTCAGTAGGACCAGAGCTATAAATCAAAATGTGGAACCACCACCTAAAAAAATTTATAATTTTGTTACAAAAAATAACATAAATGCTGGAACAAGGCACGGAATGAGATACGATTTTGCAAAAATTTGTTTTATTTGCCTGGAAATCACGCTGTTAAATTTCGTGAAGATCCGTCCATAAATTACCCTAAGCCTCATATAAACACTACTCCCGGAAAACAGTTTAGTACGTCTAAAACCGTAAACAATAACGCTAGCGTAACAAAATTTGGTACGTCACAGTTTTTTAGGACTAGAAATAACACTGGGAAATTTCGTAATGATCGGTCCATAATTTACCTTAGGCCCCATATAAACCCTACTACCGGAAAACAGTTTAGTACGCCTAAAACCGTAAAAAAGAATGCAATCATAACAAGTTTTGGCTCGTCACAGTTTTATAAGACTATAAATGATACTGTGAAATTTCGTGAAGATCGGTACATAATTTACCCTAGGTCCCATAGAAATCCTACTCCCGGAAAACAGTTTAGTAAACCTAAAACCATAATTAATAATGCTATCATAACAGAAATTGGTACGTCACAGTTTTAAAGAACTATAAATGACGTTGTGAAATTTCGTGATGATCGGTCCATAATTTACCCTAGGCCCCTTATAAACCCTACTACCAGAAAACAGTTTAGTCGCCTAAAACCAAAATTAATAACAAATCGTCACAGTTTAAGATAATAATAACATCATACAGATATTACTCCTTAAACATTCGGTCTGTTGGTGGAGGGTATCAAAGATTCGGCACAGCCGAATATAGCACTCTAACTTGTTAATATTAGGTTTCATTCTACGGATCCATGCTCCATCCAACACAGGTATTACAAGTGATGTATACAGATTTTTCGTACCATATGGATCTTTGAACTCTAAGGCCTCGAAAGGTGACCGTTACTTTTTTTATTATTATTTTAATTCCCTAAGCTAATCCCCGCGAAGCTTTACGCTTGTCTGCAGGAAAGAAACCAGAGTCTCTGGCGGGAATCGAACCCGAAACCCCTAGCTTACTACCAGTAAGCCTACCGGGGCACTGTAACTGTAATGTTACGTTCCGAACCGTGCTGTAGACATGTCTGTGCACTCAAAGAACATGTAAAATCGTGTCATCTGTTTTTCACATACATAAACAAAAAAATCATTAGTATTTATAAAACAACACACACAGTGATGGGAATTAAAAATGTTCAAATGGTGACCGCTGTGCAGAAAGAACCAAACAATTTAAATAGTATTAAAGCAGTATTTTGTGAATTCATAAAAACATTAATTACACCACGTGACAAAATTTCAACAAAGTCGTGACCAAATGAATCTGACAGCTATGTAAAATTTTCCGCTGAATCCAAATATGAAGTCAGAATTGTCAAAAATAGTATTTGAGATAACCGTTATTTGCGTTTGTAAAAAATATGATGTGACTGAAATGCAAATATCTTCAACAATTTTAAACGGATTATGTATTTCTTTCTTTTTAGTGAAAGGTTATAAAATTTCTTAAATTTTATATTCGGATTCAGCGGAAAATTTTACATAATGATTAGGTGTCAAATTCATTTGGTCAAAAAACTATCACGTAGTGTTATTTAATATTTAATACTATATTTTATACATTTTTACAATACAGATGTTCATGTATAGTTCTGAAGTTGTGCATACACAAAACAAGGGTTTGATATCATTTAAAGCCTTTCATATTATTCACATTTTTACTATGTATGAGAATGTGTATTTGATAATTTTATACATCTAAACATATATTTGTATATATGGATATATGTAAGTTGTTTTGTCAAAAGTCCAAAGAAACACTGAAAAAAGTACCAAATGAAAATTTCGAAAATACACTTTTTTTCCATTTAACATACATCAGCCCATCTATGCTTTACAAATGTCGCGTACAACGGTATGAAATTCAATTTCATACAAAATTGCACGTTACAACTACGATACATTAAATTTCAGTAAGCTTTTGTATTGCTTTTTGTATACCAAAAACGAACAGCTAATACATACGGCATTACAAAGTTCGCCTAACTCAGCCTTTGCCATGGTGTCCGAACAAAGTTTTTTTCTGTACAAAACTTTTCTAACTGCAGCACGAACATTTTTCTTTCGAATAATTTCTTCGGAAAACCAAAGCTGCCATATGTACACAAAGTCTATTAGTTTTTCAATTTAACTTTGCAGGGTATGAACATGTATATTTTGCTTTGTTTTCTTGTTGACAAACTACATATCGCACTTAATCAATAAGAGGGAATTAATTCAAAATTTTAATTTGTTCTCTTTTTGTAAAAAAAAGCTGTAATAATATCGTACTAATTTTTCTTCTTTTCAGTAATCAAACGTTTAGTTTAAAAATTCTTCTTCATAAGTCTTCCATATCAAATTAAAACGTGTTTTGCTTTTACTGAAAATTTTTAAATTTCGAGTTAATACCCTCTCGTTGATCATGTGCGATATATTTAATGTTTTCCAAAGGCTGTTGTGTGCTTACAATGGATGAAAACGATTTTTTCTGAAAAATTAAATTTACAGAAACAAATTTCGCATGGAAAAATTAATTCTTTCGGCAACTCAGTTCAAGTTCGGTTCTGAATGTTACTTATATGTCGTATCCTTGAGGATGTCGTGAAGTCGTGACCAGCTGGGTATATACAAGTGCGAAAATATCACATAATATTTGTACATAAAAAACAAACAAGTTGAAACCGGTTCAATTTCCCGATTAGCGGACAGAATGTAATGTAATACTGGTTCTGCCATCTTTTTAAAAACAACTGAATAAAATATACAGATGTCATTTAAAGTAAAATTTATATCCATTAACAAATTTATATTATCATTGTAAAATTATTTTCCGCACAATATTTTAATCTTTGAGGAAGGTTTTTATAAAACCCTGATTACAAAGTAAAACGTTGTTTCATAAAAATGCTTGAAAGTTTTTAACAACAACTTGAAGAATTATTTTTAATAAAATCCACTTCTTTAATAGTTATGGAAAAAAATTCCCTGGGACTTTGTTTTCTTCTCCCATTATTGTTATTTATGTGTGGTTTTTGGAACACGAGCGCAAAACTCGTCCGTTCAACTTACATTTAAAACAAAAACAAATTTGGAAATTTTGTTTTAAATGAAAGTAAAACGGACTAGTTTGGCTGTAAATTAGGGAATATTTACATTAAAAGATAAAAAAAAAAAAAATTCATAATCGGTTTGTTCAAAGAATAGTGTAACCAACAAAAATCGGTCCTACAGTAGTTACGCCCGTAATTTCAACAAACAGATATCTGGTCGTGTTCGTACCTAACAGTTATCTTTACCTATGCGGTAAAACTAGTTTGGTAATTTCAACGTTAAATTTACCTACGTGTTTTTTCCTTTAAATAGTCTTTAAAAATATGGCAACATTTGTCTTTTTATTAATTTTTTGAATTAACTGTCAAAAATGGATGGTGTATTAAAATTATTAAAAATTCGTTACACCATAGATATGAGTAGGTGAGTTGCAAAACTCGTTCGTTACAAAATTAAAAATACGAAATGAAAATTTATTCTTACTGTTCTTGTGGCGCTTTTTGAGAAGAAGTATAATTATTGTGTCAATGCATGTCCTCATACAATCCGCATATTTCTTCTCATAAAGCACCTAAAGAACTGTGAGAATCATTTGTCATTTCAAACTTTTAATTTTGTAACGAACGAGTTTTGAAACTCACCTACTCATTTCTATACACAGCTAGATATCTATTTGTAGAAATTACGGGCATTAAAAGCATATGGGTATCAGAAAATGACAAAAAGTACTTTATAAAATGTTAAGAACCTAATTATTCCTTTCGTCATTGTATTTACTCATACTACTACACACGGAATACATACATACACATTTGTAATTATTGCCCATAAGGAACTAGGACTAGTACAAAGGTAACCCAAATGTATTGAAAAAACATGGTCCAATTAACATTACGATGTCCTAGGGCTGGACCATATAACCCAGCTTGGCATTACAACGAAGTAGTCTTAAAATTACTCCATGTTCATACATACTCCCAGTGGATTAGTTTTTAAACTTCTCCATGGTATACTCCAGAGGATAAGTTTGAAATCGTTTAAAAACGAAATCATGTCGTTTAACTACAACCTCTTCTTAACGCTGGCATGGAGCATAATTGCATTACATAGGATCATGTTGTAACTAGTACATTTTATCTAAAATGGATCAAGTAGTCCAATATTATTTGCAGGGTTGTTGTGTATCAAGTGTAAATACACATGGGGCATTTGATGTCAAGTGACCCAATTTTGAAATCGATGTCTTCCGATTTGGATGCACTAAGGTTAGTCCTATTGAATAGTAGTTTAGACACTAGTTTTCAAAAAGATCGGCCAAAAAGTTTCTGAGTTAGAGGGGGTCAAAGTTTGACATTTTGGCCATAAAGGCGTTCTTTCCCATCCATGTAACTTATTACCTATTCGTGATAGCAAAATTTGTCACAAGAAGCTTCGAAAGCTATTTGATCAATCTTTTGAAAAATTGTTATACCCTCCACCACAATTAGTTGTGAAGAGGGTATATTAAGTTTGTCATTCCGTGTGAAACTTTTTTATTATTCATCTCAGACCCCATAAAGTATATATATTCTGGGTCCTTGAGTAATTCTAAGTCGATTTAGCCATGTCCATCTGTCTGTCCGTCTGTTGAAAACACGCTCACTTTCGAAAAACTCAAAAGAACTAAACAAACTGGGTGTCAAATTGCTTCTAGTTATCCTAAGCAGTTTGGGATTGAAATTCAGCAAAATCCGTTAAGTAGGATCAGAGCTATGAATCAAAATGTGGAACCACCACCTAAAAAAAATTGATAATTTTGTTACAAAATCTAACATAAATGGTGGAATAATGCACAGAATGAGATCAGATTTTGCAAGAATTCGTCTTATTCAACTCAAACGCTGTAAAATTTCGTGAAGATCGGTCCATAATTTACCCTAGGCCCCATATAAACCTTACTCCCAGAAAACAGCTTAGTACGCCTAAAACCGTAAAAAATAATGCTATCATAACAAAATTTGGTACATCACAGTTTTATAGAACTAGAAATGACACTGTGAAATTTGGTGAAGATCGGTGCATAACTTACCATAGGCCTCATGTAAAGACCACTCTAGTAAAATAATTAAACACGCGGTAAACTTTCTTCCAGTTTAGCTTCATATGGCCAGAATTTACCTTAGATTCCATTTTAGCAGCCTTCCGAAATTCACTGCAAACGCTTAAACTAATTTCACCGCTGTATTGAAATTTATGTTTTTTAATACCAGAAATCGTTCTGCAGAATTTGGGATGATTGGTTCATAGTTTACCATGGCTTTTATATAATTTGTTCTCCTGAAAATCATTTAAGTTCAGCTTACTGATATTCTACTCAAGCTTTTTAAAATTGATTCTGATTGTCGGTCAATAATTTAATATAGGTTTAAACCGCAACAAATTTTAATGCAGATGTCTGTTTTTACAAAGATTATAATAATAAATAGACATCGTACAGATATAACTCCTAAAACATTCGAAGTGTCGGTGGAGGGTATTAAAGATTCGGCACAGCCGAATGTAGCACTCTAACTTGTTTTTTAGCAAAAATGATTTTTTCACCGAGTTCTTTTTAAAAACTTTTTTGCTATCTTATCTCGACTTAAGATGTTTTTCAAAATGCTACATATATAATAGTAGAACAATTAAAAAACATTTGTTTTTGTTTTAGTACAATAAGGGTCTAAAAAGTACAATTTGTTATCTAATTAAGTACAATTTTTAAAATGTAACTAGCGGGCCCGTTGCCTGCTTCGCACGGCAAAACAAAATAAGAAAAGAAACACACTTGTTTTTAATAAAGTTGGTTTTGTTCCCTACACTCCGTGCAATGCTCTCCATCTCCAATACACAAACGACCAAAATGTATTCAATACTAATGAATGCTGTATGCGGTACAAAAAATGCCTGCGGCAAAAACACACTCACTTCACATACGCACCGCACACACATGCTTTATCGGATTTCAACCAAAGAGGGTATATTAAGTTTGTCATTCCGTGTGAAACTTTTTTATTATTCATCTCAGACCCCATAAAGTATGTATATTCTGGGTCCTTGAGTAATTCTAAGTCGATTTAGCCATGTCCGTCTGTCTGTCCGTCTGTCCGTCTGTCCGTCTGTTGAAAACACGCTCACTCAAAAGAAATGAACAAACTTGGTGCCAAACTGCAGTTTGGGATTGAAATCCAGAAAAATCGGTTCAGTAGGACCAGAGCTATAAATCAAAATGTGGAACCACCACCTAAAAAAATTTATAATTTTGTTACAAAAAATAACATAAATGCTGGAACAAGGCACGGAATGAGATACGATTTTGCAAAAATTTGTTTTATTTGCCTGGAAATCACGCTGTTAAATTTCGTGAAGATCCGTCCATAAATTACCCTAAGCCTCATATAAACACTACTCCCGGAAAACAGTTTAGTACGTCTAAAACCGTAAACAATAACGCTAGCGTAACAAAATTTGGTACGTCACAGTTTTTTAGGACTAGAAATAACACTGGGAAATTTCGTAATGATCGGTCCATAATTTACCTTAGGCCCCATATAAACCCTACTACCGGAAAACAGTTTAGTACGCCTAAAACCGTAAAAAAGAATGCAATCATAACAAGTTTTGGCTCGTCACAGTTTTATAAGACTATAAATGATACTGTGAAATTTCGTGAAGATCGGTACATAATTTACCCTAGGTCCCATAGAAATCCTACTCCCGGAAAACAGTTTAGTAAACCTAAAACCATAATTAATAATGCTATCATAACAGAAATTGGTACGTCACAGTTTTAAAGAACTATAAATGACGTTGTGAAATTTCGTGATGATCGGTCCATAATTTACCCTAGGCCCCTTATAAACCCTACTACCAGAAAACAGTTTAGTCGCCTAAAACCAAAATTAATAACAAATCGTCACAGTTTAAGATAATAATAACATCATACAGATATTACTCCTTAAACATTCGGTCTGTTGGTGGAGGGTATCAAAGATTCGGCACAGCCGAATATAGCACTCTAACTTGTTAATATTAGGTTTCATTCTACGGATCCATGCTCCATCCAACACAGGTATTACAAGTGATGTATACAGATTTTTCGTACCATATGGATCTTTGAACTCTAAAGGCTCAACCATAATGTGCTTAAGTTGGCTTAAGCAAATGTGCGAATACATGTAAATTATATAAGGCAAACCATATTGAACTTAAGGAAACATTTTGCTAAGTTTAATGAAAGTGTCATTTGCTTAAGCAAGGTGCGAATCTAATCGCACATTCCGTACGGAAACAAATGTTTTTTTATTTTGTTTTTGTTTTTTTAAGTACATTTGAGAGACTTTTTGTTAATTTTTGACAGTAGGTTAAGCAAGGCTATGCATATTATGGTTGAGCCTTAAGGCCTCGAAAGGTGACCGTTACTTTTTTTATTATTATTTTAATTCCCTAAGCTAATCCCCGCGAAGCTTTACGCTTGTCTGCAGGAAAGAAACCAGAGTCTCTGGCGGGAATCGAACCCGAAACCCCTAGCTTACTACCAGTAAGCCTACCGGGGCACTGTAACTGTAATGTTACGTTCCGAACCGTGCTGTAGACATGTCTGTGCACTCAAAGAACATGTAAAATCGTGTCATCTGTTTTTCACATACATAAACAAAAAAATCATTAGTATTTATAAAACAACACACACAGTGATGGGAATTAAAAATGTTCAAATGGTGACCGCTGTGCAGAAAGAACCAAACAATTTAAATAGTATTAAAGCAGTATTTTGTGAATTCATAAAAACATTAATTACACCACGTGACAAAATTTCAACAAAGTCGTGACCAAATGAATCTGACAGCTATGTAAAATTTTCCGCTGAATCCAAATATGAAGTCAGAATTGTCAAAAATAGTATTTGAGATAACCGTTATTTGCGTTTGTAAAAAATATGATGTGACTGAAATGCAAATATCTTCAACAATTTTAAACGGATTATGTATTTCTTTCTTTTTAGTGAAAGGTTATAAAATTTCTTAAATTTTATATTCGGATTCAGCGGAAAATTTTACATAATGATTAGGTGTCAAATTCATTTGGTCAAAAAACTATCACGTAGTGTTATTTAATATTTAATACTATATTTTATACATTTTTACAATACAGATGTTCATGTATAGTTCTGAAGTTGTGCATACACAAAACAAGGGTTTGATATCATTTAAAGCCTTTCATATTATTCACATTTTTACTATGTATGAGAATGTGTATTTGATAATTTTATACATCTAAACATATATTTGTATATATGGATATATGTAAGTTGTTTTGTCAAAAGTCCAAAGAAACACTGAAAAAAGTACCAAATGAAAATTTCGAAAATACACTTTTTTTCCATTTAACATACATCAGCCCATCTATGCTTTACAAATGTCGCGTACAACGGTATGAAATTCAATTTCATACAAAATTGCACGTTACAACTACGATACATTAAATTTCAGTAAGCTTTTGTATTGCTTTTTGTATACCAAAAACGAACAGCTAATACATACGGCATTACAAAGTTCGCCTAACTCAGCCTTTGCCATGGTGTCCGAACAAAGTTTTTTTCTGTACAAAACTTTTCTAACTGCAGCACGAACATTTTTCTTTCGAATAATTTCTTCGGAAAACCAAAGCTGCCATATGTACACAAAGTCTATTAGTTTTTCAATTTAACTTTGCAGGGTATGAACATGTATATTTTGCTTTGTTTTCTTGTTGACAAACTACATATCGCACTTAATCAATAAGAGGGAATTAATTCAAAATTTTAATTTGTTCTCTTTTTGTAAAAAAAAGCTGTAATAATATCGTACTAATTTTTCTTCTTTTCAGTAATCAAACGTTTAGTTTAAAAATTCTTCTTCATAAGTCTTCCATATCAAATTAAAACGTGTTTTGCTTTTACTGAAAATTTTTAAATTTCGAGTTAATACCCTCTCGTTGATCATGTGCGATATATTTAATGTTTTCCAAAGGCTGTTGTGTGCTTACAATGGATGAAAACGATTTTTTCTGAAAAATTAAATTTACAGAAACAAATTTCGCATGGAAAAATTAATTCTTTCGGCAACTCAGTTCAAGTTCGGTTCTGAATGTTACTTATATGTCGTATCCTTGAGGATGTCGTGAAGTCGTGACCAGCTGGGTATATACAAGTGCGAAAATATCACATAATATTTGTACATAAAAAACAAACAAGTTGAAACCGGTTCAATTTCCCGATTAGCGGACAGAATGTAATGTAATACTGGTTCTGCCATCTTTTTAAAAACAACTGAATAAAATATACAGATGTCATTTAAAGTAAAATTTATATCCATTAACAAATTTATATTATCATTGTAAAATTATTTTCCGCACAATATTTTAATCTTTGAGGAAGGTTTTTATAAAACCCTGATTACAAAGTAAAACGTTGTTTCATAAAAATGCTTGAAAGTTTTTAACAACAACTTGAAGAATTATTTTTAATAAAATCCACTTCTTTAATAGTTATGGAAAAAAATTCCCTGGGACTTTGTTTTCTTCTCCCATTATTGTTATTTATGTGTGGTTTTTGGAACACGAGCGCAAAACTCGTCCGTTCAACTTACATTTAAAACAAAAACAAATTTGGAAATTTTGTTTTAAATGAAAGTAAAACGGACTAGTTTGGCTGTAAATTAGGGAATATTTACATTAAAAGATAAAAAAAAAAAAAATTCATAATCGGTTTGTTCAAAGAATAGTGTAACCAACAAAAATCGGTCCTACAGTAGTTACGCCCGTAATTTCAACAAACAGATATCTGGTCGTGTTCGTACCTAACAGTTATCTTTACCTATGCGGTAAAACTAGTTTGGTAATTTCAACGTTAAATTTACCTACGTGTTTTTTCCTTTAAATAGTCTTTAAAAATATGGCAACATTTGTCTTTTTATTAATTTTTTGAATTAACTGTCAAAAATGGATGGTGTATTAAAATTATTAAAAATTCGTTACACCATAGATATGAGTAGGTGAGTTGCAAAACTCGTTCGTTACAAAATTAAAAATACGAAATGAAAATTTATTCTTACTGTTCTTGTGGCGCTTTTTGAGAAGAAGTATAATTATTGTGTCAATGCATGTCCTCATACAATCCGCATATTTCTTCTCATAAAGCACCTAAAGAACTGTGAGAATCATTTGTCATTTCAAACTTTTAATTTTGTAACGAACGAGTTTTGAAACTCACCTACTCATTTCTATACACAGCTAGATATCTATTTGTAGAAATTACGGGCATTAAAAGCATATGGGTATCAGAAAATGACAAAAAGTACTTTATAAAATGTTAAGAACCTAATTATTCCTTTCGTCATTGTATTTACTCATACTACTACACACGGAATACATACATACACATTTGTAATTATTGCCCATAAGGAACTAGGACTAGTACAAAGGTAACCCAAATGTATTGAAAAAACATGGTCCAATTAACATTACGATGTCCTAGGGCTGGACCATATAACCCAGCTTGGCATTACAACGAAGTAGTCTTAAAATTACTCCATGTTCATACATACTCCCAGTGGATTAGTTTTTAAACTTCTCCATGGTATACTCCAGAGGATAAGTTTGAAATCGTTTAAAAACGAAATCATGTCGTTTAACTACAACCTCTTCTTAACGCTGGCATGGAGCATAATTGCATTACATAGGATCATGTTGTAACTAGTACATTTTATCTAAAATGGATCAAGTAGTCCAATATTATTTGCAGGGTTGTTGTGTATCAAGTGTAAATACACATGGGGCATTTGATGTCAAGTGACCCAATTTTGAAATCGATGTCTTCCGATTTGGATGCACTAAGGTTAGTCCTATTGAATAGTAGTTTAGACACTAGTTTTCAAAAAGATCGGCCAAAAAGTTTCTGAGTTAGAGGGGGTCAAAGTTTGACATTTTGGCCATAAAGGCGTTCTTTCCCATCCATGTAACTTATTACCTATTCGTGATAGCAAAATTTGTCACAAGAAGCTTCGAAAGCTATTTGATCAATCTTTTGAAAAATTGTTATACCCTCCACCACAATTAGTTGTGAAGAGGGTATATTAAGTTTGTCATTCCGTGTGAAACTTTTTTATTATTCATCTCAGACCCCATAAAGTATATATATTCTGGGTCCTTGAGTAATTCTAAGTCGATTTAGCCATGTCCATCTGTCTGTCCGTCTGTTGAAAACACGCTCACTTTCGAAAAACTCAAAAGAACTAAACAAACTGGGTGTCAAATTGCTTCTAGTTATCCTAAGCAGTTTGGGATTGAAATTCAGCAAAATCCGTTAAGTAGGATCAGAGCTATGAATCAAAATGTGGAACCACCACCTAAAAAAAATTGATAATTTTGTTACAAAATCTAACATAAATGGTGGAATAATGCACAGAATGAGATCAGATTTTGCAAGAATTCGTCTTATTCAACTCAAACGCTGTAAAATTTCGTGAAGATCGGTCCATAATTTACCCTAGGCCCCATATAAACCTTACTCCCAGAAAACAGCTTAGTACGCCTAAAACCGTAAAAAATAATGCTATCATAACAAAATTTGGTACATCACAGTTTTATAGAACTAGAAATGACACTGTGAAATTTGGTGAAGATCGGTGCATAACTTACCATAGGCCTCATGTAAAGACCACTCTAGTAAAATAATTAAACACGCGGTAAACTTTCTTCCAGTTTAGCTTCATATGGCCAGAATTTACCTTAGATTCCATTTTAGCAGCCTTCCGAAATTCACTGCAAACGCTTAAACTAATTTCACCGCTGTATTGAAATTTATGTTTTTTAATACCAGAAATCGTTCTGCAGAATTTGGGATGATTGGTTCATAGTTTACCATGGCTTTTATATAATTTGTTCTCCTGAAAATCATTTAAGTTCAGCTTACTGATATTCTACTCAAGCTTTTTAAAATTGATTCTGATTGTCGGTCAATAATTTAATATAGGTTTAAACCGCAACAAATTTTAATGCAGATGTCTGTTTTTACAAAGATTATAATAATAAATAGACATCGTACAGATATAACTCCTAAAACATTCGAAGTGTCGGTGGAGGGTATTAAAGATTCGGCACAGCCGAATGTAGCACTCTAACTTGTTTTTTAGCAAAAATGATTTTTTCACCGAGTTCTTTTTAAAAACTTTTTTGCTATCTTATCTCGACTTAAGATGTTTTTCAAAATGCTACATATATAATAGTAGAACAATTAAAAAACATTTGTTTTTGTTTTAGTACAATAAGGGTCTAAAAAGTACAATTTGTTATCTAATTAAGTACAATTTTTAAAATGTAACTAGCGGGCCCGTTGCCTGCTTCGCACGGCAAAACAAAATAAGAAAAGAAACACACTTGTTTTTAATAAAGTTGGTTTTGTTCCCTACACTCCGTGCAATGCTCTCCAATACACAAACGACCAAAATGTATTCAATACTAATGAATGCTGTATGCGGTACAAAAAATGCCTGCGGCAAAAACACACTCACTTCACATACGCACCGCACACACATGCTTTATCGGATTTCAACCAAACTTCATATAAACCATATATGGGCCACTGCCTACGTAATGTATAAGTTGGTTGAAATCGCAAGACGCGTTTATGAGTAGTTCGGCGACGTACATATACGGACTTATTTTTATATATATAGATTTATCATCCCTGTAATAAAACCATGTACCCGAATATTCTTCGAACCCCCTAATGTATAATAAAGTGGCAACATATAAGTTAAGGCCGGAAGCGTGAGCAAAGAAAAATAGGTTGTTAACTTTGGGGGAGTTAACTTATATTCGCGTTTTTGCTGTTTGCATTCGAACTTACATTCTCTAAAATGTATGCGAATATTAAAAGCGAACATCTAATAAATGTAATTTCTGCATAGAAATTTATTTGTAAGAAAACAATCACACCTTCTAAGTTAAAAGAAATAAAAATATACAATTTCGAATTTTTAAAAAATTTTATATGAAAACTTTTAAGGATATGAAATGATTTACTTGTAAATGGAACTTTTTTTTTTAAAGTTTTTTTTTTAATTTTACAGAGCCCCCTTTTATTTGGTACCAAGTTTGCTAAAAATTATTAGATTCTTATGCTAAAAAAAAATTATTAAAAATAAGTATTCTTGAAAACTATTAAGCTCTTAAAAAATGAATAAAAGATGAGGAAATGATAAATCAAATACGAAGTTTGACTCTGTTTTGTTCTAGATTAAAGGATTAAAGTTGTCACACAGTGTTATTTTTGAAATTAATTGTTTTTTTAATAAATACATTTTATTATAATAAATATGTACAAAATGTTAACAAAATAAATATTTATTTGTTTGCTTGTCGCTAAAAACAATAAATTTTTAACGCAGGGAAAAGTGTAGGGAATTTTTTTTTTGGTTGTAGGAAAAAAAGGGATTTTTTTGGACACACGTAGGGAATTTTTTTAATTTTTCCTGGCATATCCAATAGGACTAACCTTGGTGCAAATTTCATCCAAATCGGAAGACATCGATTTAAAAATTGGGTCACTTGACATGAAATGCCCCATATGTAAAAAAATATAAATATAACCCTCCAAAAAAATAACAATATTCAACAAGGTTTTTAGTCAATATGGCATTTTTATGGTTGGAAAATAAAATAAAAATAACTGACAAACCACGTTTGTTTTATTTATCAATATGACAAAAATCTTCATAAATTAAAAATTTATAATTATTTGCTTGGATCCGCGATTTTTGTTTTTAAATATTAATTTTTTTTATCTGTGTGTAGTCTTTGACTCCTGTAGGGGTATAAGTAACGTTATGATTTACTTAATAAATAACTTTTATACTTTCTGATTTTCTTTAACGTTGGCATTAATTAAAATTTAGATTATGGGCTCGAAAAATGTTCACACTATGTTTTGAAGATACAATTTTCAAATACTGCCCCTGTTTGCTTCGACAAGACGCGCTTCTTTCAGAGCTTTTCCCATACCTGTTTTTTTGAATTTCAGGCTCTTCTCGGACATTCGGCTGAAGCTGTTGGATGATTCTTGGCTAATTGGCATACACCTTATCCTTAAGGTAGCCCCGCAGAAAACGATTGGGAGCCGTTTATTTTGGTGAATGCGAAGGCCAGTTAAAATCCGAAAAAAGCAATATATTTTTATCATCAAAAAATAGATATGGTTCTCTACCTCGGGCCTTAAAATGTTCAATCATTGCCCGGTATAGAATGCGATTCACATTTACCGAGAATTGATCGTCGTTTTCAAAAAATATGGTCTAATAATCATTTTTTGAAGCTATTCCACACCATGCTTTGCGTCTAAGTGGGTGATGCATTTGATGATCAATAACACCGTGCTTAAATTTACACTTTTTTCCTGACAAGCCAAGCACCTGGTGAATTAGCATTATTTGAGTACGCTGCATCCAGTGGTGCTCTTGTTTTCGAGATATGCCGTTATTTCGAAAATGGAGGAGGTTGCACAACATATATTCGCGTTACTCAAAACCGGTTTAGTTTATTAAACTAAAAACACCAAAACTCCACAATAAAATTATCTTTAAGTAGGGTAAAACTTTTTTATAATCTGCGTAGTCGTTTTAGACACATAATTTTTTTATTATCTTTTTGCAAAAAAATAGTTTATTAGCAAAATTTCGAAATCTTTTTTTCACGTATAGAAAATAAAGTTGCAGACAGAACAAGCAGCAAATGATTAAAATCTGTGAACAATTTTAGGTTTTATTCACAAAAGATGAAAAAATGATAATTGAATTTAAAACTTTCATAAAACGCAATAATTGTAAAAGACCTCCGCTAAGGGGTTTTGGACGAAAAACTAACGGACGTCGGTCATACATAGTATACCCTGAGGGGCGACTCATACACACAAAAAAAGGCTGTAATCCCAAAAGAAATTGATTTGGATTCAAATAGAATTTACATTCGGATTGTGCCCAACAACATTTTGCATTTGTAGCTACAAGTCTGTTTTTTTTTTGTCTCAAAGTGTAAATTCATTGTTCAAATACAAATTTGTTTGCGACAAATGTAATATTATTTGATTCAAAAAATATATTTTATGACAACAAAAATTGTTATTTCTTGCATATGGAAATCATTTACGTCAACAGCAATTTTCAATGTGCTGTTTTTTCAGAGGAAAAACTTTAACGACAAAAGTTTTTTTATTTGCAACAAATAATTTTGCTGTTAAAAAACTTCAAATACATACTTTCATGTTGTTGCGGTAAAAAAAATATTGTTGGAAACTTTCGTGCGACAAAAGGTTTTCATTTACGCCAACAAGTTTTTGTTTACCCCAACCGCATAATCGTCAAATGCTCAAATTATTTGGCATCACAATATTTTTTTTTTGTGTGTAGACAATATGCACTATTTCTTCAGTAAATATGAATTATATTCTTCATATATATTGAAGAAATAGTCCCAAGCCTAGCCTAGGAGCCTAGGAGTCGCCCCTATAAGAACAAAATCTCCATTAGTTTTTTGTCCTTAACATTTTCTAAAAGCATACATGGCCCTTATCACCATCCATTAGTGTTGCTTGCATGCAAATATGGCGGCTTAATGCTCTAAAAAATGAAGTGTAAAATAATTATATTATTATTATTTAGTTAGAAAAATAAATAAATATGCTTTCTGTCATAACAAAGTGCCTGCGGGTATTTTTTTCTTTATCTGAATAAATAATATTTAATTAAATTAATTTTAAATTGGCATCAGTTTTTAATGCTTCACGTTATAATCAAGTTACCTTTAACCCAACAGCAATTAATTTTTATCTATTTTTTAATTCGAAATAATTTCGAATGGCCTTCGTAAAGTTCAAACACTTATTTTCTCCTTTAATTTGCTTTTTTCGCCAGCATGTTGTTTTCCTACTTTTTGCTTTCATAAACTTAAGATTGTTGTACTCTACACCATGACATTAAGACTGGGGAATTTAATTATGTACATACGAATATCTAATTTAAAAGTTTATGAAATATCTATAAAATTTGTCTTCAAGAAAAGCTTAAGTGGAAGAAATAGAATCAAAAAGCCCGTGTGCGAAACATCTAAAACTTGATTTTAAAAATAGGTCAACTCGATATAACGAAGACTATTTAAATGCAAAAAACTCAATTTGAATATTAACCAGAGTCAATTTGAATATAAAAACGAAAAATATTAAATTAAGTATGCAAGTTTGCTTATCTACGTCTTTCTCATCTTCTAGTTTGTTTTCTTGAATTGCCATAATTTTTTATTAGTTTTCCGGGCACTAATATAAAACCATTTCTAATGCCTAGTAAATGCATATTTATATACCCTGCACCACAGGTACATATAAGTTCGTTTGTTATATTTGTTTGTCATTCCGTTTGAATTTCTAAAATATTGATGTTAAGCCCTATGAAGTACAGGGTGGCGAAGAATGAGCTGTATGGTTTAAATGGTTCTTAAATTTCCGATCAAATGGTTTATTGCCAACGCTGTGGGTGCAGTGCGCACATTAAAATGATGGCGATATGCACGCTGTACATATCAACACAATAGTTGGTTTTAAAAATAAAATTCAATTATTTTTGTACGTTGTTCGATCGTGTAATGAATTATTTATGTGACAGTTTCAGTTAAAAGGGACCTATGGATGAAAAAACCGATTTTACTTTTTTGGCGATTCTTAAAATAGACAGTTCGCTCTTTCTAATGCAGAAAACCGCAGTTTTCCAACTATATTACTTTTGTCATAAGTAAGCTTTAAAATACACCTTTCATAAGAAAAGAATCAGATGTAACAAATTTTTTTGTAATTGATCAATTTACTTGAAACTCGCCTTTCGACGGTTTTCGGGACCGACGATTACGAATCTGGTATTTAAGTTTAAGCCATAAAAGTGTTCAGGTGTATCAAAATGAACTCTTTAAAAAATCCGCCATTTTGAATTTTCAAAATCTAATACCAGATTCGTAATCTTCGACCCCAAAAACAAACAGGTAACGAGTTTCAAGCCATAAAATATAAATATTCAACCGTATTGTATCTGCCATTTTGAATTTTCAAAATCCAATGCCAGATTCGTAATCAGCGACCCCCAAACCCCCTTTTATAATGAGTTTCGAGCTATAAAAACGTTCGGGCGTTTTAAAATTAACTTGTTAACTTCAAAATCGTTTTTCTCCAAAACTCATTTTTTACCCATAGTTCCCTTTTAACTGAAACT
This sequence comes from Pollenia angustigena, assembly GCA_930367215.1. Taxonomy (NCBI): domain Eukaryota; kingdom Metazoa; phylum Arthropoda; class Insecta; order Diptera; family Polleniidae; genus Pollenia; species Pollenia angustigena. The sequence continues at coordinate 232,542,725 of OV884060.1, forward strand.
GTCACATAAAATTAATTCCCCAAGCCTCCCTCACAAAATGCTAAAAAAAAAACAATTATAGTTAAAAAAGTTATAAAGAATTCAAACCATATAGCTCATTCTGCGCCACCCTGTATATATATTTTGAATACTTATTGGTAGCAGAATTGATTAGCCGATGTTCGTCTGTCAGTTTGTCTATCCGTGGGAATCTTGAAATGGGTTTTCCGAAGACGCCAGATTTGTTGCGGATAAGATTGTTCTATATTAATATCAAACATAGTTCAGAACAGGTTGCTATTGGAATTCGGCCAGATTGGTCCACAAATTGCTGAGTTATAAGCAAAAAACCACAACTGCTTCAAATTTTTACCCACAAGCCTTTACTGTTAAAATCTTTTTACAATCATGAACTTTATTTTTTTAAGTTTTACCTTAATTAAGCTAAGTAGAATACTATTATTGGAATTTTACGAAATCGGTTCATAAATAACCGAGTTATAGAAAAGGCAATTCTTTTTTTAAGTAATCACAATGACGCCCATACCATATGAGCTAGGAAGATCAAATTTGGCTCATATACATATGTTTTTCTCAAATATAAAGATTATCAAATATTCAAAGTGAACATAATCGGATATGGCTCCTATAGAAGAGTACTCCCGAATTAAAGGTTTGATACGATTTTTAATACTATGGTGAAGGGTATATATGATTCATAAAAGCCGAAATAAAATAAACTTTTACTTGTTTATTTGTAAAAAAGGATTTGTACGGCATAATTGTATTTGATTAATGACTAACATATTGATATTCGTCTAAGCGGATCTTAGTGGTTAATTGCCACTACTGAATTAATGTTTTTATTTCGGTATAAATTATAAACTCGTATATTTTTTTTTTAATATAAAGATGTTAAGATGAGATTTTTGTTTGTTTAGTCCTCGTCCACATTAGCAATTTTGTTACAGCAGTTTTGAGTTTGTTGGTAAAGGCCACAATATACTTTTAACGACATTTTATTTTTAAATAAATTCATGACACTACAAGCCCTCTCAAGTTGAGGGCTTTAGTACGGATACATCGATATATTTATAGCAAAACTAGAACATTAATTAATGGATTGTACGTAATTAAATTTTTAAGGGGTGCTTTAATACCATGTGAGCTTTATCTCTTATTCAATAGGGCGATAAAGCTTTTTTTTTCATTTGAATGGGAGATAAAGCCATCATGGCCTTAGCTCACATAAGCAATATTATAAAATGGCTTTATCCCTCATTTCAGTTCCGGAGACACTAAAGTTAAGTATTGAAATCTGGCTTCGCATACTAAAGTTTTTCTGTGCTTCCTCCAGTAGGACGCGGCAGGTGGCTTCGCTGAATAAAGTTTTCCTGCGTGCGTCACAAGAATAAAGAAATGCTTTTTAATGATAACTAAGGATTTTCCCTTTAACACCATGCTAAGCAATATTCTGAAAAAATATGGCTTTATCTCTCATTTGCGAAAAAAATATGGCTATATCTCTCATTTCGCAAAATTTTAAATACGACCTTACCTCTTAATGACTGGGCAACAAGGCCATTATGTCTTTATCAATTTCTATCAATTCTATTTAGCCCGGTTTTGGTTTTAGTTCTATATGGGAAGTAAGACCATGATGGCTTCATCTCCCATTCAAAAGAGAGATAAAGCATTTTATTTTTTTTTTCATTCGAATGGGAGGCTAAGCCATCATGGCCTTATCTCACATGGTTTTAAAGCAACCCCCCCCCCCCCCCCCATTTTTAAACATCGATTTACAACTTTACCTTATTTTCAATGTTTTCCCATTCGCATGTTCATTGAGAGTTAAGGTCATATTTTGTGAAGTGAGAGATATAGCCATATTTTTTCCCCCAAATGAGAGGCAAAGCCATATTTTTCCAGAATATTGTTACGCATGGTGTTAACATTCTGTAAAAGGGAAAATCCTTAGTTATCATTGAAAAACATTTTTTTATTCTTGTGACGCACGCAGGAAAACTTTATTCAGCGAAGCCACCTGCCGCGTCCTACTGGAGGAGAAAACCCCTAAGCGCCACGCAGAAAAACTTTGGTATGCGAAGCCAGAGTTCAGTACTTAACTTTAGTAAAAGGGAAAATCATTACCTCTTAATTACAAAAATAAGAAAACTATTAATCAATGTAAAATGGAAAAGTTCTTCAAAACTGAAATGTGAGATAAAGCCATTTCCTAATATTACTAATGTGTCCTAAGGCCATGATGGCTTTGCCTCCCATTCGAATGAAAAAAAAATAAAAGGCTTTATCTCTGTTTTGAATGGGAGATAAAGCCGTCATGGTCTTACTTCCCATGGTTAAAAAGCAACCCCCCCCCCTCCCCCCTCCATAGAATCATATAGAACTAAAACCAAAACCGGGCTAAATAGAATTGATAGAAATTGATATTAGTTGTGGTTTCAGTAAAAGTGTTCGTTTAAGACCAAGCGACTTATTGGGCCACCTTGTCCGATCCTAGTGTTGGGGCATCCAACAACCTCTAGGTAGGAAAGCCAAAAATCGGCAAAAAAAAAGAAGTATAAAAAAACAAATGAGTCTTAGTGACTGTTTCCAGTTGATTTTCAGACGCAACGTTATTAGTATGCCATTCAAGTAACTCAATTGTCCGCCTTCTATCTGAACTATCTGAACTGCATTACCAGAGGATACTTGGTACAAGACCGGATGTAGTGAGATGCTTAGGAAATTCAAGACAAAAGAAACGCTTCTTGTTGTCCCCGAGTGGACAGCAGACAGATCGTTTTACGCACAACTGCACCTTTGTGAAAGACCCTATCCCCCTATTTGACGTTTAATATTCATCTATTATAAAAGTTAAAAATGTTTGTATGTTTATTTTTGTTTGTTTGTATGTTTGTTTGTTTGTTTGCTTATAGACTCCTAAACTACTGAACCGATTTTCCTGAAATTTTGACAGTAACATCATGTGAGCCCTAAAAATAGAATAGGCAGGGGAATTGGTACCCCCATTGGATGCTAATATTAAATATCGCATATCTTAAGAGCCGCTGCACGCAATTTGTTGAACTTTTGGTAGTAGGTTCTTCTGAGCCCCAAAATTGAAATAAAATATCAGCGGGGAAAGTGGTTCCCCCCATAGGACGCCAATGTTTAATATCGCATATCTTAAGAACTGTTATAGTAAGAATGTTCAAACTTTGTAGAAGTCACTCTTATGGTATACTACACTTTTGAAAATAAAAATAAAGCGGGTAGGCGTAGTGGGGTGAAATACCTCCCATATGATGCATATATTAACTATCGCTCAACTTAAGAACTATTAAAGGGAGAGTCTTCAAACGTGATTAAAGCTACTATTACGGTAAACTGTAGATTTCAATATAGAAATGGGCGTGGTAGACAGAGGCGGAGCAGTACCCCTCATAGGTAGAAATATTAATACGAGCCGCTGCACGCATTTTGTTGAAATTTTGGTAGTAGGATCTTGTGAGCCATAAAACTGAAATAATATAGCAGCGGGGGAAGTCGCACCCCCATAAAACGCCAATGTTTAATATCGCATATCTTAAAACCTGTTATAGTAAGAATGTTCAAACTTAGTAGAAGTCACTCTTATGGTATACTACACTTTTGAAAATAAAAATAAAGCGTGTAGGCGCAGGGGGGAAATACCTCCCATAGGATGCATATATTAAATATCTCTCAACTGAAGCACTATTGAAGGGAGAGTCTTCAAACGTGGTTAAAGCAGTGCAGCGAAGCGCACCGGGTTTAGCTAGTATATTTATATAATAAAGAAATCACAAGACGTCAAAAATACAAAAATTGAACAACTAGAATTTTATAATGTGGAAACAAGTGGAGTTTCAAAGCAGAGCTGAAAAAATTGAAAGTCTAAACCTGGACTAATTTATAAAATGTAAATACATACCTACATATCGTTACCTAAAACGCAAAAGGCCCTAACTAACGAAAAACAAAAAACGACTTTTTCATTTAATCTGATGTATTGGCATCAACACAAATGTCCACAAAAAGTTTTGAAATCTTTTGACCAAGATTAGCGATTTTATTGACAAAAAACAAACGGCCCTATCTACGAAAGATTATATGATAAACGCCAAAAGGCCTTACAAACAGTTTATATAATAAGCAGCATTATTAATTGGCAAAACAACTGGTATGTTTTACAAGAAAAAAGAAGTTATATCAATAATTAACAGTTTATTGCAATTATTAATTTATCACATTAAATAGTTTTTTGCTTCTCCCGTAAAATTTTAAAAATGTTAGATAGGGCCTTCTGCGTTTTAGGTGACGATATGTATGTTTTAACGATGTCGTCATGATTTTTTTTTTTTTTGACTTGCCAGCAAACATTTACTCGAACGTTATTTTCAAAAACACAAAAAAAAACCAAGAAATGCAATTAAGTATTCGTTATGTCTTCTTAGTTTTGCCCACAATTTATTTTGCACAAAGCAATTCGTCTCTTTTAGTTCTTAGTCGCAATTTGCATAAAAATAACAGCCGATAAGATTGTTTATCGCTAATTCTTCCACATTTTATAATTCCCTTTAAATGAGGCTTGAGGTATCTCCTATATTCATACCTACCCAGCGGTAACTAGAATGAGTAAAGAGGCTTAATAGAAGGCCTTATTTAGCAGTCAAAAGCAGTCAGAAGCCCTTCTCGCCGCATTCCATACTTATTTATTTTTTACACAGGTTGTCATTGGGCGCAAGGCCTTCCACACTTCCTTTAAAAACAACTTCGATCCCTTCCCAAAGACGGGAGTAAGGAAGGTCACTAAAAATAAAAAGTAAATAAAACTGAGTGAATGTGTATGAATGTGTACTAGAGGTCTGCTTTGAATAATTCACTTGTTTGCCTTTATTCAAAGTGCACAACATTTACTCAAATATTTAACATTCAAAAATATAAGAAAAGAGAAAACCATTTACAAAAATAAGAAACAATGAATTGAATAAAATACTTGTTTACTGTAAATGAATTTGAGAGTCATTCATAAATAACAAAACAGTGGAATAACCCGTTAGAGAGGGCAAGTTTACAAAAAATATTCAAATAATTTTTGAATTATTGAATGTCCATACATTTATTTGAATACATTGACATAATATGTGTGTAAGCTTGTGGCTTCTTTTATTTGTAAGATTTAAGCTTACACATACATACGTAATGTGTAGGTACATAAATTTTACATTTAAATTATATTTGAATATTTCACTCATTTGACTTGAGTTGACTGAATTGAATGAGTTTTTATTCGTTTTGTCTTTGGTTATTCTTTCATTTGTTTCTTTATTATTGGGTGCTCGACACATTGTAGTTAAAAAACAAATGAGTGTGTTGAAATTGGTTTTTATTTATTCTTGCAGACCTCTAATGTGTACTGAACATTTCAGAAGGTCTTTTAAAAAGAAGTTTATACCTTCTAGAAGCCATACTTCTGAAGGCAGGATATCATGCAAAGCGAATCTTTTAGAAAGGAGTATAGAGGCCTTTAAAAAGGCCTGCCACTTGCAGTCTTTTCAATATTTACCGCTGGGTACATACATACATACATTCATACCTACATACATACATAGATTCAAGTTGTTTTTAATTTTAAATAAATAGTTGGGTTGTTCACGAAAGGCAGATTATCAGGTTATATGGTTATGTAGTTATAATGACAGCAACAAAATATATTTAAAAAAAAAAAATTAAATAAATGTATTTTGTTGTTGTGAATATAACTATATAACCATATAAACTGATAACAAGCCTTCCGTGAACAACCCAATTGTTTCTAAAAAAACAGGTTTGAATTATTTAAATTAGTTTATTTATACTTTTGTTTATTAAGTTTTTGTAAACAAATAGAAATTATAAATATTGAAATCTTATTTTTAATCTGTGAAAAGTAAGAAACTTTAACGAATTTAAGAAGTCTGATTTATGTACGCATAGTGTATTGGCCCAAGGCAATTAAGACACGAATGAAGGTGTTAACATTTTAGAACATGTGTAAAGTACCCATGAAAACTAAGCAAAAAATAAATTAAAACACTTTGCTATTTTTGGAAATCTTTTTTTAATTTGCATTAATGTGGGCTTCAAAACAATTTTTGGCTTTTCTGTTGTGATTTAATTCCACACAGAGTGAAAAAATCTGGTTGAAAATACCAAAACACCTTGTTTTCATTTTGATCCCATTTCTTTAATTTTGACAACACATTGTTCTCATTTATATTAAAAATTTCGCCAATATATTGTTTTTGTTTTGACATCACACTGTTATATTAGCTGCGTTCGAGAACACAAAAGTTTTTACTATTTTTTACTGAACTTTACTGCATTTTACGAAATTGGGTTCGAGGACACAAAATACAGTAAATGAGAACACAAACTGAGAGCTTAAAGTGACTGTTCTTGTCTGAGTATTTGTAAAGTTTTACTGCAGAAATGTTTGCAGTAAAATTAAGTTAATCAAAAAAAACATATGTTTCAAAAGGTAAACAAACAAAAGTAACGAATAAAAAGCATACAAATTGTGAAAAAATTGTTAAATTAAAGAAAAGTTGAAATAAAAATTTAACCAAAACATAAAGTGTATAAATATTAATTAATTAACCTTGTTCATAAAGCATTAATTTGGATAATACAAACTTTTGAATTTTTTTTGTTATGTTAATTTTTTAGAGTTGTAAAAGTCTGAAGTACTTGGGTACTTAAGTAATCAATGGCAAACAAATTATTCATATTCTTTTATATATTTAAACCCGCTACAAATTAGTAAAATAAAATAAAAAACATATATGAAAGATTACATAAAACAATTTGTTTGTATTTTCAAAAAATGTTCGTGTTATAAAAAGTATTTAATCGAGTACCGATAAAAAAACGAGTTAAGTAGTCAAAAGTGTAAGCATTTTTCAACACTTCAATTATTTGCCATCAGCTGTTGCCTTTATTTTACGAATTTTTAAAAATTTTGCGTTCGCGTAATTTTTTGGACAACAGCTTTTTGTGAGAGCAAATTTTTCAGTTTACTCATTTACTGCATTTTACTGTCAAAGTACTCAAACGCACCTAATATTTGACGATCCGACAACGTAAAAATTGCTTAAATTTTTTACAAATTGCTGGGTTCGAAAAAAAAATTCCAAATTGGAGAAGTGAGCGTGGCACCTTATGTACAAATGTATTGAGGATTTTTCTATATCTGGAAAACGGCAAGGGCTAAAGTTTCCAAGTATCTTGGTTATCAATACAACACATCCAACAAAAAATGGGCGGGATGCAAATACAAAATAAATTTTTATATATCTGGAGAATTATCGCAGTTAAAGTATCCATGGGGTAATTTTCCCCCCATTATTTTATCAAATAATTAAAATAGCCAGTTTCGAATAACGAATACCTCGAACAATTTATGTCAATTAATCGATTAATATTAATTTCTTTAAAAATGCTTCTTTTTAATACATAATATTTTTTATAGATTTGTAATTAAATAAGTTCTTTAAAACTTATTTATTTTTGGCGCAAAATAGTAATACGTTAAAAAAGAAAACAAATTAAGCAACCAAACTATAGATTCGAGTTTAAAAAAAAAGGAAATAAAAAGAGGATTACAAAGTAATCTAAAGGTTATCTGCCATGTTGTAGATCGAAATCGAATACATACGAGTGAAATTGAATTCAAACCAATTTTAAAGGTTTATAAAAAATCCCTTTTATTTACTCCATTATTGAGTTCCTATCTTTACCAGAACTTCTCTCAAAATCTGGAAAAACTGCGGTTTTTAAAAAAAATTTAACTCCATCAATTTCACTCGATTGTCAAACAAAATAACCTCTCACATAAATTCACCGCTGCTGACAACTTAAATTTTTTTTTTTCATGTTTTTTTGCCGGTTCTGAAATAAAATTGTACTATTTTCAGTTGGTAACTCATTTTTAAAGGAAGATAATGATTTTTTTATCTAAAGCAATAAATTTTAGTTTCTAAAGAAGACGTTTATTTATTTTGTGAACAACTCTAAAAATGAAAATTAAGTTTTATAAAGATATTTTTTTAGTTAACTAAAAAGTTCTCAGTGTGCCTTCTAAAGCCAATGATTTACTATCGCAGTCATACGATTTGTCAAAAAAAGCATGTGTGCTCATAAAGTTGAAGAGTGTGACCTAAAAATGAAATTGAGTGCCAAGGCGAATTTATAAAGGTGACCGCATCATGGGATAGAGTTATGCTAGCTATCCCTTTTTATTGAAAAATACTATGTATTTTGTTTTTGTAAAAAGTTGGAGTGAAGGTCAAAAATATTTGTTGAAAATATAAAAAAGGAAACTTTTTTGTTAATAAAATATACACAATTGCTTAAGAAACTCCTCAATTGCAAATTAATTGTGGCTCCAATTATTCCTTACGCATCTTTAATTTCTTGTGTTAATATTTTTTCACTTTTTTTGTTTTATATAATTTAAATAAGTTTTTTTTCAACTATTTAAATTTTTATTGAATTTTAAATTTGAATTAATTTTTTTCACAAAATGTAAACAAAGCTTGACATTCAGTATACACACAAAAAAATAAACAATAAACAGATGACTGGAAAATGTCACCTTTATGAATTCGCCTTGTTGAGTGCCAAGTTATTTTGACAGGTCCTTCCGACTTGCAAATGTTCAGAGTGGCATTTTCTTGTTAAACATCTGAGTCATTTTACATTTTACATCAGTTTTATGATAAAGTGTCATTAGCTGCGTTCGTTTACCCCAAAATTTTTACAAATTCGTACAAATTTGTACTGGATTTTAATGAAATGCGTTCGCGTACACATAAATTTGTAAAATTTTGGCACTACTCACCTACTGGATTTTACTGAGATTTTTCTGGAAAAGTAAGCGAACGCACATCTTGACAACAGATTTTGCAGACACTATATTTCTCAAAAAAAATTCTGTCAGATTTTATTGTGAATGAATCGTACTATTATGTAGGGTAGAGAATCCCGACATTAAGTTGATATGAATGAATAGGGAAATATCAGACTCAAAATGGAACTTTTGGTAGGCTTTAATATGAATATTTCCCTAAATTTATTTATACTTAACAACTAATTTTTTTAGGAGTTTTCAGAAAATATCGTTAACATTTGTTTTCTTTCTTATTTTCAGCAAAATCACCGATAGAAAGAATAATAAATCAAGTGAAAGTGAGTTCATTTGCAATGTCTGCTGTGCAGAAATTGATCCTGGCGATGAGAAAACGTAAGCGTTAGTTGCTTCATTTAAAAATGTTTAGTAATAAAATGCAATTCTTTTCTTAGATATGTCAAATGTTACATTTGTCAAAAATATATTTGTCGCAGTATTAAATGCTCAAATTGGTTGCCAACAACTGCTGAATGGGAGTGTGAGCTGTGCCAAACTTCCAAGGAATCTCTCGCTCAAACTTCATCGTGGGTGGCTGAGCAAATAACATTTAATCAAGAGAAATTAATCTGTCCACCAAGAGCCAGGAGTGAGATTTACATTCCTATTAGTGAATGTAATGACAGTTCAATTCGTAAGTATAAATTAAAAAATTAATAAAATTTGCATTAGGAATTATAGACGTTTTCATTGCCATTTGCAGTTTTGTTGTATGAATGTATTTAGAAAAATAAATTTATGCTACGTAGTTCCACCAACCCAATAAAAAATGTAGCTTCCAACGAAGCAGGCTTGTAAGGGAGAAACATAAAAGTTTCGCTTACCATTGCGCTTACGGAAGACATGAATTTTATATGGCGAGTTCCCACTTTGAAGCAATACAGCGTTACACACTAAATGTTTTGATACAGTTATTTTTTAGTATTCTCCCTTACAATCCTGCTTCGTAGTAAGGGACATGAAATGTTAGAGTAACTACTTTTTTGACACTTCAGTAGGATGCGAAAAAGCATATAACGCGTAGTGCCTCCAGCTAAAGGTGCATGTAGACGACATGTTTTTTACATCTGACTTGTCAACTTTTCAAGTCACATGTAATTGTGCATGTCTGTCAAAATGGCTGTTTTACAGAAAATCATGCATATCTCGGTATTGTAAAATATCAACTTCAGCCGGCTAATGATTCCGTCAATAGTGGACGCCGCTGCCGGTTTCTTCTCGGCATAGATTTCTGATGTCAGATGGTTTGTCAGAAGAAAATAGAGCACGCTCTAACATAGCGTCTTCACCTGACAATTTTTTGTCATACCAAACGTCAAACTTCATACACTGAAAGAAAAATGGTTCATATATTTAATGAATCATTTTCATAAAAAAGTTTTCCTTGGGTAAATGAAAATTTTCATTGTCTAAATGGAATTTCATAGGTTTGATGAAGTATTTTCGTTAAAATCGCTTCATTAGATTTCGTAATTACGTTAAAAATTTTCATTGGATATATGAAAACTTAAGTTTGTCTAAGTAAAACAAAAAATTTTAATTGGGAACACAAAAAATCAATAAACAAACATAACTATATTCATAAATTAATACAAAATTATAGTTTCCTTAAAAAAATGTTTAATTGTTATTTAAAAAATGTAAGATTTAATAATTTCATACATCTAATGTTACATGTATGCCATTAAATTTATGAAATCAAAAATTTTTTTTATAAAAGCAACATATTTCAATAATTTCCTTCATAAATTTAAATTTTCATTATGACAATAAAAATGTCATTATAGTAATGAAACAGATACTTTCAATCCACTTTCAATCAACGTTGTTATTGTTATTATGGACAATTTAATCTCATATTTACGCTCTTAATTGAGAACAAAACATAGTTTTTTCATACAAAAACTACACTGCCCCTGTAGACTAGCTGGTAGTGAGCTAGTCTATTAGCACCGAGGTTGCATGTTCGAATCCCACCAGAGACAGAAAAAAAATAAAAAATAAAATAAAATAAAGTAAAATAAAATAAGAAAAAAGAAAAAAAAGTAATTAAAAAAAAATAAAAAAATTTTACTTTATTGAAAGTATTAATCCAATGAATAATATTCATGGATCTGATGTAATGTTTCATTAAGTCCTTTTAATGAAACAGGTTTCATTGATCCAACGAAGCGCTGCATAGGTTCCTTTATAATGCAATTTTTCATGGGATTAATGTCAAAATTCGTTAGTATTGCGAAGAAAATTCTTTCAGTGTATTAAAAAAACGCTGACAAAAATGTTCAAGTTTTTTTTATATAGACTTTGACGTTTGGTATGACAAAAAATTGCCAGGTGAAAACGCTATGTAATTGAAATTTTGTCAGATGACTTTGCATCTGACTTTTACAGAAGCAAAGTTTAAAAGGTAACACACGACATGTATGTATTTTGCAGTGGGAAATTTGACATGGCAGATGACAAAAACATGTCGTGTACGGTGGCCTTAAAATATAATTTTTTTTTGTTGCGAGTGTTCATTAAAATTGTTAAAAATATATGATTTTAATTATACTAAGGCCCGTTTGCACAACTTATCGATAGCTTAAAGTATACTTTAAATGGCCTTATAAAAAGTGTTCCTTTATTAAAACTTTACTTTAACCTAAAGTGAACGATAAAGTAGATTAAGGTTAATCCTACCTGGTAGTTTAAAGTAAAGTTTCAATAGTGGAACACTTTTTATACGGCCGACAAAATCTTACCTTCAGCTATCGGTAAGTTGTGAAAACGGGCCTTAGATGTACAATTATCTTAACAATTATGTGTTAATGTACAAATAACGTTAATATCCAAAAAATCATAAAATCGATAGAATCGGTTTTTTTGTGATACAGTCGGTTACGAATGTTAATTTAGAAAGTTTAAAAATGATAGAGCCAATTTTAAATCAAGGAGTCTCATAGCTAAATAAATATAATCTTATTTTAACCACGTTAAAAACTAAACATTTATATATGTCATTAACTTTTAAAGCTTTTATGGTGTTGTAGATCACTCCAAAAGGTCAAAATAGAAGTACATACTTCAAAAGCTACAAACTAATCTGGCTTAAGCCAAGACGACGATATCTACGTACATTTTTTTAATATTTATTTACGGCCTTATACAACAAAAGTAATGTGAACTTGAAGTGCTCATTAAAACCGGTGCTTAATACGAATTTTTTATTTAACGCGACCCATCCATTATACAATGTTATTGTATATGTTATTCGCCCTTTTATTTCAATTTCGCCCTTTATTATGCAATAATTGGCACAAGCTTATATTAAAATATGGCGTGACTTTCATTCAAATAAAACTTAACCTATAAGCAAAACAACATCGTACAATGTTGCCAACACATTTTATGGTATATTGCTTTTCTTTTCGTTGTACATTAGAAATCATAACCAATTTGTATGGGCCGCTTAACGAACACTTCAAGTTCACATTAATTTTTTTGCATAAGGCCATTAATGATTTGTTTGATATTTCGTTTACAGATTTTGAAAGTGTTAGTCAAATCGGTGCCAATTCTTTTACGATAACAACTGAACAAAAGCTTAAGATAAGAGAATATGTCGAAGAAGTTTTAGCAAAATTATTAGGTGGTAATTTGGATACCATTGGAGTCAATCAATTGTCAAAAAGTGAAAACTGTAAGTAGCGTTTACAAAATATATTTACTATTATTGAATCCAAGTTGTCATTTAAACTTAAAAATTATAAAGTTTTTTTTTTAAATTCTAACAATCTTTCAAAACAGAGTAGAGTATAATCTGGAAAAATATATATTTTCATCAGGGACTAACAGTTATTTTGTAATTTTAAAACAGTAAAACATATAAAATAAAAAGTCGGAAAACTGATTCAAGTAAACAATATTGACTCTTATACACAAAGAATATTGCTTTTTATTTTGGCTCGAAAAAATAAGAGCAAAAAATAACTGTTATTTTTGCTCACAAAAATAAAAATGAAAAAATAACTGTTATCATCTGACTTTAATGAAAAAAAGAATAATTATTTCAGTCTCTGGTTTAAATTATTTGCAAACTTGTAAAAAGTTTTATAAAATACATATCGCTCCTTTATTGCAACATAATCATATCCCAAAACAAATTAAACTTGGCAAAATGCGATTAAAGTTTTCAAAATGCATCTTAATATGTGACGCGCAAAATAGAAAGGGGCCTAAGGGTTTTGTTCAGGAGAGCCATTTTACCTCTGGTTTTGTGTAGTTGGTTTTTACTGTTCCCTTTACCTTACTCGTTCCTTTCTCTATGCGCTGTCACATATATAGATTTCATAAAATATATTTTGATCTAACTCCGGTTCAGTTTGAGATACAATACTCATATTTTCATATATAAAGAAGGTATGAAGGAATACTTTTGCTTAAGTAACTAAAAAAATTTCATTTTTTGAGATAGACTATGTTGCAATAAAGGAGCGATTTGTCAGTTTTTAAGTGCTTTTCATATAAAATGTACTACACAATAAATCGCCTATATTGTAAAAAAAAAATTATACTCTGAATTTAAGTGCAGGTAGGCCTTGTTTATATATGCCCCTCACCATGATGAGATAAGAACAAAAAGTTACATACATAAATAAAGTTCTTTAGATACATAGGTATAAATAAATATTCGTCATCATGCCGAAGAATATAAAAAAACAAAAAATGTATATATGTACCTAAGCGCGTTTTCTCTTTTGCCAAAGTTGATGTTTGAAATTCGTTTTATATTGAGTCTATGAGTTTGTTTCTTTATTTGAGCGGCATATCATATACATGCATTAGTGTGTACGTGTATGCGTAAAATTAAACACATTACAAATAAAATCCACCATTTGTAGTGAAGGGTATACAAAAACAAGTAAGAGGGCTATATTCGGCTATGCCGAATCTTATAAACCCTTCACCATGGTTTGGAAAGAACAGAAGTTTATATATATGGATATCTAAATATATGTATATATACATGTATATTATATAATATGTATTGTTTAGTTTTATTTAATTATTTGCACATGCTTGCGTGCTATTAAATATATTAAGAGTTTAAGTATAGTTAGTTTAGTTTTGATCAAATTTTAGAATTTGGTCATAACTCGGCCATTTTGTAACAGATTTAACAGATTTTTATACCGACATCTTAAAGTATAAAATTACCATTTACTTTGGTAATAAAACTTGGAGTCGGGAAGATCTATGGTTCCCGAAAATAGGTATTTAAAAAAAGCTATATATTTGCCATATCATTTTTTTCCCCGATTTTCCGATATTTTGATATCTAAAACGTATGAATAGGTCATATTACAGCTCTAAAATTTTAGTTTTTATAATAAAAATTTTAATGTTTTTTAGTGCTTTTTTTGAGTATTTTGCCCATAACTTAACCATTTTTAACCGATTTAGCAGATTTATATACCAACGTGCTTAAGAATAATATTACCATTAAATTGGGTTATAGGTATATATATATATACTTAAATATATGTATACATATTTAAACAAACTTAATTATAAAAAAGTAATTTTTGGGATTGCAGTATTTTGGTCATAACTCTGCTATTTCTTAACCGATTTGACAGATTTATATATCGACGTGTTAAAGAAGAAATTTGCCAGTTATTTTGATTATAAAACTTGGACTCGGGAAGATCTATGGTTCCCGAAAAAAAAAATTATATTTTGGTCATAACTTTTTCGTATCTGAACCGATTTTCCCGAGTGTTTCAGGTTTTTCTACAATTTTTAATAATTTTTGTACGGGAGGTACCACGCCCACTTCTCCAATCCCGCCCGCATTTTGTGGGATACTGTATCTGCATAATCTAAATGTTTGTACCAAATTTAGAAACTTTGACTCTTGTCGTTCTCAAGATATACAGAAATAAAAAAATACAACAACAACAAGGGATTTTTGGGCAAAATCAGAGGCAGTCGTGGTTTTTTGCTCATATCTCCGTCATTTTTGGACCGATCTGGCTGAAATTCAATAGCAAACTTAAACGGAGTATATGTAATATAAACATACATCAACCTAGTCCACATCATTTCTGGGGTTTTTGGAAAACCCATTTCAACATACACACGGACAGACGGACAGACGGACAACCGGATTTGAACTTCGCTTTTCATAAGGACCCAGAATATATATACATTATAGGGTGTAGGATCAATATTGTGGAACATACAAACGGAATGACAAAGTTATATATACCCTCTTACCTTCGGTGAAGGGTATAAAAAAACAACATTACTAACACTGTATTACCATAGCCACTGTATGACCGTAGAAACCAAAATTAAATTGGTTTGTATGGTATGTTTATGTCGTTTTGGTAATACAGTGTTAGTATGGTAATGTCCCGTCTAATTGGACCTTCAAAGGACCACAAAGCCATTTGTGGACCGCTCTTGCTGAATTTCATTAGCAAACAATTCCGGACCATATGTGACATAAATGTATAATAACCTGGCCCCCATCATATATGGCGTCTTCGGAAAATCCATTTCAACGGACAGATGGACATCGTTAAATCAACTTCGGTCCTCATAAGGACATAGAATATATATACTTTATAGGGTCTAACATCAATATTATAGAAATTACAAACGGAATGACAAATTTATATATACCCTTTTCTCCACCTGTGGTGAAGGGTATAAAAATACAAGGGGTTATCTATTTTTAGACTTTGAAAGTAAAGTTAGATAAAACACACATAATGCTATGATTTCGATGAAACTTAATTTTATTATAATGCAGCCTTTGTCATTGCATTGTAATTTAAATGACCGCCTGTAGAGTCTTTGCAGCAGTCAATCCTTTTGAGATTGTTTTCTAACACTTTTTCGCAAATTTCGGCCGGTATCTCGGCGATAACTCGACGAATGTTGGCTTTCAAATGCTCCAACGTTAGAGGATTGTCGGCATAGACACGGTCTTTAAAGTAGCCCTACAAAAAATCTAACGGCGAAAAAGTCAGAATCGGTCGCGTTGTGTTGGCTCTTGGCATCGTCTTGTTAAAATCACATATGATAATCCGCCACTATTTACGGCAGTGCGCACATTACGTGGATGCACAGGCCTGACCATATTCGTCTCCTTTAATTTCTTTAAATTCTTAACAATTCCTTGCACATGTACCTAAAGGACGACTTTGACGACCATAATCCCCTGAATGCTCGAAAAGTGACCACAATTTTTTTAAAATCGCTTTATATCGGATTCTTAAAATAATTTGTTATTTTTGTTTGGTTATTCATAAAAAAAATGTTTGTGTAGTTCTTTTGTCCTTCGTTTGAAAAATGCATCCCAGTTCAAAAAAAAAAGGAATCTAAATTTAGAGTCCTTTTTTTTATCAATAATGTACCCATACGTTTCCAATTATTGAGTTCTTTTTTACCGATTTGCTCCACATTATTCAATGACTTGGGCAATATAGAAAACAAATATATGGCTCAATTTTTTATTGAATACATGAAAAAGTAAACAAAACCAACGCACATATGTTCGTATTGTACAATGTTGTTAACACAAATTTCTTTTTGCGTAATTTAAATTAAAATACTTGATTTAATCCAATAAATTTTGTCACCTTCTTATATGATATGCAGCCAATGTATTGTACACTATCCATTATAAAACAATAATATTGCAAAAGTATGTCATTATTATTCTTGTCTTCCAATTTTGAAATGTTTGGGTAAAAAAAGTACATGAGTGAAAAACGTGTAAAGGGAACTTTTTTTTCGTGTTTAACAAAAATGTGTCGCAAAATATAAATCATGTTAGACCTAGGCCATGTTAAAAGAAGCACGTATTTAGCACGGTCTACCTGTATTTAGTTTACGTTTTCTCACAGTCCATATGAGAAAATAAAATATTAATACTCTATCGAATTGACAACTTAGATAGTTATTAGTGGTATTCACACCGAACTTGTTAATATGTTACTCGGTAGTTTGTTAATTTGTTAAAGTTACCAACTGTGAACGACCCCCTTTTTAAAACTTTGTTAGTCTGGTAAATTTAAAGTAAAAATATCATTTAATTAACATACTTACTCTCACTGTACACGAAAATTGCCAAAACGCAAATATTTTTTTAGAAATGTATCACAAATGACTTTTTTATTATATTTATTTAGAAACTGCAATGCTGATTGTGAGTTACCAACTAACAACTATTTTATCAGGGGTGCCGTGTCGTTAATTTGTTAATCCGGTAGCGCGTTAAATATACAAAAACAAAACGCGTGTAAATAAGTAACGATTAACGACTAAGAAACTCACAAGCTTGATGTGAATACCACTATTGTTTTTATTTTTCACTTATTTGCTTTTTTTTATTTTGTTTTTGTTTTGTTTACATTTTTATTTCTATGTATTATTGACTTTTTATTTTATGCAAAGCTTTAACCAAGGCAATATAAAACTGTTTAAGCTTTTTTTTATTTTAAATGACTTTTAAGTTTTACCGTATTTTATTTTTCCTGCTTCTTTCTAATTTCTTTAACATACTTTTGGGTTGTTTGAAAAAAATATCTAAGTTTGTGTATTCATGAGTTTTTATTTCTGGTACTTAATTGTTTATTTTGTTAATGTTTAGATCTTAAGTTGTTTTACAAGTATCACTCGAAATTGAGTAATATTTTAATAAATCTGGAAAATGTTTTATCGTTTCACACATACAAAAAAGACGGTGAGTTTTTTAAGTCAAATTGTACAATATATGTAGTATGTATATTGTGTATGTATGTGTTTTTGTTGTATTTCCGTCTAACTACAATTATTAATTAAAATGGCTAAACTCCTAATAGTCTGAAAAAGTAATAAACTTATTAAATTGTACATTAATTCAAATAAAAAATAAGTCTCAAGTAATCCACAAAATTTTTAAGAATTGCATGTCTTGTAATAAACAGTTTAAATTAATGTTAATAACCAATGTGAAATAATTATTGATAATTGAAAATTTAAATTAACCCTACGATTAATAAGCAGGTACCTGGGTATGTACAATAAAAAAGACAGTAACTATGTATGTATATGATTCTCCAACTCCAGATCGGCGTAATTAAGGTGCTTACAAACATAGAATAGAACATTTTGTTGGAAAATTGTCTTGCTTTAATTGGATTTAAAGTTGATACCCACGATAGATAATGGTCTGGTACCCAATACAGTATCAAAGTGTCACCATCACTAAGTGACCCAGTAGAAGCAATGTTGTCACCAAAATTTACGAAATCATAAAACTGTTCTGTTAAATTAAAGTATTACTTAAGAAAAAGCCTTTCTTCGTAATCCAGAAAGAAAAAGTTTTCTGTAATACAAAATATTTGGGTGCTCGATGAAACTAAAAGTCGCAAAACAGTTAACAATTGTTGATTTTTCGACACATGTCCATGCTTTGCGAGGCATTCTTATTCAATCTCAAACGTTAATAGAATTTGTTCGTCCCTCTTCTCTTTGCATTAAGAGTGTTTTAAATTTTCCCATATATAGAGGTTGTAGTTTCGATATAACGTTTGGCGTCAAAAATTGTAATTTGATGAATTTAAGTGATGGAGCATTTTTAAGCTAGTAAACTGGTAAACTTTTTATGTTATTAAAACATCTTAGATCGATTTTTCACTTACACTGCCTTTACACATGCAAGAAGCGGCATCCACTGTTGTATACATATTATCAAAGAAAATTTGTTTAAAATAGTAATATAATCTCATGCCATTTGCGGCTGTAGGAAATATCGCCCAAAGAAAAATGGCCCAAAAAAATAAATGAAAAATCGCCCAAAAAAATTCTATGTAAAATTGGGCCTGAATTCATATGAAAAGTGACCCAAAATTTTTGGGCTATTTTTCGTTATTATTGGGTGATTTTTCGTTTTTTAAATTAAAAAATATTACAGTAGAATCCCGATAATTCGTAATCGCAAGGGACCGACCATTTCTTACGAATTATAGGGGTTTTCGATTTAGCGGCGTTTCGATTTAACGGGGTTAAAATAAAATAAATATGAATTAACGGGGTTTTTCAATTTATTTACTAAAACATAAAAATCAATTGTTAAAAATAAAATATATAATAAAAATAATTATTACATGTAACAAAATAATCTTAAGAAAATAAACACACACACGAGCAAAAGCAAAAACCCACGCAAAAAATGGTAAAAAAATCATTCTCACCATATTTCTGTTGTTTTTATTACGAATTATAAGTGGTAGTTAGCAAACAATTACGATTAATAAGAGGCAAAGAGGACTTTATTTGAAAAAAAAATATACGAATTAGCGAGGCGACCAAAATGTATGGACATTTTACGAATTAACGAGATTTTCTCAAGGGACCGACAGTTTATTACGAATTATCGGGAATTACGATTTATCGGGGTACGAATTATCGGGATTTGACTGTATATGAAAAATAGCCCATTTTTTCAGGCCATTTTTAATTTTTAAAATTTCGTCAAAATCTTACATACTATTTGTCTAAATCATTGATTATTACTATACGTCGAATTCCTAAATGTTATTTATAAAAATAACGGTACATATTGCAAAAAGGTGGCATGTCATAACGTCCAGTGTCATAGTGTCCGTGGACAAACTCGAAAGCATAGCCGGCCTTTGGCCGGGCGCAACGATTTTCTCCTCTTTGATAAAACAAGTACCGGCTTCGCTAACTAAAGCTTCTCTGCTTCTCTGGCTTCGCTAACTAAAGCTTATTTGCGAAGTCGGTCTTCGTTCGGAAACAAGGCAGATTTTAGAAGCTTTACTTAGCGGAACTGGTACTTGTTATACCATAAAGCAAAAAATCCTTGCGCCTACCCAAAGGCCGTCTGCGCAGAGAAGCTTTAGTTAGCGAAGCCGGTTTTTGTTATATCATAGAGGAGAAAATCCTTGCGCCCGGCCGAAGGCCGGCTATGCAGAGAAGCTTTAGTTAGCGAAGTCGGTTTTTGTTATACCATAGAGTAGAAAATACTTGCGCCTGGCCGAAGGCCGGCTATGCCTAGACGCTTTAGTAAGCGCTGCCGGTATTTGTTACACCATAGGGGAGAAAATCCTTGCGCCCAAAAGTGTTTTCGTTATATGTTTAATATATGCACGCAGAGAAAAAACAACAAAACCATTTTTAAATGTTTAATTTAACCGTATCATTGTGACCGACAACCATATTATGGTAAAATAAAATTCTTTAAAAATAGTTTTGTTGGTTGTGACCAAAATAAAACAGGTTTTTCTCTGCGTGTATGACACTGGACTTTATGACATGCCACCTTGCAAAAAGCTATATTCTGTTTTGAGTAATTGATTAATTAATATTTAACTATTGAATAGTGCACAAAGTTTGGCGGAGGGCTCAAATTGGTATTACTGTCCATACTGCCGCGCAGCTGTTGAAGATACAATTCAATTTTTACATAAAACTTACATTTGTATGTTACTAAATTTATATGAATAATAAACACTGTTTTGCAAATTTTTTTTTTTTTATTGTGAAAAAATTATTTTTTTCTTTTTGGGTCATTTTTCATGTTCTTTTGGGCGATTCTTCATTTGGGCGATTTTTCATTTTTTTTTTTTTTGGCCATTTTTCTTTGGCCGATTTTTCATACAGCCGCCATTTGCTTTTCTGTTTACACATGCCACAGCGAGTTTTTTTTTTTTCAAAAGATGGTTGAAGCTTGAGAAAATTAGTTTATATTTCAAACTTAAAATAAAGTATGAGAAAACAAAATAGAGTTACCGAGTTCAAAATTCCACTCGCATGTCATGGCGAAAAACGTGAGAGTATTAATAATAAATCGTGAGTGTATTGAGTTTTTCGAACTGGCAGTAACATGTGTAACTGCTTAGAGGCACTGGTACTTTCTCCACGCACTTTTCGAAATATCATTTCGCTACTTAAAATTAGCAAGCCAACCGTTACAAGCCTTAAAATCATTGTCTTCCAAAAGTTCAGCTTTGGTTTTTACAAACGGTCCTCCTGAAGGAATGTTTTAATTTCGACATTGTGTTAACCATTTGAATATACATTGCTCATCGTCTTCATATTACGCAAGACGCATTCTTAAGCGCTTTAAAGCTTTACAATTTTGACGGTTGGCAATTTCTGCCTGGGTAGAAGTTACTTAAAATTTTTAAAGAAATTCTGATTTAAATATTAATAGGAATTTAACAAATTTATTATATGAGATATTTTTGGAATTTTTGTTTAAAAACATTGTCATTTGTTGGTGGCTAAGCATTCTCTATGTCTGCATTTCACTGGTGCCAATAATTATCAGTAGTCTTCATTTATTAATTTATCAAAAATAATTTTAGTTTGTGAATAAGCTCAGTTTTGTTTGTAACTTTTAAAAAATACGTTTGAAGGACAAATTTAAGGTGATTAATAAGTCTCTTTTTTTAAAAAAAAATTTTGTCTTATAATTTGTTTTATTAATTTTTGAAAACAAAAAATAGTTCTTATTATGCATGAAAAAATAATTGATCACCACTAATTTCTGAATAACTCCAAAGCAGTTTTAAATATAACAAGTTAGAGTGCTATATTCGGCTGTGCCGAATCTTTGATACCCTCCACCGACAGTTCGAATGTTTAAGGAGTAATATCTGTATGATGTAATTATAATCTTAAACTGTGACGATTTGTTATTAATTATGGTTTAAGGCAACCAAACTGTTTTCCGGTAGAAGGGTTTATATGGGGCCTAGAGTAAATTATGGACCGATCATCACGAAATTTCACAGCGTCATTTCTAGTCCTTTAAAACTGTGACGTACCAATTTCTGTTATGATAGCATTATTAATTATGGTTTTAGGTGTACTGAACTGTTTTCCGGGAGTAGGGTTTCTATGGGGCCTAGGGTAAATTATGTACCGATCTTCACGAAATTTCACAGTATCATTTATAGTCCTATAAAACTGTGACGGGCCAAAATTTGTTATGATTGCATTATTTTTTACGGTTTTAGGCGTACTAAACTGTTTTCCGGTAGTAGGGTTTATATGGAGCCCAAGGTAAATTATGGACCGATCGTCACGAAATTTCACAGTGTTATTTCTTGTCCTAAAGAACTGTGACGTACCAAATTTTGTTACGCTAGCTTTATTTTTTACGGTTTTAGGCGTACTAAACTGTTTTCCGGGAGTAGGGTTTATATGGGGCCCAGGGTAAATTATGGACCGGTCTTCACGAAATTACACAGTTTTATTTCTTGTCCAATAAAACTCTGATGTACCAAATTTTGTTATGATAGCATTATTTTTTACGTTTTTAGGCGTACTAAGTTGTTTTCCGGGAGTAAAGTTTATATGGGGCCTATGGTAAATTATGAACCGATCTTCACGAAATTTCAAAGATATATTTTTAGTTCTATAAAACTTTGATTAACCAAATTTTGTTATGATAGCATTATTTTTTACGTTTTTAGGCGTACTAAGTTGTTTTCCGGAAGTAGGTTTTATATGGGGCCTATGGTAAATTATGGACCGATCTTCACGAAACTTAACAGTTTAATTTCTAGTCCTATGTAACTGTGACCTGCCAAAATTTGTAATGATAGCATTGTTAGTTAGGGTTTTAGGCTTAATATACTGTTTTCCGGGAGTAGGGCTTATATGGGGCCTAGGGTAAATTATTGACGGATCTTCACGAAATTTCACAGCGTGATTTCCAGTTGAATAAAACGAATTGTTGCGAAATCTTATATCATTCTGTGCATTTTTCCACCATTTATGTTAGTTTTTGTAACAAAATTATCAATTTTTTTTAGGTGGTGGTTCCACATTTTGATTCATAGCTCAGATCCTATTGAACCGATTTTGCTGAATTTCAATCCCAAACTGCTTAGGATAACTACAAGCAATTTGACACCAAGTTTGTTGATTTCTTTTGAGTTTTTCGAAAGTGAGCGTGTTTTCAACAGACGGACAGACGGACAGACAGACGGACATGGCTAAATCGACTTAAAATTACTCAAGGACCCAGAATATATATACTTTATAGGGTCTGAGATGAATAGTAAAAAAGTTTCACACGGAATGACAAACTGAATATACCCTCTTCACAACTAATTGTGGTGGAGGGTATAAAAAAAATTTTATTTATAGTGTATTAACATCTTAAAAAGTTAAAACCTGGTTAATACATTAAAACGATTAACAGCTGATTATGCGTTTAAATTACAAGTTTAATTAAATCAGGTTAAAACTTACAGTTTGTCTAATAAACTTGTGGAAAATAAAATAAATTTTTCGTAAAAACAAGTGAATTTGTACCTATAAGAAATGAATGAAGTGAAGTGCTTGGAAAGCAAATAGTTTTATTTATATTTCATCTGCTTAACTTTTTTTGTTTGTTTTTTATTAAGCGCCATCCCAGCAAGCGTTTGGATAATAATATTTTGTAAATATCACCAAAATGTGTCTTCTCATGTCACTTTTGATGATTAAAAACTGAAGTATGTTGTTAATTCGTCACGTTAAATTAAAAACAAAACAAAAAATAGAAACTTTTGTGTCAGCCAAACAAATAAAAAGATTGGCTAAAAAAGAAGCCCAAAAAGTATGGTCAAATAACGGAGTGGGAGAGTTGGTTCAAAATAAAGTTGGTTCGAATATCCAAAAGGCAGAAGAAGCTGCTTTTATAAGAGATAAAATAGAAACATGACGATTAAAAGATTATTTTAAATACAAATCAAAAACTATATAATTTACGATTGAAAAGTGATTATAAAAACTACTACATATTAAATTGCTCAAAAAAGAATTTTATTTTAGTGGGGATTAAAGTTTACCCCTATTGTCCTGTTCTTTACGTCTGAGGTATTAAGTATGTTTAGCAACTTTGTAAAAAAATTACGGCAAATTGTTTTATGGGGAATTTTAACTTTTTAACGTGGAACATTTCATCACTGCACTCTCTGCAAATAAAACCAACAAAATTGTTGTACATTTAACAGCTGTTTTTCACAAGTTGGCAGCTCGTTAACAAGAGTTTAGCAAGTCGTTAGCCAGAGTTTGGTAAGTGTATTATAAATAAACTTTGTGCTAACTTCATGCCAAATTTTCATTATGAATACGGCTGTAAATTTACAAAGAAAAGTTAGAGGGTAAATATGTGTCAAAAACATATATATTTGCCGACACATTTTCTACAAAGTTGCTGAACATACCTAATACCTCAGATGTAAAGAACAATAGTTTCATATACCGCTATGCTGCAAGAACAGGCCAAAAAGGGGAAACACTAACTCCTCCAAAAATAAACTTCCGAAAAAAGTTCGAAATTGTTTTACAGTGTAATTATTTTTAATATTTAAATAATTAAATATACAACTTTTAGAAGTTTTTTGAATCCTAAAGTCACAGAATGTGCCACTTAATGAATCTTAAAATGCTATCATTATCTTTGCAAATTGATAAGGTACGCTCTTAACGTCCTATAATTTAACAAGTAATTTAATTAAAAACACTGAATTTGTTGATTAGTTGAAGCATAAAAGAAAAACAATAAACATATGTACATTAAACTATCTACTACATACATACATACATGTGTTTCTCTGTATGGCTGTCTATGCGGCCGAATATACAAAAACAAATACTCGTTTACCAATTTCTAATAACTGATTATAAATATTAAATAAAATTAAAATCAAACATTGTTAATAATTGTTTTCATTGACTAACTTTTCTCTCTCAAACTCACACTCAACTCAACACCAGTGGTGTGTGAGGTGGTCGGAGGGTCACAGAGACGGTATCAATTTTAGAGATACATATGTATGTACATATTTATCAAAAAAAAAAAAATTTTTTTCAAATCAAATGAGCAACAAGTTCAGTTGCTAAACGCGCGCCAACGTGAAAATAACAAAAATACAAAACTACTTTAGGCGTTAGTTAATGAATGTTTTTCAAAAACAGAAGTTTTATAATTATTTTTTTAAATAAAACAAATGAAAAACACTTTAAGATTACGAAAAGAAATATAAATTTTGTTGAATAAAAAAAATAATAATGGGAATAGAATTAAATATCCACCGTTGCTTTGCAATAAATGACAAAAAGAAATAAGAAAAAACGATCAATAAAAAATTGTCACCATTTGAATTCGGCACTGTCTGCGCAGCGCGTAAATGCTGTTATCACTGTTGTGTTATTGTCATAATTTTAAAAAGAAAAACAAAAACAAAAAACTTAGAAGATAATAATGGCTAAAATTGAAACAGTCTTAACAAATAACAAGTCAGTTAACCATAGAATCATATTTTAAATAGTATAACTATTTAATTAGTATTAATACATGTATGTACATATGTACAAACATAGATATAACTATGCTTAGTGTGTACATATATACATATATACAATGACATATAAAATAAATACTAAAAATCTAAAAATACTAGTACAAAGTGGCTGAAACATTGAGATTATTAATTAAATATTTCGAAATTGTAACAGTTGGCAGAATCTGAACAATATTAGGTCTGGTCTGCTCATATACTTTACTAGCAGAAACTTGCAATTAAAGAAAAAAACTAAAATTTTCCAACACTTCCCAATAACTCAAAAAAAGAAGAAAGTTAATCAACGTTTAAAACATTTTTTAAATTTTGTTAAGAAACTACAATTTTTTTGATGATAAGATTTCTCGAAGACCCGCTAAATTCCCAATTCTTATTTTTGAGAAATACAATGAAATCTATTGTTGAGGGAAAGCAGTATCCTATGGGCATGCTTAGGCCTGAACATCAGGAAGCCTTTTTCCAAAGACCGAAAAAGCTAAATTTATTATATCGGTTGATTTTTTAAGAGCTATAGGAAAGTTAAAAAAAAAACACATAAAATTCAGAAAAATTCATGAAATCTTTATTTGAATCGATAGTACAGTCCATATAATTTAATGTTTGAAGATTATTTCATGCAAATGTTGATCGTGACTGCGCCTCAAATGGTCCATCCGCTTAGTCCAATTTTGGCATACTCTTTCCAACATTTCGGTTATATCTCATGAATAAATGCTTCAATGTTGTCTTCCAATGCGTCAATTGAAGCGGGAATGTGTGTATAGACATGAGCTTTAACATAGCCCCACAAAAAATAGTCTAAAGGCGTTAAATCGCACGATCTAGGCGGCCAATTGACCGGTCCCGAACGTGAAATAAAATGTTCACCGATCTCGCCTCTCAATAAGTCCATTGTTAAGCGTGCTGTGTGGCATGTGGCACCGTCTTGTTGAAACCACATGTCATGCAAGTCAATCTCTTGCATTTTGGGCAAAAAAAAGTTGGATATCATCTCAAGTTGTTGAGTAACAGAGGCCCAATTGCTGCGAACGGCGACGAATCGATAATTGATGGTTATCATTAACACTAGCCGAAACAGCTGCGATATTTTCTTCAATTCGCACTCTACGTAAGCGTGTTGGTGGTTTAATGTCCAAAATAGCCGCTTCAGTGGGTCGATTAAAGTGATCATAAAATGGAAGAAGCGCGCGATAACAGAGCATTCAAGATTCATGGTTAAATTATAGACCAAACTGAAGATGTTTGACAGTGAAACAAAACACGAAACGTGCGTCAGCTGTTTAAACCAGTGTTGACAAAAAGATAATAGCTAAAAAATCACCCGATACAAATAAAAATGTAAAGCGATTGAGAATTACAAACATTCAAGTCTTACTTGCAAACGATATCAAAGCCTGGAAAAAACACCAACAATAAACAGTGAGTTTATCTTTTCTTACATTCCCCTACAATTGGTTGGCTTTTTTGCGACTCGGATTGTAGTTGTAAGTGTGTAAAAAGAAAACACAAAATTTAAAAAAAAAATTGCTATATTTTATTGTTTTCGTAAGAAACCCAGTTCAGTTTTTTTTGCACGGGCACATCCAAATTTATAATTAAAGTTTTTTTTGGGGATAGAAAATTTTTTATTAATAAGATTTCTCTATTATGTAAAAAAGAGACATGTATTTATTTATAAACAAAACTTTTTTCTGAAAAAACGTGTGCAAGTGAATTTTCAACAACTTTTGTACCATGGGGTCCGCGAAGGAGAATACAAATGCATACAATAATATCCTGTTCATGGATTTCAAACGAAGAAATCGTACGATTAACTTACATGTAAAGCAAAAAACTATATTTTATAAATTTGTTTTTGTTTTAAATGTAGTTTAGCGAACGAAGTGTTCGTTTCGAAATAGATGAATTTTTAAAATTAAAAATTTTTTTTATTTGTATTTCAAAATTTAAAAAAAAATATAGTACATTTTTTAAAAGGTGTGTTAATTTACTTTACTAGCAGAAAATTGACCCGAGACAGTAAATTATTTATAATATTTGTCTCTCAATTACTAAAAAACTAAAAAAGTAAATGAACCAGCAAAAAATATCATGTTAAAAATATCGACAGTTTCAGCTGTAAGTTACGAGATTATTCCTTCTTAAATTCTATTGTTTTGAACCATTTGCGCAGAACATTGTTCTCTTATTTTAGAAAAATAATTATTTTATGTTATTAAACTACTTTTTATATAAAGATTATAAAAACTTGATTTATTTCGTAAACAAAAACATGCAACCTGTTTCATGAATTGAATAATTCTTGCTGGTAAAAATTTTATTATCAGAAATTTAAAAAAAAAATTTCGTCTCTCAAATTTGTATGATGTTTTTATTCTCTCGTTGCAAGTTTTCCGATTACGTGAAAACTTACAAGTAACAATTATTGAAAATAATATATAATTGTCTGTTATCGAACAGACCTTATGTTAAATCTTTCAAAAGTCATAGAAAAACAAAAAACTTTATTAAATTTTTCTTCAAAACTTTTGTGGACAAATAAAGTTTGGAGATCAGCGAAAAACAATTTGTTTCTTCACAAGGGGTCCGCTGACATAAAATATTTTGTTTGAATTAAAGCTGGTGCAAATTTAGAAAAATCAGTATTCACTTTTAACCAATTCAAATAAAAACAAACAATAACAAAACTATTTGTCAAAAAGTGTGGAAGTTTGTAGTTATTTTGATTAAGGTAATATAATATTATTCAATAATAGATTATTAGATATGTCAAAGCAATAAAAATGTTTGGCACATTAATAGGTGTTCCAAAATTAAGGCACGATTTGAATTAAATCGAAACATAAATTTTTTAGTCGATATATTGATCCAAGCAAAAACTTAACTTACATTTTAACAACTTCCTTTAATCAGAACATTGCCTTTAATACGTAATCGCTTCTCGCAGCAGTACATCACACTTATTTATAAAGTAAATTAATAATCAATAAGAGCCGAGCCGTAGGTAAAACTCAAGACTAACAAGTAGTATAGACCATTCTTAGCAGTAAAATGCGTTCATATTGTGACATCCCTTGTTAAAATCATGAGTTATTGCAGTTGAGAAGTAAGTGGTTTTAAATGAAATTTCTCATTACATTATAATATACCTTACTTGGTAAGAGAAGTTTTTAATTTTTTTTTAATTAAATAATAACTTACGTACCGAGAATAATGTTTTTTATGAAATAACACCTCGTACAAATTGTCTCCACTGATATGCTGGAATACATGCACTCCTTGATTAAATTTACTATGATCATTATTTCGATAACTCATTACTTGCATTGCTAAATGCTTAATAAAAATTATTTTGCCCCTTAATAGATTATTTTTTTACTATTGATAAACTACAAGTGGAAAAAGTTAAGAATTTTAATTATTTTATTTTTTTTTTTCTTACAAATTTAAATACATTTCAACTAATTATCTAATTAATAATACTGATTATCACATAGAAAATACGAAGTTTAAGTTATTTTTAAATTAAAAGGCTGCAGTTAATAAAACTAGTTTTTGAATTGTTGCACAATCACAGTAATAACCAGGGAAACCACAAATATGCAATTACATGTTTTTCCTTGTGCGACTAATGAAGGCAGAAATAATATATCTATCCGTTTTAAAGCTTTTTATGAATTTTGGCATCGATTTGCTAGTGCATATTTTGGCATATTTAACTGTTTGGATCATATTTTTGCATTATTTAGTTAAAAGAGCCTTTTGAAACATTTTTTAAGTTTTTAGCGCATATTTTGCATTTTAAAGGCATATTTTAACAATAATTCGATTTTTTTAAATGCCTCTTGTAAGCTTTCGCAGCGAATTAAAAAATTTTTTTTTTTTCGAAATTATGGTTAACAGATTGGCTTTTGTTTTTTAAATATCTATCTGTATACCCAACGTGTTGCTTTAAGTTCGCCATCCACATTTAATTTTTACTCTAAAATGAAGACAAAGTCGTTAAACAAATTGTTATTTTAAACTTTCAAATTTTACATAAAAGCAAAAGTTAAGGAAAACGCAATTATAAACATATGATTTTGAACCAATCTTTTAGTACACCGATCATCTGAGAATCATTTTTTAAAGTGATTTAACGATGTCCATCCGTCCGTCTGACTGGTTGTCTGTCCATGTAAGCCTTGTGCGCAAAGCACAAGTTGCAATTTTGTTCATAATTTGATCAAATTTGGTAAAGACATTTTAATTGTACCAATTAAAATAGTATATATTACAATTTAATATATTACCCATAAAAACTTCTTACCAATTTAGACTATTTCTGTGGTTTTCATGGGCAACCGCGTATGTCTATTTTTTCGATTTTGAGATGTTGACGCTATATTGCTTAATTTTAAGCGCTCTTTAAATTTTTTAAAAAAGTTTTAAAAACACATAGACCCATTCCGATGTTTTAACTCAATTACAAACTTCAAAAGATGCAATATCTAACCCATAGTTTAATCTAAAATGGTTTTTTCGGCTCTCCTGAAAAATTTTATTTTAAGACATACGCGGTTGCCCATGAAAACCACAGATTTGTGTGCGTAAGCCATCTAATTATGTTGGCATTCAGATTAAATTCGCCCAAAATATATGATACGACAGATTAAATTCTTTTCGGATTGGTCTGTAAATACTATGCTTTAGTATTGTTTGTTTAAAATGCAAATGTTGAATACTTTGTTTTTAAATGAGCAATTTTTGATTTTTTGGGGCATATTTTTAACAATTTTAAGGGCATATTTTCGATTTTTTGCTGCATATTTAATGCGCATAAAACTCATTTTTTAGAGCATATTTCTGGTTTCCCTGGTAATAACATTATATCTTAACATGTTTATTTAACCCTTTTTTGAACTTTTTGTGTGTGTAAAACAACACTTTTTTATTAAAATTTCCCATTTCTAACGGTAAATTATTACAAAACAAAATATTAAAAATAAAAATTTTATAGTCACTTAATTCAGCTTTGCTTTCTTTTTGTATATAAGTAAATGCTTTTTGTGATTCATATATTTTTGAAAAAAATAAAGCTGCCCCAAAGACGATTTGTGCATGAAAGGATTAAAATGATTTTATTTCATTTTACATTGAATATAAAAAAAAGTTTCACTAGAAAAGTTTAAAAGAAAGTCAACCTATTTGCGTGAAAGTTTATGGCCCTCTTTTTTTAACAACTTGAAGATATTCAAAGATGGCGATTTTACTGCCTAAAATCGTTGACTGTCCAATTAGACGTGACACAACCATACCCAAACAACTGTTTGAACCAATCTTTTAGGCAACACTGTATTTGATGGTTACAGCTATGGCACTATGGTTTTGTTACATCTAATTTGACCTTAAGTGAGAAAAAGAACAAGAGTTAGAAACATGACTCGATTAAAACCTCTTTCAAAATAATAGCTTTATACCAATCTTACTGTTTACAACTCACCTCAAAAGGCTCAATAAGCCGGGAGTAACAGTAACGTTGCAATTCAGCTGTTTTATTTTATATTATAGTTAGTAGTAAGCTGTAACGTCTCAATCTGTAAGAAATAGATTGATCTTACATTTTTACCGTAAGGTTAAGTTAAGGCGCCCGTACACGACATGTATTTGTCATCTGACATGTCAAATTTTCAAGTCCCATGTAATTGTTCATGTCTGTCAAAATTGCTGTTTACATAACCCCACGTCTCCATGCGCTTTCGATTAGAACATTACATAACCATAACGCCGGCAGAGCAACGGTATTAATTTGTTCATGTTCTTGTATGTGGCGAATACGTGTTGATGTTCACAATTTTTGTTGTTGTGCGTTTGGTTGTATACAGAAAATACATTGTATGGCCAACATCATGGCGCACATGGATGCTAAGACGAATGTTTAGGCAACGATGGCAGCACATGAACGAAACATGAACACGAACAGTCTACACGAGTATAATTCATGTGCGACATTCTGTTCTTACCAAGTTTATGGATGGTGGAGACGGGTAGTAAGGTTTATAATATTCGGTCACAAACGTACATGTAATTTGCTTCTAACATTGTCTCTGACTTTTACAGAAGCAACGTTAAAAAGGTAACACACGACATGTATGTGTTTTGCAGTGGGAAATTTGACATGTCAGATGACAAAAACATGTCGTCTATAGGCTCCTTTACTGTTACTCCCGCCTAACTGAGCCTTAATTTAGTTTCGTTTTACTGTTTACAACCCTGTGTTAATGCGGTTAACATTTACAACTCATAACAAGCAGTTGTAACGTTAAGTTGTTAAGTTTTAACTCAAGAGAGTTGAGTATCAAACTGAAATAGGGGCATTATTAATTTAATTTCCATTTAATGTTCAAAAATTTTTAAATTTTTATGCGTTTTTGTTTGAGAGCTCCAAACTGTAGTGGCTTTTAATAAAAATAGTATGCATATTATTTTTTTACAAAATGTGTAAAAAAGCATTAACAATGCAAGTGTAAAGCTACGGCCACTCTTGGCAAATATTTGACGAAAAAACGTGACCAACAGATTTACAAAAAAATATAATTTCAAGACTTATTTTGTTTATGATACCATATCTTACAAACAAAATAATAAAGTTGTTTTTGGTATGTCTAGCATTATATCTAGTTTTGTTTTTCGGTATTAGGACCATATTAAATCACACTAGCTATTTACAAATGTAGTGGTTACGCTTATTTGTTCAAATATTTAATAAGTGTGACCACAGCTTAAGTCGGATAAATTATGTAGTCACAAGCCACAATCAATCGCACATTAGTATTAAAATATTCGAGTAAAAACATGCAATTGCAAATATAATTTCACCCCCTACTTTTAGCTATTAAATTAACTTATTTTATAATCAACGAGAAAAAACTTTGATCCCCATAGTTCAATTGCTTTGATAACTACAGACTTGATCATTGTGCATTAACAAAATGTTTTACTTGTTAAATTGTTTACAAAGATTTTGGTCATTTTTAATGCCAAGCTAATTTTTTTAAGAGAGAAATTGTGCAGTTAATAATTTAATTATAGCAAGATGACAATTAGACTGCATCATAAAAAAGTGATTAACTAAAAGGCAACTCCAATTATAATTTTAACAAGGGTTATGGGTTAATTATACCCACACCAGAATATTAAAGAGGGTATTATGCGTTTGTGCTGATGTTTGTAACACCTTAAATTATTGGTCCTAGACCTTGAAATCGATGTCCGTCCGTCTGTTCTTCCGGCTGGCAGGGTGGATGTCCATGTAAGCCTTGCTCGCAAAGATAAGGTTACAATTTCTGAGATAAATTGATGAAATTTGAAACATATGTTCTACTTGTCATCAGGACCAAGCCTATTGAAAATAGTGTGGAGCGATCTGTAATTTCACATAGCCGCCATACAAGCTTGATTCCGGAATAGAGTCTTTGTGTCCATAAACCATCTTATATTGGTTATTTAATTGCATTTGGTTAAAACTTATTGCAATCTTAATCATCCTACCAAACTTTATTGGAATCGGTTCATATTTGGCCATACCTCCCTCCCATACAAATATCGCATCCGAAAGTAGCTTTAAATGACATAACTTCCTTATAAATATTGGTTTTGAAAGAAAATCTGGCGACAATAGTTTTTACGATAGCTTCTATGTAATGACAGAACGTTGTGCTGATGGTCAAAAATTCACTAATTAACCCTCCATAAAATCACTTAAAGGCACACAAATCTCATATAGATGAAGATATCTTAATAATATTCGTCACAAAGAAGATTTACATGAATCTTAAGCTCATAACATAATTCTGTTCTGGCGGGACCATGACTGTCCATTGTCTAATATGACAATACTGTGGTGTAGGGTACCATAGGGTCGGGTTTGACCGACCATACTTTTTCCGTAAAGCTAATTTATAAGAAAAAAAGTGATAAAGGCCCAACTATAATTTGCCTGAGCTAGCTACTGTCAAAAATTAACGAAAATCTTCACATGCGCATTTAAAAAACAAAATAAAAAGCATCTGACTTCGTTAACAAAAAGATTCTTTAACATGCATTTCCAAAGTTGCTTAAGCCAGCATACGCACTTTATGGTTGGGCCTTAAGCCTTCAAATAATCGATACATATTCTTTTTAAATATACATATGTATGTATGTATATAGAATTTTAACAATTATTTTATAAAAAATCTTAGTAAAATGTAGGACAAGTTCAAACCTAACCCCCAATATTAATCCAAAATTTCAATATTTCCACAAATCACTTTTTCTTTAACAATCAAAGATTAATAATTACGTGCTGCAAAAGTATTGCAAAATATTTAACATTCGTAGATGCGTCAGGAAAAATAATAATTTTATAAATGAAAACATTGTAAAACAAAATTAAATGACGAAAACTTGTAAATACAAAACAAAAATAAAAAAATCAATCGTAAAGTGCAAAAGAGAAAAGTTATTTTATTTAAAAAAGAAAAACAAATACAGTGCAATACACGTTTCTTTTCCAAATAAGAAAATCTATACATTTTGCTATAAAACGCAAACGTCTGCGTCAACGTTTATTAACGCGAAGTGTTGAAAGTAAAAAATGGACTTTTTGTTTGGACTTCTAACAGGCATTTTCGCATTTGTAGCAACCTTAGCAATAGTTGTAGTGCATGTATTAAAAATAAATTTAGGTAAAGTATCTATTACTTACACATGCACACAATCGTACAAACTCATTAACACATAAACACGTGTAAACACATACTTAACAAATCATTCATCCATCCATCTAAAAAGTACCCGTACGTTTTCTAAACATTAATGTATGTAGATTTATAAATTTCTCTAATTGATGTATTTTTCAAATGGCATGAGATTTTGAAATTATTTTAGCATGTCTTTTACAATTGTTAGACAGTGTAAACGATACTTTATTTTAATTTGTAATTCTTGTTTTTAGATTTAGCTAAAGATTCCAAAGCCAACAATAGTCACAATGGAGCATCTCGAGAGTCCGGATCTATCAGAGGCAACTGTAACGATCTTACAGATATATCTGAGATCCGATTGCGGCAGATGATACAAAAAATTATTGCTGAAACTATGAACTTACCACCGCTATCAAATGGCCATGCCGTATCGGAAATTGCACTTGATAGACGTAGCAAGATAAATGATAATAGGCCTTTAACAAACGATGGATTCTACCAGAGACATCGGACGGAGCATTATTTTGAACCGACAATCTATCAAGATCTTTTAGCAACGGCCGTATTAAACAAGGTAATAAAAGCTTAATTAAATAAAAGTGATTTAAAATGTTATAAAACTACTTCTATGTTAATTGGAGTAATTAAAAAATATACATATGATGATTTAAAACGTGTACACAGCTAAATCTGTGGTACTAAAACGTGAAAAAATCCAACTCCAAATTTTTCCGTTTTCAGAGTCCACTGTTAATGAAAATTAGGATTTTAATGTAGAAATATAGTGCAACGGATAATACATTATGAGGGATGCCAATCGGGACTAGTTTTCGGGATTTCTTGGGATTCGGGTTTTTAAAAATTAAAAGATAAATGATTTTTATAGATACTTTTTTAACGTTTTTTACAATTACTAATCTAAATTTTAATATTTTAATTAGGCTTAAGTTCATCAAATTTAATTTTCATTAAATTATTTTTATGAAGAAAGGAATTGTACAACATGAAAATTAATTAAAATTGTTATTGATAATTTTTCATTCTTGACTGCTGCTGGGGCTCGAATCCAGGCTTTTACGGACAGGTTACCCTTCGATTGCAACCACTCAATCTCTTCAGAGGGGTTTGCCGTTTAACACTCACGGCCATCACCTGCTGACGTCAATAGTCAAACATCAATCCTTAAACCAAATTGTATTTGTAAAAATTAAAAATTGTAATTTGTTCCTAAATAAATGATTGATTAAATTAAAAAAATACAATAAAGTATTCAGGTTTTCAAGACAAAGTCTTGATAGAAACAATACGAAAAAACAGAAGAGAAGGAGGCAACACGCAAATAAATTGAAAAATGATAATTACAGCAAATTTCGAACCACCAGTACAACTGGTTAAAGATTGACGTTCGACTGTTGGCTGGCAGGCACCGCAGTGGTGCAGAGGTTAACTCAAAGAATTCTGATGAAAGAATGTGGTAATTCTTGAACCTGTAAATTCAACCCAGGTTCGAGCCCCAGCTCAGCCAAGAAAATTATCAATAAATTTTAATAAAATTTCATCTTGTAAAAAATTCCTTCTTTCCGTAAAAATAATTTAATGAAAATAAATTTGATGAACGCAAGCCTAACTAAAAATATACAATGTGTTAATTGATTCAATTAAAAAATAATTATAATACAATCTATATTTTATTCAATTACCTCAGTTGATTCATACTAAATAAAAAAATAATCAATATTGTAATAAATAAGTTAATATTGTATATAGAGCAAACTAGTAATTGATTTATTTGTAAGATTTTATAAAAATGTTCATTAAATAAATTAAAATGAATTATTTTTATTTGAATTCGAAACTAATTATCAAAATCAATTTATTTTGTTAACCATAAAAATCTTGTTTTAACAAAAACACATCTTGTTTTAACCAAAACACATTTTTATACCCGTGGTGGTGGGTAAGAATTATGTATATGTAGTGCAAAAAATACACTTCTTATTTTCGTGAAATCGCTCCATAAATTACCGTAGGTCAGAGCAGAGAGAATGAAATTCAAATCAGAATCGATCGAATTGCAATTCATTTTTAGTTCAAATAACAAATTCATTGGAATTAGCAACAAATTGCAATTCATTTTTCAGATTCATTTGAATTCAATTGATTTTGAATTAATTCAAATTGATTTTGTATTGAAATGGAATTGTCAGGTGCCGCTACCTGGAATAGGAATTAAATTTTGATTATTTGCTAAAAGAAGCTTAAATCTTTATCAAATAGTGTGAAAATATTATTAAAAATATGTTCAACAATAATTTTTTGTTTAAATAATTTCATATTTGTATATTGTGGAAAATTTCTTTTATTTAAATTTTTTAATCGAATTTTAAAGATTTTAGCAAATTTAAATCTCAACAACATTTTTTGCTATCAAAGCCGTGTTCGTTTTCTCGAAATTCTTACTACTTTTACTACAATTGGAAAATTTGTTTACTTTTTGTATTGAAAACTTCCAACTGCAATAAAGCTAATAAACAGGGAAAGCATAAATCTGTGGTTTTCATGGGCAACCGCGTATGTCTTAAAATAAAATTTTTCAGGAGAGCCGAAAAAACCATTCTAGATCAAACTATGGGTTAGATATTGCACCTTTTGAACTTTGTAATTGAGTTAAAACATCGGAATGGGTCTATCTGTTTTTAAAATTTTTTTAAAAAATGTAAAGAGTGCTTAAAATTAAGCAATATAGCATCAACATTTCAAAATCGAAAAAATAGACATACGCGGTTGCCCATGAAAACCACAGAAATATGCAATTGCATGTTTTTCCTGGTGAGACCAATGAAGGCAGAAACTACATATATATTTATCCGTTTTAGAGCTTTGTATGAATTTTGGCACCGATTTGTTAGTGCATATTTTTGCATATTTTACTGTTTGCAGCATTTTTTGCATAATTTGGTTAAAAGAGCTTTGTGCAGCATTTTTTTAAGTTTATAGTATATTTATATTATTATATAGTATATTTTGATACATTTTAGCTTTTTTTGGTGCCTACAAGAGCGTTCGCAATAAATAAAATTTTTTGCGAAATTCTGTTTTAAATATCTATCTGTAACCCAACGTGTTGCTTCAATTTCTCCAACACATTTTAAAGTGATCTAACGATGTCCATCCGTCCGTTTGGCTGGTTATCTATCTATGTTAAACTTGTGCGCGAAGTACAAATTGCAATCTTGTAGATAATTTGAGCAAATTTGGTAAATACACACAGAAAACAAATTGGTTGGAAAACGGTTGCAGTAATAAAATATTGATCAGGAAATATAATTTATTATTGCAACTATTAAAAATGTGTAACTCTAACTGATTTTTAATACTAATGATTATTAAAGCGTAATTCTAACTGAAATATGAGTCCTTCAATTATTTTATTAGTTCTGATAACTAATTTTATTTAATACTAAAAATTAGTACGAATAGTGTCAATCACAACCAAATTTATTGAAGTGCAATACTGAATATTGGTTATTACAATTAATAATTTGCTTTTGTCAATAAATTTTATAATATAATTGTTTATTCATTTATTACAGCTAATTATTGATTGTTAGTATGGTTTCAATTCGTGTATAACAAATGAAAATATAATTATTTGGTATTCACAACCAAAAAAATGCTATGTGTCCCAATTGTTTATTGTGAGTACTAAACTAAATATAAGCTGAATTTTCTGTCAAAAGTAAAAAAAAAATTATTTAATAATATAAGTTGTAATATCATATTTAAAAAATAATTGGTCCGATCAACATCGTGCATATGGGCTAACTCTCCAGCACGCTCTATAGACTCCAATAGGTCACTAGTCCCGTTAAAGTCCTTATTCTACCTTCTGAGCTTATCCATCAAATCCATTTTGGACTCGGCGGCTATAGATGTTATCGAGGGTGAGTCATCTTATTACTCCTCTACCGGTGATTTTACTACTATATTCAGCACCGGGGTCACTAGGAATTTGGGCGAGGATAGGCCACCTATTGCTTGCTGCTTCATTTGGATTTCTTAAAGGCGCTGTGTTTCAAGCTCGTCATGTTCACCACTTATGAATTTAGCCCAATGCTTTCTCAGTTCCTCAACACTGCGCGCTTGGTCTAATTGGAACTCTTTTAGGTGCGATAAGAATTCTTTCCGTTTAAGGGAGTAGGTCCACGATGTTCTCAACATTCGGTGTATGGTCCCACTCAAACCCTTGTGGAGCCCAACCGAAAAGTCCGATCGAGATAAATGGCATATCGTTGGAAAGGCAACTGAATGCCTTTTCCGTCGATATTTTTTATCTGATAAGAATTGGCTGAGTTATGGCACCTCAAATTTCGAAATTTGCCTATTTTTTTACGTTTTTTTCAAAATTTTTCATTTTTATTTCGTTTTTTTTCTACGTTATACTAAATATCTGGAATGTTTTATTTTTTAACCAAAATGTTTATTTTGTTACCAACATTTTAAGCGTAATTTGAAAAAAATCGGATGAAAAATAAAGTTTTTATTAAGGATTTTGTGGAACGACAATATTTTCATCCCATATAAAATTCCGCCTTTTTTTAACCATCAGTTTTAACGTATTTAAAAAAAACGGAATTTTATATGAGATGAGATGGGCTCCACAAGGGTTTGAGTGGGACCATACACCGAAAAACACAAAAGTACCGTTATCTAAAAAACTTAACTAATGAAAAAAAAATTACAGCGTTTTTCGTGTTCAGGAGGTCAAAGTTAACTTATCTAGGCACGTGGCGTTCTTGGTAATTTTTGGCTGTAAACCAGTGTAATAAATAAACACACAAAAAATGGAGGATATTGGAATAATTTTTATTTTTTTATTTATAAATCGGGAAAATGGTTAATGCAACCGAAGGGAAAAAGATATTAGTTAAGTCA
Organism: Pollenia angustigena; assembly: GCA_930367215.1. Classification (NCBI taxonomy): domain Eukaryota; kingdom Metazoa; phylum Arthropoda; class Insecta; order Diptera; family Polleniidae; genus Pollenia; species Pollenia angustigena. The sequence continues at coordinate 232,581,703 of OV884060.1, forward strand.
ATCAAATCTTTTGTTATGAACACCAATTATGTGTTAATTTAGTTGCATCTATTATAAATTCGGGTATAAGCATATTTTTGTTTTCTAAAAACAATACTAACAACCAACAATATCGGTGGTTTTAACTGATAGTGTACTAAAATTTAAATGTTGATATCAAAAAAATTATGCTAAGAATCGAAATTTTCAGTAATTGTAAATTTCGTTGCTTAGCATAATATTTTTGATAGCAACATTTGAATTTTAGTACATTATCAGTTATAACAACAGATATTGTTAGTTGTAAGTATGATTATTAGAAGTTAAAAATATGCTTATACCCGAATATATGATAGATGCAACTGAATAAACACATAATTGGTGTTCATAACGAAAGATTTGAATGTCTTTATCAATATATTTTTTTAACCGGCTACATAAACCATTTCCCCGATTTATTAGATAGAAAATCAAAATAATTCCAATAAACTCCATTTTTTGTTAGTATATTTATTTATTAAGATTTTTATGTATTTTACAAATTATTTAATTTTATACAAAAACATACATGCAGCTTTCCACATCATCCAACGGATTTCCAAAGGTGTACAGCTTATCCCTTAATGAACCAACAAAAACAATCTTTGGCTTCAGTTTAATGCATTTCTTTCATCAATGTCGTCTTGTTCTAGTGTTTGAAGTAAAACAGAAGAAAAACATGTGGTTTTACAATACGAACAGTGATTGAAGCTGTAAATTAATATGAAAATCACTAAAAAACTGAGCGATTTTCATATAATGTACTCATAACATATAATGTACTCATATGCATATGTATTGTACATATGTATGTATGTATGTCTAAGATATTGCCCAGATAGCATCGGATGTTTGATAGACGATTGTCTAACTCCTCAAAGAATCTTCGTATGATTATCTGATGAGTAACAATAATAAAAATATCTAAATTTTTATTTATTAGATTTTTATACATTTACTGACACGCTTGTCTTTCAATCTTGGAATGAACCTTTTGCGGCTCTCCTTATGAGTCATATAACAATTACTGAGCTACCTAAATAAGAGCGTTTTAAAACATGAAAATTCACTTGTTAATAAAATTTCATTTAAACAAGCCGACGTAAAGATCTGCCAAATAAGATTTTCCAACAGGATTTCATATAAATTGTATTAAAAAAGCTTGCTGCTCTTGTTTAGGGGGCTCAGTTATATGTGTTAGCATTCCACAAGTTCTAAGGGAATTCCTCCAGAGTCTCATAAGATTTTTAATGTGCTTTCTGAAAGCCTCATTAGAAAATCTTTACAGAAAACTCAAACGAATTCGCCTACGATCAATACACTGTGCAACAAAAAAAAAAAAACAGCCTCAATACTTGCAACGCGAAATGAAACTAGAATATTGGTAGAGCAAATCTGCCAAAGGGTTATAAGGCAATTTATGTAAAACCGGTTTTCAAGAATTTCAAAAATTTCAATGCCAGTAATTTCGAAAATCCGTTTTACATACATTGCACGAACTTTTGGTATTAAATTGGTTTTGATGCAGAAAATATTAGTGGAACTTTTTAACCCTCTAAAGTGTCGTTTTAGTATACTTTTGATGGAAAGTTAAAAATAGGACAAAAATGACCCCTTAAATTGAGTGTTAGAGGCTTAATATATCCTAAGAAAAGAATCGCCATACGATTTTATTGAAGACATCTGAAATTATTTTTTAGCTCGGAAGTACATTTAGTATAATTTTTTTGACTTATACCAAACGCCTTTTCAAAAACTTAAGGGGCCCATATTTCGGGAACCCGAGCTTACTTTTCAAACCCCTTTAGCAGATATTCTCTACCAATATTCTAGTTTCATTTCGCGTTGCAGTGTTGAGGCTGGCGGCAATGTCCCGAATTTTTTGCACTGTAATATAAGCGTCTTTCGCTGTGTTGTAGAAGTATCTCGCACATAAATCAGCTTGTGTATCAGTTTCTCACGTGCGAGGAATCTTTTACGATTACAAATTGCGCTCGTCGACGATTAATGCCCTTCATGAGATTCCCAGTAGATTCTTTCGATTGAAAATGCTAGCTGGGTACATATACATATGTACTTATGTATGTTTTTATAAGAAATATAATACATACGTACATATGTACGTGCATATGTATGTACATAATTATAAAAATACGCAAATTACTTACCCCTATTTATTAAGTTTTTGCGAATTTTTAATTTTTGAACACAAACTTATTTATTTTAATATAAAATTAAAATTATTTTATTATATTTAATGTTTTGACAGAAAATTTAGTAAACAATTGGGACATATAGCTTTTTTTGGTTGTGAATACCAAATAATTATATTTTCATTTATTGTACTCGAATTGAAACTATACTAGCAATCGATAATAAGCTGCAATAAATGAATTAACATTTATATTACAACATTTATTGACGAAACCAAATTATTAATTGCAAAGACCAATATTCAGTATTGCCCTGTATTAAATTCGGTTGTGATTCTAACCATTTGTACTAATTTTTAAAACTAAATTAAATTAGTTATCATAACTAATAAAAGAATTGAAGGAATCATATTTCCGTTAGAATAACGTTTTAATAATCAAGAGAATTAAAAATCAGTTAGAACTATACATTTTTAATAGTTGCAATAATAAATTATATGTATATCTTGATCCATTTTTTATTACTGCAACCGTTTTCCAACCAATTTGTTTTCTGTGTGTATGTACATTTTAATTGTAATTGGACGAAGTCTATGTAAATGTGTAGAATCGGTCTATAATTTCACATATTCCCCATAAAAACTTCTTTCTAAATAAGACTCTTTGTGTCCGTTAACCATCTTATTATGTTGTTATTTAGATTGAATTCGCCCCAAAAATCTGTAAATACTATGGTGTTTGGGCTTTACCGATAATAATTTTAGGATTGTTTTTATTAAATGAAAATATTAATAAATTGTTGAATATTTTGTTTTAAAATTAGCAATTTCAATTTTTTTGGGGCATATTTTTAACAGTTTTCAGGGCATATTTTAAAGTTTTAACTGCGTAATGCGCATAAAACGCTTTTTTAAGAGCATATTTCTGGTTTCTCTGATAATAAATTTTAGTAATTCCCCCTAGATCTGCTCCTGAATTTGATTGATTGCAACTCATTTTTGATTTCATTCATTTGAATTGCAGTTCTTTGTTCTAATTCATTTGAATTCAAAATCAATTCAATTCAAATGAATCTGTAAAATGAATTTTAATTTACTTTAACAAATTCATTTGAATTGGAAAACGAATTGAAATTCAATTCTGTCAAATTCGTTTAAATTGATTCAAATTTCATTCAACTCTTTTTTGCTGTGAAAAGAATTCTTTCAACATTTAGCTAATTCGTAACGAATTAATATTTAAAAAAGAATGATCCATTTACAGCTCTGCCGTAGTTCCTATACCCTTTCTCGGAAACCACTTTAAAGTTTATTTAAATTTTTAATTTGGTGCACCAGTGGAATGTTTTGTGCATTTCAAAAGACTAATTTTTCTAAAATTTGTTTTTTTCTTTTATTATTTTAAGCACTTCTCACGTTAAAATGTCTTCATAATTGTTTGACACGATTAAAAAGAATAACAAAGTTTAACTTTTTCTTTCGTTTTCAGTGGCAGTATTAACAGAGTTAATCAAATAAATATTTAAGATCAATATTGTGTTTCCTATCCTCATGTCATGATGAATTTCTTTACATAAAAAAGGTAAAACAAAAACAAATTAGTTAACAGTTTCGGGATTGACTTAATCCCGGGAATGAAAAATTAAAATCCCTTTATTCGGGATTAGCTGAATCTGGGTAAAATCCCGGGATATTTCGGGATCGGGATTAGCATTCCTAATTATTACCCACTTGAGCACTGAAATGAAAATATGCCAAGTCCAATTTTGGAATATTTGGCAAAAAAAGAAAATTTTTTTAAATTACGGATTTACAGTAGGAACACAGTTATACATTGTTAAATTAAAACTTATAAACATTTAGTACACAAAGGCACACAATAGCTGGCGCAAACGGAAAAAGTATGTACGTCGTACGTCATATTAATGCCCCTATTGCGGTTCTCCACTGTAGTGTATGCATACTTATGCACATCACTGTATTATATGTAACATAAAACCCTAAATACAAAAATTGTTAAATTTAATTTAAATAAAAGAAATTTATGTCAGCAGAAATTGTCACAACAAAAATATTTGTAAGTGTTTTAAGAAAATTAAGTTCAATAAATTGTATTTTATTTTTAGCGAGAAATGCTGACTAATAGAATATTTTAGTATATAAGCTAGTATAATTATTCAATAAAGGCAGAATTAATTCAACTCTAATTTTGACTTGTCCTACTTCTCAAAAATTCGTGCATATTAATGCTCGGCAAAAAGCGGCAGAAGTGCTAAGATAATAGTTAAAAACTTTTTTTTATTACAACCTACACATTTTTACACACATTTCCATCGATTATCATTACACCACTCAACTCAGTTTGGTCGTGTTGAAGTCAACCCAACTAATGCACAACCAAACTGATTTTAGGTATTGTGATACCCAACTGTTTTTAGTTGAGTTTGCTATAAAGTTGCCAAATTAAAATATCGATTTGCCAACTTTAAATATTACGTTTGAAAAGTGTAAATTTTATAAAATTGTATAATTTTTTAAACTAAAAGGTTTTTAATTGTTGTGTTGAATAAAAAGAATTTATAATTGATATTAGTGTTGATTTATTTTATGATGATGAAAAAGAAAACTATTGTATAAATGCGCTACGTAAAAGAAAACAAATTCGTGATGATTCCAACCCTGAGAACTTATAATAAGTAACGAAACTTTCTTGTGCCTGATGAGTTCTTCTTCTGGTTAGGGGAAGCTGTTGGCAAATCGGCTTGGTTGTATTATTGGTTCAACTGACTCAGTAAAATTTTCACTTGCAATACAAGAGCTGCGAACACTATCCTCAATGCTATTTAATGGAACTTCTTTGATAGCCCTCCCCCTGTCGCTTGAGTATTTCTTTTATTTTTGACAGGTTTTTTTCTTTATACTTGCCTTGTAGTGTATCCAAGCCTGTGCCAATAAAATTATAATTAGATTAAGAAGATTAAAAGTGTTTAAAACAAGTTCTTGTCGTGGTCCCAAACTATTTAACTCCACAATAAACTCTTCTCATAACTCCATAAATGAATTTTTCATCATACCAAACTTTGGTGTTTTCCGCGAACAATTTCTAAGTTTCTCTAAATAAGCTGGACGAGCCGCTCAAATTGATCTCTCGTTTTTATTTTCAAACTAATAAAATTTAAAAAAAACCGAAAAAGTTATTACAAAACCAAATTTAAAAAAAAACAAACTTAACTGCCAATAACACAACTACTTTTTAGCAGTTTACAAAGTTGAAAACGGCAATACCACGAAACGAACAGATACACAACTGAATAGCCAACTGCCAGTTGAGTTGAGAATGGCAATGTGAATTTAACAAAGACAACCAAATTTTTACAAAAGTGGAGAACCGCAATAGGGGCATAAATTAAAAATAAAACTTGATCATAAAGAGGGTATTAGCTAAAAGTATTTTCATAGAAAAATAACGTACCTTTACGACGGAATTCTACGTTCTTGGTACGTACGACCCAATTATGTTCCTAGCATTTAATAAACCTCTAACGGTATAGAATAAATACATCTGAAAGCTACGACTTAATTATTTTCATTCGTTTCAGTAATACAGCTTTAAAGAATGTCTCTAATTTTTTTACTCTGGAATCTGTAAAGTGGGAGCTTAAACAATATTTTAAGTTCTCACATTATAACCAAATGAACCACTCATGATTTAGGGTATGACCCTAAGAAAAACTACTTGTTGATTCAGACAAATCGATTTTACAGCAATTTTTGTTGTTGCTACATACGAGTATGTATAACCTTTTGATGTATAATTATAATATTATAATGTACATATAGTTTTCAACGTGAATTAAAAAATGGGCCCAATGAAAATGTGCATGAAAAAAAACATGACAACAACTTGCATAAAGAATATACATATTTGGCGCCTACAGTCGTGTACTTAAATGTTGTTGAATGTTTTTGTTCTGTTAATTTGTTAATTTGTTATTATCATTCCAAAAGAAAAATGTTCGTAAATATATTCATTAGACACTTGAGGTGCTTCCTTCCGGACAAATGTTCCTAAAATGCAATGAATTTTCTAAAAACGCATTTCTTAGTTGCTTTTCAACTTTCAAACTGTGAAGAAGTGCAATTTGAATATTGAATAATATAAAAACAATATAAAATAATAATATAATATCTATAAAAAAGTGAAACTAATTAAATAAAAGACATATTTTGAATTGAATAGAAAGAAGCTTTTCCAGCCTAATCAAGAATTAGGATTTCGTATTAATGAAAACGGGCAGCGACAAACCCTGAAAGATTCGAAACCATGGAAACGAATGAAAACGTAATCAACTTAAATTAAAATTGTTTTAATTACGTTTTCAATTATAACTTTGTGGGAAAATAACGAAAGTTTTTGGGCACTTAACGATGATAAATGGAAAACATTATAAACTAATTAAATCACTTCTGAAATTTGTTTTATGGCTCTTAAATCAAGAAGTTCTGTTTTACTTTCTCTGTTTTTTTTTCTAGATTGTGGACAAGCAATTAAATAATAATCAAGCTGTTTCGGAAACCAATATCGTTGATCGTGATGGTGATAGTGATGATATAAATGATAATGTTAGACAACTGGGTTCCGATCCAAATTTTAATATTGAACGGTCATCAACGACGTCTGGAAGTTCTGTTGAACCTCGTAGTGACTTTAGCTATCCAGAAATGGAGCAAATACTTAACGTAAGACTGATTTTTTTTTATATTTAACTTAAATAAGCTTTAATTATTTCTTTTAGACTAATGACGACAAATCTTCTGAATTACTAAGAAATTCTGATCGCGATTCTGTAATGAGTGATTATTTGGCTTCTCATATGATTCCCTTACCTGATCTTAACGCGATGGCCACCGAATCGGACGAAGATGGTAAACTCAGTTCTATCAATAATAGACAGACAAAAATACCTACCTCATTCGCTTTATATCGTTTCTCTATAATTTTCAAAATCCTATGGTCATGTTTGGATATGTGTACATGTCTTTTGATATTTCCTAAAAATTCAGTGGGGTAATTCTGTAACTTTTTAACGACAAAAATTTGGCGTTAAGTAATAAATTTTAAGTATTTTTAAGTCAAAATTTACTACTTAACGACAAATTTTTGTCGTTTAAAAGTTACAGAATTACCCCACAGGTTGCAGAACAACTTAAAATTAGATTATACAAAGCACACATTTTGTATTTATTTTTAAATCTTCGAAGAACAATAATTTATTTGAACATAATAATGTTTTTAAAGTTTAAGATGTCATAAGGATTCTGCAAGGAGCTTTAAAGTGCTATATATATGTTTAGATAAAGATTTTTGTTGATTTTTATATATTTTTAAGTGGATGCCCGGCGTGTGCTACTACGGTCCCCACCCCTCGTACTCCTATTTTCGAACGTTGATACGTTACTTATGTGTCTATCTAAATAGGGATCTAAATTGCATTAAAATTATTTAGATTGTTTCAGACAGGCAGAAATTACCCCTACCTCATCTTGTGGTTCTATTTTTTTAAGAAAAGCATGTCTTAAATCTCATTAAAATCTGTTAGATAGTTTCGGAGAGGCAAAAATTGCCGCTTACTCCCCTCGTGGTGTTTTTTTAAGCAGTCAGTGAAATTAGAAATTTTCACTGCGTGCATTGGTTTGTAGTTCTCGAGTTATTAAATGACAACTTATATTTATATGTATGAAAATTTTAGCAAAAGTCTTTAAAATAGCTGTTTAATCAATGATTGTAGAGCTAAACACCTTTCCTACGAATCAAGGCGAATTCATACAGGTGACCGCATAATAAAGAAAGAGAGGTCTGCTGGCTATCCCTTTTTTATATAATTATACATATGTATTCTAAATGTCAAAGTCCACACACAAAAATTTACAGCCAGCATAACTCCCTCTGATGTGGTCACCTATATGAATTCGCCTTGCTACGAATCATTTTTTAAGAGTTGAATGCTTTCAATTTCTGCCAAAAGCAACTTATATGACTATTTTTACAGAAAATATCAGTATGCAAAAGTCCTCCTGATTTACGGTATTGCAAAATGTAACGCATTTACACTAGTATTTAACATTTTTAAATCTATTATATATTAATTAAAACCTCTATTTTTCTTAGATTACATTTCGGTAACTTCTAGTGCTATTGGGGATAGTACTTGGGAGAAAAATTGGTTGTTTAAAAAGAAGAAATCTACGATAAGTGGTTCTGTTACTGCTAACAGTATGGGGATGTTAGTGCCGGATCCAAAAGAAGATGTACGTGCTCAAATTGGCGACAAAACAGCTGATGAAGTTAGTGACTTATCTGAACTTAGTTCGGATACCGACGATTCGCTTAATAGTTTGCGTTCAAAATTAGATCCATTAAACGATCGTCTTGTTAGCAAACATTTAATAGGCGGACAAAATAGTAAAATGGTTTTAGATGAACTTATCGAACGTAGCAGTATAATGTCAAATACATTACCAGGTAATGAGGAACCCAGTTATACTGATGCATGTAATGAACATGTCATCGATGCCCCAATCAGAAATGAAGCCATAAATAATAACGTTAACCAGAAACCAAACACAATTGAAGAGAAAGGTGACGATCCAAAAGCGGTCGTTAGTTCAGTTGTAGTCGAAGATCCGAGCAGCATTACATTGTCGGGTAAGTAATAGATTTAGCAATAAATTATCATTTTTTTTAACTATAACGTCCTTAAAACTTAGCGCTTTCCATTAGCTGTTTATTTCTTCATTTAAAATTATGCTAGCAAAAAACTCCATATAACATTTAAAGGTAACATATTCAAGAGAACCGCTTCCAAATTAATCTATGCATGAAAAATGGGTTTATGCGATAAATGACAATTTCTACGACTTGTATCGTTTATATTTTTTAGCCAGCGATGAAAATTCTGAGTCTGATGGGTGTACAGGTTTTAGTGCTGTTGAATTCTTTGAATCTACTTCATGTACACCGTCAGTCGTTCAAATTTTAGCTGCGATGGCTTTAGGTCCCATGTTGGCTGTTCCATCTGTTGATCAGCCAATAGCTATGACTGTTTCAGACTTTAATGCATTTACTGAACTGAAGGAATTGGCATTAGCAGAAATAAAGTCACGCTCATTAGATCTGACACCACGAAGTTTAGATGTAATACCCGAGGAAACAGGAGACGCCTCAAATCAAACAGAAAATATTAATGCTAAAATTGATTCATCTTCCGAAGAAATAAGCAGTTTTAGGAAACCAGACGAATTCGGTTTGCCTCAACTTGGAGCTGACAAATGTAATCAACAACTGTTACAAGAAATATCCTCGATTTCTCCAATTTCTGAAGTTGAAACAGCAGATTCACATTCTTCAGGGATATCTTCTATAATTTCTGAACCTAAACAGCAAACTCCTCCAAAACTTAACTCAGATTCTCTTTTAAGCTCTACGGATGAATCAGCTGAGTTGAATGCACATACTAATGATGTTGAAAAAACACTAGTAAATAAAATGGAGACTATTTCGTCCTTAACCTTAAAAGTCGAAGAAGAACTCGAAAAATCACATTTCAATAGCACAAAATCTATTTCAAGTAAATTGCGTTTACGTGAAAATTCAGAAGCGAATGAAAACGAAGATATCATCAAGTTCGATGGTGTTGTAAGTTCTGGTACAGTTTTCAGTGACAATGATAATGAATCTAGTTCAAAAACTCAGTTACCGCATAACGATTGCTCGACTTTACCTAATGCCAAAACTAATGAAATAAATGCTGATTTGGAGGTACCCACAACAGGCAATAAAGTTGATGCAATGATTTCCAACGAGCAATCTCCTGTAATCATTCCAGAAGAAAATCTATTAGTTCCAAAAGTTGAATCAACAAAGTCAAGATCCAAAGTCCAAAACGACAATTTCGACAAAACTTCCGTAGTCATAGAAGATGGAAATGAGATGGGTCATAATAAAATAAGCTTAAAAGAGCATTTAGCTAAAAAACAACCACAAGATTTTTCAGATATTGCTAACAATGACACTGGCAATCATTCCAGTGAACTTCTCCAATCTTCTGAAACACAAAAAATTGACACATCATCTGAAATAACATTGCAAGATGACTTGAAACCTAATGAGAAACAGGAAAATTTAAAAGAAATAATTTCGAACGAAGAGTCATCTGAAATAAAACCTCCTGTTAGTTCAGACATTTTAAATAATGAAAATGTTAAATCTAAGGAGACAAAACCAGATAAATGTTCAATGCCTGTCGATTATACGACTTCTCAAAAACCTCAAACACATTTAGAAGATCAATTATGTCACATAGAAATAACAGCCACTCCAAATTACACAAGCACGTCTTTGTCCTCGTATTTAGACACTGATGGGAAATCGACAAATGAGGATAATTCATCTATAGAAAAGTTAAGAATACATCAAGAAGTTTTTCTTAAAGAGCAATCTTCAGAAACTCAACAAGAACAACTTGAAGTAGGTTTAAATATACAATCATCCAAAATAACACCAGAGGGCATTTCAGAAATCACAACCAACATAAATAATCCGCAGTCTAAAACTCATGATCCGTCATCAGAAATTAAACTCAAAAACATTTTAGACTCTACGTATAATGCAGCTCATAAGCAAATTAAAGATTATAAGAATAATTCAGATTTACCAGAAAATGACAAAACGATTTCTGAAGAACAGTCTTCTGAAACAAGATACCAAGAATTTTTGGACGATACGTCCAATGAAACTAATACGCAGGGTAAAATTAATGAGTATTCAAAAGTACTTGAAAATGAAAGCTCTTCCGAGAAATCTTCCGAAACAAAGCCGAAACAAAATGAAAATATTAAGCCTGAGGACTTTTCAGAGAGCATAAAGTGTATAGACATTTCTAAGGAAAAATCTTCAGAAAGAAAATTCGAACAAGGTGTAATAATTTCATCTGATATAAAAATTTCCTGTTCAAACAATCAAAATGTTAAACTCCATAGTTGTAAGGAAAAAAAAATATATGAACGCAATTTAAAAATCAGTGAAATTGATGCCAATGAACCATCTGAACAGCTTGAACAAAAAGTAATTTCTAAAGAACATCCATCTGAAATAATAGCATGCGGCGATTGTAACACCGTGGATAATTCTGAAATACAAAATGAACAAAAATTGATTCCAAACTCTACTAACACTGCAAATTATAAAGAATTTAGAAATGTAAGTGAATTTTCTGATCGAGAAATAGAAGAACAACTTGCTTTGGGAGCAAAGGACGAAGATGAAAAATCGAAAATTAATAAAACGAATTTCCAAGCACAAACCGAACAAAATAAATTATTTTCTAGTCCTCAATCGTGTGAAAAAAACCTTAAATGCTATTCGGAATCCACGGATGGTCTATCTAATGCACAGTCTAAAGAACTTGATGAGATACTTTCCAATGCAAAAGAGAATATTTCAAAAGAAAAATTAACAGTGGTTAATCAAACAATTTCTGAAGAACCAAATTCTCAAGCACAAAATGTAGAAACCGATTTGACATCTTATCAACAATCATCTGAAATGCAACTTCAAGAAATGCAAGAAGAACAAAAAAAAGCTTGCAGTCAAAAATGTTCAGAAATAAAGCTTCCAGAAGTTTCTAACTCCCCCAGCTTTATTAAAAATGAACAATCCGAAACTGAAAATAATACATTTGCTAAGCTTCCGCGAAATGAAACCATTTTCAAAGATTGTTCTGATCATAATGATATAATCCTTGACAAAAACCCACTTGAAATAAAACTTGAAAGGCCAAAAAATGAAATGAAAGAAACAAATACTTCAGACACGTACGCAAGACAATTCAAAGAATTGACTTCCTTTGAAGAATCAAATGAAATAAACTTGAAACGAAATATTCAAGACATTACAAATAGTAAAAACGATGACCAATTTAAAACTAAAGAAAACACATTAAATGAAACTGATAGAAAAGATGATGAGAACATTTCTCCAGGAATAGAACCAGATGAATGTGAACAAATTTTGAATGAAGAGACTTCTGAAATAAAACTTCAGGATGCTGCAGATTCTAACAACAATGCAGCCAATGAACTAGAAAAGTCTGAACAAATTTTCGAAACACAAACCGATCAATGTGATACAATGTTCAACAAACATTGTGAAACAATTTTAAACAAACAATTCTCTGAAATAAGGCCTCAAGAAGTTCCAGACTCTCTGATCAGTAACGCGGAAAAAAGCTGTGAAGCTGAAAACAGCACATTAGATGATCAAATGCCGAAGACAAGCGCAATAGCTCTTGAAACACAAAATGGAAAAAGTGAAACTGTTTTAAATGAACAGTTACATGATATAAACCTTAAAGATGTTGTAGAACTAAAAAACATTCAAGCCAATGAATTTGATGAAAAGGAACAAATTTCCAAAAAACAACCCGATCAAAATGATACAATTTCCAATGAAAAATTATCTGACCCACAAGAGGGTTCTTCAAACCGTGTTGCAGATATAAACTTACAATCTAAAAACTTAGATGATCAGTCGACGGAACCAAACGTCACAATTCCCGAAACACTAAACATAAATAGTAAAATTATTTTAAAGATAGAGTTATCTGCAATACAACTTAAGGATATTGCAGACTCAAGCAACATTTCAGCGAATGAATTAGATAAATCTGAGCAATTTTCCAAAACACAACACGATCAAATTGATACAGTTTCCAACGAAAAATTATCGAAAGTAAGACCTGAAGAAGTTCCACGCTCTTCGAACAGTGTTGCAAATATAATTCCTGAATCTACAAATAACACATTAGCTGCTCATTTGGTTGAACCAGATCAAATAGTTCCCGATACACAAAATATAACTAGCCAAGCTATTTTAAAGGAAAAGTTTTCTGAAATACAACTTCAGGATGTTCAAGACTCTGGCAATATTGTAGCCGAAAAAACAGGTAAATCGGGTCAATGTTCCGAAACACAACCCTATCAAAATGATACAGTCTCCAACGAACAATTATCTGAAGTAAATCTTAAAGATGTTTCAGGCTCTACAAACATTGCGGCAAATATAATTTCAGAATTTAAAAATAACACACTAGATAAACCAATAGAAATAATTCCCGAAGCACAAAATGGAAAGAGCGAAACTAATTTAGAGGAGGTGATATCTGAAATACAACTTCAGGAAGTTGCAGCCTCTAGCAACATTGCTGCCAATGAATTAGATAAATCGGGCAAATTTTCCAAAACACAAACCGATCAAAATGATACAGTTTCCACCGAACAATTATCTGAAGTAAAACCTGAAGAAGTTCCAGGCTCTTCGAACAGTGCTGCAAATATAATTCCTGAATCTAAAAATAACACACTAGATGAACATTTGGTTGTACCAGCGGATACAACTTCCGAAGCTAAAAGCGAAAATAGTGAAACTATTTTAAATGCAGAGTTATCTGAATTACAACTTCAGGATGTTGCAGACTCTAGCAACATTTCAACTGAATTAATAGCTAATACGCCCCAATGTTCCGAACCACAACCCGATCGAAATGATACAGTTTCCAACGAATTATCTGAAGACGTTCCAGGCTCTTTGAACAGTGCTGCAGATATAATCTCTGAATCTAAAAAGAACATATTAGATGATCATTTGGAGGAACCAGGCGAAACAATTCCCGAAGCACAAAACGGAAATAGCGAAACTATTTTAAAGGAGGTGATATCTGAACCACAATTTCAAGATGTTGCAGCCTCTAGCAATATTACAGACGAAGAAATAGCTAAATCGGTCCAATGTTCCAAAACTCAACCCGATAAAAATGATACAGTTTCCAACGAACAATTATCTGAAGTAAAGCCGAAAGAAGTTCAAAGGCCTTCGAACAGTAATGCAAATATAATTTCTGAATCTAAAAATAAAACATTAGATGATCATTTGGTGGAACCAGACCAAATAGTTCCCGATACACAAAATATAATTAGTGAAACTATTTTAAAGGAACAGTTTTCTGAAATACAACTTCAGGATGTTCAAGACTCTAGCAAAATTGTAGCCAATGAATTGAATAAGGATAAGCAAATTTCACAAACGCAATCCGATCGAAATGATACAGATTCCAACGAACAATTATCTGAAGTGATACCTGAAGACATTCCAACCTCTTTGAACAGTGTTGCAGATGTAACTTCTGAATCTAAAAACAACACATTAGATGATCATGTGGCGGAACCCGACGAAATAGTTCCCGATACAAAAAATATAACTGGTGAAACTATTTTAAAGGAAGAGCTATCTGAAATACAACTTAAGGATATTGCAGACTCTAGCAACATTGAAGCCAATGAATTAAATAAGGATAAGCAAATTTCACAAACGCAATCCGATCGAAATGATACAGATTCCAACGACCAATTATCTGAAGTGATACCTAAAGACATTCCAACCTCTTTAAACAGTGTTGCAGATGTAACTACTGAATCTAAAAACAACACATTAGATGATCATTTGGCGGAACCCGACGAAATAGTTCTCGATACAAAAAATATAACAAGTGAAACCATTTTAAAGGAAGAGCTATCTGAAATACAACTTAAGGATAAGGATAAGCAAATTTCACAAACGCAATCCGATCGAAATGATACAGATTCCAACGAACAATTATCTGAAGTGATACCTGAAGACATTCCAACCTCTTTGAACAGTGTTGCAGATGTAACTTCTGATCATTTAACGGAACCAAACGAAATAGTTCCCGATACAAAAAATATAACTAGGGAAACTATTTTAAAGGAAGAGCTACCTGAAATACAACTTAAGGATATGGCAGACTCTAGCAACATTGAAGCCAATGAACTGAATAATGATAAGCAAATTTCACAAACGCAATCCGATCGAAATGATACACATTCCAACGAACAATTATCTGAAGTGATACCTGAAGACATTCCAACCTCTTTGAACAGTGTTGCAGATGCAACTTCTGAGTCTAAAAACAATACATTAGATGATCATCTGGCGGAACCCGACGAAAAAGTTCCCGATACAAAAAATATAACTAGTGAAACTAATTTAAAGGAAGAGCTATCCGAAATACAACTTAAGGATATTGCAGACTCTAGCAACATTGAAGCCAATGAATTGCATAAGAATAAGCAAATTTCACACAAGCAATCCGATCGAAATGATACAGATTCCAACGAAGCATTATCGGAAGTGATACGCGAAGACATTCCAAACTCTTTGAACAGTTTTGCAGATGTAACTTCTGAATCTAAAAACAACACATTAGATGATCATTTGGCGGAACAATTATCTGAAGTAAAACCTGAAGAAGTTCCAGGCTCTTCGAACAGTGCTGCAAATATAATTCCTGAATCTAAAAATAACACACTAGATGAACATTTGGTTGTACCAGCGGATACAACTTCCGAAGCTAAAAGCGAAAATAGTGAAACTATTTTAAATAGAGAGTTATCTGAATTACAACTTCAGGATGTTGCAGACTCTAGCAACATTTCAACTGAATTAATAGCTAATACGCCCCAATGTTCCGAACCACAACCCGATCGAAATGATACAGTTTCCAACGAATTATCTGAAGACGTTCCAGGCTCTTTTAACAGTGCTGCAGATATAATCTCTGAATCTAAAAAGAACATATTAGATGATCATTTGGAGGAACCAGGCGAAACAATTCCCGAAGCACAAAACGGAAATAGCGAAACTATTTTAAAGGAGGTGATATCTGAACCACAATTTCAAGATGTTGCAGCCTCTAGCAATATTACAGACGAAGAAATAGCTAAATCGGTCCAATGTTCCAAAACTCAACCCGATAAAAATGATACAGTTTCCAACGAACAATTATCTGAAGTAAAGCCGAAAGAAGTTCAAAGGCCTTCGAACAGTGCTGCAAATATAATTTCTGAATCTAAAAATAAAACATTAGATGATCATTTGGTGGAACCAGACCAAATAGTTCCCGATACACAAAATATAATTAGTGAAACTATTTTAAAGGAACAGTTTTCTGAAATACATCTTCAGGATGTTCAAGACTCTAGCAAAATTGTAGCCAATGAATTGAATAAGGATAAGCAAATTTCACAAACGCAATCCGATCGAAATTACGAAATAGTTCCCCATACAAAAAATATAACTGGTGCAACTATTTTAAAGCAAGAGCTTTCTGGAATACAACTTAAGGATATTCCAGACTGTAGCAACAATGAAGCCTGTGAGTTGAATAAGGATAAGCAAATTTCACAAACGCAATCCGATCGAAATGATACAGTTTCCAACGAGCTATCTGAAGTGAAACCTGAACACGTTGCTGGCTCTTTGAACAGTTCTCCAGATTTAATTTCTGAATCTAAAACTAGCACATTAAATGCTCATTTGACGGAACCAGACGAAATAGTTCCCGATACACAAAATATAAGTAGTGAAACTATTTTAAAGGAAGAGCTACCTGAAAAACAACTTAAGGATATGGGAGACTCTAGCAAAATTGAAGCCAATGAATTGAATAAGGATAAGCAAATTTCACAATCGCTATCCCATCGAAATGATACAGATTCTATTGAACAATTATCTGAATTGATACCTGTAGCCATTCCAACCTCTCTGAACAGTATTGCAGATGAAACATCCGGCTCTAAAAACAACACATTAGATCATCATTTGGCGGAACCCGACAAAATAATTTCCGAAGCAAACAATGGAAATAGAGAAACTGTTTTAAAGGAAGAGGTATCTGAAATACAACTAAAGGATATTGCAGACTCTAGCAACATTGAAGCTAATGAGTTTAATAAGGATAAGCAAATTTCAAAAACGCAAGCCGGTCGAAATGATACAGTTTCCAACGAGTTATCTGAAGTGAAACGTGAACACGTTCCAGGCTCTTTGAACAGTTCTGCAGATATAATTTCTGAATCTAAAATTAACACTTTAGATGCTCATTTGACGGAACCAGACGAAATAGTTCCCAAAACCCAAAATAAAAGTAGTGAAACTATTTTAAAGGAAGAGCTATCTGAAATACAACTTAAGGATATGGGAGACTCTAGCAAAATTGAAGCCAATGAATTGAATAAGGATAAGCAAATTTCACAAACACAATCCGATCGAAATAATACAGATTCTATCGAACAATTATCTGAAGTAATACCTGAAGACATTCCAACCTCTTTGAACAGTATTGCAGATGAAAAATCCGAATCTAAAAACAGCACATTAGATCATCATTTGGCGGAACCCGACGAAAAAGTTCCCGATACAAAAAATATAGCTAGTGAAACTAATTTAAAGGAAGAGCTATCTGAAGTACAACTTAAGAATATTGCAGACTCTGGCAACATTGAAGCCAATGAATTGCATAAGAATAAGCAAATTTCACACAAGCAATCCGATCGAAATGATACAGATTCCAACGAAGCATTATCGGAAGTGATACGTGAAGACATTCCAACCTCTTTGAACAGTTTTGCAGATGTAACTTCTGAATCTAAAAACAACACATTAGATGATCATTTGGCGGAACTTGACGAAATAGTTCCCCATACAAAAAATATAACTGGTGCAACTA
Source organism: Pollenia angustigena (assembly GCA_930367215.1). NCBI lineage: Eukaryota > Metazoa > Arthropoda > Insecta > Diptera > Polleniidae > Pollenia > Pollenia angustigena. The sequence goes on from OV884060.1 coordinate 232,599,514, forward strand.
TTTTAAAGGAAGAGCTATCTGGAATACAACTTAAGGATATTCCAGACTCTAGCAACATTGAAGCCAATGAATTGCATAAGAATAAGCAAATTTCACAAACGCAATCCGATCGAAATGATACAGATTCCAACGAAGCATTATTGGAAGTGATACCTGAAGACGTTCCAGGCTCCTTGAACAGATCTGCAGATATAATTTCTGAATCTAAAATTAACACATTAGATGCTCATTTGGCGGAACCAGACGAAATAGTTCCCAAAACCCAAAATAAAAGTAGTGAAACTATTTTAAAGGAAGAGCTATCTGAAATACAACTTAAGGATATTCCAGACTCTAGCAACATTGAAGCTAATGAATTGAATAAGGATAAGCAAATTTCACAAACGCAATCCGTTCGAAATGATAAAGATTCCAACGAACAATTATCTGAAGTGATACCTGAAGATATTCCAACCACGTTGAACAGTGTTGCAGATGTAACTTCTGAATCTAAAAAGAACACATTAGATGATCATTTGGCGGAAACAGACGAAATAGTTTCCGATAAAAAAAAATTAACTAGTGAAACTATTTTAAAAGAAGAGCTATCTGAAATACAACTTAAGGATATTGGAGACTTAAGCAACATTGAAGCCAATGAATTGAATAAGAATAAGCTAATTTCACAAAAGCAGACTGACCGAAATAATACAGATTCCAACGAACAATTATCTGAAGTGATACCTGAAGACTTTCCAACCTCTTTGAACAGTGTTGCAGATTTAACTTCTGAATCTAAAAACAACACATTAGATGATCATTTGGCGGAACATGACGAAATAGTTCCCGATACAAAAAATATACCTAGTGAAACTATTTTAAAGGAAGAGATATGTGAAATACAACTTAGGGATATTCCAGACTCTAGCAACATTGAAGCCAATGAATTGAATAAGGTTAAGCAAATTTCACAAACGCAACCCGATCGAAATGATACAGATTCCAACGAACAATTATCTGAAGTGATACCTGAAGATATTCCAACCTCTTTGAACAGTGATGCAGATGCAACTTCTGAATCTAAAAACAACACATTAGATGTTCATTGGGCGGAACTTGACGAATTAGTTCCCGATACAAAAAATATAACTGGTGAAACTATTTTAAAGGAAGAGCTATGTGAAATACAACTTAGGGATACTCCAGACTCTAGCAACATTGAAGCCAATGAATTGAATAAGGATAAGCAAGTTTCACAAAAGCAATCCGATCGAAATGATACAGATTTCAACGAAGCATTATCGGAAGTGATACCTGAAGACGTTCCAGGCTCTTTGAACAGAACTGCAGATATAATTTCTGAATCTAAAATTAACACTTTAGATGCTCATTTGACGGAACCAGACGAAATAGCTCCCAAAACCCAAAATAAAAGTAGTGAAACTATTTTAAAGGAAGAGCTATCTGAAATACAACTTAAGGATATTGTAGACTCTAGCAACATTGAAGCTAATGAATTGAATGAGGATAAGCAAATTTCACAAACGCAATTCGTTCGAAATGATAAAGATTCCAACGAACAATTATCTGAAGTGATAGCTGAAGATATTCCAACCACTTTGAACAGTGTTGCAGATGTAACTTCTGAATCTAAAAAGAACAACATTGAAGCCAATGAATTGAATAAGGATAAGCAAATTTCACAAACGCAATCCGATCAAAATGATACAGTTTCCAACGCAGCCTTAACGGAAGTGATACGTGAAGACATTCCAACCTCTTTGAACATTGTTGCAGATGTAACTTCTGGATCTAAAAACAACAATTTAGATGATCATTTGTTGGAACCAGACGAAATAGTTCCCGGTACACAAAATATAAGTAGTGAAACTATTTTAAGGGATGAGCTATCTGAAATACAATTTAAGGATATTGGAGACTCTAGCAACGTTGAAGCCAATGAATTTAATAAGGATAAGCAAATTTCACAAACGCAATCCGATCGAAATGATACAGATTCCAACGAGCAATTATCTGAAGTGATACCTGAAGATATTCCAACCTCTTTGAACAGTGATGCAGATGCAACTTCTAAAACTAAAAACAACACATTAGATGATCATTTGGCGGAACTCGACGAAATGATTCTCGATACAAATAATATAATTAGTGAAACTATTTTAAAGGAAGAGTTTCCTGAAATACAACTTAAGGATATTGGAGACTCTAGCAACATTGAAGCCAATGAATTTAATAAGGATAAGCAAATTTCACAAACGCAATCCGATCGAAATGATACAGATTCCAACGAACAATTATCTGAAGTGATACCTGAAGATATTCCAACCTCTTTGAACAGTGATGCAGATGCAACTTCTGAATCTAAAAACAACACATTAGATGTTCATTGGGCGGAACTTGACGAATTAGTTCCCGATACAAAAAATATAACTGGTGAAACTATTTTAAAGGAAGAGGTATGTGAAATACAACTTAGGGATACTCCAGACTCTAGCAACATTGAAGCCAATGAATTGAATAAGGATAAGCAAGTTTCACAAACGCAATCCGATCGAAATGATACAGTTTCCAATGAGCTATCTGAAGTGAAACCTGAAGACGTTCCAGGCTATTTGAACAGTTCCGCAGATATAATTTCTAAATCTAAAACTAACACATTAAATGCTCTTTTGACGGAACCAGACGAAATTGTTCCCGGTACACAAAATATAAGTAGTGAAAGTATTTTAAAGGAAGAGATATCTGAAATACAACTTAAGGATATTGCAGACTCTAGCAACATTGAAGCCAATGAATTGAATAAGGATAAGCAAATTTCACAAACGCAATCCGATCAAAACTATACAGTTTCCAACGCAGCCTTAACGGAAGTGATACGTGAAGACATTCCAACCTCTTTGAACATTGTTGCAGATGTAACTTCTGGATCTAAAAACAACAATTTAGATGATCATTTGTTGGAACCAGACGAAATAGTTCACGGTACACAAAATATAACTACTGAAACTATTTTAAAGGAAGAGCTATCTGAAATACAACTTAAGGATATTGTAGACTCTAGCAACATTGAAGCGAATGAATTGAATAAGGATAAGCAAATTTCACAAACGCAGTACAATCGAAATGATACAGTTTCCAACGAGCTATCAGAAGTGAAACCTGAACACGTTGCTCGCTCTTTGAACAGTTCTTCAGATTTAATTTCTGAATCTAAAACTAGCACATTAAATGCTCATTTGACGGAACCAGACGAAATAGTTCCCGATACACAAAATATAAGTAGTGAAACTATTTTAAAGGAAGAGCTACCTGAAAAACAACTTAAGGATATGGGAGACTCTAGCAAAATTGAAGCCAATGAATTGAATAAGGATAAGCAATTTTCACAATCGCTATCCCATCGAAATGATACAGATTCTATTGAACAATTATCTGAAGTGATACCTGTAGCCATTCCAACCTCTTTGAACAGTATTGCAGATGAAACATCCGGCTCTAAAAACAACACATTAGATCATCATTTGGCGGAGCCCGACAAAATAATTTCCGAAGCAAACAATGGAAATAGAGAAACTGTTTTAAATGAAGAGGTATCTGAAATACAACTAAAGGATATTGCAGACTCTAGCAACATTGAAGCTTATGAGTTTAATAAGGATAAGCAAATTTCAAAAACGCAAGCCGGTCGAAATGATACAGTTTCCAACGAGTTATCTGAAGTGAAACCTGAACACGTTCCAGGCTCTTTCAACAGTTCTGCAGATATAATTTCTGAATCTAAAATTAACACTTTAGATGCTCATTTGACGGAACCAGACGAAATAGTTCCCAAAACCCAAAATAAAAGTAGTGAAACTATTTTAAAGGAAGAGCTATCTGAAATACAACTTAAGGATATTGTAGACTCTAGCAACATTGAAGCGAATGAATTGAATAAGGATAAGCAAATTTCACAAACGCAGTACGATCGAAATAATACAGTTTCCAACGCAGCCTTCACGGAAGTGATACGTGAAGAATTTCCAACCTCTTTGAACATTGTTGCAGATGTAACTTCTGGATCTAAAAACAACAATTTAGATGATCATTTGTTGGAACCAGACGAAATAGTTCCCGGTACACCAAATATAAGTAGTGAAACTATTTTAAGGGAAGAGCTATCTGAAATACAACTTAAGGATATTTCAGACTCTAGCAACATTGAAGCCAATGAATTGAATAAGGATAAGCAAATTTCACAAACGCAATCCGATCGAAATGATACAGTTTCCAATGAGCTATCTGAAGTGAAACCTGAAGACGTTCCAGGCTATTTCAACAGTTCCGCAGATATAATTTCTAAATCTAAAACTAACACATTAGATGCTCTTTCGACGGAACCAGACGAAATAGTTCCCGCTACACAAAATATAAGTAGTGAAACTATTTTAAAGGAAGAGCTATCTGAAATACAAATTAAGGATATGGGAGACTCTAGCAAAATTAAAGCCAATGAATTGAATAAGGATAAGAAAATTTCACAAACGCAATCCCATCGAAATGATACAGTTTCCAACGAACAATTATCTGAAGTGATACCTGAAGACATTCCAACCTCTTTGAACTGTGTTGCAGATGTTACTTCTGAATCTAAAAACAACACACGAGATGATTATTTGGCGGAACTTGACGAAATAGTTCCCCATACAAAAAATATAACTGGTGAAACTATTTTAAAGGAAGAGCTATCTGAAATACAACTTAAGGATATTGCAGACTCTAGCAACATTGAAGCCAATGAATTGAATAAGGATAAGCAAATTTCACAAACGCAATCCGATCGAAATGATACAGTTTCCACCGAATTATCTGAAGTGAAACCTGAAGACGTTCCAGGCTATTTGAACAGTTCTGCAGATATAATTTCTGAACCTAAAAACAACACATTAGATACCCGTTTGACGAAACCAGATGAAGTAGTTTCCAAAACACAAAAGGGAAAAAGTGAAACTATTTTAAAGGAAGAGCTCTCTGAAATACAACTTAACATTGAAGCCAAAGAATTGAATAAGGATAAGCAAATTTTACAAACGCAATCCGAACGAGGTGTAACAGATCCCAACGAACCATTATCTGAAGAGATACCTAAAGAATTTCCAACCTCTTTGAACAGTGTTGCAGATGTAACTTTTGAATCTAAAAAGAACACATTAGATGATCAGTTGGTGGAACCAGACGAAATAGTTCCCGTTACAAAAAATATAACTAGTGAAACTATTTTAAAGGAAGAGCTATCTGAAATACAACTTAAGGATATTGGAGATGCTAGCAGCATTGAAGCCAATGACTTGAATAAGGATAAGCAAATTTTACAAACGCAATCCGAACGAGGTGTAACAGATTCCAACGAACAATTATCTGAAGTGATACCTGAAGACATTCCAACCTCTTTGAACAGTGTTGCAGATGTCAATTCTGAATCTAAAAACAACACATTAGATGATCATTTGGCGGAACCTGGCGAAATAGTTCCCGATACACAAAATATAACTGAAACTATTTTAAAGGAAGAGCTATCTGAAATTCAACTAAAAGAAATTGGAGTCTCTAGCAACATTGAAGCCAATGAATTGAATAAGGATAAGCTAATTTCACAATCGCAATCCGATCGAAATGATAAAGATTCCAACGAAGCCTTATCTGAAGTGAAACCTGAAGACATTCCAACCTCTTTGAACAGTTCTGCAGATATAATTTCTGAATCTAAAATTAACACATTAGATACTCATTTGCCGGAGCCAGACGAAATAGTTCCCGATACACAAAATATAAGTAGTGAAACTATTTTAAAGGAAGAGCTATCTGAAATACAACTTAAGGATATTGGAGACTCTAGCAAAATTGAAGCCAATGAGTTGAATAAGGATAAGAAAATTTCACAAACGCAATCCCATCGAAATTATACAGTTTCCAACGAACAATTATCTGAAGTGATACCTGAAGACATTCCAACCTCTTTGAACTGTGTTGCAGATGTTACTTCTGAATCTAAAAACCACACACTAGATGATCATTTGGCGGAACTTGAGGAGATAGTTCCCCATACAAAAAATATAACTGGTGAAACTATTTTAAAGGAAGAGCTGTCTGAAATACAACTTAAGGATATTGCGGGCTCTAGCAACATTGAAGCCAACGAATTGAATAAGGATAAGCAAATTTCACAAACGCAATCCGATCGAAGTTATACAGATTCCAACGAACAATTATCTGAAGTGATACCTGAAGACATTCCAACCTCTTTGAACAGTATTGCAGATAAAAATTCTGAATCTAAAAACAACACATTAGATGATCATTTGGCGGAACTTGACGAAATAGTTCCCGATACACAAAATATAAGTAGTGAAACTATTTTAAAGGAAGAGCTATCTGAAATACCACTTAAGGATATGGCAGACTCTAGCAACATTGAAGCCAATGAATTGAATAAGGATAAACAAATTTCACAAACGCAATCCGTTCGAATTGATAAAGATTCCAACGAACAATTATCTGAAGTGATACCTGAAGACATTCCAACCTCTTTGAACAGTATTGCAGATGTCGATTCTGAATCTAAAAACAACACATTAGATGATCATTTGGCGGAACCTGGCGAAATAGTTCCCGATACACAAAATATAACTGAAACTATTTTAAAGGAAAAGCTATCTGAAATTCAACTAAAAGAAATTGGAGTCTCTAGCAACATTGAAGCCAATGAGTTGAATAAGGATAAGCAAATTTCACAATCGCAATCCGATCGAAATGATAAAGATTCCAACGTAGCCTTATATGAAGTGAAACCTGAAGACATTCCAACCTCTTTGAACAGTTCTGCAGATATAATTTCTGAATCTAAAAGTAACACATTAGATACTCATTTGCAGGAACCAGACGAAATAGTTCCCGATACACAAAATATAAGTAGTGAAACTATTTTAAAGGAAGAGCTATCTGAAATACCACTTAAGGATATGGCAGACTCTAGCAACATTGAAGCCAATGAATTGAATAAGGATAAACAAATTTCACAAACGCAATCCGTTCGAATTGATAAAGATTCCAACGAACAATTATCTGAAGTGATACCTGAAGACATTCCAACCTCTTTGAACAGTTCTGCAGATATAATTTCTGAATCTAAAATTAACTCATTAGATACTCATTTGCCGGAACCAGACGAAATTGTTCCCGATACACAAAATATAAGTAGTGAAACTATTTTAAAGGAAGAGCTATCTGAAATGCCACTTAAGGGTATTGGAAACTCTAGCAACATTGAGGCCAATGAATTGAATAAGAATAAGCAAATTTTACAAACGCAATCCGATCGAAATGATACAGATTCCAACGAACAATTATCTGAAGTGATACCTGAAGACATTCCAACCTCTTTGAACAGTGTTGCAGATAAAAATTCTGAATCTAAAAACAACACATTAGATGATCATTTGGTGGAACCAGACGAAATAATTCCCCAAGCAAAATGTGGAGATAGAGAAAATGTTTTAACGGAAGAGCTATCTGAAATACTACTTAAGGATATTGGAAGCTCTTGCAACATTTCAGCGAATGAATTAGATAAAACTGAGCAATTTTGCAAAACACAACCCGATAAAAATGATACAGTTTCCAACGAACATTTATCTGAAGTGAAACCTGAAGACGTTCCTGGTTCTTTGAACAATGCTGCAGATATAATTTTTGAATCTAAAAACAACACAGAAGTTGAACATTTGGCGGAATCCGACGACATAGTTCCTGCAACACAAACCGGAAATTTTGAAACTACTTTAAAGGATGATGAAATAAAACTTCAGGATGTTCCATACTCTAGCAATATTGCAGCCACTGAATTGGATAAATCTGAGAAATTTTTCGAAACTCAACCCGATCAAACTGATACAGTTTTCAACGAAAAGTTATCTGAAATAAAACCTCAACACGTTTCAAACTCTTCGGGTAGTGTTGCAGATAAAAATTCTAAATCTAAAAGAAACACATTAGACGATCTGTTGGCGAAAACAGACGAAATATGTACCGAAACACAGATCGTTAAAAGAGTTGTAGAGGTTAAAAACATTGCAGCCAATGAGCTTAATAAGCGCGAGCAATTTTCCAAAGCACAACCTGACGAAAATTATACGATTTCCAGAGAACCGTTATCTAAAGTACTACCTCTGGATCAACAGGAATCATTTTCCAACAAATATTCATCTGAAATTAATCCTCAAGACATGCCAGATTCTCCAAGCATCATAGCTTATCAGAAATCGAAACCTAAAGGAAATCCATTAGGCGAACTTTCACAAAAATCAAAAGAAATATTTTTAAATGAAAAGTCTGTAGAAGAGCAAAATAAACAAAGTAGAATTTTGTCCAATGAACAGTGTGAAGTGAATATTAACAGTGTTGCAGATCATGGAAATAATGAAACCGGTGAGCAATTTAAGTCCGAGAAGTCATACAACTCACAACCCAATCAATCTATCGAACCATCGAAAGAACTTAATAAAATTATTTGCAAAGACCAACCTTCAGAAATTATAGTAAAATGTTCTTACGACTCCACTACAGGCGAGGCTTTAATAGCTCCTTTACGATCAAGCATTAAGCATTCTGGGTCTAGCACAAATGTTGAACTTATTAAAAATATTTCGAAAGATAAACAGTCGGAATCGCAGCATTCATCTTTAGATCTGACAAATAGTTACAGTGTGTATTCAGGCCGGGAATCAATATTATCCGATAAAACGCAAATTAAATCACAAATGCAAGAAGTTACGTCTGAAGCTTCATCTGAGAACAAGACTGATCAAAGACCGTCCGATAATCGTAGTGAAATATTTTCAAAAAGACAATATTCTGAGATGGAAACCAATAAAGAAATTTCACCCACTCTGGAAGTAAAATATGTGAAATCAGGTTTAAAAAATTACAATAATAACGTAAACGATATGTCAAAAGTATCCAATGAAATATCGGAAAATAAATTTGATCAAGCAACGGATTTTGAAAAATCTATACTTAAAGTAGATGAACATGACAATTTAATAGAAAAAACTACTTTGGATATTGTGGAGGATCAAGTTTCACCAGACGATACTCCAACGGTAACTAGACAAAGTACTGTGTTGGAAATTCAAGATACGACAAATCATGCGAAAGACAACTACAATAAAACTACAGATTCATTAGTACCTGACCCTAACCCACCACCAGGTAAAATACATTTTTCAAAGAAACTACAACGTCAATGTAGAGTGATAGACACAACACCGAGTTTTGAAGATGTAAGCCCACAATCAATGCCACAGTCTAAGGCACCAAGCACTACAAACAGCTTAGCCGACTTATGCCAAAAATTCATTCATGACAAACACCTTTTGACTGCGCTTGAGAACCGACGACGTCGAACCCTTCTCATGCATAGATTTTTAAGTACCCTTGATTTACCACATTCTACAGACGATAGTATGGAAAAAGGTAATAACAATGTCCATACTGAGGAACTGCTTACAGATCCAAATCCAGTAGTTTGTGAGAGTTTAACTGATTCTGATGATCACGACAGTGATCATGACGACTGCAGTGAATTGTTTATCTTACAAATAAACGATCTCAATAAGATTTCTTATAATTTTATTAATACTGTTCTTTTCTCAGATCAATTAAGTAATGATTCCAATCCCTACGTTTGTACACGAACTAACACTTTTGAAGAATTCCTTGAGAATGGCATTGAGGAAAAAGATATTTTAGCTATTAATCCTAACAACAATTCTACTACTAACACTACTTTAACTTCAACTTATCCTATTGCATCCACAGAAATTTACTCTAAGATTAATACTAACGCTACTAAATCCAATAGTCATAAGCAACCTGTCACTAACATGAGTGGTTACATCGCAACAACTTCATCTAACCAGAGGCCACTTACTAACGATCTACTAACAAGCGCAGTTCAAAAAAGAGATACTTCTTTAGAAAGTGCTCGACGGTATCGTAAGCAACACCTTAACAACAATCAAGTTAAAGTCGAAAGGTATACAGATGGAAATTATAGTCACGGTGTTAATATAAATATTGATGTCGGCGTTGGCGATATTAATGATGGTGTCAATAAAGACGAAGACGATGATGATGTGGCAATATTTCGACATTTTGTACCAGGTACTCATTTTCAAAACCATATGGACATTTTCATAAACTCGGTGTGGTGTAATGAGTAATTTTGGAATTTGCATTTTCTAAATATGTCAAATAATCGGCTGTAATTTGTAATAATTTTTCATTTCATTTTAATTTGTGTTTATTTACGTATTTATTTTTTTTTTTTTCTTATTTATTCAAGCTCTAATTTGTTTATATTGAATAAAGCTAGCTAAATACTTAATATTGAATAGTGTCAGGAACAAAAAGTCTTAGCTTATTTACTTTTTATTTATTTATCTATAAGTAATATTTCGTTTTATACTTAAGTGTTTTGTCTTTTTTTATTAATGATTTTGCAAACAAATAATTTTCTGTTAACTAAAAAGTGTTTGTTATTTTATCGGTTTCCATGTTTTAGGTTCTATAGCAGAACGTGAATACAAAAAATGGAATAATGCTGTCGAAATGCCAAACAACCCATATGCTCCCGAAGCTCTGAAAAGACGTATCAGCGGCAGCCAGGAACGTTTTATCGACTTACCAAATATAAGCCCAACAAAGGACCTGAATCCCTTAGACTTATTAAACGAACAAAAGCTGGATGCAGATGAAAACATAAAGCGTGAAAGTGATTATAAAAGGTATATACTTTTTCTAAGAGTCCTAAGGGGAAACAAAACATAACTAAATAAATGCGAATAGTGTAGCACAAAATATATTTTGCCTACGCAAAATATTTTGTAAATTAATATTTACGTAATTAATTGTGTTCAAAAACAGCCTAAATTTTTGTTCAATATTTAAGAAATATTATTTCGTGTTTAAGAAAGATAAGTCCAATTCTTATTACTTCAATATATATATATATATATATATATATATATATATATATATATATATATATCACAGCAAACGTCAAATTCAATCGCAAAGAGTATTATCTTACGTGAGGACTCTCAAATAGTGTTAGTATTAATATTATAACAAATGTTTTCAGAAATCTTATAACAACTATCTGATGAGATTAGCTGTCAAAAATACACATACATACATATAAAATAATAATAACACGCTGTCATTAAAATGTTTAATATTTTACTGAAAACAGTGAAAATCTTGTGATAATTGTGTAAAAAAAAAACAATATTTCAAAGTAGGAACACAATTGCACCGTATAAACGTAGTAGCGAACGACGTAGATACGTTGTCAAATTAAAACGTATAACATTTTATACGAAGGCACACAATAGTTGGCGTAGACGTAAAAGCGTATATACGTCGCACACTGGGGCCAAAATCCCTTTTTTCGCGGATTAATTCATATCCTTAGGTATAATAGTGGGACACACTAAATTTGATGTGGGTAACTCTTTGATCCAACTTCATTTTCCATCAAAATTTTGGGGGTATAAGAAGGGGGATACGGTTACCCGCCATACCAAAAATTTGTTTTTTCTTAGATCTGAACATAGATGGGGTTAGTGCACCGTGCATGAGTGATAGTGATGTTAAAAAATGTTGCACTCAAAAAAAATTAGTTTGAATTAAAAAAAGCAATCATCAGTTTTTTGTTCTTCACTCATTTGAGTGCAACTTAAAATTTTGCATTCAATTTCAAGTTTAAATTGACTTGAGTTTATTTTTGTGCACTAATTTAAAACTTAAGACTAAACTTCATAAAAAAAACAAAAAAATGAACAGTAATTTAAAAACAATAGAGGACAATAAAAAAAAAATATTAAAAATTGTTTGCTTTAAGCAAAACAAGCATTTCAAAATTATTATCACTTAATTTATTTCTTCGAGGAGCGTCTACGATAAGCGCTTTACTGGAGCAGAGGACGGCAAAGGCGTATTATATTTTAAAAACATTTGCTTAACTTTTTTCAAGTCCTTGTCCATATTATGAAACGAAGTTTTCACTCAAAATAATAATGAAAGTAACTATACTTAGTAGTAAAAATTTGTATATTTCGAATTTGTCTTCAATTTCATTGCCACTAATTTTTGAAATATTAGTGAGAGTATGTTTATATGCAGCTTTTTTTGATTGCAAGTTTAAATTTTGCACTATTTGAATTGAGTGCATACTTTTGCACTCAATCTGCGTTTAGTGATAGTGAAAAAATTTGCAATATCACTAACTTTTTTTAGTGGTAGTTAAAAAAAGCAATCATCACTAAAGCTGATAAAAAAGAGTGCAAACTAATATTTTTCAGTTTTATTTAGTGATAGTGCACTGCTGATTTAAAGCAATATTTAGTGCACTACCCCCAACTATGTATCTGAAGAACTACAATAGTGAAGCATACTAAATTTGATGTGCGTTACTTTTAGAACAATTTTAATTTTCCAACAAAACCTTGGGGGTATAAGAGGGGAGATATTTAAAGAATTTCTATAGTGAAGCATTCTAAATTTGACGTGCGCAACTCTTAGAACAAACTTCATTCAAAACTTCAAAAAAAATTGTTAATAAAATAATAAACATTATTTACTAAAACTTATGTCCCTTTAAAATTTTTTTGTTTTTTTTTAACTATCATGAGTCAATCATAGCAACTCATGATTCTATAGAATCACTAAAAAAAACTTCTTTTCGACCAAGAGTTGCAGTCTCAGCACACGGAAATGCAATTGATGATTGCAGCCAATTCCTTTTTGATTCACTGAAAAATCGGTCTTCGTTTCTGTAAGCTTTATTCTTTTTAGTTTTTAGCTACGTTCACAATCAAAAAAAAAAACAATTTCGTTTTTTCTTCTATCATGTTTCTTCCCAAAGTATTTCATATATTTTCCTTTCATGTTTAGAACAAAAATGTAATTAAAATTTTTTTAAAAATGTAACTAAAGTTGAGTCATCTAGAACTTCAGCAACAATTTGTATGAAATTGTTTCTGACGTTTAAAATAATTTTACTTAGTTTTGAATGAACATTTTATCATAATGTTGTAAAAAATAAAAATTAACGCATAAAATTGTTGTGGCTAAAATTTGCAAACGGTTTCTTAATGCAAAATGTGTGTGTTTACAAAAGAAATTGTTGTTCCTTTAGTTACATTTTTGTTATAAAAATGAAAGGAAAATATATGAAATACTTTGGGAAGAAAAAAGATAGAAGAAAAACGTAATTGTTTTTTTGATTGTGAACGTAGCTTTAAACTCAAAAACGAAACGAAACGAAAAGGTATTGTTGAAAACTTGAGAATTGTCCTCGGAATAACCAGTGCATTTCTGTAGTTCTTCTTTTAAATATTTAATTTTTTCATCTATTGTTTTACAATTGCAATTTTTCAAATTATCATCCAACATTTGGCGGAAGAAAAAACAACGCTTGGTCTTGTTGCTGCAAAATGTAAATATATTCCATTGAAATATACAAAACAACATTTAAAATATATAAGCTATAATGTATAAATTAACACACGGCCACGCGTAACTCATGTGTGACTCACGCGTAAGAAATCACAACATTTCAACTTCTCTAATAAAACCACATAAAACAATGACAACAAAAACTGCAATAAACATAACAGCAGAAGTCGTAAAGAGATTTTTGTTGGTAAACTCAACGCATGTTGCTACTAATTCGTACAAACCTTCTAAAGCGCACCGATGCGCACCCTAATTTTTTTCTAAAACCACGCTGATTTGTTCAAACTTTAAAATAAACTTAAAATATCTGCTTAATTAAGCTTAATTAATAACTTTATGTCCACTTAAATTGAGAAAATTTATTTTTTTTTGCATTTCCCATATAAACTTAAAAAATAAAACCACTTGCACAAATTACTTTTTTACAAATTTAAGTTACACATTTGAATAAATACCTGAGCTTGATGTTTGCACGGTTACATTAATTACTTTTTAAATTCACTTTCGGTAAATCGGATTTATTTACGAAAATTTTTTTAACTTTTTGTTACAATGTTTTATTTCAACGCGTCACTACAAAAGCACCGTTACATATTTGACATTTATTTTTTTGCCGACTAATGGAGAATTATTTGCACTTTAACTGAGTACTTTCAGTTTTCACGGTACTTGAACTTTTATTTTTGAATTAATCCGTGAACGTACTTCGACATAGATCCTAATTCTATTTCATACGCCGATTACGACCGTATTTTCATTGAAAAAAATTTAAAAAGTTAAAATGAAATTATTTTTGTGTTATCAAATTGAATATTTGATAACAAAATAAAAGGATAAGAAAACCATAATTTAAATAAATTTAGAATTTTCGAATATTATTATCAAAAGGAAACAAAATATGTGCGTTTAAGATGGCATTGTGGGTAATTGAAGCGTGTTTCTTAAAATTTACCGCGTTACGTCCTGCGTTCATACGACGTACGACTCAATTGTGTTCCTAGGAGCACAAGTTTACTGTACGAGAATCAGTCAATTCTGAAATCTTTTAAGATACATGTTCCCATTGTTTAAGATTAAGATTACCATAAAGAAAAGTGTTCTCTCATTATGCCGACGTTCTCTTTCATATTATCTCAAGTGAGGACTCAGTGTTAAGAATGGAAAAGAACTTTTCTTTAGAATAGAAGCAACTTTAAAAAAGTTATTTTCGTTTTTACTCCGAGAGTAGACTTAACCAATGGTCATTTATAATTAATGCTTGTAACCAGGGCTACCGCTCGTTTAACCCTCAATTTTACCCCCTTTTTGGAGGTATTTTTTTAGTTTTTTAGTTTTGTGGCTTCCTTTTTCTAAAGAAATCGTCAACATAAAGAACAGCGATTTAGTCTTTCATCGTTGTCGTTATATAAAAAGCAATCAACAAATAATTACTATTATTATGGCAACATCCTTGTTTTTGATCCGTTACAAAAAAAAAGCTATGGCATTTTGCTCACGTGTTTTTCTCAGTAACTCTTAAACTAGTCGTAGCTCTACTTGTTACACTGACGTTATTATACTAACTGTTAGACCTTAACGGGTTTCTGGTTTGAACGCCGATAAGTATTCTAAGCCTTAACTACTTACATATCAACATATGTGTGCTAGAAAAGCACTAACAGAGGCAGGCTTTAACGTTATAGCACTAAAACTATGGACGAATTTGTTAAAAAACAAACAAGCTACAGATAAAATCTAACTCCTAATTGAAAAACACTAACACAATTTTACTCACGCACACAACAACTACTCTTAACTCTCGTTGGATAACCACTTTTAAGCTTTTTTTATATAACGAAGCTCAATTGTGTTGGTTCTACATTACACTTGTGTAAAACTCAGTTCGTGGTAGACAATAACTTATGGACTCTTTCTTCTATGAGTTTATTTTATTCCGCGAGCGAAAATCACTTGGTTTAAATTTCAATGGCATGCTAGCTAGCCACTAAATGAATATTAACTAGCTACAATTTTTCGGGTTGAAAAAGAATGTATACTTAACCGTCGAATACTACTTTAAAAAATTCGTAATTAATGGAGGATTTTATTCAAATAAGTTGTATAGTTTTGGAAAGGCATAATTTGCCCCTATCCTCGTTATGGTCATATTTTTAGAAGAAGAAGTAATTCAAATAAATTTGTAGCTTAAGTATCCATCTAAATAAGGATATTACAGCGCTTAAAATTTCATAAAAAAATATGTTAAATAGTATCAGAGAAGCACAAATTACTCCATCCTCCCCCCCCCCCTGATTGTCCTATTTTTGAAAAAAGTATTACTTATGTGTCCATCTAAATAAATATCTATTTAATTATGTATGTCTAAAGTTTTATTAAAATTAAATTTTAAATAGGACCACGATAGGACGAAGGAGGCAGTTTCATTTAAAACATAGATAGACGGGTACATAAGCTTTCCGCTTTTCTAAAAATTGGTAGGAGATACAGAAAGTTTTTAAATATAGGAAAAACAATCAGTTTCTACAGTATTTTATTAATAAATTTATGTTCTTTCGAAGCTTTGATAATTAATATGTTTTTAATTTTACTTTTAAGGTATAGCAGAGACTACTACATCAATAGTAGTTTAACCACACCGCAATTGTCACCAGCGAGAGATGTTTCTACACTCGAAAATAAGGATAACCGAGAGGTAAACAACAACTTCAACAAATATATAAATAATTCTTATCAGAAAAAATCACGTAATAATGCCAACACAAAACATTTATCTAACGATTGTCATTGGACTTTATCAACACCAGTGCGACGTACCAGCTCCCTTAAATATTTAAACAAAAGCATTATATCTCCACTTCCTTCACATCAACATGCCTCCACTTATCACCAGCATAATAGAACATCATCCTTTTTTCAAACCAGACCCTCGACATCCACCTCCAATTACAACCATTTTAACAAACTGAATAACGATGACACTGAAGACGATGAAGATAATTTAGATATAAATTCCCAGCGCTCGTGGAAAAATAATTTAGCCCATAGTTCCAAACGTAGAACTGTTAGTATGTTAAGTTTATTTAGTGCTGATAGCAGTAGGTCCGGTAATATGTCACGCAATAATCATACAGATGCTAATGTATTGGCCCAATTCGAAAAACAGTTGCTACATAAAGACTTGAAGCGCAACAGCTTTCGAGCTATATCATCAACAACCAAAGATTTTGTATTAAATCCTTTATATGAAAAGGATCAATTTTTCAATGGCGATAAAACTCTTAAACTGTCAACAGTTATGCCTTTGACAAGTTCTCAAGAATCTCATCAACATGAAGAACATGGTGATTCAGGTGTTGATAGCTGTTTATATTTTCCAAATGATTCAAAACAAAATGATAATTTACTTTTTTAAGGAAAAATCAAAAGTATCATATATAGATACACATGTATGTATGTAAGTACTTGCACCAGGCTTTGTCGTTCAGTTTATATACATGTTTATGCGCTTAAACGAAATGCGTATAAAATGGTAGAACTGTCATCAGAAAATAAAAAATGTGGTGGAATCCTATCAAATTAGAAGATAGAAACAAATAGCATTTCATTTTCAAATTTGTCCTTATGTAGTAAAGAATTAATGTTCACATTAATATGAATTTACATATGTATGCACGTACAAGTGATGTTGCGAGAATCAATTTTTAATATTCGCGTATACGAATTATATCTGCGCCAATATTCGCCGAACACAAATACGTAGCGCCACTTTGTATTTAAAATTTAATTTTAAAAATCTATCGTTTGCGTCGATAACAATAAATTAAAAAGAATTCACGCTAGTAAATGTATTTAAGATTATTATAACATTCCGATGACTGAATTTGCAATTATCAACTTCGCACCAGAGTGCCACCACTATTTCCCCTACATATATCCCGACAAATTTGTACATATCGCCCATTTGCAACAACAACGTCATAAGTTAAAAATGGCACATTATTGAGTTACTATAATGTTGCAGCGAATGAGCGATATGTATAACAAAATTCAAATAACATTCTTACAAGTTTGTACATTAAATGCCATCATGAAAAATTATAATTTTTCAATTTTGTGCAACATTTTTTAAGTTATCGAGTGGAAACTCTTTCTCGTGTGGAATTTCTTGAAGTACTTATTCAGGTGTTCAATTAATAGGGTTTTATTTTTGTTGGAATAAACGTTTAATCGATATTTGGCATTTTTAACTTATTCGATTAATCCAATAAAATTTTTAAATTAATCGATTAATCGAATAATTTTAAATCCAGAAATTTTATAAATTACGAAATTTTTTTTTTGATAATATTTTGAATGTGTTTAATTTTAAGCTCCAGGTCTTTTCTTAAACAAAAAATATTTATTTAATTATTTACTCGATGTTTCGCTAACCTTTGGTTAGCATCTTTAATACAATACAAAAAAATTGTTTGTGTTATTAAAAATATTGTTAATTTTTTCCTGAAGATGCTAACCAACGGTTACACGGAATATCGAGTAAATAATTAAATAAATAAATATTTTTTATATAAAAAAAGACCTGGAGCTTAAAATTAAACGCATTCAAAA
Organism: Pollenia angustigena; assembly: GCA_930367215.1. NCBI lineage: Eukaryota > Metazoa > Arthropoda > Insecta > Diptera > Polleniidae > Pollenia > Pollenia angustigena. The sequence continues at coordinate 232,617,679 of OV884060.1, forward strand.
TATTTGTGAAAAAGGTCAATTAAAATTTGTTTGATAATTTTAGAAAAACTTAGAGCTTGAGTAAATAAACATTATTTTTTAAATAAAACTTGTTTTCCAAATTGTTGCTTCACTTTCGGACACCTAGATTTTAAAAGAGTCAATATAACTTTGGATTTTTTGAAACTTTTCACGGACATTCCATCCTCTGCTTTGATTCTGGAAATAATTTCCTCCACAGAATCGACCGAAGTATCTTGTTTAAAATATTTTTTCATTGGACCAATTGAAGCCCCCTTTGATTTTGTTGGTGGAGAATTTCATTTCAAGCACTATGTTATAGTCACTGTGTAAGTGGTAAACTAGTGAAGTTGTTGAAAAACATTTACGTTAATACTTTTTCGGTCACCTGTTACATTTAGCACTATTAGATTTATCCTTCGAACAATATTTTTAAACCAAACTCATTCTAAAGAGAAAAACGCATGAACTTTTTTTTTAAAAACTACGGTCGTGTTCTAGAAATCAAAATGAAGTGGATTAAAAATCGAGCCAATTTTAAAAACGACCTTGTAATGAAAGTTCATAAAAATATTCCATTTTATCTACTTTATTCTTTAAGTATCTATTATTTTTGCAAGAACAAAACTTCAAGCCATGAAGAACTACGTTCATTTTGTATATAATTGAATTTAAACTATCATTCGCTTTCAATTTCATTTCGATTTCTAGGGTTTATGGTCTCAGCAATATTTTGGCTAAAACTTGATTTTTCCGGAGAACATGCAATTTTTCTCACATCTATATCTCGGAACCTACTTGAAATTTTGTATTCCTGTCTTCGGCACAATTGCAGCTGTAGACTAGGAGAAAAAAGTGTGCAGCAAAATAGCCCGAAAAAATTGTATCTAATGCCTCAAAATTGCTAAAATGTCGAAATATTTTCATTTTGTATATTTTTTTCACCATTTTTGGCCCATCTTAATCTTAAGAAAAAAATATTCCTTATAATATCGTTCATAATTCCTCAGAACGCTTAAATTCAGGAAAGTTCATTTTTCACATTTCGCAGCTGTGTTTTGCATCGAAAATTCGAGAAATATATGAAAAATTTAACAAAAGGTAAAAAACATGAAAATATTAATTTTGCATACAATTCTCCAATTTTCGATGTTAATATTAAAGCCCTGCACGAATGCATTTGAATGCCGTTTCAAGACATTCGTTTGTTTTTTAAATGCTGATTGTTCTTTGCTAACGAATCAAATACTATGTTGTGAAAAACACATAAAGCACAAAAAAAACGTAAACACACAAATGCAAATGAATTTTAATTAGTGTGTTATAAACGACCAAATACGAAGTGTAAAGAGCACGAAATATACTCCACACAACAACGAAACAAACAAATCACACTAACTACTTATACCAAATAACACCAATCGCACCAAACAACAGTAACTGCTTACTACTACAACAATACAACAAGACAAAAAAACTACAGGAATTTTGTTTGTGTAAAATTCCTCGCCGTTGTCACCCTGCAAATAAAATTGGACCACCTGATCCATTTTGTTAAATTGGACTACTCCACGGACTGGTCCGATGTAATGAAAGCATGGACGATATCATTGTTAAAAAGTGTTTGTAGTCAGAAGACATGTGTTCGTTTTTTAAATACGTGCTTTCGTTTTTAAACGACTTCAAAACTGATCCTCTTGAGTATACCATGGAGTAGTTTTAAAACTACTCCTAAGTGGTCCAAAGGTGGGTTATATGGTCCTGCCCTAGGACATCGTAATGTTAAATAGACCATGTTTTTTCCATACGTTTGGGTTACTTTTGGACTAGTCCTGGTCCCTTGTGGGCTACTCGTTACACGCGTGTTTGGATTGGTCCAATTATAAGCTTTAAATTTATGTGAATTTTGACAAGCAGTATGTGTAAAAGACTATCAAGAAAAACTTGATCGTGGGGCCGCAGGGTAAATCAAACTACTGCTTCACACCGAGTTGTTTGAAACCAACTACAACTGTTTTAACATTATATTGGTTTTTCGTAATGTATTATTCGAACTAATTACAGAAAACACAACAAAAACTTGGTGTGGAGAACTGTGAAAAAGAAACAAATGCATTCGTGCAGGGCTTTAGTTAATACAACTGGAAAATATAAAAAAACATTTTCCATAATTTTTATGTTTCGAGGAATTATGAATTATATTAAAGGGTTAATTTTTCTCAACCCTTTCGACCCGGCTTTCGAATAGCAATGGTAAAACAAAATTTTTGATTGGAACCGTTTATTTTAGTAATATATAACTTATCGGTGAAAGAAAATCGGAAAAACAATTAGTGGTGGCTGCGATGGTTGTCGGGGTTGTGGTACATCGTTGTACCATTCGGGATGTTATATGGTACAAATAAGTGCCAACCGTCCGGGTTGTGGGGGTTGTGGTACTTAGTTGTACCATTCGGGATGTTATGTGGTACAAATAAGTAGCAACCGTCAGGTAAAATTAACTTTCGCCCTTAATATCATGCAAAAACCAAAACTTACAAAAAACGGTCAGGAGACTTTAGAGACTATACGGCTCATTCCGCAACCCAGCAAAATTGAATTTGAAGCTGTTAGGGATGTTTAAGCTTACAGTTGTACTCATATGTTCCATCCGGGTCGAAAGGTTTAAATTTACTTTGCTTAATTTCTACAGTTTGGCTGCTATAGGCCAAAAATGGCGAAAAAAGATATAAAAAAACAAAATATGTATTTCGGCATTTTAGCATTTTTTAGGCACCAGATGCAGTTTTTTCGGGTAAGTTTGTTAACTACACTCTTTTTTCTAGTCTATAGCTGCAATTGTGCTGAAGACGGAAAAACACAATATCAATTGGTTTCCGAGAAAAGTTGCATGTTCTTCGAAAAAATCAAAACTAGCAAAACCCAAAATGGTTTGTTTCAAAAAGTACTTTGAGAAATGAAGCACGAGAAGGAGTTTGTATTTTATTTTTTGCATAGTGCTATCCAACTTTATTCTCCAAAGATTAAAATACGCCTAAAGCCCATAGTACACGGAATGTAAAAAGCCACATGCGCATGTGATTCTGACGTAATTTTGTCGTCATCACACAACACGAACTTGCTTTTGTGGCTTTGCAGTGACGTCAAATTTACGTCAGAACCACATGCGCATGTGGCTTTTTACATTCCGTTTACTATGGGCTTAAAGGCTCAGTTAGGCGAGCGTTGTTGTACCCGTAATGTACCGCACCGTACTGTAAGCACGTTGGTGCACTTATAGAACGTTTAAAAACGTGTCATATGTTTTCCCATACATAAACAAAAAGCAATAGTATACATAAAACAAAACACACAGTGATGGGAATCAAAAATGTTCAAATGGTGACCGTTGTGCAGAAAAGGTACCACGTGATTTAAATGGTATTTAAACAGTATTTTGTGTATGTAAAAAATCTTAATAATTTAATATTTATATTAAAGATTTACAATAAATAAATTTGTATTTTAGCATATATAAATTTTTAGCATACATACATTGTAAATGTACATACAGCAAACAAGGTTTTGATACCATTTAAAGTCTTTTATATGTTTCACATTTCCATTGTATGTGTATATGCATTTGATTATTTGTACTTCTAAGCATATGAAAATTTGTATATATGGAAATATGTTGTATTGTAAGTTGTTTTATCGCAATTCCATAGATATACTGGAAAAATTACCAAAAAACAAGTTAAAGTGCTATATTCGGATGTGCCGAATCTTTGATACCCTCCACCGACAGTTCGAATGTTTAAGGAGTAATATCTGTATGATGTTAAATATGGTTTTAGGCGTACTAAACTATTTTCCGGTAGTTGGGTTTATATGGGGCCTAAGGTAAAATATGGACCGATCGTCACGAAATTTCACAGTGTTATTTCTAGTCCTAAAAAACTGTGATGTACCAAATTTTGTTACGGTAGCGTTATTTTTTACGGTTTTAGGCCTACTAAACTGTTTTCCGGAAGTACTTTTTATATGGGGCTTAGGGTAAATTATGGATGGATCTTCACGAAATTTAACAGCGTGATTTCTAGTCCAATAAAACAAATTTTTGCAAAATCTGATCTCATTCGGTGCCTTGTTCCAGCATTTATGATACTTTTTGTAACAAAATTATCAATTTTTTAGGTGGTGGTTCCATATTTTGATTCATAGCTCTGGTCCTACTGAACCGATTTTGCTGGATTTCAATACCAAACTGCTTAGGATAACTACAAGCAATTTGGCACCAAGTTTGTTCATTTCTGTTGAGTTGTTCGAAAGTGAGCGTGTTTTCAACAGATGGGCAGACGGACAGACGGACAGACAGACGGACAGACAGACGGACATGGCTAAATCGACTTAGAATTACTCAAGGAGCCAGAATATATATACTTTATGGGGTCTGAGATGAATAATAAAAAAGTTTCACACGGAATGACAAACTTAATATACCCTCTTCACAACTAATTGTGGTGGAGGGTACAAAAAGAGCAAAATTACCCACATTCAATGTAACATACAAGCCGCCCATCACTGTCTTACAAATGTCACGTAACAACGGCATGAAATTCTATTTTATACAGATTGGTACGTTGCAACTACGGTACATTGCATTTCGGTAAGCTTTTGTATTGGTTTTCATATAACGAAAAGCGAATAGCTGATGGATACAGTACAGATACGGTACAGCAACGTTCGCCTAACTAAGCCTTAAGACTATACCTTACATAATAAAAAAGGGTTCGCGATTTTTTATGATCATATAGGATGTCTTTTTTAAAGAACCTTAAACTTTACACAAAAATCAATCTCTCCATATTAATATGGATATTAAATTAAAGGTAAATTTATTTTCAGTTGAGTTATATCATTTTTGAAAATTGTAAATAAATTTTGCCTGTCTGACTTTATAATTATAGCACATTCATTCGCTATTTAAAAAAAAAAAAAAATTTCAATTAGAAATTTTGTCTTGTTTCTTAAAAAATTTTATTTTTTTTATCTAGATATTTTAAAGCAAATTACTTTTATGAAATTTTAGGTTATCTTATCTATCATTTCATATTCGTTTTAATATAATTAGACTCATTATAACGTTTTTTCACATTTAAGTCATTTTAAAAGAAGGATTTCTGATATGATCATAAAATAGTCAGTTTGAAGAGTGATTATAAGTGAAAACCGCTGTTGCTGAATGCTAGGCACACTTTAAATTAGAAGTGTTTTCGTCTCAAAAAATTACAATAACGTCTTTAAAATAGCATTTTGATTTTTTTTTATACCATTTTTTTTAATATTTAAAAAACACTAATCTGAAAAAATTCATAAAATTTTAAGAATATTAAAAATCTGTCCGATTTTCTCTACGAAAAAACCTACATGTAGGCAATTTTTGCTGGTTCTGACTACGCTGGAAACAAATTGGATTAAAACTTAATCAAAACGAAACGAAATCAGTCTAGATTGAATGGATTCACAAATCAGCATTTAACTGACTTACGAATAAATATCGCCTTCTCCATTAAATTATATAAATTAAATATATTATGTACATAAATATAATATGTTATTAATTATTTTAGTAAATATCATTGATTATTTAGAATTAATACATAGTAACTAGTCAATTGCACAAAATTATTTAGATAAAAGACAGTAAATACAATCCAATACATAATTTAAATGTTTGCCAATTAAGTTACTTAAAAAAATTAGTGCCATGCTTTTGAACTTAAAGAATCTTGCAAATACAAAATATGTATATAAAATATAAGAACTAAAAGTTCTTTATTACAGAAGAATTCCATATAATTAGAACATATTTCAAGTAACTGTTAGAAACATGTTTTAATTAAATATTTTTCTTCTGTAATTTGTAGTTTTATATAACCAGGGCAAGTTTTAATATGCACAAAAATGTTTAAAATGTGCATGCAAATATTCCTAAAAAAACAAACTTAAAAATATGCACGCGAAAAAAATGTTTATAACAAAATATTATGATATGTATGTTTTTTCAAGTTTTCATATTGAAATAATTGTCACACAAGACCGTATATACTGAAAACTTGCTGTTCTACTCTTGATAAACATAAATCCTTTTTATATTTTAAGTCTCTTGATTGCTTTTACTAAAAGTAATGAAATTTTCTTTATTTTACCTTTTTAACCCCTTTTCTTTAACGAAACTCTTACATAAAGTAAATTAATTACGTCTTGAAACTGCACCCCCCATTTGTAAGTTTTCTTAGAATTATTTTTAACAAAAAGTATCAAAATTTTATCCCTTTCGTCTCTCTCAGTCAATACGTTTAAAATGTTTACTCCTAGTTTTTTTTTATTCTAGCAAACTTTTTAAATTTCAAATCCCTGGATGATTTACTTTACAGAAAACTAAAATTCGCGTTTTTGTACTACTTTTATTCCTTTCCTTGTGTAATCCACTTATTAACCAATGTAATTTTATTGTATTGTATTGCCTTTAATTCGGATTATTCATCAATTATATTTCTAAATTTTTCATAAAATTATTTAAAAGAAACCAAACAAAAGTACCAATAAAAAATGTTTACTTCTTTTACAATTCAAGAAATTTCTAATTGGTATGTTTATTAACGCCGTTTTTTGTTTAAAGCTTGCGCAAAATTGTTTTGAATTTAAACTTGTTAACAAAAAGTACCAAAGTACGAATTTCTACCCTGTTCTGTACCTTAATGTACTATGTTACCCACTTAAAATCCCTGAAAGGCCGAATTTGAATTTTTGATGTAACTATAGAGATTTATACAACCAAAAATTTTAAATTTATAAAAAACTAAATAAACTTTTTAAATGTTGTAGCCTAAATAAAATGCCCCTTTCACTCACTTTTGCCTTCTAAAACTCGATTTTCAAAATGTCCTGTGACATGCCCACATAGCCAAAGGAATTCATAAGAGAACAATTTTTGAATAACTTCAAAAAAAACGATTTCGTTTTTGACCCTTCTCAGTTCAACATCTAGTCAATATAACTAGCGTTTACTTAAATAATGAGGTTCATATGGAGATACAGTACTATCTCGATAATCCGCACATTCTGAACATGTTCGTATTACAGGAGTGTCCGGATTATTGATATTATGATCTTAATTGTTCTACCATGTCCAATAATATCAAGACAGTTTTAAATATGTAAGAATATATATATATATATTTTTTTTTTTTACGTAGACTTATATTAGTTTAAAAAGTTCCGTTATAATAAAAAGAGCATCACAAGAATGAGCAAAGGAAAAAAAAACAAAATTTACTGTCCGGATTACAGATGAAAAAAGCGATACTGTCCAGTTTGTGTCTCCGCATTATCGAGGTTGTACTGTAGTGTGTTATTTTTTAATAAATGTTGTTTTTTCACCTGGTCAACCTTTGAAGACCAACATTTCGATATTTGTTAAGTTTTTCAATAAATATTATTTTCTTAGTATTTTGAACTATGAAACAAACATCTTCTTTGACGGATAAACTTTCATGTAAAGCACACAACAGAACGGAGCAATCAACTTATAAAATTCCGGATAATCTCTCATCAATTCAAACATCGAAAATTGTTCAGTAATTGTTTATTTTAGAAAACTTAACCGAAAGAGATTTCTTTTAGTCTTTGTTAAAAATTTCGTTATAAGAAAAGGTGCGGTATGTTTTTATTTTCTCATTGCAACCGATTGACTGAAAAGCAATGTTTTGTTTAAAAAAAAAACGTGGTTGGTTAATATGCAAAAACTTAAAAAGTATGCAAACGCATATTTTTCATGCAAATAGCATGAAAAACTTACCCTGGTTATAACATTAAATGCACACACACAACATTTCTTTTATATTGTTAATTATTATAATTTTATACCAATATTTTTGCTTTTTAATTGATAAATAAACATTGATTTGATCGTTATTTAAAAATAAAAGAAAAGAATTTAACCAAAAAAAAAACACCCACAAAGAAACAAATGTTTTTAGTAAAAATTTTACATAGAAAGATTTCGTATCATCACCAACACAAATTACAATTAAAAAAAAACTAATTATTGAGGTAAGTAATTGACATAAAGCATTCTAAATTTTGTAAATATGGTTTGTATTCCTTTTCTTATCTTTTTGTGTTAACAATTAAAAAAAAAACAAAATTTTACTAACAGCATTTGTTTCATAGTTAAAAAAAGAAGAACCACATAAATAAATTTCTAAGCTAACTAACCACTAACCCATTCACTTAAAAATGCATACAGTGGAACTTCCCTATAATGAACCTCTATGGGAATAGATAATCATTTCGCCATATAGAAATTATATTTTTTCATTTTGTTAAAAAGAAATCAGGTACTTAAATTTGGATTACACTCTTCCACATGCGCGAGTTATCCATTAGAGCAATGCTTAATTAAAGTCCTCAAAAATACAGATTCGAAAGCTTTGGCGTTCAGTACTTAATTGACTGTCTCCAACATTTTTGGAATTACTGCGGCGGTATTAAAACTATTTGATAATGTGCTGGGAAATAAATGGCTTAGCTTCTTTTTTTTTTTTTTTGTTACTTTTTACTTAAACTACTACAATTATTTGAAAGAGATATGCTACTTCAACATTTTCGTGCACTTGTGTGGTGTGTACCTCCAGTCTTAATGATGTTGATTTTAGCACTGTGGAATTCTTATGAGAATATGTAAACATCTTTGCGATAAGATGAAAGATATTTGGAAGTGTAAAAATCCTATAAAGGTCCACACCACGCGTTGTATGCGTTTGAGAAAAGAATTCATTGGAGGCGAAAATGATTTCAAGTCAAAGGGTTTTTTTTAAATCAGTACATAATAGGGAGAGCTTTATTGCAAGCAAGTTCTTTATAGAGAAGCTCGACTGATAGTTTTTTTTTTATCTTACTACTGCCCACAAAAAATAAATATCAGTCAAGAATACATATTTGATTTGGTTAAAGAAAATTAGTCAGTAGTTATTATAGTAGTACATATTTGTTACAGTACATACATTAGGGCGGGTCGATTTTTTTTTAAATCGTGTAGCAAAAACGTTAAAATTCTAAGAAAATTCTCCGAAGAAACCCTGGGTCTAAAATAAAATCCTAATCCGCAACTAACTCTCGACTTGAAAATTTATCTGCCGCCTTTGCAAAAAAAATTTTTTTTTTAAAAAATATCTTTTTCCAAAAAGAAATCGAATTTTTTGAATAAAATTGTTTTGTAAGGTAGATCTTTTGCACTTTATATTTTTTACACTCAAAATTTTTTTACATTAAAAAAAATTTTCACCCAAGTAAAAAAATTTTCAAGTCGAGAGGCGCGGATTAGGATTTTATTTTAGACCCATGGTTTCTACGGAGAATTTTCTTAGAATTTTATGTAGATTACGTTTTTGCTATACGATTTTTAATTTTTTTTTCATCCATACAAATCGACCCGCCCTAATATACATATTTATGTGTATGTATAGGATGAACGAATTCGAAGCACATAGCACATGTAGAAATTGCAATAAAAATATTTCCTGTTTTGATTTTTCTGCAAGACATATTGCTCATTTGCTGCAACGTCGTCATATCTCAAAAAATTACATTTTGAAGTTAGTGAAGCAGAATTGTTCGCTATGTTTATACCCACACCACAATAGTGGAGACGGTATTATGCATTTGTGCTGATGTGTGAAACACCTTAAAATATTGGTGCTAGAACCACCTTAAAGTATACCGATCGACTCAGAATCACTTTCTGAGTTGAACTAAAGATGTCCGTCCGGCTGGCTGGCAGGCTGGCTGTCCATGTATCCTTGTAAGCAAAGTACAGGTCGCAATTTTTGAGATAATTTAATAAAATTTGGCACATAGGATTTTATTGGCACAAGGACCAAGCCTATTGAAATGGGACCACGAGGGGAGATAGGGGGCAATTTCTGCCTCTCAAAAACTATCAAACCGATTTTAATGAAATTCAAAACATAGATAGATCCCTATTCCAATAGCCATACACTCTCGAAAGTATGGTCGGGCTTGACCGACTATACTTTCTTTCTTGTTTTCTTTACATTGTGTGAAAAATTCATCTTTATATCTTTTCATATTACTTGTTTGAAGAGGATGTGTCCTTTTTTTATTTCTAGTGGTGCGAGCAAATCAAAAACTTTAAACACGTTTATTTTAAAATGTATTTTTTTGAGTTATGATGACTTTGTAGCAAATGAGCGATATGCCCTTTTTTGGAGTAAATGAACGCACTTTTAGTTCAAAAATAAGAATTTTATACTGTTCTTTAGTGTACTGTACGGTAGAAAGCGCTTATAGTCTTTGATACTTTTAAACATAATGATCTCAAAGGTGCTATTAACTTAAATTAAGCTTAAGTCAACTTAAGCACTTTCTACTTTTTGCCACAGACATATTAAAACCTATTTCCTATTGAGATTTTGTGTTTGATTATGAATGTTTGCACTCAGTCTGTAAATAGGCACATGCATTTTTAGAGAATCATATTAGGGTCCGACTGAATGTTTGGTTTCGGTGGCGTTTTCCGGCAAAATGCGTTGCTTAAAACTTTTGCCGAACACCGATCTTTGTAAATTTTGAATTTTTGTACATGTTGTTGGTAGTACATTGGTACATTGTTTTAGAAACCCCCAACAAGATTAAAAAAAATTCGTAAAATTTAATCAAGAAGAACGTACACTTTTGTTGTCCTTAAAACTCAAATAGGTATACACGTTTGAATTGTAGTCCGTTTATAAACCTTAAGACAGTCAAAAAGTGTATAATTGTTAAGCTTTTCTAAGAAAAGTAAATTTTTTTTTTATTTTTAGTTTATTTTATTAGTTGATTTTGTTTTAATGTATAAAATAAATAAATCACAAAAATTAAAATTGTTAATAGTCAAAAAAATATGTTCGGTTTTGGGTTCGGTCTAAGAAAGTGAGTTCGGTAGGACACTAATATGTATTAGTATTTTACACTTTTGTTATTATTTATGTATTTGCCCAATAATTAAGTAATTAAGACTCGTCAAGTCTTGAGGGGAAAAGAAATGGCATTCTCTTTTCCCTTTTCTCCTAACAGCTCAAGACTTGACGAGTCAAGCTTGACGTGTGTTAACCGACATTTAAGCATTTTGTTGTTTTTCACCGTAAATAGTTCAAGATGCATTTGCATGGTTTTTGTGTTGTTTTCGCAACACAAGTGATTGAATGTGTAGTAGAACTTATATAAAAAACTGAGTGCTTTGAGTCGGTTGTGCAGACAGCACATTAGGTTCCTATTACGGTTCACAACTCAACTCAGTTTGCTATATTGCGGCAAACAAAAACATCAAAAAATTAAAACTCAAAATAACCAGTTGTTTTATTTACAACTAAACCGAGTTGAGTTGTGAACCGTAATCGGGGTCTAATGTGCTGTTTTCACAACCGACTCAAAGCACTCAGCTTTTTGAATGTTTTTCATATAAATTTTACTACACGTTTGATCACTTGTGTTGTGAAAACAGCACATTGATAATTTAACATTTCCCAACATACTTACACACATATCTATTTATTTATTGTACACTGTACAATGCACAGAAGTACATTTAATTTAATATTTTGTTATAATTATGTATATATTTTTTATTTTTTTCCAACAATTTACCTGAACTCAAAATTAACTGAACCGAATGGTGTAAATACCCAAAAATAGCCTACAAAGAACACACTTTCATCTACAGAAAAAGGAACTGAAGTTGATTTATATAAAGCCATACCTGCTCAAGTGGTAGAATCAGTTACAAAAACACTGTCGCCACTGTCGAACGAGCAAGAAGCAAATACAACGTCAACAAGTGATGATTCTGACACTATCAAAATGTATGATTCTGAGAAACAACGTGAAACTAATGCAGCAATGGAGGACAAGGCAGTAACTCAAAAGGAACAACCAACACCCGACAAAGGTGATACCAAAGAAGAACATTTTTGTTTGGCGTTTAATAGATCTGAGAGTTGTGGAAATGTTGTAACACCTGCACGTGGATCAACGCCAATAGCTTTTAAATTTTTGCAACCGAAACGTAAATTATTAGAACCTAATCAGGTATTATCAGTGGATGAAGATGATCCGGTGAGCATGTTTTGTAAATAATGAAAATCAATATAATAATTAAATTTTTATTCGAATCTAAAGCCAACTGCATCTAGTCCATCGGAGAAGCCAGTCATAGAAGCAGAGGTAGCAAAGGCTCTGCCTTCGGTAAAAGCTTTAGCAAGAGCCTTTCTAATGACAACAAACACCACGCAACCGCAAAAACTTTGGCTTAAAAAGGTATCTTATGTAAAACCGTATACAAATATTTACAAATAATTTGTTTCTGTGCATTCTTATATTAAATAAATATATATTTTTATTTTTTCAGGCACGAACGTTATCACAACACGCAAAAAAACGGCCACCTTCACCTAAGCGGTCATTAGATCCAGGCATGTTATCAGAACGAACAAGACCTGAAGATGATGTTACCATAACATCTGACTTATCATCACTAGAAACGTAAATTTAAAGATTTTTTTAAATAGAATATGTGTAAAAGAGGTGGAGGCGAACATTCGGTTTCCATGAACATAACATAACATAACATAACATAACATAACATAACATAACATAACATAACATAACATAACATAACATAACATAACATAACATAACATAACATAACATAACATAACATAACATAACATAACATAACATAACATAACATAACATAACATAACATAACATAACATAACATAACATAACATAACATAACATAACATAACATAACATAACATAACATAACATAACATAACATAACATAACATAACATAACATAACATAACATAACATAACATAACATAACATAACATAACATAACATAACATAACATAACATAACATAACATAACATAACATAACATAACATAACATAACATAACATAACATAACATAACATAACATAACATAACATAACATAACATAACATAACATAACATAACATAACATAACATAACATAACATAACATAACATAACATAACATAACATAACATAACATAACATAACATAACATAACATAACATAACATAACATAACATAACATAACATAACATAACATAACATAACATAACATAACATAACATAACATAACATAACATAACATAACCATCATAAATAAGTTCTTTCTGAATTTTAATTTTTTCAAACAAAAAATAAGAAGTAGTTATTTTCAGATTTTTTATAACAAATTTATAAATTAGTTGTGAATTTTATTTATATTTTAATAAGCAGAAAAAGAAATTATTATTCATATATTTTGGACAATCATAATAGTTTAAATTTACAAAAAAGGAATTAACCAAATTTAAAACAAAACACGTATCGCTCATTTGCTGCAAAGCCGTCATAACTCAAAAAATTTAATTTTGGAGTTAGCGATGCAGAATTGTTCACTGTGTTTTTCTTTATTTTGTGTATTGAATTTATATGTATTTGCATCGTTTATACTTTCCCCGTTTGAAGAGAATGTGTTGCTATTTTTTCTAAGTGGTGCAAGCAAATTATAGACTTTAAACCGGTGTTCGAAAATAAACAGTACATTATTTAACGTTCGGCTCACACACCCAGGAACGATATCTATTTTTTTAGTGATTGTGTAGACATACACAACCCTTAATACCGTTCGTAACTATTTTCAAGAAAGAACAATTGTAGTGATACTGTAGACAAACATTATATTTTAATGTTCTATAATGTTTTTTTCGTGTGTGTATTTTGTTTTTGTAAAAAATTTTTGGATTTTTTACCAGCCAAAAGGGACGCACATTAATGAGCCGAACCGAACACATTGAAGTTTGTGGATTTTCAAAAAAAAACCGAACGGAATTAAATTTTCACATCTTTTGTTGAGTTTGATAAAAACAGTAATATTTTTGTGTTCGAAAGATGACTAACAGGGAAACGTTATTTTTTTTAATGATTTTCTACACAAACATTATTAGCGTTTGTATTTTCCACAAATCTACCGAACCGAACATTAAGAAACGATATTTAGTGTTTATTTTCGAACACTGCTGTAAACACATTTATTTCGAAATGTATTTTTTGAGTGTTATGCAAATGAACATATAAACAAAAATATATACATATAAACAAAAATATATACATATAAACAAAAATATATACTTTTTACTAAATGTCCTAGCAAACCGGCAAGAAGCTGATATCCGAGTTATATTTTGCAATAAGAATTTTTTTTTTTTTAATCGAGATAATTGTTTGGAATTTTTATTTGATTGAGTTAATTCACTATTTTTTATTACTCAGTAATGCCATTTATTTATAACTTTGATTTTTATTTCTGCTCAAAAAAAAAAATAAATATATAAAAAGATAACATTTATTTTTGCGGAAAGAATTTATTAAAAAAAATATAAAATGTCGAAAAATATCCTTAATTTTGTCTGTTTCTAAAAAATTCAAAAATAACTGTTACATTTAGTACTTGACTTAAATAATATAACAATTTTTATTTTATCCTTTAGAGATTCCTCCTCCATTGGCATTGAAATTTCGAATACTTCAGACTTAACAACTCCTGCACCATCCTCAACGAATGATTCTGCAGTGGCCGGTAATACAAGCCCAGTTCCAGTACGACAAGGAGTCCTCAAAAACAATATTGCTTTCTTTGAAAATTTAAAGAATAAATAATTATTAGTCCTTTTAAATTTCGAAAAAGTATTAACGCACTGAGTATTATTTTGAGTTATGAAAATAATTAACTCAGTCATTTTTCCTTTTTTCGCGTTTAAAACTGAAGGTGCCATTAAACGATGTATGTAATAATTTTTTTTTTTTACTTATAATTTATAACGGTTACGTATCATACATATTTAAATTCTATACCTACTATGTATATTGTTAAAAGGTAAAAAATATTATAAAAACATTATTCAGGCAGGTTACTAATAATTCTATCAGAAAATTTAAATTTCAACATTTGTTTTAATTTGTATTTATCTTTTGAATTGAATTACTAAGTATTTCTCCAGTTTTTAATTATTTTTAAGAAATTTAATAAAACATTAAGACCAAATATTTTTACCAAATTTTATTAAAGTAAGTCAGTCTAATTAATATTTATTATATTTTGTTTTACTTTTTTTAATATGAATTTATTAACCAGAGCCCGTAAGTATATTTTTAATATCTATGTATACCGTCACCTAAAAGACAAAACAACGTATAATCCATAAGTTCAAAATTTTACTTTTTTATTGAGTACGGTTTACTACATCATAACTATTATTAATTTTAATTGTTTGGAATTCACTAGTACACAAATAATACTTTAATTTAATAGAGACGGTTAAAATACCTTGCATCTATTTATAATATTTTACTTATTGAACCAAGGCACACTGGTCAATTCCGGCCAAAAATCCATAACTTCATTATTTGTAAATAAAGTAAATGGCTGAAATTTGGTAACCAACTTAAGAATAGCATGTTTGATCCCTAAGTAAAATTTTGGACACGTACATACAGGGGTTGGCCAGGTACTCATTGACCACCCAAATTTATCGAACAAAATTAAAAAAGGGCTTAGGAGGTGTAATAAAATATGATCATTTGTAGCGATTATATTAATAGTTTGTGGAATATCTATATATCTCATCTCCTGTCCCCATCTTTTTGGCTACCTGCACACAAAAAAATTCATAGGTAAAATTACCCAAAAATATGGTATAAAATTAACTAAGCGCAAGGGTAGCATGGCAGTATCCAAGTTTCTTAGGTAATATTAATATTAACTTAGGTAATTTCCATGTTCAAAAAAGTATCTAAGAATTATGTTAAATTTACTTTAAAACTTTGAAAATTCACCAGTGTTAAGGTGTTATGATACTTGCTATTTTTTGTATTGGATTTTTTTAGGATTGACTGAATGAAACAACAAATGCGAGAAAGAACAAGAAATACAATTTGATAAAATGTAAACAAAACAAACAATACTGCCCACGTTTTTCCCCACAAAAAACCGTCATAAAAGCTAAAAATAGCAAAAAAAAAAAAAGTTAAAACCCGTTTCTTTCGATCAAAAACTAAAAAAATTGGCAACAGTGCTAACAATTAATCTGGAAATGTCAATTTTAAGTTAAAAAATTTTAAATTTTTTTTGGCAGTCTTAGATTATTTATCGATAACACATGTATATTTGTTTGACATTTCAAGATTTTTTATGATATAATCATACTCTTTACACTTAGTCAGTTTTCCTATGCAAATATATTTGCACTGTTCTCCAATATAGAAAAAATACAAAAAATAGCAAGTATCATAACAGCTTTAGCAAAGTTAATTTATATTTATATTTTTCAAAAACATAGATTTTAGGTTAATTGACTAATCTTTTTTTTATAAAATAGATATTAAAAAAAATTCTCTATAATTTTTTTGGTTTCTTTCAATCATAAGCTTTGTTAAGATAAGTTAAGTTTTTTTTTCATCAAGCATCATCTAAAATATTGACAGTGATCAATGAATCACCTTCATTTTCATTAAAATATTTTTGGCACGAATTTAATTTAAATACCATCCTAATTAGATAGCTTGCGGACACAAAGAGTCTAATTTGGATGTGAAATTATAGACCGATTCTCACGATTTGCATACACTCGTAAAATTATTACAGTAACTGATTGTGGGTTATTAAACTCGTTTTCCGTACTGTTAAAATTGAATAAAAATATGGTTATTTTACGAATAATTTTATTTTTTAACATTTATGTTTGTTATTCAAAAAACAAACTACCAAAAAATATATTTTCCGAACTTATTTTGTTATGTAGTTTGATGTTTGTCGGTTAAATTATATTTTTTTAAAGTAAAAACTATTCAATTTTAAGGAATATGATGTTTTATAAATAAAAAATTTAGAAATGAATGAAAAAATCATTTGTTTTAAATGAAATGTAAATGATCCGTTTTTTAAATGAATTTTAATTTGTTTAAAATAAATTTTCGTTTTAATTTAACTACATAATATTTTGAGTGTAGACTTCGTCCATATTTGATCAAATTATCTACAAAATTGGAACTTGTACTCTGCGCACAAGGCTAACATTTACAGACAACCAGCCAGGCGGATGGATGGACATCGTTAGAACACTTTAAAAAGTGATTCTGAGTCAATCGGAATACTAAGGCCCTAAATTTGTAAAACGCAAACGCAATGCGAAAATAACATAGAAAGCAAAAAAAATGTCAAGAATTTGCGTTTAAAATTATCAACGCCACAATCCTAGCAAAACAAGGTAATTATCTTATAAATGAAAGTGCTAGAGAATAAGATCAAACCTATAATCACAGTATGTAATTAAGGAAATTAAAAAGAATTAATATTAAAATAATAACATAACATTAAAAAAAGACAGAGAAATAGAAAACTGCATCAAACTGGATAGTCAGTGATAAGACAAAATAAGACTGATATATTATATAATGCAAACAAATTAATGTAACTCCTTTTTAAACGCATTTGCATTGCCTAAGCTTTGTATATAATTCGGGTAAGAATTCCAAAGACTTGTGGTATAAATGAAAAATTGTCGATGTGACAGAAGACTCTTATATCTTTGTTGAATAATCTTCCTTCCGCGGTTAGATCTAGCAAATTGAATCCTATTGAACAAAGATATAGGCTGCTTAGAGATAATAATCTTATGTAAAAATATAAGGCATTTAAGTTTCAAGAGGTTATCAAACTTAATTTGAAATATCTGATACGAGTAGAGTGAAATGTGGTCACGACGTCCTTTGAGAAATACATATCTTGCAATATTGTTGTAAGCTAAGTTGAGTTTACGTTGATCGTTACTGTCACAGTTCGCAAAAATTTCACAACCGTATAATAGGACAGGAATAAGATATGTTTTTGCAAGTTTCATACGTATGGGCAATGGTGTTGAATCTATTACTGCCCACAAGTTGCGAAGCATACTATACACTCTACCCACAACGACATTAATATGGTTTGACCAGGTTAGCCGAACATTAAAAACAACTCCCAGGTTCTCAGCTGTTTTAACATACTCAATTCTATTTCCCTTGATATTAACTTCCGGTACTTCAAATCCTCTATTAGACTTCGAAAGCAAAATACATTTAGATTTGGCTGGGTTGATAGCGAACATATGGACTTTGCTGTCAGTCAAAACATCAGGTAGGTCATTAATGTACATACAGAACAGAACCTTGAGGAACTCCTCTTTTAACATTCAATGAATTTGAAACATTATTATTAAGATAAACACGTTGAGATCTGTCCATAAGAAACGAATATATAAGATTACAGGCTGTATTCGAAAAATAAAATAATTTTTGAAGCTTTGTTAATAAAATTGCATGATCTACCGTATCAAATGCTTTACTATGATCAAGAAGAACTAGGAAAGCAACCAAGTTTTCATCTAACTTTGATCTGAGGTCTTCAACCACATCCAGTAGGGCAGTGGTACAGCTTCTAGCGGATTATGTATTTCTTTATTTTAAGTGAAAGGTAAAAAAATTTCTAAAATAACCATGGATTGCTTGTGAAGATTAGTCAAGAAATGACAGAGTTATAGGGGACAAAAGTCGAAGCTTCATTTAAAATTTTATGATTTTGTTCAATTTTGCTCTTTTAAAATTATTTTTTTTAAACCAATGATTTAAAAATCCTAATGTGTTATTGCATGCGACATTTGATTATTTTAATATGAACATTTTGAGCCCAACAAGACATAGATTGGTAAAAAAATGACAAAGCTACAAAAGATTTAGTAAATTAACACACATAGAAATTCAATCATTTCAAGCAATTTTTGTTAATAAAAATTTAGCTTTGTATATTTATTTGTTGTGGGTTAATTCAATTAATCTTCTGTAACTTTGTCATTTTTGCACCGATCTTGTTCCTATTGGGCAGAAAATGTTCGTATTGAAATAGGCTAAAATTTTATTTTTTGGATATTTGCATTTCAGTCACTGCATCTTTTTTAAAAACACAAATAACGGTTATTTTGGAATATCTCAAAAACTGTTCTACTTTTGACAATTCTGAATTCATATTCGGATTCAGCGGAAAATTTTACGCAAAGACTAGGTGTCAAATTCATTTGGTCAAAAAATTGTCACGTAATGTTTTTAACCTTTATGTCAACAGACACATACCTGGGTATGTATATGAAAAAAATTAAAATAAAATAATATTGCGATTTATACCAACTTTTATTCCTTAGGAATGTGGCTTTTTGAAAAATCTTAAAAATAATTTGGTTCATTTTCAACTGTGATACTGGCATTAAGAAAAGTTTAAACTGTGATATTTTTTATTAATTATTTATTTATATTTTTGCTTTATTTGTGTGTTTAATTGTACTGTGTGTATTGTTTAAAACCACATTTAAATTAGAAATGGAAATGTAAATACAAATTCAAGATTTTATATTTCAATAAAAATAATCCCTGAAGAGGTAGGAAAACAGCCTACGAAACGTCGGAGGAAAATATGAAATAAATCTTTTATTTACATATAGGAAATAATTTGACCTTGAAAGCCTGTTTGGAAATCCCAAAAACATTAATATAGTAGAAAAAGGTCGATAAATATAAAAAACAATAAAAATTTAAACTTTTTGGTTCTTAAATTTTTTTAATTGCATTTTGAAAACAAAAAATTTGACGCATTTTGCATGTAAATTTTTTTTTTTCGCCATACAATTTTTAATAACTCCAAAATATTAATAGATATAAAATAAATGTGTATGGTTAGTTTAAGCAGAATTTTCCGGTGCACCTTCTAATCCTCCTGCTATTAAAATCGGAGAACACGTTTTAAGTTATGGCAAAATATATAAGGCAACCCAACGATTTAGGGGGTGAAGTATGCCACGCCTTTAAAGAAAATCCTTACGTACTAGAGAAAATCGGAAAACAGATTTGAATTAAGGGCATCAAAATCCATATAGTCCACATACTTTTATTTCTTGGGTAGAGAAAAATTTTTTTGTTGCGCAATGTACTTTTGTTGCGCAGTGTAATTTTTTCAAAATCTGCCACTAGACTTTTTATATCATACTACACCTAAAACTATCAAAAAACTAAAACTTTTAATTCAAAAAACACGTTTAATAATTTTGGCCAGCTTTTCAGGCCAAATACTCCTCTGTGCGACGTGTTAAACCACTGTCTGCATAGGCATTTGCTAACTGTTGCCATAAATGTTTTGCTGTTTTTGCATCTTGTATATGGACATAGCACAACGGGTCAATAATAAGTGTCAACTTACTTCTGGCTCTTCTGTATTGTTCTGGCTTAATCGGTATCTTTGGGTTTCCCGCTTCATCAACTTCATAATCGATTGTGGTTGTCCAAAGATTATCCAAATCCAAATAAGCCTGTGCAGCTATTTTCCAGGTAGGGTAGTTTTCTCTACCAAGCAACCTGTCTATGGTAATACCACTGGTACTACTTTCCGGCTTCGACATACTCACTTGCCTTTTTTTCTAATTATATTTTAATGCTCTTTTTTAGCCTCTGGGCCCATAACCTATAGCAGAGCAAGGTTTGAATGTATATATGGTTATGCGTTTATTAAAAGATAAAGTTAGTATAGGTTTGTTAAGTACAAAAAATGGCGTTAAGTTGTATGTATAATATAAACATAAGGAACTATAAAAAACAATTAACACGTAACAAATAAGATTATACAGGGCGACTCCAATATGGTCGACTTCAGTTTTAAGGCTTTTTGACGCTATTCTTTTTTTTTCCTATTTACCAAGTCATTTACTCTAAATTCTTAGTCCATTTCCTCTTTGCCGGTACAATCAATTTATAATTGAACCAGTTTCTCGGCTGCCTTGTTTTTATCCAACCACTTTTGGTCTCGCTGAAGCCACTTCCTGATATCATTGATTTCGTCATCTGATTTTCCTTGAGTTTTAATTGGAGCAAGTTTTTCTTTCAAAGATATTTTTAGATTGGCCTGTAGTGGAATCTCTTTTATTTCTGAAAAAGTTATTTTATATTTTAAAATATTTTACATAAAAACCATCCATACCTTTTTTACATGTATTTCGTACATTTTATATTTTTATAAAATGAACTTTGAGTATCGATTTATATTTTTTTCTTTAAATTAAATTTAAATATGAACGTTTTTTTTCCAAAACAAAATTCCAATTGACAATAAAAAAATTTCATGCAAAAAAAATCGAAGAAGATACCTAACACGAATTTTAGGTAATACTTATTGTATATATAACCAACTGTTAAAGATAATTAAACTTGGTTTTTAGTTTTCATATAAAAATAAAATACCAATGACCGCCATGGTAAAATTACCTAGATTATTTTTTTGTGTGTGAGTAAATAAATGTAGATATGATCATATATGGTTACTATATACAGTAGTTGTGACTTAACTGCCTTTTGTTTACGTGCACTTTTGACTTAACTGCACAAAATCGATCATTTTTGGAATTATTCTTTC
Organism: Pollenia angustigena; assembly: GCA_930367215.1. Taxonomy (NCBI): domain Eukaryota; kingdom Metazoa; phylum Arthropoda; class Insecta; order Diptera; family Polleniidae; genus Pollenia; species Pollenia angustigena. The sequence continues at coordinate 232,639,283 of OV884060.1, forward strand.
TAATTCTATACAAAATCCTTTTTTAAGTGCACTTTCTATACCTGCACATATAAGATAAATGCACAAAACTTTTGGCATTTTAAAATTATTTTCATACAAACTTAACTGCCCAAAATACATATTTTCTGGAATTATTCTTCAAAATACTTGTCTACGTGCATTTTGTATAGCTGCGCATTTTTCATATTTTTGGGCAGCTTTAAAATATTTTCATACAAAACATCAAAGTTAGCTGCACACATAAAAATATATTGTGGCCACTTTTTCACATAAATATCCAATTTAAGCTGTTTATGAAAATATAAATCGCAATTGTTTTGATTTTTTTCATAAATTTTTATGTTCTTTTTGAATTCTCATTGTTTTTGTTCATATTTCTTTTATATTAAATAAAGATACATACATTAGAGCGACTCACCAAAAAAAGTGCTCGATGTACCCTCCTAAGAATGAACCTTGGACTTTTTTAAGATGCCATTTTAAATATTTCGGCTCCAGGGTTGACCTCTCGTGAGCTGGACCAGTTTGAAAAAGGTTTTATTTTTACATGTTTTGTTACTTTAAGAATCTGTTTCCTTACCAACATATACAAGTTGGGTATCGTAAGAAAGGTTTTTTTAAGACGCGTCCAACTGTATATAAAATTTGTCCAAGGACGATCATCCATGTCCTTTTCGTAAGGATTTTCTGTCAAAAAAAAGCGGTTTTTGAATTTTTTGTTCGGGGTTGTTTGTAATAAAAGTGCCAAATTAACATATTTTATTCTTTAGTCGATTTAATTAAATACGTGTCTCAGGTTTTTTTTAAATTCGTGCTAGTTCGCGTTTTGACAAAAATGCAATGGGGTGGTAACCCTTCGTTTTAAAAAGGGCAATATGGGTATCAAATTTTATCTTTTGCCAAGTATATCATCTTTGTATGTAAATAATTTAGATTTGTGCAAATTTTACACGGTGCTCTGGAATATACATATATAAATGCAATTTTGTAGTAACTCTAATATGATAGCGGATTTAGTTTCTAGATCATGTATGGATGAAAATACCAAACAGCATAGGCTGTTTGGTAGACGATTATGTTTAATATACAACTCCTAAAAGAAACTCTGATGATTATCTGACAAAAAACAAAAACATCTAAATTTTTTTTTTTTTTTTTTTTTTTTATTTTTTTTTTTTTTTGACACGCTCGTCTTTAAATCTTGGAATGAACTTTTTGGGACTCTTTGTAAGAGTCGTATAACAATTACTGAGCTACCTAAATAAGACCGTTTTTGAAGTATGAAAATGCTGTTACCAATACAAAGGACAGGATGGTGTTGATTTCGCGATCTTAAGGTTTGTTTTATAGAAATTGTATGAAAATTAGAAGTTTTGGCATGAAAAGTACGCCTGATGCCCTTATTTAGGTAGCTTAGTCATACGGCTGAGCATTGCACGAGTTGTAAAATAATACCCACATGAGTCTCATACGACGCTTGGCATGCTTTTTGAAAGACTCGTTAGAATATCTGAACATACATCATAAACGATTCTCTTTACTATTAATATAAGCATTTTTCGCTGCGTTATGGAAGAATCTCTCATACGAATCAGCACGTGTAACCGTTTCTCCCGTGCGAGAAATTGTCTACAATTAAAAACTGAGCTCGTCGACGATCAAAAATACTCTTTGTGAGATTCCCAGTAACCTCCTAGACGATTGGAAATGCTAGCTGGATTGAAATAAAATTTTAATTAAATATAAATTTATGTATTAACAAAATAATTTTTTTATTCTACTTTTAAATCAAACACTTTACTTTAGCTGCACTTTTGTGCAGGTAACCACAATTGTGTACCTGCACATTAAGGCAGGTAAATGCATTTAAGATAACTGCATTTTTGATTTACCTGCACAAAAAATCGTGAAAAGGAGATTGTGCAGCTAAGTCAAAACTACTGTAATATGTAAACTTATGTGATTATATACATAAATCTTTACATAACGCAGACATGGACCCGACTTGAGCTCCTGTAGGATGATGGGGAACCTTCAGCTGAAACATACCATTTTGCAAGTTTATTTTGGAAAGACCATAGAAATGGTATATAATGGTGGTTAAGGTGGGTTGGAAAGATTACCAATTCATTTTCTTCCCCTGTACTCGCGACTGCATAACTATATATAACAAATATCTGTCTTACATGGCGTCATATAAAATTATTATTAAATTAACATATTTTATTGATTTATTTGGTGAATATTATTTTTGTGTGGAATACACAGATTTTATGATTTTATTGTTAAATTCAAAATTCCAAAAGTTTTCAAAATTTGTATGAGAGCTTTTAAAGAGAAGAAACCACAATTTAAATTTTTTATTTTATCTTTATTACTTAAGAAGATAAATTGTTGACCAAATAAGTACCAAAATTATATTTTTCCCCGTTTTTATACCCAAAATGTGCAAATTTCAAAAAAGTACCAAGCACATGACAATTCAATTGTCGATTCAATAATGGTATTTTTTTAATTATACTGATTTTACCCGTTTTTGCCCACTCTAACCCATTATGAATTAAATTTCCAAAAGTCTACTTTTTTATTTACACATTGGGAGGGGAGTCTACATACAAAATTTCAAGATTTTGGCTTAAGTTGTTTGGGCTGGGCGATGATCACCCAGTCAGTCACGCTAATCTTATAAAAATATATGAAATCACTAAAAATTGTCTGGTTCCTAGGGTGGCAGGTGGTGAAAGCTGAAATGTATAGTACTTACTTTTGATACTTAACAATACTAGATATAATTATCACTTAACCTAACCTACCACCACCTTTTTGTTATGGTCTCTTTAAATTTGACTTACTTTAGGTTTTATTTATTTTTAAAGTAACTCACAATCACTTCATTTATCCAAAAAAATAACGCGCACAAAATTACAATTATCACATGGAATGATTAATTAGTAATACGGATTAAACTTAACGTGCTTATTTTCAAAGAAAACTTTAAAGGAAAAATCATAGCTTACGGCGGTATGAAAAAACCCCCCAAAATCTAACCCCCAAAAAAATAATGAAATAACCCCCCAAAGCGTGGGGCCATATTTCATATGCAATAAAGCTCCAATTTTGAAATTGAAATTAGCCCCCAACGAAATGAAATAACGCCCCAAACATAAATGAAATAATTCCCTAATTTTTGGAGGCTTATTTTATATGAAATAAAACCCCAATTTCTGAAATGAAATAAGAGCACAATATATGTAATACAATTAATTATACAGTTTTGCTTTAAAGAATCACGCGATAGATATCATGATATGATATACCAAACACAAGCTTCGCCAACCAAGGCTTTTCTGCATAGCCTGCCTTCGGCCGGGCGCAATGACTTTTTTCTCTGTGGTATAACAAACAACGGCTTCGCTAAGCTTCTCTGCATAGCGCCAGGAATTTCTCCTCTATAGTATTAAAATACCGACTCGACCCGGCTACGCAGAGAAGCTTTAGTTAGCGAAGCCGGTGTTTGTTATATCATTTGTTAAATGTAATTTTCTATGCGAACGTTAACGTTCGAAATCGATGAACAGACTGGAAATAATCCCCCAAAAAATATATTGGGGCTTTATTTCATAATGATTTTTTGGGGGATAATTTCATATGAAAAAATACCCCAAAAATCGTTTTTGTTGTTCTCTGTACAAAGTTTTGGGGGGTTATTTCATTATTTTTTTTGGGGGTTATTCCATGCCGCCATAGCTTACTTTTAGTTCAAAGTAAAAAAATCAACTTTGAAAACCTTAAATTTGTAAGAAGAAAAGTATCTACTTTGCTCCAGTATAAGAAATGAGTTGTATGTTTTGAAGTGTTCGCTATAATCTGTCATCAAAATATAAATGATATTAGAACTATGATTGTTTGGATCTAATATACAATATAATTGGAAAAGCTACATGCTTAACTGAGAAGGAAGATGTATAATTAAAAAATTTGTTAAGATGTATAAAATAACGTTTGCTCGGCACGTTGACATTATCAGACAGAGAGATTCTGTTAAAATAAATATACTTAAAACTAACATTAACATTAATAAAACCACACCATAAAACTATGTGTTACGAAAAAAAAGTACATTCAAGTAATCACAGATTAGTCGGTTAAATCGAATTGTATAGTTACATACCTGTTAAATATCGATTACGATTAGTAATCAATTAGATTACTTTTCAAAAATAATCGTAATGATTACATTACTCAATAAGAAACAATTTCTGATTACTAATTGATTACGATTACAAGAAAAATAATCAGAAGTACCGGCGATTACTACAAAATAATCAAAGAGAATCAAAAGTAATCAAAAAGTAATCCAATTACTTTAAGCGATTATTTTTAATTCTTTTTGATTATTTTCAACAATTGTGTATTCATTTGCACTAAAATTTTTTCGAAACAGTTGATAAACCTGTTTAAAGTTTTCATAATCAATAAAAATAGCTAAATAAATAATAAGTTGTAAACTTATTTAAAAAAAAAAGAAAAAAAACAATAACTTTATAAAAAATTTTGGTAATAAAAAAAACAAACAAAAAATTTTATTAACAAATCGTCGGCTTAGAGTGTAAACCTGCTAAGTCCACTTTTTAAGTAAATTGAGATTTTAATGCCGTATGGTCGAGAAAGATATGCCCCGTCGACCAGCATGTAGTTTTTCTTCAATTTGAGTCCTGAAGTGAGTCAAATCAACAATATTTTTTTGTTTGCCTCTCAAGCAGCAAATAGGAAAAATAAAAAGTTTTTTGTCTCTCCTGTAAAATTTGTTAAAAGGGAGTTAGCAGGTTTACACTCTAAGACGACGAAATGCCACGCAACGATTATTCGCCGAATAATCGGTGGGATATTTATAATTACATATTTTTACAATTAGCTTTCATTAAAACAAATTTTGCAAAGGAAAAAACAGACAATGATTGTCGCCTTGGACTTTTGACGATCCCGGCAAAAGAAAACAGTCGTGTTCTACTGGGGCTGAAGACGTTAGGGGAGTATTAAATTATAAATGCTTCCTTAAGCAAATGATATTTTTTGTCAATTCCCATCAGCGCTTGAATTATCGTTTAGATAGCTGATGAATTGATGCTTTACAGCGGATCGTCGGTCAGGTTTAGGGTGTTCAATTAATCGGGTTTTATTTTTGTTCGATTAAACAATTAATCGATATTTGGCATTTTTAACTTATTAGATTAAAAGAATAAAATTTTGAAATTAATCGAATAGTTCTAAATCCAGAAATTTTATATATTAGTAAATTAGTAAAGTTGTAGAAGAACATTATGCTATGTTCATACGACGATATAAACCACTGGTTTCGCTTTCTGAAACTAGATTGCCAAACATGCTGTTCATACGATTCATTCTTGTTTCATTTTGACATTTTTCTTGTGTGATTTTTTTTTAAAAGATAAAAAAGTAAATAAAACTTAAAAATATATTATTTAATACTTTTATTAATATTATAATGTTAATTTTATCACTTTATTTTATTAAACATCAATTTTTTTTTGTTTTTTTCTTCGTTTTGAGAGCTAGTTCAGATAAAATAACGATAAGTGTTATCGAAATTAGAGATGATAGTATCCTGTTTCGCAGCCTGTTTCAAAATGAAACGACCTGTTTCGCTCTCAAAATTTTGTATGGGGAAACAAGTCGTTTCAATCATGTTTGGGGCGCGAAACAGGAATAAGAGAGTGAAACACGAATATTGTTGTCCGTGTGAACATGGTATTAACGTTAATACCGTTTTGGACACCTGTTACCATAGAAAATTTTAAAAATGTCCCTGTAATGAAAGTTCATAAAAATATTCCATTTTATCTACTTCATTCTTTAAGTATCTATTATTTTTGCATTTTGTAAATAATTGATTTAAAATATCGTTCGATTTCAATTAATCATTTTATTCATTTCAAGCCATTTCATTTTGATGTTTTAAGTTAATACTTTTGTTGCAATCGCGATATTGGTGGTTTCATTTCCAAAATAGGAGAGGACACTTGTTGTAGCTCCTGTTTCCTATTAGTTTATGTAGCCTATTGCTCAATTTCACAAGAGTCGGTATTAAGAATTGGTAAGTTTAGTTGAACTAAACTTAAATTTATATGTAGTTTAAACTTAATAGCTGTAAATCAGTGCCCCATATCGTTGGTCTCGTGTAGAAAAGCCCTAACTCATATAATTGCAACTTTACAGGAGAAGGCAAAAACATAAAAGAAAATGTATGTATCACAATGTAAAATGGCTTCTTCAATTGCTTGTTTAACTGATATTTTTGATGCTATTGCATTGAATTTTAGTGACGAGGTGTATTTGTGGCAAATCACTAAAAAACTCAATTCCGATAAAAATCGAGATAGGGCCTTTCTACATGAGACCGACGATATATTATATGTAGTGCAATAAAAAATAATGTGGCAGCACTACGATAAATGCTGCCAAATAGATATGGCTTGTATTGGTAGTTTAAACGCCCAATTTTATGCGTTTATCGATGGTTTAAATTTTACTGAATCAAAGATTTGCTGGTTTAAACAAATTTTAAGCCAAAAAGTGAGTTTAACTTACGCTGATTTATAAGCCTTAAGTATCATGTTATTTTATGTAATACCGGTCGATTTGATTACATTTTTTGTTTGTTAATAAATAACTACAGTCAAATTTTATATGGATAAAAGCAGGGACCGTAAATAACAGTTATTTCTGAAAATGTGCCCCAAAAACTCTCCATGTTAGAGTCAAGGAACACCTATAGTGTCATATACCAACAGATTCATATTGACGAGCTCATAACGAATCTTTGGTGATCTTGAGAAAACGATCTCTACTCCATAGTTAAGACTTATTTTTCAACGAAAAAATAAAAGTTGGAATGAAACTCTTAAAAAGAGAGTTTTATTTTTCCGTCAAAAATACAACTCATTTGAGGAGTTTTATTTTTTCCGTCGGAAAATAAAACTCATATTTTTATTTTTTTTATTTATTTTTTATTTTGTTTATTTTCATGTAAAACATCTAGAAATAAGTTTATTATATGTTTAGTTTGACGAACATAATTTTTTCCAAATTTTCTGCGGAAAGATTGAAACGTATGTCGAACCAATTTAAGAGCAGAGAATGCTCTTTCCACGCAGGTGAGCTTCATTACTTGTTGAAGGTTGATCATCGGATTATTATTTGTCTGGAAAGAGAAGAAGAAATGTAATGAACTTTTAGAAAAATACCAATAAAATAAAAGTTAAAAAACTTACACGCTTCTCTAATTGCAAAATACGAACGATTACTTCTTTAAGGTGGGTTCGAGCACACATTAACTTTAAAGGCTCCTTCGATATAATGCAGTTAAGCCGCGGATCGAGATATATAGCTGCAAGAAATGTTGGATTTTGAAGTAAAACTTTTTCCCACCGTTCTAGTTTTTCTAAAAACTTGGAGCTGTTTGGATTCGTTTGAACCTCAAGCTTCATTTCGAGCCATACTTTAAAGAAATCTCCAAAAAATAACTGCTCTTCTTGAAGCTTTTGTGTGGCATTGTAAACAGGCTCTAAGAGAGTTAAAAAGGACTCCATATGTTCCCATTCTGAGTGACGTAGATTAAGTGCAGCATCTACATTTTTAAGCAAAATGATATGTAGGCCATTAAGCTTTTAATCATAAAATAGGTGGAATTCCAACGAGTCTGAACATCTATGGAAACATTTGGTAAGTTCAGATCACTGGTTTTGCTCCTAAAATTATTGTAAACTTATTGTCTAATCATAGCAAGTTGCGTTCAACAAACCTGTAAGTAGGAGTCCGTAAGGCCTTCGCTAAATCTCGAATGCGCTAAAGTAAATCTTTGTTTACCTCATCTAAATAATCCTTGACAGCCAGTTGCAGCGAGTGAGCAAGTCTTAAAGATACATATCGTCAGTTGAAATACAAAATTTTACCAAATCAAAGCAACAAATTCGTAGTACAAAAATATCTATGTAAAGGTCTAATTTTTAATACCAGTAAAAATATTGGGACTCAATTCGCGAATATTTGTTATTTTGATATGCTTGTTTATGGCCTTGGAAAAAATTCTAAATGTCAGTTGCGTTGTTTTGCATTTCAAGTAACGATAAATACTTTAAGGCATCTTGGACGGACATTGTAAAAAATTTCAAACGGAATGACAAACTTATTGTACCCTTGTACATAAAGTGAGTTTTATTTTCTGACTGTAAAAATAAAACTCCTCAAATGAGTTTTATTTTCTGACGGCTAAATAAAACTCTTTTTTAAGAGTTTCATCCGACCTTTTATTTTAACGTCCAAAAACAACTGTTTAAGATGGATTTTGTCATTTAACCCACAAAATTACAGTTATTAAAAAACTTATTCGATATTACTTATAACCGTTACGGTTCCTGGATAAAAGTGTTCGTCAGTACATTTTTGAATAATGGTAACATTTAAATGTTTCTAAAAAAAATAATAGTACGAATGAATACGCAATTTTTGAAAGTAATCAAAAAGAATCAAAAATAATCGTTGAAAATAATCGGATTACATTTTGATTACTTTTGATTCTTTTTGATTATTTTGTAGTAATCGGCGGTACTTCTGATTATTTTTTGATAACTTGTAATCATAATCAATTAGTAATCATGTAAAACCAAAAGTAATCATAATTGTAATCAATTCTTTACCCTTAAAAAAAGTAATCAAATAAGTAATTATTACGCGTTACTAATCATTACTTAACAGCTATGTATAGTTATACAGGTAAGTATGTATGTATGAATGAAAATAAAATAATTTATAATAAATAATATCACAGGTTTGTAAATCATTTAGCCTCTATGTGGGCCTGGAAGACGCTGTTTCATTACAGGTATAGCCCTATGATACCAATGGGGGATAAGTAGTTGGTGCTACACCAATCAATGTAAAGGGTGGTTAAATTTCAAGGGCCGATGTTGATTTTGAATAAAACACAAACTATTTAGGAAATTATTGTAATTTTATTTTATTATGATATATTGGTATTATTCAATTATGTATGGAACAAAATATCGGCCAAATGGGCGCCGCGACCACGGCGGCACACCTCCATCCGATGGTGCAAATTTTCGATGACCCTGAGGCATAATGGAGGTTCTATGCCGTTAATGTGCCGAATTATCTCATCCTTTAGCTCTTAAATTGTTGCTGGCTTATCGACGTACACCTTTTCTTTCAAATAACCCCAAAGAAAAAAGTCCAACGGTGTCAAATCACATGATCTTGGCGGCCAATTGACATCGCCATTACGTGAGATAACACGGCCATTGAATTTGTTGCGCAAAAGAGCCATTGTTTCGTTAGCTGTGTGGCAAGTGGCACCGTCCTGCTGAAACCACATATTGTCCACATCCATATCTTCCAATTCGGGCCATAAAAAGTTCGTTATCATCTCACGATAGCGAACACCATTCACAGTAACTGCCTGACCGGCCTCATTTTGGAAAAAATACGGCCCGATGATGCCGCCAGCCCATAAACCGCACCAAACAGTCACTCTTTGTGGGTGCATTGGTTTTTCGACAATCACTCTTGTATTCTCTTCGCCCAAATGCGGCAATTCTGTTTATTGACGAATCCACTGAGGTGAAAATGTGCCTCATCACTGCACGATATGCATTTTCATTTGAACGCCCATTTTCATAATAAGTCTGGATAACTTTAACACGTTGTTGGATTGTGTATCTCTCCATGGTTCAAATTGAGTAAGTCTGAAATAGAGAAATGTCAAATAAAATTCGGAAAAAAACTTGGCGTTTAGGTGTGGTTCACATTCAACATCGGCCCTTACAATTTAACCACCCTTTATTTCTCGGATTCAAAAATTTATTTTTAAAGGCTGTTTTCATGGAAGTCAAGTTTCTCTATAATTTTCTTTGTCAGGGACAGTGCATACATATGTATGTGTTGAATGGGGTCACAGATGATGTTTTGTTTATTACAGAATTTGAGTTACGTTTCGTGTGAGTTGAGAATTTATCTAGCTTCTGTAGTTGAAATGGTAAACCAGATTGGGAAACCATAAACCAATATTGATTTGATGGCAACTTTATATACAGTTAGGGACAAAATTGTTCACGAATTTAGTATTATTGGCAAAATAGGCTATAAATTTTTGTTTTATTTATAATTATTAAAATTGTTTAACTATATGAAAAGTAGAACATTTCAAGAACTTAAAAATAAAAACTTTTCCAAAAAAATATGTGTTCATAATATTTTACACGGAATTAGTATTGAGTTCTGGGTGTGAACAATTATGACCCTAGTTAGAGATTATTGTTGTATTTGGGTCCAAGCGTTTGGTATGTTGTAAATTTGCTCTTTTAAGCTGCCTTAATCCTTTTTCCATTCTTTTACAAAAGTTGTGAGCAGTTTCGGCTCTATTTTTTCCAAGCTTTAACGGCAAGCTCGCAAAGCTTATACACAGTGTTAGGCAAGTTCCTCTGAGCAAAAAAAAAAGAAAAAAGGTGTTTTGGAATGGATTAAAGGTACTCAAGTGTTTACTACTCTGGCGACTAATTAGGTAAATTTATTTTCGAATTTTTATTTTCTTCAAACTAACTTTTAGGTATTTCTGAAGTATGCTTAAGAACGTTGTCCTGCATAATGATATCAACCTGTCTTGGTTCTTAGCTGAATATGGCTTATCTTGGAATCAACGGGTCTTTAATGATGATTATGTAGTGCTTGGCACACAGTTTCTTCTGAATTAGCGGAGTGTTTGAAGCTAAAACAATCGCAAGTCATTTAAGAGATCATCAACATTTTAACATTTGGAATTATTTCACTCTTTTACGCCAGCCATGCCGTAATGAATGATTATCCATTTTAATTGATTTCACATGTTTTTTCCTTACTTCTGTTTTCTTGTACTTTTGTCAAGAATTCTTCTTGAAGTCCAAAGTACATTTTTTGTTTTTTCATTTTTGTCTTTCTTTTTTCTGTTGACCTTTTTCAGCACAACTTGAAGGACAAATGTACACATAGAGCTCGTGCCTTAGCTTTTAACAATAATTAGTATTGTGGTTATTTTGTTGAACTATTTATGGTTTTTAATCCAAATTTTTAATACTTTTAATTAGGCTTAAGTTGAAAAAGGTCAACAGAAAAAAGAAAGACAAAAATTAAAAAACAAAAAATTTACTTTGGACTTCAAGAAGAATTCTTGACAAAAGTACGAGAAAACAGAAGTAAGGAAAAAACATGTAAAATCACTTAAAATGGATAATCATTCAGGAAAGCATATTTAAATCTAACAAGGTTAAAATACAATTTGGTTTAAGGATTGATGTTTGATTATTGACGTCAGCAGTCGTCGATGGCTGCGAGTGTAAGACGGTGTTATGATCCGTTTGGCCTAATGAGGATTCCGGCTCGCTTGCTCAACTCTCAGGAGGTTCCAACCCTCTCACTAGGATCGTGACACTAACACAAAAAAAAAAAAAGAAAGGTAAGATAACACTATCGGGGAACTCTAACCACACACACCATATGAGATTATCATCTGGAGACAGATGTTGGTCTCCCAATATGCCCTCCCAACCAAGTCATAGTGGTAGTCCATCAATATTGTTCCACTACGACCCTTCAACCACTCGACCGTGTACTCCCACTTACCTTTCCATCATTGCCATCACCACTTTAAATTAGAACCTCATGTTTTCTTTTCCTTTTCAATTATAAAATTACATTATTTATTCTTATTATACTTAATTTCCCTAATAATTACTTGATATAAATACACTTAAATCACTAAAACAAAAGAAAATGCATATAAACTGACAAAAACGAAATTAAAACAAAACTTATTCCTATTGGCCGTTACTTTTATTTTTAAAAATCTTAAGTTATTTACTTTTCTATTAACTGTCTTTATGTTAATATATATAAGTATCTTTTAATTTACTTAATTTTTTTTTTTTTTTTTTTTGATTACTTAAAAACCCACTACACTTTTTATCCTTTTAGAACTCAACCTCTTTATAGCCCTAATACAGGACACCGTACCCTATTGTCACCCTACACTTAAAGGAGCTCCCTGAAGTGGTTCTGCAACCAATGTTTGCTGCCTACCAATTCTATTTCCGCGCTTTCTTTGAGTCCTAAGTGATAATATTTTCCTTAAGATACGTATATATATAATCTTGCTTCAATGTAAATATTTTAAATTTTTTTCGTTATTTTCTTTACAGGCCACTATTTCATAATCCGAGTTTCTGAACACTTAATACATAGACCTACACTCTCGATCACACACAATTATTGATTCACAATTTCACAACACTGCCAACAAAAAAAAAATACTTAAATATTACTTTAATTCTACCTAAAATAACTAAATGTATACCTTAGGCAATTATCGCAATTATGTTGTGTTAATAAACTTAAATTTTTTCTATTTAATCAAGATCTTTTCCTTTTTCTTTCTACAGGCTTTTCTTTCTCTGAAAATTTAATTTTTTTTTAAATCACATTTAGCAAATATGTATTCCAATAACTTATACCGCTTTTTTTTACAGCTATTTAATAAATTTTCTTTCTTCACCATACATTCCTTTCTTCCTTGATATTTACGTTGGCACTCTGGCCCAAAGTGTTAGGTGCAAATCAACTTTAAAAATACACAAAATGTTACCTGGCTATTCCCTTCTTCACGATAATCAAGGTGGTATTCGTCGTCTTCACACTCCCTTCTTTTTCTGCCAATTGAATGGCCAGCTATCAAACAAAACATTAACAATTATAACTATTAGGCAAACATCCATTTACACACAAAAAAAATATCTTTACACTCACGTTTAAAATTTCAAATGGTTGTTTAAGACAAAATCAAAGTGTCTTCGAGCAAAATTATAACACTATATATTTAACTTTATTTATTAACTTTACTACTTTAACCTTATTATAATGTAAAAATTTAACTTTGCTTCGTTTATTTATTTTGCACTTTCACTCTACCAGTTCACACAGACGTTTGATATCTTCTATTCTAGTAGTCTGACGTTTTGCTCCTTAAATACCGCAGCGAATCTATATAACATCGTTTTCCCGCTCCTATCATCCTATATACCATTTCCATATTTTACATATATTTACTTGTTTTTCCCGCCACTGTTACATATGTAACTTATATTTCCCCTCCATTCCTATCCCTGGCCTATATCATTATTACCTATATAAATAAATATTTAAATTCAAGTTCAAATTCAAAATTAGCGGTATAACAAAAATAAACTAATTTGTTCTATAAATCTGTATATTTTCATAATTTTGCCAACATCTCTTTCCTATATTCAACCACTCTTCACTCCCACACTCTACCAGGCTAACATCAAATTTAGCAAGCATCGTTTTTCATTCAAAATTTCAATTTCTTTTTACATCTTTTAATTCTTGCCTCCAAAAAGTTTTGAATGAAATTACAACACTTTACTACACTTATGAGCGTTACCAACTACATAATATACCAAATACTACTTTACACACAAGTACCCACCATATGTTACCCACATTTGTTCTATTCTTTGCCGCCATCATGTGTAAGTATAATTCATTTTTCTACTAATTTATTATTTTCTTTATTTTCAGGTTAAAATTGGTTTAATTTTCTTTCTGGGTAAATATGTACATAGGTATCGTTCCATTGTTATAATAGTATTCTACTAATTTTTACCATTTCTCTTTTTCAGCCTAATATGCACAAAACAAAATTTGCAAACCAATTTAACTAGTCGCACAATAACAACACAAATTTTCTAAACAACCTACAAATACCATATTAAAAAAAAACAAGTTAGAGTGCTATATTCGGCTGTGCCGAATCTTTGATACCCTCCACCGACAGTTCGAATGTTTAAAGAGTAATATCTGTATGATGTTATTATTATCTTAAACTGTGACGATTTGTTATTAATTATGGATTAAGGCGACAAAACTGTTTTCCGGTAGTAGGGTTTATATGGGGCCTAGTGTAAATTATGGACCGATCTTCACGAAATTTCACAGTCTTTTTCCCAGTTCTATAAAACTTTGATGTACCAAATTTTGTTATGATAGCATTATTTTTTACGGATTTAGGCGTACTAAACTGTTTTCCGGGAGTAGGGTTTATATGGGGCCCAGGGTAAATTATGTACCGATCTTCACGAAATTACACAGTTTTATTTCTTGTCCTATAAAACTTTGATGTACTAGATTTTGTTATGATAGCATTATTTTTTACGTTTTTAGGCGTACTAAGTTGTTTTCCGGAAGTAGGTTTTATATGGGGCCTATGGTAAATTATGGACCGATCTTCATGAAACTTAACAGTTTAATTTCTAGTCCTATGTAACTGTGACTTACCAAAATTTGTAATGATAGCATTGTTAGTTAGGGTTTAAGGCTTAATATACTGTTTTCCGGGAGTAGGGCTTATATGGGGCCTAGGGTAAATTATTGACGGATCTTCACGAAATTTCACAGCGTGATTTCCAGTTGAATAAAACGAATTGTTGCGAAATCTTATATCATTCTGTGCATTTTTCCACCATTTATGTTAGTTTTTGTAACAAAATTATCAATTTTTTTTAGGTGGTGGTTCCACATTTTGATTCATAGCTCAGATCCTATTTAACCGATTTTGCTGAATTTCAATCCCAAACTGCTTAGGATAACGACAAGCAATTTGACACCAAGTTTGTTGATTTCTTTTGAGTTTTTCGAAAGTGAGCGTGTTTTCAACAGACGGACAGACGGACATACGGACAGACGGACAGACAGACGGACATGGCTAAATCGACTTAAAATTACTCAAGGACCCAGAATATATATACTTTATAGGGTCTGAGATGAATAGTAAAAAAGTTTCACACGGAATGACAAACTGAATATACCCTCTTCACAACTAATTGTGGTGGAGGGTATAACAAGCAAACAGAAACATTTTCATTATTGGGACTCGGGCTAGGCACCCCTCCCACTTTTATTTTATTAATAAGAGAATTGGGGTTATAAGGCATCCACCCGTTCTCGAATTTTACCCCTAAGGAACCCCACGCAAAAATTTTTCTTGGCCCAGAGACGTCGACAAGTCGGGCATTTTTTCGGGGTACCAAACACAATCCCCACCCGCAACAAAACTCCAGTCTCGCTGGCAACTAACAGAGTGGACGGTGTGCGGGTAGTACTTATGCTCAACGTGGGGAACTCCCACACCCTGATACGTGTCTCAAATTGATTAGCCGGGCTTAGTACTTAAGGAGTTGTTTACGGGAAGTTTTTTTAATTGTACTTATGATAATAGCCGTACTTTGTTATCGTTTTTTTTTTTCTTGGTTTCCCAGGACAAGTGCACATTATTGAAATTCCCAGACCAAATATTTTCTTCCTAAGCTACCATACAGAAACTGCCCCCACAGAAACGGATTTCATCTACGGCACTGATTTGCTTTTTAATACATCATTACCCAAATGCATGTAGGTATGTATGCAAGTTTTATATATATCTTTTTGTAACTACATATGGGTAATTCCAAAGTGTTGAACGTGACAGTCGTACGCATCAAAAATGCAATAACATTTTAAACAACAAATATTTTAACGTTCTCTTAACCCATAAATTAAAGCACTAAGAAAGCACTGTTATCTATGCCAAAGTTTATGGAGGGCGCGATTCTAGGTCAAAGATAATGGCAAAAGAATAGCGGTTCGAACGTGAAAAAAACAGAAGCAGTTCTTTTGGCCATGTATAAAAAGGCGTAACTAAGCGAAACCTGGCACAATTTGTTAGTCAAACCACTTTCAGAACTCTACGTAGCAATAAAACATTAAAATGTCTTTGGTTTGATTGCAAAATCTTCTGAATTTTCCTTTTTTTTAAGCCAAAATCTGGGTCGATACGTGACATTTCGAACGTGAAATTCCTTCCGTAATAACTTAACTGAATAATGATCAAAAGAAAACAAAAATCCACCGTTAATCCGAATAACATTTTTCTCTTTGAACTCTTCCTTAGATTACAGACCATGTAAGAAAATTTTTTTGGAATAATTTTCATCAAATATCACCTCTTTTAAGAAAGATAAATATTAAAGAAAACATACAATAAAACATTCTCACATATAAGAAATTACGCCCGCACAACTTTGCAGTCTGATTGTTCATCTAAGTAAAAAAATTTATGAGTAAATCTATAAAATTAGTAAAATCGAAATACTTCTCCATAACAATATCGTAAAATAATAAGCTTTTAATTACTTTCAAATTTTCGGTCACGGTGGACCTTTTGACGGAAATGCCCATATAATTATGTCAAAAAAAATGTCTAACCTATTCTTTTATTGCAAATCCCCACGTTCATATCACAGATATTAAGGTAATAAATCTATAAGAAAATCAGGTACCAAATAATATATTAGGACAACACACACACAAAAAAAATAACAATTTTAAATATAATTCGTGTTACTTATCCCAATATTGCACTTTATACGGATCTTATCACAGATTCATACTTTAATATCCTTTACATGGAATATGCCTATAGACTTGCCTTGTAAATCTTCTAGTTCGTACATGTTATTGCCTATTGCCCTTATGATTCGACATTTTAAGAATTTTCTACAGAATTTAGCGTTTCTATTTTTCCCAAAGTCGCTAAGGATCGTATTTCTTCGAAATACTTCTTGTCCAGGACAAAATTTTATACTTCGAGCTCTTTTATTATATCTAGCTGCACTTTTCTCATACGCCTCATGCATATTTCGCTTTATTTTTTCCCTCGCTAACTCCAGTTTCTCATTATTATTGATATTTAATATTTCATGGTCCGTCAGAGACATTAATTTCCGGGCGAGTCTATAATCAGTTCCATTTGAAAACATATGGAACCCGAATAAAGCAAAAAAAGGTGTAAATCCAGTTGCCGAGTGAACTGAATTTCTAAGAGCGCATTCGATTTCCGCTAGGTATAAATCCCAATCCCTATAGTCTTCCTTCAAGTATGCCCTAATTGCTGCCAAAACAGACTGATTAACCCTTTCGGAGGCGTTCGATTGGGGAGAATACACTGCAGTTCTCATATGCTTTATGCTGAAGGTTTCTAATAAATTTTGAAAACTTCTTGCAACAAATTGTGATCCGTTGTCACTATGAATAACTTCCGGCACCCCAAACTTGTAAAAGATTTCTTGGGTAAGAAATTTTATGACATTATTCGTTGTGGCCTCATTCATCGCCTTTAAAAAGGTTAATTTAGTAAAATGATCGATTACTATGAAAATATAACAGTTGCCACTTTTGGATCTAGGGTATTTCCCCAAGAAATCAATATACAATTTTTGGAAAGGTCTCTCTGTAACTACTTCTTGGCCAATTTCGGGCATAAGGTTTTTATTCGATGGTTTTGTTTCCTTACAAATCTGACAATTTCTAACAAATTCTCTAATCTGCGCTGTCATTTAAGGCCAATAAAAAAACCTTTTTACTCTTTCTATTGTTTTGTTAATTCCTCCATGAGCTGACGTATTATCTGTATGAGATTTTTCTATTATTGTTTGTGTCAAATTTTTCGGTAACCACAATTTCCAATTAAATTGATTCTAGAAGCCTTGTTCACTGCAGGTTTTCTTAAATATTTGTCCGACCACAACTTTTAGATCAGGCAATTTATCTTTATTATCCTCAATTTGCTTAACAATTTGGCAATATTCATCTGATTCAAATTCGACAGTTTCAAAGTCTAATAGGTTTTCCGCTTGAATTTCCTCCACCTGGTGTTGTTGTGGTAAACGTGAAAGCATATCAGCCACAATGTTTTCAGACCCTTTACGGTGTTCGATTTGAAAGTCGAACGCTTGTAGTTGTAATGACCATCTGGCCAATCTCCCACTTAAATCCTTAAGGCTCATCAACCATTTAAGGCTGGCATGATCAGTAATAATTGAAAATGGCATCATTTCCACGTAGGGTCGAAATTTCTTTACCGCCATTACAGCTGCTAAGCATTCTTTCTCTGTAACCGTGTAATTCTTTTGACATGGATTAAGCTTTTGAGAATAGAAGGCTATAGGGTGCTCTTCGTTTTTGGTATTTAATTGATACAATACAGCCCCTATACCATAATCTGATGCATCACATTGTATATAAAAACGTTTTGTAAAATCAGCATGTCTTAACACAGGTGCAGAAGTCAAGGCTTTTTTAAGTTTTTTAAAAGCTTCTACCGCCTCAGCAGTCATATGAAATTTTTTTGCCTTTTTTTAGTGTGTCTGTTAGAGGCGCTGATATCGTTGCGAAATCTTTTATAAACCGCCTATACCAACCAGCGGTACCTAGAAAGCTTCTAACTTCCCTAACAGTTTTAGGTAATTTAATCGAACGTATGGCTTGAACTTTGTCAGGGTCCGTTTTAAGAGTACCTCCGCCTATAATAAATCCCAAATATTTCACCTCTTGAAAACAGAATTGAGATTTTTTAAGAGAAATTGTTAAATTAGCATCTTTAAGGCATTTAGCAACTTCGCTTAGGAGTCTGATGTGTTCCTCAAACGTACTCGAGATTATCAGCAAATCATCTAGATAGATGAAAACATTTTCCTTTAACCGGTTTGGAATTACCTTATCCATTAGGCGGCAGAGTCTCTGCGCCGCATTACATAAGCCGAACGGCATTACTCTGAACTGGTATAAAGGTCTTCCTGCTACCGTGAAAGCTGTATAGGCCTTGCTCTCTTCGTCTAGCTCGATTTGCCAAAAAGCATATTTGAGATCGACACTACTAATGAAATGAGTTTCATCATTCATTAAGCCGCATACTTAAGATTCCATCAATATTTTGGAGCGGGTAGGCATCTTTAATTGTTAATTTGTTTAATTTGCGGGCATCAAGACAAAAACGATTTTTCCCTGGCTTTCTAACAATGGTGGTACGATTTGACCATGGACTTTCACTCAATTCGATCACTTTTAAGTCCAGCATCGTATCTATCTCTTTGTATGTAATATCTTGAACGGCTGGAGAAATCGGATAATAACGATCTTTAACGGGCTCTGCCCCCTCTATTAATTTGATTGTGTGCTTTTCTAGACGGGTCGTTCCTAATCCCTTTTCCTCGAAAGTATCAAATTCCCTAACCACTTCGTCCAGTAATTTCTGTTGGTCCTTTTCCAGTTCGTGTGGCTTTAATTTAATTTCCTGTTCATCCAATTCAAAATCTTTCCTAATTTGTTCCATGTTAATTTCATCAATATTTATAACTTCCGGGGCTTATCTTAATAGTCTCCAAAAATCTATCCCCAAATACAGACACTGTTCTAAATCAGGACAAAGATACAGCTGCATTCGATTTTCCTGATTTTTATACTTTATTACCAGATTTACCTTTCCTAGAATTCGATGATATTGACCACTGGCTGTTCTAACATTAGTCAAAAGTGGCTGAATATCAATATCTAAATCCTGTAAAAATTCTCTACATCCTTTTCCCAATATACTAACCGACGCCCCAGTGTCAAGTAAACCCTTAACTACTTTACTTTCTATTGTTACTACCGCAAAAACTCTACTATCTAACTCTCGGTCGTTTGCCCTACAAACAGATTCTACCATCAATTTCCTTAACTTTCTACGGGCTGCAAATTTTTCCCTAACTTTGCGAATTCGATTTGAAACTGTCCGTGGCCTATCCTGATCAAATATTCTAGCCCTTATTCTATCATAATTCTGTTGTCTGATGTCCCACGGTATATAATGTCTTATCTGCGGTAGGTATCCTAGGAGATCAGGTGAGAATTCATTTCCCTTTAATGTTTTTCCGGGGATTGATTTCCGGACGAGCGTTGGTCCCCCTTCATTCCCAAGCTCTTTGTTTGGTTTCCCGATTGGCAGTTGGGACATCTAGGTGTTATAGTATTTGGCCGTCCGCACTTGTAACAGAATAAATTCCTCTCGACCACTGGACAATCCATAAAAACATGTCCCTGTTGCCTACAATTCCAGCATATAAGAGGTTGTTTCCTTTGCTGCATATTTATATTCAGGGCAGAGTTACTTTCTTCATCTTCGCAATATTCTTCACTGACATATCTTGGCGGACGCATTACGGTTTGTACATTTCTAGTGTCTCTCCTGGGAAAATTCCTTTCAGCCTCGTTACATTCTACCCTCAGTTGCTCTACTGATGAGACTGCTATAGGATATACAATTCTACCAATACTTTCTTTGATATTTCGCTTTATAATTTTAATTAAATCGTATTCTGGTATTGGTTGTATTAGACGAGATCTAATCTGACACATCGCGTGAAAATAATTATCAACCGTCTCGCTACTTAGCTGCTTGCATTCCACTAAGTCTCTCATAATTTCAAAATATGAGCGCGTGGTTTGATACTGGCCCAATAAAGCATGCCTTAATCCTGGCCAGTCTACTACACCATGAGTCTTGACATATAGCCAGTACCACTCTCTTGCTGATCCGGACATTAACAGATGAAAATCTCTTAACACTTCTGCCCAGGGTATTTGATAGTGCGATTGAAGATGTTCTAGTCGAAAAACAAAATCATCTATACTTAAATTGGCCGGATTACCGTCGAAGATTACACCTAATTTATCAACCCGAATCCTAACCTGTTCCTGATTTACAACGTTTCTGCTAGGTAAATAAGTTGCCTGAATTGGAATAGCCAAATTGCCCCTATTCAAATTTGTATCACCGGAGGTATTGTCCGAATTTAATCTTACATTCATTCTTCCCCCAATTTCCGATGAATTTTCACTATTAGTGGGATTCGAACTATTTTGATTCACTACCAGATTTTGTACTGTGGGTTTCGATGAATTGACCATACATTTTGTTAATTCCGCAATGTTTTTTCTAACTTCTGACATTTCCTCCTGCACTAGCTTCCTAACTTTATCCTCCAGAGATCTTTGCACTATCAATGCCTCATCGGAAACTAGTTCCCTCACCTCCGGTGGTATGATCTCTTCCTGTACGTTCACATTACTGTTAGAAACACTAGCATTCATATTAGAAGCCTGTGCGCCGGTATTTATTGTATGGGACAAATCTATAAATTGGTTGCTACTTGAGCCGGTGGGATTTGACATTTTGGTATTCGGAATTCCCGTTTTCCTTATTTTTGGTAAAATGTGAGGAGCAGATCGATTTAAATCGTAATTGGTATACCTATTTCTTTTTCTACTAAGCGTTTTAGAACGAGTTTCAATGTTCATGGCCTCCCTTAGAGCCCTTTATAATAATCACTAATTATTATTGCAAAAAAAAAATTATTTTAGAGCCGTAAATTTCTTCTTTTTAAAGTAAGGTCAAATTAGATGAAGGGAAAAACGGAAAAGTTTTGATTAAATTAAATGAAGCACTACTTACTTAATAATTATTAAAAAAAAATTGAATTCAGACTGAAGTCGCTAAAAAAATTATCAATAATAAATAAAATAATAAAAATAAGGATATAATGATACTTGTAATAATATTAGTAATACTGATAATGATTTTTTATATAAATAATTAAGTTAGTAATAAATAAGTAAGTAAGTTAATAAATAAACAAATACGTTAACAAATAAAATAATAAATAAATCTCTCAATACATAAATAACTAAATGAATAATTATATAAATAGATAATAATAATAGTACAAATAATAATTGCCTAAATAAATAATTAAGTAAATAAATAAATACGTTAGTAAATAAATAAGTAAGAAAGTAATTAAATAATTAAACAAATAAAATAGTAAATAAATCTTTTAATAAATAAATAACTAAATGAATAATTAAATAAATAGATAATAATAACACCAATCAATAGTAAAACGCGAATAATAACTATCACATGTACTAATTTTATGAATATATGACTATCTATCAGAATATATGTACATATATCTAATATGTTTTTCCTTTAATTTTTCTACGATTTATTTATTTTCTTCTAGGTTTGGCAATGTTGGACGGATGCAGAGGTCGCAGCGGATTTACTACCACGATAATTCTCTATATGGCATGAATTCAAACTACACTAAACTATTGCCTACGATGTTCAGGACCTGTCTTACTTCATTGAATACCTAAGTACAATGAGATTAAGATAGATAATAACAATATTTAATACATATAGTCTACGATCAACACTATAACTAGACGCTATTAAATATTGCCACCTACACGAGCACCTAGAACATGATCAAGATTACAAAATAAATTTTACAAATATCGGAACGAATTCAATACAATTAAAAACAGTTAACAAATCTGCCAAGTTATCAACATTCATTTCCGTAAGTATCTGAAACCACCAAATCACTTTCGAAATCCAGGTTTTCATACCACTCTGTTTCTTCCGTCCATTCACAGAGGCTACAAAACAAACTGTTTTTCGAGTGTGATTCTGTTTTTATCCGGGCTATGGAGAATAAACTAATGGATTATTTTCACATGCTTAGATATTCTACATGTTCTACTAATTCGTACAGCTTACAATACTTTTCAATAGATTTGTAACAAAAAAAAAAAAGTACTTTAAGTTGCCTCATCTCCATTGGGCGCCATTTATGTTACGGTCAGTTTGGCCTAATGAGGATTCCGGCTCGCTTGCTAAACTCTCAGGAGGTTCCAACCCTCTCACTAGGATCGTGACACTAACACAAAAAAAAGGTAAGCTTACACTACCGAGGGACTCTAAACACAAACACACCATATGAGACTATCAACTGGAGACAGGTGTTGGTCTCCCATTATGCCCTCCCAACCAAGTCATAGTGGTAGTCCATCAATATTGTTCCACTACGACCCTTCAACCACTCGACCGTGTACTCCCACATACCTTTCCATCATTGCCATCACCACTTTAAATTTGAACCTCATGTTTTCTTTTCCTTTTCAATTATAAAATTACATTATTTATTCTTATAATACTTAATTTCCCTAATAATTACTCGATATAAATACACTTAAATCACTAAAAAAAAAGAAAATGCATATAAACTGACAAAAACGAAATTAAAACAAAACTTATTCCTATTGGCCGTTACTTTTATTTTTAAAAATCTTAAGTTATTTACTTTTCTATTAACTGTCTTTATGTTAATATATAAGTATCTTTTAATTTACTTAATTTTTTTTTTCTTTTTTGATTACTTAAAAACCCACTACACTTTTTATCCTTTTAGAAATCAACCTCTTTATAGCCCTAATACAGGACACCGTACCCTATTGTCACCCTACACTTAAAGGAGCTCCCTGAAGTGGTTCTGCAACCAATGTTTGCTGCCTACCAATTCTATTTCCGCGCTTTCTTTGAGTCCTAAGTGATAATATTTTCCTTAAGATACGTATATATATAATCTTGCTTCAATGTAAATATTTTAAATTTTTTTCGTTATTTTCTTTACAGGCCACTATTTCATAATCCGAGTTTCTGAACACTTAATACATAGACCTACACTCTCGATCACACACAATTATTGATTCACAATTTCACAACACTGCCAACAAAAAAAAAATACTTAAATATTACTTAAATTCTACCTAAAATAACTAAATGTATACCTTAGGCAATTATCGCAATTATGTTGTGTTAATAAACTTAAATTTTTTCTATTTAATCAAGATCTTTTCCTTTTTCTTTCTACAGGCTTTTCTTTCTCTGAAAATGTAATTTTTTTTTTTTAAATCACATTTAGCAAATATGTATTCCAATAACTTATACCGCTTTTTTTTACAGCTATTTAATAAATTTTCTTTCTTCACCATACATTCCTTTCTTCCTTGATATTTACGTTGGCACTGTGGCCCAAAGTGTTAGGTGCAAATCAACTTTAAAAATACACAAAATGTTACCTGGCTATTCCCTTCTTCACGATAATCAAGGTGGTATTCGTCATCTTCACACTCCCTTCTTTTTCTGCCAATTGAATGGCCAGCTATCAAACAAAACATTAACAATTATAACTATTAGGCAAACATCCATTTACACACAAAAAAAATATCTTTACACTCACGTTTAAAATTTCAAATGGTTGTTTAAGACAAAATCAAAGTGTCTTCGAGCAAAATTATAACACTATATATTTAACTTTATTTATTAACTTTACTACTTTAACCTTATTATAATGTAAAAATTTAACTTTGCTTCGTTTATTTATTTTGCACTTTCACTCTACCAGTTCACACAGACGTTTGATATCTTCTATTCTAGTAGTCTGACGTTTTGCTCCTTAAATACCGCAGCGAATCTATATAACATCGTTTTCCCGCTCCTATCATCCTATATACCATTTCCATATTTTACATATATTTACTTGTTTTTCCCGCCACTGTTACATATGTAACTTATATTTCCCCTCCATTCCTATCCCTGGCCTATATCATTATTACCTATATAAATAAATATTTAAATTCAAGTTCAAATTCAAAATTAGCGGTATAACAAAAATAAACTAATTTGTTCTATAAATCTGTATATTTTCATAATTTTGCCAACATCTCTTTCCTATATTCAACCACTCTTCACTCCCACACTCTACCAGGCTAACATCAAATTTAGCAAGCATCGTTTTTCATTCAAAATTTCAATTTCTTTTTACATCTTTTAATTCTTGCCTCCAAAAAGTTTTGAATGAAATTACAACACTTTACTACACTTATGAGCGTTACCAACTACATAATATACCAAATACTACTTTACACACAAGTACCCACCATATGTTACCCACATTTGTTCTATTCTTTGCCGCCATCATGTGTAAGTATAATTCATTTTTCTACTAATTTATTATTTTCTTTATTTTCAGGTTCAAATTGGTTTAATTTTCTTTCTGGGTAAATATGTACATAGGTATCGTTCCATTGTTATAATAGTATTCTACTAATTTTTACCATTTCTCTTTTTCAGCCTAATATGCACAAAACAAAATTTGCAAACCAATTTAACTAGTCGCACAATAACAACACAAATTTTCTAAACAACCTACAAATACCATATTAAAAAAAACAAGCAAACAGAAACATTTTCATTATTGGGACTCGGGCTAGGCACCCCTCCCACTTTTATTTTATTAATAAGAGAATTGGGGTTATAAGGCATCCACCCGTTCTCGAATTTTACCCCTAAGGAACCCCACGCAAAAATTTTTCTTGTCCCATAGACGTCGACAAGTCGGGCATTTTTTCGGGGTACCAAACACAATCCCCACCCGCAACAACGGCAAGTCCATCTGAGGAGATCGAGTGGTTGCGATCGAAACATGTCATGGTAACCTGCCGGCCAGGGTTCGAGTCCCGGCCACGGTCAAGAATGAAAGATTATCAATGACAATTTTAATTAATTTTCATGTCGTAAAATTCCTTTCTTCATTAAAAATAATTTAATGAAAATTAAATTAATTAAAAATATTAAAAATTTGGATTAAAAACCATAAATAGTTCAACAAAATAACCACAATACTAATTAAAATTAAATATTAATGAATTAATTTTTGATATTCTTTAATTAGGCTTGAGTTCATCAAATTTAATTTTCATTAAATTATGTTCACTGATTTTTTATTTTTTTATTGTGTGACTAACTTGAGGGTTACACGATCAAGTTTTGCCTATCAAGTTTTAATACACTCACAAGTTTTGAGTTTTTAGGAGAGAGGGGAAAAGAAATGGCATTCTCTTTTCCCTTCTCTCCTAAAAGCTCAAGACTTGACGAATCAAACTTGACGTGTGTGAACCGGCCCTCACACTTTTTTATCAATACACTCATACTTTTAAAAATTGATACGAACTTGCCTTTAAAACAGTGACGTCCAAAATTTAAATTGTGGTTGTATTACTTTTTATTAGTATTAGTGAATAAAGAGACAAATATTCTTAATAAAAATACAAAAATATGTAAGCATCCGCCGCGTGTGCACTCGTCGCTTGGTAATCGACAACTGAATTGTGTACTCTCGTGGACTAAATGAAAGAGCGTAAAGGCCTAACCAGAATGTGGCTTAAGCAACTGAGCGAATACATGTAAATCATATGTGTAAAACCATGTTGAACTTAAGGGAACTTTTTGTTAAATTTTATGAAACTGTAATTTGCTTAAGCAAAGTGCGAAACTAATCGCACATTCCGTACGGAATCAAATGTTTTTTATTTTGTTTTTGTTTTTTTAAATGTATTTGAGTGGCTTTTTCGTTCATTTTTGACAGTAGCTTAAGTTTGTTTATGCACATTCTGGTTGGGCCTTAAGAATGCGTGTGAAGCAGTGATGTTCAGGGTTGTCAGATGTGGCGATTTCTCGCCAAACGTGGCGATTTTCAAACTTGATTGGCGACCTAATTTTCGATTTGGCGACATGGCGATTTTTTGGCGATATTTTAAAATAGTTGGCGATTTTGTTGGCTATTTTTGGTGAGCCATGCATTTGTTTTAAAACTCGTTAAATTCAATACGAAAAAATTATATTATTTTTATTCTAGTATTTTTATGTATGACATGTTAGGCTTTTATGGTCAGTATGTATTTGAAACTAAATTATGTTATGTTGAAATGGCTGATGAATATATTGAAAATCCAGGAGAAAATTGTTTTTCATATTTAAAAAAGAATTAATAAAGCATGAATATAGCGATTTCAAGTTTACGAACATTTCTCCATTACCTATATAAAATGTGGCAAATTATTATCACAACCAAATTCGTTGTTATTAAAGATATTAATGAATCGTAACGTACTTTTGGATGTTTATATAACACAATGGACAAAATGACCGTTTGTAATTGGATGATACTTCATCTTATTTAAATCAGTTTTGGCCAAAAGCTTATGCTATTAGGACACGTCAGGTATGTACCATTTTAAAGAACTTGCTTTGGCTGTTCATTATATGGTGCTAAATCCAACTAGTAATGACTGTGCTAAAAATGTATTTTCAATAATGAACTTCACTAAAACTCTCCTTCTAAGTAGAATGCAGTTCTTGACGCGTTGTTACGAGTTATAAATTACAGTAGACGCTCGGTTATATGAATTCCCAGTTATATGAACAGCCAGAATAGTGAACAACAAAATTTTTACACATGAGGTTCTAAAGAGTGAACACGACCTATCTCTGCTTTTTGAACAACTTGCAACCGTTGATTTTTTTTGAAACTATTTGTTGTAAAAAGTGTTTTTTTTTTTAAGTAACACAACTTTGAGTTGGCATCACTGCTATATTTGAGCACCCATTTAACAGCTGATAGTTGCTTTTTGTTTAAGGCTAGATTACACTATTATACTTTGTATTAATACATGTCAAAATCTCAAGTAATATGACAAAGTGTGATAGTGTGAATGCAATGTGTCACGAAAATGACAAGTATTATGAAAAAATTTTATCGAGCAACGCGCAAATATTTGACATTTTTAATCAAATAATTCGGCAAATGGGCTGAAGCACAAATTGATATTGATTTTGAATCTCCACTCAAAATTGTATTTTCCGACTAAGCCAATATCTGGTTGAATGGGTAAGTAAATAAGCAGAATTGACGCATTTGGAGTGAGTAGAATCTACAAGCTTTTGTCGAAAGACCATTAAATCCGCAAATATTACTGTTTGGTGCGCTTCATGGGCTGGCGGAGTCATTGGCCCACATGTCTTCAAAAACGATGATGATCAAAATGAGAAAAGTTGTTGAAAATTGGCACCTTCTACACGCCAGCCACATGACAGGAATCATATTTAAATTTCATAAAATTTTCTTTCCAATAAAGCCCGTTTAATTGATATTAAAAATATATTTTCTTTTTTTATTATGATTTAAACTTGTGATACTCTATAAAAAACACTCTTTATTATAAATCTGTTCTTCCCCAAAAAAAGCTAGTAAATGTGTTTATACGAATGCAAAGGAAAATTTATAAGATGGTTGGCGTTTGTAAAGTTATTGCTTGGAGTGAAAATAATATATCTGATAATGATATTTGGCATTGTGAAAATGCAGGGACAAGGCATTACAGAAATCTTTTAAAGCAAAAAAAATATAACCGACTACTTTCATGTGCATTTATTATTAACAAACTAATAAAAAATAAAAACTATATATAGGTTATGTATGTACACATATTAAAATTGATTTGAAATACTTATTTTATATTGTCTCGATTATGTGAACTTTTCCATTTAGTGAACAGGCCCTGTCTAAATTAATCATATAAGCGAGCGTCTACTGTATATGAATGTTAATACTACATGATGCACTTCTTTTGTACCTTCGTTGAAAAAATTTAATTCACTTACAATGTACATATTTCAAAAAAGAAGATCAAAGAGAGTTTTGGCGCTGAAGTGTAGATATATAGTAAAACTCCAACTTCATACATACATAAATCCAATATTTGTTTAAAACTAACCACAAAAATTCTTTCTTTGCTGCTTTTAGTTGACTACTATTAATTATTTTATAGTGCAATTTCCTTTTTTGCCTTCATTAATCATTTTTACTTGCTTCTAAATAAAAACTAAACATAATATATATTATGGCGACTTTTTTTAAATTTTTGGCGGATTTAAGCGACTTGGAATAAAATTTATTTTATAAGATTTATAAAAAATATTTTTAATAATTTAAATTATCTATGTTTTATTGTCAAAAAGGTAAAAATAAAGGCTTTGGCGATTTTGGCGATTTTTGACATTGAATTTGGCGAAAAACGTCAAAATCGATCTGACAACCCTGGTGATGTTAACTGTACGGTAATTACCCTTTTTTACGGTAATTTTGAGCCCCAAAAGGTAGCAAGGTAATTTCATTTTAAAAACGGTAATATCAAGATTTGAGTTTTTGATATTCATATACATATGAAGTATTTATGATTTTAACTTTTGAGAGGTGATTTTCCACGGCAGGTTTAGAAATAGATGAATGTTATACAAGAAATTAGGAATGTTATGTTTCTGCAAATGCTTAGGTTACAGCGATAAGTATAAAATATGAAAAATTAAATAACTCATTGTATATTATTAACTGTATTTTTAACTTTTGGGTTGTTTCAAAATCAACAATATTTTAAGCATTTAAAATAGACGTAATGTGATGCATTGAAGTATAGTAGTTATTAAAACTTTTCAGCAGAAGCAAACATATAACATATTAATTTTGTATTAAAGGCGTATGAAAAAGAACTTTTAAACCAATGGTTTGTTACGTGACCTTTGCTGATCTGCCCCACTAACTTCGCGGTTTATTCTCCAGGGGAGTTCTCAACCCTATAGTCGATCAGGTACGTACAAAAAAAAATTATTTATAAGGACACCAAAAAAAAACTTACTTAAACAACGATGAAACACAGTCACATAGGGAAGCGGATGTTGCTTCCAATCTGCCCTTACCCAACCATGATCGCATTATTTCCATGTCAAATCTCTTACGATCCCCATGTCCCGTACTTCTCCGCCCTATCTGTTCACAACAATCCCCAAATAACAAAAAAATTTAGTTACACATATTTATTATACTAACACATAAAATCTTTATTCAAAACATAATTACTTAACTCTAACATTCTTAAACCTGACAAACATTAACTTAAAACAACAATATTTTAGCAGCCGTTTTAAATAAATACTAAATATAAATAATTTCTTTCTTTTAATTTTTTTTCGATTTCTTAAATTTTTTTTTTTTTTAGATTTCTTTATTAATTTTTTTTTTATATAAATATATCTATTCTCTCAAAATTTTATTAATCTATTTTTTCCAGAGCCCAAACTAATATTGTTTTCGCCTGTCCTAACAGGCTACCGGTTAAAAATATTTTATCTCAAAGACTTGCGTGCCTAAAGGAGCTCCCTGAGTACACTGTCACAGTTACACTTTTTCCTGTATAGAAATTATAAAACAGCCCGATTAATTTGTGCCCTTCTCTTAGATATGTTTATATAATTTAATCTGACTTGTATATATTTATTTCTACTTTTCTTATGTTAAAATTATTCTAAATTCTTTTCAGCCTAATGCCGCTATTCCTCACTATTGAACCAAACACTCACAAAGGACGTACAATAATTTCCACTAAGGACACTCTTACATATAATAAATAATTATTTTTGTATATAGCACGGTATTTTTAGAACTAATTACTTATTTAATAATATATTCTTTTCAATAAATTGATATTAAATTTTCTCATATTCTTTTTCCACTTTAACTTTGCTGTTGTAATTATTTTTCTGTTTGTTCCGTAGGCACTATTAACCATCACTATATGCATATGGCAAAATTAATTTTTCTGCCTACCTGGCTTCCTTTGGTCAACTTTTTCCCGTCTCAATATTTATCGACACTCTTCTCACTTTTATTTAACCACTCAGAGTTGTACTGTGTGTTTCCACCAATTCCGACAGATCTAATTATATTGGCCCTTAAGGTTTTGCCAGCTAAATAAGTTATAAAAGTTTCCTTACTCACACAATCACTAACTTTTATTTTAAAACACTTACGTAGGTTCCGTTTTCCTATATTTCAAAACTTTGCCCCAGTCTGGCGGTTCCTTTGTTTTTTTTCTCACACTTATGGTCTCTATCCTCAAGTCAGTTCCTGGATAGATTTTAATCCTTTTTTAAAAAAACTTTTTACCACACTCTTAAACTTTTCTTTACACAATAAGAACAATTCTCGTTTTTCTATTTTGCCGCACAATATACAAATAACCCCAAACGAAGTTTAATTCTAGCTTTTTATACTGCTTAGCTTCCACGGTATCTATATGTTTGTCCTATGTAAAGGACTTTCCCTCCAATTCTTCATCTTTATTTTTGCACACTTCCAGTAAACCAAAAACAACATACACATTGTATATACACCTTTTTTCTTTCTAAATATCCTTTTCTAATTTCCATCTCCTTTTTCCCATATTTTCTCCTGGCTGTTTATTTTAAATCTCTACTCTAGCTATTCATATTTATCTTCATATATTTATCCTGGCTGTCCATATTCATCCACCTTTGTCCTGGCTCTTTATTTAAATCCATACTCTAGCTATCCCTTTATACTATATCCTAGCTATTCATCTTATCTACCAGGCCATCAGAAATTTTAATAGTATTCTTTACTTCATTCATTATTCAGAACATATTCTATTAACTAACCGCTAATTTTCAAAAATCAATTTTTTGAATGATTTTTACAACGCTGTGTTTTTACTCTAAGTTTTCGCGTTACCATCTACATCAAAAAAAAATACTACACAACACTGCCAACATACATCTACACACACATGAAAACGTCATTTTCACTCACAGCTGGCAGATTGCACATGGTAAGTATTGCTCGTCGTAAATTACAATTTTCTTTTAATTTACTTTATTTTATTTTCAGAATTTTCTTTCCAGGATAACAACAAGACGAATGTTTGGTATTCCACCGTATCGTTCCTTTACATAATAAAAAAAAACTAATTTTCTTCTCTCTTTCTTTCAGGTTGCAACATTACCATTCAACTGGGACTCGGGCTGGATTTTATCAATCCCTTATTTCCATCACCCCTCCCTAATATAATATTTACACCGGGACATGGGCTGGAGTTGGTGCCTCCGAACTATATGAAGCCCCTCCCAAATATTTTATTTGTTATGGGACTCGAGGACAAGTTATTGTGCTCCTCCTAACAACTTACTCCTAAGGCCTTTCCACGCAAAAATTTTTAATTGTCTGTGCCCTTAGCCTAGCCCGCAACAAAACTCCGTGGTCGCTGTCGATAGTCAGGGGGAACGGTGTGCGGGTTTTCAGTTTGTCTATTTTTGTTTCCCAACGTGGGGAACTCCCACACCCTGATATACTAACAAGCCGGGCACTATTACCACCTGCATCCCAAAGCAAATTAGTAGGTTACCTCATTTCAGCAATCATACGTAAAATCCCGCAATCTTATGTACCTAGCATTTAGACAAGTGAGTTTTCCATTTTTCCGTTCTATAATAACAATCGTAGTTATGAACCATATATACATATATTTACCAAAAGTCAGTATTAGGACAAAAACACATTCAACAACCAAAATTGCCAAAAATAATCCTTAACCTAATATTGCACTTGTTAAAAATTATCACAGACTCACTAAACTATTATTGCACCTAGAACTCATTGCACTCAAAAATAACAGGATCTTTTTCCTTTCGTTTTACCACAATTATGCCATTTATTTCCAATAACTTTATCCCACAGGATTCTCGCACTCTACCTGGAAATAACCCACTTGTATAATCGGAATAAAACCGTTACCAAGGACACCTTTTGAATCCATGCCCCTCCTTTCTTACGGTCACTCAACAAATTACGGGAAGTATCAATTAATTCTATGATACCTATATATGTAGGCCTATGGATTTGGATTTTTTTTTTCCCATAACAACCCAGAAGCTATACTATATTGCACCATCATCATATACCCACGAAAAAGCTGGATATCACACTTATGCACTACATACCTATATATCACAGATGTTTACCCCTTTTTCCTTTTACCAGTAATCTCCAACCCACTAAGGTAAGTCCATTTTCACTTAATTATGAATATCGAAACTACTCTATACTATCACATATTAGTTCCCGGTATATGCTTAGGATCACTTCTAAAATCGTATGTTCCCCTAATTCTAATATTGCACCCTTTAAAAAACTAAATCTTGATATCTTTTGCATGATATGTACCCAGTGGCTTACCCTGCAACGATTCCAGTTCGTACATATTATTTCCGATGGGCTTAACCACTCTACATTTTAAAAATTTTCTGCAGAATTTTGAATTAATATTTTTGCCAAAATTACTCAAAACTGTATTCCTCCGATACACTTCCTGACCAGGTACAAATTTTACAGTTCGCGCGCCCCTGTTATACCTTTCCGAGCTTTTGTCATAGGCCTTTCGCATATTCTGTTTAATTTTTTCACGCATCAGTTCCATTTTTTCATTTCTATTAAGTTCTAATATTTCGTGATCTGTTAAAGATTGGAGTTTTCTACCCAGTTTGTAATCAGCCCCATTAGTATACATGTGATATCCGAAAAGAGCAAAGAAGGGTGTCACGCCTGTTGCTGCATGTACTGCAGTTCTTAAAGCACATTCTATTTCAGATAAATACAAATCCCAGTCGCGATGATCTTCTTTTAAATAAGCCCGAATTGCCGATAATACCGATTGATTCACCCTTTCGCTGGCATTACTCTGAGGTGAATACACTGCCGTTTTAATGTGTTGAATTTTAAATGTTTTTAAAAAGTTTTCAAAATGCTTTGCCGTAAATTGACACCCATTATCACTATGTACTACCTCAGGCACACCAAACTTATAAAAAATTTCATTTTTCATAAAATCAATAACTTTATTGGTCGTAGCTTCTCTCATTGCCTTTAGAAATGTAAATTTGGTGAAATGATCCACAACAATAAAAATATAACAATTTCCTTTTTTTGATCGTGGATACTTTCCCAAAAAATCTATATATAGTTTTTGGAATGGCCTCTCTGTTATCACCTGTTTACCCATTTCTGGTCTAAGGTTACTATTGCTCGGCTTTATTTCCTTGCATAATTGGCAGTTTGCCACAAAATTTCTCACCTGTGCTGCCATTTTGGGCCAGTAAAAAATCTTTTTAATCGTTCTATTGTTTTCGCTACTCCCCCATGAGCTGTTGTCAATGACGAATGGGAATTTTCTATGATAGTTTCCGTTATAGTGGCAGGAATCCATAACTTCCATGGGCTGCCATCACTATTTTCTACAAATCCTGTTTTCTTATACACTAACCCATTATCAACTTTTAGATCTGGTAACCTCTGAGCGTTGTCTTGAATTTGTGCTATCAACTCTAAATATTCCTCACTCTCGAATTCTTTTGTTTCAAAACCTATAACATCCATAATATTTATTTCCTCTACGGTCGGTAATCGAGATAACATATCTGCCACAATATTTTCAGACCCTTTTCTGTGCAATATTTCAAAGTCAAAAGCCTGCAATTGCAATGACCACCTAGCTAATCTCCCTGACAAATCTTTTAGTGACATTAACCATTTGAGACTTGCGTGGTCTGTCACAATAGTAAACGGCATCATTTCCACATACTGTCTAAACTTCTTTACTGCCATTACTGCGGCTAGACATTCTTTTTCAGTAACTGTGTAATTTCTTTGGCATGCATTTAATTTTTGAGAAAAGAAAGCAATTGGATGTTCCTCATTTTCTCCCTGAATTTGGTACAAAACTGCTCCAATACCGTAGTCGCAAGCATCACATTGTATATAGAATCTTTTGGTAAAATCAGCGTGTCGAAGTATGGGTGCTGAAGTTAATGCCTTTTTTAAATTTTCAAACGCCGTAATCGCCTCTGGAGTCATTTCAAATTTGGTAGATTTTTTCAAAGTATCGGTAAGAGGTGCAGATATAACTGAGAAGTTTTTAATAAACCGGCGATACCATCCGGCGGTGCCTAGAAAGCTTCGAACTTCTCTTATTGATTTTGGAACTCGTATTTCCCTAATCGCCTTAACCTTATCCGGATCTGTTTTTAACATTCCACCGCCCACTATAAATCCTAAATATTTTAAACGTTGAAAACAAAATTGTGATTTTTGTAACCCTATTGTTAAGTTCGCATTTTTCAAACATTTCGCCACTTCCTCTAGCAGATATAAATGCTTTTCAAAATCATCGGATATTATCAACAAATCATCAAGGTAGATGAAGACATTATCTTTTAATCTTTGCGGAATCACTTTGTCCATTAACCGGCACAATCGCTGGGCTGCATTGCATAGGCCAAAGGGCATTACCCGAAATTGGTATAGTGGTCTGCCAGCGACTGTAAACGCAGTGTAGGGTCTGCTATCTGGCTCTAACTCAATTTGCCAAAACGCGTATTTTAAATCAACGCTACTGATGAAATATGTTTCATCTATCCGGCTCAATATGCCATCAATGTTTTGAAGTGGATAAGCATCCTTAACAGTTAGCTTATTCAACTTTCGGGCATCAAGACAAAATCTATTCTTCCCCGGTTTCCTTACAATTGTCGTCCTGTTACTCCAGGGACTTTCACTTAGTTCAATCACATTCAACTTCAACATATTATCTATTTCCCTGTATGTAATTTCCTGAACTGCTGGTGATATAGGATAATATCTGTCCTTTATCGGCACAGCGCCATCAATTAATTTAATTGTATGCTTCTCTAAGCTGGTCTTACCCAGTCCTTTTGACTCAAATGTATCAAATTTTTCCACTACTTCTTCTAATTTCCGTTTTTGCTCACTACTTAATTCATGTGGTTCCAATTTATAATCGGTTTCCTCATCTACGAAATCCCTTACAATCTTATCTAGTTCTATTTCCTCTACACCTATTATATCTGGAGCCAAATTAAACGCACGCCAAAAGTCGATTCCTAAATATAAAGTCTGTTCCAAGTCCGGACAAAGATACAAAAGAATGTTGTTCCTTTGATCTTTGTATCGAATGGATACGTTAATCTTACCCAATATTCTATGGTGCTGACCACTTGCAGTCCTCACATTCGAAAATATTGGTTTTATTTCTAACCCTATCTCCTCAACTATTTCCCTGCATCCTTTTCCTAATATACTAACAGATGCTCCACTATCTAATAATCCTGTAATTACCTTTCCTTGTATTTCTACATCTATATAAACTCTATTGTCTATTCTGGCATTACCTATTCTATTCACTGAATCTAACAGATTCCTTCTCATTTCCTTTCTAAACTTATATTTTTCCCTTATTTTCAGAATTCTTTTGGATATTGGTCTTCGTTCCATTAGGGGCTCGAATATATTGTTCCTGACGTATTTATAATATTCCTTTCTCAAATCCAGTGGTATATAATGTCTAATTTGTGGTAAGTATCGTAATATATTGTTTGGTTCGTTTTTGAAAATTTCATTTTTTTCCATCTTTTTATTTTCTACCGATTTTCTATGTTTGGGACTGAGGATGGACGTAGGTCCCTTGTTCTTCCCACGTCCCTCATATAGTTTCCCTGCTGACAATCTGGACACTTTGGTGCAATGACATTTGGTTTTCCGCAACGATAGCAAAATAATGACCTTTCGGATGAATTACAATCCCGAAAACCATGCCCTTGAGCCTTACAGTTCCAACAAATCAGAGGTAATTTCTGCTGGACTACCTTCATGGCGGCAATTTCATCCATTTCTGTCGAACTTTGGTCAACATTCTCGAAATCTATTTCGTTTACTGCTCTCACAGGACGTTGTGCTGGCATGTTTGTTTTTATCTCACGCCTTGGAAAATTCCGTTCAGCTTCTATGCATTCGATCCTTAGTTGTTCCACAGACGATACAGCAATCGGATAAATAATTCTCGCTACGCTTTCTCTTACATTTCTTTTCAAAATTTTGATCATGTCGAACTCGGGAATTGGCTGTACCAGCCTTGAGCGGAGTTTACACATTGTGTGAAAAAACGAGTCTATAGACTCAGTTGGCTGTTGTCTTCTTTCGACTAAATCTCGCATAATCTCGAAATTGGACGTGTTCGTACGGTATTGATTATTCAATTCGCACTTAAGTGTTGGCCATTTCATTACACCATGCGTACGTATGAGAAGCCAATACCAATCTTTCGCCGGGCCAGTTACAAGAAGATGGAAATCTCTTAGGATTTCTTCCCAATTAATATCGTAGTGTGCTTGAAGGTGTTCGATTCTAAATATGAAATCCTCCACGCTCAAGTGAGTATTGTTCCCATCAAAA
Source organism: Pollenia angustigena (assembly GCA_930367215.1). Lineage (NCBI taxonomy): Eukaryota > Metazoa > Arthropoda > Insecta > Diptera > Polleniidae > Pollenia > Pollenia angustigena. The sequence goes on from OV884060.1 coordinate 232,676,119, forward strand.
CAAATTCCCCATTTATCTATTCTAATATTTATCCTGCCCTCATTTCCTATAGGATTTCCTGGACCCACGCGATACCCGGGAGTGACTCGGTTTTCAGAATTAACCTCAGCATTTGTAGCCCGGAATTCATTATTTCGTGCATTATTTGGCACCACATTCGGATTATTTTCCCGTTGTCCAGAAAAACCCAAGGTATGTTGAATTGGTAATCTAGTATCGTTAGAACAAAAATTAGACCTATTCCATTCACCAACATTATTTAAAGTATTTCCCAAGGTGGGATTTGAATCAACGGATTCTTGTATACGAGAACCAGCTTTCGACAGTTCCCTGACGACCTTTGACAACTCACCTACAGACTTTCTAATTTCTACCATTTCCTCCTGAACTATTTTCTTCACGCTTTCCTCTAATGCCCTCTGCACAACTAAAGTTTCATCCGCTACCAATTCTCTTACTTCGGGGCTAATTTCTGCATTAGGTAATAAGCCTGGTGACGGATTGGACCCTACATTTGTATTATGTGTTGGCAGTGTTGGTCTTACATTAATTGTGCCTGACAAATCTCTAAAAGAACTATTCTGTGCCATTGTAACTGTTTTCCTAATATATTTTCGTATTTTGGGTCGTATTTCACTCGAATTATTCAAACTAGTCTGTTGTATTGTTCGCTTTCTATTTCCTGCAGTAGATCTAGTTTCCCTATTCATTACTTGTAAAAACAGGCGATGTCCAAAAACTAACACTCAGTGTTAGTAAAAATTTGTAAAATTAAAAAAAAAATACTGTAGATAATACTTGCCAATCAAAAACAAACAAAAAAAATTGTACTAATATCAATACGTAAATAAACTACAAAAAAGATTATATCTATGACGAATTAAATACTTAAAAACAAGCATAAATAAATACCCAAATACACTAACAATAAACTATTAAATAATTAAGTAAAAAAAATCTAAAATGAAATTCAAAACCTACTATTAATCAAAAGCGTTAATTTGTAAATTTCTTCCCTTAATAAAAAAATAACTTTAATAAGATAAAACTCTGTATAATTAGTAATCATTTAAAGAAATAAATAAATAAAAATAATATAAATACCTCTAAAGATGCAATATAATAAAAATAAATAAATAATTAAAATTCATATAAATAAATAAATAAAAACGTATGTTAAAATAAAAATAAAAAAATTAAAGTCTATTTTATCTAAAAAGAAATAATAATTTCAAGAAATAAATAAATAAAAATAATATAAATACATAAAAAAAAAATTTATAAAAAAATAAAGTCTATTTAATCTATAAAGAAGCTAATAAAGAATTTCGAAATTTAATTTTCAAAGTATTTCGGGATTATTGAAAACAGCAGCGGTACGACGGTTATATTTTTTTAGATTCTCCCTTTAAGAGCTATTTCAGTGTTTCATCTAGTCAATCTAACAACAACTTTACCTAATAAACGGTTTTGGTGATTCTCGTTGAATCAAATCTTACTTTATTTCAACGGAAGTCAGTAAGTATTGTTCCCATTTAGACACAACAGACCTCAAGTCCTAGCTCAAGCGGCTGTCAAACAAAAAACAACAAAATACTACCACCAACCAAAACTTCAAACTGATGCTATCTTTATAATAAAAAACGAAGCTGGGTGAACAGTTAAGACAAATATAAATTATTTCCATCTTAGGACTTTCCCACCTTCGCCTGAACTATTCGCGTACTTTATCTACTATTTCTTCTATTGAAAACCAAAAAGTTAAATCATCCCGCACAACTGACTTTTTTGGCAGTTTGCCAAAACCGGATGCGGATCTATTTCCCTAACTTTTCAAAAGTACTCGTTGGGCTATTGCTTTAAAATCTATTATTCTATTTTCAGTGTTTCGATAACCTACACTACAACTTATTCGTTTTCAGTTTGGGCGCCATTTTCTGTTACGTGACCTTTACTGATCTGCCCCACTAACTTCGCGGTTTATTCTCCAGGGGAGTTCTCAACCCTATAGTCGATCAGGTACGTACAAAAAAAAATTATTTATCAGGACACCAAAAAAAAAACTTACTTAAACAACGATGAAACACAGTCACATAGGGAAGCGGATGTTGCTTCCAATCTGCCCTTACCCAACCATGATCGCATTATTTCCATGTCAAATCTCTTACGATCCCCATGTCCCGTACTTCTCCGCCCTATCTGTTCACAACAATCCCCAAATAACAAAAAAATTTAGTTACACATATTTATTATACTAACACATAAAATCTTTATTCAAAACATAATTACTTAACTCTAACATTCTTAAACCTGACAAACATTAACTTAAAACAACAATATTTTAGCAGCCGTTTTAAATAAATACTAAATATAAATAATTTCTTTCTTTTAATTTTTTTTTCGATTTCTTAAATTTTTTTTTTTTTTAGATTTCTTTATTAATTTTTTTTTTTATATAAATATATCTATTCTCTCAAAATTTTATTAATCTATTTTTTCCAGAGCCCAAACTAATATTGTTTTCGCCTGTCCTAACAGGCTACCGGTTAAAAATATTTTATCTCAAAGACTTGCGTGCCTAAAGGAGCTCCCTGAGTACACTGTCACAGTTACACTTTTTCCTGTATAGAAATTATAAAACAGCCCGATTAATTTGTGCCCTTCTCTTAGATATGTTTATATAATTTAATCTGACTTGTATATATTTATTTCTACTTTTCTTATGTTAAAATTATTCTAAATTCTTTTCAGCCTAATGCCGCTATTCCTCACTATTGAACCAAACACTCACAAAGGACGTACAATAATTTCCACTAAGGACACTCTTACATATAATAAATAATTATTTTTGTATATAGCACGGTATTTTTAGAACTAATTACTTATTTAATAATATATTCTTTTCAATAAATTGATATTAAATTTTCTCATATTCTTTTTCCACTTTAACTTTGCTGTTGTAATTATTTTTTCTGTTTGTTCCGTAGGCACTATTAACCATCACTATATGCATATGGCAAAATTAATTTTTCTGCCTACCTGGCTTCCTTTGGTCAACTTTTTCCCGTCTCAATATTTATCGACACTCTTCTCACTTTTATTTAACCACTCAGAGTTGTACTGTGTGTTTCCACCAATTCCGACAGATCTAATTATATTGGCCCTTAAGGTTTTGCCAGCTAAATAAGTTATAAAAGTTTCCTTACTCACACAATCACTAACTTTTATTTTAAAACACTTACGTAGGTTCCGTTTTCCTATATTTCAAAACTTTGCCCCAGTCTGGCGGTTCCTTTGTTTTTTTCTCACACTTATGGTCTCTATCCTCAAGTCAGTTCCTGGATAGATTTTAATCCTTTTTTAAAAAAACTTTTTACCACACTCTTAAACTTTTCTTTACACAATAAGAACAATTCTCGTTTTTCTATTTTGCCGCACAATATACAAATAACCCCAAACGAAGTTTAATTCTAGCTTTTTATACTGCTTAGCTTCCACGGTATCTATATGTTTGTCCTATGTAAAGGACTTTCCCTCCAATTCTTCATCTTTATTTTTGCACACTTCCAGTAAACCAAAAACAACATACACATTGTATATACACCTTTTTTCTTTCTAAATATCCTTTTCTAATTTCCATCTCCTTTTTCCCATATTTTCTCCTGGCTGTTTATTTTAAATCTCTACTCTAGCTATTCATATTTATCTTCATATATTTATCCTGGCTGTCCATATTCATCCACCTTTGTCCTGGCTCTTTATTTAAATCCATACTCTAGCTATCCCTTTATACTATATCCTAGCTATTCATCTTATCTACCAGGCCATCAGAAATTTTAATAGTATTCTTTACTTCATTCATTATTCAGAACATATTCTATTAACTAACCGCTAATTTTCAAAAATCAATTTTTTGAATGATTTTTACAACGCTGTGTTTTTACTCTAAGTTTTCGCGTTACCATCTACATCAAAAAAAAATACTACACAACACTGCCAACATACATCTACACACACATGAAAACGTCATTTTCACTCACAGCTGGCAGATTGCACATGGTAAGTATTGCTCGTCGTAAATTACAATTTTCTTTTAATTTACTTTATTTTATTTTCAGAATTTTCTTTCCAGGATAACAACAAGACGAATGTTTGGTATTCCACCGTATCGTTCCTTTACATAATAAAAAAAAACTAATTTTCTTCTCTCTTTCTTTCAGGTTGCAACATTACCATTCAACTGGGACTCGGGCTGGATTTTATCAATCCCTTATTTCCATCACCCCTCCCTAATATAATATTTACACCGGGACATGGGCTGGAGTTGGTGCCTCCGAACTATATGAAGCCCCTCCCAAATATTTTATTTGTTATGGGACTCGAGGACAAGTTATTGTGCTCCTCCCAACAACTTACTCCTAAGGCCTTTCCACGCAAAAATTTTTAATTGTCTGTGCCCTTAGCCTAGCCCGCAACAGGTTTCATCATAAGAAGATGACAAGATTAAACTATGTTTTACAGCGGGTAGATATGAATATTGCGTGTCAATTTTTTCCAAAACGTAAAAAAATAAAATATTTTGAGTTAATATTCTCTTGCGATATTCGAATTTTAAAAAATTCTGTCTTTGTTGAACGATTTGGCAAAAAAACTAACCTCCGGTCCTAATATAAACTTTTTAGCTTTAGTCGTTAAGGCTGAGTAACGTAAGAATTTTATTTATTTTATGCTTTTACTTTCGTATTGATAAAAAATACAACAATTTTGGTTTAAAATGAATTTTAAAACAATGATTTTCATGAAAATTTTTCATAAAACACATTTAAAATTTGAATAAATTAAAAAACCTTTGCGTACGGTAATTTCTTTTCAGAAAAGGTAATTTTAAGAGGGCCGTACGGTAATGAAAAAATAAGAGTTAACATCACTGGTGTGAAGAATGTGTGCAGTGTGACCCTTTTAGCATTTTCACTGCTAAATTTAGCATTATTAATTTTGATTTAGCAGCGAATTTTTCAAATAGCTGCTAAATGCTAAATAATTTTCAGCATTTTTGTAACATTTGTTTAGCATTATTTAGCATTTTTAATCTTAAACATTTTATATGTTGCTATTTCACAATATAACTTATCACTTCTGTTAATCTCTATAATTGTACATATTTTGATATTTATTCGTTTATACAAATGTATAATAATAGCAACCCTGTAAACACCAAAAAAAAAATTAAAGAAGAAATGGTCGATTTTGCTACAGAAGAAATAGGGGTTTTGGAACAGCAATGGCAAAAGCTGAATGCATGCGAATTGCTGAACCAAAGTTCAACTATTGAATTCTGGATAGGTGTTTAGAATATGATGAAAACAGATCATAACACTGCTTTACAAATTTTTTAGTTTGGAAAAATACCAAGAGCGCCACATGCCTAGATAAGTTAATTGGGACCTCCTGAACACGAAAAACGCTGTAATTTTTTTTTTTGAAAGTACCGTTTTTTAGATAACGGTACTTTTGTGTTTTTCGGTGTATGGTCCCACTCAAACCCTTGTGGAGCCCAACCATCAGTTTTAACGTATTTAAAAAACAAGGAATTTTATATGAGATGAAAATATTGTCGTTCCACAAAATCCTTAATAAAAACTTTATTTTTCATCCTTTTTCATCATTTTTTTCAAATTACGCTTAAAATGTTGGTAATTAAATAAACTATTTGGTTAAAAAATAAAATATTCCAGATATTTACTGTAACGTAATAAAAAAAAGAAATAAAAAAGAAAAATTTTGAAAAAAACGTAAAAAATAGGCAAATTTCGAATGCCATAACTCAGCTATTTCTTATCAGATAGAAATTTGGAGCATATCGGTGGAAAAAGCATTAAATTATCTTTCCAACGATATGCCATTCATCTCGATCGGGCTCTTCGGTTGGGCTCCACAATTGTTTGAGTGGGACCATACACCGAAAAACACAAAAGTACCGTTATCTAAAAAACGGTACTTTCAAAAAAAAAATTACAGCGTTTTTCGTGTTCAGGAGGTCCCAATTAACTTATCTAGGCATGTGGCGTTCTTGGTATTTTTTGGCTGTAAACCAGTGTAATCAAATGGTATTTTGACCAACACTTTGGAAATAAAGAAAAACTATTCATATAATGGTGCAATTAAATTTACTGAAAATGCTGTTGAATAGCCTTTTATGTTTTGAATGATAATTTTTGTTTTTACTTGAATTTTGTATTTAATAATATATATCTGTGGCAATAAATAATAATGCTTTTTAATTTTATTACATATTCTTATTATCTTCTTCAAGCTGCTAAATTTCAATTATTTAATGTTATTATTAATAAAACTATTTGCATTTATATTTTAACTTTCACAATACAAAACACAATTAATTTTAGACAAAACCCTTAATATCTCAAAACACGAAATTTCGACTTAAGCCATTATTAACACCTAACATTTTTAAAATTTTACAAGAAACTATTTAAAATGATAAATTTATTAATCGCCTTAAACTGTATATAATTTCTTTTACTTTTCTTGTAAAACCTAAAGGCCCAACCATAATATGCATAGCCTTGCTTAACCTACTGTCAAAATTAACATTTGCTTAAGCCAACTTAAGCGCATTATGGTTGCGCCTTAACAGTTTTTTTGACAGTTGACAATGTAGCATATTTGGCAAACTGTAGGTTAGGGCTTTAAGCGTTTATCATGTAATATTTTGTAGATGGGGACTTTTGTTTTTTTTTTTGGTTGAAAAATCGCTAACTTTTATCAAACTACTGAATTGTTTTTATTAAATAAATCTATATATGTATATAATTTATTTTTATATAAACTTCATTTTATTTTAAAGAAATATAATATTTTCAGGTAAATTAATGCATAATTCATTCATTAAATTGATACAATTATTTAAGAAAATTTAGCATTTTTTTAGCATTTTCAAATTTTATTTTTAAAATTTTTAGCATTGTTTTAATCCCCATTTAGCATCCAATTTTTTTTCAATTGTGGTCACACTGAATGTGTGTGAAGTAATTTCCACAATTGTGGTATGGGCTGGACCAAGGCCTATCCAATAGGTCTGCTTACTACTACACCAATACAACAATACAAAAAACAACAGGCATTTTGTTTGTGTAAAATTCCTCGCCGTTGTCAAAATCTTACTACTACATAGGCAAAACAAAAGGAAAAATGTGTTTTGTGTGCATGTATGTGTGGCAAAAAACCAAAAAAGTAAACCAAAATATACACGTATAAGGAAAATGTAAACAACTCTTGATATCGTTGAGGAAAAAACCAAATAAATATCTGGCTTCTTAAGCAGACCTATTGGATAGACCTTGGGCTGGACACCAATGCTTTAAAATTCTCTTGCCAGTGAGTGTTTCAATTAATGTTCAAGAAAACCGCTGATTTCAAGGTTATTGAGCAAATTTTTTGTTTATCTTTATAAATTGTTTTCTTTCAGCTTTCAATTTCGTCACAGCTTTTACTTTATGTAAATTTTGACAAACAGTATATGTAAAAGACTATCAAGAACATTTTGACCGTGTGGCCGCAGGGTAATATTTTTATGGAGTATTTGGCAATTTTTTTGCCCACATTTGAAATCACTGATGTTGCGCAGTGATGCATTTACGAACAAACCCTTTATATAGTTCTAAAAACTCACCACAAAAGTATAAAGGTTGCCATATTGACCTTTTTTGTTTTGTTATCTTTACATTGATTCATTATGGGATATTTAAGAGGATAATAATTGAAAAGGGAAATGCAAAATGACAGTAGAAGATAAAGAATAACTTTTTCTTTTTTATTTTTCAAGTTATTACAGTTTTTAATAAAAATCCATAAATATCTGATGGGATAAATATACTTGAAAGTCATGGCCTATATTAATGTAGCCGAATGGTCACCGGACCAAGTAACTGATTGGATAAAAGGTCTGTTGTTATTGTATTGACATCGTTTTATTTGCAGGAAGTTGTGATTCATACATTGAACGAACCAAACCCATATCGGGTGTTATACTTATATGTAATTGAAATTCTTTCAGGTCTGGACGATTCCATGTACAATTATGTTTACTCTTTTATTAATAATGGAGTAGGAGGTCATCAATTACTTAATATAAGGCCTTATGAATTGGAGCAGCTAGGTATGAATTCTATTGGACATCAGGAAATTGTGTTAGAAGCTGTTGAAAATCTAAGAAATTTTGTAAGTATATACAAAAAATTAATTAGTCTAAAGTTCTTCAAAATCGTTACATCCCTATACTCAGCATTATAATTTAGACAAGGAGAATCTGCAATTCATGGCTTTGCATGTTGCCACAGCAGCTCGAAGCCTACACAGGCTACTTGCATTGAAGAGTGGTTCTTCTATGATCGAAACGCAAATACTTAACGATATTACAAGAATGATAGCTAAAATTAAACCATTAATTGGTTGGCTGGATCGTTCCCCTTTTCAGGGACAGTTTCAATTCACAGAAATATGTCGTAAAATGTTAAGACTGGGTCTTGAAATGGCAACCATTGCCCAAAGGGAACGTTTTGTAGAAAATCCTGTGGAACAAATACGCACAACTGCTGAAACCCTAGAGCGTTTAGCAAATTATATTATACAAGATATAACGGATCCAATGTTATTACAACCTGCTTCTTTAAATTTAGTTACACTAAAAAAACGAGAATCGGAACTTGGTTTTAATATTGAAACGAGCTACCATGGCATTCATCGTGTAACGGACATTAAGCATAACTCACCCGCACATAATTCAGGAAAAATTGAAGATGGAGATGAAATTGTGCAAATAAATTACCAAACAATTGTTGGTTGGCAATACAAAACAGTTCTATTACAGTTGAGAGAGTCTTTGCCAGATGTATTATTGACTCTAAAAAAGCGACCAAAACACACGAAGATTTATGGACAGATTTACATGCAACCATATCGTCTGCCAAGTAAGAAGCGTAACGTAGGTTCTCGCTGGGGTGAAAACGTTCCCAGCCCAAGGCCAGGATTTTTATCTGTACCGGAAAATTCATTCAAACTTCCTCTATTGTTAAAAACAGGTAATGAGAAAACAGATGACGGAGACACAGATTCCATATGCAGTGATATTTTAACACCTACAGATACTAAGGTGGTGGAAAAGGAAAGCCGTCTTTACTATCCGAAACCAAGAGCAATGCTTCAAAGACGAAATACTATATGTGGCGACGAATTGTTAGGACATAAGAGTGTTGGAGTTCCGCAATGGCATGACCACAAGACTGGACCAGGAGCAGATCCATCTTCCCCCAGTTTACGGGACAAATCTGTGTCATTTGGATTTGGATTGGAAATTACTCCTCGACCTACCACCTGCATTGGTATTGGAAGCGGCAACGGTAGCGGAGGAAATGGAAAATTTTCGAGTGATATTAAAACTGGGGTAACACAGTTTGGTGATTCAATGAAGTTACGTCAAGTAGTAGAGCATCCTCATGAAGAACAAGAAATTGCTTCTAAGCCAGGTGTTTGTAAGGTAGTTCGCTTTGATGCGAATATGAAAGTTGAAGATTATCCGATCAATGAAAAATACACATGCAATGTTCAAAATACAATTCTTGAAACTTTTGAGCCAATACCTTTTGCCGATGAAGAGGATGAGGAGGACATTTGTGAAATATTAGAACATATTACTGATAATAAGGAACAAAATGTAGAATACAAAGATCAAATTTTGTCATCTTGTAACAATGTTTCAATTGTCGAAACTGTTAATGTGCCAATCATAGTTAGACGTGGAAGATTAGATAAAAGCCATAGTACTCCAGCCTATGATAATTCGGGCGAAGATTCAGATACACCTCCTGCAATCGAACCACGAAAAGATTTTCTTCTGATAACACCACCAGTACCACCACCACGCCCTAAAAAACAAGGTGATACAACTCTAAATGCTGTTCCTATACCTCCACCAAAACCACCAGGTCTTCTCGCTGCCATCACAGCTGCCGCAGCAGGGACAAATTCTCAAACTACAAATGCCCAAACAATACCAAGTACAGGCCCCAATTATGGTTTGCCAATGCAAACACCACCACCAAATACGAAAACTATGGAAGAAGATGTAAAATCTATTCTCTCCAGTACTAGTACATTATCACTTTCAACTCCGCAGGACGCCACAAATGAAGTGAGTGGTGAACTGCATACACCTACAAAAGCTCGTTCATTGACTTTAAAAAAGAAACACAGTCTTATAAGTAAAAGAAGAAACGTTAATCTAAAAATGCTTGGCACTGGAGATATTCAAGGCTTTCTATACCGTCGCACAAAGGACAAACGTGGCGTTACATTTTGGGCACGCTTATATTTTGTTATGCTTGATACAATTCTTTATGGATTTCGCTCCAAAGAAGCATCAAAAGCTAGTTGCGTAATATTCCTCCCAGGATTTACAGTATCGCTTGCAAAGGTAAGTCTAATTGAGATATCAATGATATGTTTAAAACCTTACTGTTTAAATAAAAATTTGTTTTATTAATACATAGGAAGTTCATTCAAAACCGTATGCTTTTAAAGTGTATCATGCTGCAAAGACATTTTATTTTGCAACCGAATCGATGGATGCTCTTAACCAATGGGTTGAATTTATTCGACAGTCAACATTAAATATAAGTGTCTCTGGAGCAAACCACTCGGTTTTATTAAACGAAATAAGTTCCAAAGAGTTATTTTCAGAGAACGATAGTTCTGGTGAGGAAAATGAATCGAATATAACAAAAAACCTGTGCACTCCTTCACCCCAAGGTTCTAGAGAGGTTCCACAAGTCTTTAGTGCTGCAAAAGCTGCGACAGTTACACCAACATCTACGAAAAGTGATAGGCGTTATTTAGGATCATTAAGAAAACTTACAAAAGGAACGTTGCCTTTTAAGAGTTCAAATGCTAGCGATAAGAAGCAGTCGAATGACATACCGGTGCCTACTGATCAATTTCGCTCATATCGTAAAGTACCCGGGGGAAGTTTTGGCATACAAATTGGAGCCAATACACCTGGGTATCACGACTCCTCAATATATCCATTCAATTCTACACAAAAATCAACTTCAGAAGATATGCAATCACAGCGAAGTACTCAGCAAACGGCTAACGTTGTAGCCCCATCTGAAATAGTTATTTCTCCTCCCCAGCCGATACAGCCAATTCAACAAAACAGCCAATTTAACCGGCGGTTAATGCACTCAACTAGCCGATGCTCAATAGTTAGTACTCCCGATTCTACAACGGGATTAGGACCGCCATCTTCTCCAGCACCTTTGCCTGATATTCCCATAACAACTTCCACACCTCCGTCAGCATCTACTTCCACTTTTAATTATTTACCTCAGTCCCCAGTAAGAGATAAGAATTCGGCCCAACAATCTAATTTAATTAGCCCCAGCAAAAGTATCAAGAAAATTCCATACAATTATATACACGCTTCTAATCCCAACTTGGTTGAATTTGATTTTCAAACATCAAGAACACTAGACTACAATTTGCCAAAAATAAATTCGAGTAATGCATGGGAAGCACTTCCGAACATCCAAGGCTTTGTTACCCTGAAAGATTTAATGTTACAAAAGCAAGAAGAGGAAGCGCAAGAAATGTACAACAACCGTGTATTACTAGGGGTTGAAAAGAAAGAGGAACACAGGCGTCAAGCAGTCCATAAACATGCCCCACAGCCAAGGCAAATGGCAGACTCAAATCAGCGAACAGCTAATACAGCTGGCGATGCAAAGGTCTCAAAGACACAAAGTCGTAGTTTACCAAAACCTCCAGACTATGAAATAAGCTTTAAGCCGGATGATGAAGATATCCAGCTTACACGAACCAAGGAGGGTCTAAAATTAAGAGATTTCGGTTATGAACTAATATCTGGCGATGAACCTTTGGGTGGATGTAGCGGTGGTAGCTTTTCTTCTTCAAATTCTAAAAGTCGATTAACAACATCACGCCAATTTTCCAATCATTCTACAAGTAGTGCAGAGCATTTGGAAGCGACTAGTAACACCCATGGCAGTAACTGGGCGTCTGCCATGAAATCGCGCCCCTTTTTGTTAACTTCAAGTAGAAGCAAAAAACATTCAACCAGCAGTAGTTGTTCAGCAGCCGATTATGCTACAAATGGTTCAGAAAGACGACTAGGAAGTTTTAAAAAGAAAGGAAAGTTAGAATCCTTTAAAACGTCAAGTGAAAGAATTTTTCAATTCGGTAAACATTCAACTAGTAACGCGGCTGGTATTACAATGACATTGCCTTTGAATAAAAAATCCAATCATCATAATGTCATTGAGTCGTCAACTCTAGCAGGCACCAGCAACAGCGGCATTAAGAAAAGTCAAACATACAACAATGACTTAAAAGAAAGGGCTGATAAATACGATGCACAGCGCAAAAATTCGGCGCCAATGCCGATTTTTTCTAAACTTAGTTTTTCTTCAGGCTCTTCATCAGCATCTGGCAACAATTTCAACATTAAAAATGATAATAAAAAGGAAAAGAAACATTCCAACTCTCCCTTGTTTCATCGAACAGTTTTCGGTCATCATCATCAAAATCCAGCACACAGCCAGCAAATCATATCAATACCCTCAACACCAACAAGCAGTACTTGCATGGGTCGCGAATACGATCAAGAAATCTTTGCTCAAGTCATATTCCCAAATCAGACTACGAATTGTCGAAAACAATCTATAACTTCGTCAGTTTCAAATAATGCAATACTCTCCGCCCCCGACACAACCGCTCCTCCTCCCCCAATAAAGTCTTCAAACGCAAATGTGATAGATTTTACTGTAACATCACCATCAAATAGTTCTCTGACGGCTACCACCGAATACCCAAACATGGAATGTCCACCAGTTTTTGAACCTGATATTTATTCGCTTACCGATCCCAATGCCAGTCTATTACTCAGACGTAACAACAATAACAATGCAAGCACGAGCAATACCATCTCCAGTAATAATAAGTCCCAAGGCAGTGAAACTGAAATAAATTGAAATCGGTTTAGCCACTGTAATTTTTGACCAACCAAGTCAAATATTTAAAAATTTTTGATAAATTTTAATTGATTATTTATCTGTAAATATACATAGTACATATATACACATACATACATGCATATATTCGTACATACACATTAATTTGGGTAAATACTGTATGTACACTCTGAATACTACTCATTTATATGAAGTTTCGTTTAAAAAGTAAAACTCAAATTGGTTGTTACAACAAATGCATTCGTTGTAATTTACGTATAAGCGAACATGACACAATGTCCTGCGTAAAGAAGAAACGATAATTTTTTGTCGTCCAATCAAAGTAAAGCAGGTTTGTATGTAGTTGACTTAATTTTAGTTGCAATGTACTCATCTGAGTACATATTATTTAATTATTTGTTTGGTAAATCATTAAGTTTTATACTTAAGGAAAATTAATACGACATTATGTCAATATTGGTGATAAGAATTTTCGATATAATTTGTAATGTTTATAATAATTTTGATATACATACATACGTACATTCAAATGTATCGTACATATTTAAGTTTATGTTTGATTATTTGTTCATATAATGGAATTTTATTCTTTTTACACTTCTGATAAATCCATTAATAGAATAGATTTAATGTAGCTTATCGGAAACAAATAAACATATTAAGAATCCAATAAAATTCGAAAAAACTCTTTGAGCCTTTACACAACGGAAATTTTGTTTACATTATCTGATACATAAAAAGTTTCTAAGAATTTTGGCATCGTGGTCAGGATAGCTAAAACTACAACAACTTAAGTTGCGTTGCTATAGCAGCTATAGTTGCCAAATTTATATAACGTATGGCAACTGTCAACTAACAGCTTGTTATTTCAGTTGCTATATTGCTAACATAATTAGCAACCACAAACTTTTAGTTGCTGCTAATATTTATACCCACACCACAATAGTTGAGTGGGTATTATGCATTTGTGCTGATGTGTGTAACACCTTTAAATATTGGTCCAAGACCCACCATAAAATATAACAATCGACTTAGAATCTTTTTTTAGCCCGAACAAACGATAAACGTCCGGCTGGCTGTCCATGTAACCTTGTGCGCAAAGTACAGGCCGCAATTTTGGAGATAATATGATCAAATTTGGGACATAGGTTATATATTGCTACAAGGACTAAGCCTATTGAAAATGGGCCGAATCGTAGGACCACGAGGGAAGATAGGGAGAAATTCCTGCCTCTCAGAAACAATCAATTCGATTTAAATGAAATTTAAACCATAGACATAAACATATTTATATGGACACATAAGCTATGCAGTTTTTCAAAAATAGGACCACAAGGGGAGGTAGGGGGAAATTTCTGCCTCTCACAAACTTTCAAATCGAAGTTCATAGACATATGTAGATAAATCCATATTAATATGGACACGTAAGCATGATGTGTTTTTAAATACTGTGGTGTAGGGTATCAATTGGTCGGGCTTGACCGACTATACTTTCATACTTGTTTTTAAAGTAAAGAAGAAGGCAATACTAATAAGTAAGAATATTTTTAATTAAATGCTTGGGTATACATACATATATTTCTTTAATTTTAGATTTCAAAATGGTAACAATAAAAATTCGAAAACAGTTTGAACTTTTAATCCATGAAATGGAAAATAATTGTCAAATTGCGTGTGGTGCAGAAAATTTTAACAGTTTTGGCATCAAGTGAGGGTACATTTAAAACCAACAAACACGAAGTCAAACCTTTGATATGAAATGACTTTATCATTTGACATTAAACACAATTCTCAATTGTTTTCAATTATTTGATTTAACATTTAAATTCAAATTGATAACGATATGAAAATAAACATTTGATATCAAAGGTTTTATCAATTTAATATCAAATGTTTGTCAAATGTTAAATTCTAATCAAAAATAAACTTGGCAATACTAAAGCCAAAGGGAACGTTTTGTAGAAAATCCTGTGGAACAAATACGCACAACTGCTGAAACCCTAGAGCGTTTAGCAAATTATATTATACAAGATATAACGGATCCAATGTTATTACAACCTGCTTCTTTAAATTTAGTTACACTAAAAAAACGAGAATCGGAACTTGGTTTTAATATTGAAACGAGCTACCATGGCATTCATCGTGTAACGGACATTAAGCATAACTCACCCGCACATAATTCAGGAAAAATTGAAGATGGAGATGAAATTGTGCAAATAAATTACCAAACAATTGTTGGTTGGCAATACAAAACAGTTCTATTACAGTTGAGAGAGTCTTTGCCAGATGTATTATTGACTCTAAAAAAGCGACCAAAACACACGAAGATTTATGGACAGATTTACATGCAACCATATCGTCTGCCAAGTAAGAAGCGTAACGTAGGTTCTCGCTGGGGTGAAAACGTTCCCAGCCCAAGGCCAGGATTTTTATCTGTACCGGAAAATTCATTCAAACTTCCTCTATTGTTAAAAACAGGTAATGAGAAAACAGATGACGGAGACACAGATTCCATATGCAGTGATATTTTAACACCTACAGATACTAAGGTGGTGGAAAAGGAAAGCCGTCTTTACTATCCGAAACCAAGAGCAATGCTTCAAAGACGAAATACTATATGTGGCGACGAATTGTTAGGACATAAGAGTGTTGGAGTTCCGCAATGGCATGACCACAAGACTGGACCAGGAGCAGATCCATCTTCCCCCAGTTTACGGGACAAATCTGTGTCATTTGGATTTGGATTGGAAATTACTCCTCGACCTACCACCTGCATTGGTATTGGAAGCGGCAACGGTAGCGGAGGAAATGGAAAATTTTCGAGTGATATTAAAACTGGGGTAACACAGTTTGGTGATTCAATGAAGTTACGTCAAGTAGTAGAGCATCCTCATGAAGAACAAGAAATTGCTTCTAAGCCAGGTGTTTGTAAGGTAGTTCGCTTTGATGCGAATATGAAAGTTGAAGATTATCCGATCAATGAAAAATACACATGCAATGTTCAAAATACAATTCTTGAAACTTTTGAGCCAATACCTTTTGCCGATGAAGAGGATGAGGAGGACATTTGTGAAATATTAGAACATATTACTGATAATAAGGAACAAAATGTAGAATACAAAGATCAAATTTTGTCATCTTGTAACAATGTTTCAATTGTCGAAACTGTTAATGTGCCAATCATAGTTAGACGTGGAAGATTAGATAAAAGCCATAGTACTCCAGCCTATGATAATTCGGGCGAAGATTCAGATACACCTCCTGCAATCGAACCACGAAAAGATTTTCTTCTGATAACACCACCAGTACCACCACCACGCCCTAAAAAACAAGGTGATACAACTCTAAATGCTGTTCCTATACCTCCACCAAAACCACCAGGTCTTCTCGCTGCCATCACAGCTGCCGCAGCAGGGACAAATTCTCAAACTACAAATGCCCAAACAATACCAAGTACAGGCCCCAATTATGGTTTGCCAATGCAAACACCACCACCAAATACGAAAACTATGGAAGAAGATGTAAAATCTATTCTCTCCAGTACTAGTACATTATCACTTTCAACTCCGCAGGACGCCACAAATGAAGTGAGTGGTGAACTGCATACACCTACAAAAGCTCGTTCATTGACTTTAAAAAAGAAACACAGTCTTATAAGTAAAAGAAGAAACGTTAATCTAAAAATGCTTGGCACTGGAGATATTCAAGGCTTTCTATACCGTCGCACAAAGGACAAACGTGGCGTTACATTTTGGGCACGCTTATATTTTGTTATGCTTGATACAATTCTTTATGGATTTCGCTCCAAAGAAGCATCAAAAGCTAGTTGCGTAATATTCCTCCCAGGATTTACAGTATCGCTTGCAAAGGTAAGTCTAATTGAGATATCAATGATATGTTTAAAACCTTACTGTTTAAATAAAAATTTGTTTTATTAATACATAGGAAGTTCATTCAAAACCGTATGCTTTTAAAGTGTATCATGCTGCAAAGACATTTTATTTTGCAACCGAATCGATGGATGCTCTTAACCAATGGGTTGAATTTATTCGACAGTCAACATTAAATATAAGTGTCTCTGGAGCAAACCACTCGGTTTTATTAAACGAAATAAGTTCCAAAGAGTTATTTTCAGAGAACGATAGTTCTGGTGAGGAAAATGAATCGAATATAACAAAAAACCTGTGCACTCCTTCACCCCAAGGTTCTAGAGAGGTTCCACAAGTCTTTAGTGCTGCAAAAGCTGCGACAGTTACACCAACATCTACGAAAAGTGATAGGCGTTATTTAGGATCATTAAGAAAACTTACAAAAGGAACGTTGCCTTTTAAGAGTTCAAATGCTAGCGATAAGAAGCAGTCGAATGACATACCGGTGCCTACTGATCAATTTCGCTCATATCGTAAAGTACCCGGGGGAAGTTTTGGCATACAAATTGGAGCCAATACACCTGGGTATCACGACTCCTCAATATATCCATTCAATTCTACACAAAAATCAACTTCAGAAGATATGCAATCACAGCGAAGTACTCAGCAAACGGCTAACGTTGTAGCCCCATCTGAAATAGTTATTTCTCCTCCCCAGCCGATACAGCCAATTCAACAAAACAGCCAATTTAACCGGCGGTTAATGCACTCAACTAGCCGATGCTCAATAGTTAGTACTCCCGATTCTACAACGGGATTAGGACCGCCATCTTCTCCAGCACCTTTGCCTGATATTCCCATAACAACTTCCACACCTCCGTCAGCATCTACTTCCACTTTTAATTATTTACCTCAGTCCCCAGTAAGAGATAAGAATTCGGCCCAACAATCTAATTTAATTAGCCCCAGCAAAAGTATCAAGAAAATTCCATACAATTATATACACGCTTCTAATCCCAACTTGGTTGAATTTGATTTTCAAACATCAAGAACACTAGACTACAATTTGCCAAAAATAAATTCGAGTAATGCATGGGAAGCACTTCCGAACATCCAAGGCTTTGTTACCCTGAAAGATTTAATGTTACAAAAGCAAGAAGAGGAAGCGCAAGAAATGTACAACAACCGTGTATTACTAGGGGTTGAAAAGAAAGAGGAACACAGGCGTCAAGCAGTCCATAAACATGCCCCACAGCCAAGGCAAATGGCAGACTCAAATCAGCGAACAGCTAATACAGCTGGCGATGCAAAGGTCTCAAAGACACAAAGTCGTAGTTTACCAAAACCTCCAGACTATGAAATAAGCTTTAAGCCGGATGATGAAGATATCCAGCTTACACGAACCAAGGAGGGTCTAAAATTAAGAGATTTCGGTTATGAACTAATATCTGGCGATGAACCTTTGGGTGGATGTAGCGGTGGTAGCTTTTCTTCTTCAAATTCTAAAAGTCGATTAACAACATCACGCCAATTTTCCAATCATTCTACAAGTAGTGCAGAGCATTTGGAAGCGACTAGTAACACCCATGGCAGTAACTGGGCGTCTGCCATGAAATCGCGCCCCTTTTTGTTAACTTCAAGTAGAAGCAAAAAACATTCAACCAGCAGTAGTTGTTCAGCAGCCGATTATGCTACAAATGGTTCAGAAAGACGACTAGGAAGTTTTAAAAAGAAAGGAAAGTTAGAATCCTTTAAAACGTCAAGTGAAAGAATTTTTCAATTCGGTAAACATTCAACTAGTAACGCGGCTGGTATTACAATGACATTGCCTTTGAATAAAAAATCCAATCATCATAATGTCATTGAGTCGTCAACTCTAGCAGGCACCAGCAACAGCGGCATTAAGAAAAGTCAAACATACAACAATGACTTAAAAGAAAGGGCTGATAAATACGATGCACAGCGCAAAAATTCGGCGCCAATGCCGATTTTTTCTAAACTTAGTTTTTCTTCAGGCTCTTCATCAGCATCTGGCAACAATTTCAACATTAAAAATGATAATAAAAAGGAAAAGAAACATTCCAACTCTCCCTTGTTTCATCGAACAGTTTTCGGTCATCATCATCAAAATCCAGCACACAGCCAGCAAATCATATCAATACCCTCAACACCAACAAGCAGTACTTGCATGGGTCGCGAATACGATCAAGAAATCTTTGCTCAAGTCATATTCCCAAATCAGACTACGAATTGTCGAAAACAATCTATAACTTCGTCAGTTTCAAATAATGCAATACTCTCCGCCCCCGACACAACCGCTCCTCCTCCCCCAATAAAGTCTTCAAACGCAAATGTGATAGATTTTACTGTAACATCACCATCAAATAGTTCTCTGACGGCTACCACCGAATACCCAAACATGGAATGTCCACCAGTTTTTGAACCTGATATTTATTCGCTTACCGATCCCAATGCCAGTCTATTACTCAGACGTAACAACAATAACAATGCAAGCACGAGCAATACCATCTCCAGTAATAATAAGTCCCAAGGCAGTGAAACTGAAATAAATTGAAAATCGGTTTAGCCACTGTAATTTTTGACCAACCAAGTCAAATATTTAAAAATTTTTGATAAATTTTAATTGATTATTTATCTGTAAATATACATAGTACATATATACACATACATACATGCATATATTCGTACATACACATTAATTTGGGTAAATACTGTATGTACACTCTGAATACTACTCATTTATATGAAGTTTCGTTTAAAAAGTAAAACTCAAATTGGTTGTTACAACAAATGCATTCGTTGTAATTTACGTATAAGCGAACATGACACAATGTCCTGCGTAAAGAAGAAACGATAATTTTTTGTCGTCCAATCAAAGTAAAGCAGGTTTGTATGTAGTTGACTTAATTTTAGTTGCAATGTACTCATCTGAGTACATATTATTTAATTATTTGTTTGGTAAATCATTAAGTTTTATACTTAAGGAAAATTAATACGACATTATGTCAATATTGGTGATAAGAATTTTCGATATAATTTGTAATGTTTATAATAATTTTGATATACATACATACGTACATTCAAATGTATCGTACATATTTTAGTTTATGTTTGATTATTTGTTCATATAATGGAATTTTATTCTTTTTACACTTCTGATAAATCCATTAATAGAATAGATTTAATGTAGCTTATCGGAAACAAATAAACATATTAAGAATCCAATAAAATTCGAAAAAACTCTTTGAGCCTTTACACAACGGAAATTTTGTTTACATTATCTGATACATTAAAAGTTTCTAAGAATTTTGGCATCGTGGTCAGGATAGCTAAAACTACAACAACTTAAGTTGCGTTGCTATAGCAGCTATAGTTGCCAAATTTATATAACGTATGGCAACTGTCAACTAACAGCTTGTTATTTCAGTTGCTATATTGCTAACATAATTAGCAACCACAAACTTTTAGTTGCTGCTAATATTTATACCCACACCACAATAGTTGAGTGGGTATTATGCATTTGTGCTGATGTGTGTAACACCTTTAAATATTGGTCCAAGACCCACCATAAAATATAACAATCGACTTAGAATCTTTTTTTATTTAATATTTTATTTAATATACATATATATAATTAGGTCTATGGATAAATCCTTACAGCCTAATACAAATGAGTATTCAACTTAAGTATAATATTACGTTTAACAACACTTAAATCCAGAGAAAAATCAATAAATTCAAACATTTCATTGAAGCAACAACACAGTTTTCTTAGCCCGATACGATAAACGTCCGGCTGGCTGTCCATGTAACCTTGTGCGCAAAGTACAGGCCGCAATTTTGGAGATAATATGATCAAATTTGGGACATAGGTTATATATTGCTACAAGGACTAAGCCTATTGAAAATGGGCCGAATCGTAGGACCACGAGGGAAGATAGGGAGAAATTCCTGCCTCTCAGAAACAATCAATTCGATTTAAATGAAATTTAAACCATAGACATAAACATATTTATATGGACACATAAGCTATGCAGTTTTTCAAAAATAGGACCACAAGGGGAGGTAGGGGGAAATTTCTGCCTCTCACAAACTTTCAAATCGAAGTTCATAGACATATGTAGATAAATCCATATTAATATGGACACGTAAGCATGATGTGTTTTTAAATACTGTGGTGTAGGGTATCAATTGGTCGGGCTTGACCGACTATACTTTCATACTTGTTTTTAAAGTAAAGAAGAAGGCAATACTAATAAGTAAGAATATTTTTAATTAAATGCTTGGGTATACATACATATATTTCTTTAATTTTAGATTTCAAAATGGTAACAATAAAAATTCGAAAACAGTTTGAACTTTTAATCCATGAAATGGAAAATAATTGTCAAATTGCGTGTGGTGCAGAAAATTTTAACAGTTTTGACATCGAGTGAGGGTACATTTAAACCCAACAAACACGAAGTCAAACCTTTGATATGAAATGACTTTATCATTTGACATTAAACACAATTCTCAATTGTTTTCAATTATTTGATTTAACATTTAAATTCAAATTGATAACGATATGAAAATAAACATTTGATATCAAAGGTTTTATCAATTTAATATCAAATGTTTGTCAAATGTTAAATTCTAATCAAAAATAAACTTGGCAATACTAAAGCGAAAAAATGTGATCATTAAAAATGGCGATTAAAGTTACATTTCACTCGTAAAACTGCTCTGAGTGGAGAAGCAGCTCGCGCTTTTTGTCATTATTTCTTAAGGGCAAACAGGTCGTTTTTGTTTGTCTGCTTTTGTTGCGTTTTGCGTTGTCACCCCGCATTGGTTAGTGTTTCGGCGTCGTATAACTGTACCGAGTTACAGTTTTTGCGGTATCTGCATTAACTATATGCAATCGTTTTTAACCTCAATTTGAGGTTTTGTCTGGTGGAGAACCATTAATAACTCATGTGACTGGTGGAGAACCAATATAACTAAGACGTTTTACTGGTGGAGTACCAAGGAAATAACTCAGACGTTTTACTGTGGAGACAAGATATACTCTGGAGCTTATTCTGGAAACTCTTCGCCTTCCTATACGAAGGTCTAGGTCGATCGAGGACTTGTGGATGAGGCTCCAACAAACCGTGTGATACCCTGGCAATATAACTCTAGATAGTTAGCCAAAAACTTTTGGTGTTTAAGCAAAGTCAAAAAAAAAAAAAAAAGTTACATTTTTTACTTTGTGGTTACATGTGTTTTACTATTAAAAATAAATTTTAATATAAAGTGAACAGCTTATTTCTTGTGAAAAATAAAAATTATTTGTGAATAATTACAATGATTAAAAATCAAAAAAAAAAAAGGAAAATAAAACGTGGTGTGTTGAACGATCGCGGTGCTACAATCCTCAAAATAAAAGGGAGCTAAGTAGTTTGTCTTTCCAAGAATTAGAGAAAGAAAAGAACATTATTTCATCTTTTAGCTATGGTGCCGAATGTGTTTATTTAAATAAATAATAAATTTAAATTAAAAGCATTAAATATTTTTATTTATATTCCACATTGTATTATAATCCACATTTGAGAATTACGTTTGAAAGCAAGTTGAAAATAAAGACATTTTTCAATTTGAAAATAATTTCCCCTTTTTGTTGAGAACGCTATGATTTTCCAATGATTTTCAAATCATTATCAAAGGTTTGACGTTTGAGAAAACATTTGATTTCAAATCATTTTCAATTTGAAATCAAACCTCCGTGTTTGTTGGGAAGCTGCGATCGGTAATCTATACTATTACATTTTGCAAGCGTTGTATGAATTTAACATACCCCTGCAAATAATAGGACCAGTCCAAACACGCGTGTAAAGAGAAGCTCACAAGGGACCAGGACTAGTCCAAAAGTAACCCAAACGTATGGAAAAACCTGGTCTATTTAACATAACGATGTCCTAGGAGAGGACCATATTACCCATCTTTGGACCACTAAGGAGCAGTTTTAAAACTACTCCATGGTATACTCAAGAGGATTAGTTTTGAAGTCGTTTAAAAACGAAAGCATGTCGTTAAAAAACGAGGACATGTCGTCTCACTACAAACACTTTTTAACAATGACATGGTCCATGCTTGCATTACATTGGACCAGTGCATGGAGTAGTCCATTTTATCAAAATGGATCAGGTGGTCCAATTTTATTTGAAGGGATGTTGTTGTTAATGTTGTAAAATTCTCTTCTATGAGTGTGCACCAGCGTGACCACAAATCAAAAAAAATTGGATGCTAAATGGGGATTAAAACAATGCTAAAAATAAAATTTGAAAATGCTAAAAATGCTAAATTTTCTTAAATAATTTTACCATTTTAATGAATTAATTATATATTAATTTACCTGAAAATATTATATTTCTTTAAAATGAAATGCAAGTTTATATAAAAAAAATTATATACATACATATGTACATATGTAGATTTATTAAATAAAAAAAAGTTAGCGATTTTTTAACCAAAAAAAAAAAAAACAAAAGGCCCTATCTAAAAAATATTACACGATAACGCTTAAAGCCCTAACCTACAGTTTGCAAAATATGCAACATTGTTAACTGTCAAAAAAACTGTTAAGGCGCAACCATAATATGCTTAAGTTGGCTTAAGCAAATGTGGGAATACATCTAAATCATATAAGGCAAGCCATATTGAACTTAAAGAAAATTTTTGTTAAGTTTTATGAAACTGTCATTTGCTTAAGCAAAGTGCGAAACTGATCGCACATTTCGTACGGAATCAAATGTTTTTTGATTTGTTTTTTTTTTTAATACATTTGAGACACAAGGCTATGCATATTATGGTTGGGCTTTTAGGTTTTACAAGAAAACTATAAGAAAAATATATTATAAACAGTTTAAGGCGATTAATCAATTTATCATTTTATATAGTTTTTGTAAAATTTTCTAAATGTGAGATAGGGTTTTTTGCGTTTTAGGTAACGATATACATACATACATATCTGTTGCAATAAAAATTAATGGCTTAAGTTGTTACGTGTCCAGTAGGTGGCACTAGCGTGATTTCTCGCCTAGCTCAAAATCGGATACTCTCGGGCGTGTCCATCCCTCACTCTAGCCCATGGATCGTAAACAATTAAAAGAGAACAAAAAAAAAAACACAAACAATTTACACTTACACAACAACATGTCCGGAATGAGAGGTAGATGTTGACCTCTAACCGCCCAACCCAACCTTGGTCACCGGCACCTCCGTGCTAAATTTCCAGGTGACCCCTATGAACCGCACTTCATCCGCACTTACCTTCCTTCAACAACCCATATTATTCAATTCAACCAGACATAATTTTTTTAAAACAAATTTCACGAATTCACCGACTACTTACTTATTTATTTTCCTATATATATATATATATATTCTCAGGGATCTTCCGAAGTGCAAGCCCCGACAGGTAACCTCACAAATACAAAACAATTCCTCTAAAAAATATATGTATTATCATAGAATAATTCCCTATTATCTAATTCCATTCAAATCTTACCCACAATTATCCGGAATTAAGTTGTTTAAAAAAATTACGGCCTCAATATCTTGCCAGTCCCTCACAGAAAATATTTTTTCTTTGACACTTATCACCACACAATATATTTTAACATTTATTATTTTTTTCTTTTAATATAAACTTCTGGAACTTCTGCTTCTCTCGGCGGCCTTTTTCTTAATGTTCTAAGAAAGATGGCTTCCTGAGTTCTCTACCCAAATTTAATCGCCACGAAATAAATATACATACTTGTACTACTACATTTTTCTCGTTTCCTACAATTTGCCAAATAGTGATATGCATTGGTTCTTTTCTAACTCAGTTATTACCTTATTTCAAACTAATGATGTAATATAATGATCATTAGATCCTGTTCCTTTTTTTTTCAATTCAAACATTTTATAACAGTCATTTTCATTCATTAAATATGTTTACTACAATTTCTTCCAGTATATTTCCATAAACTGTTTTCCATCTTTCTGGCAACACCAAATTTCACCGTCAGCTGTAGTATAACAATTTTACAATAAACAAACGAGCACAAGGTAAGATATTATTAAATACTTTTATCTACATTTATTATTTGCAATTTTATTAATTTACTCTTATTCTCCCTCTAGAAAATTATCCCTATAGGACGTGCACGTAGTACCGGTAAGGACGTATCGTTCCAGTTAATAAATTCGGTGTGTTTTTAATATTTTTTTCTTTTCCTTTTCAGATTCCATTTGCTCAGGATGGACTGGAAAAATGTATTTTCATACAACCTGGTCCATCTTGAGTGGTCGATGATCCCACTGCAGTTTGGCCATCTGCGTTTACCAGTGGTGGGTCATTCTAATAGAGCCAGAGGAAGGGGTGAAGTTTATTATTCAATATTATATTGGCTCGCTCCCCAGATCAAGCGCCCCTTCTCTTAATGTTTCCTTAAACCTTCTGTGAGGCCGGACAGTTCCCAACACCAATGTGCCCGCCCCCAGATTACTTTTTATTAATATATTTGCACGGCCGGCCAGTACTTAACAGCTTATGTGCCCGCCGCTGTGCCAAAAATGCCTATCCCTAAGACGTCGCTACGTCAAAAATTTTTCCTCCCAGGGTTGCCACCGCAACAAAACTCCGGGTTTGACGACGAACTACAAGACAAAAACGGTGTGCGTGGCTCCTATTTTAAGCTTACGTGGGGAACTCCCACGCCCTGAATCTCATCAGCCGGGCATTATTATCCAACTTGCCAATCATTTAAGGTATGTAATAAATTTATATCCCATTTTTTCTTTAACTTTTGCTAACAAATTTAATTGCAGGTACCTGATTTCCACCAGATTGTCAGATAAGTCTTTCATATCATTTTGTCAAAAAAAAAATCGATCCTTTGTTGTGTCTTTTCCGTTTTTACAGGTACCCAGACTATTTTGCTTTTTGTTAAAAAAAAACTGTGCGGACTTTAACCATGTGCCAGCAAACAAATGTACATACATACATACGTCGATCATAAGACACGTAAGTTTACTTCAAGACATTACCCAGATACATAGAAATAAGATTTTCCTTTTGAATAGTGGTCATCATAGTTATTCAATCTGTACTAGGTTTGAATAATTACTATCCTAAACCTAATTTTAATATCACAGATTGCTTAAAAAAAACTACAAAGTATGGAACCTTATTTCTAATATCACCGTTTATTCCAGCCTAAATATTGCACTATCAAGTTAAGTCTTTGGAAAGATATACTCCATATCACAGTTTCTTTATTCTAAATATTGCACTATAATTTAATATCTTTGGAATGATATACGCCAATAGGTTTACCCGGTAACGACTCAAGTTCGTACATATTATTACCTATAGGCCTAATTACTCGACATTTAATAAATTTTTTGCAAAATTTAGAATTTATATTTTTTCCAAAATCACTTAACACAGTGTTTCGCCTATAAACTTCTTGTCCTGGCACTAACATTAGATTTCTCGCTCTCCTATTGTATCGTAATGCGCTTTTTTCGTAGGCATTATGCATATTTGCTTTTATTTTTTCTCGAATGATCTCCAGCCTATCTTTATTAGATAAATGTGTTATCTCATGGTCTGATAAGGATTTAAGTTTTCTTGCTAACTTGTAGTCGGCTCCGCTAGTGAACATATGCATCCCGAAAAGGGAAAAGAAGGGTGTCACTCCTGTGGCGGAATGTACCGACGATCTTAACGCACATTCGATTTCAGAGAGATACAAGTCCCAGTCCCTATGGTCGTCTTTTAAGTAAGCCCTAATCGCTGCTAGTACTGACTGATTAACGCGATCTGACGCGTTCGATTGTGGCGAATATACAGCCGTTTTCATATGTATGATTTTGTACGCCTCTATCATTATCTGAAAATCTTTCGAAATAAACTGTGAGCCATTATCACTGTGAATTATTTCCGGTACGCCGAATTTATGGAATATTTCCTGTACTAAAAATTGTACGACGTTTTTGGTGGTCGCGTCTTTCATGGCTTTTAAAAATACAAATTTTGAAAAATGATCAACTACTATAAAGATAAAAGAATTTCCGCTTTTAGAACGGGGATATTTTCCCAAGAAGTCAATATATAACTTCTGGAATGGTCGTTCGGTAACTACCTCATTTCCAATGTCCGGCATCATGTGAATATTTGAAGGCTTTGTTTCCTTGCACGTTTGACATCTCCTAACAAATTCTCTTACTTGACTTGTCATTTTCGGCCAATAGTAAAACCTTTTTAATCTTTCAAGCGTTTTCACTAAGCCTCCGTGAGCAGAAGTCTTTGATATACGGGCTTTTTCAATTAAGGCGTTAGTAAGATCGGCGGGAATCCACAACTTCCATTGATTCTCATCCAAGTCTGGGTTACAAGTTGTTCGTTTATAAATTTTACCGTTATTAATTTTTATATCTGGTAGTCTGCTCGCATTCTTTTCTATATCTTCTATCAGGCTTATATACTCCACACTTTCAAACTCTATAGTTTCCCAGTCAAAAAAATCATCTGCATCAATTTCTGCTATAGTGACGTCCGGGGCCATCCTTGAGAGCATATCTGCTACTACATTTTCTGTTCCTTTACGGTGCTCGATCTCGAAATCAAAAGCCTGTAGCTGTAGAGACCATCTAGCTAACCTACCGCTTAAGTCTTTAAGTGTCATAAGCCACTTTAGACTTGCATGGTCCGTTATGATTGTAAATGGCATCATCTCTACATACGGTCGGAACTTGCGAACAGCCATTACAGCAGCCAAGCATTCCTTTTCTGTTACTGTGTAGTTCCGTTGAGACGGGTTTAATTTTTGCGAATAGAACGCTATAGGGTGCTCTTCTTTGTTTTTATTTAATTGGTATAATACAGCTCCGATCCCATAGTCGGAGGCATCGCATTGAATATAAAATCGCCTTGAGAAATCGGCATGTCTCAAAACTGGAGCAGTCGTTAGGGCCTTTTTCAAATTTTCAAAAGCCTTAATAGCTTCAGGGGTCATTATAAGTTTTTTTGACTTTTTCAGAGTATCGGTAAGCGGTGCGGCTATGGTTGCGAAATTTTTTATAAACCGCCTATACCATCCGGCTGTACCTAAGAAACTTCTAACTTCTCTAATTGTTTTCGGTAACCGTATATCCTTAATTGCCCGAATTTTATCCGGGTCTGTTTTCAAAGTTCCTCCCCCTATAATAAAACCTAAATATTTCAGCTCCTGAAAACAAAACTGTGACTTTTTCAAACCTATTGTTAATCCTGCATCCTTAAGACACTTTGCAACTTTCCCTAATAACTCTAGATGCTCCTCAAATGTACTAGATATGACCAACAAATCATCCAAATATATGAATACATTTTCCTTCAGACTTTGCGGAACAACTTTATCCATTAAACTGCACAATCATTGTGCAGCGTTGCATAATCCAAAAGGCATCACTCTAAACTGGTATAACGGTCTTCCCGCCACCGTAAAAGCTGTATATGCCTTACTATCCTCGTCCAATTCGATTTGCCAAAAGGCGTATTTCAGATCGACACTGCTTATAAAATGGGTGTCATCAATTCTACTTAAAATGCCATCTATATTTTGAAGCGGATATGCATCCTTAACCGTTAATTTATTTAACTTCCGGGCATCCAAGCAAAATCGATTTTTTTCTGGTTTCCTCACCACTGTTGTTCGATTACTCCATGGACTTTCACTGAGTTCTATAACATTAAGTTTTAACATATTATCTATTTCATGGTACGTAATCTGTTGTACCGCGGGAGAAATTGGGTAATACCGATCTTTGACGGGGACAGCTCCCTCAATTAATTTTATGCTGTGTTTTTCCAAAGGCGTCAACCCTAACCCTTTGTTCTCGAATGTGTCAAATTTTCGAATTACGCTCTCTAGCTCTTGTTGTTGTTCTCCCGTTAAGTCGTGTGGTCTCATCTTGTACACCATTCCCTTATCCAGAAAATCTTCTCCTATCTGCTGCACATTCAATTCTTCTACTCCTACGACATCCGGGGCTAGACCAAATTCCCTCCAAAAATCTATCCCTAAATATAAAACTTGTTCCAAATCCGGGCAAAGATACAAAAGCATTTCCCTCTTTTGATCTTTGTAGGCAATGGAAACCTTTACTTTTCCTAATATTCTATGATGTTGACCACTGGCAGTTTTCACATTGGTCCACATCGGTAGAATCTCTAGGTCTAAATTTTCTACAAATTCCCTGCAATCTCGTCCTAAAATGCTTACTGATGCTCCCGTATCTAACAAACCTTTATATGCTATTCCGTCTATACTAACATTCGCAAACATTCTGTTATCATTTTTTGTCAATAATGCCCTATTCAATGACTCCACTACAATACGTCTTGTCCTCTTCCTCGCAGCAAATTTCTCCCGTACCCTCCGTATCCGCCTAGACACAAATCCCTGTCTAAAATTATCTCCAAAAATTCGCTCCCTAACTTTTTCGTAATTTTCCCGTCTAACACTGGCCGGTAAGTAATGCCTAATTTTCGGAAAACAATTTCCATCATCTACCCTACTATGCCCCCAGTTTTTCTTTATTCCATCAAAGAGGCAGTGTTCCCGGATTGACGTGGGTCCCCCTTCACTCCCAAGTCCCGTCTCCAGTTTCCCGATTGACATATTGGACATTTTGGAGTTATCACATTCGGTTTTCCGCAACGGTAACAGAAAAGATTCCTTTCTGTCACAGGACAATCAATAAATATGTGGCCAGTTTCTTTACAATTCCAGCATACTACTGGTCTTTTTATTTGATGGGTATTTCGAACTGAGACCTCATCAATAATTGCCACAGGTTCTTCATCTAACTCACATTGTTCATCATATATTTCGCTAACAAAGCGTTGTTGACGCGGCGGAGGTGGAATTTTTAGATTCTTTTCTGGGAAAATTTCTTTCCGCTTCATGGCATTCAATTCTAAGCTGTTCTACGGACGACACAGACATGGGGTAAACAATTCTACCTAGACTTTCTCTTATATTTCTTTTAAGGATCTTTATCATGTCGTATTCAGGGATTGGTTGAACAAGTTTTGAACGAATCTGATTCATGATATGGAAATAATTATCTATAGTTTCATTAACTTGCTGTTTCCTCTCCACAAGGTCTCTCATAATTTCGAAGTTTGATCTAGTGGACTGGAATTGACTTATTAATGCGTGACGCAAACCAGGCCAATCTATGAATCCTTGCGTTTTTACAAACAGCCAATACCATTCTCTCGCCGATCCAGTAACCAGGAGATGGAAATCACGCAGAACTTCAGACCATGGTAATTGATACTGCCTCTGGAGATGTTCCAAACGAAAAATAAAATCCTCTACGCTAGTACGAGCTGAATTACCATCAAATACTACCCCCAACTTGTCGATACGAATTCGAATCTGCTCAAGGCTGTTAACGACCGGATGTGCTATTCTGTCCCTTACATATGGGTTATTATTTGTACTTCCCGTAGGTATACTATCATCAGAAGACTGATCTAAAGGATTTCGCGGATTTAAACGATTTTCATTTACCGTGCGGTCATTTCCGCTCGAATTATTGTTCACATTTGAGTCGAGTGTATTGCCCTGAGATATTCTCATCAGATTTGCCATTGAATTGGTCAAATCATTTATATTTCTCCTAATTTCTGACATTTCGTCCTGGACCATTTTTCTCACTTTTTCTTCCAACATGGCCTCATCCACTACCATTTCCCTAACTTCTGATGTTATATTTTCGTCGGGTATTACATTCAGTGGCGGGGCCAAATTAATTTGACTAGGAGTACCTCCTAAGCTTTGAGTCCTAGCATTAATGGTTTGAGAAAGATCAACTATTTGAGGTCTATTATTATTATCCGTATTAGTATTCATTTTTGCTAGTCGATTTTGTAGTTTAGGCACTTTTGGTTGCCAGTGAGGAATGGATCTATTAAGATCAAATTGTGGTTGCCTGCTTCTTTTTCTAAACTGAGACCTAGTCTCTATATTCATACTATCACACTTCTCTAAATTGAAACTTTGCCCTAATAACTTGTGGGTAAGATATTAAATAAGGTCGTATTCCTCGATATTATCAAAACTTTTATGCCTAAAATTCTAAAAAAATTTAAGCTATATATAATTCTCAAATGGCCATATAATTCTTTAATTAATTAATAAAAATAAATAAATCTATAAATAAATATAATCACGCAAACACTTAACAACCAGAAAACTACAACAAAAAAATATATAAATAAAATAAACAGACACAAAATACTTGGGTTAATAAATAATCTAAAATAAAATAAAATAAAATAATTAAATAAATGTTATATAAATTAAAATACGAAATAATTAAACAAAAAAAAAACTCAATAAATACCGTCAATAAAATACTTTAACACAATAATAATAAATAAGTAAATAAATAGGTAACTAAATAAATAAAAATGAAATAAATAAATAGGTAAATAAATAAATAAAAATCAAATAAATAAATCAATAAATAATTAAGTAAATAAACAGATCTCTAATAAATTTTACTTTCTTATACTGGGTTGCTGAAGATTGGTGCGAAGCGGTTCACAAAAAAATGTATTCTTGTTGGTTCTTTTATAAAAAGCAATTCCCTTCCCATGTTGTCAAATCAATAAATCAAAAACAAAGAAATATAATAAACAGTCAGTTACGCTCAATTCACCTCCACTTCTCTATGAATATCACAATGAACAATTATAATATCTTCCTATACTGCGGTCCTTTAAAACTTCGTTTAAAGCGGATATCGTCCAGATATTATTCTGTCACCTTTAAAACGAACCTCAGACTGAAACTAAACATTTAATACAAACGTGGGTTACAATATAGAACAAATAGGAACAAGCATCTATACCCCTATGGACTATATTCTCCCCTATGCTATACTTAAATTTATATGCCTGAATTCATATCTATGATTCAGATACTCGTATGACATTTGTGATTGCAAATAACACAAACGGCTACGAATACACTATACCACAAACGTTGAATACAATCATATAAATTTAATCTAACTATTGCACTACCCTAATATTCTATTTCACGGTGTCAAGATTGTATACACCTGTCAGCTTCTTCTTGGTTGCACGCGTAAAACGCTGAAGCCTTTCGATTGGGCGCCATATTGTTACGTGTCCAGTAGGTGGCACTAGCGTGATTTCTCGCCTAGCTCAAAATCGGATACTCTCGGGCGTGTCCATCCCTCACTCTAGCCCATGGATCGTAAACAATTAAAAGAGAACAAAAAAAAAAACACAAACAATTTACACTTACACAACAACATGTCCGGAATGAGAGGTAGATGTTGACCTCTAACCGCCCAACCCAACCTTGGTCACCGGCACCTCCGTGCTAAATTTCCAGGTGACCCCTATGAACCGCACTTCATCCGCACTTACCTTCCTTCAACAACCCATATTATTCAATTTAACCAGACATAATTTTTTTAAAACAAATTTCACGAATTCACCGACTACTTACTTATTTATTTTCCTATATATATATATTCTCAGGGATCTTCCGAAGTGCAAGCCCCGACAGGTAACCTCACAAATACAAAACAATTCCTCTAAAAAATATATTTATTATCATAGAATAATTCCCTATTATCTAATTCCATTCAAATCTTACCCACAATTATCCGGAATTAAGTTGTTTAAAAAAATTACGGCCTCAATATCTTGCCAGTCCCTCACAGAAAATATTTTTTCTTTGACACTTATCACCACACAATATATTTTAACTTTTATTATTTTTTTCTTTTAATATAAACTTCTGGAACTTCTGCTTCTCTCGGCGGCCTTTTTCTTAATGTTCTAAGAAAGATGGCTTCCTGAGTTCTCTACCCAAATTTAATCGCCACGAAATAAATATACATACTTGTACTACTACATTTTTCTCGTTTCCTACAATTTGCCAAATAGTGATATGCATTGGTTCTTTTTTAACTCAGTTATTACCTTATTTCAAACTAATGATGTAATATAATGATCATTAGATCCTGTTCCTTTTTTTTCAATTCAAACATTTTATAACAGTCATTTTCATTCATTAAATATGTTTACTACAATTTCTTCCAGTATATTTCCATAAACTGTTTTCCATCTTTCTGGCAACACCAAATTTCACCGTCAGCTGTAGTATAACAATTTTACAATAAACAAACGAGCACAAGGTAAGATATTATTAAATACTTTTATCTACATTTATTATTTGCAATTTTATTAATTTACTCTTATTCTCCCTCTAGAAAATTATCCCTATAGGACGTGCTCGTAGTACCGGTAAGGACGTATCGTTCCAGTTAATAAATTCGGTGTGTTTTTAATATTTTTTCCTTTTCAGATTCCATTTGCTCAGGATGGACTGGAAAAATGTATTTTCATACAACCTGGTCCATCTTGAGTGGTCGATGATCCCACTGCAGTTTGGCCATCTGCGTTTACCAGTGGTGGGTCATTCTAATAGAGCCAGAGGAAGGGGTGGAGTTTATTATTCAATATTATATTGGCTCGCTCCCCAGATCAAGCGCCCCTTCTCTTAATGTTTCCTTAAACCTTCTGTGAGGCCGGACAGTTCCCAACACCAATGTGCCCGCCCCCAGATTACTTTTTATTAATATATTTGCACGGCCGGCCAGTACTTAACAGCTTATGTGCCCGCCCCTGTGCCAAAAATGCCTATCCCTAAGACGTCGCTACGTCAAAAATTGTTCCTCCCAGGGTTGCCACCGCAACAAAGTCGAAATTTCGTGTTTTGAGATATTAAGGGTTTTGTCTAAAATGTATTGTGTGTTGTATTGTGAAAGTTAAAATATAAATGCGTATAGTTTTATTAATAATGACATTTTATACTTGAAATTTAGCTGCATCATAGATCTTGAAGAAGATAATAAGAATATGTAATAAAATTAAAAAGCCCTTAAGTCAACTTAAGCGATTATTATTTATTGCCACAGATATATATTAGTTGCGTTCGAGAACACAAAAGTTTTTACTATTTTTTACAAAACTTTACTGCATTTTACGTCATTTTGACGATTTTTTTCGATGATTTTACCAAAATGACGATTGACGATTTTTAATGTAGAGTCACTTAGGTTTTGACGATTTCATCCAGTCAATAAATTTATTTTAAACTTTAATCTGACATCAATTTTATAACACTTCCCTCTGGCAATTAAAATGTTTTCTTAGTTTGTATATGTATGTAGAGGTGAATGTATATTTATACTAGCGGACCCGACGAACTTCGCCTCGTCCCAATTTTAAGCCTTCAGACAAACTTTAGAGTAATAATACAACACAAATATTTAAATTTTCAATGTGATTTATTTGAATGGAATCAGTAGAGAGCGATTTGATGAACAATGTTTTCGATTTGTTTTCCGGTGCAAAAACAAATAACGAAGACGGTTTCCCAACACGCGAACATGCAACGTACAGCTGACCGTGCGGAAAACGGGGAAATTCGAGATTAATCCCACAGACTTCTAGTGATTGGCTTTGCGATTTATTGATTGTCATTGCAAACGTCAATCGAATGGGGAACTAAATCCGCTTGAATTGGAATGGAAGGTCAATTGGAATAATGGGAATTCGTGGCATAAGGTCTTCCTCTCCTTTGAATTTGCCCTTGATTATTGTCCCTGAATCACATTGTTCATTAGCTTTTTCACGGACAACCGCGTACCGTTGCACATTTTTGGAGGATTGAGATTCTGCAACATGATTATGATCGATACCATCTTCAGCTTTAAATTATGCGGCGGAGTTCCTGGTACATCAAGCGAGTTAAAAAAAGTGCGACGGGTAGCTGGTCGGTTCATTTTCGTCGGTCACGCAGTCAACAGATTTGTACGTATGCAGTTGTCCTGCGATTTGACTTTGAATAATTTAGTTTAAGCTATCGACGTCCTTATTCTTCGCTGCTAGTATCGCCCGTTCACGAATCCAATCGCGATTTTTGTAATTTTATGCAATGCCATGGAACACTTTGCTGATGAGTTCCTCCTTGGACGATGTGAATTCACAAAAATTATTCAGGGAACGATATCAATCCATTCGAAACCTCAACAGAAATTTCGCCGTTGCCAAGCTCCAGCAGTTGTCCCGAGAATTTAGCAGCCGATGGGTCGTTCTGCAACGCGACTCTCATGTTTGTGGTCAATTGCAACTTCTGCACATTCTTCCACAAAGACGACGATTACAGGCACGCGTTAAGTTCATCCGCAGCAGAAGATTTGGGGATGACAGGAAGTGTTGGACGAAAATCTCCGGAGAGCAATATCAAAGCCCCACTAAATCGTCTTAAGTATTAAAAATTCTATATATTTTGGTTTTGTATAATTTTATACTTAATTATTTTTTTATGTTTTAATAGAGTAGTTAGTCCGTGTTGATAAAAAAACGATTTTTTATATGACGATTTTTTGACGGGTTTTTTCAGAACTAATGACGATTATGACGATTTTTTTTCTAAATTTTGACGATAATTCGAAAATGAGAACATAAATTGAGAGCGAAAAGTGACAGTTCTTGTCTGAGTATTTACAAATTTTTACTGCAGAAATTTTTGCAGTAAAATTTAGTAAATCAAAAATACATATGTTTCAAAAGGTAAACAAATAAAAAGCATACAAATTGTGAAAAAATTGTTAAATAAAAGAAAAGTTGAAATAAAATTAAACCAAAAGAAAAAGTGAGTAACTATTAATTAATTAAATTTGTTTGTGAAGCATTTATTTGGCTAAATACAAACTTTTGAAATTTTTTTTGTTATGTTAATTTTTTAGAGTTGTAAAAGTGTGAAGTATTTGGGTACTTAAGTAATCAATAGCAAAAAAAATTATTCATGTTCTTTTAAATAATTTAACCCGCTACAAATTAGTAAAATCAAATAAAATAAAAAACAAACAAATATGAAAGATTACATAAAATATAATAAAAGTATTTTATAGAATACCGATAAGAAAACGAGTTAAGTAGTCAAAAGTGTCAATATTTTTTAACACTTCAATTATTTGCCAGCAGCTGTTGCCTTTATTTTACGAATTTTTAAAAATTTTGCGTTCGCGTACTTTTTTGGACAACAGCTTTTTGTGAGAGCAAATTTTTCAGTTTACTCATTTACTG
The DNA here is from genome assembly GCA_930367215.1 of Pollenia angustigena. Classification (NCBI taxonomy): domain Eukaryota; kingdom Metazoa; phylum Arthropoda; class Insecta; order Diptera; family Polleniidae; genus Pollenia; species Pollenia angustigena. The sequence goes on from OV884060.1 coordinate 232,712,274, forward strand.
CATTTTACTGTAAAAGTACTCAAACGCACCTATTATTGAATACAAAATATAAGTAAAAACAAAAATTATCATTGAAAACATAAAAGGCTATTCAACAGCATTTTCAGTAAATTTAATTACATATTAAACACACTATTATACATTTGTATAAACGTATAAATGACAAAATAAAATTATAGAGATTGACAGAAGTGATAAGTTATATTGTGAAATAGCAATATATAAGATTTTTAAGATTAAAAAATGCTAAATAATGCTAAAAATATATTACAAAAATGCTGAAAATAATGTTAAATGCTATTTGAAAAATTCGCTGCTAAATCAAAATAAATAATGCTTAATTTAGCAGTGAAGTGCACACGTACGTAATAAAAGAGTATAAGAGAGAATAATAGAGAAAAGAGAAAACGCGGCGCCCTGATTTTGCCGATCGCAGATTTAAAGGTAAAATTAAAAAAAAGATTATACACTAGGAATGGGCAAAAAATATCGATATATCAAAATATCGATATTTTTAAAAAAATAATCGATATATATCGACGATATTTAAAATACCGGTATATCGATGTATCGATATTGAAATACGACTATCGAATTCGATATTTTTTAAAGTCAGTTTTCATTTAAAACTAAAAATTTCAGCCGTTTTGCAAACAGTATGTATTTAAAAATTTGCATCACTAAGCAATAATTGCTCAAGCAATCAGAAGAGCAATCATTGCGCAATGGATTGCCACTCATGGCAATTTGCGGTCTATACGTCGCAAATTTAATGGAGCAATCAAATTTGACGTTTGCCGCAAGAAATATTGCTACGTGGAGACCCGGGGTAACAGAGCAATATTTCTTATTGCTCAGCTTATGTTAAAGGCATGGGAACACGCATTTATGTTAACTCATAAGTTGAAAAAAATCAAGGAAAAATTTTTTTATTGATATAAATACTTTCTTATTCGACTTTATTATTAAAATATATATTAATTTGTTTAAGCTTGAGGTCTTTTTTATATAAAAATATTAATTTTAATATTAAATAAATATTAAAATTAATAAAATAAATATTTTTATATAAAAAAGAACTCAAACTTAAACAAATTAATATAAATTTAAATAATAAAGGTCGAATAAGAAAAAAATTACATATATTAATAAAAATAATTTTTGTAATTTTATTTTAGTGTTTATTAAGCTCATTAATTTAATTCTTTTACTACAATTATAATTTGCTACCATTTCACAAATTTAATTTCTTTGCTTTTATATTTTTCTTTTATGCTTTTTTTCAATTGACAACCAGATTTGATGTTTTATGTAAGTGCCAATTCACACGTTGCAAGTCTTATTGATCAGCTTGCTACCTTATAGGCGAGAGAGAGAGAGAAACGTTTATTTTCCTCTCTTCACTCTCGTTATAAAGTAGCAACATGATCAATAAGACTTGCAACGTGTGAATTGGGACTAAGCAATAATTGTCAACGAAAATGGACTAACAATTATTGCAACATAAATTTTCGGCAATAAATATGTACAAAAAATTACTGACTACATTAAAGATAACATAATTTTGACATTTACTGCAATATATGTCGTAATAATTATCTATGGTATAGACGGGCAGTAAAGATGTTGAAAATTTCTGATTTTTAGCCCTTTGTTGTATTTCTTATGGGAAAATTCCAACATCTTCGCTAATTGATGTTAAATGTTGACAAGTGTGAAAAGGCTATAAAGATGTTGAAAAATTTTGATTTTTAGCCCTTTGTATTTCTTATGGGAAAATTCCAACATCTTCGCAAATTGATGTTAAATGTTGACAAGTGTGAAAACACAAATTTTTTTTTAAATTTAAAAGTAGAATTTGCGAAACATACTTTTGATTGATAATGCAATTTGTTATACAATTTAAATCTATTGGGTTTAAAATAGTTTGCATTAACGTGCAAGAGATCTACTTTAAAAATGTTTTGGTCAATTTATATAACATTATGGACAACTTAACATGAAGGTAGGATTTTATCGGCCGTATAAAAAGTCCATTAATATAACTTTGCTTTAACCTTATGTGAGCGATAACCTCAATTTCGGATTTTTCTGTAGTTGCGTCCGTTTGCATTTAAGGTGACTATCAGGGGTGTTCTGGAAATCGAAAACGCAAAACGCAAGAATTTTAAACGTCGTTTTTTAATAAGATTTCTATAATTAAAGAACTTTATGACGAATATTATACAAATATTTCTCTATTCAACCGAGTTTTATAACAAAAATTATAAAAATTTGATTTAAAGTGTGTTAAAAACAACATTCAAATTCGTGCGTTTTGCGTTTTCGATTTCCAGAACACCCCTGAATATATCTTAATAAAAGCGAAACCGATGGATATATATAAAGGATTATCCATTTTTTGGTTCAAAAAACACGTAAAGCTTGGATTTCAATGAAACTTTTATTTCGTTATAATGCATGGACCTTGCCATTACGTACGAAATGTCATTTAATGCTTTTGAGGTAGTTTTCGACCATTTAACGTAAAATTATGCGTTCTGGAAACTTCCCATGCAATAAACCCAAAATTGGTCGGGTTGTGTGGCTCGTGGCACCGTCTTATTAAACCACATAACGTCCAGTTCGTAATCTTCAATTGCAGGCCGAAAAAAAGTCGGTTATCATACGACCATAACGCTTTGCATTGACGGTAATAGTTCTTCCGCTATTTTCGGCAGTGCGTACATTGCGATGATGCAAACATATGTATGTCTGACCACATTTGTAACGCTTTCAGTCTCTTAAAATTTTTTAGAATGTTCCACTTCCTTACACAGATTATGACGACCATAAGCAACCGTAATGCTGGAAAAGCCACGTTTGAAATACCACTTTTGTATCAATGTGCCATTTTAACACCGCAAGTGATTGAACGTGTAGTAAAATTTATATGAAAAACTGAGTGCTGAGTGGCAAAATCTTTATTTCTGAGGAATAAAAAACTTAACAAGTAACTCTTATTTTCAAAGCAAAAATTAAAAATAAAAAATAAATTATTTCCTAAGAAAAATATTTAAATGAGAAAATAATCGTTAGATTTAAGTATTGTTTTCACAACACAAGTGATTGAAATTGTAGTAAATTTATATGAAAATCACTGTTTTGAGTTTGGGTGCTTTCGTAAATGCTCACACGCTGCTTTAAAAAGCAAACTTTTTTTTAATGGCGATAAAAGAATAATTATATTTTGTTTTATTGTGTGACTATTATTCAGGGGTGTGCAGGAAATCGAAAACGTAAAACGCAAGAATTTTAGAAGTCGCTTTTAATAATATTTCTGTATTTAATGAATTTTATGGCAAGTATTATACAAATATATTTCCATTAAACAGAATTTTATAACAAAAATTAGATTAAGTGTATTAAAACTACTTCCAAATTCTTGCGTTTTACGTTTTCGATTTCCAGCACACCCCCGATTATTTTTGTGGAGTATTTCACAATTTTTTGGTCCACATTTACTTCGCTGATAAATATATAAACCATTTGAAATCACTGGATGCGGCGCTGTGATGCATTTACATGGGGTCTTCACCTGACAATTTTTTGTCATACCAAACGTCAAAGTCCATTTAAATCAGTGTTCGAAAATAAACACTTAATATCGTTTCTTAATGTTCGGTTCGGAAGATTTGTGGAAAACACAAACGCTAATATAGTGTTTGTGTAGAAAATCATTAAAAAAAATAACGTTTCCCTGTTAGTCATCTTTCGAACACAAAAATAATACGGTTTTTATCAAACTCAACAAAAGATGTGAACATTTAATTCCGTTCGGTTTTTTTTTTTTGAAAATCCACAAACTTCAATGTGTTCGGTTCGGCTGGTTAATGTTCGTCCCTTTTGGCTGGTAAAAAAAAACCAACATTTTTTACAAAAACAAAATACACACACGAAAAAAACATTATAGAACATTAAAATATAATGTTTGTCTACAGTATCACTACAACTGCGATACGAAAGAAAATTGTAGCAAATCTAGCGATTGGTACTCTTCAATACGTTTGCGCATGTGTCTTTCGCATTTTTTAATTTTTTTTTTTCGTAAATCATCACTTTATTTTATTTAAATTTTCCAATTTCAAATATTTTAACACACTTTGGCATTTCATTATTATTATTTTCAGAAAATTTTTCGAAAGTGATAGAGAGTATCAAGTTGGCATTTAGCTTTCGCATCGAAATTGATTTCGCATCGCAATAGAGTACACCCCCTGTATTGCTTGCAAATTAAATGTCAAATATCACAAAGCATCAACTTTAAAACCGATGCTCTGATTGCATTTTGCTGCGTTGCTAATAGGGTTTGCATTGCATATATATTGTACTGCGGCGTAATGAAACACTATACTTTGTTCTTATACAAAGCATTTCCCGTTTTGGAAGTCAGCCTTGTTCTGTTTTTTAACATTATATAATGTTCGGTTCTTTCTTGAAAATAGTTACGAACGGTATTAAGGGCTGTGTATGTCTACACAATCACTAAAAAAATAGATAACGTTCCTGGGTGTGTGAGCCGAACGTTAAATAATGTACTGTTTATTTTCGAATACTGATATAAATAAAACTAAAATTTTTGTCAGCGTTTTTTTTTTATATGAAGTTTGACGTTTGGTATGACAAAAAATTGTCAGGTGAAGACCCCCACACGTTCAATCACTTGTTGTTAAAACGGAACATAAATTTTAAAAATAATCGTTATTTGCAGTCACTGATTAGATAGCAATTTTTAAAAATACTGAAAACGATACTATCGGTTTTAAATTGTTTTGTTTTCAAAATCGTTTTCAATCATACTAGGGAATGGTAAATCAATTTCGATTCCAATCGAAAATAGATTTTGTTGTAAAAAAAACTCGATTTTTTGCAATCGAATTTACGTATGCGATTTTATACTGAAATCGATTATTGGGCTTTTAAAATCGATTTTTTTATTTATATCAAAATTTTGGAAATTTTTAATTTTAATCTTAACTAAATCGATAAATTATGGGCATGCACAAAAAAACTTATTTTTTTGTGCGTCTATAGGTATGCTTATGGAGTTTCCCAAGTCTAAAGTTGTAGTTTTACGTATTTATCTATTAGAAGTATACCAACTTTAATATAAGGGCTCTTGTTCTTCAAAAATTAAAGTCATCAATGGAAATTGAACAAAATAGTCCTTAACATATCATACCGAACCAAACACTGAAAGTCAGCTTCGTGTACATCAACATAATATAGAAACACAACAGGTGAATTAAGCCATGACTTCCTGGAAATACGATAATATTTAAACAGACCAGTGTAGATTTAAGCAGAGTGAAAAAACAAAAAGTATGTATTTTTTTCAATCAAATACGAAATATCTCTGCATCTTTCTGAAAACAATGACATGCAAACGTTTTTCTAAAACTAACTTAATAGTAACTTAGCAAAGAAACAGTCGCCATGGATCAGAACTATTGTCATACTCCTTTGAAATACTATCCATAAATTCAGGCTTGTCACAGAAATCAATTCCGGTCAAAAGTGATTTAGTTTTATGTGAAGCAAGATTCGAAATCACTTCCACTTTCGATCGGAATTAATTTATGTGACAAGCCTGATTGACTACATAAGTATACAATTTTAACATGTGAAATATATAAAAAGCAGTCATATCTACCCACTGTAAAAATCTAATTTCAATTTCTCTAGTAGTAGTAGTTTGCCTTTGTGATATATTTATAAGTTTGCAAATTAATTTTAAAACGATTTTGAAATCGATTTTGAGGTTCGATTAATCGATTTCAAAAACAAAAATGAAAAAAGTCGATCGAAAAATCGAAAATCGATTTTGGAGTCCATTTACCATTCCCTAAATCATACCTGATCAATAAGTTTTAAACTTCCATTTATTTTGATACGAAAAAAATTAGCAATTATGTACTAAACTTATGTGTATGTATATAAACATGAAATCATTATACCAAGTTGGCTATAATTTTTTCAACATCTTCCTTGGTATACATACGGAAGAGTTTTTCAGGAGTCATAGTCATCACTTCAACGTTTGTAGAATTAAGTTTGTCTTCCATAACTTGTTTAAGGGTATTTAGAGCCAAAATAATAGCGTCGTTTAGCGTCATTTCAGTTGTAAAGTTGTCTTGCAAGTTTTGTTGTGCACCCTCACTTCCTGATCCAATGGCTTTCGCTCCGTATCGTATGTACGTCCCAGAGGGGTCCATATGCCAAAGTTGAGGTTTGCCATCTTCAATGCCAGCAAATAGTATGGCTACGCCGAATGGACGACTCATAGCTGAGCCGCCATCTCCGCTATCGCCAAATTGAATTGCCAAAGCTGATACAGCTTGGGCACAAGATTCGATTGACATTCGTTCATTATAAACAAACCAATGGTTTTGACACTCTACTCTAGCCCTTTCAATTAATGTGCGAGCATCGGCCATGAGACCAGATGTAGCGCAACCAATGTGTCTGTCGACTTCAACAATTTTTTCAACTGTACTCGGCACCATTAAAGGAGAAGTTATCCTCTTTTCCACAGCCAGAACGACGCCTTAAAAGAGTTTTCATTATAAAACTTAATAGCATTTATAAATAAGTTTACCTTCCGATGTACAAATGCCAATAGCTGTAGATCCCAATTTAATAGCTTCAATTGCGTACTCTACTTGAAAAAGACGACCCTCCGGTGAGAAGGTGTTGACACCGCGATCATATTCGGAACGTGTTAGAAACATCTAAATCGCAAAGTTAATGTATAAAATTTTAATTATTATTTTTCACAAAATCAAACTTACAGTTACAAATCAATTAACAAAGTGCGAAAAAATTTAATGAGAAAATTGTGACAAGCAAAATGACCAAACACTTTTGCGGTTCTTTGACAGTTTTAGTTAAAAGTTGCTGTTAACAACAAATGCTGTTCTAAAATTCTATACTACTGGGTAGTTAATAATACTTTTAGAGGAAAGGGCACTACTTTTTCAAATGTGCTTATTAAACACAGCACAAAAAGTATACGTATTAAATTAATTCTGCTGTTAGTTTAGACACAAACCTCTTGATATTTTGGAACCAGTGTTCGAAAATAAACACTTAGGCCCTTATTGTGAAAAACGAAACGTCAAAAATTACATTAAAAGCACAAACAATGTCAAAAATATTTCATAATTTTGTTGTTGCTTTCCACAGAAACACATATTGCGTTTTTTAATTTTTAACGTCACAAGATCTTTGATTTTGGTTTTGCTTTCAATGTAATTTTTAGAGTTCCACTCCTTAGTGTTTGGTTCGGTAGATTTGTGGAAAACTCAAGCGGTAATACCGTGTAAATACGTGTGAACGCGTTTCGATTTTATTAACAATTAACGGCCATTTTCACCAAGTTTGGTTAAAACTAACTTTCAACTAAAGTTCCGGTTACCAATATGTTTTGACAGCTATAACCGGTAGTTAATTATAATCGATCTTGGTGAAAATGGACTTAATAGTTATAACTTTTATTTGATAAAAATTGCGAATAATTATTAAAGATAAATTTAAGGCAGAATTAGTCTTACTTTCTGTTTCTGTTCTGTTCCGTGCCGTTCTGTTACGAAATTGTGATAGTTACTTTTTCTGTAGCAGTTTATGACAAAGTTATTAGTTTTGCACCTTCCATTGTTTTATTTCAATCACTTTTATGCAAATAAATTTGAAGAAATTAAATTTTATGAATTCATAAAAGCAAAAAATAGTTTATTTCAATATAAATATGTATTTTTTATTATTTATTTTGCTGTCACTTCCAATAACTTAACAAGTTTTTGATTTTAACAAACTCAGCCGTAACAGAACAGAAAAACTAATCAATTTCACAGGTTTTTTAATAACAAAAACAAATCAGCTGATTCGTAACAGAACAGAAAGTAAAGATTAACTGATCCTTGAGAAAAAAGAAGCAAAAAAGAAAAATATAAAAGATCATTTTGTGAGAAAGAAATTAAATTTGTGAAATGGTAGCAAATTATAATTGTAGTAAAAGAATTAAATTAAAGAATTTAATAAACACTAAAATAAAATTACAAAAATTATTTTTATTAATATAATTTTTTTCTTATTCGACCTTTATTATTTCAATTTATATAAATTTGCTTAAGTTTGAGTTCTTTTTATTGATTGATTTTATTAATTTTTTTATTTTTTTTTTTTTTTGTTAAAGTAAAATTAATATTTTTATATAAAAGAGACCTCAAGTTTAAATAAATGAATATACATTTTAAAAATAAAGTCGAATAAGAAAGAATTTATATCAATAAAAATAATTTTTGCAAGATAGCGCCAGTTTTTACACTGCACCCATGGATGTTAGATGTGACGATTTTACGTCATTTTGACGATTTTTTTCGATGAATTAATTAAAATGACGGGTCTCCACGTAGCAATATTTATTGCGGCAAACGTCAAATTTGATTGCTCCATAAAATTTGCGACGTATAGACCGCATATTGCTATGAGTGGCAATCCATTGCGCAATGATTGCTCTTCTTATTGCTTGAGCAATTATTGCTTAGCAATCTGCTGTCAAATCAGTTGTAATTTATCTGACATTTCATTTCTCTGTACGGTTGTTTATTTGTTAGTGTGTTTATTTATTAAAAAATCAATTAAGAAAAAGCCGCCAAGTGAAAAAATACTTCAACAAAATACAGAAAAAGTGTTTATATATTATATTTTTAAATAAACGTCAATATTAACAAAAACAAACGACACATTTGTTTTTTTTTTGTATATTTTTATTTTTTCAATAGAACAATACAAGTTTTAGGCTTTTTTTCATACGCAAGTAAACAAAAAAGTAATACAAAACACAGCTACGACAATTAAAATTAATTATTTTATTTTATTAATTTAATTTATTGATTTAAAAAGAAAATTTAACAATCACTTCAAAACACAACATGAAACATTTGTTAGTGCTGGTTCACACAGGTCAAGTTTGACTCTTCAAGTCTTGAGCTTTTAGGTGAGAGGGGTAAAGAGAATGGAAAGGGGTACATACTTGACCGTACCAGTCAGTTTTGTATTTTTCTTTTCTTTTCTCATCCGTAATATAATAAAAAGCTACAAAGTTGAAGGAAAAGAAAACAAAAATTAATTTTGTGCATGAACGTGAACGCAAGTTCAAAAGAAAATTTAAATAAAACTGTTCAAGTAAACTTGACCTGTGTGAACCAGCACTTATAAATAAAGGCACAAAACTTTATACAACTACTCGCGGTGAAAATTGCAAATTTATGGCAAAGCAATAACAAGTGTTCTCCAGCAATATAATCAGCAATTATTGCTCCATTGTTCTGTCATTGTTCTGCCGACGTTATTGCTTGTACTTAGCAATAAAAATTGCTACGTGGAGTCCCAGCGTTAGGTTTTGACCAAGGCGAATTTATAACAGGTAAGTGCAACTCTACAACTACAAAAAGCCCCATGTATTTTGTTTTTGCAATTTTCTGACTTGTTGTCAAATTTCAGTATAGAAACAAAACAATATTTTGACGTTTCACCATTTTTTTTAATTCGCCGTGGATACAGCTGACGAACGGCTGACGAGTTGAGCTTACCTGGAGTTAATTCGCCTTGGTTTTGACGATTTAATCCCATCAAAAAATTTATTTTAAACTTTAATGTGGTATCAATTTTATAACACTTCAATCTGGCAAGTAAAGTTTTTTCTTAGTTTGTATATGTGTGTAACGCTGGGACTCCACGTAGCAATTTTTATTGCTAAGTACAAGCAATAACGTCGGCAGAACAATGACAGAACAATGGAGCAATAATTGCTGATTATATTGCTGGAGAACACTTGTTATTGCTTTGCCATAAATTTGCAATTTTCACCGCGAGTAGTTGTATAAAGTCTTGTGCCTTTATTTATAACAAATGTTTCATGTTGTGTTTTGAAGTGATTGTTAAATTTTCTTTTTAAATCAATAAATTAAATTATTAAAATAAAATAATTAATTGTAATTGTCGTAGCTGTGTTTTGTATTACTTTTTTGTTTACTTGCGTATGAAAAAAAGCCTAAAACTTGTATTGTTCTATTGAAAAAATAAAAATATACAAAAAAAAAACAAATGTGTCGTTTGTTTTTGTTAATATTGACGTTTATTTAAAAATATAATATATAAACACTTTTTCTGTATTTTGTTGAAGTATTTTTTCACTTGGCGGCTTTTTCTTAATTGCTTTTTTAATAAATAAACACACTAACAAATAAACAACCTTACAGAGAAATGAAATGTCAGATAAATTACAACTGATTTGACAGCAGATTGCTAAGCAATAATTGCTCAAGCAATAAGAAGAGCAATCATTGCGCAATGGATTGGCACTCATAGCAATATGCGGTCTATACGTCGCAAATTTTATGGAGCAATCAAATTTGACGTTTGCCGCAATAAATATTGCTACGTGGAGACCCGGGGTAAGGCGATTATATACCCTACAAGAAATGAATGAGCGAGTAGTACAAATTAACAGGGGTGTGCTGGAAATCGGAAACGCAAAACGCAAGGATTTTAAACGGAGGTTTTTAAAAAGATTTCTGTAATAAAAGACTTTTATGACGATTATTATACAAATATTTTTCTATTAAAAAGAATTGTATAACAAAAATTATAAAAGTTATATTAAAAGTGTATAAAAAACAACTTCCAAATTCTTGCGTTTTACGATTGCGATTTCCAGCACACCCCTGTAAGTTTTCGGTCACATTCGGTCATATCTTTCTATCATTTTCTTAACACCAAAATGAAAACTGTGACTCCTCGCTCATTTATTTCTTGTAGGGTATTGATACTAGCGGACCCGACGAACTTCGCCTCGTCCCAATTTTTAGCCTTCAGACAAACTTTAGAGTAATAATACAACACAAATATTTAAATTTTCAATGTGATTTATTTGAATGGAATCAATAGAGAGCGATTTGATGAGCAATGTTTTTCGATTTGTTTTCCGCCGCAAAAACAAATAACGAAGACGGTTTCCCAACACGCGAACATGCAACGTACAGCTGACCGTGCGGTAAACAGGGAAATTCGAGATTAATCCCACAGACTTCTAGTGATTGGCTTTGCGATTTATTAATTCTCATTGCAAATGCGAATCGAACGGGGAACTGAATCCGTTTGAATTGGAATGGAAGGTCAGTTGGAATAATGGGAATTTGTGGGATAAGGACTTCTTCGCCTTTGAATTTGCCCTTGATTATTGTCGCCTTAACCACATTGTTCATTAGCATTTTGACGGACAACCGCGTACCGTTGAACAATTTTGGAGGATTGAGATTCCGCAACATGATTATGATCGATACCACCTTCAGCTGTAAATTATGCGGCGGAGTTCCTGGTACATCAAGCGGGTTCAAAAATTCCGACGGGTAGCTGGTCGGTTCATTTTCGTCGGTCACGCAGTCAACAGATTTGTACGTATGCAGTTGTACTGCGATTTGACTTTAAATAATTAAGTTTAAGCTATCGACGTCCTTATTCTTCGCTGCTAGTATTGCCCGTTCACGAATTCAATCGAGATTTTTGTAATTTTGTGCAATGCCAGGGAACACTTTGCTGATGAGTTCCTCCTTGGACGATGTGAATTCACAAACATTTTCAGGGAACGATATCAATCCATTCGAAACATCAACAGGAATTTGGCCGTTGCCAAGCTCCAGCAGTTGTCCCGAGAATTTAGCAGCCGATGGGTCGTTCTGCAACGCGACTCTCATGTTTGTGGTGAAGTGCAACTTCTGGACATGCCTCCACAAAGACCACGATTACAGGCACGCGTTAAGTTCATCCTCAGCAGAAGATTTGGGGATGACAGGAAGTGTTTGACAAAAATCTCCGGAGAGCAATATCAAAGCCCCACCAAATCGTCTTAAGTATTAGAAATTCTATATATTTTGGTTTTGTATAATTTTATACTTAATTATTTTTTTATGTTTTAATAGAGTAATTAATCCGTGTTGATAATGATATGACGGTGTTTTTCAGAACTAATGACGATTATGACGAATTTTTTTTTTAATTTTGACGATAATTCGAAAAAAAAACATCTAACATCACTGACTGCACCTTCTTCCTTGATTTTTTTCAAATTATGAGTTAACATAAATACGTTTTCCCATGCCTTTAAGTGCTGGTTCACACAGGTCAAGTTTGACTCTTCAAGTCTCGAGCTTTTAGGAGAGAGGGGTAAAGAGAATGGAAAGGGGTACATACTTGACCGTACCAGTCAGTTTTGTATTTTTATTTTCTTTTTTCATCCGTAATATAATAAAAAGCTACAAAGTTGAAGGAAAAGAAAACAAAAATTTATTTTGTGCATGAACGTGAACGCAAGTTCAAAAGAAAATTTAAATAAAACTGTTCAAGTAAACTTGACCTGTGTGAACCAGCACTAACATAAGCTGAGCAATAAGAAATATTGCTTTGTTATTCTGCCAACGTTATTGCCAACTGGCTGAGATATTTATCTTTAGTGTAGACCAGGGATGATAAATGAGAAAACCAATATCGTACCAATGAACTTTTTAAATCGTACTTTTTCGGTCCCAATAGTACTAAATCATTTTTTTATAAATTTTTTTTTATTTTATTTTTAAAAACAAAAATTTAATACAACAAATACAAAAGGTACTTAAAATTCATTTGTACATTAATTATACATAAGACGGCGGGTAAAATTTATTCGAGTCAAAAGCACATCGCGATTCTTGTTCTATAAGTCATTCCAGAAACTTTGCAAAAGAAACCATAGGTCAAAAATGAATTTCGAGCCCCGGATTTTTCAAAATAATTAGTTTTCCAAAATATTCAAGAATAGAGGCAAACTAATTGTATTTGGTCTAGCCAGACCTGTATCATGTGATTTTTAGGGTGGAGAAATCCATTTATTTTTAATTCCCGCCAGAGAGCGTTTTCATACACTTTTTAGAATTTATCGTCTTTTTTGTGGAAAATTGACGAATATTTCTCAAAATGCAATCTCGAATTTTAAACGAAAATAAAATTTTTAAGCGTTCTAAAAATATGTACATTAGGGTTAAAACCAAATTTATGGCATAGTACCACGGAGTGGCCAAGAATGTTTTAGTAATGAAAACACCTGTCTCTCGTCGTTTTGCGAAAAAAAACCTCACGCAGGGAAGTAAATTTCTGAAACCTTCCAAGAAATTTTGAACCGCGATAAATTGTAAACCGTAGGACAATTTTTAAATCTACAGCAGTGGATAAATTCCAAAATAGCATTTAAGTGATCCACCACCTGGATAACTATCTTGCCGCGATGTGGTGGCTTAAATGCTGGCTGTACTGAATGTCTTGTAACTTGAATCGGCAAATTCTATCCGGGACAAGTTGGAAGGTATATGCTTTAAGGCCAGCACAACTAAGGGTTATCCATCCTCCCATCCCCTATCCCATTACCTATGATCCTATCAACCCCCTTTATCTCCCATATCCCCCACTTTTAAGGTCAAGGTGGTTGATAGCAGTGCCGAGGACCTGAATGGCTGGTTAGTGGTTAAAGAAACTGGTCGCTAACAGCTTCCCTCTGGCGCCGATGGCAAGGGTCAGTTGTAACTTTGGCCTAGTCCGTGCAAGCCGTCACTGCGCGAGACGGTCCTTTTCTTTACGGCTTACTCGTGGGACCAAAAAACTGGACGAAATTAAAGAAAAAACCAAGGACGCGACTCTAAGAGTCAATGCAGGGAATATCTCTGACAACTCGGCAGTTTCGGTGTCAGATCCAGACGCCGATTGGCTGAGTATCTACAGAGATATTCTTGAGCAAGAAGGTCAGTTATTGACAGAACTGACAGAGACAAGCGGAATGAACGACCCCCCAGTCGGTTCCACGCCTCGAACAGGGGTCTCGGAAAGACTCGATGATCTAGCTCTGGGATCTGATGATGAGCATGAAATTACAATGATTTCAGCTCATGATCAGGACCATAGGGCCGGGCCATCGGCTCCTGAGGTCACACTCGAGATAGGGAGCGGAGTAGTGGGTGCATCAAAACCAATTGTTCGGCAGGATGCGACAGAACAGGTCACATCAGAAGGCCGAACGAGTCTTGAAAAAGGCAAGAGTGGTGTAAGGGCCTCCTTAGCCTTTCTAGAAAAGATAGCTAAGAAAGACTCCTCACTACACGATGGGCGGGATAGGCACTTGCTGAGGAAGCACCGAAAGAACGTTGCCAGATTCGAACGAATCCACGGATCTGTCGGTGATATCCTAGGCATTCCCTATCCTGCGGGATACACAGCAAGGGCTGCTGAGGGCTTAAATGTTGTCAGCAAAGATAACGAACCCTCAGTAACCTCTGCTGATGAATCCTCCAATAAAGGAACGGGTAGTCAGAAAGGGGGTACAGAATCAACACCTGGTCCTCTAAACCGCGACAGTATGGTCACGGATAACGGAACCAAGCCTGATGTTGTACCACCCTCTACTAGCTGCGCGATGAGGACTGGTAAAGTCTTGATAATCTCCGACAGTCCCCCCCAAAGGGAGGTCACAAATGGGATTACTGAGAAATACCAGCCAACATCTGCAGGGAAATCGGGTGATCACCGACAGAGCTCTGCTAAGGCCCCCAATAAGGGGGTATTTAAGAGAGTTTGGTCTGGTGATGACCAGAAATCCCCAGCGGCCAAAAGGAAGGATCCCCGAAAGGAGACCACTAAGAGGACTGGCTCCAGAGTGGACCAACCCTCTACGTCAAAGAAGCTAAGGAAGTCGTCGGGTAAGGACGGTATTTTAGCAGATCCCGATCCCGATGGATCCCGATGGAAGGATCAGTGTCGAGAAATGGCAGGTGCTAGAAAACAAACTACTCGACGAAATCTTTAGCGTCAAAGGGAGGCCGGACAAAGTATCGTTCAAAGGGGCTGACTGGATAAGAGGTGTCAAAACTGTCAGTTGCGGCCATCTAAAAACCTTTGAGTTTTTAAAGGCTGCAATCGGCAGGTGTGGCAGCGCTTATCCTGAAGCCAGATTGGACGTTATACTCGCGTCTGAGTTGCCATTAAGGCCGGTGGTCACTGTATGGATTCCTCCACCTATAAAACCGGTGGAGGTTATACTGGGGTTACTGGCCAATCAGAACAATGGACTCTTTACAGGCCAGTGGAAGATGATAGCTTCACTGGGTTGTAAGGAGAACAAAGGAAGAGATTTCAGGTTCGCAGTAGACCGGGAATCTCTGAGAAAACTGAAGTCAATGGGAGGGGTTGCTATATTCGGGTTAGGGTCTATCTGATTTAGGTTTCCTAAAAATGATAAACCCTAAGAGGCTGAAAGTGGTGCAGATAAACTTGCACCACTGTGAAGCGGCCTCACCCGAATTAGTAACCCACCTCATTGATAACAATGTGGACGTGGCATTAATCCAAGAGCCCTGGATTATCAAAAACCGGGTAGTTGGATTAAGGATCACGGGGTATACCTTGTTCGTATCCCGCTCTGATGAGAAGGTACGGACTTGTATACTGGTGAGAGCTGAACATAGATTTATGATTTCTCATTCTTTCAGTGATGGAGACCTCACGGTTGTGACAGGAGAAGCCAAGGACAAAACGGTCCTGGCACTAGCATCGGCATACTTGCCATATGAAGCTGCCGATCCACCTGGTGAAAAAGTGCGAGAGTTGGTGGAGCACTCTAGGCTGGAACTAGGATGTGAGGCCAATGCACACCATTCCCAATGGGGTAGTGCCGACATCAACAAAAGAGGTGAGTCTATGTTTGATTTTATTATTGCCAGCAATCTTTTTATCTGTAACAGGGGGAATACGCCAACATTCAGATCTAAGGATAGAGAGGCAGTGATAGATATAACATTGACGAACTGTAGGGAATTAGTAGAGGACTGGAGGGTGGCTTTGGATTTTTCCTTCTCTGACCATAGTCGTCTGTCCTTTAGTCTAATGTTTGAGAGGTCGAAAAGGTGTCCATATAGGAATCCGAGAAGGACGGATTGGGACTCGTTTTCGGGACTAGTGCAACGGAACCTTAGGGTTACACGGAACTGGGGGTCGACTCCGGCCGGTGTGGAGCAACTGGTAAATACCTTCACGGGGGTTTTGACCAGTAGCTATGAGCGATCCTGTCCGTTAAATTTTCCGGGCAGGCGTACACAGCCAAGACGGTGGACAGACGAGTTGAAAACTCAAAGGTCCATCGTCAGAAGGCTGTTCAATAGGGCGAAGTATACGCGCAGGGATGAAGATTGGAGTAACTTTAGGTTGAGTTACGGGAGGTATAAGGGAGATATTAGAAGGGCGAAAAGGGACTCGTGGATTAAGTTTAGCGAGTCAGTTCAATCCGTGAATGAGATGTCTAGGTTCAGAAGAATTTTATCTAGGGACCCTGTGGTCCCTGGATTTATTCAGAGATCGGACGGCTCATGGGCAGAATCTGGCTCTGAATCTCTCTGTCTGCTTATGGAGACTCACTTTCCGGGGTGTGTGGATCCTGGGTCGGGCTGTATGTGGTGACCCCTTCTCTGGCTCGGGCTCAGGCGGTGAGGAAAGGGCGACGGTGGGGGACATGATTACCTTGGATAAGGTAACATGGGCGGTAAATACCTTTGGGTCCTACAAATCGGCGGGGCCAGATGGTATATTTCCGGCGATGTTACAGAATATCGGGGAATCATCGCTTCTGTTGTTGGTGGAACTGTTTAGGGTATGTGTGCTGAACTGGTACATTCCTAGGAGGTGGAGGGAGGTTAGGGTAGTTTTTATTCCCAAGGCGGGTAGAACCGGTCACTCTTAACCCAAGGATTTTAGACCAATCAGCTTGTCGTCTTTTCTCTTGAAGACGTTGGAAAGACTGATTGATCTACATCTGAGGACGAAGATTGACGCCGGCATCATCAGCGGCGCTCAACACGCCTACCTTAAAGGTACATCTGTTGAGAGTGCGTTGCATGATGTGGTTGGTTATGTGGAGCGGGGTTTGCGAACCAGGGAATACACCCTGGCGGCATTCCTGGACATAGAGGGCGCCTTTAACAATTTGAGGATAGAGGCTATAGGGCAGGCACTGGTTGACCTAAAGGTTCCGTTGTTCTTGGTCGAATGGATAACTATGATGCTTAGCAGCAGAGTTGTTCACTCGGACTGGGGAAACGAACGCTTAAGGAAATCGGTGACTAGGGGGACCGCACAGGGGGGAGTTCTCTCTCCATCATTGTGGCTCTTGGCCGTCAATGTCGTTCTGAGAAGTATTGACAGAATATTGGTGTTGGGCAAGTTTCTGCCGACAATTAGCGACATAATGCAAGGGGCGCTGGGCGAACTGGCGGCATGGGCAAGTGATAAGGGACTGGGAGTTAATCCGGAGAAGACGGAGTTGGTTCTTTTCACTAGGAGGTACAAGGTGGAGGAGCTTAGACTGCCGGTACTGGGAGGAGTGGAGCTTGGACTATCTGATAGTGCTAAGTATCTGGGGGTTTTTCTGGACAGCAAGCTTTCATGGGGTAGGAATACTCAGGAGAGACTCAAAAGGGGTCTCAATGCCTACTATGCTTGCAGACCATCGATTGGTATGAGCTCGGGACTCCGGCCGTCAGTGGTAGGATGGCTGTACACTTCGGTGGTTAGACCCATTCTTACGTATGGATGTTGTGTTTGGTGGGAGTTATTGAGATTGGTAAGTCGTAGGAACCTTCTTCCTAAGGCTCAGAGGTGTGCTTCAATTGGCATGACAGGTACCATGAGAAGTACTCCTCAGGCTGCCCTGGATGTCATTCTACATCTTCTGCCTATTGAGCAGTATGTGATGGGAATGGCGGCCAGGAGCATTCTTAGACTGAGGGAGTTGGGACTGACGAGGAATGACACTCAGGGTCACTCACGGATCCTGGGTGAGATTGAGGCTGGTGGCTATTGCCTGGGACCGCCGGGATCCACTGATTATGTGGGCACCAAAGTGGATTTTGGTCAGTTGCCGGAGGTAATAATGCCCTCTAGGGAGAGCTGGTCGGGCAGGAACCAGATTATTTTGTGGATTTGCTATTTTCACTGATGGCTCGAAGATGAAGGGCACGGGTGCAGGGGTCTACATTGAGGATCTGAACATAAGAAGGTCATATAGGCTCTCTGACGACTGCAGTGTTTTTCAGGCGGAGATTTTGGGGGTCTGGAGGGCCGTGGAACTAATAAGGGACAACATTGATAGGGGCTCAGAGGTCACTATATATGTGGACAGCCAGAAGGCTCTTATGGCCGTAAGGGGCTGTTATGTGAACTCTAGGCTGGTTGATGATTGTAGGAGGACTCTGAGGGGAGCCTTAGGGGAGTATTTGCTAAGGTTATGCTGGGTGCCGGGTCATTGCGACATAGGCGGCAATGAGGTTGCTGATGAGTTGGCAAGACAGGGCTCAGAGATGGAGGATCCTGACTGTGTGGAGGCGGTTAGGCCTCCATTGGGCTTCTATTTTGGTAGAATTAAGGAGTGGACACTGAGCGTGACCAATCGGGCCTGGGGGGGCCGAACGGACTGTCGAATATCACGGACACTGTGGCCGGTGCTTAGGAAGTCCGATTCGGTGTTGCTGCTGGGCAGGAGCAGGGTCTCCGTTAGGACCATGATAGGAATGATCACGGGCCACTGTATGATAGGCAGGATGGCGGTGAGGATGGGATCCGGCTTGTCGGATATATGCAGGTTGTGCGAGGACCCTGAGGAGTTGGAGACAGTTGAGCACTTTCTGTGCCACTGTCCCAAGTTGCAGGGTATTTGTATTTATTAATTTGAATTTCTAATACAACAAGATACAATATCTTATAAATTACAGTATTAGAATCAGACAAGTTAAACAGAACATTGCAAATTAATAACTTAATTCTACTTAAAACTAAATTAAAAATTGCATTTTATTTACATTGAAGAAATTTAGGCCCTTTTAGCTTGACAAAAATAATATTCATAAATATTAAATATTACTAAAGGGAATTTTTAATACACGACAAGAGAACAGGCATGGTGGAATAAGCAGGTGGCATCGTTACGGCAACAAATACAACATTACAACAAATATGGAAATTACATCACCATTTACGTCAAAAAATAGTTTAAACAAAAATCAAAGCACTTTCTGTGCCATTGTCCCAAAAATTTTTTATCATATTTTTTATTGATAACTTTTAATTTTCTACACGATTATACTATGATGTTTTCGATATTCGCAAAAGTGTGAAAAAGTAATAGCCCTAATGTACATACGTGCATCTTCGGATTGCATTTCCAAATTAATTGTGTTTACAATTTTCAATATGTACTGCAGAAACAGGAAAATAGTTGAAAGTCCGAAAATAATAATCTCCTTCAAAATAATTCAGATTAAAATAATAATGGAGTGGGCTCCCACTGTTCCAAAATTCTGTTGATTACTTCTTGACGTGACAACCATCTTGTTGACGAATATTTGGAAATATTATGAATTTGTTCCAAAATATTCTTGAATTGAGAGGAAGTCGTCTTTTCAGAAAATGCAAGCTTAAATGCTTCCGCTGATACTAAATTTAGAATGTGGCATAAGCAATCGTTCAATGAACAAGTGCAAAAATCTATTCACAATAGCGGAGTTCAGTGTCTGGGGCAAATGGTCTTGCAAAAGAGCAAATGCTAAATATCATAGCTGTTTTGTTAAATCCAACAACAAAAAAAAAGAGTTTTCCTTAGATTTCATAAAATCTTTTTGCATTTTCGCAAGACTATTTGCACCAAACACTAAACTCAGCTTATATTCATTAGACAGTACGAGTACGAGTTGCCATTTTATATCAATTATAAATATGTAGGTTTGAAAAATTTGGAAATAATACCAAATGAGTCACGGGGGTACCAGCGTACTTTTAAGTTTTGAATTGTACCAAAAAAAGTACAATTGTACCAACTTTATCAACCCTGGTGTAGACCTAGGGTAAAGATAAATATCTCAGGAAGTTGGCAATAACGTCGGCAGAATAACAGAGCAATATTTCTTGTTGCTCAGCTTATGTTAAAGGCATGGGAAAACGTATTTACCCTAGGTCCACATCAGTGTTACCGTTGGATATTTAAAAAAAAAGGGGATATCTACAAAAAAAGTGGCACCATTTTTTGAGGTTTCATTAATCAGAAGTTATCTCGAAAAGTAATTTTTATAAAGTATTTACTTTAATGTTTTGGTAATTCAAAAACTTTAAAGTTGTTTTCTGCCAAACATGCTTTTTGGATTATGACATTGTTGCAGCAAATCGAAGATATTAATAGAATGTGTTTTATATAAACATTTATTAATATATTTCTTGTATTTTTCCTTCTGAATATGTACATACAAGACATTGTATTGCACATGTAGACATTTAAAAACTTTTTAGAAATGTACATATTTGACCATTCCAAAAGATTCTTATGTTTTTTGGAATGCTTTGAATATGAGCACAGTTTTTTCCCATCATGTCACATTTATCAGATACACCAATAACTGTAATTTCGGAAGATGATTTGTACCACAATTAATAACAAAATCCATAGTTTTATAATTTTATCCTACAGTAAACCTAATTACAAAAATTGTAGGCGCAGGCCCACGATGTCGACAAGAACATTTCTTTCGTATATTTGTATTGAAAACAAAAACAAATTTTAGTTTTTTTATAAATATGCGAAAGAAGTGTTCTAAGCTATAATCGGATAATAACAAGAAATCCTATGACAAAAAAACGAAAATATCACTTTTTCAAATACTTTATATTTAATCAGTTCCGCACTTTAATACAAATAAATGCAATCATGCTATTGAATTTAAGTGCTAGTGTTTTAATTTCTGTACTAAAGCATATTTCGTTTTTATCCAATTTCGTCTATTATTGCTTAAATTTTTTGTAATCAGGCTTATAGACCAAAACTATTAAGCTGGATTTTGTTATTAATTGTGATACAAAACCTCTTCCGAAATTACAATAATTGGTGTATCTGATAAATGTGACGTGATGGGAGCATTCCAAAAAATATAAGCAACAGTTGGAATGGTTAAACAACCTTTTTCAATGTCGTCCTGTGTAATTTATTAATGGTCAGTTTCATACAAATTTGTTACAATTAATTGTTCTTAAAACGACTTCTATGCTTTCGTAAAATGTCTTCACTTTGAACCCAATCTTCAAGGATAGTATCTAACAAATTTAAAGATAAAAGCATGGATTCGCAAGTATTTACTTTTAACCTATTTGATACTTTATTTTTGATTAAAGCTAACTTAGTAAAAACACGCTCAGCAGAAGCACTATTGTGTGACAATGTAAAAATATTAGGGATCAATTTGTACAAGTTTGAATATATACTCATCAAATCAATTTCAATTTCAATTCCAATTTCACGCCAAAATTCTTCAGCATTCGAAATTTTAAATATGTGTTCATAATTCGTGTCATTTACTTTACTCTCTTGAAGTTTAAATTCATGTATAAATGCATCTGGGTCAGTTATAATATCTTTAAACTCTGAAACTAATTCGAAATAGTTTACATTTTCATTAGACACTATAAATAATGGGTCTATGTACTTCAATACATGAGCTTTTTGTTTTTTATATCAATTCTTGTTATCAATTCTTTACAAAATTTTTGGTAAAAATTTAGGTTTTACTTTTAATGTCAATTACACAAATTTTAGAAAAGTTTTCGGTACACAACAGTTCGGTTTCTGCTTCACGACCAATATACATATATATGCGAGATATCTTTACCCCCTTATTCATAATAAATAAAACAGGTTAATAGAAAGTTTATTCAACCAATTTTCAGCTAACCACGTATGACAAGAAAAAAAATGCATATAAAAGTTTCTTTCTAAAGGATTTTTTGGCAGTAAGGAAAGACTTGAACCCACCAAGGATGCTAATTTCTTAGCATATAAAGGGTGGATAAATTTCCGATGTTGATTTTGAATAAAACACAAACTATTTAGGAAATTATTGTAATTTTATTTTATTATGATATATTGGTATTACTCAATTATGTATGGAACAAAATATCGGCCAAATGGGCGCCGCGACCACGGCGGCACACCTCCATCCGATGGTACAAATTTTCGATGACCCTGAGGCATAATGGAGGTTCTATGCCGTTAATGTGCCGAATTATCTCATCCTTTAGCTCTTGAATTGTTGCTGGCTTATCGACGTACACCTTTTCTTTCAAATAACCCCAAAGAAAAAAGTCCAACGGTGTCAAATCACATGATCTTGGCGGCCAATTGACATCGCCATTACGTGAGATAACACGGCCATTGAATTTGTTGCGCAAAAGAGCCATTGTTTCGTTAGCTGTGTGGCAAGTGGCACCGTCCTGCTGAAACCACATATCGTCCACATCCATATCTTCCAATTCGGGCCATAAAAAGTTCGTTATCATCTCACGATAGCGAACACCATTCACAGTAACTGCCTGACCGGCCTCATTTTGGAAAAAATACGGCCCGATGATGCCGCCAGCCCATAAACCGCACCAAACAGTCACTCTTTGTGGGTGCATTGGTTTTTCGACAATCACTCTTGGATTCTCATTCGCCCAAATGCGGCAATTCTGTTTATTGACGAATCCACTGAGGTGAAAATGTGCCTCATCACTGAAGATGATTTTCTTCGAAAATTGATCATCCACTGTTGCCATTTCTTGCCACCATTCTGCCCATTCACGACGTTTGGAATGGTCAAGAGGCTTTAGTTATTGAGCCAATTGCACCTTGTAAGCGTGTAAATGCAAGTCTTTATGCATAATGTTCATCAACGACGAGCGTGAGAGGTGTTATTGTTGGGCACGACGACGAGTTGAGGTGGACGGCTCTTCAGCCACACTATCGCGAACAGCAGCAATATTTTCTGCAGTACGAGCTGTACGAGCATGCACTGGTGTTCTCACATCTTCTACAGACCCGGTTTGCTCGAATTTTTCCACGATTTTTGCGATTGTACGCACATTTGGACGATCAAATTGACCAAAAAAATCACGAAGTGCACGATATGCATTTTGATTTGAACGCCCATTTTCATAATAAGTCTGGATAACTTTAACACGTTGTTGGATTGTGTATCTCTCCATGGTTCAAATTGAGTAAGTCTGAAATAGAGAAATGTCAAATAAAATTCGGAAAAAAACTTGGCGTTTAGGTGTGGTTCACATTCAACATCGGCCCTTACAATTTAACCACCCTTTATTAAAGCTGGGAGTTATAATAAAACAGAAAGATAAAAAGTATATTTTCCTAACGTAAAAAGTATCACAAAAGTGGCAAGAATAACAAAAAGTACCACATTTGGGTGCATTTTGTAAAAGTGGCCAAATAGTATCCAAGCAGCCGAAAAAGTGGCAAATTGCCACTTTAGTGGCACCAACGGTAACGCTGGTCCACACCAGAGATTTCCATTTCTTTGCACAATTGTGCACACCAATATTTACACATATTTTTATGCTCTTCAATTCAGTCGTCGATGTGACTTCAACAAGTGTACATGTCTAGCGGAAGCTATATTATTTTGTTTCAGCTAACACTCAAAAAATATTGTGCGGTCAAAAATGCTTTTGGCAACATCCAATGCCTTGCGTGCAATTTTTCTTTAGAGTTTAAATTTTAAGACTTAAATGTAGAATAATATAACGTTTCATAAGTTTACATGTCAAGAACTTTGTAAAATGGTAATTATTTGAGATTTAAAAGAAATTTTTAATATTTCAGATAAAAATGCGTTAACCAAAATATTTTTAAGGAAAAAATATTGTATTCTAAGTTGTGTGTGTTACGTTACATTAATTTGTAATTTTCAGAAACAAAAAGTCGTATCATCAACGAAAGTATATTAGTATTAAGTGAAACAAACATTTAATATATTAAATAATTAAATATTTGTGTAAAATTACCGGAAAAATAGGATATGTATATGATAATCACACGATTAATATGTAGCATCATTAGGTTTGCGTCGACATGGTAAAATTAGTTTGCTTTTCTGATGCAGCGCGCAGGCAGTACTGCATTTAACAATGTGGAGAATTTATATTATTATAGATATTATGACATACCTATTATGTATAATTTCTTATTGATTTTTATTAATAACAAGTAGTGGTCTAAACTAAAAAATGTACTTCATTAAATATAGCTATAAATCCTGCAGATGTTGCCATTTATTCTTCGAAATTCTTAGTGTTTGGGAGTGCAATGCCGTAGGCTGCAAAATTTCAAAATGTCTAACAGTCCTATGTGGAAGAAGCTGATAGTCACTTTTATTATAGGTGTTATTTTACATACGAATATGGATTCGGTTCTTATAATTTTACAGCACTTTTTTATTTTTATACCCTCCACCACAACTAGTTGTGAAGAGGGTATATTAAGTTTGTCATTCCGTGTGCAACTTTTTTATTATTCATCTCAGTAGATAGGTAATGGGGATCTTGGACTGTGTCCGGTTCCGATAATGTGAAAAGGAATGTGTGGTGTAATAGATTATCCAAGTTCAGAACCATTTCCGGTATACGATCAGACGAGGTGAAAATGTATAATAGTTTGCCCACCTATACATAGATGGCGCTGATTGATGAAATTCAGTTTTTTATACATACTTAGATGGCGCACACATTTATTTTATTTCCGATAGGATTTTAAAAATTTTGTGAAGAAAATACCAACAAAATGGGTATTTTGAGGGGATTTAAGCGTTGATTTGAATATTTATTTAGGGGTTTTAAAAATTTTGTGAAGAAAATACCAACAAAATGGGTATTTTGAGGGGATTTAAGCGTTGATTTGAATATTTATTTAGGATTTTAAAAATTTTGTGAAGAAAATACCAACGAAATGGGTATGTTGAGGGGATTTAAGCGTTGATTTGAATATTTATTTAGGATTTTAAAAATTTTGTGAAGAAAATACCAACAAAATGGGTATTTTGAGGGGATTTAAGCGTTGATTTGAATATTTATTTAAGATTTTAAAAATTTTGTGAAGAAAAAACCAACAAAATGGGTATTTTGATGTAAACTCTATTTTAAGATTTAATGTAAACTCTATATCATTTTAAAATTTATTTTAAGCAAGTTCTGAAACTTTTGGATGTGGTGAAGTTTATTTTTTCACCACTTATCCTAGTTCCGAACCATTTGTGAAATTTATTTTATTGAAATTTAGTTTTGTGTGGTAAGATTTGGGTTTGATCTCATTTTAACAGTGATTCTAAACAGTTTAATTTTATCAAAACTATCGAAGCCAAAATCGACAAAATAGAAAATAAAAGTTCAAAATTATGGTATAACAAACATGCTGACGATGTGTCAGCATGTTTGTTTACATTAATCTGATGAAGAAATCTTTTTGTTATATTTAAGAAGCATAAACATGATTGAGCGTGTTAGAATGTATAATTTGTTTATAAAACAAAACATTAATTGCAGTTTGTTTTCTTGCCCTTTTTAAAAGGCTTAGTGGAGTATACTTCTGAAAACTAGGTTTATTTACATTTGAACAATGGATTCGAGCGAGTATGAAATTGAATTTGTCTATGATAATTCTATGGATGAGATCCCCAACAACCAAATGGCTTACTACGATTTTTTGTGGGAAATTGAGTATTTTTTGGAAGACGAAGAGGGTGATAAAATCATTTTAAAGGCAAATGACGGGTTTTATTTGGATGAAGAAGGAGATCGCTTCATTAGAGAACTAGATTTAAGTTTATAGATGTGAATTTTTTCTTCTTTTTATTCAAATACTTTTAAGTAATTATTAAATAAAATATACATACTAAAAAACTATTAAAATTAAAATAATTATTTCTAATATTGCATCACATTTCGAAAATAATTTTTAATGGCTGAACATATCCATGTATAAATAGCGTATACAATTTATTTCAACAACAAGTATATTGTGATACATCCGGAACTTAAAATAGTATTTTTAATAATTGCGGATTAAATTAAAAAGAAAAATTTAAAATGGTTAAAGATCTAAAATCCGATTGCAATGAAGATCAGCATTTAAAACAATCTTCATTTACGCCACGCTATAGCCTGACTGATATTTTCCATAGAGAAAATGAACGTTTAAAAACTTTTACATGCTCGCCATTAAAATGGGTAGATAAAAGAGAATTAGCTATGACTGGCATGTTTTATAGTGGAGATTATGACAAAACAAAATGTTATTTTTGCGAAGTTGAAATTTGGAATTGGGGGTCTACTGATCAACTTTTAACAGAACATTTGCGTTGGTCACCAAATTGTGCTTTACTGAGAAGATGTTGTACCAATAATGTACCTATTAATTGGAATGTGTTAAATCAATTACTACCACCACCCAGTTATGATACTTGTGGTCTCAGAGACGTAGAAGGTAAAATACGAGACGATAATTTTTCTAACATTCCTCAGTATAATATGGAAATGAAAAACGATAATAACGCTAGAAGCAATCACATTACAAATTATGAAGATCAAGTTATTGAAATCCCAATTACATTTGTCGAATCTTCAAAAACAATGATGCAAAACGCTGAAATTTCATCATCCATAATAAATGTAGCAAAATATTTTTTTATTTACCATTTTTTGTTATTCATTTTATTTGTTATTTTATTTGTATTAGAATACATTTTATTTACTGAAATAGAACTGAAAATAAATTAATAAAAAAAAAGAGAAAAATTTTTGATTTTTATATTTCTTCTTTATTAAAAGCACAGCTGTAATTATGTATTAAATTTACAACAGTTATTTTTCTTAAATGATACATTGTGCACCTGCACGGACTAGGAGCCTCCTCACAATACGAGCTGTACCACGGGCAGCATTCAAAATGTAGTTCACCATCACCAACACCGAACTCCTCATTTTCATCCAGCATCGGAATGAAATTTATTATGCACTCATGTAATAAAACCTCCTCAAATGTTTTTAAAAAATTTGTTAAAAATTCTTTTAAGGCACACATTTTTTAATATTATCCGCTTGGCGTCCTACTTGTTAATGTTTCTCGTTTTTAAATTTCTAGTTATTATTTCACAACATTTTACTTAATAACTGGAGTGAAAGAGAAAACTATATTAATTTTCTCAATGCTATTCGGTTCGCTTAATAACTAGAGTGAAAGAAAAAACTATATCAATTTTCTCAATGCTATTCGGTAATTTGTTCTGTATTGATTCTTATTTATGTGGTAGTGTTATTCCATATTTATTCATATCGATTTCTTTCTTTAGAGCAAAGGGAAGAAATGTATGTCTTCGTCTCATTTATTCACATGATTATATATCAATAACCTTTTTCTTGATTAATAAAATAGAATAATATTGATTTAGTTAAGCTCTTTTTAATTTAGAGAAGTGGTTTTAATCTCATTTGAAAAAAAGAAACTAACGTGATCGGTTGTGAAAAATGGAACTTAGTAACCAAATTTAATACTCTGAGCTACAGCAAATCCTTAATTCACATTAAGGATCTTGTAATATCTTCTAAATACATTATTATGAATGCGAGTAGAGTGAAAACAAAGTATGGGAGCTCAATAAAAGTTGAGCTTGAGGAGAATATATTGTTTTTGCCATATCGCTACAATACGCTAACTGACGAAGATTTGAAGAATTTATCATCTGGATCGTATCTTATATCCAGGGAAGGGGAGAAATACTTACGATTGAAGCCATTTGAGGAGGGTGATATCTTTGAAGCCAATTCTAGAAATCTCATATACGCAAACAGTTTTTAAATAATATTTTAACGATAAAAATAATAATAATATGTACCTAAAAATAATTAAATAAAAAAACATTGGTTTTCTGTTTAAAATAATTTTAATTGTTTTATTTATTAATTTCTTTTTCAGTTAATTTATATAAAAATTCAAGACATAAATGTCCACAATTAAATGAATCATAGTTTTGATGTTGATTGTAGTTATATTTTATATTTCCTCCTAGGTACTCAACTAGTTCCAATGGTGGTTGTAAATTTCCAAAACTATCATAATATTCTATTTGTTTATTGTTTTTATAGTAAGCTACCCAATGTGTACCACTACCGATTGTAGAATCCAAATTAATTACTCCACATTCAATATTTCTGGGATGTTTTGGTATTGCGTCTAACATGAAAATTCCTCTAAAATTTGGAATATTTTTTGAGAATTTTCGTATATCAATATCAGTCAATGGCCTTTTGGGTAGCTTGTTTAAAAGTTTTTTGCTTTTTCTTCATAAGCTAATCCATATCCTTTCTTATATGGTTTGAGATAAAGTCCTTTACCCATTGCTATTGCTTCCATATTCTTATTGTGTCTAGTCGCTTCATCAAGTTGGAGTTTAGCATTCTTTGCTGCATTAACTGCTTTTGCTATGTTAGCACCTCCACTCGATAGGGTACCAATTACACCTAAAGCTGTTAATATTGGTATTAATGGTAAAACACCACCAACTTTTGGAACACGTATTACACGTGGTACTACAATTTCAGATTTCCTTCCCTTTAAGGATTTCTTAATGGTTTTGCGTGCAATCTTAATAGCACTATTAAGATCTGTTGGTTTTTCTTTTCTTAAAATTTTTGTTGTTGCTTTTAGCGTTGAATTGAACAGTTTTCTTCCAATTACTTTATTCGATTTTGATTTTCTATTACTTTTGTTTTGCTTAGTCATCCCCATACCGAGCTTAGTTTTTGCTTTCATTGCGTTAGTAGCCAAATATGCAAACGATTTTTCTGGAAGACTGATTTTTTTTTGAAAGTACTCGTTCCCAAGCTCTATTCTCAAGAATTTTATCAGCTTGATGTCTAATATTTAAATCTTTACTTTTTGAATAAGCAATATCGTGTTCTTTGCATGCAGCGTCTATTAAATTAATTCCTTTATCACCTCGTTCTAAACGTTTTTGTAATTTCGTTCCAGGACCACAATATTGATAACCAGGAAGATGTAGTTCAAAAGGAAGTGAATTTAACAATTTATTAATTAAACCTCCTCCTCTGACGGTTTTATTACAATTAACCTTGTTGTTAAAGCGAATAACCATTTTATTTGATTTTATTCTATAAGAAAAACATAATATTTAATTATTTCATTCAGTTCTAAAGATGCGTTTAATAAAACAACATAAAAATATTTTTGTTCGTAATACGGATTCTTCAACAAATATAAATTCAAAAAGAAGACATAGTTCTATATTACCTAATTCTATTCGTGCGCTTATTGTAGGTCCTTCAAATTGTGGAAAGACTAACGTTATGATAAGCTTACTAGAGAGTCCTAATGGATTGAAATTTATTTATACTCAAAATCACTTTTCCAACCAAAGTATGAATATTTAAAAAAATTAATATCGCCAATTAAAGGAATGGGGTTTTATACGTTTTCAGATAATGATTCTGTAAAACCTCCTGATGAAGCACAAAACAATTCAATTATGATATTCGATGATGTTGCATGTGAAAAACAAAACAATATACGTGCATATTTTTGCATGGGTAGACATAGAAATGTAGACTCATTCTACTTATGTCAAACATATACAAGAATTCCTAAACATTTAATAAGAGATAATGCTAATATGATTATTATGTTTAAGCAAGATGAAATGAATATGAAACATATTTATGCTGATCATGTCGGTAGCGATAGGAGTTACGAAAAGTTTCGTGAAATTTGTAGAGAATGTTGGAAAGATAAATATGGATTTTTGGTTATAAGCAAAGATAATGAATTAAATGATGGGAGATATAGAAAGCAGTTTGATTATTTTATAACAATATAAATTATAGAATATATTATAAACGATTATTAGTATAACATCAACCTTTAAAGATATTACAACAATAAAACGCATTGTTAACCAACGAATAGCTGATCTGATGTCCGATAAAAAAATTAATGAAAAAGTTTTAAAAGAGTTGGTAAAGAGAAGAAATGTTTTAAAGAAGAAATTTCGCAGTTAAAAATTGGTGAAGCTGATACTCGTGAACAACTTAAAGATACATTTAAACCAATAACAGAACCCCTGAAAAATTTCATTAATAGTTCGAAAAATACCAAAGTAAATTTAAAAATTGAAAAGAATAAAATTAAAAATGAATCAAAACAACAAGAACAATTTAAAACAGATTCTTATATTCCAATTATAAAACCAGAAAAAAATATATTATCTACTGCTGCAAGTAAATCTAAAGATTATAATGATGATGATGATGATGATGTTTATTCTCAACCAGAAACAGAAAATCCAAATAATCACATAAATTTTAATGATTTGTTATATTTAGAAAAAAGAAATGAGTTAGACACACTATATGGAGTACATAAAGATTCAAATAATGAATGGAAATTTGGTGATAGTAACATTCAATTTAATGAAAATAAGATTCAAGTTGGAACCCAAATATGGGCACTCACTCCTGGTTTATTTTCATTAATGTTTCAAAAAATACCAAAAAACTATGATAAATCTGAGTTAGATATTTATAAAAAAATATTAAATAATACAAATGCTTATAAAATAGGTTATAGCTCAGATGGTCATATAAGGGGTACAAGAGCATATAAATACAAGAACATTATCAGAAAATTTATTAAACCTAAAAATCCATCTACCAAAACACCGCAATCTCCCACTTCATCTGATACAATAAAAACAACAAATGAAAATTATATGGGAAGTGGGTTAATGAATTTAAATCCAAATAAACCAAACTATATATACTGGGATGATCCAAATGAGTTGATAGATCGACTTAGACTACTGCTCGCATCACAAGCCGCAGGCCACAGCAATCATAATAACGAAATTGTTTCTATTATTGAAGAATTATACGAAGCTAACATTATTGAATAACTATAAAATTAACATCAAGTAATGTCTGTTGATAAATTTGGTCACTATGTTAACGATACAAGTGGCGTAATTTCTATGAAAAATGCACCTAAATTGCTTGGGTTCTTTATGGATACAGATAACAACATTGATGTTCAAAACAAAAGAATCAAACATATGTCGATTGTTTTGGAAGAAAACGATGGTATCAATAAAATGTTTTTGCAATCTCAAATTGAAAAAACACAGAAGGAGATAATGGATCAATTAAAAAAGAATATTGATGAAGTTTATCAAATAATAGAGAAAATTAAAAAAGATTTTGAAAGAAGAATGAAAATCTTAAATCAGAAACTATATAACAGACTTGATATTAAAAATAAAGACCAGGAGATAACAATATTCCCTTAAGTAAAGAGGACTTAATAATAATGTATTCATCAAAAAGAGACTTAGTAAATGAACTTCATAAACCAGCCCGAAAAAATTTTATACGTCGAAGAGTTGTAATGAAAGGCATAGATGATCTCTGGCAAGCTGATTTAGTTGAAATGGGAAACTATTCTACATATAATAAAAAATATCGATATTTGTTAACTATCATTGATACTTTTTCAAAGTTTGCATGGGGTGTTGCACTTAAAACAAAAACAGCAACTGAAGTATTTCAAGCAATGAAAAGTATTTTAAAATTAGGTCGAGTTCCCAAAAACTTGCAGACTGATGATGGTAAAGAATTTTTCAATAAACAATTTAATATCCTCATGCACAACCATAATATAAATCACTACTCAACATTTAGTATAATGAAAGCCTCAATAATAGAACGATTTAATCGAACTCTAAAAGGAATGATGTGGAAAGAATTTAGTTTTAATGGTTCATATTATTGGCTTGATATTTACAAAGATCTAATTAATAAATATAATAGAAAAGTTCATCGCACCATTAAAATGGCCCCAATTGACGTTAATTCTGGAAACGAAATGAAATTATTGCAAACCGTATACAATCATTTAAAAATATTTAAAAAATCTAAATTTAATGTTGGAGATTATGTACGCATAAGCAAATATAAACACATTTTTGAAAAAGGTTACACTCCCAATTGGACTACAGAAATTTTTAAAATTAAAACAGTTAAAAATACGTATCCTGCAACATACATATTAGATGACTATCAAGGAAATCCAATTGAAGGTGGTTTCTATGATGATGAACTTTCAAAAACTCGATTTCCTGATACATACCTTGTTGAAAAAATTCTTAAAACTAAAGGAGACATGGCATATGTAAAATGGTTGGGATTTTCTAATCAACACAATTCTTAGATAAATAGGATTGATATATTGTAGTTTGTAAGAGTAGATATAATTATAATAATAGAATGTAAGAGTTAATGTATTGTTATTATTAAATAAGAAAAGAACAAAAAATATATGTAAACAAATTATTTTTAAATAAATAATATTATGTTTTTTACTTTATTTGCAATTCAACAGTCGAAATGTCAATAACTCTCACTTTAAGCTCTAATTCAACAGAGTTGACGGCTAACTATTTTCCTCCAATTGAGTTGGACGGAAAATATGAGTGTGCACTTACAGATTTTCATTCATACAATAGTATTCCAAATGTAGATGTTTATAATAATATGTTTCATATTGGCGAACAAGTAATTAAAATTCCCATTGGATCTTATGAACTAAACGATATAGTTGATTATATTAAAGAACAATATCAACGATATAGTCCTCAAAATAAAATTATTATATAAAAATACAATTGGGAAGCTTTTGGGATTTAAAGAAAATATTCTATTACCTAATAAAGAGCATTACTCAGATCTTCCAGTTAATATTTTTAAAGTAAATCTTTTACGAATTGAGAGTAATATAGCTGTCAACACATACATGAATAACTCCCAAGCACATACTTTGCATGAGTTTGCCATTAATGTCCCACCTGGCTATAAAATAGATGAGATTCCTAGGAATCTCATTTATTTACCAATCAACTGTCGAGAGATAAGCTCCATTACTCTGCGAGTGGTTGATCAAGACGGTGATTTACTTAATTTCCGAGGAGAGGAAATTACAATTCGATTACATTTAAGACATTGATGTCAAATTCATTCAATTTCATAGCACAATTGTGCTAGCTCAAAATTCACACACATTCTTACGCTCTTTCATTTAGTCCACGAGAGTACACAATTCAGTTGTCGATTATCAAGCGACGAGTACACATGTGGCGGATGCTTACGTATTTTTGTTATTTTTATTAAGAAAACTTAACTCAATCAAATAAAGAATTTCTAAAATCATTAAATTTAAAATTGAAGAAACCATGAGTTCAATAACCCTACAGATAATATTGGACTACGTGGTCCATTGTGGCTCAAATGGACTACTTACAACATGGTCCAATGTACTGTAGTATGGACCATGTTATAAGAAATAAACACATAGTGCTGCCAACAACTGCATGATGTATAATTTTCTATAGTTTACAGTATTACACATTGGTAGCCCTGATGTTGTCCATTAAAAATAAAATTAATAATTATTAATTGTTCATTTAAAAGTGAAAGTTTGTGAAATTTGTGGAAAAAAGGTAAACAAATTAAAAATACCAAGTAAATATATTTAATAATAGCAATAATAGACTACCGTACACACCATAAAAGGCGATTAGTAAAAAATGAAAAAGAAAAATGCTTAAACTACCCCTTAAGTGTACTCCATACTGTAGTAATATGGAGTACTTTTAAAACTAACCCACTTTAGTACTCCTTGGAGTAGTTTAGG
The DNA here is from genome assembly GCA_930367215.1 of Pollenia angustigena. Classification (NCBI taxonomy): domain Eukaryota; kingdom Metazoa; phylum Arthropoda; class Insecta; order Diptera; family Polleniidae; genus Pollenia; species Pollenia angustigena. Next base: position 232,746,001 of record OV884060.1, read on the forward strand.
GACTACTTCGGTGGGTTACATGGTCCCCTCCTAGGACATCGTAATGTTAAATGGACCACCTTCTACCCATATATTTGGAGTAGTTTTGGAGTACTCCTACTCCTTTATGGACTACTCTTTACATGCATGTATGGACTAGTCTCGTTATCTGCAGGGAATAGATGTTCTGGATAAACCTTTGTCCGATGAAAATATAATTAAAAAGGCCTACCATACGTATACCCCATATTTAAAATCTTACAATAATAACGATGAAATTCGTATTACAATACAAAATCAAGACTTGTATGTTTTGCCATCGAAAAGTTTTATATAGAGTAATTCCATATGAAAGCGATCACCTTTTGGACGACCCCTCTCCGATTTTAAAATAAATAGTCTCAATCGATTGCCCAGCAAAAAATAATGTACCTACATATTTTTTTTTTTTATAGTGACTGGTTTAGTGGTGGTGTACACCACTGTCATGTGACAAAATTGAAGAATTCTTCATAAGGGACCTCATTGAAAGTTGTTTTAAAAAAAAACTACTAAAGCGATCGCAACGAGTGATAGCTCGTTGGAAAGGTATTGAATCAGGCTTTAATTGAATTGAAAAACATGAATTGATTCTATTACGTAATAAAAATGATGAGAATCTTGTTTATTCAACTGTTTCTACCGAAAAGGCTCAAGTATATCGTGGAGAATTCCCCATGTACAACTATCTGATTTTTGTAAATTAAATATGATAAAAATAATAAACAGTGGTACTTCAATACCAATTGCATTTAGAAGTTGGGATTGTCATATAAATCCACAACTAAATATGTCTACTAATCATGTGTGGAATGTTAAGCTGGCAGCGAATAGAGAACGCCCTCGTTTTGTTTTGATTGTATTCCAACATTAAAAGAAATTTATGCACTGCGATCTGACTAATTTAAAAGTACATTTAAATTCAGAGTCTTATCCATATGATGACCTTAACATAAAGTTTCAGAATGAACGTTATGCAATTCTATATGATATGTATCTAAGGTTTCAAGAAAACTACTATATGCGAGACTCCCAGCCGCTTCTCACATCTCAAGAGATTAAAAATAATTCTCCAATAATAGTAGTAGATGTTAGTTATCAAAATGAATCTATTGTCAGCGGACCAATTGATATAAAAATTGAATTTGAAACAGCTACTAATGTTCCAGCAAACACATCAGCTTATTGTATTCTCATTCACGATCGTATTATTGAATATATACCATTAAAGGGACAAGTTCGAAAGATTTTATAAATCCTAAAAAAGATGTCTTTTAAACATGTTTTCATTGATTTACAAGGTTTTAAATTAAAATCAAACAAATTTATCGTTAAAGAAGTTGCAATTGTTTTCAATTCTATGGAATATATCAATTTTATTATAAGACCGCCTATTGATTTCAATTGTTTATCACAAAAGGAGCAAAAAGAAGCATATTGGTTAATAAAATATTTTCATCATCTTAACTGGAATACAGGAGTAGTATCATTTAAGAGTGTTTGTAATTTTTTAAAAAATAATTTAAAAAATTCTAAAATATATGTAAAAGGAACAGAAAAGAGCCAATGGTTGGAAAAAATGCTGCAGAAAAAAGTTTTAAATATAGAGGATTTTGGATGTATAAATTTAAAGGAACTTAATAAGAAGTACCCAGAAAACACATATTGCAGTTATCACAACTATGGAGTTTGCGCTTTAAAAAATGCTATTTTACTTGAAAGAGAAAATCTAATTTGAAATAAGAACAACAATTTTTTAATTTTTAAATCTTATATTTTAACTTTTTTTTTTCTTTAAAGATAATTATTATATTCAACATTTTTCATTTTTCGAATTTATTCTATGAGCTAAATTTCAGTTATGTATTTTATAAAGCTTTTTTGTAATAGTTCTATTCTATTCTATTACAAAAAAGCTTTATAAAATACATAACTGAAATTTAGCTCATAGAATAAATTCGAAAAATGAAAAATGTTGAATATAATATAAAGTAACCTTCGGAAGGAAATAATTCCCAGTTTCTATTTGATAATTATTATTATTAATTTAAATACAGTAACATACACATTATTTTTAAGAAACTAATTAATGAATATATATATTTCAATAGTTATTGCATAAGAATTAATGTATTTAGATGTAATCTTATATATGTATATAAAATAATAAAATTTATTTTAATAAGTATAAAAACAAAGCCTTTTATTTATATGTTATTATTAACCACTGCTATCTCAATAGTAATAAACGAAAAGATTAGTATTATTATTCAATTTCCATATGAGTGTCAATTCTATCTCTAAAGTGACCCCAAGCTCTAGTATTTATTCTATCTTCCATAATATTTCTTTTATCATCCGTATGATTAAGTACTACTTTATGCAACTTTTGTGTATACAATTGATGAGCTTTAGTTCTAAATACAACCATTTCATCAGATACTATTTTCTGTTCAAATAAACACTCCTTATAATCATTTAATGTTAGTTTTTTAATTACGCATTTTTTGACGCCTTTAGACTTTTTAATGTCCTCTGAATTAATAGTTGACAAGGAATACATTTTTGATCGTAAACCTACAAATTCAATCATTATTTCCCCCTTATTTTCGTCTTTCATCATTCCCAATACTTTTTTGTTTAGCTGTGGTAAATTAAAAAGATTGTCTTCGGGATATTCGGACGTATCGAAATTTAAACTGACATCGCTACGAATGTCATCATAAAAGTCATTTGTTATAATTGAATAAATAAATGAATCAGTATCCATATAATTTAAGGAAAAATTTTCTCTAAATGTTGGAATCATATATCTGTAATGAAAGTCATACATCTTCCAATTGGATAACTCTAATACCGAAAATCCAATACATATAGGTTTGTTGTAGTATGGCTCCATTTTCTTCAGCTCTACTGCATACAAATCATCACTAAACTTTGTCAAACTTAGAAAATTTGGCTTAGAGATTAATGATCGTAAACCTAAATGATTCTTATTACTATTTTCCCACCCTGTAGCAATACGTATATCTTTTCTTTTATCAACACTTTCCATCGTTTTTCCATAAACTGCATTATTAAGCAGTTTAAAAAAATCTTTTTCAAAATTATTTTTTGCATTAGTTCTGTGCAGCGTATTTAAATCAATAAATTTTTTTTACCATGGAGACTGTTTGAATTTTAAAATTCTATGAACTTTTTTCAAAATAAGACCATTGGTAATACATTGTTTTAAAACTCTATAATGTATAGTGTAATTTTCTTTAGGCGTCAAATCTGCTATTAATTTTTTAAATTTAGACTGCCCTGGAGTTTTATTTTGTGGACAAAATGGTAGATCATTATGAAGGTCATGAAGAGAGTCAGGATATTCAAGATCAACTTCTAAAATATAACCATATTCTGAGTAATCTGATATATTTTGTACTCTAAAATTTTCAATATCTTTAGTGTTCATCCAATCAAATTCCCCATAAGGTAGATATTCTGACATTGCCCATCCATATAAATTGTTAGCATCTAAATACATCAAATACTCTGATGCTTTTTTCTCATCAAAGTTTTCCATATATTTATGGTTTGCCTTAGAATATCTTTTTGAGCATTGCACTAATCCACCTCGTATTCCATTTTGCATAAAGAGATATTTTTCACTATCAGTAAATAGCTCTAACGTTACATCCGTTGTCTTAAGCATTGCATCCCAAGAGAGACCAGGTGCAGTGTAGTACTGACAAGGGTCTAAATTATAAATAATCTTACATATTTGTCTAAAGTTTTCAAAAATGTCAGTTAAGAGAAGAACATCCGATCTAAGGTAGAGTTCTGTATAGTCAAGAAGGTTCTTCCACTTGAAATAACTCCATACTTTTTTAGCATGTTCGTAATCGACTACACTGCATTCCTCATTACTTAAAATATTGCAAAAATTATCTCTACTTGGAAGCTGATTTTCATTAAACCTTTCCGTTGAATCCATGTAGGAGTATGAGAATACACCCTTCCTCCTGATTTGATTAAATTGATTATCATTAGAAAACCGTTCTCGAACTGTTCGAAAATCATTAATGTCAAGATTTTTAGCTAAGGAATCTTAGCTAGAAGACATAAATCTTATTGAATCTAAAAACCTAATTTCAAATCCCCGATTTTTATCTATTTTAATATAAACAGATAGTGAAATATAACGCTCTTTATTCAAAGGAATAACTTTTATTGTCGCATTTTTTATTATTGACAGCTCTTTAAAGAGAAGATGCATGTCATAAGCAGAAAGATTATGGAAGATCACTGGTATAAAATTGGGATTTTTGTATTATAAATTACACTTATTATGAGCAGCTCCTCGAAAATTACCAGTTAGATGACAGTGGTCTCTAACTTTATCATTATAAAGGAGTTTTTTACAAATGTGGCAATTTGTTGATTTATTAAAAACATCAATATCATTTACTGTCATTACAATTTTCTCTACTTTGGACAGATACTGATTATAAATATCTGTTGCATCTTTGACAAATTTGTCAACAAAGACTTTAGATGCATTTTTCCCTAAATAGTATCTGTCAAATTTAATCTCCTTAAAATTACATTTAATATAGTAACTAAAAGCACATGGAATGTGCTTTTGAATATTGGTTGTTTTGTAACTCACACTTTCATCTAATTTTTCCAAAATTGACTCAAAATCAGCATATATCACGAACGAAACATCCACTTGCTTCTGATGGTTTACAAACGATATGTATGCATCTTCGGGATTAGGCATCTTTGAAATCTTCTTTCCACACACATTTTTATGATTTTTGGAAATTGTCTCATCATGTGTATGGTATAGACACGTATTACAAACATAAATTTTGCTTTTATGTGAGGTAATACTGGATCGAATTAGTCTACAATAAATAAAAATAATTTTTAATTAGATTTAGAAACAAATAAGTATATACATACTTACTTGGAAATATCTTTTATGAGAACATAGTGAAACTTTTCACCGGAATGCAAAAGCAGTAAATTTATATGGATGGTTTTTTCCTCAATCGTTATATAATAGGGTCCAATGATTGACTCACCATTATACCCAAATACATTTACACTTATCTCGTTTTGTTTTTCAAACTTTTTTATTGACTTCAAAGGCATAGGAAACTCCAATCCCTTAAAATTAAGTTCACATTCGCCCAGAGCAATTTTATTACTATAGATGTTAATGCTATATGAATTGCAGTTTTTTCTTTGTTTATTGCTTAAGTCTTTACAAAGTGCTGCAATTAAACACCATTTAAAGCAAAAAACATCTTTATTTTCCACATTTATACATGCACCTTTAATATTGCTAATGCTCTTGGGTAATGGTATAAATTGGGATCCTCTTATAATGCTGACCTTGTTTACATTCACTTCTACATAATTTATTTTAGTGAGTGTCCATCCACTGTCCCTTTCCTGAAATTCACTCATTTTAGTGGATATTTCGTCTACATGTTTGTCATATGACTTACTGATATCCTCAGCAAGCGTTATTAACATCATTTTAGAAATATGTACAATTGATGCTAATTGAATTTCATCATTCGCCAATTTCATATATTCACATAACAACTCCATGTTAAATTTAAATGTAGTGTGTTTGATGCCACATCATTTTAATTCGTCAATTACAACTGCCTTAGCATCTCTAAAGAACTCCTTCGGAAACAGAATTTCTTCGTTTTCATTCACCAATCTATAGGTTTCAATTCTTCCTTTAAAATTACTTTTCCTGACAGTTAATGTTTTATTAATATTAACTGTTTGGCAATTTTTTTTTATGGCGATTTGTTCTTATATGCGCATTAAATGATGTTGCCGGTATTAATTCATTGCACTCATTGCAATGTTTATCATTAGCACTTTGAAGAAGAGGTTTTTGGATGGTAGCGTGAGTTTCTTTATGTTCAACGAGTTTTCTTGAACTCATGAAAAGTTTCTTGCAAACGGGACAGTGGAGGTTAATGTGCACCTTAAGCATTTTTTTGGAAATAGACGTATTGCATATCGAACATACTTCATAGTCGTTAGCATCAAAACATTCAGAAGTATTTCTATGCAATTCCATATGCACCTTAAGCATTTTTGGACAGCTGAGCTTCGAAGAGCAAATTGAGCAATATACAGGAGCCATTTTTAAGTATTTTATTTAGCACTTTCTGTATTAACAAATTTTTTAAATTTTAATATAAAAATAACTTTTTTCTTTTCTTTTGAACTTTCAAAAAAGGTTTTTTTATTTTTATTGACTTTCAACTTTATCAAAAATTTTGTTTTTTATTTAAAACGTTATTTTTGCTTAATGCTGAAAAATATATCGGCACTCTGAGGAATGTTGCGGTATACTGACTAATGATAAAAATAATCTTTCTTAATTATATTGGAAATTTGCTTAATGTTCAAATGTAAATAAACCTAGTTTTCAGAAGTATACTCCACTAAGCCTTTTAAGAAGTGCAAGAAAACAAACTGCAATTAATGTTTTGTTTTATAAACAAATTATACATTCTAACACGCTCAATCATGTTTATGCTTCTTAAATATAACAAAAAGATTTCTTCATCAGATTAATGTAAACAAACATGCTGACACATCGTCAGCATTTTATTACAAAATACAAATTCTTTTTAAATCTTCTTAGGAGACGTTATATTATGAAAGAAAACAAACTGCAAATAAGAATAACATAATGCCAGCATAAACGGGAACAAAATATTTCTTAATACAAAGAAGAAAACAAAACTAAATTTAAATTCTTTGACTATTGTGTTAATTCTAAAAACTGTTTTAAAAGAATCGCAAACTTGTTTTTTACTTGAGGATTATAAAATTGATGTGAAAAGATACCGGTTATACCATAATTTTGAACTTTTATTTTCTATTTTGTCGATTTTGGCTTCGATAGTTTTGATAAAATTGAACTGTTTAGAATCACTGTTAAAATGAGATCAAACCCAAATCTTACCACACAAAAATAAATTTCAATAAAATAAATTTCACAAATGGTTCGGAACTAGGATAAGTGGTGAAAAAACTTCACCACATCAAAAAGTTTCAGATCTTGCTTAAAATAAATTTTAAAATGATATAGAGTTTACATTAAATCTTAAAATAGAGTTTACATCAAAATTGTTGGTTTTTTCTTCACAAAATTTTTAAAATCCTAAATAAATATTAAAATCAACGCTTAAATCCCCTCAAAATACCCATTTCGTTGGTATTTTCTTCACAAAATTTTTAAAATCCTAAATAAATATTAAAATCAACGCTTAAATCCCATCAAAATGCCCATTTTGTTGGTATTTTCTTCACAACATTTTTAAAAACCCGAAATAAATATTCAAATCAACGCTTAAATCCCCTCAAAATACCCATTTTGTTGGTATTTTCTTCACAACATTTTTAAAATCCTATCAGAAATGAAATAAATGTGTGCGCCATCTAAGTATAAAAAACTGAATTTCATCAATCAGCGCCATCTATGTATAGGTGGGCAAACTGTTATACATTTTCACCACGTCTGACCGTATACCGGAAATGGTTCTGAACTTAATCTATTACACCACACATTCCTTTTCACATTATCGGAACTGGACACAGTCCAAGATCCCCATTACCTATCTACTCATCTCAGACCCCATAAAGTATATATATTCTAGGTCCTTGAGTAATTCTAAGTCGATTTAGCCATGTCCGTCTGTCTGTCCGTCTGTTGAAAACACGCTCACTTTCGAAAACTCAAAAGAACTACACAAACTGGGTGTCAAATTGCTTGTAGTTATCCTAAGCAGTTTGAGATTGAAATCCAGCTGAATCGGTTCAGTAGTATCAGAGCTATGAATCAAAATGTGGAACCACCACCTAAAAAAAATTAATAATTTTGGTGGAATAATGCACAGAATGACATTAGATTTTGCAAGAATTCGTCTTATTCAATTGGAAATCACGCTGTAAAATTTCGTGAAGATCAGTCCATAATTTACCATAGGCCCCATATAAACCCTACTCCCGGAAAACAGTTTAGTACGCCTAAGACCATAATTAATAACGTTATCATAACAAAATTTGGCTCGTCACAGTTTTATAGGATCGGTCCATAATTTACCCTAGGCCCCATATAAACCTTACTTTCGGAAAACAGTTTCGTTCGCATGAAACCGTAAAAAATAATGCTATCATAACAAAATGTGGTATATCAAAGTTTTATAGAACTAGGAAAAAGACTGTGAATTTTCGTGAAGATCGGTCCATAATTTACACTAGGCCCCATATAAACCCTACTTCCGGAAAACATTTAAGTACGCCTAAAACCGTAAAAAATAACGCTATCATAACAAAATTTGGTACATCAAAGTTTTATAGGACAAGAAGTAAAACTATGTAATTTCGTGAAGATCGGTCCATAATTTACCCTAGGCCGCATATAAAAACTATTTCCGGAAAACAGTTAAGTACGCCTAAAACCGTAAAAAATAATGCTATCAAAACAAAATTTGGGTACATCAAAGTTTTATAGGACTAGAAAAAAGAACGTGAAATTTCGTGAAGATCAGTTCATAATTTACCCTAGGCCCCATATAAACCTTACTGCCGGAAAACAGCTTAGTACGCCTAAAAACGTAAAAAATAATGCTATCATAACAAAATTTGGTACGTCACAATTTTATAGAACTAGAAATCACACTGTGAAATTTGGTGAAGATCGGTGCATAACTTACCATAGGCCTCATTTAAAGCCCACTCTGGTAAACTTTCTTCCAGTTTAGCTGAATATACGGTCCATAATTTACCTTAGATTCCATTTTAGCAGCCTTCTGAAATTCACTGCAAACGCTTAAACTAATTGCACCGCTGTATTGAAATTTATGTTTTTTAATACCAGAAATCGTTCTGCAGAATTTGGGATGATTGGTTCATAGCTTACCATGGCTTTTATATAATTTGTTCTCCTGAAAATCATTTAAGTTCAGCTTAAACTGATATTCTACTCAAGCTTTTTAAAATTGATTCTGATTGTCGGTCAATAATTTTATATAGGTCTAAACCACAACAAATTGTAATGCAGATGCCTGTTTTTACAAAGATTATAATAATAAATAGACATCGTACAGATATAACTCCTAAAACATTCGAAGTGTCGGTGGAGGGTATCAAAGATTCGGCACAGCCGAATATAGCACTCTTACTTGTTTTTTATGCAACACTAAAAATTATTATTATAAATTAATATCTGATCACTAATTCCACTAACAAACAAAGATTATATACATATGTATGTATTTGATGATACGTCATTTTTAATTTTTTAAATTACTTCGTTATTTTTTAAGATAGAAGTTTAAAATTATATAAAAATACATATGTAACGTGAATCCTAATCAACAAATATTTCAAATTTTCAAATAATATCTACATTGTTTTGCATTTAAGCTAACGTTAGCTTTTGTTTTTGTTTTTCTTCTTTCCTGTAAAAGGCATTTAAAAAACAAGTTTAAAAAGTTTTGTTTTGCTACAATTTATGTGTAATCCTATACAGATAAAAGCAAATGTGACAGCAGGTTCTAATTTTTTCCCAAATTAAAACTGATGATTTTTTCCAATTTTCCAAAAACTTCACTTGTTTATAGAAATCTAGAAATCGACAAAAGATATGAGTATGCCGAAATATTTGAAACACTTTTCAATAATTTTCAAGACAGGTTTCAAGATTTTGTAATTTTACAACCGCTATTAGATCTTTTCGAAACCCCTTTTCGTTGCGATGTAAGCAACTTCGAATTTGATATTCAATCAGAACTAATCATACTACGAAGCGAAGTAAATGCTCTAGACGAAAATAATATTGTAGAGTTCTGGAAAGATTTGGATGGCGAGTTCTATCCTAAACTGAAAAAAATTCATTTAAGTGCCTCTCTTTATTCGGCACTACTTACCTATGCGAACAAATTTTTTCGGATTTAAAATTTCTTTGTTCCAAGCAACGTAAATTAAATCAAGTTCATCCCATTTAAAAAGCATTCTTCTATTACGAAACTGCCATAAAAGTATAAATTTAGAAGATTTTATTTTATAAGTTGTATAACACAAGGGAACAAAAATAAACATTTTTTGTGTTGCTAGAAAATGTGTAGCAGTTCTTTGCCAATTCAATGTCGCTGATTTTAAAACTGCACTTTTTTTCTATCAGCTGTGATTTGCGTGCAATATTTATTTTTTATGAATTTTTAAAACATAAAAATCTTAAATTTTTTTACAATTGTTTGATAAGATATTTGAAACTGATTTAGAGTCAAAAAGCTTCCGAATAATAAAAAAAGGGTCCAAGGCGAATTCATGTAAACGGTGATGTCGATCAAGGCGAATTCAACAAGGTAAACTCAACCGGTTAGCCGGTCATCAGCTGTCTGCACGGCGAATTAAAAAATAATAGGTAAACGTCAAATTATAATTTTGTTTATGTTTTGCGCCAAAATAACCGAAAAAATTTCTTAGAAAAACTGCGAATAAATAAAGTGAATTTAATAATCTCTTTTATAGCCCAAACAAAACTTGTATTTTGTTTTTCAATCAATTTTTGCCTTGTCAGTATTTTTGACAACCGCCTATTAAATTGCAAAAAAATACATGGCTTTTTGTAGTTGTAGAGTTGCACTTACCTTGTTGAATTCGCCTTGGTGTCGATACTACAACAAGTAACAACACCAAAAACACAACAATGTATTTTGTTGCTGCTTTCGTTAGCCGATATGTCAAAAACACAAGTAACTTTTGACATTCCTCTCTCTAATTTAAAAAAAAAGTAGCACAGCTGTGCTTTCAACGCCACCTGAAAAATTAATTCGCCTTGGCCTGGTCTACACTAAAGATAAATATCTCAGCCAGTTGGCAATAACGTTGGCAGAATAACAGAGCAATATTTCTTATTGCTCAGCTTATGTTAAAGGCATGGGAAAACGTATTTATGTGAACCCATAATTTGAAAAAAATCAAGGAAGAAGGTGCAGTGTAAAAACTTGCGCTATCTTGCAAAAATTATTTTTATTAATATAAATTCATTCTTATGCGACTTTATTATTTAAATGTAAATTAATTTGATAAAGCTTGAGGTCTTTTTTTATATAAAAATATTAATTTTATAAAATTGACAAAAAATAAAGTAAAATTAATATTTTTATATAAAAAATAACTCAAACTTAAACTGTGATACCAAAAGAAAGAAAGTTCATCTGTGATATATTTTATTTATTTTTGTGTTCTATGTGGTACTTGTTGTATTGTTTAAAAACAAATTTATTTAAAATTATAATGTAAAGATTATATATTCAATAAAATTTAAATCCCTGAGGAAGTTGAAAAAATCTCAACGAAACGTCGGAGGAGTAAAATTATGAATAAATAGTCTTTTATTTTTCATTTACTGTGACCTTGAAAGCCTGACTTAGATAATTCTAAGAAAAAACAACATAATTATAGATAAGGTCAATAAAAATTATACTAAAATAATTTAAATTTAAATAATAAAGATCGAATAAGAAAAAATTATTTTAATAGAAATAATTTTTGGTATTTTATTTTAATTTTTTAATTTAATTCTTTTACTACAATCATAATTTGCTACCATTTCACAAATTCAATTTCTTTCTCCCACAATTTGCCTCTATTTTTTTCTTCTTTTTTTCAATTGACAACCAAATTTGACGTTTTACGTTAGCAATAATTGTCAACGAAAATGGACTTACAATTATTGCAACATAAATTACCGGCAATAAATATGTACAAAAAATTGCAGTCTACATTAGAGATAACATAATTTTGACATTTACTGCAATATATGTCGCAATAATTATCTCTGGTATAGACGGGAAGTTATGTTAACTCATAATTTGAAAAAAATCAAGGAAGTACATAAGTGCAGTATAAAAACTGGCGCTATCTTGCAAAAATAATTTTTATTAATATAAATTCTTTCTTATTCAACTTTATTATTTAAATGTGTATTAATTTGTTTAAGCTTGAGGTCTATTTTTTATATAAAAATATTAATTTTATAATTTTTTTTGTTTAAGTAAAATTAATATTTTTATATAAAAAAGAACTCAAACAAATTAATATAAATTTAAATACTAAAGAAGTAACTCCCAATCAACAAATCGACACGAAAAGGTTTTCTGTTTCAAAAAATGTAACTACGATGACTTAAGACATCTTTTATATAATGATATTCTGACTATTCCTTGTTATACTCCAGCAGCTATTGATTCCATGATAGCAAAATTGTATGAAACTTTATAAAATTTTTTCAATGAATGTGTCTTCAAATAAGCAATATATTTTCAAATCGCATTGATTAAGTTTGAAATATGTACGTATGTATGTATATGCATATTGATTTGTATAAAACGCAGAAATTTAACATTAAACCGTATTTTAATGTATCACGTATACAAAAATCGTTGTAAAGTTAATATTATTTAAAAAAAATGTACTGTAAAAAAACAATTTGCTACCTTCAATATCATCTTTAAGAATACAATGTTTCACCTTTTTTTACCTCGATGTCAAACCCAAAATAAATCATTAACAGAAAATAATACTTGAAATTTTTAAAATTAAATTATATAAATATTTGCAAATATTCAATAGGGTAAAATCGTGAATATTTCTCGGCAGATGGGATTCATAAACACAAGACAATTTAGAACACTTTTTCGGGCACATACGACGTGGAGCAGGAAATGTCGACCGTATTACAAGCACAATGTTCTGTAGTCTTTTCCAAAAACGGTGAAATGAAATGAAATTTCTAATTATGATACACCTAACTCAACTCCCGAGTTATTACTAGAAGAAGCTGTACTGAACTTTAACATTGAACAACATATAGATTTAATCCAAAATATACATACAGAAGGTTTTTCACATGATTTGACTGATGTAGAAAATTCAGAAGAAATGATTTTTTTGGAAAATAATGCGGAAACATATGTGTGGTTATCTTTATAAACAATTATACAAAATCCTTAATTGTTTAAATGATTTGCCAAAATTTAACGATATATCCTTTTATGACAAGTATAGTTTTTGTTATGAAAAGGAATTAAAAAGAAACACATTAGTTAAACCTCCTGAAGATTTCCAGGATCAATTAAGTGAAGCATTCCTAAGTATATTTAATACTATGTGTCATAAAAAAAATTTATCAAAAATTTTATATGACAAACTTTCACAATGTGATCCAAAATTTTAATGCTGTAATAAGATAAATCACAAAGATTTTATATATTTTTTTATTAGAGTGCGGATTTATTTTGTTTTGAAATTTTTCAACAGAGATTTGCCACTCCAAATTTAAAAAATAAAGTTTTAAAACTATCCAATATATAATAAAGATTTGCATTAACCCTAGAAAGATAAGGTACGTCTGCGAGACGTACCCCTTTTCAATTTTGTGCTCTTACTTTCACATTTGATAACATGCAACTTCCTCACGTTCCATTATCTCAGTTGTTAGCAGCACCTAGTTGGTGGTGGCAGTTTTTATGTTGTTAGTTATGTATTTTTTTTAGAAATAAACACAAATAAATACAACATTTGTCTGAGAGATGTATCGTTATCTTTAGTGTTACACTTGTAGCGAAGATAACTTTGCGTTTTGGTTGAATTTTAAGGTATTGTTCAAAAAATGTGTTGAAAGCACGGATTGGACCATGCAGAACTTGGCGCTATTTTTCAAAGCGTGTTGGAGGACTCGGTTTCCCTTAAAAATGTAAGCGAATCGGAAGATGAGTAATTGGAGGATAGTCTTTAAAGTGATGTAGGAGATGAGCTTTTGACATCATTGAGCCTGACGAGAATATACCACCGATTCAGGAAAATCCTCAAGAACCTTAACATTTTACTACTTCTTCCGATAGCTGCGTTATTTCGATATCTTGACCCACTTTAAGAAATAAAAGTAAGTGAGCTACATTGAAGGGTCAAAGTGATGGCCGAGTTTCTTCAATGAATATAGTTCGTACGGCAAGAGGACCTACACGGGAATGCAAATCACTGTACGACCCAATTACATGCTACGATATTATTTTACTACCGAAATAATTTCGGAAATTGTTCAATGGACCAGTGCCGAAATTTCCATAAATTGTTCAATTTTAAGGCTAGAAATTCCTATTTTATCGAAAACTATAACCGACAACATTGAACAAATTTTACCAGATGCAGTAAGCAATGATTGAATGATTGAACAGCATGAATCAAAAAAGAAATAATACGGTGGCTTTTGTCTATCAGAAATTAAACTTATGTCCAAAATGGTATGTGTCAAATGCGGTATACCTATATGTAGCGACCACAAAACTTAAATTTGTAAATCTTGCACATAATGTTATTCAAATTATTTTTTTTTTTTTTTTTATATAAGTTAATACAGATAACATTATCTACACAAAGTACAAAGAAAATATTTATTTTAGTTTTTAGAACCGAACTGAAGTCCTTTTCCAAGAACTCTTTAATTTTTGATAATGCTAATTGAATTTTCTTTTTAATTTTATTTTTATTGTAATTTTCTGTTTAAAAATTATATTTTTTTAAAAGAAATAGAATAAATAAATGTTTTCAACAATAAAATTGATCAATATTATTTTCGGTGATATCCTTTAAAGGATAGAAACAAGCATACGTCTTTCGGACGTGTCGTTATCTTTTCACTACAAAAAAATAACGTTATCTTTCTAGGGTTAAACAACTGTTTTTAAAATTATATTTCATTTAAGTACTGTTGGTGTTCTGTAAAAAAATCAATTCATATACATAGCTTTTTTTAATCAGATGCAATTTCAGTTGTTTGATAATTTTACGTTACATTTTTTATAACATTTTTAATTTTTATTCATTTAATTATGCATGTTAAAATAAGTGCCACTTTTGTATGTTAATTTGTACAAATTAATTTAATTTTTAAAAGCTTCACCATATATCCAGATTTATATGGACCTATTTACATAACTTTCTGTCCTTATTGAACCATGGTGAAGAGTATATAAAATTCGGCATATAGCCGAATCGAGCACTCTTACTTGTTATTCTATATATTTGTTTCATGATAAGTTTAATAAAAATAAAATATTTTTTTAATTTATATACCCTGTTACACGGATGTAACATTAACACACAAGCAGTCAACTAGTTGAACGGACATGATTAGATAGAGTTAAAGAAATGCTACTCTGCAATAAAATAAAATACTTTGCTATTTGGCGATACAGAACCCAATAAAAACTTCGCCTACAAAATAGTCTGTTGAGTAATCAGGAAAAAGTTAAAAGGCTACTTACAATTCTACTGAAAGAACCAATGAATTTTACAAGGGAAGTCCCAAAAGAATGTATTAAAAAGTAAATCATTATTATTCCCTTCACCACAGGTGGTGAAAAAGGATATGTATGTATTTAAGTTTGTCATTCCGTTTGTAATTTCTACAATATTGATATTAGACCCTATAAAGTATATATGTATGTTCTGGGTCCTTATGATGAGCGAAGTTGATTTAACAATGTCCGTCTGTGTGTTTTTGTGAAATAAGAGTTATCTTAAAGTTATACATTTCAGTAACCATAACTTTGTTTTTGAAATTATGTGTGGAACAACGTAATTTAAGCATTTAAAAAGTTTATGTAAAGTTTGTCAATTTTTATCCCCTTTTTCAACACATTAAAACTAAACTAAAATTAGCAACTCTGACATTTCGTTACATTTCTTTTGTTTTTGTTTCTCTCAAGTGCAGAGTTCCCAGTTTTATTTTAAGCCTTATCCCCAATTTCATCCCCAAAATTGCCATTTCCTTATCCCCAAATTTTCCTAAAAAGAAAATACATAATATTATGTCAATGGAAAAATATGCATACATCCATTTATTTAAATAAATCCATTTGTGTAATATATTATTAAAACTAATGTTATTTATTTTTTGAGTTCTACGTATCTATGTACAAGGGTAACGTAAAAACGCAAAAGAAAAATAATTATGCGTCAATACATATTTATAATTTCCAAAACAAGGGAATCATAATCTTCTAATTCATAAGCCAATGCAATTTTGTGTAACATGTTGTTTGTTTAAAAAGTGCATTTGAGATTATTAAATAAGTTTGTCACAGCAAGCTGCATTATTTTCAAGTGTGTGTATTTATTCTAAGAAGAGCTCCTAATAACTGATATTGCATTCTGTTGCAAAAATATTGATTTTGGTTGTATTCGTTACAGAAAAAAGCTAGTTCAACAGAAGTAACGCTAGTTGGTACAACAAGCATATTAAAACCTATTTCAACAAGTTCTTGAAATAGTTTTAATCCGCAAAAAAGTCTAAAATTTTTACCCACATCTTGACCAAATCGTTCTTGCCATTGCAAAAATGAAAATTATAATAATATATTATCCCCAAAAAACCCCAGCGAAAAAAGTGCTTTTCCCAAAAAATCCCCTGGGGATATTTACGAAATTGTTATCCCCAATTGCAAAAAAATCCCCAATTTGAGGATAATTCCCCAAAACTAGGAACACTGCTCAAGTGTGTTGAATTCACACAGGACATGTACATGTGAGAAAATGCAATTTAAAAAAAGAGTCGTGTTACTTATTATACATACATACATACATAAGTGGCTATTCACAACCTGAGTAGGTCTTTAGCCGAGTTAAGAATTGATCGCCATGCGCTTCGGTCCTCTGCGCTTTTTCTCCAATTTCGGATATTCAGATCCGAAAGTTGTTGAACCTGATCTTTCCAGCGGAGCTTCGGACGTCCCCTCTTGCGCATACCTTCGGGATCGTACTCAAAAATCTTCTTAGCCGGAGCATCTGCTTCCATTCGCACAACATGTCCTAGCCAGCGCAGTCTTTGTACTTGTTATACTTTGCTTAAAAACATAAAAAATATAGCACAACTGGCTTGCTGTCTGAATAAAACTTATTAAACACAAAGCTGTACAAAAACTATATATCTAATATGAAAAAAAATTTTAACTGTGACCCGAAATCTTTTTATAAATTTGGTAATACCAAAAAGAAATCTGGTGGCTTCCCTAAAACAATGAAGTACGGTGCTAACGAATCTAGTGACGATCAGAGTATTAGTAACTTGTTTGCTGATTTTTTTTCCACCACTTACTCTGATTCCCAATATGATTTAATTGACACTTTGAAATCATCTAAGTTTTCATACCACATGGGTCCTGATGGTGTTGCCAGTTTTGTTCTGAAGAATTGCGCACATGCCATAGCTACTCCATTAAGCATAATATTTAATTTATCCTTAAAATATGGTTATTTTCTTCAGTTGTGGAAAGACTCATTCATTTTTCCGCTATTTAAATCTGGCAGCAAATCATGTGTTACAAACAATAGAGCAATAGCAAAGTTATGTGCAATCCCTAATCTTTTTGAAAAGTGTGTTACTGACAATCTCCTTCATCAAATTTCGTCCCTACTATCTTTCTGTATACATGGTTTTAGAAAAGGTCGTTCATCAATAACTAATCTCATGCAGCTGACTACTATAGTAAATCGTGGATTTATTAAAAGTAAAGCTTTTGATAAAGTCAATCATAAATTACTTGTGATAAAGCTTCATGCTATGGGTCTAACACTCGGGAGTTTAAATTGGATAAAATCATATTTAACAAACCGAAAACAAAATGTTGTTTTTAATAATACTACATAAAAAAACATTATAGTAAGTTCTGGAGTGCCCCAAGGTAGGCAAATTGGTCCAATTTTATTTTCCTTATTCATCAATGACTTGTCGTGCGTAATTAAATATTGTAACGTCTTAATGTATGTCGATGATGTGAAGATATTTCATAGCTATGACAATAACATTGAAAAAAATTTTCTGCAACATGATTTCGATAAACTATTTCAATGGTGCGTGCTAAATTTAATAGAACTCAATTTAAAAAATTTAAACATATGCGTTTTTCAAGAAACGATAACGCTTTTTTAACTTTTCACTGGGTGAACATCAACTTGACCTGGTTACGGAATTTTCAGATCTTGGAACACTTTTGGATCCTAAATTAAATCTCCAAAAACACATATATATATAATGGTAAACAAAGCTCGCGGTGTGTTAGCTTTTATAAAACGATGGGCTAAGGAGTTTACTGAACCACTCATTACAAAACGGTTATATACATCTTTAGTTAGACCAATCTTGGAATATGGATCTGTTATTTGGGATCCGAATGCGGATTATATCAATAACATTATTGAATCAGTCCAAAAACAATTCCTTCTTTTTGCTTTGGTAATTCTGCATGGAATCCTAACGTCATTATTTCTCCTTATACTACAAGGCTTACAATAATAAAATTACCAACGTTGGAGAGCAGAAGAACTATGCTTAGTGCCGGTTCACACACGTCAAGTTTGACTCGTCAAGTCTTGAGTTTTTAGGAGAGAAGGGAAAAGATATGGCATTCTCTTTTCACTTCTCTCCTTAAAGCTCAAGACTTGACGAGTCAAACTTGACGTGTGTGAACCGGCACTTAGCGTTTCATTTTAATTCAACCCAGGGTTGATAAAGTTGGTACAATTGTTCTATTTTTGGTACAATTCAAAACTAAAAAGTACGCTGGTACGCCTGTGATTCATTTGGTACTATTTCCAAATTTATACATATTAATAATTGATATAAAATTGCAACTCGTATTTACTGTCCAATGAATGAAAGCGGAGTTTAGTGTTTGGAGCAAATAGTCTTGCTTTTTTATGAAATCTAACCTGGCGTTTACATTTGCCAATACTGGCAAGACAGTAGCAATACATGCAAACCTTTTCACTAATACATGCATACTTTTCCAACTGTCTTGTCTACTGTCTAGCAAATTTTGCAGACAGTAAAATCGGACAGTGATTTGACATTTGTTAACAGTTATCTAAAGTTTTGTTAGCAAAAGGTGAACAAAAAATCAAAATGGAAAACAATTAAACATATTCTGCTTTGATTTTTTTTTATTTTAGTTAACTTTTATATTTGTTCACACAAAATAGTTATTTTAAGCTTTTTTTTAAATTTGTTTAGTTTATACAAAATACGTTTAGCTGGACTTACGCTGCAACATTCACGTTTGACATATTTTAAAAAGTGAACTGTCTTAACTACTGTTTGGACGCCTACGTCACGAAGACAGTTAGTAGTGTTTTTGGCAACTAATATGTATTTTCTTACTGTCTTGCCAGTACTGTCAAATGTAAACGCTGTGTAAGGGAAGCTCTATTTTTTGTTGTTGGATTTAACAAAACAGCTATGATTTTTTGCATTTGCTATTTTGCAAGACCATTTGCACCAAACACTGAACTCCGTTATTGTGAATAGATTTTTGCACTTGTTCATTGAACGGTTGCTTATGCCACATTCTAAATTTAGTATCAGCGGCAGCATATAAGCGTGCATTTTCTGATGATATTGACAAGTTTTAAAAAGATATAGGAAACCACTTCTGCAAGAGTTCTACATAGTAGAAAAGACGACTTCCTCTTAATTAAAGATTATTTTGGAACGAATTCATAATATTTTCAAATATACGTCAACAAGAAGGGTGTCACGTCAAGAAGTAATTAACAGAATTTTGGAACAGTTTGAGCCCACTCCATTATTATTTTAATCCGAATTATTCTGAATGAGAATATACAAGCGCTAAATTAAATTTTTTTATATTCGGACTTTCTACTCCTTTCCTGTTTCTGCAGAACATATTGAAAATTGTAAACTCAATAAATTTGGAAATGCAATCCGAAGATGCTCGTATGTACATATTTTAAGAACGCTTAAAAATTATATTTTTGTTTAAAATTCGAGATTGTATTTTGAGAAATATTCGCCAATTTTCCACAAAAAAGACGATAAATTCTAAAAAGTGTATGAAAGCGCTGTCTGGCGGCAATCAAAAATAAATGGATTAATCGACCCTAAAAACCGCATGATACAGGTCTGGTTAGACCAACTACAATTTTAATATTTTGGAAAACTAACTATATATTTTGAAAAATCCGGGGCTCGAAATTAATTTTTAACCTATGGTTTTTTTGGCAAAGTTTCTTGGAATGACTTGTAGAACAAGCATCGCGTTGTGCTTTTGACGCAAAAAAATTTTACCCACCCTATTATTATGTATTATTAATGATCATGTACTTTTTGCTATTTATACTTAACATGTACAAATGAATTTGTTTTTGTTGCATTAAATTTTTGTTTTTAAAAATAAAACAAAAAAATTTAAAAAAAAAATGATTTAGTACTATTGGGAGTGAAAAAGTACGATTTTAAAAGTTCGTTGGTACGATATTGCTTTTCTCATTTATCATCCCTGATTCAACCTAATAAATGGTGCAGTCTGTTCTGACTTCCTACTCAGCAACATACATTTGAATGTACCTCATCGATCAACTCGTTTCTAAATTCCAATCTATTTACAAGTTTTCCAAACTAATTATGCTAATTCTGATACTGTAAGAAAATTGTTTAAGAATTATAATGATTTTTATTTTCTTATTGATTTTTCTGTTAATGTTAATGTCATTAAACGTCTAAATCTTTTTTTATTTTGTATATTTTAAATTCATATTCCTTTTATTATCAGTCTTTATTCTTTCAAATTGTATATTATATACGTTAACTGAAGTGTATTCTAAACGAAAATTTTGGACTGTAATTCAGAAATAGATTTTCAAATCCTTCAAAATTCATCACACCTTTTAAAAACGTTCGTTTTGAAAACGATCGATTTTCATCACATACCTGTTTATTTCGTAGACCTAAATAAATAAATAAATAAAAAAATTAAAAAAAATATTTATCTTTGGTATAGACGGGCAGTTAAAGAACATTAAAACAATCGACGAAACGTCGGGAACAAAACATTGTAATTAAAAACTGAATTTTATTTTCATTGAAGAAATTTAGGTCCTACTAGCTTGACAAAAATAACATTAAAATATAAGGTTTGTCTACAGTATCACTTTTAACGAAAAACAGAATATTAAGGGTTGTGGTTGGCTACACACTAAATAATGTTCTGTTTATTTTCGAACACTGGTTGGAACGTTTTTTCCTGCGTTGTGTACTGCTGAGTACAGTAGTCCACTCCATCAGGGACAATCGAACGTTTAATTATCCTAGTGTGGCCATAATCACGGGTCAACCAGCTGTGTGCCGCGTTCAGAAGGGTCACCGAGCAAAGAGCCATCCGTCTGGCCGTGATATCCATCGGGAGCCAGTTTAAACATGTAAAAAGCGCCCTCGTAGGATCATTAACGCTAACATTCTCTGTACCTTTTCAAGCATCGTGCGGTACATGCTCTTATCCAGCGCAGTCCACACCTCGGGCCCATGTTCAGCTTCTGCTGATTGCACCTCAGCACGCATATATAGCAACGATTGCCCTTTCCAACCTCATCCGGACATTCAGATCAGAAAGCGAATAGTCATTAGCAGTGAAAAAATATGCAACTGCATGTTTTTCCTTGTACGGCCAATGAAGGCACAAAAGATATATTTATACGTTTTGGAGCCTTTTATGAATTTTGGCTTTGATTTGTTAGTAGGGATGCCAAACGGGAAATCCCGAAATCCCAGGTTTTTTCGGGATTGACAAATTTATTAATAAAAACAAGTAAGAGTGCTTTATTCGGCTGTGCCGAATCTTATATACCCTTCACCATTGTGCGAGCAGAATACAGAGCAACTAGACAAAAACTAAATAAAACTGGTAAATATTTTTTTTTTTTAAATAAGAGACAACCGGTTTTGAACTTCGCTTTTCATAAGGGCCCAGAATATATGTACTTTATAGGGTGTAGGATCAATATTGTATATACCTTTTTACCTTCGGAGAAGGGTATAAAAAGAGTAATTTTCGGGAATTCAGGGTTCTAATTAATCACTGCATTCGATACTATCGTATCGAATAAACTATTGAATTTTTTTGCATACGATAGACACTGGCGTATCGAATGAAAACTCGATAAATGTAATGTCGAGTTACTCGATGTCGAATGCTATTATTTCAAATTCAATACATTTCATTCGATAGTTTATACAAAATACGTTTAGCTGGACTTACGCTGCAACATTCACGTTTGACATATTTTAAAAAGTGAACTGTCTTAACTACTGTTTGGACGCCTACGTCACGAAGACAGTTAGTAGTGTTTTTGGCAACTAATATGTATTTTCTTACTGTCTTGCCAGTACTGTCAAATGTAAACGCTGTGTAAGGGAAGCTCTATTTTTTGTTGTTGGATTTAACAAAACAGCTATGATTTTTTGCATTTGCTATTTTGCAAGACCATTTGCACCAAACACTGAACTCCGTTATTGTGAATAGATTTTTGCACTTGTTCATTGAACGGTTGCTTATGCCACATTCTAAATTTAGTATCAGCGGCAGCATATAAGCGTGCATTTTCTGATGATATTGACAAGTTTTAAAAAGATATAGGAAACCACTTCTGCAAGAGTTCTACATAGTAGAAAAGACGACTTCCTCTTAATTAAAGATTATTTTGGAACGAATTCATAATATTTTCAAATATACGTCAACAAGAAGGGTGTCACGTCAAGAAGTAATTAACAGAATTTTGGAACAGTTTGAGCCCACTCCATTATTATTTTAATCCGAATTATTCTGAATGAGAATATACAAGCGCTAAATTAAATTTTTTTATATTCGGACTTTCTACTCCTTTCCTGTTTCTGCAGAACATATTGAAAATTGTAAACTCAATAAATTTGGAAATGCAATCCGAAGATGCTCGTATGTACATATTTTAAGAACGCTTAAAAATTATATTTTTGTTTAAAATTCGAGATTGTATTTTGAGAAATATTCGCCAATTTTCCACAAAAAAGACGATAAATTCTAAAAAGTGTATGAAAGCGCTGTCTGGCGGCAATCAAAAATAAATGGATTAATCGACCCTAAAAACCGCATGATACAGGTCTGGTTAGACCAACTACAATTTTAATATTTTGGAAAACTAACTATATATTTTGAAAAATCCGGGGCTCGAAATTAATTTTTAACCTATGGTTTTTTTGGCAAAGTTTCTTGGAATGACTTGTAGAACAAGCATCGCGTTGTGCTTTTG
Organism: Pollenia angustigena; assembly: GCA_930367215.1. NCBI lineage: Eukaryota > Metazoa > Arthropoda > Insecta > Diptera > Polleniidae > Pollenia > Pollenia angustigena. Next base: position 232,769,200 of record OV884060.1, read on the forward strand.
ACGCAAAAAAATTTTACCCACCCTATTATTATGTATTATTAATGATCATGTACTTTTTGCTATTTATACTTAACATGTACAAATGAATTTGTTTTTGTTGCATTAAATTTTTGTTTTTAAAAATAAAACAAAAAAATTTAAAAAAAAAATGATTTAGTACTATTGGGAGTGAAAAAGTACGATTTTAAAAGTTCGTTGGTACGATATTGCTTTTCTCATTTATCATCCCTGATTCAACCTAATAAATGGTGCAGTCTGTTCTGACTTCCTACTCAGCAACATACATTTGAATGTACCTCATCGATCAACTCGTTTCTAAATTCCAATCTATTTACAAGTTTTCCAAACTAATTATGCTAATTCTGATACTGTAAGAAAATTGTTTAAGAATTATAATGATTTTTATTTTCTTATTGATTTTTCTGTTAATGTTAATGTCATTAAACGTCTAAATCTTTTTTTATTTTGTATATTTTAAATTCATATTCCTTTTATTATCAGTCTTTATTCTTTCAAATTGTATATTATATACGTTAACTGAAGTGTATTCTAAACGAAAATTTTGGACTGTAATTCAGAAATAGATTTTCAAATCCTTCAAAATTCATCACACCTTTTAAAAACGTTCGTTTTGAAAACGATCGATTTTCATCACATACCTGTTTATTTCGTAGACCTAAATAAATAAATAAATAAAAAAATTAAAAAAAATATTTATCTTTGGTATAGACGGGCAGTTAAAGAACATTAAAACAATCGACGAAACGTCGGGAACAAAACATTGTAATTAAAAACTGAATTTTATTTTCATTGAAGAAATTTAGGTCCTACTAGCTTGACAAAAATAACATTAAAATATAAGGTTTGTCTACAGTATCACTTTTAACGAAAAACAGAATATTAAGGGTTGTGGTTGGCTACACACTAAATAATGTTCTGTTTATTTTCGAACACTGGTTGGAACGTTTTTTCCTGCGTTGTGTACTGCTGAGTACAGTAGTCCACTCCATCAGGGACAATCGAACGTTTAATTATCCTAGTGTGGCCATAATCACGGGTCAACCAGCTGTGTGCCGCGTTCAGAAGGGTCACCGAGCAAAGAGCCATCCGTCTGGCCGTGATATCCATCGGGAGCCAGTTTAAACATGTAAAAAGCGCCCTCGTAGGATCATTAACGCTAACATTCTCTGTACCTTTTCAAGCATCGTGCGGTACATGCTCTTATCCAGCGCAGTCCACACCTCGGGCCCATGTTCAGCTTCTGCTGATTGCACCTCAGCACGCATATATAGCAACGATTGCCCTTTCCAACCTCATCCGGACATTCAGATCAGAAAGCGAATAGTCATTAGCAGTGAAAAAATATGCAACTGCATGTTTTTCCTTGTACGGCCAATGAAGGCACAAAAGATATATTTATACGTTTTGGAGCCTTTTATGAATTTTGGCTTTGATTTGTTAGTAGGGATGCCAAACGGGAAATCCCGAAATCCCAGGTTTTTTCGGGATTGACAAATTTATTAATAAAAACAAGTAAGAGTGCTTTATTCGGCTGTGCCGAATCTTATATACCCTTCACCATTGTGCGAGCAGAATACAGAGCAACTAGACAAAAACTAAATAAAACTGGTAAATATTTTTTTTTTTTAAATAAGAGACAACCGGTTTTGAACTTCGCTTTTCATAAGGGCCCAGAATATATGTACTTTATAGGGTGTAGGATCAATATTGTATATACCTTTTTACCTTCGGAGAAGGGTATAAAAAGAGTAATTTTCGGGAATTCAGGGTTCTAATTAATCACTGCATTCGATACTATCGTATCGAATAAACTATTGAATTTTTTTGCATACGATAGACACTGGCGTATCGAATGAAAACTCGATAAATGTAATGTCGAGTTACTCGATGTCGAATGCTATTATTTCAAATTCAATACATTTCATTCGATATCGAGTTTCAAGATACCAAAATAAATAATTTCGATGAATTTTGCTCGATATCGTATGCGGTGATTAGACCCCAGTATTTCTGTTATAACTCATACAAATTTCCGACATTTTGATATATAAGTCATATCCATAGGACGTATAGCAGCCCTAAAATTTAGGTTTTTATAAAAATTTTGATGTTTTTTAGCCCATTTTTTGAGTATTTTGCTCATAAATTTCCCATTGTCTAACCGATTTGATAGTTTTATATACCGACGTGTTAAGGAAGAATTTTACCATTTACTTCAGTTATATTTATATATAAACATTTATATAAACTTGTAAATATATATTTTAACAAAGTTAATTATAAAAAAAGAGTAATTTTTGTGGATTCAGTATTTCGGTTATAACTCTGCCATTTTTTAACTGATTTGGCAGATTTATATACCGACGTGTTGAAGAAGAAATTTACCATTTACTTTAGTTATAAAGCTTGGACTCGGGGAGATCTATGGTTCCCGAAAGTTGGGTATTTAAAAAAAAAAAAATTTATTTTGGTCATAACTTTTTTGTATCTGAACCGATTTTCCCGAGTTTTTTATAAAATATGTTCTACTAATTTCAAAAATTTTGATATATACTAAGTCATATCCATAGGACATATGGCAGCCCTTAAATTTAGGTTTTTATAAAATTTTTAATTTTTTTTTGTACGGGAGGTACCACGCCCACTTCTCCAATCCCGCCCACATTTTGTAGGATGGTGTGTATTGGCAACCTAAATGTGTGTACCTAATTTGGAAACTCTTGCCGTTCTCAAGATATACAGAAATAAAAAAATACAACAACAAGGGATTTTTGGAAAAATTTAGAGGTAGTCGTGGTTTTTTGCTCATATCTACGTCATTTTTGGACCGATCTGGCTGAATTTCAATAGCAAGAAATGGTGGACTGTATGTAACATAAATGTAAAACAACCTAGCCGCTATCATGTCTGGATTATCCGGAAAACACATATCAAACGTAAGACGGAGAGACGGACATCGTTAAATCAACTTCTCTTCTCATATGGACCCAGAATATATATACTTTATGGGGTCTAAAATCAATATTGTGGAAATTACAAACGTTATGACAAACTTATATATACCCTTTTACACCTGTGGTGAAGGGTATAATAAATCCCGTGATTTTTAATATATCAACTTTTGTGTACAAAAATTTTCGTTTTAATTGAATTTTTTTACTCTATACAAAAAAAAAAATTTTAAAAATTATATTTCAGTTGTATTTTTTATTTTTATAATTCTTATTTTTCTTTTTTTTATATATATTTTATATGTTTATATAATACCTTTTTTAAATTCATAAATAAAAAAAAAGTGTTGTTTATTTAAAAAAAATCCCGAAATCGCGGGATTTTCTAAAATCAATCCCGATTGGCATCCCTATTTGTTAGTGCATATTTTTGCATATTTTACTGTTTGCAGCACTTTTGTGCATAATTTAGTTAAACGAGTATTTTTTAAGTGTATAGCCCATATTTTGCCTTTGTAAGGCATATTTTGCTACATGTTCATTTTTTATTAGATGTCTGCAGGAGCTTTCGCAGCAAATAAAATTTTTTTTTCCAAATTCTGGTTAACAAATGGCTTTGCTGTTTTTAATACGTAAACGTTTGTATACAGATACTTTTATCTGTATACTCAACGTGTTGCTTCAATTTCGTCATTTACATTTAATTTTTAATCTAAAATAAATGTTATGCGATGTGTATAATACATAGAAATCTAGATCACTATTTTAAGTATGCCGATCGACTTATGCTGGGTACACACTATGCAACACATTTACGCAATCTAGTGAATTAAATTAATTTTCATTCATTCCAGATTGCATCAACCTCAAAACGCTTTGATATTTTGAGGTTGCATTGAAACAGGTAGGTTGCACTGTGTGTACACAGCATTAGAATCAATTTTTAAAATGAACTACCGATGTACATCCGTCCGTCTGGCTGGCTTCTGTCCATGTTTACCTTGTGCGTAAAGTACAAGTTTCAATAAAAACGCCATAAAAACTTCTTCAAATTAGACTCTTTGTGTCCGTAAGACATCTTCTTTATTTAATATTATAATTAAATTAAATTCGCCTCAAAAATAGTTTACTGCAAATTAAATTATTTTCGAATCGGTTCACATTTGCCCAAAGCTTCCATCCTTAAATAACTTTTACTTCCTTTTAAGTGTTAACATTAATTAACAATTTAGCTACCGTACGTTACTAAATAATTTGGCAGCTAAAGGCCAAAAATTATAAAAAAGATATCAATTTCACATGAGAGGTAATTGCACTGTGTTATCTACAAAATTGCAACGTGTACCCTGGGTACTTTTAGGCATTTATTTAATTAAACATGTATCAAATTATGGTATAAACTTGATTAATGCTGTAAAAGTGCTCTGCTAACTAACATACATATATAAAAAAAATGCTGCAAATGGTAAAAATATGCACATATATGCACTCACAAATCGATGCCAAAATTCATAAAAAGCTTTAAAGATGATAAATATATTGTTTTTGCCTTCAATGGTGGCAGAAGCAAAAAATACAATTGCATATTTACGGTTTCCCTGATTATAACCTATAAAAAATATTTCCTCACAAATTTTTGTAAAGGCTTTACAAAATAATCTCCCAAAAATATTATTAAGGAATTACAATTTTAGCTAGCAATGCTCTTAATGATATAACAATAATCACATGTACATATACAATTACGGACAAAAAAATATGGTCACTAATTCCAAGTTTATATTATATCAAAAAACATATAGATAAGACTTACAAGTTTTTGTTTAAAATTTGTTATTATATTCCTTGTAAAATTCGTTGCTAATATTTTTAGCAAAAACTCAAGAAAATTCACTAAATTTAATAAAAAAAATTATAAGTCCATTTATATCTATGATTTTTAATGGACAATAAAATAGGGTCATTTAGAAAAAATTACAATATACTTTAGTTCTAATATTTGGTCACATGTCCTTTAAAAGAAAGCACAGCCTTACATCGTTTTGGGATTTTATTGGTCCAATCCTTTTCTTAACAATGTTCGATAAATTTTTTGTAGGATTTAAATCCGGGGATTGCGCAGTCTAAGACATAAAATCAACTCCTTTGTCTAAAATCCATTATTTTGCAAGACTCGAAGTGTGTTTCGGATCGTTATCTTGTTGGAACAGCCAATTAAGTGGCATTTCCTACTCTGCATAAGGCAGCATTATTTCACTACTTTTATCCAAAATAATGGCCCATCACCATGCCAGAAAAAGCATCCCCACACCATTATGTTACCTCCTCCATGCTTAAATATGTTAGTAGTGTAGGGTTGCCAGACGTACTGTTTTTAGCAGTACATGTACTGATTTTTGTCAATTGTACTGTTTTATGCACAACACCCAAAACAGTACGCAAATGTACTGTTTTTAACACTTTGTACTGTTTTTGTACTGATTTTTTGGCTTAGTCTCCAAAAAACAATGATATTAAGAAAAACCGTTTATAAGATTCATTGTGGTGGCAATGATAATGAACAATGTAGGAAAATATATGTAGGAACAACTGGGACAAAACTAAAAATTAGATTAGCTGGACATAAACATGACCAAAAATATAGGAATTATAATTCAGCCCATGGAACGGCGTTATCAACTCATTGTAGGGATTTTAATCATTATCCTGATTTTGAAAACACATCAATTTTGAATACGGAAAGTTTTAAGAAACGTAGATATATGTTAGAAATGTTGCAGATAAATAATGTTCCATTTGAGAAAAGGATTAATTTTAAAAAAGATACTGAGGGCTTAGCTCAAATTTATAGACATTTATTGAATAAAAATAAATAGGTTGATGTAAGGGATAATTAAAATAGGTATTTGTCCTTGATTATTTTTAAAATAAATTTCAGATGGCATAGCTTATTATTGACGGAAAGGGACATTAAAATAGGTTTTAGGCTTTGAATAAATTTAAAAATTTTGTTTTCCTTTTTTGTTTGTTTGTCTTTTGTTTAAAGTTTGTAGAATGGAATTTTAAATTTATTATGATAATTTTGTTTTTTGAAATTTTAAAATTTATTTTTCCATATTTTATTTTTCCATTTATTAACAAAAAATTTTATTTTATTTAAAAAAAAATTTCCTGAAGAAGATTTCCAACGGAAATCGAAATATTGAAAATAAAAATATTTTAATTAACTTTATAAATAAGTGACCTTAAGCTTGAAGAATTTATTAAAGTATTTAATAAAAAAAAAAAAAAAAAAAAAAGGTCGAAGAAATAGGACTATAATTTACTAAAGAAAGAACAGAGCACCATGAATTATCAAGATTTCAAGAGCTATGAGGGTAATAAGAAATGGATCAACAGGTTCAACATAGTTAGGAAAAAGATAATAAAATGTAAGGCAACAATTACATTTTTGATAAGATGCCGTAATGAGGGGATTATGTCAAAATTTATCAAAGATTCCACTAAGAATATTTTCAAAATCTTCCAAGGAAAATCGAATGCTTCAATGACTTATCAATTCGGGAAATATGTTCAAGGCTTACAAAACAGGATTCTTAATTCATCAATCAAACAAAAACATTACCAATTAAGGGAAAATCAAGATGAATTACGATATTTAAAATATGTTATAAGCAGGTTTTTGAACAGTTTTGAGATGGAGAATTTTTTGAAATATGATGACAGATTAGCAGATAAATTAATGAAGAAAGAAAAACAGGTACATAAGAAAAAGTTTGATTGTCTTATTAATTTGCAGAGAAAAGAATTAGGAATAAGATTTAATAAGAAATGGTTTGTAAATAAAACAGATAGGGATATACCAGAGGACGTACAATGGATTTTATCTTTAGGACAAAAACACGCACTTCCAGTAAATAAGGGAGATTTTCCATTGATGAAAGTTATATGTGATGGTGAAGATTTTATTGAAACTGTAGAAAATAAGGAACAACAGGAAATTGAAAGGTCAAATTTTGTAACGATAGTAGATAATCATTTAAATAAAATGTCATTGGATTGTAGGGATAGATTTACAATAAATAAAGTGAAATTGAGTGAAAAATTTCTTAGAAATAATAGGGAAATAATGATTTTGAAAGCGGATAAAGGTAACACAACGGTAGCTATTAATAAAAGAGATTATATGTCTAGAATTGAAAACATTTTAAGTGACGATACTACTTTTCACACATTAGAAAAAGATCCAACAAGCAGATTTGAGAAAATTAATAATAAATTTATTGAAGAACTTTTTAAATTAAGCGTGATAACATTAGTGGAAAAAAACAAATTAAAAACTTTCATATCTGTAGCACCAAAATTATATGGATTACCAAAAATTCATAAGGACAATTTTTCTTTAAGACCAATTTGTTCGTCCATAAATTCACCATCACATAATCTTTGTAAATACATTACGAATTTACTTAAGAAGATAACGGAGAATTCTAAGTATAATGTTAGTAATTCTATACAATTTAAACAAAAGTTGGAAAATTTAACAATTCAGGATAATGAAAAATTAATATCACTTGATGTTGTTTCATTATTTCCTAGTATTCCAGTGGACTTAGCTATTAGAATTATTGAGGAAAATTGGGATAAAATTTCAGGGTTAACAAATATTAATAAGGATTTATTTTTGAGAATTATTAAGTTCTGTATAGTAGATAATAGATATTTTCAATTTGATAAGAAAATATATGCACAAAAAAAGGGGCTACCTATGGGTTCTCCAGCATCTCCAATAGTTGCTGATATTGTTATGGAGAAATTATTAGATACATGTTTAGGAAAATTGACAATTAAACCAAAGATAATAACGAAATATGTAGATGACTTGTTTGTTATAGTTAATGAGAATGAGATAGATAATCTTTTATCAACGTTTAATTCTTTTGATCAAAATATAAGTTCACTATTGAAAGGGAATTGAATTTTTCAATTCCATATTTGGACACATTGGTGATAAGGAAAGGAAGTAGATTATTGGTAGATTGGTATCAAAAACCAACTTCATCAGGTAGAATTTTAAATTATTATTCTAAACACCCAAAGAGAATTATCATTAACACAGCTAGGAATCTAATAGACAGGATATTAACAATTAGTGACAATAGATTTCATAGGAAAAATAAGGAAATTATTGGGAATATTTTGAGGAATAATAGTTTTCCCAACAAATTGATTTGCAAATTAATAAGACAATACAATATAGATAGATCTCGTAATATTGATGAGATTTCGGCACCACGTATTTATAAGTCATTAACTTATGTACCTGGGTTTTCAGAAAGATTAGAAAACTCGAATATATATGATAAAGGGAAATACAGAATGGCACATAAGGTGATTAATAATGTAGGGAAATTATTCACAAAAACTAAGGATAGATTACTAAAGTCAGATAGGTCGAATTTAGTTTATAAGATTCATTGTGGTGGCAATGATAATGAACAATGTAGGAAAATATATGTAGGAACAACTGGGACAAAACTAAAAATTAGATTAGCTGGACATAAACATGACCAAAAATATAGGAATTATAATTCAGCCCATGGAACGGCGTTATCAACTCATTGTAGGGATTTTAATCATTATCCTGATTTTGAAAACACATCAATTTTGAATACGGAAAGTTTTAAGAAACGTAGATATATGTTAGAAATGTTGCAGATAAATAATGTTCCATTTGAGAAAAGGATTAATTTTAAAAAAGATACTGAGGGCTTAGCTCAAATTTATAGACATTTATTGAATAAAAATAAATAGGTTGATGTAAGGGATAATTAAAATAGGTATTTGTCCTTGATTATTTTTAAAATAAATTTCAGATGGCATAGCTTATTATTGACGGAAAGGGACATTAAAATAGGTTTTAGGCTTTGAATAAATTTAAAAATTTTGTTTTCCTTTTTTGTTTGTTTGTCTTTTGTTTAAAGTTTGTAGAATGGAATTTTAAATTTATTATGATAATTTTGTTTTTTGAAATTTTAAAATTTATTTTTCCATATTTTATTTTTCCATTTATTGTCAAAAAATTTTATTTTATTTTAAAAAAAATTTCCTGAAGAAGATTTCCAACGGAAATCGAAATATTGAAAATAAAAATATTTTAATTAACTTTATAAATAAGTGACCTTAAGCTTGAAGAATTTATTAAAGTATTTAATAAAAAAAAAAAAAAAAAAAAAAAAAAAAAGGTCGAAGAAATAGGACTATAATTTACGAAAAAAATAAACCAAACAATTTTTTTGAGCTTATAGATTAACGGCCAATTTCACTAAGTTCAGTTATACATACTTAACTATAACAATAAATGTGATGAATATTACAAAATACAGTTATACAGGTATGTGATGGAAATCGATTTTAAAAACGATACGATTTGAAACCGAAAATATCGTTTTCAGTATCTTTTGAAATGGATTTTAAATGCATATTCCTTTTATTATCAGTCTTTATTCTTTCAAATTGTATATTATATACGTTAACTGAAGTGTATTCTAAACGAAAATTTTGGACTATAATTCAGAAATAGATTTTAAAATCCTTCGAAATTCAATAATTAGTATTGTGGTTATTATGTTGAACTATTTATGGTTTTTAATCCAAATTTTTAATATTTTTAATTAGGCTTAAGTTCATGAAATTTAATTTTTATTAAATTATTTTTATGAAGAAAGGAATTTTACAACATGAAAATCAATTAAAATTGTTATTGATAATCTTTCATTCTTGACGTGGCTCGGGCCCGAACCCTGGCCGGCAGGTTACCATGACATGTTTCGATCGCAACCACTCGATCTCCTCAGATGGATTTGCCGTCTTACACTCGCAGCCATCGACGACTGCTGACGTCACTAGTCAAACATCAATCCTTAAACCAAATTGTATTTTAACATTTGGTAGATCGAAATTTGCTTTCCTGAATGATTATCCATTTTAATTGATTTTACATGTTTTTTCCTTTACTTCTGTTTTTTCGTACTTTCGTCAAGAATTTTTCTTGAAGTCCAAGTACTTTTTTTGTTTTTTCACTTTGTCTTTCTCTTTTCGGTTGACCTTTTTCAGCACAACTTGAAGGACAAATGTACACATAGAGCTCGTGCCTTAGCTTTAACAATAATTAGTATTGTGGTTATTTTGTTGAACTATTTATGGTTTTTAATCCAAATTTTTAATATTTTTAATTAGGCTTAAGTTCATGAAATTTAATTTTTATTAAATTATTTTTATGAAGAAAGGAATTTTACAACATGAAAATCAATTAAAATTGTTATTGATAATCTTTCATTCTTGACGTGGCTTTAATAAAAATTAAATTTCATGAACTTAAGCCTAATTAAAAATATTAAAAATTATAAAAAATAAGAAACAAATATTTTCTGAAATTTATACGATAGTTCCACACTATGTGTGTGGTGCAAATTGCTTTAAATACCAACATGCTTTAAGAAAATTCTACTAACTCAATCAATGAGTAGCTTTTTTTAAGTAAAATATAAACAAAGATATGTAAACGTATTACATTGGAAAATAATACTATGGCCAAATGCTTTGTTTGTGATGTTTGATTTATAAACGCAAATGTAGTCATTTTGTATATGAAATACCATTAAATGTAAATCTTTTCTTTGATATAAAATGTATTTTATTCGACCTTTGATGTTATACATACTTTTAAAGTGTATTTCTTTATGTTATTGTTGTTCAAGAATTGTAAATATTAAATAAATAGTTATGCTTTCGTAAAATAATGTACTGTTTTTTTCTTGATTGTACTGTTTTTTCATAACCAGTGTACTGTTTTTCCGAATTCAATATCTGGCTACCCTATAGTAGTGTAACGTGGGTTCAATTCTGCACTGTTTTACCATCGTTTACAATTAAATTGATTTTAGATTCGTGTGCAATTTTTTTCCTTGAATAGGGTCATCCTAATCCTTATGAGCTTTTGCAAATATTTTTCGATTTCGACGATGTCTTTTTGTAGGGAGTGGCACTTTCCTTGAGCAAGCATTGGCACTTTTCTAGAGGATCTCACAAATATATTTAGTTCTATGTTTTCTTACAGTTCTAGCATTAATTTATAGTCCCAATTCTGTTTTAACTGCCGCACCGAACGTGAAAGGGTCTAGACTAGATACAAGTTTTATATGTTTATCTACTTTTTCAGCCGTCTTTCTTGGTATACCCAGTACCAAGTGTGCGTTTTATGTGTTTTGGAGCTGACAAAGCATTATAAACAAAATTCTGGGACATTTGAATAGATTTCGCTACTTGCCGTTGGCTTTGACCTTAATTTTTCCGCCATCCAATAAAAAATCTTTCGTCCTCCAAACTATGCTTACCACGGCCTATATTTTCCAAATTTTTTTTATTTTTTCTTTTTAATTAAATTTAAAAACAAATTAACACAAAGAATATTTTCGCTAATATTTTTGACGTTAAAGGAAAATTGTTTAGTGTTTTAAATAGTGACCTTATTGTATTTCCAGCTCATATTCACAACATTTTACAATTAATTAAGGGTATGTTCCGAATTCAATATATTTTAAAAGTATATATTTTTAAAACGCGATAAATTAACAATAATTTTTGCCAAAATATATTGGCACTCCTACTTACAAATCGCCCAAAATATAAAAAAAACTTATGAGAATATAAGTGACCCTATTTTTTTGTCTGTAACTGTATGTAATTCTGATTTTCAGTATATTTCTAAAGTAAGGCCAAAGTTAAATACCCAAATTAAGTTAAACAGGCGGGACACAATTGCAAAGTACAAAAATGAAATTAATGCGTTTAGCTTGCTTAACTGAATGCGGCCATTTAACTTTGGCTTTGAGCTCATAATATAGTCGGTTAAACTTTATTTATAATTAATTTTAATTTTGTTTTCTATTATTAATCTTGTTTCGGTTTACTTTTAGATAGTGTTTTTGCAGTCGAGTTTTTGATTTTTTAATTATGTAATTTATTAAGACTCAAAATTCAAAGTTTAATATGTACATTGAAGAAATAACTATATGTATGTATGTATGTATATACATAAATAATTATTGTTGAAACCCAGCACTACCCGGTGTCAAACTATTATGGACTTTAATACATATGGTTGTAAAGAAAACTCATTTTCAATGACATCTGTGCTCCTGTAATTACAAGAATAAATGGGTTTCTTCAAATAATACTAATTTATTATATATATACCGATGGAATGAGAATCCACTTACTACTTTGTGCAAGAAGCTCTATATAACTTGGAGCGATTGCAATAGAAGAAAACGTGTCTCTGTTTAATTCCCTTTCTTTCAAATGTGAAGCAAGTAATTCGGAAATAGGGTTGCCATACGTACTGTTTTAAGCAGTACATGTACTGATTTTTTGCAATTGTACTGTTTTATGCACAACTCCTAAAACACTATGCAAATGTACTGTTTTTTACACTTTGTACAGTTTTTTGTACTTTTTTTTTTTGTTCAGTGTACAAAAAACCAAGATATTAAGAAAAACCCTACATAAAACACATTTTTATGATATTCTAATATTTAACAGTACATAGCTTAAAAAATGTTTGTGTTCCAAACAAAAAAGTTCTAAAATAATACGAGTTTTAACGCTGTGGTCATTGTTTGCTCATAAATACACAGTAGAAATCTAAATTATAATGAGTGGCTCGCAGCAGTAGTATATTTTCATATTGTTATTTTTAAGACATATGTACTATGTATGATTTTATGGCTACCTCTTCCTATACTATAATACTAAACAAATATGTACATTAGGGCGAGTCGATTTTTTTTTTTTTTTTTTTATCGTATAGCAAAAACGTAATCTACAAAAAATTCTCCGAAGAAACCATGGGTCTAAAACAGTGATAACCACTCCATAGACTCGCGAGCCAGTCAATAATCGTATTTTTCACACAGACACGGTCGGCAATTCACATGTATATTACAACTTTGTTCGCTTCAAAACATCAGACTATCATCAGTCTCTGCGACCGCACACAAGCACATAATATCTTTGTGTGCGCGCGTTCGGGCTTTCTTAGTTCGGGGCTTGGTTATCACTGGCCTAAAATAAAATCCTAATCCGCGCCTCTCGACTTGAAAATTTATATGCCCGCCTTTGCAAAAGAAATTTTTTTAAAAAAATAGCTTTTTCCAAAAAGAAATCGAATTTTTTGAATAAAATTGTTTAGTAACGTATTTCTTTTGCACTTTTTATTTTTTTACACTCAAAATTTTTTTTACATTAAAAAAAACTTTCAGCCAAGTAAAAAAATGTTCAAGTCGAGAGGCGCGGATTAGGATTTTATTTTAGACCCATGGTTTCTTCGGAGAATTTTCTTAGAATTTTATGTATATTACGTTTTTGCTATACGATTTTTAATTTTTTTTTCATCCATACAAATCGACCCGCCCTAATGTACATACTTATTCCAACACAATTATATTACATTTTTAGAACTTTTTTTCATTTTCGGGCATGTTCTGGATATCGAAATCTCGTGAAATTGAAAACGAACAAATTTGGAAAATTCTCCGTGTTCAAAATTTATTAAAATACCTAATACCTTTGATGACCACTTTTCTTTACCTAAACTACTGAAATAAGAAAAAGATAAGTTAATTTTTACAAAAATTTTCATCGTTTTCAATTGAACTTGATTGTTTTACAGACAGAAATTTTTGTTTTAAGTTTTATTGAAACTTTTTTTTTACTATTTTAATATTTTCAGATTTTGTTAAATAAAAACAAACCAAACTATGTATGTTTTTTGGAATTTATAGATTAATGGCCAATTTCACCAAGTTCAGGTATAATTAACTATCATTATAAATGTCAAAAAATCTATTGTTTTAGTTATAGTTAATTTTAGCTGAACTTGGCAAAATTGGCCGTAAATAATTTAAAAATTTGATGAAATTGGAAAATTAATTTAGGAAACAAACATTTTCTCAAATTCTATATGATTTGTGCAACTATTTGTGTGGTGAAAATTGCTTTAAATACGAATAAGTTCGGCTTTTCTCCTTTTATATATGGCTTACAGCAATGTTATGGTTTTCCAGGCCAAATGCTTCGTTTGTGGTGTTTGCTTTTTAAACGCAAATGGAGTAATTTTTTCGTCAAAAAATGTACTGTTTTTTTCTTGATTGTACTGTTTTTTGTGTTCAATGTACTGTTTTTCCGAATTTAAAATCTGGCTACCCTATTCGGAAATCTCTTTTACCAAGTTCAGACAATGAAATATATCATTAAGGGCTTTTTTTTTTTTTACTTATTAGTTTAATAATTGGATCACCAGTACAATTAAAATTTAGATCTCCATCTCCTTATTATATTAAATTATGTGATATTACTTTCAATGCTGGAGGTTTTCGATTTGGGCACAGAAAGAATCTGGAGCAATTGATTTAATAGTGCCGGTTCACACACGTCAAGTTTGACTCGTCAAGTCTTTAGTTCTTAGGAGAGAGGGGAAATGAAATGGCATTCTCTTTTCCCTTCTCTCCTAAAAACTCAAGACTTGACGAGTCAAACTTGACGTGTGTGAACCGGCACATATTGCGATAAACTACATTACCATTTTTTCCGCTTTGCAGAAATAGCAATTTCCGTCTTGCAGAAATACCAATCAGTCAAAACATCAATTCGATTCCATCTATTCAACTGGCTTACAGAATGGGAAATACTTCTCCACACGTAGCAAAAATTGCTATTTCTGCAAGACCAAAGTGAAAAGCGGAAAAAATGGGAATGTAGTTTATCGCAATATAAAATCAATTGCTCCAGATTCTTTCTGTATGAAAATTTTCCTTAATAAATGTTTGTTAAATTTAACAACCGTTAGTAAATTTAACATAAAAAGTATTAAAAACTAGAAAAATTTTAATTCAGTCTTTACTTATGTTTTTATATATGTATGTACATTATGTCCATTACCAAATTTTTATGCATAGAACCACGATGTAGGCAATGTTGTTTTATTAACGAAAAACATTATCTAGAGTTATTTTGCAAAAAAACTTCACGCAAGAAATAAGTTTTCTAAAAAAAAAAACAATGTTATAGTATCATTTAAGGATAAACATTTTCAGGTTACTTTTATAATTCGGCGCGTATTTAAATAATATCCCAGAGTAGGCGTTATATGTAGTGATCTAAAACCTTATAAAACTACGAACGACCAAAATGCTATAAAAATATTATTCGTTTCGGGTTGAGGCGCACTAAGTGTTTTCCGAGAGTAGACTTTATATAATTACGGATTGATCTTTACGAAATTGAACAGTGTAATGTCTTGTCCTGTGGAACGAATTTGTGCAAAATCTTATATCTATCCGTGCATTATACCGATTGAAACGATTTTTCTTTATTTCAATACCAAACTGCTTAGGATAACTAGGAGCGATTTGATACCAATATCGTTCTTTTCTTTTGAGTAGTTTGAAAGTGAGCGTGTTTTCAATATTCGGACAGACAGACAGACGAACATGGCTAAATCGACTTAGAACTACTCAAAGAGCCAGAATATATATACTATATGGGGTCTGA
Organism: Pollenia angustigena; assembly: GCA_930367215.1. Taxonomy (NCBI): domain Eukaryota; kingdom Metazoa; phylum Arthropoda; class Insecta; order Diptera; family Polleniidae; genus Pollenia; species Pollenia angustigena. Next base: position 232,784,784 of record OV884060.1, read on the forward strand.
GATAAATGATAAAAAAGTTTCACACGGAATGATAAACTTAGTATACCCTCATTCACCTCTAGTGATGGTGGAGGGTATAAATACGAGCTTTCCGAAAAAGTGCCTTTTTTACCCTTTAAATTAAAAAAAAATTATGTTTTATGTAAACATAAACATAAACAATTAAATTTAAAACATTTGTCATCTTAATTTTTTTTTTATTACAACTATATTAATGTGTTGTTAAATTAAACAAACTTTTCAAATTTGGAAGCCTTATTGGGGATGATTGAAAAGTACCAAAAATTCACATTGTTATCCCCTAAAAGGCTAATGTTTAGACATTTTAACAAAAAACTTTTTAAATTGCGAATGAAAAAAATCGGTTCCAGTTTTGCCCTTTATGGACCCTTTTAAACCCCCATGCCAAAATTTCATCAAATTCAGCCGATTAGTCGTGATTGCGGAACAAACAAACTAACACCACTTTTTTATACTTACATATATTAGCATTATGTGTTGTATGATGAACAGTGTTGTGTGTTGCATTGTCTTAAATGAATGGTTGATGATGTAGCAATAACGAAATCTGATCCATTCAAACTGGTATTTACGAAGCAATAATGCAAGTTCATCGTGTTTGTCTATATACATACATATGTACATACGTGCATACAGGGTTGGGCAAAAACATGCGTTGATGTACTGTGGCGTTAAAATAAAGTGTACAGCTTGTTTTCCAATTTAAAAAGTGTAATGTTAGTTACCTATAAGAAGTTAAACTTTTACTTTGCCAAATTTGATCAGACTTCAGGCTTGCTGTTATCTGTTAAAAATACGTTGCTCCAAAAATTGATGAACGCAAGTTGGACAAAAAAATAACGTGATAAAAGAAATTCAACGGAAAAAATACAGTATCTATAGTGAAGCGTGATAGGGTTGGCTTTTGTAAAACGTCCTAAAACAGATGGATCAACCCAATAGCCGCTCGATATCAACTCAAGCAAACATCTGGGAACATTTGGACAGAAAACTTTAAAAAAAAACATAAGCAGCAAGCACTCTCTGAAGAAAATTCTGCAGAAAGAGTATTCAAGATTGTCTACAGCGCTAACTTTAAAATGGGTGGAATCGATGCCAAAGAAACTACAAGTCGTCCTAAAAGCAAAAGGAAATCAAACAAAGTATTAGCCACTTCACGTTTCTTAGTATTTTAGGACTGTTGCAGATAAGATTTTCGTCATTAGTAAGGTTTCCGGGGGCAGGCAGTGTTAGCTGTCTTTTCTCCATCTAACTGTTTTGCCGTGATTTCTGACGATGCGATGTCTAAGGGACTCCACGTCTTTTGCTAATAGTAAATTGACAATGAGGTTTTTCCAGTTCCACCAAGAGCATCTAAAAAATATTACTCCCCCTTTATTTCTATATTAGCAAGCAGGGTTGTGAACTATTTCTAATCAAAAAGCGCCGTGTCCCCAATCAAAAAGCGCTAAAAAGCGCTAAATAAAGTTTTATTAATTACACTGGCCGTCAAAAAAAATCGTTTTAAATAAAAATATATGAAAAACAAAGATACCGAGCCCTTATAGCAAAAATGATGTAACCAACAAAAATAAAATTTTACAGGAGAAGGTCTTTTTTAAATAATTTTGCTTCAAGTCTAGGGTTATGTTTGAAATTGCTTATTTCGTAACGGTACTTCCTAGAGATATGAGATTTTTAGAGATGATACAAATGATCAAAAATGATTGATTTTCATCAAAACACAAAAATCTAAAATGTTGTTGGTTACATCATTTTTGCTATTATGGCTCGATACTACTGCGCTAAATTCAAATCCGTTTTCAGTTTTTTCTATCGGTCTTGTTTTTTTATGGGCTAGACTTATATTTTGACCGAAATATGGCAATTATGCTACATACATTTTATCATAACTTGAGAACGATATTGATCTTTTACAAATAATTATTTTCAAAATTATTTTTTAATTAGTGGCGACCATTTTTCCATGCAAATTAGTATTTTTATCATTTATCAGAAATCAAGGTATATTATGAATAAAATCAGACAAGAAATCAGTAAACAAAATGTTAACTAGACGTAATTGAATAAACTATTTGGATTCAGCACGCTAAAGTGAATTAAAATCACATAATCAAGTCTTCTAGATCGACTTTTTTTTGTTTTTTAGCGAGCAGCATTAATAAAACATTAATTAATTAATTAATAATTTCAAATATACACGGAAAGAATTATTTACTAAATCACCAGAAAATATGTCTTGAACCACGCTTTTGATTGATTTGTTAACATGTCGATCCAAATAAAAACTAATTGAATCAAACCAAGTTTTCTTGAGCATTTTGCGAAAAATTTAAAGAAATCGCTAGCATTTGTTTCTTGATTCTATTTTAAAATAATACTAAATAAATGCTTCTTGAAATTTTTGATCATATACCAAAAACGTGTATTTTTTAATCATGAGCAAATGTTTCTTTATTTAAGAAACTTTTACTTAATACGAACAAAACAAGTTAAAAAAAATCAGTTATTAATTTTTAGATTCTCTTGTTTTAAGAAACGAAATGGATTTCTTTAGAAAATAAACTTCTTTCCTTGTATAGAATGCTTTTCAGAGAAAAGTATTAACAAAACGGAAACAAATTTTGGTTTAATGTGTCTTGATTTTAATGTATGCAAATAAAAGTACAAAAATGTTGGGTAGGTATCAAAAAAAGCGCTAATTTAAAAAAGCGCTAGGGGAAAAATATGCGCCTTTTTGACAGTTGAAAAGCGCTAAATCTTGCGCCAAAGGCGCTAAATTGGCAAGTATTTATATGCTCTTCATTAGATGTCACCAATTCTTTCAGTCATAATTGGTCTTCCTCAGATTTTCTCGATTTACGATCAATGAGAAGTTATCTTGCAATTTTCTTTCTTATTCCTCTAAAAAGAGTTTCAATGTCTGTCGTCCTCGAGCAATCCAAGATTGAAATGTTGGATGAAGTACACCGTTCACAGTCTTCAAATATTCTTAAGATGTCGGTCCTCTAACCTCATGGTGCAGCCTTTTTTAACTTTTTTAACCTTTAAAAGTACAATTAACAAAAAAGTATTAAACACGCGTCAGCTTATTTTTTGACAGCATTCATATGCTTTTTGAATTTTGATTCCATCTGTCTTAAATTCGTATATATTAAGTTACAGATTTTAATCCCTTTTACCGTTAAGTTAAATGGGTAAAAAACACTAAAATACATTAAAGATGTTTTTATGACAGTGTCAAACCTCGGTCGATTTCAATTGTATTCTTGTTTGTATTACTTTAAGCGGCTTATACACGTCCAATAAAATTGTTCAATTTTACGCATTGTACAATTATATCGCCAATGTGTATGTGATATTCGAAGGTAACTCAATATATTGGCAACAATCAAAAGACTTTTGATTTTTATTGCACAACGAAAAGAAAGTGAAATGTGTTGGCAGCATTGTACTACGCTGTTTATGTTATTCCTATAGGTTATGTTCATCTTTTTATTGAATGAATGAAACTATTATGCAACTTATTGTATAATATACCCTACAAGAAATGAATGAGCGAGTAGTCACATTTTTCATTTTGGTGTTAAAAAAATGATAGAAAGAAATGACCGAAAACTTTATTTCTGACTACTCGCTCATTCATTTCTTGTAGAGTAGGACAAAATGGAAATAATATGGCGAATATCATATACAATAATATTGCAAGTGTATGGGCCGCTTTAGAAGTGGAATTGTGAATTAAAAAAAATATATGTTTAGAAAAGTACTAAAAAATCAGTTTCAATTTGCTGCCTTATCAGTCGGAATTTCAAAAAAGTACAGTATATTCGATATGTTTTTAAAAAGAAAACAATTCGATTTAAATTGAACTTCTACCTATATTTAATACTTTAGAAGAAAAATTAGGTAAAAAAAGTACCAAAATTACCCGTTTACGCTTATTTTTTGAAAGTATTCAGATGCTTTTTGAATTTTGATTTCATCTATCTTAATTTCGTGGATATAAAGTTAAAAATTTTAGCCGCTTTTACCCTTTTAACGATTAAATTCAAAAACATTCCTTCTTGCTGGATCTGCTTATCAAAAGAGGAACCTGTGTGCCGAATTTCATGTTTGTAGCTTTAGACTGTTGGGTTTGGCGTTTAAGTCAGTGAGTGAATAAGTCAGGCCGAGGTATATTTACACAAGGTAAGCTCGCTGGCCCATATGTTTGTCAGCTGATTACCCCTAGTTGGTACCTTAACGTCAAATTACGTGTATATGAGAAAAAATTTGTACATGTGTGCGTTAAATCGTTTTTGTTTTATAGAGCAGCATGGATACACTCCCAAATGAGTCTACCTTGTGTAAATATACCTTGAGTCAGGCCTTGTATTTATATAAATATATAAATGTAAGTATATTAGGGAAATCGATTATTCGACTTTTTTCAAAAACCGGTTTTCGAATATTCCGAATAGCTGCTATTTTCAAAAAACCGGGTTTCGGTTAAGCATCTTAAAAATTACCGGCTAACCGCTTTTAATTCGAATACATGAATCTTCAAGAATCAAATTAGTTTTTGTAATAAAAAGCTAATTAGAATAAAAACAAAGCAATTCACGAAGGTAAGGAACCAACAAAATACATAGATATGACTTAAGGTATGTTCAGACCTAACAAATATTTGACGATAGAATCCAAACTCAATGAAAATTATTTAAAAATTTCAGCAAAAAAATCAAATCACAACTTCAATTAACAATCCTCTTTAAGTTTGCCCAATATTCAATTAAAAAAATACTTCAATTACGGGTACATTTATAACAAAAATAAGGAAAACGTATATAAATTACACATCACAAAAATAACCGGTTTATTTTACCCAAATAACCCGTTTATTCGATATTCGAAAAATTACACAATTTTACTTTAAAAATCAGCGAACTTTTATGTCTCATGGCTTATGTTGGGGTTAATGAGTTCCCCAGAAAAAACTTCGCCTACAAAATAATGTGTTGAGTAATCAGAAAAACATAAGAGCACTAAATACAATTCTACTGAAAGAACCAATGAATTTTACAAGGGATGTCCCAAAATGAACGCATTAAAAAGTAAGTCATTATTTTTTTTACCTGTATACATCAAGAAAAAAGTAGTTATAGAAGTTGTTATAGATGTAGTTATAGAAGAAACCTACAAAATAATGAGTTAAAGAAGCTATTCATTTTGAAAAAGTAGGCGAAGTTTTTACTGGGTCACTTATAAGGACGTGCGGTGGGACTGATCTACAACAGACGCTTCGTAGACAACAGCCTTTTTTAAGATCTATCTGGCTTTAAAGAGCACCCTTTAGCATCAGACAAACAGCATTTTTTGAAGAATAAATAAAATAAAAAATTAAATTAACACTGTGCTCGAATTTTACACTTTTTCTGACAAGCGGTTCACCAATGGTGCTAACCGTTTTTTATGTTAGTTCTTGATTTCGAAATATACCGCTATTGAAGGAGGTTCCACAACATATGAATATTCGTGTCATTCAAAAACGGCTTAGTTTATTAAATAAACTAAAAAAACCGAAATTCCGCAATAATATTACCTTTAAGTAAGGCTAAACTTTTTTATTTGCCCAGTCGTTTAAGAAATAAAATTTTTTTTTTGGCAAAATTTCGAAATTTTTTGTTTTTAAAAACGGCACAAAAAATTGGAAAATGCAGACGTACTGTTTTTCTACACGTATAAACGAACGAAACACATTTTTAAACAAATCAAGCCGTAAAAGATATGTGTACAGCTTTTGATTCTATTAAAAAAAAAATGACATTTTAATTACCAGACCATATGATGCCCTACACCACGGTACTGAGGCCGGCTACGCAGAGAACCTTTAGTTAGCGAAGCCGGTCTTTGTTATACCATAAAGGAGAAAGCCCTTGCGCCCGGCCGAAGGCCGGCTATGCTGAGAAGCTTTAATTAGCGAAGCCGGTCTTTGTTATACCATAGAGGAGAAAATCCTTGCGCCCGGCCGAAGGCCGCCTATGCAGAGAGGCTTTAGTTAGCGAAGCCGGTTTTTATTGTACCATAGAGGAGAATATATTTACGCCCGGCCAAAGGTCAGCTATGCATAGAAGCTTTATTTATCGAAGCCGGTATTTGTTATACCATAGAGTAGAAAATCCTTGCGCCCGGCCGAAGGCCGCCTATGCCGAGACGCATTAGTAAGCGCAGCCGGTATTTGTTACACCATAGGGGAGGAAATCCTTGCGCCCAAAAGTGTTTTCGTTATATATTTAAAATATATACACCCAGAGAAAAAACAACAAAACCATTTTTAAAAAAATGTTAACCATATTATGTTTAATTTCACCAAATCATTGTCACCGACAACCATATTATGGTTAAATAAGTTTCTTTAAAAATAGTTTTGTTGGTTGTGACCATAATAAAACATGTTTTTTCTCAGTGTACATAGACACTATGACAACCTGATTGTTCATAAAATTTTTATGCATTTTTAATGACATTGTGTCGTTTTGTGTTTGAATTAATTAATATATTGCTATGTTTAAAAAAAATCTATATATATAAATCGGCTAAGGCAAAACAGTTAAAAACACTTTCCTCCTCTGTATGTCAAGCCATTTGAACAAAATATACTCCATTTGAGAGGTTTTTACTCAAAGAAGTGCACAATGTATATTTTATTAAAATCTGTTCAATAGTTTCAGAGTTATAAGCGTTCAAAATGGCTACTAACACAGATGCAAAACAAATAAATAAAAATTAATTTTCCATTATCAAATAATAAAAAATTAGAGTGATCGATTATTCGACATTTTTCAGAAACCGGTTTTCGAATATTTCGACTATATAAATCTTATGTATAAATCAGACCAGGCAAACAGCTAAGAACGCTTTAGCGGGAAACTAAATTTCTTTTTTACTTTTCTGTGCTTCATGTGATAATTTTTAAATTTTCTATAATATTGAACTTAGAAACATAATATTATAGGTGTAGGGTCCTGAGTGAGTGATAACCTATAAGATAAAAAATGCTGGTATTTTTTGTTCTTTATCTGGAACTTTTTTACATTTCGTTAATATTCGACCTATAAAGATAAAATTATACATTCAACTGGGTGAATAAGAACATGTAAGGGGAGCTTTTTGGTACTTTTTCATTCAACAGCTGGTACTTTGATTAAGTTTCGTTAATATTAGACATAGAAACATAAAATTAAACGTGCAACGTCCTGAGTAGGTGACAGTATATAAAGGAGACTTTTTGATACTTTTTTGGTTTTCAGTTGGTATTTTTTTTTTACTGAACTTTCAAAATTAAATTAACTCACGTAGAAGATAAAATATGGACCGGAGGTTGGTCCCTCGCCAAATCGATCCACTTTGAAGGAAAAAATAAATGATCGAAACAAATAAATTTAAATATACTTAGATGAGTTATGTTTCTTCATATTTACAAAAAAATTTATGGTCGAATTTTGACCATTAGGCGAACACAAGTTATATTAAATACGTAATACATATTGTTCTTGCCAAAATTTTCCAATGTTTTCTGATTGAAAATGTGTGTGTTTGTGAAAAAAATGTTTGCTTTATTGTGAACACCAAGTGAAAATGTTGTTGTCATTGTAAAGCTTTGTCCACAATGGGAGCAACAATTTCGTTTTTTCTTCTATCTTATTTCTTCCCAAAGTATTGTATATAATTTCCTATCATTTTTCGAACAAAAATTTTACTAAAGTTTTTTAAAAAAGTTGAGTCTACTTTTACTCAGCAACAATTTGTAATGACAAACTTAATATACCCTCTTCACAACTAATTGTGGTGGAGGGTACAAACAATTAGCGGCAGGTATGTCTGAGTTCATACGGCTCATGTCTTATTGACAAGATTCTTAATTTTTCTTCTTTGAACATGAATTGGTGTTCAAATGATTCATGTCATGTTGACGACATGTGCTTTTTTGATATTGAAAACAATAACAAAATTAAACAACGAATGAAAAAGCAAAACGTAAAGACAGTACATGCATCTGTGTACTCGTTTCTTTTCCCCTCGTCCATCTTGCCTATAAAGTAGCAATCATGTCAATAAGACAAGAGCCGTATGAACATAGACTATTTGAAATATAAAATAAATTTCGGGGAGGATTTACAAATACAAAATACGTATTTGTATTTCGAAGTATTTTAAATAATGCCCAACCCTGTATACATATGTACAATGTGCATTAGTGTGACCGCAAGTTATATGGGCAATTTTTTTTTCGTATTTTCCCTTGGCAAACCCCTTAGAATGATTCCAAATTAGAAAAAAAATATATATATAAAAATTTTAGATCGTTTGCATAGTTATTAGCCCTGCCTTGAGCCCACAAAGTTTGCTAAAATGCTTTCTCACTATGGGTCGCTTTAATTGTTGATAACTTCCGTAATATTTATTTTAGAGAAAACCCTTATTTACAAATATTCTAGGGCTATATCTTATGAACAATGTTGCTCTGTATTAGTTTTCTTGAACATGAATATTTTATCCAGAAAAACCCAAATCAGAAAATAACACCGAAATTTTCACATATCTTCGCATTCTTTGCCTGGTGATTACACCACGTGACAAATTTTCAACAAAGTCGTGACCAAATGATTCTGACAGCTAATCTGAAGTCAGAATTGTCAAAAGTATAACAGTTTTTGAGATACTCCAAAATAACCGTTATTTGTGTTTTTAAAAAAGACGATGTGACTGAAATGCAAATTTCTTCAACAATTTTGAACGGACTATGTATTTCTTTCTTTTTATTGAGAGGTTATAAAATTTATTAAATAACCATGGGTCGCTTGAAGAAATGAGTCATTAAATGGCAGAGTTATAGTGGACAAAACTTATAGTTTATATAAATATGTGGAAATTTGTTTAAAGTATAGAAAACTTATCCTAAATGAATTTAATTAAATTCCTTTAAAATTAATTATTAATTTTTAATGTACAATTTATTCTTTTTTATATAACCAATTTAAAATTTGGTAGAACCAAAGTAAATTTGCTTATAAATTAATTTATTTAAAATTTAATTTAAATCAGCTTTAAAATGCCAATCTGGCTCACAACTATTATAGTTAAGCCAGATATAGATGCATAAGACCTAAAAATTGTATTACTTACCTTTGTAAATATTGATAAAAATATCTATAAAATAAATAAAATAAAAAAAAAATAGTGGACAAAACTTCAAACTTCATTACACTGCTTTATAAATTTTTAATTTGGAAAAATACCAAGAACGCCACATGCCTAGATAAGTTAATTGGGACCTCCTGAACACAAAAACGCTGTAATTTTTTTTTCTAAGTACCGTTTTTTAGATAACGGTACTTTTGTGTTTTTCGGTGTATGGTGCCACTCAAACCCTTGTGGAGCCCAAACAATGGCATATCGTTGGAAAGGTAATTGAATAACTTTTCCGTCGATATGCTGAAAATTTCTATCTGATAAGAAATGGCTGAGTAATAGCACCTCAAAATTCAAAATTTGCCTATTTTTTACGTTTTTTTTTCAAAATTTTTCATTTTTATTTCGTTTTTTTCTACGTTATAGTGAAGATCTGGGATGTTTTATTCTTGAACCCAATAGTTATTTAATTATCAACATTTAAAGCGTAATTTGAAAAAAATCGGATGAAAAATAAAGTTTTTATTAAGAATTTTGTGGAACGACAATATTTGCATCTCATCCAAATTTCGTTTTTTTTTTTTAATACGTTAAAACTGATGGGTATCTCAAAAACTCTTATACTTTTGACAATTCTCTAAAATAAATATTACGGAAGTTATCAACAATTAAAGCGACCCATAGTGAGAAAAATAGCATTTTAGCAAACTTTTTGGGCTCAAGGCAGGGCTAATAACTATGCAAACGATCTAAAATTTTATATAAATATTTTTTTTCTAATTTGGAATCATTCTAAGGGGTTTGCCAAGTGAAAATACGAAAAAAAAAATAACGGTCACCCTAATGTGCATACATACATATATATTTATATGTATGTATGCATATTTGTTTTGTTGTTAAAAATGAATTATAATATCGTCAGCTCAGAATTGGTTTGACCTACCGACCATTTTTAAAAAATTGAGTTAGGTATGGGGTATATATATTTTGAATACCCCCTTTTTGAATCCAAAATCTGTTTCGCAAAATTTTTTGTGGTTTCTGAGATATAAAGCATTAATTTAGGACATTGCATGTTGAATTTTATGTTTTGAAACTTTATTTCTAGGTTTTTTAGATCAAAAGATAGATGGGCTGACAAAAATGTACCAAAATTCAGGTTTTACCCGTTTTCACCCTAAAAAAGCCGAAATTCAAAAATGTACCACACACCTGTCCACTTACTTTTCAAAAGAACAATGATATGTATTAAACCTTTTTTGTATCTCTTTTAGTTTTGGATGAATGAGTCAGTCACTCACGCAATAAGTATACGTATGCAGCACAAAAAGCCACTTTCTTTAATTTTTTTTAGAAAAGTGGCGTATGCGGCACAAAACAATATTTTTCATTTTCAAAAAATACTATTAAATTCTAACTTTATTCATGAAAGTGCGAAAAAATTTACATTTTTCTTCAAAACATATACCGGAAACAGTGGTAAAATAAACAACATTTCTATCGGGTACATTTTGAGAAATCTTCATATAAATCTTCTTTTTCGTTTTTCTCCACTCCGACTTTTTGATATATGCGCCAAACCAATTCTGAGCTGACGATATGTATAAGATTGTAAATAAAAACAATTAATAATCATATTATTATTGAGTAACCTACATACACACATTCATATACATATGTATATGTTTGTATACACACATGTTTTTATCTAAATATACCTACATGTGCCCGCAAGCAACACAGTTACTTTAAGCTAACTTTAAGTTTACTTCTTTAAGCTAGTTGTTGTTGATGCCTTTTTCATGGAGCCAACTGACTATTTTAACATTTGCATGTCATAGGAAGTAGTCAATTGTCCGACTCTACATGACTTTTCAACTAACTTAAAGTTAGGTACAAAAGGCTAGATTACACTATTATACTTTGTATTAATACATGTCAAAAACTCAAGTAATATGACAAAGTGTGATAGGCTGACTTCCAAAACGTACTAATACAAAGTTTGTATACAGTTTAACTACTGTATTTTAACGATGCACATGTACAAAGTACCGAAACAATGCAACTATGTGTTCCGTTTATTTAAACGTTTTGAAATGTAAGTGATGCAATGCACAATATTAAAATAAATCTGTATTGCTTGCAAATTAAATGTCAAATATTACAAAGCATCAACTTTGAAACCGATGCTCTGATTACTTTTTTGCTGCGTTACTAATACTTAACATTGATGTTTTGGAAGGGTTTGCATTGCATATATATTGTACTGCGGCGTAATGAAACATTATACTTTGTTCTTATACAAAGCATTTGACGTTCTGGAAGTCAGCCATAGTGTGAATGCAATGTGTCACGAAAATGACAAGTATTAAGAAAAAGTTTTACATCCCATACGACTTCATCGTTTTTTGAAAAATTTCTAAACAATAATACTTTTCATTGGATCAGGGTTGCATTTTATTTCATGTGTGAGTGTTTATACTTTGTGTGATGGTGTTAACACAAACTGTCATGTTACATTAGATTTTTTGACAGTCGCAACAAAACTCATTAGATTTCTATCTCACAAAGTATTACGGAATACGTAAGATTGTGAGATAGTGTAATCTAGGCTTTAGTAAGCTTTAAGTGAGTTAGGTAGTAGTTAGTTAAAAGTTAGTAAGGTAGTAGTTAGCTTAAATCTAGTTAGGTAGTACAGTTATTTCCGCTTAATTGAGTTTATAAAAATTAACGACTTTTGACGCAATTAAACGGGTACTCAAAACGAAAATCGCTTAATTGAGCAAGATGTGTAATAAAGCGAAACACCCTTGTGTAGATAGAAACAAAAACTCATTTCATTACTTATTAAGTTAAAAAATGGATTAGATTTTTTAAATCAAAATAACGTTCATCGTACAATCGTTCTTGCCGCAAAATAATTTGTTTACGTTTGTGGAGCAAAAAGTAGACGGAAACAATTAACCGAAACATTTGCTCTTGTTTTTCGCGACGCGGTCTTATTTTGGGAAATAATTAAGCGGATGACGCAATTAAACGGAACTGAACTAAACGGGTATTTTTACATAGACAGTTATACTGAATTATTTCGTTCCATAATTTTTAGTGCAATAAAACGGGAAACTCAATTAAGCGGGGCTCAATGTACCGAAAATGACTGTACTTAGTAAAAAGTTATCCTAATTGTAGTTAGTTTTTAACTTACTTTATGTCAATGCACCATAAGCTAAATAAGAAAAAGATGTTATTTTTAATTATTAAAAGCTATTTTCTTTTAATATTTTTCTTTTTATTTTGAATTCAGTTATGTTAATATTCTAAGGCCCGTTTTCACGACTTACCTTTAAAGATCGAAATAGTTAATGGTACCTTTAATACTAGTGAGGAATGAAGTTACTTTGAACTATTTTTCGTGTTCACAACTTTCGTTTAAAATAAACTTAAGATTTTTAAAAATGTGGCAATACTAAAGTAAATACCGATTATTTTTGCCAAAATAAAAATACGAACTGGCAACTACGTACTTTCTTTTACTTTTCTATTTTTAAATTTATGTGTGCATAAAGATATGGCGTCCTCTTTTCCCTTCTCTCCTAAAAACTTAAGACTTGACGAGTTAAACTTGACGTGTGTGAACCGGCACTAATGGCAAATATTAATGAAAAACCGCTTGTTAATAATTTACAAAATATACTACTTGGAGTTGCCATATATAAAAAATATGTGAATATAGTATGGCAATCTCAAATCTAAACCTCACGACAAAAGTTAAAGGTAGAACTTCCTCTCTTTACCTTATCCTTCACTTTTACTTGGCGGCCACACGATCAAGTTTTGCATTTCAATTCCTTTCAATTTGCAATACACTCTTACTATTTTACAAACACACTCACACTTTTTAAATTGACCACGAGATGGCTTTTAATTTCACCGTTCCATTTATTTGGCAATTTTACTTTCAATTTAACAGCTGAGTACAAGTTTGTCTTTATAAATTGTGTTGTCCCTGCAAATAAAATTGGACCACCTGATCCATTTTGATAAAATGGACTACTCCATGGACTGGTCCGATGTAATGCAAGCATGGACCATGCCATTTTTAAAAAACGTTTGTAGTGAGACGACATGTCTTCGTTTTTCAACGACATGCTTTCGTTTGAATAAAATATACTAGCTGACCCGACAGACGTTGTCCTGTCCAAATTAGGAAAAAATTTTGCGTTCGATTTTTAAAATCCGTTAAAAAGATACGAACATTTGAAAGAAAAATTAGTCAAATCGATGGAGCCGTTTTCTGATTATAGGTAAATCGAAAAAAGTGGGCGGGGCAACATTTTCTTTTCGTATAAATCTAAGTTGGACCATGGCGATAATTTTAAAGAACAAATCGTCCAAATTATATAGGTGTCATTGGTGGTGCAATATGAAAATTGGATTTTGCCATGCCCCTCCGCCCGCAGACTGAAAATCAAAATTCGAACTTGACAGTGTCACCCGCCTTAATATTCCGAAGATTCCCTGAAAATTTCATCAAAAACGGCCCAGCCGTTTGGAATCCATACGTTACATACATACATACACACATCCTATTTTATATATATACTAGCTTAACCCGGTGCGCTTCGCTACACTGCTTAAACCTCTTCTTCAGTTGAGAGATATTTAATATATGCTTTATTTTTATTTTCAAAAGTGTAGTATACCATAGGAGTGACTATAACAGTTAAGATATGTGATATTAAACATTGGCGTCCTATGGGGGTAACATTTCCCCGCTGCTATTTTATTTCAATTTTGGGGTTCAGAAGATCATACTACAAAAAGTTTAATAAAATGAGTGCCGCGGCTCTAAATTTGATTACGTTCTTAATTAATTGAATTAAAAAAAAATATTTTTTTTCAATTAAAATATTACTTGATTTTAAGCTTAATTTTAATTATAAGTTTAATTGAATCAATCAACTCGGTTGTTTGAATTGAACACTTTGTTGCTTTCCTCCCTCATCAACAGTTTGCGAAAAATGTTACAAGAGCAAAAAACATCTTTATAATACACACATGTTTTTGTCATCAAAAAGAACAGTAAGCGTCGCGTGCAAAAAAAAACTATCAACAAGTAAAAAATGAACTGAAATTTGTTATAGACGAATTACAATTATGACCACCAACAATGTCAATAATGAGCCTAAATACATATGTATATTATGCGTAAAATAAAAAATCGCCTTGTGGCTGACCACATTGTTGACGGTGGTTATGGTCGCAATCGAAATTTTGTGTTTATTTTCTTAGTTTGTTAATTCTTGAATTATTTTTGGCGTCATTTCATGTTGTGCGTTTAAAGTGAATAGATGAAAAAAGTACAGCCAAATTACACAACAAAAACAGTTTTTTGTTTTCAATCTTGAATACCCTGAAGAATCAGAGTTATTCTACAATTTTATACAAAGTTGTATGTATGAGATTCCTTTGTCAAAAAAATCTTCCAAAATTTGTACAATTAAGCATGAACTATTACAATTAAACAAATAAAACAAGTTACTTTTAAACCATATTTAAATAAAACATATATTTTAAATATTATTATTTTTCTTCATTTAACCATCAACTGAATTGATTTAACAAACTTATTCAATTAACTATTTGTTTATTGAATAATTTGCGTAATTGAATTAAGATTGTATTTCAAATACACTGTTTAATTTATTCAATTAAAAATTTAATCAATTTAATGCAAAAATTCAATCACTGTTTTAATCAATACAATTATTAAAATAATTAATTTTCTGTATTGTAATCAATTACGTTAGTAATTCATTCAATTAAAATATTGATTTTTTTTTTAATTAATTTGTTAATTCATTGAATTAAAATATTGTTTAATATTAATAGTTTTTTCAATTATTTTTGTAATTAAAATGTAAAAACTTTTTAATTGGAAAAAAATCCTTGTTTTGCAATTTTTGCAAGTTTGAGTAATTGGTATAATCATTTCGGTGATAGGTGCAAAATTAAACAATTTTTTGCTTGTTTCAATTATTTTGGTGATCAAAACCGTTTTTTACTTTTTTCTGTGTTCAGGGATGAATTAGGATTTTTATTGGTCTGAAATATTCGTTTGAGTGAGTGCAAATTAAAACGAATGAAGTTCAATGATTCTAACACGTATTTTCATTGGTGTTCAATATTAATTTTAATATGCATTTTCAATTTTTTTATAAATTAATTAAAAAGAAACATGAAAATAAGGCATTTTGTGTTTTACATGCGTTCAGTTATGAAAAATTTATTATAAGGTATGTTTTTCAAATTCATTTAAGTTAATAAATACTAAAGAAAAAAAAACGTGTGTAAAAAAGATATGAGTATGGAATGGATCTAGAAGGCATCCGTAGTCTTTTTCCCGCTCGGTGCATGTGGAAAGGGGGGTAAACTTCAAACGAAAAACAAAACGAGTTTGCGACAGCGCTGCCATTTGTCAAGATTTACCTTTTTTGCAAGTTTTTTGAGATGCCAAAAAGTTTTTAATTTTTTTAAAGTTTTTTTCAAGTTTTTTATTATTATATAAAGTTTTTCAAGTTTTTAGGATATTAGTTTTGGAAGTTTAAAAAAATTGATGTAAACAATAATAAGAACAATTTTGATTTTTAGTTGAACTGTTAATTTTTAATTATTTTGATATTCTTTTAATTAGGCTTGAGTTCATCAAATTTAATTTTCATTAAATTATTTTCACTGAGGGAAGGAATTTTACAACTTGGAATTTTTATTAAAATTTATTGATAATTTTTCTTGGCTGAGCTGAGATTTGAACCCGGGTTGATCTTTACATGTTTCAACAAGCACCACTTTCTATCGTCGGAAGATCTTTAAGTTCTACCCACTGCACCACTGCGGTGCCCGTTAGCCAAACATCAATATTTAACCAGTAGTACTGGTGGTTCGAAATTTGCTGTTATTATCACTTAAATTTCAAATTACATGTTGCCTCTTTTTTCCTCTGTTTTTTCGTATTCTTTCTGTCAAGACTTTGTCTTGAAAACCTGAATACATTTGTTTATTATGTTTATTTGTCCACTTTCGTCGACATTTTATTTATACAAATTAAAGTACAAATGTAAACATTAGAGCTTGTGCCATAGCTGTTTTTAAGAACAATTTTGATTTTTATTTGAACTGTTAATTTTTAATTATTTTGATATTCTTTTAATTAGGCTTGAGTTCATCAAATTTAATTTTCATTAAATTATTTTCACTGAGACCTTAAAAATCCCAAAGATATTTATTTAGGTGCTGAATAATTTCAGCACTGGCTTCCTATAAATTATCTGAAGATGATGAAACAGACTTAAGAGTTCATTGTTTAAAGTTTTATATTGATCTTTGCAATGGATAGTTAAAAAGGTTCGATTTTGATAAGAATCATTTAATGTAATAAAAGGTTACCAAAAAGTATTGCTTAATGATATGCTATTTCCCAAAATGTTGTAGATGTAAGGGATAATAACTTTGATTTTTCGGAACATAATTTACAAAAAGAGCAAAATATTGAAAGTTTTTTAGGGAGGATGTATTTAAAGTAAGACGTTGTGATAAGTCCGAAGTTTTTCCATACTTAAAAAAATTAGTTTATTCAATTTGTCGTTACAATATCTACAGCAAATGTAGAGCGTATTTCCTCAAAAATTAATTTAAACAAAACAAGTAAGAAAGTATAGTCGGTCAAGCCCGACCATATGATACCCTACACCACAGTATTTAAAAACACATCATGCTTATGTGTCCATATAAATATAGATTTATCTATGTTTATAAACTTCATGAAAATCGGTTTGAAAGTTTGTGATAGGCAGAAATTGCCCCCTACCTCCCGTTGTGGTCCCATTTTTGAAAAACTGTATAGCTAATGTGTCCATATAGATATGGATCTATCTATGTTTTAAATTGCATTAAAATCGGTTTGAGAGGCAGAAATTGCCCCTATCTCCCCTCGTGGTCCTATTTTTTAAAAAATGCATACATTTTGTGTCCATATAGATATGGTTCTATCTATGTTTTAAATTTCATTGAAATCGGTTTGATAGTTTCTGAGAGGAAGAAATTTCCCCCTATCTTCCTTCGTGGTTCTACGATTCGGCCCATTTTCAATAGGCTTGGTCCTTGTGCCAATAAAAACCTATGACCCAAATCATCAAATTATCTCCAAAATTGCGACCTGTACTTTGCGCACAAGGTTACATGGACAGCCAGCCAGGCAACCTGCCAGCCGGACGGACATCGTTAGTTCGACTCAGAAAGTGATTCTAAGACGATCGGTATACTTTAAGGTGGGTTAGGACCAATATTTTAAGGCGTTACACACATTAGCACAAATGCATAATACCCTCTCCATGTATGATAAGGTCATGTTGGCTTTATTGCACAATTGAATGGGAGAAAAAGCCATAATGGCCTTATTGCCCAATCATTCAATACTTAACTTTAGTGTCTCCGGAACTGACATGAGAGATAAAGCCATTTTCTAATATTGCTAATGTGAGATAAGGCCATGATGGCTTTATCTCCCTATTGAATGAGAGATAAAGCCATCATGGCCCTATCTCACATGGTATTAAAGCACCCCCCCCCCCCGTAAGAACTTTAAGTAATCAAAAGAAATGGCTAATTTATATTTAATTTTTTTGTATCTGTTAATAAAATTAATTCCTAATACATTTTGGTATTTTCTTTTAAAAATTTGACACTTTGAAAAAAAAACGTTTTTTCTTGCGGAAACAAGTTTTTTTTCTGAGATAACAAGATTTTTTTTTTAAATATATGGTAACGATGGTGTGCGAGTACAGCAAAGTATGTACTCCCCCCCCCCCCCCCCCCCCTCTATTCTCTTTTCCCCTCCCTTCTATAAACTCAAGACTTTGCAAGGTCAACTTTGCCTGTCTTAAAGAGGACTAACTAATATTTGTCTGAAAATAGGAACTTATATTAAAACTCAACTCAAAAACAAGGCATTTTATAAATGCATATAACTTAGTCCATTATCGATAAATTTTATGTGTTCAAAAACATTCACTTTTGTTTTTCATCTCTTAAATTACTCCAAAGCAGGTGTTTTAATCCCATGAGAAGTTTTTTATACCCTTCACCGAAGGTAAAAGTTTGCCATTCTTATTCGTAAACCCTATAAAGTGTATATTTCCTTTTTAGTTGATTTAACGATGCCCGGCAGTCTGTTAAAACGGGTTTTGCGAAGTCCTCAGATATTATGGGAACTTGGTTGGTATATATTTATGTCACATATGCTTACCCTGATTGGTGTACAAATGTCTGAGACATAAGTAAAATACCAAAATTCCTCTAAATTTACAAATAAATATTTTGTTGCTGTTTTTTTCTTCTGTATATCTGGAGAACGGCGAGAGCCAAAGTTTCAAAATACGGTAAAAACATCTTGGTTATCAATATACAACATCCGACAAAATGTAGCTGAAATTGGTGAAGTGGGTGTGGCTCTTCCCATACAAAGACATTATATATTTCAGTATATTTGGAGATCGGAGTGGAGAAGTGGTCGTGGTGAAGAATATATAATGCCCCTATTAAGGTTTACAACTCAACTTCAATTCAGGTAACATTTTGCAGATTTTGTATTATGGTTTAAGACTCCGTTATAGTGCGGTTAACTAAACATCAAAAATTACAACTCATCAATAGCAGTTGTTAAAATTTAAACTTTACTGAGTTGAGTTGTAAAACGCAATAGGGGCATATGATTCGGCATAGCCGAATATAGTACTTTACTTGTTTTTAAGTACCCACCAATTTAAATGTTTTGCTCAATAGAAATTGGACCATATTAGTATGTGCATAAACGTATCTATATTTTTGAATATATGTATGTATGTACATAAGGGATATTGCAATACAAATTATTAATGTATAAAATTGAAAAATTTGTGTTTTTCTTCCTGGCCTTATAAGATGTTTGGTAGATTGTCTGGTGTATATTGTATTAACATGCATACATATGTATGTATGTATGTATGTATGTATTTTGAAAATAAGCAATGCAAAACCGAAATGTTACCAAATACCTACTTCATGTTTCAATATATGTATATGTACATATACTACATACATACATATACATATGTACCTATGTATTGATGTAAAATATCTATGATGTATTACAAATGCAAGTAAGTGCTTGTATATGCATTTGTACATGAATACTGTTGTAGTAAGATGGTTGGTTATGCTTGCTACACTTACATATTTCTATTTCTTTGGTTGAATGTTTTTTTACTATTAATATTTAATTTTTTTGTTTTTAGATGTTTGGATTGTTTACTTCATTAACTTGTTGTATTTATGTAAGTATACATCTGTATGTACGTACATATGTATGTATGTAAGTAGACATGAATGTATATTCGTAAGTTGTTTGCTAGTTACATACTAGATGACTGACTGGTCCGTCTGGCTAACTAACTAGCTACTCGTACTAACTAACAGTGAAGACACAACAGAGCGCAGTCAAAAGAAAAATATTGAAATACCTATTAAAAACCAAAAAAAAAAAAAAAATGAATAATAACAATAACAATTGAAATGCTTCTGGTGAATGTTGAAAATACAACTGGTATATAAGGCAAAGACTTGTGGTTCCATGAATTAGTATCAACTCAGATCTCGTTTAAAGCGATACATTAAATAGTGTAATAGTTTTCCTCTTAAAATTTATCCAGCCAACAGCTCAACAATGCGCATGGTAAAGTATTTTATAAACTAATTTTGCAATTTTAAAGTAAAATTTTGCAATTAGTGTGTGATTGTGTGTTTAATTTTGATTTCTTTAATTTTTTATTCGAATGTACAGTTTGTTTTTCCTTGTCTCGCTTTGTGCGTGGCAATGGTCAGTTGTGGTGAGGATGTATCCTCAGAAGACAAAAGTAAAACCGTGGAGAAACGTGGACTACATTTGGGAGATTACGGCCATAGTCATCATCATGAACACATTAAGACCGTTACTATAGAGAAAAAAGTTCCTGTACCATATACAGTGACGAAACACATTCCGTATACTGTGGAAAAGAAGGTTCCATATGAAGTAAAGGTGCATGTTCCCGAACCTTATATTGTTGAGAAAAAGGTACCAGTTCATGTTAAGGAGTACGTTAAAGTACCAGTGCATGTACCAAAACCTTATATTGTTGAAAAGAAAGTTCCGTATGAGGTAAAGGTACCCGTTGATAAGCCTTATGAAGTAAAAGTGCATGTTCCCCAGCCCTATGAAGTCATTAAAAAAATTCCCTATGAAGTAAAGGTACCTGTACCACAACCCTACGAAGTTATTAAAAAGGTGCCTTATGAGGTCAAGGTTGAAGTGCCTGTTCCCAAGCCATATGAGGTTATCAAAAAGGTACCCTATGAAGTTAAGGTACCCGTGGAGAAACCTTATCCAGTTGAAGTACCAAAACCGTACCCAGTTGAAGTTGAAAAACCTTATCCAGTTGTCGTTGAGAAGAAGGTGCCTTATGAAGTTAAGGTTCCCGTTGACAAACCATACAAGGTCGAAGTAGAAAAACCATATCCTGTGCATGTCAAAGTGCCAGTCCCACAACCCTATACAGTAGAAAAGAAAGTTCATTACACTGTAGAAAAGCCAGTCCCTTATGAAGTAAAGGTACCAATTGAGAAACCTTATCCCGTTTATTCAGAAGTTAAAGTTCCTGTGCACAAAGAGATTCCAATACCAGAGAAATACCATGTTGAAGTGCCAATATTCGAAAAGGAGGAACATCACTCCTACTATCACCACAAATAAGAAACACAACCTGGTCTACAAACCATAATTTAGATAGGTACATATGTATATCGATATATACCTAAAAATAGATCAATCAAAAACTCTACAACTATTTTAATTTATCGAAAAAACTTAAACCATCACAGAACGCGATCACAAGCGATAAAACAAACAATAACCCAGAATTGCGAAAACTTCATCCAAAACGTACCTATTACGTTTTACGCACGCAACGTTGAGCTGGACGAGCGAGAGGAGAAACTACGCTTAATCAATCCACTCTTGAGGAAAATGTGGATTAATTAATAACATAACACCAAACAGGAGGAAGAGGAGGAGCAAAAGAGAAGAAGGATTTAACAGTTAAATCCAAAAGAGATCTGATGTAGCATAAATCTATGCATTCATACATTCTGCGTATGTATGTTTTGTATATATTTTTGCTCTTTACATTACCATCTAAAACAAGCCAAATGTTTTAAATGTAAAAAAAAATCTATATGCATACGTTTATTTATAAATGTATGTATTTGTAAATAAAAGTTGACATTATAGCGCTTAAGTATTATATTTCATTTATTTAAAAAATAAAGAAAAAAATGAATGTTAGCTTGTATCAAATTTTTTATTCAAGCAATAATTAGCAAAACTAGACTTCAAGTATCAGTAGCAACGAAAATATAATGAATGGTGTGGTTTTTAATCTTAATAATCGTCAATATTTCCGATAGGTTGCCCGGTATATGTTTGCCAGGAAATCTATGTCGGGTCAGCTGGACATTATATTATTGTAAATTATATTCGCCATATTATTTCCATTTTGTTCTATGTTATGCAATAAGTCACACAATGGATTCATTCATTCAATAAAAAGGTGAACATACCTATACAATGTTGCGAACACATTTCACTTTCTTTTCGTTGTGCAATAAAAATCAAAAGTTTTTTGATTGTTGCCAATATATTCTGCCACCTACAAATATCACATACACATTGGCGATATACATAAATGTACAATACGTAAAATTTAAAAATTTTATTGCAAATGTATGATCCGCTTTAGAGAAGATGAGCAAATGTCTCCTTTTTCTCTGGTACGTAACAGCCTGCTCGCATTTTCTCCGGTTGTCGGTGGCCCGGTTAACCTCAGTATTGAAATATTCTTTTTGTTGTAGTTTATTTGTATTTAATTATAATATAATAACTGAGAATGAGCCCGAGTTGATAACGTCTTTTTACGTTCACGTAATTAGATCAAGGAAATGAAATAAGATTCGGGTGCAATCCGTGGCTCCTGATTGTCTGACTTTATATCCTTGAGCTATAACTTCTCATTACAACGGAAAACCCTTTCATATACAAACAGAGATTTCCATAATTGGAAATATAATTCCCTCTTTGAGAACTGTGTGCAAATTAATTGACTCAACTGCTTTTGACTCTCCCTGATTCATATGATGATGTGTTTACTGCTTTGAAAAATTTACAGGATGAAGAGCCAATGGTATCGATTGTTAAACAACGTTTGCTTGCAGAAGAACCAAAGAAGAAACAGAGGCAATCAGAAATTGTAGAAGAAAAAATTACTCATTTACTACAAGAATAAAGAAAGGCACGTTAAATAGAAAATGTCATAAGTGTAGGATTTTCCCGGGATTTCGTGTCCCGGGAATTTCAATTATTATTTTTCCCGATTTCCCGGAATTTTTCTTGCGGAATCCCGGGAAATATAAAATTCCTCACAGTTTAAGAAAACAGCTGTTTATACTTTGAAATTTAGATTTCTATCCTCTTAAAATTAGCATCTGTCGATGGATTGTCGATTAGATCAATTACAAGAAGTGAGTACATACATACGTAAATCAATGTCTCCTTATGCAATAAATCTACTAAAAGCAGAACTGGCAGTGCAACAGTTAATAATTAATAAATTTAGTGAAGTGAAGAGTTAATAAAGAACATTAATTTAAAATAAGATGCAGGCAGTAAAGTTTCATTGTCCATGGAGAAGTCTTAAAAATAGGAGAAACCTAAACATATCGCTCCTTCATTGCAACATTGTCATATATACAAAAACAAACGAACTTGGCAAAATGCGGCTAAAGTTTTCAAAATGTACCGATTTAAAGAAATATATTGCTATAACTTTGGTTCAGTTTGAGATATAATTCGAGAAGATATGAAGGAACACTTTGCCTAAGTCACTTACAATTTTTGATTTTTTGAGATATGACTATGTTGTTATGAAGGAGCGATATGTTTATTAGCTGATAAACACATTTTTTTTTTCAATTTGTGTTGGTTTATATACCCGTGAAGTACGGGGAAACCGAAATAAAAAAAATTATGGAAACTCGTGTAAGATACTACAACATACAATTTAAAAAACACTTTGTGCTATAGCTCTGCGGTCAATTAGTCCAACAGACTGGTCCTGGGAGTTGTGAAAATAGATCAGGTACAAAAAGAAAGAACTCATGACCAGTGAAAGAAGAACCAATCGTATAGCTGGTTTATGAAGAACAAAAAGGTAAAAAAGTAATGAATGAAGAATTTTATTCTAGGACTTGTTTTATTGAAATAATACTACATTGTATTGATATAATACTACATTGTAGTAACTGTCACTAAACACGTCCATTGAGAATAGATGTGTGACTGGTCAAATGGTGTCAATTGACCCCCTCCAATGACAACCCCATGTAAAAATGATAGGTCTTATTCATAGAAAGTGTTTAAACTAGAACCGGTCTCTACAACCAAAGACCTATCACGTGACTACTTTGGTGTCAGTTCGCTTCCCTCTAGGGAGATTACAGATCGACCAAATGAAATAAAAACGTTTGTAAGAGGTTGATGCTATTTTTTGCATGAACCTTGACATACATTTGACTTATATAGACGTTGTTTATAAAAAATTGCTTCTTATTGTGAATCAGAAGAATTCTACAACGGTGCACTTTTAACTATTTTTCGGAAATATGGCAATTAGTAAATAAAACCAGAAATATACTTTTTGACAGAAAGTCAGAAAGATATTTCCTAAGCCGTTAAAAATTTATTTAAGATATGTTATCTATTTTATAAATTAACTTTTTGATCTCATATCTTGAGTACCTCATTTTGTTTTGTTTCTATTATTGTTTTATGAATTAAATTGTTATGTTTATGTTATCTTTTTATTTTGTATCTAGAGCATAATAATACGGAATTTACATAAAAAACCGTAGGGTTATAACAATTCAAGTTCCTCTTTTAATCTTCAATTAATTTTTGTAGTATTTAAGCATTTCTTTAACTTACTTTGTAAACAAGTTCCCTTACGTTTTTTTATAAAAGTTTTTTTCATTTATTAAAAACAAATTTACTTTGTATTACTTATATGGAGTGGGATCCCGGGAAACTTAAAAAAATTTCCCGGGAGCATAGGGCCGCCAAAGATATGGACATTGAAAAAAGAAAAGCGTAAGTTTCATGGCTGAATCAAATTCAGAAGAAATCAAGAACAATGGTGAATTGGTGTATTTTGCATTAGATTCGGTTGCAATCGATCATTTTTTGAATAATATACAAATTTTAAAGTTAAAGTCAAGAAAAATGCAGAAGTTCAAGGTTTAAGTAATAATGGAGTTATGGTTAACTCAGTGGTGGATTTACGCCTAGGCCCGGGCCTAATTTAAAGGGGCCAAAATTTAAAGGTAAAAGAATGGGAATTCAAATTCGAAAATTGATTTGGCTAAGTTTTACTTCAAAGGAATACGAAATTTATATGTATTAAATTATACATATTAAGTAATTCAACTGTTGAATTTACTTCTTATTTAGTAAGTCGATTAGATAGTTATCGATTCTGATCACAGATTTAATAAAGGAAATTAAATAATATTCTTAAAAAACTTATGTATATTAACTTTTTATTTTGGTAATAGATACAAAAATCGCTTAAAAAAAATTTAATTTTAAGATCTTTATATAGCGATAAAGATTCGACTATAGGTTAATACAAATTTTAAATTTTAAAATGATTAATATTAAATTTAATACCATAGAACACGATACACAAAATCTGTAAAATATTTTGGCGATAATTACAATTATGAAGTCAAATTTTTAAATAAAATATCAGATTTTGTGATAATGCGGATTCAAAACTCGGGTTTTTTGTAAAGTTGGCGTCTTGTATTATAAAACTTTTGCTCCGTAGAATTTTCGCTCTCCCAAAAAACGTTATCTATATGAAGTTTATTTCCAAAAACGTGTTTAAATTAAAAAAAAATCAGTCCATTTTTTAAAAATTTGTTAAGAAAAAGGTAAAACAATTCCTATTTACTGAAAAATCCCCAGGATATCGTTATACTTCCTGCAATGGGTGTGCCATTCATTTTTATTTAAAGCTTTAATTAAGAGGATCAAAATAATATATTGAATGTATTTTTGTGTGCACACTGACTATTAAAATAAAAAAATTATAACAATTTTTTGTTTGTTCTACAATCTTAGAGGTAAAAAAATTTTGATTCACAATTCATGGAGAAGTCCTTAATGTCATAATTATACGTCATTACTAGCGATGAGATTTTCATGCACTAAAAAATCGAAAATATGCGCATAAAATATGCACTTAAAACTCAAAAATATGCATTAAAAAAATATGCACTAAAAACTTCATCGTTTTCAATAAAAAAGCGTTTGTTTATTTTATTTTAAAAAAAATAAAAAATTCTATTGTTGTTTTTATTCTATTGTTATTCAAAAGAATAATATTTTTTAAAACATAATTTAAATACATAACTACATCATTTAAATTTTTGTTTGCATAATCAAATACTTTTTATATTATCAAAAGTAAGCCTATGTCTGTAAAAAAGCTTTTGTATGTACTACATGGAAAATGATCTCTCAACGCCAACCGAAGTTGAGGCATACTTGAAGGATGCCAATTCATTTAAAGAATAATTATTTTCTGATTCAGATCCCACATTTGATTCCAGATCAAAAATAGTTGAAATTTGTTTTATTTTTTGAAATCCTGTTTTTTTTTTGCAACACGTTTTTGATTTTTTTTTTTTAAATTTGTCGTTTTCTGTTTTTCCTTTCATATTATGTTAATTTTACACAATGCCATATTAATTAATTTGAGTTGACTATGAAGTGAACTAAATCCTTCCAATTTAGTTATTGTTTCACCAATATATCCGAAGTTGAAAAATACAAACACTAATTGACTTTTGATGTTATTTAAATTTATTATTTCTTTTACTTTTTTATTGCAAAAGTTTTTTGAAGGGAATTCTGAAGCATATATCCAGGTTCCCCTTTTAGTTAATAGATAGTTAACTACATACCTAGTTAAGAGATACATTTCTTTAAAAATTGCAAGTCGTGAAGGAGCCTTTAGAAATATTTTTTCTCATATGAAACCAATAAATAAAAATTATCGAATTGGCTTCTAATTTCCTTTGCAACTCGGTGTAATCCATGGCACAGCAAGTAAAAAAATGTAACAGTTTTGGAAAAATTGTTTTTGGACAATTGGTAGCCTTAACAATGTAAGGTGAAGGATCTTTTGTCGAAATCTTTTATTTTAAGCAGAGCTCAAAAAATTTATTAATTGATTTAAAAAATAATTTTTTTTTGAAGGGTTTTTTATGCAATTTGGAAATTTTTTAAGAACTTTTTTTTATAATATGGAAATTTAAAATAATATATCGCTCAAAAATTTTAAAATATGCAAAAATATGCATTTAAAACCAAAATATGCAACAATATGCAAAAACAAATCGATGCCATTTTAACCGGTACACAACTTTTGATTTTATTCACAATTTACTGAGAAAACTGGATATCGATTTCCATACAAAAAGGAAAAAAGTTCATGACACACACACATTTAAAATGTTATTTTTGAATGAAAATCGATATTCAGTTTTCTCAGTAAATTGGGAATAAAATCAAAAGTTGTGCACCGATTTCAATAAAACAACCCTCATTTCATTTGAAATAATGTTTAGCTAAATGTTTTAGACCAAAACTGTGATTTTTGTCCCGTCTTTAATTTTAATGAATTTTTAAAGAGCAAAAAATTGGTTTATTTTCAAAATTTTCCTAGGTTTTTCTTCCAAAATTTAACGATATCTCTGAAATTACAGGGCTTATTTTCGGATATTTTTTAACTGAATATGGTACACCGTTTTCAAGTTATTCCAATATATGTAGAGAAAGTGCCTTAATTTTGGACATAACGGTATATTTCGCAAACTAGAGCTGATAGAGTTATCATAAAAATAATGATATTCTTGCGAAATAGCGGACTTCAATGCGTTAAAAATGCATCCGTTTGCTAAGTTGAAAAGATCGTGGGCCAGATTGAAGGGGTTGCGCTTATATTTATATGATCGCTGCACAGTGTGAAAATTTGGAAAAAAAAATTGAAATAATTCTATATTTTATAAACGGTTGCTCCGATTGGAATGAAGTTGTAGTAGAGTTTAAGTCTTGGATTTGAGGTCTATAGACTTAGCAGGAGAGGTTCTATAGGTTCCCAAATTAGGACATCTCGGGTATAACAAAAACTAAAAACGATCCTTAATTCTTAATTTTACCTGGATGCTAATTTTTTAGTGAAATGCGCTTGCCGAGTTCTTTCTTCATAATATATAATTGGTCCAGTATTTTGGAACTATAAGACTCAAGTTTATCGTAATTTGTTTGAAATATTTTTTTGTGAATTATCAACAAGATTTTGTTTGTCGTGCTTAATTCCCAATTTTTATTTTTGATAAAAACACTAAAAGTTATTGTTGATGAGATAAGCTATGCGCATTTCACTATTTATATGCGCATTTAACTAGCTACCTAGGCCAGATCATCAGGAAACTTCATCCAAAGATTTTAGAAAAACTAAATATATTATACAAATAGATTCGCTTAAGAGTTTTATTTGTATAATATTATGTAAATGTTGGCCATGACTTCGGGTGAGGTGGTCCATTCGGACGGTCCATTTGAGCGATTCGTTCGAGCTTGTATGACCCGATATGTTTACAATAATTGTGCAATATGAATACTAAGACCCGTGTTTGGTAGCGATTATATTTTTAAAAAACACTAATATTTGGGAATTTTCGGCTGTTTTTTTGGGAATTTTTGGATTCGTTTTGTAAATTTAATAAAATTTTGAGCTGGTTTGTATTAAGCATTAAAAAAGGTTTGTTCTTGTAAAATTTCATTAAATAATTTTAGCTAACAAAGATTTTATTGCATAAATTAAAATTTATATTGTTTACAAAAACTCATACAAAAATTCTTTGCAGTTTTTTTTTGCAAAATTCTACAACGAATCTTAAAATTATATTAGTTTATGAAATCTAGACACAATTCCCAATCCATTGATGTATAATATGTCTACTTCGTAATAACAATTTTCATAATTTTATTATAACGACCCCTTTGCGGGAAATTATCGTATATGCCAATTTTTTTTGAAATTGAGTTTTTGATGCAATCTTGTTCTACATACAAAGAGACGTCACCTGGCAAAATATTGTAGACGAATTCCAATTCGTTGCCCCAAAAATTGAATGTATATTTTCGTTTTGATATTGCAAGCGAAAGCAGAGAAAAGTAGAAAAATGGCTGCCCTGCAAAATTTGGTTTTTGTAACATACGATAATTTCGCGCAAACGGGTCAATATGAAGTAATATTTTTTATGTAGTGTGTATTGATAGCCCAATACAATATTTATAAAGAAAAACTTTTTGGGAATTTTTTTTTTCAAATTTAAATGACAGATGACCCGGTAGGCTAGCTAGTAGTGAGCTAGTCTATCAACTCCGGGGTTGCGGGTTCGATTCCCGCCAGAGACTCTGGTTTCTTTCCTGCAGACAAGCGTAAAGCTTCGCGGGGATTAGCATAGGGAATTAAAAAAAAAAAAAAAAAAAAAAAGTGAACTCGTTTCTATAAAAAACACATTTTTGAAAAAGTGGAGATAGCACTATTTGAAAAATAAACCTCGATATATTATTTAAACTTTTTTTTAATTTGTTTGTACATTTCCATACAAAAAATTGCAATTTTTAGAGATCTAAATATGTACGTCATTCGATTTCGCTTAAATTTGGAACATATGTTGGTGGGATCATACGCAATGATCCAGCCTTGAAGAGTTGACAATTTTGCAGCGCCCTAATAAGTATGTTTATAAATTTATAAAAATTAATACACAATAATTTTAGTATTTAAATTTTTTTTTGGATAATCATTCCTATATAATCAAAAAGGGCGGCATATTAAAGAGTGCCTAGGGAGGAAGATGGCCTAATCCGCTAAAAAAATGTATTATATGTATCGGTCCCAATTTTCAAGAAGATTTTTCATATGTGAGCTGTATAGTTGAAGTTGGTGTTAAAGGTTATTTAAAAAGGATTGCAGCTAATTTAGAAAAGAATGAAAATGTTATAGGTAGCTACAGCAAAAAGAATTGCAAATTTATTTGAATTAAAAATCAAGATTACAAGGTCAGTATCAAATTTGCCTGAAGTTGAGTGAGGACTTCTTTGGCATCGTCGTATAAGTTAACAAGCTTTTGATGATTTAATAAAATAGGATGCGGCAGTCGTTTCACCTAATCAAATACCATTAGTTTTTTTGTGAAGTGTATACCAGAGAACGGCTTTGTGCAGTTGCAAAAAAATCGCATTAAATGAACAGCAACAAATACACTCGCTTGCGGTCATAAAATCAAACTTGCGCAACCGCAAACATTCGCTGCTGGTTTACAGTCATTCAAATAATGCACATCGAGCTTTGTTATTTATACCATCGTTAGCTTCGTTTTTTAATAAAGATATTTGTGTGTTCGGTGCGACAATGATTGTTTTGTTAAAGAAAAAAAAAATACAAACAAAAAAGCCAGAAATCAAGCAATTATTACTCATGAAGACATTCAGCAGTTACTATGTAGTACAAGAAAAAAAGATTTAAATGAAACTAAACTAAAGAATAAATAACCATTTATTCTTGTTATTGTTGTTTATTTTAACAAAGCGTCTCATTGAGTGGTTTATTGTTGTTAATGTTAACAAAGCGTCTCATCGAGTGGACAATGACTACTTGAATGCAAAAGTATAAGAATGTGTGACAAGTGTGTTATATTGCGTGCGCAACAAAAATGCAAACAAAGCACTTTCAATAAAAAACGAATCCATGCAAAAATCAAATGTGTACGAAACGTTGTAAAAATTACCAACGTTGAACTTTGTTTTGCAGGCAAAGAGTGAATGTAAATTTGAGCGTATGAATAAATCAAGAAAAATTGTGATTTTGCAGTTCTCTGGTGTATACTCAAAGTAAACAATATCGTGAACAATTTAATGGAACTCATTTAAGAGGGACCCGTCCTATAGAACTTATACACTCAGATGTGTGTGGTCGATAAGGGGCCTGATTCTGGCAGTCGTGATAGAGTACTTTCTCGATTCGAAAGCAATTTAATATCGAATTATTTCAGTCAATACTGAACGAATCGGAATTATTTTTTCAGAGTTGTAAAGCATTAATTTGAGCTTCTAAATACTGAAAAAATAATTTCGATTCGTTCAGTATCGACTGAATGAAAGAGATACTTATCATCCTGGGGCTCTGGGTCACTGATTACCAGGCGCGGATTCAGGGGGGGTGGGGAATAAGGAAATTTCCCCCCGTAAATTATAAAAATAAGTTTTGTTAATTTCGATAATACAAGAATTCCCAATAATAATACTTTTTTTAATGTAAAAAATTTTTGGAAATCCCAGCAAGGTTTTGTTTGTTTTTTTATGGATTCTCTAACGAAATTTTCAATAAGTATTTTTTTATTGAATCTCTAACGATTTTCAATAAGTATCCATATCTTAATCCTAATAGTTATTTATTAGATATTTCCAAAGAAACATCTAGTTTACCGTATTCAATTACTTATTATTCTACATTCAATCCCAGCAGGTGCCATCTATATCCAAAGACTAAACGTTTGACTTGATAATGCGTGCGGTTGAATTATTAAAAAGCAGGGTTGTGAACTATTTCTAATCAAAAAGCGCCGTGTCTCCAATCAAAAAGCGCTAAAAAGCGCTAAATAAAATTTAAATAAAAAACTTAGTCTGGGTTCACACTACGAAAGTTTTCTTTCAGAAAGTCTGAGTTTATGGATGAGAGAGGCGAGAATAAAAGCATGTTATCTTATCCACTCACCAATAAACTCAGACTTTCTGAAAGAAAACTTTCATAGTGTGATCCCAGACTTAATGACATGTTTAAGATCCAAGTTTTATTAGTAACACTGGCCGACAAAAAAAAATCGTTTTAAATAAAAATTTATGAAAAACAAAGATACTACTGCGCTAAATTCAAATCCGTTTTCAGTTGTTTCTATCATGTCTTGTTCTTTTATGGGCTAGTCTTTTATTTTGACCGAAATAATGCATTTATGTGCTACATATATTTTATCATAACTTGAGAACGTTATTGATATTTTACAAATAATTATTTTATATTTTATACTAGCATTTAACCCGCTACTTCGTTAGCGTCTCCTTTTTCTTCGTGGACATATTTTTATGCCAAAGTTTATTTTCAAAAAAGTACCAGGCACCTGTCCCCTTATTTTTTTCAACAAACAACAATAAGTGTTAAATTTTTTGGATCTCTTTAATTTTGGATTTTTAAGGTTAGCGGAATCGATTTGGCGAGAGGCCAACCTTCGGTCCAAAAGTCAGCTTTTTAGCTTCAAGAGTTTTGGATGTGCGATGATGAATCCGTCAGTTACTTTACAAATTTATATTATATAGAGATGGAGAAAAATGTTGAGAAAACAGTAACAAAATTAGGAACGGTTTTCACACCTTTAACGTTTGAATTTCAAAAAAAGTCCAAACCTGTTTTGTGTTTTTTAGATAAGCTAAAAATGTGATACAATATTTATTTACCCTTTTACACCCCAAAAAGGCCATCCTTCAAAAAAGTTCCAGACACCTCTCCGTTTATTTTTTTTTAATGAACAATAATTAGTATTCAATTTTTTGTATCTCTTTTTGTTTAGGAAATATACGGTTAGCGAATTTTTCTAATAAACAAGAATAAGTGCTGATGTTTTTTATCTCTTTTAGTTTAGGAGGTATGAGGTTCGCGGGATCGATATACATAGGTACAATTTTCACCACTGAAACGTTCGAATTTCGAAAAAGTACCAAATTCGCATTTGTATTTTTTAGATAAGTAACAAATGTTATTTAATTTTTATTTCTATACGTATTGGCTTAAAAGCTAGATTTAATACCTAAAACGACCGAATTTCGTTAAAGTACCACACATCAATTTACTTTTTTATTTAATGCACAAAAATAAATATTAAATTAAAAAAATTACCAGTATATTTAAAAAAAATACCAGTTAGAGAACGAAAAAGTAGCAAAAAATCCCTCTTACAGATTCTCATTCACTCAGGAGCTTGCATGTTTAATTTTATGTTTCTAGATCCAATAAATACGGTTATATAAAAGGTACCAGTTAAAGAACAAAATAGTACCAAAAGCCCTCTTACAGATTTTCATTCACTCAGGACCTTGCATGTTTAATTTTATGTTTCTAGGTCCAATACTAACGGAAATTCAAAAAGTACCAGTTAGAGAACAAAGAAGTACCAAAAACTTCTTTCTTATAGAATCTTATCCACTTAGGGCATTGTATATTCAATTTTATGTTTCTCAGTCCAATAATAACGGATATTCAAAAAGTACCAGTTTAATAACTAAGAAGTACCAATAAGCGCTTTTAGAGATTCTCATTCACTCAGGACCATGCAGGTTTAATTTTATGTTCATTAGACCAACATTAGCGAAAATTTAAAAAAAGTACCATTTTATTTAAAAAACGAAAAAGTACCAAAAACATCTCTCTTACAGATTGTCATTCACTCAAGAGGTTCCATGTTTAATTTTATGTTTCTAGGCCCAATACTAACGGAAATTCAAAAAGTACCAGCTAACGAATAAAAAAGTACCAATAAGATCCCACTAAAAGATTCTCATTTACACAGGATCGTGCATGTTTAATTTTATGTTTCTAGGTCCAACACTGACGGAAATTCAAAAAGTACCAGTAAATGAACAAAAAAGTACCAACAACTTCCCTCTTATGGATTCTTATCCACTCAGGACTTTGCATTTTTAATTTTATCTTTCTAGGTCCAATACAAACTGAAATTCAAAAAGTACCAATCAAAGAATAAAAAAGTACCAAAAAGTTCATTCTTATAGATTCTCATCCATCCAGGACATTGCATATTGAATTTTATGTTTCTAGGTCCAATACTAAAGGAAATTCGAAAAGTACCAGTTAAAGAACAAAAAAGTACCAAAAAGTTCCGTCATAGATTCTTATACACTCACGACATTGCATGTTGAATCTTATGTTTTTAGGTCCAACATAACGATAATTTAAAAAATACCAAAAAGTTAAGTAAAATATCAAATTTCCTGTATTCCCCCTTTTTGGTACTATTTTTCACCCCATTAAAGTATAAAAAATTTCAGTATTTTAGTGGCAGCCCATAATTTAGTACGAATATTTCAAAAAATGGAGAAAAATGTTTTTTAAAAAAAGTACCAAAAATAATTACGATTTTTACCCCTTAAATGTTCGAATTTCGAAAAAGTACCAAATTTAAATTCGTATATTTTTTGTTAGGTTTCGAATGTGATATTAACTTTGTTTCTATGTTTATTGGTTCAAAAGATAGATGGGGTGTCAAAAAAGTACTAAAATTCAGATTTTACACGTTTACTCCCTAAAAGGACCGAATTTCAAAAAAGTACCAGACACCTGTCCGCTTATTTTTCTAAAGAACTACGATAGGTATTAAATTTTTTTTGTATCTCTTTTAGTTTTGGAGATATAAGGTTACCGAATTTTCCCGTTTTTACCCTTTTTTACCCCCTAAACATTCGAATTTCCAAAAATCCCGTCTTAGTGGATCGATTTGGGGAGTGACCAATCTCTGGTCCAAATTTCAAGTGTCTAGCTTCAGGCGTTTAGGCTGTGCGATGATGAATCAGTCAGTCAGTGAGTCAGTGAGTCAGTCAGTAACGTTACAATATACAGATTATATTTTTCCATGCAAATTAGTATTTTTATCATTTATCAGAAATCCAGGTATATTATGAATAAAAAAAGCAAGAAATCAGTAAACAAAATGTTAACTAGACGTGATTGAATAAACTATTTGCATTTAGCACGCTAAATTGAATTAAAATCACATAATCAAGTTCTCTAAATCGACTTTTTTTTAGTTTTTTGCCGAGCAGTGTTAATAAAACTTTAATATTTTTAAAAAGCCTTTTCTGATATTTAAGGAAGCTTAAAGTAATATAATTTCAACTATACACGGAAAGAATTATTTACTAATTCACCAGAAAATATGTCTTGAACGACGAAAAATTTGCACTATTCTCCTCCAAGTCAAAAATTTCTTATTGTATATAAACATAAGCAAAAAGTTGTGACTCAAAGCGAACTAAAATTTACTAAAATACAGTTAAAAAATTAATTTTAATTCTATAGTTGCTTAAATCAAGTTTTCTTTGCTTTTTATTTTACAAAATCAGAAGAAAAGCCTAAAATTTTTCCATAAAAACGTATAGCACTAGTTAGTTTATAAAAAAAAAACTTTGTTTCTTGATTCTATTTTAAAATCAGACTAATATTTAATAAATGCTTCTTGAAATTTTTGATCATATACCAAAAACGTGAATTTTTTAATCATGAGAAAATGTTTCTTTATTTAAGAAACTTTTACTTAATACGAACAAAATAAGTTAAAATCAGTTATTTAGTTTTGAAATTTCTTGTTTTAAGAAACGAAATGGATTTCTTTAGAAAATAAACTTCTTTCCTTGTATAGAATGCTTTTCAGAGTAAAGTATTTTCAAAACGGAAACAAATTTTGGTTTAATGTGTCTTGATTTTAATGTATGCAAATAAAAGTACAAAAATGTTGGGTATCAATAAAAGCGCTAATTTAGCGCTCTTTTTAAAAAAAGCGCTAAGGAAAAAATATGCGCCTTTTCGACAGTTAAAAAGCGCTTAATCTAGCGTCAAAGGCGCTAAATTGGCACTCTGTTAAAAAGCCTTAGTATTTGCAATATTTATGTATGTATGTATGTGTTATATGAATCAAAATCCATTTAATAATTTTTGACGAAAGCACGGATTTGTCGGGGAAAAGCCAGATTTCCTTATCTTCAAGATATTTCAACATACAACAAAAAGTTTTTAGGGAAGAATTTATTGGCTTTGTTGTAAACGCATTTGAAGAGGCTTCAAAATATATTGATGACGTTGATGTGTCAATTGATGCGAAGGCACTATCATCATCAAATCTTAAAGATTTGACAAATTTTGTGCTTGACCTAAAAAATTGTGTAGGAGATGGAACAGATGGGTGTCCTATGATGTCAGCAGAAAATGGAGCTGTTCAAAATTTCTCGAAACGCGACAAATGCGAAACTAACGCCTTGCTATTCCCATAATTCAAACAACTCAATTTCTAAAAGCAATAAAGTGCCATTAATACAAAAAGTTGTATCACTCGTTAAAGAAACGAGAAAATTTTTTAAATACATATAATCATCTCAAGCGAAAAACAGTTTTAGCAAAGCATTTGGGAGCCAAACTCTCTTCTTTATACGTCTTTGCAACAAGTGTACATCATATAGTAGAAGCTTTGGAAAAAATATCTGAGTGGCAAGGTAGTATCTCTAAGTGTGATACCTATTGTAACACAGCCACTTAGTATCATTTTACAAAAGCAAGATATAGATATAGATCAAAAAGGATCAAGCCTTATCAAAATTTTAATCATGTGTTTTGAAGAAAAAAAGAAATAAAGCCGAAGAACAATTTAAAGCGATTTTTGAAAAAATTAAAGTTATTTGCGTTCAAACTGAGGTTCCTATCGAAAAGACAATATTTTAACGAAATAATCACATCCAAAATGTTGAAGATTACTACCGAGTTGAAGGTAACATTCCTCTTATTGAATTTATTTTAGAAGATCTCATAACAATTTTCCCAAATGTATTGAACATACCTAAACTTCTACCTCAAAGTGCAATCAAGTCATATACAGATACAAAATTGTTAAAACCACAAAAAGCTGATGAGCTGATTATATTTGATAAAAGAGATAAACACCTACTAAGATCTAAACTTGAGCCTGATCTATCAGATAACGTTGTAGATGCTTTAATAAACAGTGATGAAGATATTTACTCAAATCTAAGAAAAAATATTTCAAATTTTCGTTTCAATGCTCGTCAGTAAAGCTACGAGCGGGAGGTCATTTCCTTCCATTCGTCGAATTAAAACATGGCTGGGAACAACAATTACAGAA
The DNA here is from genome assembly GCA_930367215.1 of Pollenia angustigena. Taxonomy (NCBI): domain Eukaryota; kingdom Metazoa; phylum Arthropoda; class Insecta; order Diptera; family Polleniidae; genus Pollenia; species Pollenia angustigena. The sequence goes on from OV884060.1 coordinate 232,821,213, forward strand.
GATAGACTGTACTGTCTAAATTTGCCTCACAAGGAAATCATAAATTGCTTATTTAGGAGAAAAATTTAAATTCAAAACTTTATCGCGTTTGATGCGGAACCTTTCTTCACGATCGCGAAAAAGTAATACATCATTTCTTTTTCTTTTTTCAATAAATAAGATCTTAAATTTGAATAAAAAATTTTTTTATTAATTTTTCCATTAATAGTAGCCAGTTTACCACCTATTAACCAAAAACTAACGAAATTGGTGTTCCTGCGCCGTAAAGGGTTAAAAACAAATTTTTAACTTTTTTGTATCATACAAAATTTTCCCCCCTAAGGCTCAAGCTGGAACCGCGCCTGCTGATTACGAATCTGGCATTAGATTTGGAAAATTCAAAATGGCGTTTCCAATATGGCGGACATTTTTTTGTAACATTTTTGGAATCGCATAAAACTCGTCACTTAAGGATTTTCGGGGTCGCTAATTACGAATATGATATTAGATTTTGAAAATTCAAAATTATGGATCCAATATGGCGGACTATTTCTTTTGTAATATTATTGAATTTGTTTGAAACTCGTCACTCAGCGTTTTTCGGGGTAGCTGGCTATGAATCTAAAGTCAGACTTTCAAAACGTCTGAGTTTAAGGCTCTGCTTAACGCTGTGTTATTATTCTGGAGTTTCAAAGTTACCGATTAGCAGTTTGGTGATTTCGGAGGGTTACGAAAGTAAAAAAAAAGAAAATATTGAAGATTAAAAAAAGTAATGTGTCAGATGTATTAAAATCGACTTGTTAACTTTACAACAAAAATAAAAGTCCGCCATATTGAATTTTGAATTTTCAAAATCTAATACCAGATTCGGAATCGTCGGTCCCAAAAACCGCCGAAAGGCGAGTGTCAAGTAAATTTTGTAACATCGGGTTCTTTTTCTTTTCTTATTAAAGGTTTATTTCAAAATCTAATACCAGATTCGTAATCGTAGGTCCCGAAAACCGCCGAAAGGCGAGTTTCAAGTAAATTTTGTTACATCGGGTTCTTTTTCTTTTCTTATCAAAGGTTTATTTTAAAGCTTTCTTATGACAAAAGTAATGAAGTAAGAAAACTGTGGTTTGCTGCATTTGAAAGAGCGTATTGTCTATTTTAAGAATCAGCAAAAAAAGTAAAAATCGATTTTTTCATCCATAGGTCCCTTTTAGCTGAAACTGTCACATATAAGGGAATTCAAGTCGCGGAAACTATGGCCTATACTCCTCTGCAAAATGGCGTGGCACAGAGGTTTAAACGTACTTTGATCGAAAAGGTTCGTCCAATTATGATTAAAGCTGGGGTGCCTAAATCATTGTGGAACGAAGCAAAATATACTAGCACTTCTTTAATAAATAGAAGTCCGACAAAATTTAACACAACTGAAAAGTCATTGGATGTTCTGTATACATATATGTAACTAGCTTAACCCGGTACGCTTCGCTACACTGCTTTAACCACTTTATCGGTTGAGAGATATTTAATATATGCATCCTATGGAAGGTATTTCCCCCCTGCGCCTACCTGTTTTATTATTATTTTCAAAAGTGAAGTAAAGCATAAGAGTGACTTCTACAAAGTTTTAACATTCTCACTATAACAGTTTTTAAGATATCCGATATTAAACATTGGCGTCCTATGGGGTAACACTTCCCCCGATGCTATTTTATTTCAATTTTGGGGCATAGAAGATCCTACTACCAAAAGTTCAACATATTGCTTGCAGTGCCTCTTATTAATATTTCTATCTATGAGGGGAACTGCTCCTCCTCTGTCTACCCCGCCCATTACTATATTGAAATTTAAAGTTTGCCATAATAGAAGCTTTAACCACGTTTGATGATTCTCCTTATAATAGTTCTTCAGTTGAGCGATATTTAATATATGCATCCTATGAGAGGTATTTCCCCCCCAGCGCCTACCCGCTTTATTTTTATTTTCAATAGTGTAGTATACCATAAGAGTGACTTCTACAAAGTTTGAACATTCTCACTATAACAGTTCTTAAGATATGCGATATTAAACATTGGCGTCCTATAGGGGAAACCACTTCCCACGCTGCTATTTTATTTCAATTTTGGGGCTCAGAAGATCCTACTACCAAAAGTTCAACAAAATGCGTGAAGCGGCTCTTAAGATATGCGATATTTAATATTGGCATCCAATGGGGGTACCAATTCCCCTGCCCCTATCGAACAGTAATAAATAGCCTATTTTATTTTTAGGGCTCACGTTATGCTACTGTAAAAATTTCAGGAAAATCGGTTCAATAGTTTAGGAGTCTATAAGCCAACAAACAAACATACAAACATTTTTAATTTTTATATATGTATATAGATAGATGGATTCCAAACCAAAAAAGAAGTAAATTGGATCCTTAAAACAAAATATATATTATGGTTGGTGATTGTCTAAATGGTGACAAACTATGGGATATGGAGAAGCGTATTGTTATTCTGTCGCGTGATTGTAAATTTGATGAATTAAATTATCTTTATAAATAGTATATTGAAACTAGGGAATGGTAAATCGATTTCGATTCCAATCAAAAAAATCGACTTATTTTGTATCAACATTTTGGCAATTCTTAATTTAAATCTCTATTAAACCCATTAAATATGTGCGTGCACAATACACCAAATTTTTCTTGTGAGTGTGCATTAGCGTGGCCGTTAGTTGTATGGAGAACTTTTTTTTTTTTTTGATTTCTTATATTCTTTCCCCCCAAATCGGTTCAGTTTTATGTAGAAAAAAATATAAAAAAATTTCGTAGCGATAAGTTGAGTTTAAGGGGGGGCGTCCGCCCATCAAAGTTTGCCTTCAAGCCATTTATTCAAATGTAATTTGTTTTCATTTTGTCCCAAGTAGCTTAAGTAGCTATTTGATTAATCTTTTTTTGTTTTTTTAAAAAATTTTTACAATGTTTTTTTTAAATTTAAAACTTGGTTAAAAAAAATAAAAAAAAATTTTAGATTTAAAAAAATTATTTAAAAATATTTTTTAAAAAAAGAAAAAAATTTTTAAAAAGATTCATCAAATAGCTACTTAAGCTACATGGGACAAATTTTGCTAACACCAATAGGTAATAAGTTATAAAACGTATACAAAATGTTTGGTATTTTGTTATTTTCTTAATTATTTTCTGAAATATTCAACATTTTTTAATTTTTCGAATTTATTCTATGAGCTAAATTTCAGTTATGTATTTTATAAAGCTTTTTTGTAATAGTCCTATTCCTTCAATTTTTCAGAAATGACTTTATACACTACCAGACTATTATTTTGTATTTCTTGTTACATTTTACCTAAGCTTTCCGTTGGAAAGCAATGAGGTATATTGTATGTACAGAAAAATTTACAATTATGAGACACCAGCAGAATGTAATGCATTTTCTGGCCCGCTACGGCCTTCGTCAGCATTCTTTGTGTCATACTGGATAGTGATACTTTATAAATTGAATGTATTTAACTCAACTATATTAACAAATAGAAACTGGGAATTATTTCCTTTTCTGTACATACAATATACCTCATTGCTTTCCAACGGAAAGCTAAGGTAAAATGTAACAAGAAATACAAAATAATAGTCTGGTAGTGTATAAAGTCATTTCTGAAAAATTGAAGGAATAGGACTATTACAAAAAAGCTTTATAAAATACATAACTGAAATTTAGCTAATAGAATAAATTTGAAAAATTAAAAAAATGTTGAATATAATATAAAGTAACCTTCGGAAGGAAATAATTCCCAGTTTCTATTTGTTAATATAGTTGAGTTAAATACATTCAATTTATAAAGTATCTTGTAAAATGTTGTTTTTAAGAGATAGTCAAATGAAAACAAATTACATTTAAATAAATGGCTTGAAGGCAAACTTTGAGGGTCGGACGAACCCCCTAAAACACAACTTATCGCTACGAAATTTTTTTATATTTTTTTTACACAAAACTGAACCGATTTGGGGGGGGGGGGGAATATAAGAAATCAAAAAAAGAAAATAACGGCCACCCTAGTGTACATACGTGTGTAGGTATGTTTTTGCAGTTGGCCAAGTCTGTTGTAGTTATATATATTTACCTATTAGTTGGTATACTTCCAACTTTAATGTAGGTCCTCTTGTTTTTCATAAGTTAATGTCATCAATGGACAGTGAACAAAATAGTCCTAAAAGTATCGTATCGTGTGAAAATCAAAATAATAAGGGGTGTCATGGAAATCGAAAACGATAAACGAAAGAATTTTAAGAGTCGTTTTTCAATAAGATTTCTGTAGTAAAAAAATTTTATGACAATTATTATACAAATAATGCTCCATTTAACCGAATTTTTTAACAAAAATTGTCAAAATAGAATCTAGGAATTTATTTCTCATGGTGATTAACATTTATTATATAAATTTTCATATTATTCGAATGTGTATTCTAAGTCAAATTACAATCCTCAAAAGCTTTTATACTTTATTAGGCTTATTCCTTCAATATTTTCCAGGAAAAATTCTGATAGTGCATAGAAAATACTCCAGGAAATTATTGAAGGAATAGCCTAATAAAGTATAAAAACTTTTGAGGATTGTTATTTGACTTGGAATACACATTCGAATAATATATTCAACATTTTTCATTTTTCGAATTTATTCTATGAGCTAAATTTCAGTTATGTATTTTATAAAGCTTTTTTTTTTTTTGTAATAGTTCTATTCCTACAATTTTTCAGAAATTACTTTATACACTACCAGACTATTATATTGTATTTTCTGAAAAATTGTAGGAATAGAACTATTACAAAAAAAAAAAAAAAAGCTTTATAAAATACATAACTGAAATTTAGCTCATAGAATAAATTCGAAAAATGAAAAATGTTGAATATAATATAAAGTTACCTTCGGAAGGAAATAATTCCCAGTTTCCATTCGAATAATATTTAAACAAAAATTTTCAAAATTAGATTTTTAATAAAAAGAACTGCCAAATTCTTTCGTTTTACGTTTTCGATTTCCACGACGCCCCTGAATATTATAGAAACACAAGTGGTGAATCAAACAATGGCATTCTTGCTAGCACAATATTATTTGGGCTATTGTTGGTTATTAACCGCAAGTTATAATGCTGTGAAATTTAATCTATCTATCTATCTATCTATCTATATATATATACAAAACAGGATGTTTGTATGTGTGTATGTATGTATGTAACGTATGGACTCCAAAACGGCTGGTCCGATTTTTATGACGTGGGCGGGGCAAAATTTTCTTTCCGTAAAAATCTAAGTTGGACCATGGCAATCATTTTAAGAAAAAATCGTCCAAATAAGTCAAGCTGTTCTCAAGTTATGCGCTTAATAGAAAAAGTGGGCGTAAAAGTAGGCGTGGTAAATTTTTCTTTCGATGAAAACTTAAAATGGGTTAATACGAACATTTGAAAAAAAATTTTGTCAAATCGATGGAGCCGTTTTCTGATTTTAGGTTATTCGAAAAACGTGGGCGTAAAAGTGGGCGGTGCAAAATTTGCTTTTCGTTTAAAGAAAAAATCATCCAAATAATATAGATGTAATTGGTGGTGCGATATGAAACGACCGAAAATCAAAAATCAGACTTCACAGTATCATCCGCCTGAATATTCTGAAGATTCCCTGAAAATTTTATTAAAATCGGCACAGCCGTTTTGGAGTACATACGTTACATATATACATTAGCGTTGCCGTTAGTTGTATGGAGAACTTTTTTTTTTGATTTCTTATATTCTCCCCCCCCCCCCCCCCAAATCGGTTCAGTTTTATGTAAAAAAAAATACAAAAAAATTTCGTAGCGATAAGTTGTGTTTTAGGGGGGGCGTCGGCCCCTCAAAGTTTGCCATCAAGCCATTTATTCAAATGTAATTTGTTTGCATATGACTATCTCTTAAAAACAACATTTTACAAGAACATGATATATGGCAATATTTTAGCTCTTCTAGTCAACAACATTAGCCTCGAAGAAAGTTTTTTGCTAAAATTAATATTTAAGAAAATAATTAAGAAAATAACAACAAAATTCCAAACATTTTATATACGTTTTATATATATAAAAGAGGGATTTAATGTCAAGTGAACTAATTTTGAAATCGAAATCTTTCGATTTGGATGAAATTTGCACCACCGTTAGTCCCATTGAATAGTAGTTCAGACACAAATTTTCAACAAGATCGGTCAAAAAGTTTCTGAGTTTAGGAGGGTCAAAGTTTGAAATTTTGGCCATACAGGTGTTCTTTCACATCCATGTAACTTATTACCAATTGGGGTTAGCAAAATTTGTCTCAAGCAGCTTAGATAGCTATTTAATCAATCTTTTTAAAAAAAATTTTTTGGTTTTTTTAAAAAATTTTTTAACATATTTTTTTTATATTTAAAACTTTTTTTTTTTTTTTTTTTTGCCAAGTTGTAAATTAAAAAAAAAAATTTTAAAAAATTCAAAAAAAAACAAAAAAATTTTTTTTTTAAAGATTGATCAAATAGCTATCTAAGCTGCTTGGGACAAATTTTGCTAACCCCAATTGGTAATAAGTTACATGGATGTGAAAGAACACCTATATGGCCAAAATTTCAAACTTTGACCCCCCCAAACTCAGAAACTTTTTGACCGATCTTGTTGAAAATTTGTGTCTAAACTACTATTCAATAGGACTAACGTTGGTGCAAATTTCATCCAAATCGAAAGACATCGATTTCAAAATTAGTTCACTTGACATTAAATCCCTCTTTTATATATATAAAACGTATATAAAATGTTTGGAATTTTGTTGTTATTTTCTTAATTATTTTCTTAAATATTAATTTTAGCAAAAAACTTTCTTCGAGGCTAATGTTGTTGACTAGAAGAGCTAAAATATTGCCATATATCATGTTCTTGTAAAATGTTGTTTTTAAGAGATAGTCATATGCAAACAAATTACATTTGAATAAATGGCTTGATGGCAAACTTTGAGGGGCGGACGCCCCCCCTAAAACACAACTTATCGCTACGAAATTTTTTTGTATTTTTTTTTACATAAAACTGAACCGATTTGGGGGGGGGGGGGGAAATATAAGAAATCAAAAAAAAGAAAATAACGGCCACCCTAATATACATACATACACACAGCCTATTTTATATATATAGATCAGTGTTGAAAAATTCAGTACTTTAGTACTTTTTTATATTGAAAATACCGCAGTACCCCCGCGTTGTTTTTAGTACTTTGTCATCCATTGCGCTTTTTACCCTGCCTTTACACATGCAAGTAGTGGCATGCCACTGTTGTATATATATTATCAAAGAAAATTTTTTCCAAATTCAGTAGTTTTGACTTAGCTGCACAATCTCCTTTGCACGATTTTTTGTGCAGGTAAATAAAAAATTCAGTTATCTTAAATGCATTTACCTGCCTTAATGTGCAGGTATGCAATTGTGGTTACCTGCACAAAAGTGCAGCTAAAGTACAGTGTTTAATTTAAAAGTAGAATAAAAAAATTATTTTATTAATACATAAATTTATATCTTATTAAAATTTTGTTTCAACCCAGCTAGCATTTTCAATCGTCTAGGACAGTGATAACCACTCCATAGGCTCGCGAGTAAGTCAATAATCGTAGTTTTTACACAGACACGGTCGGCAATTCACATGTATACAACAACTTTGTTCGTTTCAAAACATCAGGTTATCATCAGTCTCTGCGACCGCACCCAAGTACATAATATATTTGTGTGCGTGCGTTCGGGGCTTGGTTATCACTGGTCTAGGAGTCTACTGGGAATCTCACAAAGAGTGTTTTTGATTGTCGACAAGCTCATTTTTTAATTGTCGACAATTTCTCGCACGGGAGAAACTGTTACACGTGCTGATTCCTGTGAGAGATTCTTCCATAACCCCGTGAAAAACGCTTATATTAATCGTAAAGGGAATCGTTTATGATGTATGTAGAGATTATCTAACGAGTCTTTCAAAAAGAATGCCAAGAGTCGTATGAGACTCATGTATGTATTATTTTACAACTCGTAAAATGCTCAGCCGTATGCCTGAGCTACCTTAATAAAGGTGCTATCAGACGAGATGTATTTTACATATGTACTGTCACTTTTCTTTCCCATATGTAATTCCGTATGTATGTCAAAATTTCCATACGATTCATAATTTTTGCTATCACACCTGCTTATGTTTTTCCTTATGACATAACCTATAAATGTAAACAAAAGCTGACTTTTGTTTACGTTTTAAAACAAACCAGCTGTTTTGTTTATGTTTGCCACAGGAAAATAGAGCGTGTTCTAATCGAAAAAGTTACATATGTATTTCCACATGTATTTTACACATGCAAAGTTTCATATGTATCACACGATGTGTACAACTTTTACAGATGGAAAATTTTACAGTACATATGTAAAATACATTCCGTCTGATAGCACCTTAAGGGCATCAAGCGGTTTTTTCATGCTAAAACTTCTAATTTTCATACAATTTCTATAAAACAAACCTTAAGGTCCAAAATCAACACCATCCTGTCGGAAAATCCTTTTTTACAGATCCTTAGGCCGGTTTGTTTTATTAAAATAGTACTGCAATAGCATTTTCATACTTCAAAAACGGTCTTATTTAGGTAGCTCAGTAATTGTTATACGACTCTTACAGAGAGTCCCAAAAGGTTCATTCCAAGATTTAAAGACGAGCGTGTGAAAAAATAAATAAAAAAATAATAAATTAAGATAAGATTTAGATGTTTTTGTTTTTGCCCGATAATCATCAGAAGATTATTTTAGGAGTTGTATATTAAACATAATCGTCTAACAAACAGCCTATTCTAGCTGGGAAGTAACAGATCATTTTATACATGTATGTATATTTATTTAATATAAAGGAAACATTAACAAAAACAATGATAATTCACAAAGAACATAGGTACAAATTTATGAAAAAAATTGGATATTTATGTATGTGAAAAAGTGGTCACCATATATTTTTATGTGTGCAGCTTACTTTGATGTGTTGTATGAAAATACTTTAAAGCTGACCAAAAATAAGAGGGAGTTTACACAGAGTCTTTTCAGACATGTCTGTTTCTGACATTCTCTTTTGAACATGCTTCCAAAAACTTATTGTCTTTTCACGATGTCTTTCCAAACATGTCTGTTTTCATGTATAATAGTCTAATATACATATAGGTACATACAAATTAAAAACATGGAAATTCATATAAACAAACATGAAAACTCATTTCATGTCTGTTTGGCAACCCCTCTTTCTTCTCTACCCCGATCGCCTACAAACAAAACAAACGTGTTTGTTAGACATGTCTGAATAGACACCGTGTAAACTCCCTCTAAGAAAAATGTGCCGGTATACAAAATGAACGTAAAAAAGTATTTTGAAGAATATTTCCAGAAAATATGTATTTTGGGCAGTTAAGTCAAAGTGCAGCTAACTTTGATTTTTTGTATGAAAATAATTTTAAAATGCCAAAAATTTTGTGCATTTATCTTAAATGTGCAGGTATAGAAAGTGCACTTAAAAAAGGAATTTGTATGGAATTATAAAGAATAATTCCAAAAATTATCAATTTTGTGCCACACACGTCAAGTTTGACTCGTCAAGTCTTGAGCTTTTAGGAGAGAAGGGTAGAGAGAATGCCATTACTTTTCCCCTCTCTCCTAAAAACTCAAGACTTGACGAGTAAAACTTGACGTGTGTGAACCGGCACAAACTGTGTGATGTGATCAATTCAGTAGCAGACTTTGGTCATCATGTGTTTGCTGCACAATTTATGTTGTTGTACATTATAAATAATGAACGAAGTTAATATTGAAATGCAAAGCGAGGACACCTGGATTCGTATTTTGCTGGATTCGTATTTTGCTATCAGGAATAATTTAAGAACAGTCGCGAATAATGTTGTAAGTGACAAAATAATTATTTTTCAGGAGAGCAAAAAAAACGGTTTTAAAAGCCAGAATTACTTATTTTAATTTTTTTTTTTTTTTGAATTATCAATATTAATAATAATAAAAACTTGTACGCAAAATATCAAGAAATTTGAATTAAAAATAAGGCTGTTTTCCTAAACGCCTGTTGCATTGTAGTAATACATAGCAACATGTTCTTAAATGCAACCATACAAATTTTGACAATGCATTTAGTTCCGAAATGCAACTTTGTAGTTGTTACTGCGCAGAGACAAGCAAATACAGCAGTTAAAATAATGTAGATGCAAACCATATTCATTTACAACACAACGTAGGTAAAAATTTAAGTACACAATGCATCAACACGGTATTGTTACATTGTGAACACACATTAGGAAAACAGCCTAACATGCAGTTTATAACTTTTTTTTTAGTGGAAAAACGTTTCATATCCGCAATCGCGATGTCATTTAAAACGTTTTTTCCACTACGCAAGCGGCTTCTAAATTTACAAAACCATTAAATTTTATCATTTTTTTAGAGCGGGTTTTTTACTTAGAGTTTTAACCAGGATCAATTTGTTTATCTTATAATAAAATTAATCTAGCCTTAATCCTCGTGGCGTTTTTGAGTGCAAGATTAATGCCCAATTTTCAGGATAGTATTTAAATCAATATTAAGATAATTTTCATAACAAATTTAAATCGTATTTAAAATAGATTGGTTTTTTGAGTTTTATTTGAAAAGTCTTATTTAATTAAGATAAAAGTATGGTAGTACTACTAAATACAAAAAAATATATAAAAAAGTCTATTTATTTACAAGGTGGTCTGAAAACAGCTGACTGTTAAGGCTTCGCCTTGCTAAAATATTACAATGGAAACTTAAGTTGAAATTAAGTGTACCACATCGGCGACTTAAGTTTCACTTAAGTTTTTAGTGAAGAAGAGAATTTTGTATTTAAAACGATTTTAAAAATAAATGTGTTTTAATCAGTGTTCGAAAATAAACAGTACATTATTTAACGTTCGGCTCACACACCCAGGAACGATATCTATGTTTTTAGTGATTGTGTAGACATACAAAACCCTTAATACCGTTCGTAACTATTTTCAAGAAAGAACCGAACATTATATAATGTTCGGTTCTTCGTTAAAAAACAGAACTATTGTAGTGATACTGTAGACAAACATTATATTTTAATGTTCTTTAATGTTTTTTTCGTGTGTGTATTTTGTTTTTGTAAAAAATGTTTTTTTACCAGCCAAAAGGGACGAACATTAACGAGCCGAACCGAACACATTGAAGTTTGTGGATTTTCAAAAAAAACCGAACGGAATAAAATGTTCACATCTTTTCTTGAGTTTGATAAAAACAGTATTATTTTTGTGTTCGAAAGATGACTAACAGGGAAACGTTATTTTTTTTAATGATTTTCTACACAAACATTATTAGCGTTTGTGTTTTCCACAAATCTACCGAACCGAACATTAAAAAACGATATTTAGTGTTTATTTTCGAACACTGGTTTTAATATCAATCCTGAAAATTGGCCATAAAGCTTTTAGCATTGCCATATGAATTGACAATACTTTTATGTATAAGTATGGCAGTTTAAAACAAATACCAAAAATTGTCATCAAATTACTGTTCTTAACGTGGAAAAGAAGAAGAAAAGGCGAGAATTTTGTATTGTGCTATATAATTTTATATGTTTATAAATAGATATTTATTATTATTTGACCTTTATTTTATAATTACTTTTAATTATTTTTAATTTAAGAGGGTGGAATATTTAATAAAACTTTAAATAAAAAATATTTCCTTTTATAGGCTGGTCGTACTTTTGAAAGTTCTGTCGCAAGTTTAAACCGCCAACTTTGGGCGTTTAAACTTGGAAACAAAATTAAATAATCGACTACCCAAAAACGAATTTCAAAGATTAGTTCTAATTTAATCGCTGATCTTTATGTCAAAAACTGGCTCTTAGTAACTTACAACGTTCTTCCATTAGTTGACTCTTTGTATGTCATTTCGAAGGCGTTATGGTGCATCATTTTGGGTGATTTGGGTTTTAAACAATGTAAGAGAGTAATGTTAAAAATAATTTGCATAAAAAACTGATTTTGCAACAAGTGGCTTTTACAACGTTATTCGCGGCTGTGCTTCAATTGTTCTTATAAGTGGCAAGAAATTTTATAAAAATGAATAATATCTAAGTGGAAATTTAAATTTATATTAATGAATTTTTTTTCAGATTCGATTTAACATACATATTTATAGAAACATGCAAAGTTAACAAGGAAATTCTTTATAAATTAAAAAAAAAAAATACAAACTAATTTTTTTTTTTAATTTTGCGAATTATTAAGATCTAAATTGTGTTTTGAAATTTAACATGAAAAATAATTAGCACTCCAGAATATATTGTTTCCGGGAAAAATAATAGCATTGTTATTAATGTTATTTTGGAACGAGAAACAAAACTATGAAGATATCATTTCTAAATTGCGTGTACTAAAAATATTTAAATTTTTGGTAAATGAAGAACGAAATGGATGATCTAATGTTTTCTGCGATTTCACGTATTGGTTTTGGAATTTTATCGATACCAAATTCCTCAGCATCAGTTGAACACACATTTTTATTTTCATGCAAAATGTTGTTAAAAGCGAAAGACGAAGTCATTTTCTTGGACCACTTCTTTTTTCGTTTACGCAAATTCTATGCATGGTAATGACGTATAATTGTATCATTGTTCCGTGGTAACCTCCTTTCAGGAAAATATCAATAAAACCAATTATTACTGACATAATATATATTTGTGGGCGTCAAGGCCTTTGTTTGAATCCACAAAAATCATAATATCTGTAATACATTATTTTTGGAAATAAACTTCTTTTCGTGTATAGTATGCCTTTCAGAGTACTATATATCAAAAGTATTTAAAAAACGGAAACAAATTTTGGTTTAATGGGTCTTGATTTGAATGTATGCAAGGTAAAGTACAAAAATATTGGATATCTATAAAAGCGCTAATTTAGCGCTCTTTTCAAAAAAGCGCTAATAAAAAAATATGCGCCTTTTCGACAGTTTAAAAGCGCTTAATCAAGAGCCAAAGGCGCTAAATTGGCAACTCTGATCCTAAACTTAAATTGGATTGATTTCTAACCTTAAACCAGCATCTTGCCCGACATGTTTTCTACTTTAAATATTTGATGTACATATTTAACTTAAAATATAAACTAAATAAGAACTTTTGATGTTGATTTTACTTTTTAAACATTAAATTAATGAATGTTTTTCTTGTTCTATTGTTTTTGTTGTTTCTACACAAAACAAGCAAATAGTTTTTACAAAGGCGAATTAACTACAAGTGGTGTCAAAACGGCAACTGATTTTTGTTGTAGTGTCTACAACAAACTTTGACAAACACAAGCAAGGTATATTTATAGCAGGTAGTCTCGGAAAGCCAGCTGGTTATTTTTTATTTGCTTGTTTTGTGATACAAACTGTCAAATGTTGTATAATAAACAATTAAACAAGTTTTTTGTCTTTATCTTTTGTCTTTTTTGTCTCTTTTCAACCCCTTTGCTGTTTGACAGTTCGTATCACATAACAACAATAAAAAGCCCTGTTGTTTGTTTGTTTTATTGTACAATTGTTGTAATCTCGCGGCTACCTGTTATAAATATACCTTGAACACAAGCGTATTTACCAGTTCTGATAATAGGATATGAAAGATACATTTTTCGTATCTTTTGATGGCTTCAAGTACCATGTATAATCCTGACATTTTTTCTTATCTTTTGAATCTGTACGCAAAATGTACAGAAATAAAATATTAGAAGACTGATCATCGTTGCCGACTCAATACTAATACAATAGCAGCTTCAATAATGAAGAAAGAAAGCATAAAGGATGTTTAAACATACGATCCACCTATATCGTTGATTACTAGTAGTGCGAAGTTGTTCTGAAGATATATGAACATCTTTTTATTTTCAGGAAAGTTATATGAACTTTTTGATATAATCGCCTAAGTAAAAACATATCTAATATTTATGACTTAAATATCGCCGATAAGAAATATTATTCTGTCGTTTTGCCGACGTTAGTGCCGGTTCACACACGCCAAGACTTGAGATTTTTGAGAGAAGGGTAAAGAAAATGCTATTTTTCTTCTCTCTTCTAAAAACTCAAACGGCGAGTCAAACTTGACGTGTGTTGACCAGCATTTGTCAAATTGCTGAGATATTTATCTTTGGTCTAGACCGGGTATAATGAAGTTTTGTATTCAATGATATCAATTTACGGAGAATGTTTGAATGGGATAACAAGAAACTGCATATTATTTTGTTTTTATTGTAGTTCCCGTTGAAAAAAAATTATTTTTGGTGCAAGTTTTAACTTAATATATAATGATTTGTAGACTATGTTTGAAAGATATTGAGGACATTATTAACATCTTTGACAACAATGGCCAAGAACTTAATGTTGCTGAAGTTGTTGGTAAACATTTTTGGTTTGAGGTAAGTATGCAAAATGTAAACAAAAGTTCGGAGAAAATTTTTTAAAGAAAAAATTTTCAGCCTCGAGAGGATGATCCAATTTCGACATCAATTTGCAAATTATGTTGGATTAAAGTGTGTGATTTTCATGAATTTTACGAAATGGTGGAACACGTTCATCGGCACATGACAGAAAGGTTTATTGTAAAAACCGAAAGTGCAAAGGGAAAGCGTCGCTCTCCCATCAATGTTAATGATCTTATAAATTATAGTTCATTACCAAGTAAGCGAGAACCAGATGACGAATTTGATGAACTCGGTGAAGTTCCTTTTAACATGTTAATAGAAGATGCATTCGATGAGCCAGGTAAAACCGTGGCCAAGGCAGCAGCTATTGCATTGGGAGCAGATGATTCGCGAGATATTTTATCCCAACATACTTTTTCACAAGACCAGTACGATAATTGCGCTAATAGCACCAATGAACCGTGTTACGATGATGGAAATTTCAACAACAGCAGTGGTAATCAAAACTGTGACAACGATGATGATACATTTGATGGAGAGGCTTTCATGAATAATATATTAACAAATAAAAATAAAGATCCCATAAAGGAGCAACAGTTAAACACTGCCCTAATAAATACAGAAAAACGTAGATCAACTAGAAATTCAAACAAACAACAATTGGATAATAGCGGTGGTCAACCAAAAACTGCATTGAAAAAAAATTCAGATATTAAGAGAAGGCGCGGGCGACCAAAGAAAGGGGAAATAGTTATTAAATCAGAACTTTGCCAAAAACAATCTAAGGAAAAAATTAATAAAACTGAAGAAGAACAAGATGCCTACAAAGCAAAAATGAAGGAAATTGATGATCAAATTGCCCAGTACATGACTTTACACTGCGAAGTTTGTAATCGGGAGTCAGAAAACTTTGCTGGTTTAAGAGCTCACATGCGCGAAGTACATGACATTAAACAGGGATATGCAAAATGTTGTAATAAGAAGTTCCTAAAAAGAGCCCTTCTATTAGATCATATACGACAACATTTAGATCCCGACTGTTACAGGTACATTCATATATTCTATATGACATTAATTATAATAAATACTATTTATGTAACAGGTGTGAAGAATGTGATCGCACGTTTGCCGATCGACAGTCGATGCGAAATCATTTCTTAGTCAAACATCAAAAAGATGAGGATAAAATTTTCGAATGCTCTGATTGTTCTAAAAAGTTCGTAAGAAAATACCTCCTGGAACAGCATAAAATGTTTTCCCATCGCGATCGATCTACCACTTGCAAGTCTTGCAACAGAAGGTATAAATATTTTAAATGTCATGTCCCTGGTTAATCTTTCTTTCTTATCGCTTTTTATATTTTAGATTTAATACGTTAGAGGAATTGTATGAACACAATAAACAGCATTGTAGCTATGGCACAATGTGTGATATATGTGCAAAAGTCATACGTGGTCCAGCTGCATTTAAGCGCCACCAGTTGGAACATCAAGGAGTTACAATGCCAAAGGTACAGTGTGATCTATGTGGTTCGTGGCATAAAGATAAATATGCTTTAAACAAACATAAAAAACGTCATATGGAGTCTAAACAACCTCATGTTTGTGAAATTTGCCATAAGGTGTCCCCCAGTCGCAGTGCTATGTTAAGTCACAAGCGCTATGTGCATGGAACAGAACGTTCATATGAATGCGGCGTTTGTCGAAAAACATTCAAGAAACCAATATCTTTAAAAGAACACATGACTACGCACACCGGGGAAGTCTTGTATAGATGCCCACATTGTCCAAAAACATTCAATTCTAACGCAAATATGCATTCGCATCGTAAAAAAGTTCATCCGAGAGAATTTGAAGAAACCCGGAAATTGCGAAAACAAAACGCGCATTTAATTGAACAGCCAATTCCAACCATATCTGTGCTTAGCAACGCCAAAAAAGAAACACAAGCTCTGTTAGTAATAGGTTCTGGCCAAAATGAAGAATCTCATCATGTTCTTATTACTACCAGTGCAAATGGTGACTTCAGTGATGATGACGATGTAACTGATTTATCAAAGGAAAAGATAACTGTACTTTACAAAAATTACAGTATTAATTAATCGTGTATAAATATCAATATCCCCTAAAAAATAAAATTTATTACATATAAATATGTAGATATTTAACTTTTATAAATTACACAGTTGGTTTTCATAATTATTTAAGGAGGAATCGTTGAGATTTATTGTGAAATCTTAAAATATTTCATATATTTTAGTATTTGACTAAATGTAATAATTTGCATTCAAATTACACGATACAACATTTAAAAATCATGTATATAATAATTGTATTTTTAAAAATCTATTGCAATAATTAAAAATTAATTTATCATATATTTTTGTTATAATTTATTTATTATTGTGTAACATTAGTGTAAAAAACTTTTTGTAAAGATTGCACATTTGTTCAAATTAAATAAAAATGTTTAAGATTAGTTTTATATCGACACATTAAATGCAAACGAACCAAACTACACTTTTATAACTACAGGAAAAGCAAAAAACTTAACAAAATCAATAATAATGAAGTATTTTTAGCGTTTGAATTTTTTAAATAAAGTCTACAATTTGCAGTATCATGCAGTTTGATAAAACAAACCATAATCAATAAAAAACTCAATTTTGCATTTAAGTGACGATATTTTTAATCTTGGTAATTTTTTAACTAATTCGGTTTCTACTTTGGAATATTTATTTTATTAAACTAAACAGATAAATATAAAATATAATTTGTGGAAAATTCAATTTAAAACTTCCATCATTCCAATTGAATTTTGTTTTAAAATTTACAATTCCAATTTAAGAAAATTTTAATTGCCTCTTATAACAACCTGAAACAATTTCTCAAAAAAAATTTCACATGGACAAAATATACGCTTGAAATTTAAACCATACAAGTTATATCGGTTTCTTATGATCACATCTGTTATCCATATAAAGGGACTTAACAGTTGAAAAAAAAAATCCTCATTTTTGTATTAATATGTCAAATGAAAACTCTTTGTGCGTCTAGATGTTTTTAAAACAAATAATGAATAAATTTTGTCAATCAGAGAGGTTATTGCGTATTTCAATTCAAAAAATATTTTAAGAGTTCGAACAATTTGTACTGAGTACTACGATTTTCGTATAATTTGTTTCGAAAATGCTAATTTGGTATAGATAGTACCAAATTAGCATTTTCGCAAAAATTTTTGAAAATTAAGAAATTCTGGCAAAAATTAAAGATGGCGCAGATTGAGATTATGGCTGATTTCATAAACGCAGTATTGCAAAGCATCACAAAAAATAAATGCGTTACAAAGGCATTACAAATAAAAACAATGCACAAATTTCGCTACCGTTGTACAGTGAATACAGTTACCATGCTATTATGAACTCAAAGCATTGTCTAAGAAAAGTTGTGGAGTTTTTGAAGCTATTCCATTTAGTGTTGCATTGCAATACTGCGTTTATGAAGTCAACCTTTATGTCAAAATATGTAAAAAAGATGTTAAAATTGAAAATTTAAATAAAATAAGTAGTGACGATTTGCAAAAATAAAAATATAAAAAGATGCGGAGGACTAATCCGAAAACGCATTAAAGTACCAATAACTAGATTAGCTCTCCAAATTATATAATTTTAAACGAAGCTGTTAATTAAAATTTCATATTTTAAGACTCTAGAGGATTTTGTTTTACTTTTTTCCAGATATTTTTAAGCAGATAACTTTTAATTAATTAATTTTTTTCTTTTTTTTTTAATAACAATCTTCAAAAAGTTAATTGAAAATTTTATACTTTTTTTAAATTTCAGTATTTTTTAAAGAATTTCTAATGTGATGATGAACAACTTCAGGCCCAACTATAATATGCATAAGTTGGCTTAAGTCGTACGGAAAGTGCGATCTGTTTCGCACTTTGCTTAAGCAAATGCCAGTTTCATAAAATTAACCAAAAAGTTTTCTAAAGTTCAATTTGGTTCGACACATATGAATCACATGTATTCGCACAATTGCTTAAGCATATTATAATTGGCACTTTAGTATGAGTATGGCTACCCTGCAAATAATATTGGACAACCTGATCCATTTTGATAAAATGGACTACTTCGTGGACTGGTCCAATATAATGCAAGCATGGACCATGCCATTGTTAAAAAGTGTTTGTAGTGAGACGACATGTCTTTGTTTTTTAACGACATGTTTTCGTTTTTAAACAACTTCAAAACTAATCCTCTTGAGTATACCATGGAGTAGTTTTAAGACTACACCTTGTAATCCAAAGCTGGGTTCTATGGTCCTGCCCTAGGACATCGTTATGTTAAATAGACCATGTTTTCCATACGTTAGTGTACTAGTCCTAGTACATTTTACACGCTTGTTTGGACTGGTCCTATTATTTGCAGGGTATGTATAAATATGTACAGCTTTTTCTGACAACCTCAAATTTTTTGCCAGATTTTAACGCAACTAATGATCGTATTACGGGTTACAACTCAACTAAGGTTAGCCCTCAAGTCTTGATCTTTTAGGAGAAAGGGGGAAAAATGCCATTTCTTTTCCTCTCTCTCCCTCCTTAACACTCACGGCTTGACAGCTAAAATTTGAAGTGTTAACCAGCACTTCACTTTACAATTGGTAGTTAAGAGTTATAAATACTTGATATTTTTGTTAATCGCACGCACACAGGGTTGTAAACAGGGGTCGAATCGCCGCATTCGATATAAAGTAAAATAACGTATCGATAAACTATCTATTTTTCTGCAAACAATAGACACTGGATTATTGAAGGAAAACTCGAGAGATGTAATGTCTTTGGTTACTAGATATCAGTGATGTTATAAACTTTTTTGAAAAGTCCTTATTCAGCCCGTAAAAATTCCTATTTATCCCTACGCGTTGAAAAATTTGTCTCCACAAAAGTCCCTACAATTTTTAAATGATAAAATATCAATACAAATAAAACCATTACCCAGCTTTTAGTAAAAATCACCTAAATGAGTCTTCTCAGATCACGTTTGATGATTAAAAACTGATTTATCACTTAACCCTCGGTCTTACACATGTTTTTATTTTCACATTCGTAACGCATGAGTCTAGCTAGACCCAACCAACTTTTGAATAAATAAAACCAATTTTTTAACTAAATGTTATACCATACACATTTTTAATTTAAATAAAATATGAAATTCATCATATGAAATAATATGCGAACATATTCAAATTATTTTTATTTATAATATATAAATTAATATATTTTCTAAAAACTGAAAAATAAGATCGTTTTATGTCATCAAAGGTATATAACATGTTTATAATATGCAATACGATTTTATTTGTGAAAAAAAGAGAAATAAAATAAAAGTATTAGCTTTATAGATTCCCTAGCAAGTGACACATGTAATTTTTTGCAATAGACAGCCAGTGCCAAAATACTGCAAAAAAGGCCAAAGTTCATCTTTTGGTGGATAGTTGTGTTGTAAAATATAGTTGACTCTGCATTTATTTACGTCGTTAAACCGGATTATTTCAGGTTTAATCGCTTCGCCTTCAATCTTTAATAATTATAATAAGCCTTGCTCTAAAAATTATTTTAGAGCTACCTCATTGTGTGCATAGGCTCTCAATAAGAAATCTCCATCTGGAGCGTATATTTGCAATACTTTTCAGTTCCGTCAAATTAACCATCTTTTCATCATTAAATTCAGGCGGCTTGTTAATTTCGTTTAATGTTGAACGTCGCCAAGAGTTGTTCGGGGTTCCTAGTCTTCTTGCACCCTGTGGGGGGGAGGCGCTCTTTGGCATATGTTGTCATCTTCTCTTCTAAGAGTGTGCCCTATCCAGCCAAGTTTACGTCTACGGATTTCACAATTTATGTCCTTTATATTTGTTATAGCGAGCAGTTGAGTATTAGGCCAATAAATTCCAATTCTCTGATTCTCTGGTTAGATAATTAATTTTTGCTTGTATATCAGCACGTCTGTAGGAAAGCTCACATTTATCATCTGCATAGTCCAGCGACTCTAATCGAATCTTTACCATAGAAATAATCATGGGCAGAGTATTGTTGACAAGTTTGTACATGTGGCTCTTCTTCATTGTCCTTAGAAGCAAACGATTCATTTGGTTTTATGACCAATTTATTTTCAGTACCGGATGAATCGTTCTTATTTGGAACGCAATCAACATCGTCATTGTGTTCAGTTGTGAAGGTTGAATTTCATTACTTTCCTCAGCAGCTTTATTATGCTCTAAGTTATTAGCCTGTACTCTTCACATGTAAAACTCAACTTCTGAACGTGATGGAGCACTTGTTTGTGTGTGATGGAGCACTTGTTTGTGTGTTTAATAAAATTAAATAAATAAAAGATAATTTAACAAAAAATAATTAAAAACAGCAAGAAAGAAAGTTAAAAATACTGCATCTTTGTACAAAATATATATGGGTCTGGCCAGACCACATGTGTTACGAATGTGATGTGTGCAGTAAAATATTCGAATAAGTTTCCTTGTAAATCCTTTCCAGGATATATTGTTTCAGCTATTTGTAGAAAACTAAATTCTAGAAGGGTACCTGAAATTCCAAGTCTCTACCTGAGTTTTAAATATACTAAAATTACATTTAAAATCGAAAACGGTCTGGCCAGACTCATGAGTAAGACGAAGGGTTAAGCGAGGGAAACGATTAAAAAAATGATTTGAAATAAAATTTGAATGGTGATTTCCTAACAATCGCACAGGTGTAAGGATGCCTTTTTTTAAATAAGTTTCGTTACACTGGAAGGTGAAACAATTTTTACATTCGCCTTGTAAAAGAGCGGATATTTAAGTTAAAATCTTATGACTTATTTCTAATTTATTTCCTTAGTGCGAGCATCAGTGATGATATAAAAAATCATTTCGCTCTCAGTATTGGCATGTGATAAATCAAAGATATCTAATTTCGACTAAATGGGGAAGATGAAATCTTCATTCAAGTTTTTCATATTAATAACTTTACTCCAAAACTTTTTGATGCCCATCTTTTACAAATATTCTTGCTCTGGAAAATTGAGTTCAAACAATCTCCATTCTTGTAAAAGTGATTTTTACAATTTAACAAGTTGTAATGTTGTCGTATTAACAATTTTATTTTTATGCTATCACAAATCCAAAAAGTTTGCAAATTGTATACAAATTCTACACATTATTCAAAAGTCCCTACATTAACTAATTTCGAAAAATCTGTCCTTTTTTCTCTACGGCCATATAATATACGCTTAAATGCCTTTCACGCTTATTTACCTCGAGTTTTAAATCCCCGTTTTTTTTCTTCCATTTTTAAACAAAAATCCACGTTTAATTGCCATACGCTTAATAACCCGATTCGGATAATTGCCTTAAAAATTTAACTCCCAAAACAAAATTATACCTAAATTTCATTCGTTTAATTGCCTCAGTACTATTTGACAAAAACACAGCAAGTAATGCAACCAAGTTTTACATGTTAATAACTTGAAAATATGCACTAAATTTTTTTTTTTTAAATATGCCTAAAAAACAAAATATGGCTTGAATTAAAGCAAAATATTCAGCAAATAAATATTTGCATTAAAAGTTATGTTATGAGGTCAAGATTCATATAAGAGTTACTTATATATTATCTAGATACCCCAAATTTATGAGATATTTTGTCCTAAAGAGATTAAAGTTTGAAGTTTGCATGGGGACTATGTGATATTATAGACCGATTTTTACAATTTACATAGGTTTCGTTCTTATGACAATTAAACGTATTTACCCAATTTTATCAAATTATCTAAAAACTGCTACCTTTTCTTTTCGCACAAGTTTTACATGGACATACATACAACCAGCAACATGGACGGACGGACGGACACGAAAAGATTACTTAAAAAAGTGTTTCTGATTCGATCGTTTACTAAACAATGCGTCTAGGTTTCTATGTTATAAGTTGCGAAAAACATTTATCTTCAACAAAAACTTGCTCTGGCTTAAAATTTTACAGTGAAAATTTAATGTTAGTGGTGAAATTAAAGCAACAGAAAATTCATCTGTTAACCAGAATTTCAAGCAATTTTTTTATTTGCGTAACATGTATTAAAAACTTAAAATATGTGTGCAATAAAAATGCAGCAATGGCTAAAATATGAAAATTATTTACAAACAAATCGATACCAAAATTCATTAAAAGCTCTAAACGCATGTTTCTGCATTCATTGGTCGCACATATGTCGCAAATATGCAATTGCATATTTACGGCTTCCATGAGTAGTAGTAGGATATGACAGGACATCTCAAAAAGCACTACAGATAAAATTTAAGACAACAAATCCCCTTGTTTTTTATTGCTATCTCTTAAGATTTTGCTGATACATGTAAAAATTCCTTTCTTAAATTTTTTCATACATCAACCGTAAGTTATCTTGTAAATAAATACGTCTAATTACCTCACTGAGGTATTTAAACGAATTTGCTTAATTACCCCAATGAGGTAGTTAAACGTATTCTTTTTATTACCTCAACGAGGTAGTTAAGCGTATTCGTTTAAATGCTTACCCCGCATAATTACCCAAAAATATTGACATTTATGTCGAGGTAATTATCCGTGGAATACTGTATACGTATAACATCACTGATATCATCTCAAATTACGATACATTTCACTCGATATCTAGTGCCATAACACAATAAAAAATTTCGATTAATTTTGATCGATATCGTATGCGGTGATTAGACCCCAGTAATACAAAACTGCAAAATTGTAACCGAACTAGTGTTGAGTTGTTAACCGTAATAGGGGCATAAAGTTTGGCTGGCATTTATAATCAACCGATACGTGTTTAATAAACGTTCGTCTTTAAAAACTTTAACCAGTTTGACATTTTTAACTACATGCATAAGATTTGCAGTGGTCACAAGCCATAACGGATTAACTTGATGTTAGGAGAAAATAGAGTTTTTAGTACCATCCTGTTATGTGTGCCTTAATCTATTTGTTATCAAAGTGACGTACCTATTCTTTTTTATTTTAAGAATTTAATTGACAACCATTGCTATGAACCAAACAATATTAAATACATACGGCCAATTTCACCAAGCTCAGTTATAATTAACTACCAGTTAGTTATAACTGTCAAAACGTTCTGGTAACTGGAAGTTAAAGTAATAGTTAGTTTTAACTGAGCTTGGTGAAATTGGCCGATAAATGTATTATAATGGTGAAAAGTAATCAAAGAAAATTTTGTTATGTATTTTATGGGAAAAATAGTTTTTTACCTTACAGAAAATGACCGTTTCCAATGGGTTTAAAACAGGGACCGGAAATAACAGTTATATTGGAATTTTAAAACAAAAAATCATATAGAAGTAAATGTCGAAAAACTGATTCAAGTATACCATATTGTTCCTTATGCACTTATCAATGATAAAATATATTGAGTTTTAAAATATTAATTTTTATATTTTTGATCAAACTTAACAGTTATTTTTTGATTTTTATTTTTTTGAACAAAAATAATTGTTATTTTTTGATTTTTATTTTTTCGATCAAAAATAACAGTTGTTTTTGTTCAAAAAAATAAAAATCAAAAAACAACGGTTTTCATCTGACTTTTATGAAAAAAGGAATAACTGTTACGAAAGAAAATTTTGTTATGTATTTTATGGGAAAAATAGTTTTTTACCTTACAGAAAATGACCGTTTCCAATGGGTTTAAAACAGGGACCGGAAATAACAGTTATATTGGAATTTTAAAACAAAAAATCATATAGAAGTAAATGTCGAAAAACTGATTCAAGTATACCATATTGTTCCTTATGCACTTATCAATGATAAAATATATTGAGTTTTAAAATATTAATTTTTATATTTTTGATCAAACTTAACAGTTATTTTTTGATTTTTATTTTTTTGAACAAAAATAATTGTTATTTTTTGATTTTTATTTTTTCGATCAAAAATAACAGTTATTTTTGTTCAAAAAAATAAAAATCAAAAAATAACGGTTTTCATCTGACTTTTATGAAAAAAGGAATAACTGTTACGGTCCCTGGGTTAAAAACTATAATTTTTGTATGCATCTACTAACTAATTTTGCTTTATGAATACAAATCGAACGTAAAAGATACAACAAAACTAAAATACTTAATCCATAAATTATAATCAAAATTACTCTCTGTTGCCTTCGCCATCTTAAGTAATCTCTCCAATTTTCAAAACGATTGCGGTATTGCGGCAATAATTCGTATTGACTTCTCTGTGGGAAGAAGGATAAATAAAAATCTTCCAATAGATGGCGAATCAATTCGTTTTCTTCCAACGATTTGGGATCAAGATTATCATTAATGCAGTTGAACTTTCTGAAAAAAATTAAATCAATTAAAAGTTTTAACTGTTTTGTAAATACATCGTATATGTATGTATTAAAAATAAGTCTTTGTCTAAATCTGTCGAAATTTGATTTTTCTTACTTTTTTACTGTAAGGTGTTACATTCAGAGTATGAAAACAAACAAAACATTTCGCAAACGTTTGCAAAATGTACAAAACTATTCAAAATTTTTAAATTGTATTGTACATGAGCAAAACCAAAACAAAAACTTTTCAAGTGTCAAAGAGAGAAAATTAAACAGTTGGCTTTCCACTCATCTGCATTATTTAATTTACCGTTACAATCGTACATCTGAGTACAAAACAGATAGAGAAACGTTTTGTTTTGAGTAATTGATTTAGTTCTTGTTTGGTTTTTGTAGTGGCATAACAAGAGTAAAATCCACAATGCCTCGTCCAAAAAAATGAGTTGTTACGTAATTTTTTATTCTTTTTTCTTTGAATTACTTTTTATTCAATTTTATTTGTTTTTTTTTTAATTACTATGGTAGTCAAAATAAGCATTAATAAAAACAAAAAACCTAAAAACCTCTCTTTTTATTTCACTTAGAAACAATAGTATTGAGTAAATCAATAATCAAACGTTTGTCAAACGTTTTTTCTCTTAATGTTTCAATATTGTTCTTACCAAGGCCGTTCTTACAGTCAGGGCTGCCAGCTTTGGGGTTTTGACCCCAAATTAGGGGTTTTCTCGTTGCTAAAAGGGACAAAAAATTTGATTTGGGGTTTGGGGTTTTCATTGGGGATTTAAAAAAAAAAAGTTAGGATTTTTTGGGGAAATACACGGAAAGAATTATTTACTAAAGCACCACAAAATATGGCTTGAACTAAAAATATTTTGCACCATTCTCGTTCAAGGCAAAATTTTCTTATTTTAAAGTTTAAGCAAAAAGTTATGACTCAAAGCGAACTACATATATTTAAATACAGCTAAAAAAATTAAGTATTCGTTGCTTATGGCTAATTTCAACAATATCAATTCATATTTAAATAAAGTTGTTCCTATAATTTTATTATATTTGACATGAAAAACTAATTTTAAACATAAATTGGTAAATATGTAAATAAGTGAAATCGGCTATTAATATTTTACAAAATACGAAGAAAAGCCTTAATTTTTTTAACATAAAAACGTATAGCATTAGTCTATAGTTTAAGGAAAACTTAATAAAAAAGAAACTTTTTATTGATTTGCTTAAGATGTCGATTCAAATAAAAATTAATTGAATTAAACCAAGTTTTCTTGAACTTTTTCTGAAAAATTAAAAAAAATCCCTAGTATTTGTTTCTAGATGCAAGAAATTCGATTTTTTTAATTAATCAAGATAACCAGATTAATATTAAATTAATGCAGCTTGATTTAAGCCAAATCTTTCTTATTTTTAATAAAAACAAGCTTCTTTTATATATCTTGTCTTAAGAAATTTTTGATCATATATCAAAAACATGAATTTTTTGATTATGAGAAAATTTTTGTTTATTCAAGAAAATTTTACTAAATACGAACAAAATATGTTAAAATCATTAAACTATTATTGGATTTTCTGTGTTAAGAAAGGAAATTGGTTACTTTAGAAAATAAACTTATTTCCGTGTAAAAAATATGAGTTTAATTTTTCTATAGGAGATCTAAGTTTTATGCACTCATAAACATTAGGGTGGCTATTTTTGCAATATTTCTTAATATCAATAAAAACCGGGTAAAAAAGTTGTTTTTTTTATAAAAAAAAAAAATATCTGGGCTAATTTTGTTTCCTTGTATATAAAAACAAAAATTATGAAGTTTGGTGACGATTGGGTAAAGAAAAGTTGATTCATAAGTTGAAAAGTGAATACAAGGCCAAAAAATCTCTTATTTTAGTTTTTCTCAATTTTTTAAATGTCGTTAACTGTTCTTCTAGATGTTAAAGTAATCAAAGTGTATATACAAATATGTTTTCAATTCAGATTCATAGGGAAGTTCGACTGTATACATATATATAAACTATATATGTGACAGCGCATAGAGAAAGGGACCAGTAAGGTAAAGAGAACAGTAAAAAGCAACTACATAAAACAAGAGGTTGGGACGACCTACGCGCGTTTTCAAGGTTGCCCAACAAGTTTGAGATGTGTCGCTTTCAAATGAGACCAATACCAACACGCTCAGTGATGTTACACCAAAGATACATGTATTTAAATCTTTAAAATGGCAAAACCCTTAGGTCCCTTTCTATTTTTCGCGTCACATATGTTTTTACTACAACTACATATTTCAATACAATAAAAATGATCTCTTGTAGAACATAGTACAAGTAAAACTCGAATAAATATTTAAATTATCCGTTAAAAATTGTGTTTTTTTTTACAGGGGTTTATTTTTAAGGATTTTCTCTTATGTTGGGGGATTTTTGGGGAAATTATTTTTTAAGTTTGGGGAGGATGAAAAAAAGTACCTGGCAGCCCTGCTTACAGTACACTTTGGTTCTTAATCTTTTCTTTTCCAGCTGTGTACATTTATATCAGGGATTTCCATTTCTTTGCACAATTGTGCAAACCAAAACTTACACATATTTTTATGCTCTTCCATTCAGTCGTCGATGTGACTTCGACAAGTGTACATGTCTAGCGGCTGCTATATTATTTTGTTTCAGCAAACACTCAAAAAATATTGTGCGGTCAAAAATGCTTTTGGTAACATCCAATGCCTTGCGTGCAATTTTTATTTAGAGTTTTAATTTTAAGACTTAAATGTAGAATAATATAACATTTCATAAGTGTTATCGCCACTTGTTATACAGCTTTATTAATCCTAAGTATATTTAATACCAATTATTTTTCTTTGTGTATTTATCGATAGTAATTGGCTATAGGAGTGAGCTTTATGCTAATGTCAGTCTGACTTTATTTACTTACTTGAAATAAAACCTAAAGTTATATTTTCCAGGCGGGTTTTAAGAAAGAGAGAAATAAAAAACTTGTGCGTGGATAGTCACTGAAGCTTGCTCCCATTCCAAACTAAAAAAGTTTGTATTCATTTTAACAAAAGAAAGAAATTATTTATGTAAACCCTAATTTTGTAGGAATTTAAACATCATCAACAACTACATATATACATATGTATATCAATAAAATTTTGTAAATTCAAAACTATTAATTGATGTTAAAAATCTATTGGAACAGGGTGCTTGGGGCTGCTTCACCCAATAACAATAAGTTTACATGCAAAGCAAAGAACTTTGTAAAATGGTAATTATTTGAGATTTAAAGTCAATTTTTAATATTTCAGATAAAAATGCGTTAACCGATATATTATTAAGGAAAAAATATTGTATTCTATTAATTTGTAATTTTCAAATAATATCTACATTGTTTTGCATTTAAGCTAACGATATGTGTTTTGTTTGTGAAAAAATTCTTTGATGCCTGTAAAAGGGTCCCTTTTTCTTTCGTTAAAAAGACGTACCTAAATGCAGAAATGATTAAGAAAAAAAAATAGCCACAAGAATTTGTTGGTATATTGTGCTTGTAAAAATATTTTTGTTTCTGTACCAATCGCGTCGGTGGGTTTTTTTTTCTTTGAAAACAAGTTAAAAAAGTCTTGTTTTCCTACAATTTATGTGTAATCCTATACAGATAAAAGCAAATGTGACAGCAGGTTCTAATTTTTTCCCAATTTAAAACTGGTGATTTTTCTAATTTTCCAAAAACTTCACTTGTTTGTAGAAATCTCGAAATCGACAAAAGATATGAATATGCCGAAATATTTGAAACACTTTTCAATAACTTTCAAGACAGGTTTCAAGATTTTGTAATTTTCCAACCGCTACTAGATCTTTTCGAAAACCCTTTTCGTTGCGATGTAAGCAACTTCGAATTTGATATTCAATCAGAACTAATCATACTACGAAGCGAAGTAAATGCCCTAGACGAAGTTAATATTGTAGAGTTCTGGAATGATTTGGATGGCGAGTTCTATCCTGAACTGAAAAAAAATTCATTTAAGTGCCTCTCTTTATTCGGCACTACTTACCTTTGCGAACAAATTTTTTCGGATTTAAATTTTATTTGTTCCAAGCAACGTAAATTAAATTAAGTTCATCCCATTTGAAAAGCATTCTGCTATTACGAAACTGCCATAAAAGTAAAAATTTGTTTTTATAATTTTTAAATAGACAATCCCTTGAAAAAGTCGACAAACAATCGACGAAACGTCGGGAACAAAATATTGTAATTTAAAATTGAATTTTATTTACATTGAAGAAATTTAGGCCCTATTAGCTTGACAAAAATAATATTCATAAATTCATCACTCTGGCCAAAGAAACAACTACAACAAGAAGATTTTATTTTATAAGTTGTATAACACAAGGGAACAAAATTAAACATTTTTGTGTTGCTAGAAAATGTGTAGCAGCTCTTTGCCAATTCAATGACGCTGATTTTAAAACTGCACTTTTTTTCTATCAGCTGTGATTTGCGTGCAATATTTATTTTTTATGAATTTTTAAAACATAAAAATCTTTAATTTTTTTACAATTGTTTGATAAGATATTTGAAACTGATTTAGAGTCAAAAAGCTTCCGAATAAAAAAAAGTGCAATTTTAAAATCAGCGACATTGAATTGGTAAAGAATTGCTACAAATATTTTATCAACACAAAAAATTTTTATTTTGTACCTTTGTGTTATACAACTTATAAAATATATTACTAACATTTTATTTCGGCTGTAAATGAATGCATTCTCTCAATTGTTTACTCTCTCCCTGCAAATAAAATTGGACCACCTGACCCATTTTGATAAAATGGACTACTCCATGGACTAGTCCGATGTAATGCAGGCATGGACCATGCCATTGTTAAAAAGTGTTTGTAGTGAGACGACATGTCTTCGTTTTTTAACGACATGCTTTCGTGTTTAAACGACTTCAAAACTAATCCTCTTGAGTATACCATGGAGTAGTTTTAAAACTACTCCTTACTGGTCCAAAGGTGGGTTATATACCATGGAGTAGTTTTAAAACTACTCCTTAGTGGTCCAAAGGTGGGTTATATGGTCCTCTCCTAGGACATCGTAATGTTAAATAGACCAGGTTTTTTCCATACGTTTGGGTTACTTTTGGACTAGTCCTGGTCCCTTATGGACTACTCTTTACACGCGTGTTTGGACTGGTCCTATTATTTGCAGGGCTGGTACTCACTAATACACAACCAAAAAATTTTTGGAAATGCCTGATTTATATTAATGTACAATTTGCGCTCACGAGCAAATATAATACAAAACAAAATGGCACAATCATTCTCATTGTTTTGGTTTTGTTTTACTCACTGCAAAGAACAAAACAAAACGAAAGCAAACGTTTCGTTTTGTTTGTTTTCGTACTCTGTACCCATGTTCTGTAACTATAGTGGCATCGAAAAGATGTGAAACAAAATATTCCATCGTTTCTCGAAAAGTGAGAAAAAAGTGAGTCTGTAACTCATGTCGAAAACTATCAAAAGAGATTACGTCGTTACGGTATAAATGTCATAGCACTGCACTCGAAGCCGATATGACATTGCAGACGTTGAGAACGCCACTAACACATATCGTTGACGACGACCAAAATTTACTAAAATTCAAAATTTTTCAACGACGGCGGCGAAAATACAACCGTCGGCTTTACCAAATAATGTAACGTGCGACTTTAATGTTTGTTGTTTGGAAACGAACTTTGAAAACATTCATATATTTTATAAAAATGTTAAAAGCAAAATAATTGAACAAAAAAGAACAAAATATTAATTTTATTATTCTTTTTATTTGTTTTTTAGTGTTAAAATTTTTTCTCGCCCCATTTTTATTCGTGAGTTTATTTGACAGTTCACAAAAATGTTACAGACACACTTTTTTTGTAAATTGGCGAGTAATTTCCTTACGTGACAGCTAGTACTCGCTAAAAAAAAGTCACAGACACAGTTTAGTGAGAAAAACAGCTGTTTGTTTCAACATATGGCGTTTTTGTTTCATTTCACACATTTCAATCGAAAAGATTCTCGACATTACTTTTACTGTCAGCTAAAGAGGGCTTTAGTCAGTCCTCGTTCCTTCACAAAACGTGTTTGTACAGTTCAAAGCCTCATTAAAAAACTCATGAATTTCATACATATTCCATCTGGTTGACGATGTCATTAGTTACAGCTTAAAAATTAAGACTGTCCAAAATATTTTTTAAGTTATTTTTAAAGTTCATTAAATTATTACATTTTATATATCGATACCTTCCCATAAGAATGTATTAAGCGACACTTTTTTAGAAAATGACTTTTTGATGTGGAACTATACTAGAAGTTAAGCGCCACATTTTGGCCTGGGTTTCGCTGCCCTATCACGGATGCAAAGGAAACTAGAGAGAAAATAAAATTTTATCAACCGTCAAGTTTAAATATGTTTTGTATTCTGAAAATCGCTTTCCAAATATGTTCCTTTTAATAAAATACACAAATAAATAACTAAATGAGAAGTTTTTTTTCGTTTCCTACAGAATTTTAGAAATGTCGCTTAATACATTCTTATGGGAAGGTATCGATATGTACTTCGTAGTACGAAGTTCGTACCTTGTTGAGTACCACTTATTTTAATCAGAATTACTTTTAAAATTACTGAAAATCTCCATCGATTTCCAGAACATGGAGAAATAACGTTTGTTTTATTTGAAAAAATAATATTTATAAAATGATAATAATTAGTATTGTAGTTAGTTATGTACTGTTTATGATTTTTAATCCAAATTTTTTATTTTTTTAATCTCTCTTAAGTTCGTTAAATTTAATTTTCATTCAATTATTTTAAAGAAGGAATTTAACAATATGGAATGAATTTAATATAATTATGTATAAAAATAGTTTTTCACTCTTGAATGAATACGGGTTGAGCCCACGGACAGGTAACCACACTATCTCTTCGGAACTCTTTGCCGTTTAACACTCACTCGACGGCTGGTAGTCAATAGTCAAACATCAATCTTTAAACCGTATTGTTTTTTTCTTGGTGGATCGAATTTTGTTGCTTTGAATAATTACCTATTTTCAACTGGTTTACATGTTTTTTTTCCTTTACTTCTGTCTTCAACCTTTTGTCAAGAATTCTTCTTGAAGTCCAAAGTATATTTTTTTCGTTTTTTCTTTTTTGTCTTTCTGTTTCCGTTGACCTTTTCAGCACAACTTGAAGGACATATGGTCCTTGCACAAAATTACGCTTTCGCTGCTTTAAGAAACATTTATCCATAATTGCTGTAAGATCAGCATATTCCTGTATACATATTAAAGTGGCACCGAAATTTCAACTTTCGATTTTCGCAAATGCCCAGGCAAAAATTGCAGCAACATCGGACCACTTTAAGTGCTGCCCCGAAGAGGTCAAAGGTCAAATTTAAGTGAATTCTATATTTTCATTAGGAATTTTCTTGGTTGTTCTTGGATTGGCACGAAAATTTTTCTTTAATTTTTTGACGGTTGGTTAGAATATTTTGTGAATATTTTTTGGAAAAATTTACCCTTCTGAGCTTATAAGGGGCAAAATTACACGATTTCTTAAACGCATACAAAACTTTATATTCAGCAAGTTTTTTTTTTTTTTTTTTTTTTTTTAAATATAAGTTCTTTAAACAAATTTAAGAATATTAGCCCATTTTATATTGGGTTAAAATTAATGCTAATTTCAAAAGATTTTGTTATTCGTGCTTAATTCCCAGTTTTTATTCTTGACAAAAACACTTGAAATTTATTGTTGATGGGATAAGCTATTCCTATGCGCATTTCACTGGTTGCTTAGGCCAGATCATCAGGAAACTTCATCCATAAAGATTTTAGAAAAACTAAAGATATTAAACCAAATAAAACTGTTAAACGTATAAGAATTATAGCAACAGTTCTACTTGTAACAATATCAAAGTTTAAACAAAACACATCAACAATAAACAACAGTGGGTTTATCTCATCTTACATGCCCCACTACAATTAGTTGAAATTCTCTCAACATTAATTGTAGTTGTAAGTAGGTTAAGAAAAACAAAGTAAAAACAACAACAACTTACAAAAGATGTTGTCAATTAAGTGTTTTTTAGGCCGTGCACTTGCAAAAGTTTGCTGAATACTGTAATTTTTTCAGTAAACAGTATAAATTTACTGGTAGCTGAAAAAATTGCCATAATTTTTTGAGCGTGTTTTATGAAAACGCGTAAAAAAGCGCGTATTTCAAAAAAAGGTTACTATTATTAATCCGTGTTATATCTTACGGCCATTTTCACCAAGTTCGGTTATAATTAACCATCGGTTATAGCTGTCAAAACGTATTGGTAACCGGAACTTTAATTGAAAGTTAGTTTTAACCGAACTTGGTGAAAATGCCCGTAAATCGCGTAAATGAAGTACCGTGTAAATCAAGGGATACCTGTATT
Source organism: Pollenia angustigena (assembly GCA_930367215.1). Lineage (NCBI taxonomy): Eukaryota > Metazoa > Arthropoda > Insecta > Diptera > Polleniidae > Pollenia > Pollenia angustigena. The sequence goes on from OV884060.1 coordinate 232,854,505, forward strand.
TAGATTAAATTTGGCCCAAACTTGTTTTATTGCAATCAAAATTATCTTACCAAATTTTATTGAAATCGGCCCATATTTGACTCTAGCTCCCATTCAAATACTACTCCCGCAAAATAGCTTTTAATGCCATAACTTCCTTATAAATGATGGTATTAACATAAAAATTTGCGATAATAATAACTTTTACGATAGATGAAGGAACCTAAAAATATTCGGCACAAAAAACTTTTACATAAATCTGAGCCTTATAGCATAATTTTGTTTAGTCGGGTCCATTATTGTCCATGGGCTCCAAATAGGTTACACTAGCATAAATTGTTTTTTATACTGTGGTGTAGGTTACCATCTCGGGCATGACCGACTAAACTTTCTTGTTATTTTTTCTATTAATAGGTGCGTTTGAGTACTTTTACAGTAAAATGCAGTAAATGAGTAAACTGAAAAAGCTGTTGCCCAAAAAAGTACGCGAACGTAAAATTTAAATTTGTAAAAATTCGTAAAATAAAGGCAACAGCTGATGGCAAATAATGGAAGTGTTGAAAAATGTTTACACTTTTGACTACTTAACTCGTTTTCTTATCGGTACTCGATTAAACACTTTTTATAACACGATCATTTTTGGAAAATACAAACAAACTATATTTTATGTAATCCTTCATATTTGTTTGTTTTTTATTTTATTTGATTTTACTAATTTTTAGCTGGTGAAATTATTTAAAAGAACATGAATAATTTGTTTGCTATTGATTACTTAAGTACCCAAATACTTCACACTTTTACAACTCTTAAAAATTAACATAACAAAAAAAATTACAAAAGTTTGTATTTAGCCAAATAAATGCTTCGCAAACAAGTTTAATTAATTAATATTTATTCACTTTTTGTTTTTGTTTAATTTTTATTTCAACTTTTATTTAAAAATTTTTTCACCATTTGTATGCTTTTTATTTCCCAGCAAACACAGAAATACACCTTATGTATTGCCAAACGTATTGCCTGGATGAAAGATATAATTGCGGCAATAACCGATTCGTATTGCGGAAGATACTTCCTTCGGGAAGAAACGTGTCTCGATGGCAATAGGAATTAGCAATACGAAAGCGATACTTCTAGACGATTAACTAGCAATATCGCCAGATAACCACTTTTAAGAAAATAGGAAGATATCGCCAAAATATCATAGGGATGATAAAAAGAAGATTTCGCATTATAAAAAATTGTCATTTGTGTACAAAGAAGCACAGCTTTTTATTTAAAATTAAATTGGTAATTGTATGCGTTTAAATTTTACTTAAACATAATATAATTTATAATTAAAATAAAGAAAAAATATACATAAATATTTAGTTTCCACTAAATTCTTGGAAAAAAACCTACCACTTCTTTAAAATTGCATCCAGGGTTGTGAAATTCTTGACTAAATTAAAAAGGAAACAGATCAATATTTAACCGATTTATTTGTTGTTGTTACTTTTGTTTGTTTACTTTTATTTAGCTTTTATTTGACCTTGTTTAATTTAATAACTGTTTTATTTTTTAATCAAGCTCTATATTTCGCTGACCTTTGGTTAGCATCTTCAGGAAATTAAATTTTAATATAAAAAACAAAAAACAATAACAAAATTATGAAAAAAATTTTCTGTCATAAATTAAATTTAAAACCCTATTTGTCATAAAACAATTTCAAAAACCATAATCACAAAAATAAAATATAGCTAAAGTATAACAATTCATATGAATTGAAAAATTGTCCTATTTATAAACCTAATTCAAAAACCATATTTGCAATAATAAAAAATATTTTGACTAAATATTAAAAAGACCTAGAGCTTGATTAAAAAATAAAACAGTTATTTGTTTACCTTTTGAAACATATGTTTTTTTGATTTACTAAGCTTTACTTCAAAAATTTCTGCAGTAAAAATTTGTAAATTCTCCGACAAGAACTGTCACTTTACGCTCTCAATTTGTGTTCTCGATTACTGTATTTTGTTTACTGGAACGAAATTTCGTGTTCTCGAACGCAGCTTATATTAACACCAAATACATAATCCCAGCTAGCATAGGCTATTTGTTAGACGATATGTTTAATATACAACTCCTAAAAGAATCTTCTGATGATTATCTGACGATTAACAAAAACATCAAAATTTGTTTTATTTATTACTTTTTTATTAATTTTTTGACACGGTCTCCCTAAAACTTGGAAAGAACCTTTGCGACTCTCTGTAAGTCATATAACAATTACTGTGCTACCTAAATAAGAGCGTTTTTGATATATGAAAATTCTGTTGTCAATTCATTTTCAATAAAACAAACCTACATAAGGATATGTAAAAAAGGATTTTCCGACAGGATGGTGTTGATTTTGCGACTTTTTTGTTTCATATAAATTGTATGATAATAAGAAGTTTTGACATGAAAAAGACGCTTTATGCCCATTTTTGTAAAGTTGTTGTAAAACAATCCCCACATGGGTCTTATACGACTCTTGGCATGCTATATGAAAGACTCGTTAGATAATCTCTACATATGTACATCATAAACGATTCCCTTTTTGATTAATATAAGCAGTGAAGCCAGGAAAAATTTTAAAAAATCCCTACGTGTGTCCAAAAAAATCCCTTTTTTTTCCTACAACCAAAAAAAAAAATTCCCTACACTTTTCCCTACGTAAAACATTTTGTTAACATTTTTTACATATTTATTATAATAAAATTTATTTATTAAAAAACAGAGTTCAGAGAAATTCAAATGTGAACGCTCATATTCAACCATTCTTGAATTTTTTCATAACTGAAAAATGTAAAATATGTAACTTTTTTTCACAGTCATGAATGAATTGTTAATATTTCGCCAAATTCATTCATGTTTTTGAGGAAAAATCCATTTTTGCCTTTCTTCAGTCATGAAAAATGAGGAAAAAAAAAGTTTGAGAAACGATCCTCACTAGTAATGTTGTTGTTGCTTGACAGTTTGCATGACCACAGCTCGAAATGACTGTGTGTATTTGTTTGTGTAAAATATTTTTGGTATAGGCAACCAGTGTCTGTTGGATTTTTTGTAAGAAAACATTATTGAAAAAATATTAAAAGAACTGCACATATCGTCCGTCATCTTCAATGCAGAATAATGTAACATCACAAATCATAATTTAACATGCAAAGCAGACAACTTTGTAAAATGTTTATGAGATTTATAAGCAATTTTAAATATTTCAGCTAAAAATGCGATTATTATTATTTTTTAAGTTGTGTATGTTGCGTTATATAAATTTGTAATTTTCAGAAACAAAAAGACGTATCATCAACGAAAGTATACAGATTAGTATTAAGTAAAACAAACATTTAAAATATTAAATAATTAAATATTTGTGTTAAATTACCGGAAAAATAGGATATATACATACCTATGATACTTGTTGCTACCGAAACTAATAAGTAGTGGTTTAAATTAGAAAATGTATCTTAATTTAATTTAGCTATGATTTGATTTTAAAAAGCCATATTTTTCATTCTAATTAAAAAGTAAAATTATTTTTTTTACAATGAACAAATTTAGTAAATAAAAATTTGACTCATATAACATAACATGTATATATCGAATTATTTCAAAAGAACTCCGTATCGCATTCTAACAATGTACGTTGCAAAAAGTAAATTTTAATTAGGTGATTTCTGAAAAATAATAAGAAGAAGGAAAGCGTAGTGTTGATAGCATATTAAATGTTGGACAAAGTAGTACTTCTCTAATTTCTAATTTGAATGTGAATTTTTTTAAATTTTTCATATCTGACAAATTCATATATGAATTTTTTTGTTTGCTCATTTTTCATGAATGAGGAAATTAAAAATATTTTTTTTCCTCACCCTCATGAATGTGAAGAAGCAGTTAAATTTAAAATTTTTCACGCTCGCTCATGACTGAAAAATGAGCGAGCGTTTCGGTACTCTGTTAAAAAACAATTAATTTCAAAAATAACACTGTGTGACAAATTTAATCTTTTTCTTTTTGACAGAAACGCCTCTATTAATCCTTTAATCTAGAACAACACAGAGTCAAACTTCGCATTTGATTTTTCATTTCCTCATCTTTTGTTCATTTTTTAAGAGCTTAATAGTTTTCAAGAATACTTATTCTTAATAATTTTTTTTAACAAATAAAAGGGGGCTCTGTAAAATTAAAAAAAAATTTTTCTTCAGTTCCCCTGTACCTCAATTCTGTAACTTTTTGAATTTAACTACCGATATCGTTAATTAACGAGAAATCTCGGTTACTTTAACGACTTTGTTATTCTGTATTTTAAATAAACAAATATTTTTGTTTAGAAATATTGACGACAAATATCGGTAAAAATATAAGAACGTCAAAGTGAAAATTTTTTAAAATTAATAAAAAATACAAAATAAATTTGCTTTATTGCATTTATTTTAACAAAACATGAATGAAAACGTGTAAATATTGATTATATTTCTAAACAAATATGTTGGTTTTAAATAATTTTATACATAGGGAAAAATTTCCAGATGACTGAGCCACTCTAGCACAACATTCTGCTCTTACTTTTCATACCAGCACTACTGTATGTGAAAAGGGTATTATGTGTTTGTACGAATGTGTGTAACACATTTAAATAAAGGTTCTGGGCCTGCCTTTTAGTATACCGATTGACTCAGAATCAAAGTGAATCAATGTCAGAATCCATTTAACGAAGCCCGTCCTTCTATCAGGATGGCTGGTTGTCTGTCCAAGATAACCTTGTGTGCAAATTACAGGTCGCAGTTTTAAAAATAATTTTATAAAATTTGGCACATATGCGTTTATTGTCACAAGGTCGAAGCATTCTTATAATGGTGAGAAGCAGTTATTTAATTTTTATAGCCCACATGAAAACTTCTTTCCGGAATAGGGTTTTGTGCCTATTAATAGCCATCTTGTTTTATAGACATTTGAGTTGAATAAGATCCAAAAATATTTTGTCGCAACCTACATTAATCACCAGAACAAATTTTTTTAGAATCGGTCCATATTTGACCACAGCTCCCATACGAATACACTAATAATGGTAGATACTTAGATAATATTTGGTACAAAAATGTATTATGTGAATAATAACCTCACGATTTTGGCGGAAACATGATCGCCCAAATACTGCAATGTAGAGTCGGACTTGATCGACTATACTTTCTTACTTTTTTTGTGTTAAAAATTGGCTACTTTCTCTATATTTTTAATCTGTTAACAGTACATTTATTGTCGTTATTATTAAACAAGAACTTTTTTTGTGTCGTTAGCTACCGACATTTTTTGCCGATAAAAATTGTTAAAATTTCATTACAGAATAGCTCTTAACGACAACTTTCGTTAGCTAACGAATTTTGACTACTTAACGACAATTTTTTGTCGTTAAAAAGTTACAGAATTTCAGTACTGAACTTAAATATAAAAAAAGTTCCTTTTAAAAGTAAATCATTTCATATCCTTAAAAGTTTTCATTTAAAATTTTTTAATAATTTGAAATTGTATACTTTTATTTCTCTTAGCTTATGTGTGATTGTTTTTTTACAGATAAATTTCTATGCAGAAATAACATTTATTAGATATTCGCTTTTAATATTCGCATACATTTTAGAGAATGTGAGTGCGAATGCAAATAGCAAAAATAAGAGAATAGTTCGCAATGCGAACGCGAATATACGTTGCCACTTAATTATACATTAAGGGGTTCGAAGAATATTCGGGTACATGGTTTTAATATACTACTTTTGTACTAAAATTCTATTGTATATGAAAAATTTTCATTTTTAAATGAAAATTAGATGAATATTTACTAGAGTTGTCAACCGATTAAGAATAATTCGATTAATCGATCAAACAAAAACAAATTCTTGTTCGAATAATTTTAAAATGTCGATTTTCGAATAATCGATTAAATTATGTCGATTAATCGAACAATTTTTTTTATTAAAAAATAAATTAGTAAAAGACTAATAAGAAATAAAAGCTTTGAATTTGATTTATTGTCATATGTTTTTAGCGATTTTATACAAAATGTAAAAAGTAAAAAATATTGTTTCTATAGCCCTCATTGTAATTAATCTCAATGTTTAGTAAAGGCTAGATTACACTATTATACTTTGTATTAATACATGTCAAAAACTCAAGTAATATGACAAAGTGTGATAGTGTGAATGCAATGTTTCACGAAAATGACAAGTATTATGAAAAAAGGTTTGACATTCATCGTTTTTTTTTAAATTTCTAAACAATAATAATTTTCATTGGATCAGGGTTGAATTTTATTTCATGTGTGAGTGTTTATAGTTTGTGTGATGGTGTGAACATAAGCTTTCATGTTAAATTAGAATTTTTGACAGTCGCAACAAAACTCATTAGATTTCTATCTCACAAAGTATTATGGAATACGTAAGACTTGTGAGGAAGTGTAAGCAGCTTTAAGCAAAAACCGTGTTAAGTATTCATTTTATTTCAAAAATGTATTTTATGTTCGTATTAAACAAATCTTTGACAAACAATTGCAACAGCTGTTTTCTTTTTAAATCAAACGTTAAACAATTTTCATGAAATGTTTATTAAGTTAGTCAGAGCCGTTTATATGACATTTGAGATGATTAAGATGACAGATGATAAAGAAAAAAAAACGCAAGAAACAAATTTATATTTCTTTAAAGTAATAAAAATTGATAAAAATACTTTAATAAAGTTATCAGAAGATCATTTTAAACATATTAATTATGGAATTGTGAAAATTTACGAGTTATTTAAAGTCAAATAAAAACATTAAGAATAAATCGTGGTCGGTTGTACACGCTAGGGGTACGTTCATGGTAACCGATTCTATTTTATACACAGTTTGAGGTATGTTCAGAGGATTCGATGTGATTAATGAAGTGATTTAGTTTAAATCATGTTGATTTGAAGTGATGAACAGATAACTTCAATATATGGTTAATCATCACGATTTTGATGTGATAAGAGCTTAATCACATTCGAGTTGCTTAAACGCTTTTGAAGTGTGAACATAGTATAAGTGTCACAATATTACAATTGAAAACGATGTAGTTGAAGATAATGCAATTACATCAAAAATATGCCGAACTTATTCCAATGGAAAAATACATAAAAAGACAGCGGTTGTTTTATAGAAGTTTAGCTGAAGATGGAAGGTCTGCAAACGCCTTTCAAAAATCCAAAGTTGTATCGGATTATTTAAGAATTAAGGGTTTTACGATTCCTTTCAGTAATGCAATGATATGGAGCTATGATGAAAATTCTACGCATCAAAAAAAGAAGTCATAGTAGATTTGAGAAAAAATAAAGAAGAAAATGGAAAATTTTCCATAGTTGTAAATTAACGGACGGATGTACCTTATTTAAAGTAAGTAATTTTTTTTCAAAAATAATTTTTTTATTCGTTATGCTCATCGATTAATCGAATAATTTTTTAGACTTAATCGTTTGATCGAACAAGCAAAAACAATTATTTGAATTACTCGAACAAAGCTGAAAGGCGAATAATTGACAACTCTAATATTTACGTATTTTTAGATACTATATTGAAAATGAGATACAATTTTTAAAATTCCCTACATTTGCCTTAAAATAAAATATCTGTCCTTTGTCCATACGCTTGAAATTATTCGAAAAAATCCCTACAAAAAGGGAAAATTCCCTACATTTGGCATCACTGAATATAAGCATCTTTCGCTGAGTTAGTGCCGGTTCACACACGTCAAGTTTGACTCGTCAAGTCTCGAGTTTTTAGGAGAGGGGAAAAGAAATTGCATTCTCTTTTCCCTTCTCTCCTCAAAGCTCAAGACTTGACGAGTCAAACTTGACGTGTGTGAACCAGCTCTTATGGAAGAATCTCTCATACGAATCAGCACGTGTAACAGTTTCTCCCGTGCGAAGAAACGTCTACAATTAAAAAATAAGCTCGTCGACGATCAAAAACACGATTCCCAGTAGACTCCTCGACGATTGAAAATGCTTGCTGGGAATTTTTGCTTAGTATACATACATATCACAAACTAAATCTCAAACAGGTACAACTCAAAATTCAAAAATGTTTAAGAGAGGTAGAAAACTGGCTTCAAAAACATGGTTGCAATTTTGTAATCAACTTGAGTTTCACAAATGTTAAAGAAGCCAGTGGCGCTTACGAAAATTTCGTGGTCACTATAGATTTAATTCTGGTTTATGAAAAAACTATGTTAATAAAGTTTGAGTTGTGCCTGATTATGATTAAGTGTGCGATATACATATCTTATAAATAATATAAGAGAAAAGTCCGTCATGTACGATATTAAATTTTGTCAATACAAAATCAAAAACACCTCCCTCATTTCGTAGATTTTTTGCATATTTTTATATTCACCTCAAAATCACTTCCGGATTTTTAACGAGATTTCGAATGATTTTTGTTTTCAAAAATATAGTAACTTCGAAATGAAACATAATGATAAAATTGTTTTTCAGTTACTTCTATTTTTGCAAAACCTCAACTGCTCTGAAGACGTGCAAATGTCACATGCGATGACATGGAATTGCGCATATCTAATTTTCATATTTAAATTGTTGAAATAACATTTTCAATCGTATAAACTTTTGTAGCTTTTATATTGTTTAATTATTGTCATTCTAAAGAAAATATTTGAACTAAATAATCGTGAACTTTTAGGTAGCTTGATTTACATTATGTTGTGTTCACGACCAGGGGTCTAATCACCGCATTCGATACTATCGTATCGAATAAACTAGCGAATTTTTTTGCATACGACAGACACTGACGTATCGAATGAAAACAAAAAGTAGCCACATCATCGTCAGAAACTGAATACATAGCTCTTAGTTTAGCGACAGCAGAAGCAATTGGGATAAGAGGAATAATGAAAAATCTCAAGGAATAGATAACAACTATCAAATAAAGATTTTTGGAGATAACAGAGGATGTATTGGAATGGCAACAAACCTTGAAACGAAACATGTAAAACGTATAGATATAAAACACAATTTTATTCGAGATAATATTGCAAGTGGCATAATTAGTGTTGAATCAATATCTTCCGAGATGCAGTTGGCAGATATTTTACAAAGTCAACAGACTCCTGTTGTTTTGTTAAACTACGTGATCAACTTGTACTAATCGATTGAGAGGGGGTGTTGAAATAACATTTTCAATCGTATTAGCTTTTGTTTTTATAGCTTTTATATTGTTAAATTATTGCCATTCCAAAGAAAATATTTGAATTAAATAAAAGTTCTTTCTTGCTTAATTACTTTTATATCAACTTTCTGCGTCCTTATTTTTATATATAACTAGAAAAATACATACATATTTAAAAATATTTAGTACCTTGGGTTTCTACGCATCTTGTCTAAAGCATTTACCACATCAGTTACATTTGAAATGAGCATCATAAAGTTGTTATGGATGTTGTGTTTGGGATTGATAAAGTACTTATATTTTCGCCTTAGAGAAAAATTATCTTCAAGGGCTTCAGCTAAAAGAGCACACTTAACGACCAAATCACGCGTCACAGTTGGCTGAAAAATATATGTGTTTTAGTTATTCGATATTTTTTACTTCACAAATAATATATGCACGAACTAGATTAGAGTCCTCGTAGCGTTCATAAATATTAGTAGTGTAACTAATACTACTAGCATGATCGATTTTGTGAACAACGCTACAATTATTTATTACGTCTTCAAAAAATTTCACTGCAGACCAGTCCAACGGTAGTTGAAAAATTTTAGCCAGAAATGTGCGAATTTCTCGATCAGACCACGTCATTGATTGGTCCGTATCGAACTCGTCAAATATTTCTCCAACAGTAGCTCTTTTTGTCTCTTCCATAACAAAAGAGTAGTATGCAAAAGCGTATTGTAAATCATTTGGTGTTCGGAAGCGATTCTTGGCAGTGACATCGATTTCTTCTTCAAATTTCTCTTGCATAGCATCTATAATATCTTTATCCAATAAAAATCCTACATGACCCAAAACATTACGAGCTTTAAACCCGTACCATCTATTTAAGAGCATATTCGTATAAATAAGTGATTGTGAATAAAAATCATTGGAGAAGGTTTGGTTTGTTTTGGATTTAATGAACTTTTCTTGTGATATTAATGACACTACAGGCTCTTTTTTCGAATAAAATTTTGCTTGTTGTCTGTTAAAATTGTCTACAACAAGTTTAAAATCACCGTTTGAGGTCATGTTTTTCTGTTGTAAAATATGATATTTAAAACTAATATTTTTGTTATCATATCTTTGGTGAGGCAGGTTATTATTATTTTTTGGAAACGCTTTAATATCTAGTTTAGGGTTGGCATTTTTGATTTGGAAATTTCCTTTGTCTTTTTTTTCACTTGATTCATCAGAGCAATCACCACCATCATACTGACACGCATCTATATTACAATGGCGATCACATGCTCCATCGCCAATGTAAGTCCAGGGACAGTCTTCGGCACAATCCGGTACCAACCAAGCTTGATAAATTCTGACGCCCTCAGAGTCAGTATACAAATCCTCAGGGTACAATTCGGAACCCAAAAATATGTCATCATTCAAATATAGAAATCTTTTAGAGAGATTAGGAATCCGATGTATAAACGTTTCTATTGCAGCACTAGAAAATGTTGGGAGCCATTGTGAATTAAGAGCTAAAACTTCGTGTGGAACTATTGTTATACGTTCATTTGTTAAATCCAGCCATTTTGGTATTTGTCCATTAGTTACTATATAAATATGTCTAATCCAAGGAGCAAATTTTTCAACAGAGCGAAGTGAAAACTTTAATTCATTTTTATCGTCAAATCTTGATAAATCAAAATGTTCGGAATACTCTCGAATAGAGTTTATAAAAGCTGGATCTGAACCATTCACCCATGTGTACACAAGGTCAATCGGCTCGCAAACACCGCCTTTGTGAATTGGAGTAAATACAACCTAAAACAGTTCAAATACTTTTCTTAAATTTAATGCTACATATTTACGTACAAATGTATGGAGATATTCTTCTTATAAAGATTACCTTTTGGGTAAGCGAATTAATTGTTAAAATTATAATGAATGCTGATAGTATTTTCCATTTATGTTTTCTTATTAAACGAACCACCAAATTGCGCTTCAAGCGCATATTTTTTCGGCAAGTGCAAAGCACAGAGCATATGCTCCTTGGTGCAAAGGAATTTATTGTTTATTATTTGGACCAGACAAGGCGAATTTACTTTAGGTGGCGGCGAGACTACAACAGCGATGCCACGACCCAAAAAAAATTTGTAACCAAAATATAAAAATAAAGTAGCCAAAAGCATGGTGGAATATGCAGGTGGCATCGTTACGGCAACAAATACAGCCCAACAAACACGAAGTCAAACCTTAGATATGAAATGATTTTATCATTTGACATCAAACGTTTTTCAATTGTTTGATTTAACATTTTAATTCAAATTGATAATGATTTGAAAATAAACATTTGATATCAAATGTTTACAAACAAAAATTCTGATAGTGCATAGAAAATATTCCTGGAAAATATTGAAGGAATAAACCCCAACCACAATGTGCTTAAGTTGGCTAAAGCGAATGAGCGAATACATGTAAATTATAAGAAGCAAACCATATTGAACTTAAGGAAACTTTTTGCTAAGTTTAATGAAAATGTTTAATACATATTTTTAAATTAATGTATACATACATATTCAGACCAAAAATGAATGCAAATTCCCCAGGAGTTTTTTTCCCATTTCCCATATTTACAATTGAGTTTACATAGTCTGGGTTCCCACTACGAAAGTTTTCTTTCAGAAAGTCTGAGTTTATGGATGAGAGAGGCGAGAATAAAAGCATGTTTTTTTCCCCTCTCACCAATAAACTCAGACTTTCTGAAAGAAAACTTTCATAGTGTGATCCCAGACATAGGAACTTTAATAGGTATTCATAATTAGGCTGATTATGTATTTATTAGTGTCCGACCGAACGCACTTTTTGAGACCGAACCCGAACTTCGGTAAATTTTGGCAAGTTCGGCCGAACTCGAACCCGAACTTTTTGTTAAAAAATGTGGACATTGGTACTATTTTTAATGTATTTATTTAAAACAAAATATAATTTCGGAAAATTATTACACTTACACTTTTGGAAGGATGAAACATGAAAAGATAAATTGCACTTTATAGTAGTCAAAACTATTTTATAGTTAAAAAATAATTAGTAATTGCTTTTTTTAAGACAAAAAATAAAAAATAAAGTTCAAGTTTAATACAATATACATTAGGGCAATAACTTTTTTACACTTTTTGCGAAAATCAATAACTGCATAGCATAGTCGTGTAGAACATTAAATGTTATTTATTTATTTATTTATTATTTTCTTAAAGTCTATTGGATTTACAAAATATTCTTACAGACTATTCGCTAAAAATATTATTATTTGTAATGCTTATATTTAATTTTTTAAATATAATTTAAACTTAGTTTTAGAAAAACTAAAATCTAAAATATGGTTTCCATTCAATTTATTATATAAATTTTGACATTTAACTAATGGCATATTTAAAGAATATTTAGTTCTATGTAAGCCAATATAAAAATAATCATGAAATCTTAAGGCCCTAGAAGGAACATTAATATTAATACAGGACAGCAAATCAGAACAAATGATGTTGTAAATAATTTTATCATATAAGAAAACAATTGATTGCATTGATCTTCTACTTTCAAGAGATTTAATTTCAAGTATATTACAACGAATAATATACGATGGTAATGGATTGCGCGAAATGTTATTAAAAGAAAGAACAAATTTTATAAACTTTCGTTGAACTCTTTCTAAACGATTTATGTGAACAAAATAACATGGACTTCATATAATTGAAGCGTATTCAAGGACTGACCTCACATATGATATATATATAAAATTTTACGAGTGTATATTTTATGAAATTCCTTACTATTTCTTATAATAAAAGCCAAATGCTTAATAAAAGTAAATTTACTATCAAACACAACACCTAGGTCCATTATATCATCAACTCTACTTAGATATATTGAATTGACAGAATAATCAAAGGCTATTGAGTATTTCAATTTATGAAAACGTATAAAATAAAATTTTTCAATATTTAATTGTAAGTAATTACGATCCGACCATAACACTAATTCATGAATACTTTTTTGCAACTCTAAAGCATCATTAATATTTTTTATTTGCTAAAAGATTTTTAAATCATCAGCATAATGCAAAAATTTACAACAATTAAAGCATGAAGATATATCATTTATATAAATACTAAAAAGTAAAGGACCTAATATGCTACCTTGAGGAACACCAGAAGTGGCAATATATGGTAGGGAAAAGCAGTCATCAACATTTACATAGCAAGTACGATTATGTAAATATGAACTTATCCAATTTAAAAAATTTGAATGAATACCAATTTTGTCTAATTTAGCAAGAAGAATATTGTGAGATATTCTATCAAAAGCTTTCGAATAGTCAGTATATATAGTATCTACCTGAAATTCTAACCCAAAACTTGAAATGCAATACTGCGTAAAAACTGCTAAGTTTGAAGTGGTAGAACGACCATGCAAAAAACCATGTTGCTCCTTAATTATTATTCATAAAATAAAAAATATGATAAGGGATCGGTTTGAAGTTTGAAAACAACCATTTTATCTCACGGAAATTTTAAAAAATATACACCTGATATTTGTATATATGTATTCCTATACGTATCACTTAAATGCTATTTTGGAATTTATCCACTGCTTTAGATTTAAAAATTTTCCTACGGTTTACAATTCATCGCGGTTCAAAATTTCTTAAAACAATAATTTGGTTATAGCCATTTGCTGGCTGGAAATAAAATTTAACCGATTTGTTTTTTTACCGTCTTCTAAAAATTACACTTATGGCCATTTCCAATGTATCGACAAACTGTCTGTTACTTAATGTCAACATAAATTTATTGGACCGATAAACTGTTCGTTAACGATTTTGGGTTTCTCAATATACCGACAAAAACAAAGTTTTCAGCTGGCAACTCCACTCAAAATACATGTAAAAGTTGGGGGTCAGCTGATTGAATTTATCTGAACGGCAAATAAAAGGAAAATAAATAATTGGCAGATGAGTGCCGGTTAGCTTTGCGATAAAATCGAAGCAAATGAGACATTGAGAAAACCAAATTTCTTTAATGTGCAGTTTTTCGTTGGGAAAAAAGATAATCGCCTTATGAGAAAATGGCCATTAGGGTGTGTGTGAAACGGTAGCAAAGTTCTATGGTGAATTAAAATTTCTACGCTAATGTCAAAATTTATACTAGCCCCCAGCAGGGTTGTCAGATTGATTTTGACCTTTTTCGCCAAATTCAATGTCAAAAATCGCCAAAGCCTTTATTTTCAAGTTTTTGGCAGTAAAATACATATTTTTTAATTTATTAAAAATATTCTTTATAAATTCTAAAAAAATTTATTTGTTCCGTATCGCTAAAATACGCCAAAAATTCAAAAAAGTCGCCATGGTATATATTTTGCTTAATTTTTATTTAGAAAAAAGTAAAAATAGCTAGTGAACACAAAAATGGTACGATGTTTACTACAAAAAAAGTTTTTTTGCGGCTAGTATTAAACAAATATTGGATATATTTACATTTTTATATACTTATGTATGTATGTAGTATATCTAAAACGCTTCACCGGCAAAGCAACCTATTTGTATTTTTTTTTTTTGGAATAAATTGTAAGGGTTTTTCATTTATTCAACGATGGTACAAAAGAAGTGCAACTTATAACTCGTAACAACGCTTCTAGAAGTTCGTATTGCATTCTACTTCAAAGGCAAGTTGTAGTGGAGTTCATAGCTTAAACACAGGCATTACTTATAATAATATAAAGAACATATAAAGAACAGTCAAAGTAAGTTCCTTGAAATTGTACGTACCTGCCGTTTCGTTGCAGCTTTAAAGTTTTGGCATAAACTTATTTATCTTTGCAATTAACCAACGCCAACTTTTTCATTGGGTTTCAAAAATGTCCAAAGGTATGTAAGAGTTCATAAAAATCTTTAAAATATCACTAACAAGAACGTATTGTATCTGGGATAATAAATTGCCACATACATATTGTTACGAAAGTTAAATTATCTAAGAATTATTTATAGCTATAGTTATAAGTTATCTTGTAAGTTATAGTTTTATGTTACTTAAAATTGTCATGTATAATTTTCAACACAACTGTTATTTTAAAAATAATTCCTATATAAATTTCCCAGTCATTCCTAAAATGGTTATAGAACATAATAAATAGTTTTTACGGGAAGGTTCAGGAAAAATCTAGAAATAATTATGAAATATAAAAAGGGGTGACTCATGTAAAATTAGTTTAGTTTGTTTTGTGAAACGGTTCTGTTCGTAACTAACAATTGTGAAGTTTGTAAAGTTGAATAAGTGTGTGTGTTTATTTTTATTTGCAATTAAAAAGAACTCAAAGGTTTATTATAAAGGGAGTAAACCGAACGCGTTTATTAAAGGAAAAACGTAACAATTGGTGTCAGAAGTGAAATTGCAATAAAAAAAAAAAAAATAAATAAAAAAAAATAAATAAAAAAAAAAAAAAAACTATACAAACAACAATGAAATTCGATGAGCTAAAAGTTGAACAGCTCAAGAGGGAGTTGAGCAAGTTGGATCTGCCTACTGCAGGAAATAAAGCTGAGCTGCAGAAGAGATTAATCGATGAATTTAAGCCACGCAATATTGACATCGCAGCTTATGAATTTGATGAAAAAGAAGAAATAGAAGTTGCTACCTGTGCAGTAACAAGCAACATGGATCTTAGCACAATGTTTGCTGCTATGATGCAGAATATGGAGAAGATGGTAAAAGAAAATTCGGCTGAAACTTCTAGAAAAATGGAAGAAAATTCTAAAAAAAAATGGAAGAAAACTCAAACACAATTTTAGCCGAAATTCAGCAAAATTCCAGATTGACAAATGAAAAACTTGAGAAGCTTCAAGAGATTTCTACTGCTATAAATGAAAGAGTAGACGATATGGAGATGGAATTCAACCAGAAGCTGTTTGATGTTAAGACACAAGTCACTGATGTAAAAACACAAGTCACTGTTTTTGATGGAAAACTACATCATTTAGAAGAAAAAGTAAATAGTCTTCAGTGCCAAGAGGGAGTGGTGCGAGTTTTCCCAGAAGTCTCGAATAGAATAAGAGCTCCAAGTTTTGACGGCAGCTCACCATTGAATGTGTTTAAGTTTCAGTTTGACACAGTTGCCAACAAAAATGCATGGAACAATGAAGAAAAAGCCATAGAGCTGATTCTGGCTTTAAAAGGAACTGCAGCTGAAATTCTAGAAAGTGTACCAGTAAGTTGCAGAAACAATTATGATGACATTATGGTAGCATTGCAGCGCAAGTATGGTGGTGAACACAGAAAGGAAATATTCAGAATGCAATTACGGGGAAGAGTACAAAAGGCAAACGAAACACTACAGGATTTTGCATTAGAGAGTGAGCGCTTGGTGCATCTTACTTATCCAGGTGATAGTCATCCATTGCTGGATCATTTTAAGATCGATTCATTTGTAAACGGTATACGGGATGCTGATGTAAAACTAGCGGTATGTGCATCACAGAAGCCATCATTTGCAGAAACGGTATCATTTGCCCTAGCACAAGAAACCGCAAGGATAATTTCAAGGCCACAAACGTATATGGTGCGGAAACTTGATTTTGCTGCTGAAGAAGGAAGAGATATTTTAAAGGAAATGAGAAGCATGAAGGAGGCAGTTTTGCGAGCTTTGAGCGAGAAACGAGGTAAAAACAAGGCAAAATGCTATAATTGTGGTAAGATTGGCCACATTCAGCGAAACTGCAAAGCACCCAAACAACGATCGAGATCTGCTTCGCCGCAAAGGAACAAACGAAGAGCAAGCCAACAATCATCACGGGAGCCACCGCTAAAGCTGAGAAGAGCTAGCAGTGCAGAGGATACTGAAGATCTTACGATCAATTTAGTAGTGAAAACGAGTAACAGAAATATTACGACCTGTGGTTACATAAATGGTGAAATCCACATTTTGACTATCGACGCTGGTGCAGGACATTCCATTATAAGAGCTGATTTGATAAAGGGAGCTGTCGAGCCGCTAAGTGGTGTAAACTTGCGAACAGCTACGGGAGAGCCTGTTATTGTCTATGGCAAAGCAAGAGTGGAAATAAGAATGGCCGATATGATAGTTTTTGATGAGTTTATTGTGGCTGAAATTATGGACGAGGTCATAATTGGAGCAGATTTTATGATTCGTCAAGGCATTAGTCTAGACATGGGACGACAAATTATGAATTGGTATGGTCTAGAAGTACCCCTTAACGTTGGGAATGGAAGTGAAGCCCTTGTAAGACAGCTAGTCACTAGTGATCATAAGAAATTGTCCTCCCAAAGAAACGATGAAAAACGTGGGAAAGCGAGCACATATTCAAGACGGCCCAGTAAACATAAAAGCAAGCACGGTATAGAGTCTTAAAAACAAGAAACGCATAAATGAGATTCGCTTATTAGATGTGGAACCCAGCGAAGATTGGTCAACGGCGCAGAAAAGTGACCCCTTATTAGCGCAAATTATGATGGCTAAGAAAGAAGGTGAAAGGCCGACTCGTGAAGAAATTAAATTGAACGGTCCACTAATGAAAGCGTATTGGGCGCAGTGGAGTAGTCTGCGGATGATAAATGGTTGCCTATACCGTACATGGGAAAGTACTGATGGCAAAACGGTTAAAAACCTTATTGTAGTACCGACTTCTAAAGTATGTGAAGTTGTGAAGAAATTCCACGAAGGTATTGGTGGTGGGCATCTAAGCGAAAACCATAAAGCAGTTAAAAGCAAGCTACTATTGGATCGGTTGCAAGCAAGCCGTGATTGATTGCGTAATAACATGCCCACAGTGCGTTGCAGACAGTGGTCTAATTGGAGAAAGTAGAAATCCGGTCCAGCAGTACAACTTTGGTGAACTATCCGTACCAGCGAATAATAATGACTCTACCCAAGAGCAGAAAAACGAGTTAAGACGAAGGCGTGTTAATTCATCAAATGACCAGATGAAAGCCAGAAACAATGGAGTGGCAAATTCGGGAGGCTTCAAAGAAGGCCAGTTGGTTTTATTTTTTAATCCGCAACGGAAGAAAGGACTATCTCCAAAGCTGCAGACTCATTGGGATGGCCCATATAAAGTAATAAAGAAATTGAATGACGTGGTGTATCGGATCCAGAAATATAAGAGCCCAAGATCAAAAATGAAAGTGGTACATCTAGAACGAATAGCCCATTATGGAAAAGGAGAATCTGAGCCTATTCGGGACGAACAGGCTTAAGTGGAGGGCAGTGTTACGAAAGTTAAATTATCTAAGAATTATTTATAGTTATAAGTTATCTTGTAAGTTATAGTTTTATGTTACTTAAAATTGTCATGTATAATTTTCAACACAACTGTTATTTTAAAAATAATTCCTATATAAATTTCCCAGTCATTCCTAAAATGGTTATAGAACATAATAAATAGTTTTTACGGGAAGGTTCAGGAAAAATCTAGAAATAATTATGAAATATAAAAAGGGGTGACTCATGTAAAATTAGTTTAGTTTGTTTTGTGAAACGGTTCTGTTCGTAACTAACAATTGTGAAGTTTGTAAAGTTGAATAAGTGTGTGTATTTATTTTTATTTGCAATTAAAAAGAACTCAACGGTTTATTATAAAGGGAGTAAACCGAACGCGTTTATTAAAGGAAAAACGTAACAATATAATGAAAAAATGTTCATAGATTTTAAATATATTTATGTTAATTTCTATTTATTGATTCTTTCAAGAGCACTTTTAAAGCTGAAAAACTATTTTCTCGAAGATATTCATTATCTTCATCAGCCATTTGAACTTTCAAATACTGACCATACATATGAATGCCTCAAACTTCATACCAGGGTTGCCGTTTGAAAAATTTATATCCGACCAAAATTGTCTGCAAAACCTACCAAAATCCTTTGAAACCGACCAAATTTTTTAAATATTTAAAAACAATTATATTAGTGAAATGTAAAAAAAAAAAAATGGAACGGAATATTCAAAAGTAATTAATTTATTTTAAATGTGTATTAATGTAGGTCTCCATCCAGTATTTACAAAACAAAATATCTTTCTTGGCTTATTTACTGGCCGCGAACGTACGGATCGCGAACGTACGATTTTTCCTTATGTTTTTTTTATTATTATCACCACGCATTTTTCCATAAATGTCTTCAAATTTTTTTAACAAAAAAACTTAACACTCCTTTTACAATTGATTGTAATGGAGAAATTATGAAGAAAGAGTGTAAACATAACATATTTCTTGCATGTAAAATAAGTATATAAAAATGTCTTTAGAAGTAGAAAATACAGAAAAATATAAAATTTTCCAGTTTCCAGCCTAATTTCCTCAAGTAAAACAGCTGAGACATGCTATGAAACCATTCTTTTATAAGAACAAAGATTTTTTTATAATAATAAACAATAAAAGACGATGATAATCAACATTTAATTTTTTCATCCTGGTAGACCATTCTGGGGAAATGCCAATATACACATTCATTTAAAAACGCTTATAAACTAGAATTATTCATTGGTCGTATGCAATAACACATATAGACCACTTGTAAAATATAAATCAAAATTTATTAACTTAAGTTTGTACTATTTAAAAAAAAGTATTAAACTTAAGAAGACATAGGCTGACGTAAAAAATGTATCAAAGAGTTTAACAATGCATAGTTGGCTTATTGTACATATACGCGTTGATAACTTGCTCTGTTTTGTAACTCATCCATACTTTCTGCAAGTTCTGCGGTTCTTATACCATTGCCTTTATAAAACTATGTTTCGAAATACAGTATCAAATCATCCCACTATTCTACGATTCTTACAACATCTTCCTTTAAGAAGTCCATCTTGTATAAGAGACACCTAATACAAAACAGAATTCCTGAAAATCTTTTATTTATAATTAGTATTGTGGTTATTTTGTTGAACTATTTATGGTTTTTAATCCAAATTTTTAATATTTTTAATTAGGCTTAAGTTCATGAAATTTAATTTTTCATTAAATTATTTTTATGAAGAAAGGAATTTTACAACATGAAAATTAATTAAAATTGTTATTGATAATCTTTCATTCTTGACGTGGCTGGGGCTCGAACCCCGGCCGGCAGGTTACCATGACATGTTTCGATCGCAACCACTCGATCTCCTCAGATGGATTTGCCGTCTTACACTCGCAGCCATCGACGACTGCTGACGTCACTAGTCAAACATCAATCCTTAAGTACGAAAAAACAGAAGTAAAGGGAAAAAACCAGGGTTTAAAAGCATCCATCAGCTGAATGCTTTTTATTTTTGCTTTTGCCACTGCTATTGAAATTTGTAATTTTTTTTCCAACAGCCAATGTTTTGTTTTTCGTTTGTGCAAAAAAGCAAATCTCCTATTTTGTATATTTTTATTTTCTGACAACTGCTTTTTTACCAGCCAGCGACAAAAATGGACAACCACATAAAAAGCAAAAGCTAAAAAAAATTATTTCGCCTTTTGCTTTTTTACTTTTTCCTGAAAGAAGAGCTAGTTAAAAAAGACAAACCAAAAAAAAAATCTAAAATTCAAAGAACAAAAATTCTTCTCTGGCTGGTTATAACAAAAAGCCGATTCAATAAAATGAAAAGCAGCGGAAGTGTGTGCTAAAAGCAGTCTGAGCAGAGCTATTAGCTCTGCAAAAAGGCAGATTACAACGAAAAAATACTGATCAGTGTACAAGCAACATGGTTTTTTTATGGTGATGAGGAAAAATAAATTTTTGCCTTTCTTCAGTAATGTTGTAGTAATGTTGTTGTTGCTCGCCAAACAAATAAAAAATTCTTGTTGTGTTTGTTTTGCATGAAAAATATCACTTGTCGTCGTCGAGTATTTTTTTTCGCAATCATGTGCCTTTGCAACCTTTTTTGCTGCTTTTATCTCCTATTTTGCGGCTATTAGCATGCATTGGTTTTTGATTTGGCGGCTGTTTGACAGAAGCTGTTTGTTTCATTCTTTTTCCTACCTATTTTTTCCTACAACACAAAAGTAATTGCCGTTGCTTTTTGAGTTCCATCAAATTGTTAAAAAAGCAAAAGCTGAAAAAAGCCAGTGCCAATTATTTTGTGTGTTTATTTTGCTGCTGCTTTTGAAAAGTGTGGGCTTTTTTAGCAGTGGAACTTGTCGGCTTTTTAATTTTGATTTTTTTTTAATAGGAAAAAGGCAAAATTTGGCTGCTTTTGCTAATATGGCGATAGCATTTTAAACCCTGGAAAAAACATGTAAAATCAGTTAAAATGGATAATCATTCAGGAAAGCAAATTTCGATCTACCAAATGTTAAAATACAATTTGGTTTAAGGATTGATGTTTGACTAGTGACGTCAGCAGTCGTCGATGGCTGCGAGTGTAAGACGGCAAATCCATCTGAGGAGATCGAGTGGTTGCGATCGAAACATGTCATGGTAACCTGCCGGCCAGGGTTCGAGCCCGAGCCACGTCAAGAATGAAAGATTATCAATAACAATTTTAATTAATTTTCATGTTGTAAAATTCCTTTCTTCATAAAAATAATTTAATAAAAATTAAATTTCATGAACTTAAGCCTAATTAAAAATATTAAAAATTTGGATTAAAAACCATAAATAGTTCAACAAAATAACCACAATACTAATTATTGTTAAAGCTAAGGCACGAGCTCTATGTGTACATTTGTCCTTCAAGTTGTGCTGAAAAAGGTCAACAGAAAAGAGAAAGACAAAATGAAAAAACAAAAAATGTACTTGGACTTCAAGAAAAATTCTTGACAAAAGTACGACAACAATTTTAATTAATTTTCATGTTGTAAAATTCCTTTCTTCATAAAAATAATTGAATGAAAAATTAAATTTCATGAACTTAAGCCTAATTAAAAATCTTTTATTTATGTTATTCTTTGAGGACTATGTGAAAATACTTTAAATATTACCACAAAGAACCTTAATATTTTTTGCATTGCTAAGTAAGATTAACTGCCTGTTCATCTATTTCTGAACGAAGACTTCGTTCGCTTAACTTACATTTAAAACGAAAACAAATTATACAATATTGTCTTTGTTTTACATGTAATTTAAGCGAACGAAGTCTACGTTCGACATCGATGAATAGGCTATAAGCTTACCAACAGTTCCAGTCATGGCGGGCGCGTCGTTTGTTTTTGATTGTTTTTTTTTTGATTGTTGATGAAACTATGGAAATGGCATTGATATTACGTTAGGAGCAAGTTACTTTGACGGTGTTAGTTTTATAAAGGATAGTTTTGTCATCTTATTCGAGCTTATCAAGTCAGATGATGTTTAAATTTTTCTTCTTATAAAAAACTTTTTATCAACAAACAATATTCCTATACAAAATTTGATCGGATTGGCAACGGCACTCACGCCATGACTCGAACTGTTGGTAAGCTTATAGCCTATTCATCGATGTCGAACGTAGAGTTCGTTCGCTTAAATTACATGTAAAACAAAGACAATATTGTATAATTTGTTTTCGTTTTAAATGTAAGTTAAGCGAACGAAGTCTTCGTTCAGAACAGGCAGTTAATCTTACTTCGCAATGCAAAAAATATTAAGGTTCTTTGTGGTAATATTTAAAGTTTTTTCACATTGTCCTAAAAGAATAACAAAAATAAAAGAATTTCAGGAATTCTGTTCTGTATTAAGTGTTTCTTATACAAGATGGACTTCTTAAAAGAAGATGTTGTAAGAATCGTAGAACAGTGGGATGCTTTGATACTATATTTGGAAACATAAAGGCAAATGGTATAAGAGCCGCAGAACTTGCAGAAAAAATGGATGAGCTCCAAAACAGAGCAAGTTATCAACGCGTACACAATAAGCCAACTATGCATTGTAAAACTCTTTGATACATTTTTTACGCTGTCTGCAAGGTATTAGGATGTATTGGACTCAGCCTATGTCTTATAAAGCTTAATATTTTTTTTTTAAATTATACAAACTTAAGTTAATAAATTTTGATTCATATTTTATAAGTGGTCTATATGTGTTATTGCTACGATCAATGAATTATTCTAGTTTATAAGCGTTATTAAATATATATGGGCATTTCCCCAGAATGGTCTACCAACCAGGATGAAAAAATAAAATGTTGATTGTCATCGTCTTTTATTGTTTATTATTATAAAAAAGTCTGTGTTCTTATAAAAGAATGGTTTCATAGCATATCTCAACTGTTATACTTGAGGAAATTGGGCTGGAAACTGGACAATTTTATATTTACTGTATTTTCTACTTTTAAAGACATTTGTATATACTTATTTTACATGCAAGAAATATGTTATGTTTACACTCTTTCTTCATAATTTCTCCATTACAATCAATTGTAAAAGGAGTGTTAAGTTTTTTTGTTACGGAAATTTGAAGACATTTATGGGAAAATGAGTGGTGATAATAATAAAAAACACATGGAAAAATCGTACGTTCGCGACCGGTAAATAAGCCAATTAAACAAAAAAACCAGAAGAGATATTTTATTTTGTAAATACCAGATGGAGTCCTACATTAAAACACTTTCAAAATAAATTAATCACTTTTGATTCCATTGCGCAAATTTTTACATTTCACTACGTCAGCCAAAGTTGACTTTGATGAAATCTATCTTTTGCACTAAACATAGAGCTACCCAAATCCTATCGAATCGAAAAACATTTTTGTTTTCTGTATTATTTGTACATCAAAAGCGTACGATCGTACGTTCGTGACCCCAGGAAATGCCCATATACATTTTGTTAAAGTTAAACGTTACCAGCAAATAAACTTTAAATAAAACTAGGGATTACGTTTAGGACGTTAAATATTAAATAGGTGGTAACATAGGGTTACTTTTTTGTTTTTACTATAATTGCATCTAACAAAAAAAAAAAAAAAAAAATTATATGTAGATTTATAGCTTTATCCAATTAAAATTATACTTTTTATCAAAAATACATATACATACAATCGTCATATAAAATGCAAAAGGGCCTATGTTCATTTTAAGAAAGAGAGAGATAAAAATGTAATAAAAAGGCAGCTATTGTGATTATAACAACGTGTTTTTCTGGTTAATATCGTTAAAACACTATGCATGATTGACACTATCCTTAAAAACTGTTTTTGTAATCTCAGTCGTATCGCTACTGAAAATGGTTTAAAAATTATGATAGGCCCTTTTGCATTTTTATGACGATACAGTAGACGCTCGCAAATTAGAACTGCTTTGTTTTTGAGGCGATTCTAATTTCTGAATTATTCTAATTTCTGGACTTTTTTTTTCGAATAAAAAATTGAGCAAATTTACTTCCAAAAACTTAAATAAAAGACTTTTAAAATTGTTTTATGTGGTGTTTATAGAATACGAGCGCCTTACTCGTCCGTTCAACATACATTTAAAACAAAATTTCGAAATTTCACATTAATTAATTCAATTTTATTTGATAAAAACAAGAAAACAAAACGTAACAATTCAGTCCAATACATTAACTTTATTTTTTTAAATTAAAAATATGAATATAAAAAAACTAATGGCAACAAAACATAACAATTCAATAAGAAAAAAACATATATGATTTGGTAATTCCCTTTTTTAGTTTTACTATGCTCAAACAGAATAAAAATAAACTGCGGATTTCTTGTGTTCAAATAACAAAAAAAAAAATCGCTCTGAAATTAGAATTTTAAATTCGAATTTTAGAGCGTTTAATGTATTGCAAACACTGATTCTAATTTCTGGACGTTCGAATTACTGACAGCTCTAATTTGTGAGCGTCTACTGTATTATTATTATTATAATATTAAAAAAATTTGGTCGGATTCAAAGGATTTTGGTAGGTTTTGCAAACAATTTTGGTCGGATAAAAATTTTTAAACGGCAACCCTGGTCACAAATATCAATTTTTTGACACTTTGACAAACAGTGTATGTAAAAGATTATCACAAGGTATATTTATAGGAGGTAGCCGCGAGATTACAACAATTGTACAATAAAACAAACAACAGGGCTTTTTATTGTTGTTTTGTGATACGAACTGTCAAATAGCAAAGCGGTTGAAAAGAGACAAAAAAGACAAAAAACTTTGTTTACTTGTTTACTACACAACATTTGACAGTTTGTATCGCAAAACAAGCAAATAAAAAATAACCAGCTGGCTTTCCAAAACTACCTGCTATAAATATACCTTGGACTATCAAGAACAACTTGAACGTGTGGCTGCAAGGTAACTTGGCGTTTACATTTGCCAGTACCTGCCCGTCTATACCAGAGATAATTATTGCGACATATATTGCAGTAAATGTCAACATTATTTTATCTCTAATGTAGACTGCCATTTTTTGTACATATTTATTGCCGGTAATTTATGTTGCAATAATTGTTAGTCCATTTTCGTTGACAATTATTGCTAACGTAAAACGTCAAATTTGGTTGTCAATTGAAAAAGAAGCAAAAAAGAAAAAAAATAGAAGCAAATTGTGGGAGAAAGAAATTGAATTTGTAAAATGGCAGCAAATTATGATTGTAGTAAAAGAATTAAATTAAAGAATTAATTAAACACTAAAATAAAATACCAAAAATTATTTTTATTAAAATAATTTATTCTTATTCGATCTTTATTATTTAAATTTATATTATTTTTGTTTAAGTTGGAGTCCTTTTTTATATAAAAATATTAATTTTACCTTAACCAAAAAAAAAAAAATTTAATAAAATTAATAATTTTATATAAAAAAAAGACCTCAAGCTTAATCAAATTATTTTCCTTTTAAATAATAAAGTCGAATACGAAAGAATTGATATTAATAGAAATAATTTCTGCAAGATAGCGCCAGTTTTTACACTGCACCTTCTTCCTTGATTTTTTTTAAATTATGAGTTAACATTAATACGTTTTCCCATGCCTTTAACATAAGCTGAGTAATAAGAAATATTGCCAAGGCGAATTGACTAGAATGTGGGGTCAAGTCAACATATGGTGTTTTTTTCGGTGGTCGACTTGTCAAAGTTTGTATACTAACTACTTTTTTATGTAAACAAACCTGTTTTTTTTACTAGCAATATTTTTGACAACCCGACCACAGAAGCATTGTAGTTGTAGAGTTGACCTCACCTTCTAGTTAATTCGCTTTGAAATATTGCTCTGTTATTCTGCCGACGTTATTGCCAACTTGCTGAGATATTTATCTTTAGTGTAGACCTAGGGTACTGGCAAGACAGTAGCAATACATGCAAACTTTTTTACTAATACATTTATACTTTTCCAACTGTCTTGTCTACTGTCTAGCAAATTTTGCAGACAGTAAAATTGGACAGTGAATTGACATTTGCTAACAGTAATCTGAAGTTTTGTTAGCAAAAGGAAAAAAAAAATCAAAATGTAAAAAAAATTAAACATATTTTGCTTTGGTTTTTTATATTTTATTTAAGTGGTATGTTTGTTAACACAATATAGTTATTTTAAGCTGTTTTAAAGTTTGTTTAGTTCATGTAAAACACGTTTAGCTGCACTTGAACAGCAACATTCACGTTTGACATATTTTTAAAAGTGAACTGTCTTAACTACTGTCTGGCCGCCTACGTCACGAAGACAGTTAGTAGTGTTTTTGTAAACTAATATGTATTTTCTTACACAGCGTTTACATTTGCCAGCACTGGCAAGACAGTAAGCATATACATATTAGTTGACAAAACAATGCAAAAACAAAATAGCTCTAAAAGTGTTTATGTATTAGTGAAAAAGTTTGAATGAATTGCTACTGTCTTGCCAGTACTGGCAAATGTAAACGCTATGTTAAGCTCGATTCACCCATGGTGGAATAAGCAGGTGGCATCGTTACGGCAACAAATACAACATTACAACAAAAATGGAAATTATATCACCGTTTAGTGCTGGTTCACACAGGTCAAGTTTACTTGAACAGTTTTATTTAAATTTTCTTTTGAACTTGCGTTCACGTTCACGTTCATGCACAAAATTAATTTTTGTTTTCTTTTCCTTCAACTTTGTAGCTTTTTATTATATTACGGATGAAAAAAGAAAAGAAAAATACAAAACTGACTGGTACGGTCAAGTATGTACCCCTTTCCATTCTCTTTACCCCTCTCTCCTAAAGGCTCGAGACTTGAAGAGTCAACTGTATTATTATTATTATAATATTAAAAAAATTTGGTCGGATTCAAAGGATTTTGGTAGGTTTTGCAAACAATTTTGGTCGGATAAAAATTTTTAAACGGCAACCCTGGTCACAAATATCAATTTTTTGACACTTTGACAAACAGTGTATGTAAAAGACTATCACAAGGTATATTTATAGGAGGTAGCCGCGAGATTACAACAATTGTACAATAAAACAAACAACAGGGCTTTTTATTGTTGTTTTGTGATACGAACTGTCAAATAGCAAAGCGGTTGAAAAGAGACAAAAAAGACAAAAAACTTTGTTTACTTGTTTACTACACAACATTTGACAGTTTGTATCGCAAAACAAGCAAATAAAAAATAACCAGCTGGCTTTCCAAAACTACCTGCTATAAATATACCTTGGACTATCAAGAACAACTTGAACGTGTGGCTGCAAGGTAACTTGGCGTTTACATTTGCCAGTACCTGCCCGTCTATACCAGAGATAATTATTGCGACATATATTGCAGTAAATGTCAACATTATTTTATCTCTAATGTAGACTGCCATTTTTTGTACATATTTATTGCCGGTAATTTATGTTGCAATAATTGTTAGTCCATTTTCGTTGACAATTATTGCTAACGTAAAACGTCAAATTTGGTTGTCAATTGAAAAAGAAGCAAAAAAGAAAAAAAAATAGAAGCAAATTGTGGGAGAAAGAAATTGAATTTGTAAAATGGCAGCAAATTATGATTGTAGTAAAAGAATTAAATTAAAGAATTAATTAAACACTAAAATAAAATACCAAAAATTATTTTTATTAAAATAATTTATTCTTATTCGATCTTTATTATTTAAATTTATATTATTTTTGTTTAAGTTGGAGTCCTTTTTTATATAAAAATATTAATTTTACCTTAACAAAAAAAAAAAAAATTTAATAAAATTAATAATTTTATATAAAAAAAAGACCTCAAGCTTAATCAAATTATTTTCCTTTTAAATAATAAAGTCGAATACGAAAGAATTGATATTAATAGAAATAATTTCTGCAAGATAGCGCCAGTTTTTACACTGCACCTTCTTCCTTGATTTTTTTTAAATTATGAGTTAACATTAATACGTTTTCCCATGCCTTTAACATAAGCTGAGTAATAAGAAATATTGCCAAGGCGAATTGACTAGAATGTGGGGTCAAGTCAACATATGGTGTTTTTTTCGGTGGTCGACTTGTCAAAGTTTGTATACTAACTACTTTTTTATGTAAACAAACCTGTTTTTTTTACTAGCAATATTTTTGACAACCCGACCACAGAAGCATTGTAGTTGTAGAGTTGACCTCACCTTCTAGTTAATTCGCTTTGAAATATTGCTCTGTTATTCTGCCGACGTTATTGCCAACTTGCTGAGATATTTATCTTTAGTGTAGACCTAGGGTACTGGCAAGACAGTAGCAATACATGCAAACTTTTTTACTAATACATTTATACTTTTCCAACTGTCTTGTCTACTGTCTAGCAAATTTTGCAGACAGTAAAATTGGACAGTGAATTGACATTTGCTATCAGTAATCTGAAGTTTTGTTAGCAAAGGAAAAAAAAAATCAAAATGTAAAAAAAATTAAACATATTTTGCTTTGGTTTTTTATATTTTATTTAAGTGGTATGTTTGTTAACACAATATAGTTATTTTAAGCTGTTTTAAAGTTTGTTTAGTTCATGTAAAACACGTTTAGCTGCACTTGAACAGCAACATTCACGTTTGACATATTTTTAAAAGTGAACTGTCTTAACTACTGTCTGGCCGCCTACGTCACGAAGACAGTTAGTAGTGTTTTTGTAAACTAATATGTATTTTCTTACACAGCGTTTACATTTGCCAGCACTGGCAAGACAGTAAGCATATACATATTAGTTGACAAAACAATGCAAAAACAAAATAGCTCTAAAAGTGTTTATGTATTAGTGAAAAAGTTTGAATGAATTGCTACTGTCTTGCCAGTACTGGGAAATGTAAACGCTATGTTAAGCTCGATTCACCCATGGTGGAATAAGCAGGTGGCATCGTTACGGCAACAAATACAACATTACAACAAAAATGGAAATTATATCACCGTTTAGTGCTGGTTCACACAGGTCAAGTTTACTTGAACAGTTTTATTTAATTTTTCTTTTGAACTTGCGTTCACGTTCATGCACAAAATTAATTTTTCTTTTCTTTTCCTTCAACTTTGTAGCTTTTTATTATATTACGGATGAAAAAAGAAAAGAAAAATACAAAACTGACTGGTACGGTCAAGTATGTACTCCTTTCCATTCTCTTTACCCCTCTCTCCTTAAAGCTCATGACTTGAAGAGTCAAACTTGACCTGTGTGAACCAGCACTTACGTCAAAAAATACTTTAAACAAAAATCAAAGCGTGCAGCTAAACGTGATGAAATAAGTAAATTTTTATTTAATTATGGTCAATATCTTGTTAATTTTAATTAAAAATTATCAAAAACTTTAACAAAATACAATAATCACAGCACAAAACGTGGACTTTTTGTAAACATAAACAAAACTTTGACATAAACCTAGACAAAAAATGCAAGAGCAAAATATCGTCATCTGGCGTAGTGCTGCCACCTGTTTATTTCACCATGGATTCACCCATGCGTTCCGAACAAAATTTTTGTCCGGACAAAATTTTTTTTATATTGAGTTTGACGTTTTACTTTAGAGAGAGAGAGAGCAATGATTTTGTTCGGAACCAAGGTATATTACCTTGTTCGGAATGTTTTTTCTTGAATTGGTTTAATTTTAATTCTTGTGTCGAACAAAATGAACTGAGATGCCACTTTTTTCAATTTGTACATAAAAGTTGAATTGAGCTGCCACATATTAAATTTTTCGTTTTGTGCTGAATAATTAAAAGAATTAATCAAAAATGGATGTTAAAGAAAATATTGCCCTGAAACTTATTGAGGAAATAAAAAAAAAACCAGGAAGAGAATGTATTTATGATATGGGCAATCGTTCATATAAAAATACTTACTTAAAACCAAGGACCGGAAATTACGAACGGAAAACACAAAATAAAATTTTATTTTTTGAATAAAAAATTTTTGTGTGTAAAAAAAAGAATATTGGTTTTCTGTGTTTAAAATTTAAACGAAAAAAGAAAAAAAAAAATTCTTTGAAAACAAAATTTATAATTTTGTGGCTTTACTGTCTTGCCAGTACTGTCAAATGTTTTTTTCTTTTGTATTATTTGACTGGTTATCTTTAAAGCACAAAGTATACAGAGATGAAAAAAGCAGGGCTGTGGAGTCGGAGTCGGAGTTGAAGAGTCGGAGTTGAGGTTTTTGTACCGGAGTCGGAGTCGAAGTACCCACAAACACTAATGACTCCGACTCCGACTTTTTGGCATTAAAATTTTTTCTAATATTTTTCAAAATAAAAAAATTTTAATGACCAATTTCAGCAATTCTTTTAAAATATCAATTCATATTTAAAAATAATTTTTCATATAATTTTATTTTTATTCCACATAAAAAAAACGATTTTTGAACATAAATTGATATTTAAATAAATTGGTGGAATTGGCAATAAGAGGGTCTACTTTTTGAATTTGTGAAGTCAGAAGATAATGACCAGTATACTTTTCATATGAGTAGGGGAGTTAGAAAAAAAATTTATGAGAAATATATAGATTGTATCGAAGCATGTCCTTTTCTATATTTTTATGTGACCTAAAATTTCTGTAACAAAACTCGCTGGTTCACTGTTTGAATTTCGCCAAGATATCCCTAATGAAATAGAGCCGAATTAAGGAAGTTAAAAATTTGTTGTTTTTTATTTATCGTATATTAACAAATATTTTTGTAGCCATGTTCCGAAAGCATTAAGTAAACTAAATTTTAAGTTCTAACCTTCAAGGTGAATTATAATAGAAAAAAAGGAAAAGGAGCTCGGAAAAATACATGACATTGTTCTAAATTTAATTCCCATCAATCTGGGGGTAAACCCGAAAAATGATTTGAGAATTCTTTTATCTACTCAATTTAGGAAAAATTGGAGAGATAATAAAGACTTGCAATTTCAAATTTCGGTCTTTGACAATAATAATATTGAACTTGGAACGGAAAAAAGCATTGGTGTACTGAAGAAAACGATTTCAATTTAGTTGTTTAAAAATTCATATTTTTTTAACTCTGCAAGCCACATTTTGAAACACGTTGAAAATCGCAAATGATGCTATTTCTGTATTAAAAATTTGCCATTGTCCGAATATTTTAATGATCCCAGAAATAATAGAACTTTTTACGGTACGTTTCTCTTCAAAATGTGTTATAAAAATTGTAGAAGTAACAACTGAAGGCGCATCTGCATGTTTTAATAAAAATATATTTAATTTTCCTGAGAATGATTAAAAAAGTTGGTCTAAATATTTGACTTAATAAATAAAACAAGACCAAAACGGCAGTGTTTGAATTTATGTATATTAAAAACAAAAGACCTCACTTCACAATTTACAAAAAAGAACTTATGATGTTCTTTGTCTCTACAAATTATGTGGTAAACAATACTTAGTACACTTGGTGCCCTTAACGTCTTAGCAAATTGGACTTGGCATTGTTTTCAACTTTTCTATCTCGAAAGCTGCATTAGATAGAACTTATGGAAATTCACACATCTATAAATTCCAACAGATGTGAATTAGTGTAGTTTATCTCTTCCCTAAACAACTATTGTTACATTTTTTAGCACTGTTTGCATATATTTAATAAATAAATATAACTTTTAAAATATACTAAAGTTTAATGATCCCATACGGTTTGAATCAAAACTCATACACAGAAAGAAAAACACTCCGGATAAATTAATCTTTTTATACTTACTTCAATCACGAATCGTACTTAAAAATTCAAGTACGATTAACACTAAAACGTACTTAAATCAATCCTAAATGGGATTACTTTAAAAAATCAATCCCGATATTAATTGAAATAAGTATAAAATGCTTAAATCAAGTACAAAAAAGATTAAACTTTTTGTTGAAAGTGCCACTCTGAGAGTAAAATTACAAAATGAGGGTTTTATCTCATAAAACTTATTAGTCTCATCTCTCAGCATTGCATTTTTTATGCGTGCTTACGTGTGTGTTTTTCAAAATTTGTTGTACAATTATTTTGTTTGTTGTAACAACAAAAACAACAGAACAAGAAGAAAAACATATACATATATATGTATGTATTATTTTTATGTTTAACCCTCCGGCTTACGCATGCTTTGATTATCTATACACATTAAACAAAGGCCCGGCCAGACTCATGTGTACCACGAACGGTTAAAAAGTAAATTTGAAATTTGCGTCTCATTTAGTTTATATTTTTAGTTAAATATGTACATAAGATTTTTAAAGTAAAAACCATATCGGGCATAATGTTGGTGTTTTATCATTCTTTAATGTGTAAAACGGGTGAGTAAATCAATCATAATAATTTTTTCTGTCTAATCTCTTTTTTGGTTTTTTCAAGAACAAATTGGAGATAAAATCAACTTTATAATACTTGAATCAAGCGCATTTTGAGATTAATTCAATCTTACTTTTACTTAAATCTATCTCATTTTCGGATTATATTAAGTACAAGCAGGGTTGTCAGATGTGGCGATTTCTCGCCAAACGTGGCGATTTTCAAACATGTTTGGCGACCTAATTTTTGATTTGGCGACATGGCGATTTTTTGGCGATTTATAAAGTTTTAAAATCGCCAACTGGCTATTTTGATGACCTATGAATTTGTTTTGAAATTTAAATTCAGTACTTAGAAATAATATTATTTTAATTCTCGTATTTTTATGAATGAAATTTCAGGCAATCATATATATGAAAGGTATTTGAAGGTATGTTCAAATGGCTGATGAAGTTAATGAAAATCTTCTAGAACAGTGTTTTTTATATATCAAATTCCTCTTAAAAAAACAATAATTAGAATTCCTTAAAACACTAATATGTTTTAAGTCCATAAACATTTTCATATTATTCTTATATGTATGTGGCAATTTATTATCACAGATAAAATATGTTGTTGTTAGTGATTTTTTAAAGATTTTTATGAGTCCTATCATACCTTTGGACGTTTATAAAAAACAATGGAAAAAATAAGCGTTGGTTAATTGGAAAGATAACTAAATGAGTTTAGGAAAACATTTTAAAGCTACAAGGATACGGCAGGTACGTAACATTTTAAGGACTTTACTTTGGCTGTCCTTAATATGCGGTTATTGCAACTAGTAATGCCTGTGTTGAAACTATGAACTACAAACTTCTAGACGCGTTATTAGGAGTTATACAGGCATGTTCTGTAAATCGCAAGATTTCAAATCACTTGTGATTTTGAAATCACAATTGTGATTAATGGGTGATTTGAAAACCACAAAAGTTTTAACTTAGTTAAAAATGGTGGAAACAAATAAGCAATTAATTTTCAACCGGCGGCCACTAAGCTGACTGGTTTAAAATCACAATTATGAAAAAAGCTTTTTGTCGAGAGCACGTTTTTTGTGATTTCAAATCACTTTCACAAAAAGTGATTTTCAGAACATGCCTGATAAGTTATATGAGTGGGAATAGAACATGTTGCACTTCTTTTGTACTTTCGATGAATAAATGTAATACCCTCACAATGTATTCCAAATTAGAAGACAAATAGCGAGTCTTGACGGTGAAGCGTTTTAGATATATAATATATCTGCAACTATTGTATATAGGTATAGTGCATTTCTAAAATTTGTTTAGTACTAGTCGCAAAAAATCTTTTTTTGTTGCTTTAAGTAGACTACTACAAATTATTTTATAGTAAACATCGTACCTTTTTTGTGTTCACTAACTATGTTTATTTCGCTCTTAATAAAAATTAAGCAAAATATATATTATGGCGACTTTTTTTGAATTTTTGGCGTATTTAAGCGGTACGGAACTAATTTAAGGCCCAACCAGAATGTGCATAAACAAACTTAAGCTACTGTCAAAAATAAACAAAAAAGCCGTTCAAATACATTAAAAAAAACAAAAACAAAATAAAAAACTTTTGATTCCGTACGGAATGTGCGATTAGTTTCGCACTTTGCTTAAGCAAATTACAGTTTCATTAAATTTAACAAAAAGTTCCCTCAAGTTCAACATGGTTTTACACATATGATTTACATGTATTCGCTCGGTTGCTTAAGCCACGTTATTCACATTCTGGTTAGGCCTTTAGTTTTTAGGATTTATAAAAAATATTTTTGGTATTTTAAAAAATATGTATTTTATTGTCAAAAACTTGTAAACAAAGGTTTTGGCGATTTTGGCGATTTTTGATATTGAATTTGGCGAAAAAGGTCAAAATCGATCTGACAACCCTGAGTACAAGTTCGGATTAAAACAATTTTATAATTCTTGAATCAAGCTCATTTTGAGATTGATTCAATCTTAGTTTTACTTAAATCAATCTCATTTTCGGATTACTTTAAGTACGAAATCGGGATTGAATATGGATAATTTAAGTATTTTGGGATTGAAAATCCGTACTTGAATCAATCTTTCTGTACTTGATTCAAGAAAATCCGTACTCACCGTACTATCAATACCGCTTCGGATTGATTTGAGTACGTTTGGATTGATTTTTTTTTTGAGTGTATCTTTCGAAAGTTCGTAACAAAACTCGGTGGTTCCAAAATTAAATCCATTATTTTTCTATATTACAGTTGGCTTAAAATGTTCAACTGCTGAGTTATTAGTCAAGAATGACATAACACTGTAGAATCAAAAAAGTAGAGCTCAGTTGGTCTATTTAATCGGGCGCTATATGTTTTTCGAGCTTTCCTCCTCATATGTTAAAGCTCAATGCGGCACGTTAGAATTAAAATATCGATTTGAAAGTTTTACAGAATAATTTTCTTGCTATATTTAACCATTTAAAAGGTACTGAATTAAAAAACAAATTAAAAGAGTTTAAAGTCAAATAAGAACTAGTCTCATAAATAATGATAGGTTAGAGTAGGAGTCGGAGTTGGAGTCGGAGTTGGAGTCGGAGTCGGAGTTGGAGTCGTACTTAAAAAATTACAGCAAAAGGAGTCGGAGTCGGAGTTATAACTATTTCTTGACGACTCCGCAGCCCTGGAAAAAAGTGACGTATGAAAAATTCCTAAATCATTTGCGAGGGCAGCTTTCGAAGAAAGAGAAAGAAAACGTTTTTTGTTAGTGAAGTGACAATGCGTAAAAACAGGCCGCTACTATCTACACAAATTGCATAATCAAAACAAAAAACGCAAAAAGGGCAGCTTTCGAAGAAAAATACAGAAAAAACACAATATTTTCTGTCTCGTGACGCCTCTGTATACTCTGTGCTTTAAAGGCTGAGTACGAAAAAATTTATTTTTTTTTGCCTTTTTAGGTTTTGTTGTTTTAAAAAGTTAATTAATTAAAAAAAAAAACAAAAAAAAAAAATAGTTCAAATTCGTATCGAATTTTATAAGGAAAAAGAATTTTTATTTACATATTATATTTTTTTTTATTTTTTAATAAAACCCTTAACTAAAACAGATTTTTGTTTATTTTTAACTTACAAATTAATCATTCCGCTAGAATTTATTTTTTAAAAAGTTCGTCGATTCGACGAAGAGTCACCTTAATGTACAAAAATGAAGAGTAAGGCCCAGAACAGGCGGTAAAACGCAACTACAACGAAACCCTTTAGAAATTATTATTTTGAAACCGGGGGTCTAATCACCGCATTCGATATCGAGTAAAATTGATCGAAATTATTTATTTTGATATCATGAAACTCGATATCGAATGAAATGTATTGAATTTGAAATAATAGCATTTGATATCGAGTAACTCGACAATACATTTATCGAGTTTTCATTCGATACGTCAGTGTCTATCGTATACAAAAAATGTCGATAGTTTATTCGATACGATAGTAAAATATTTGCATTATATACATAGAAACTGGGAATTATTTCCTTCCGAAGGTTACTTTATATTATATTCAACATTTTTCATTTTTCGAATTTATTCTTTTAGCTAAATTTCAGTTATGTATTTTATAAAGCTTTTTTGTAATAGTTCTATTCCTTCAATTTTTCAGAAATGACTTTATACACTTATATATACTTTATGCGCTCAGTAAACAGTATATGTATTCAGTAAAATGTTAAAATATTTGCATTATATACATAGGTAATTTTATACATACGTACGTTTATTAATACTTTTACACGAGGTATATTTACACAAGGTGGGAGTGTAGACATGCTGCTCTATAAAAGGAACCTATTTGTCAAAATAATCTTCATGCAAAACAAATAAGATAAGAAGGGGGTGAGGGGATTGGAAGAAGAGACGACAAACGGATTTGAACTTCGCTTTGCATAAGGACCCCGAATATATATACTTTATAGGGTGAAGGACCTTCGGTGAAGGGTATAAAAAACAAACTTAATTATAAAAAAGAGTAATTTTTGGGATTTCAGTATTTTGGTCATAACTCTGCTATTTCTCAACCGATTTGACAGATTTATATACCGACGTGTTAAAGAAGAAATTTGCCAATTATTTTGGCTATAAAACTTGGACTCGGGAAGATCTATGGTTCCTGAAAATGGTATATTTTCTATTAAAAAATTTCGATCTTCTGATATATAAGGCGTAACCATAGGTCATATTACAGTCAAAAAATTCAGGTTTTTATACAATTTTAAATACTTTTTGTATGAGAGGTACCACGCCTACTTCTACAATCCCGCCCACATTTTGAAGGATGGTGTGTATTTATAACCTAAATGTTTGTACCTAATTTTTAAGCTTTCGCTCTTGCCGTTCTCCAGATATACAGAAAAAAGTAATAAAAATACAACAACCACAAGGGATTTTTTGGAAAAGTTAGAGGCAGTCGTGGTTTTTCCACCTGTGGTGAAGGGTATAAACAAGGTATATTTACACAAGGTAAACTCGTTGGCCCATATGTTTGTCAGCTGATTACCCCTAGTTGGAACCAAAACGTCAAATTTCGTGTATATGAGCCAAAATGTGTACATGTGTGCGTTAAATTGTTTTTGTTTTATATGAAGACAATTTTGACAACTCGGTTCCTTTTATAGAACAGCATGTCTACACTCCCAAATTAAGGCTCAACCATAATATGCATAGCCTTGCTTAACCTACTGTCAAAAATTATCAAAAACTCTCTCAAATGTACTTAAAAACAAAAACCAAATAAAAAAACATTTGATTCCGTACGGAATGTGCGATTAGATTCGCACCTTGCTTAAGCAAATGACAGTTTCATTAAACTTAGAAAAAAGTTTCCTTACGTTCAATATGGTTTGCCTCATATCATTTGCATGTATTCGCACATTTGATTAAGCCAACTTAAGCACATTTTGGTTGGGCCTTTAGTCTACCTTGTGTAAATATACCTTGGGCATAAATATACCTTGCTTTTAATATTGGTGATTTTTTCAAAATACGTTAAATTGATGGTTGCAAGGCGAATTTACACAAGGTGAACTTATATTGTATCGTAAGCAACAGCTGATTACTAACCTTGTGTCAAAATGGTATACCGTCCTGTTGGTTCTGGGGAATCTTAACTAAATTCTTTAATTTTCTATTAAAATTGTGAAATTTAAAACTTTTTTTAAGTTATAAAATTTCAAACAAACACAATTTAATATAAAAACAAAATCAAATATTTCTTTGAATTTTTGACACAACGTTAAAATGTTTAACAGTGTTGTAAAACGTTTTCAAAATAAGATCACCTTGTATGAATTCGCCTTGGATGGTTGTTTTAATTTTCTAGAGGTGGGATAGGGTGAGAACAAAATATCCTGGCAACACTGCTGCTTAGTAATCTAAAAAAGCACCTCTGAAATTTTTAGTTCTTATCAGTTAAGTGTGGTGCTTGTGCGTATTTCTGGAACGATTTTGTTTTTAATCGTGGTCAAATTACTAATCTCAAAAATTTATTATTTTGTAAATTATTGAAATAAGTGCATTTTCATTTTTGTAATAGTTGAGAAACAAGTTAGGTTTTTTCCAAAAACAACAATCAGAGAAGAAAACAACGATAAAACGAGTTGCGGCGAAAAAAACACATTTTTGCATGTAAGTTCTCTTTTAGCACCCCAGCCCTCACTTTCTGCTTTTTATGTTAAAAGTAAATCAAAGAAAAAATAATAGCAACGTAAGGAAATTTCAAAAAGTCACCGATATGAAGAATTGTTTTTTTTTGTATACTTTGAATGTCTAAATTTAATTAACCTGAATATAGTCAAAGCACAAGCCATAGCAGCAAAATAGTGGGTGTTGTGGTTGGTTTTATTTATTAATATTTGGTCAAAGTAACCTTAAAATTAAATATCTTGATCAAAGAAACTTCAGTAAAGCAAATTTTATTGTACCGAAAACCTCGGTACTTAAAACGAATTCACAAATTATAAAGAATTTTATGCTAAATTGCATTTTTTAATGCAATTAAAAATGCCTTTTAGCACCATACGTTAAGCAAGCCATAAAGCCTTAAGCCAGAGTTGCCAAATTATTTTTTGCAAAAAAGGGGCTGAAGTGCACTTTACGGGGCGTACGAAAAAAAATATGTCACCCGATTCGGAATTAAAAAAAAACCAAAATTAAAATTTAAGGGGGCTGAGGCCCGTGGGGACCCCTGAGTCTAAAAAACCGAACCGCCCACTGAGTGGTATGTGTGGGTACTCAAATTAAAGGTAATTGTGCAAGAAAAACGAAAATAATAAAATTTTGGGTGCGCGGCATTTCTAGGAACCTCTGGGGCAAAAAAAGTGTCCCCCCCACAACACTTGTGTATACTGTGTGGGTACTCAAATTAAAGGTTATTTGCTCACGATTGCAAATATGTATTTTGTTTTTGTATTCGTTTAATATTTTAACTAGGTTATTTATGTATCTTATATGCAGAGAAGTTTTAGTTATCGAAGCCGGTCTTAGTTATATCATAGAGGACAAAATCCTTGCGCCCGGCCGAAGGCCGGCTATGCAGAAAAATTTTAGTTAGCGAAGCAGGTCTTTCTTATACCATAGAGGAGAAAATCATTGCGCCCGGCCGAAGGCCGGCTATGCAGACATGTTTTAGTTAGCGAAGCCGGTCTTTGTTATACCATAGAGGAAAGAAATCCTTGCGACCGGCCAAAAGGAAGGCTATGCAGATAAGCTTTAGTAAGCGAAGCCGGTCTTTGTTATACCATAGAGGAGAAAATCTTTGCGCCCAGCCCAAGGCCGGCTATGCAGATAAACTTTAGTTAGCGAAGCCGGTCTTTGTTATACCATAGAGGAAAAAAATCCTTAAAAAAAAACAAAATATTTACAATCGTGAGCAAAATACATTTTATTCGAGTACCCACACATATGTAGTTATAAGGGTGGGAGTTGGAACTCACCCTATTTTTTTACAAAAAATTAAATGAACAAAGCTTTTTTGTTTTAAACATTTAATTTGAAACAGCTGACTAATTAAAAGATTTCAGTGGATAAGTATATTAAATACTTAATATAAAAAATGCATTTTTGGAAATAAAATAAAAAATGTAATGTACTTCTTTTTACATTAATGTACTGCCGTTTTTTCTTGATGTACTGTTTTTATGGATTTCATATTTGGCAAGTCTACGTAGAACTATTAGCCTCTCTACAGTCCCCTCAACAGAAACAACCGCACTATTTCCCTGACAACCCCCAGTTGATCAGCCGGATTACATCCAGCGATGTACCCCAGTTCGTCGTGAAATATATCCCCTAGCCACTTCTGTCTGAGACCCTGCATCCTAGGACACAATACATGCTCGATCGTCTCCAGCTACTCAGAATCATCGCACAACCTGCAGAAGTCCGGTATGGTGTTGTCCCATTTGCCCGTAAAAGCCGTTAGAGGACAATGACCCGTCAAGAACCCTTTAAGTGTTCTTAGACCACCCGTGTCCAATCCCAGTAGAACCCTGGTTGCCCCCGCGTCCAATCTGAGCCATAGTGCCCTAGACGCCCTGCAATCCGTTCTGTTCCAGTGTCCAGGTGCCCAACACAGCCTTACATTGAATGCTTTCATGAGATCCGTAATAGCATTCCTACACCGAGCGACCATGCACGATCGCACCTTATAATTTGTCAAATTTATGTACATCTTTTCGCTTTTTAGTTGGTTTGACATCCACTGTTTACATTTAATGAATCAGAAGTAAAAACAACAGTTTTTTTGAGCAGTGTCAAATGAAATATTAAATGACTTATTTTCAAAACTTGATCTTACAACACAATGTAAAGTTGGATACAATCATTAGTTATTTTTGTACACCAAATGGAGACAAGCTTATATTTAAAAGTGTTTCAGCTGCATAAATTCCCAGATAAACACACAAAAAAGTTTATTTATTTCAATTCAAGTAATATAAAAAGCACATAAGGCCAACAATTATATATCACAAATGTAAATGTAAATACTGAATTAAAACACAATTTAAAAAAAAATTATATGTTATCATTAATAATAATTTACGAATTGGCTCCCCAGCCTAATAATATATTAGTAGTAAAATAACAATAATAACCGGGCCCAAAGTGGAAAGCTTTATAAGATGTAAAAGAAATTTTATCAACTTAAATTAACCATACAAAAACTTTACCAACATAATTTTTTTTAATACGTGTTTATAAAAAAGATTTATAGGTACCCGCAGAAATTGGAATATTTTGAAAACACAAAAAAGGAAAATTACTTTAAAAAAAAAAAGTTAAGGAGATAATAAAATTAAATTAGCTCAACGAAAAGAAAAATATGTCAACAGTTTTAAACGAAAATAAGAGAAGATCTATAGGTAAGTAGTTCAACATCGAGCTACTCTAACAAGAAAAGACCGCTCAAAACAGCTACATTTTATTATGGGAATAACAATTTTCGGGCTTCTTGTAGAGTGGGTAAACTGAAATTCTATAGCAAAATAGAACATTGCGGTATAAAACAAAGTGCTTAGAGCTACATCCAAGAAATCTTCTCACATGACAAGGAATATGCATTATTCTTCTTACATTAAGGGTAATCACGATGGTCATTGTGCAAATTTGCATTGTGTAAATTTGCAGTGCATATTATGATTGATCGTGAGCATACCACTTATTTTTGTGCAAATATGCTATTTTTCTAAAAATGTATTCTGGCAACACTAAAAACTTCTGGCA
Source organism: Pollenia angustigena (assembly GCA_930367215.1). Taxonomy (NCBI): domain Eukaryota; kingdom Metazoa; phylum Arthropoda; class Insecta; order Diptera; family Polleniidae; genus Pollenia; species Pollenia angustigena. Next base: position 232,896,038 of record OV884060.1, read on the forward strand.
GCACTGTAAAAAATCTGCATTTGTTTACAATTATACACAAGCAAATTAAAATAAATGTTTCCTTTTTAATTAATGTAAATTTAATTCTCTATTTTATTGTACAATCTCCGAAAATGTTCAATTTATAAGTTTTCTTAAAATCAATATGACATTTAATATGTCAAATGTTACTGTTTGCATTTGTTTGCAACTGAGCAAATATGCACTACTAACTTTGCTCATGGTTTTTTAGTGCAAACGAATTAAAAAAGAGCAAAGTGCAAATATGTACATTTTGTTGTTGTGTTGTGCAAATGTGTGTATTTTTGCACGCATTTGCATCGTTTGCACACTTTGCACTATCCATCGTGCTTTCCCTTATTATAAACATATCTAACAACTTTAATTTTTATTAAATTATTTTTGTGAAGAAAGGAACTTTACAACATGAAAATTAATTAAAATTGTTATTGATAATCTTTCATTCTTGACGTGGCTCGGGCTTTCATTTTTATTAAATTATTTTTGTGAAGAAAGGAATTTTACAACATGAAAATTAATTAAAATTGTTATTGATAATCTTTCATTCTTGACGTGGCTCGGGCTCGAACCCTGGAAAAAACAGAGGTAAAGGAAAAAACATGTAAAATCAATTAAAATGGATAATCATTCAGGAAAGCAAATTTCGATCTACCAAATGTTAAAATACAATTTGCGAGTGTAAGACGGCAAATCCATCTGAGGAGATCGAGTGGTTGCGATCGAAACATGTCATGGTAACCTGCCGGCCAGGTTTCGAGCCCGAGCCACGTCAAGAATAAAAGATTATCAATAACAATTTTAATTAATTTTCATGTTGTAAAATTCCTTTCTTCACAAAAATAATTTAATAAAAATTAAATTTCATGAACTTAAGCCTAATTAAAAATATTAAAAATTTGGATTAAAAACCATAAATAGTTCAACAAAATAACCACAATGCTAATTATCTAACAACAGTATTTAAAATTCGGTTTAATCTAATAGTTTGGACAGCTAAAGTACCAGAAACAATTTCGACAATTTAAACTACATACTAATAAAAGTGAAGTGGCTAATACTTTGTACGCTCTATTTTGACGCTCCCTGTACAAAGAATGCTGAATTAAGTCTTAAAAAAATCAATACATTTTATTTGTTTCGTTAAGATTATTCTATAATTCTTTTAAAAAATTTGAATTTTTCGGTCGAAATCTTCAAATCAGCATTTTGATATTTTAGGGGCATGAGATCTACAAAATGAAGATAAATCTGCTCTTCTGGCAACAGTGTCCAAGAACATTTCTTGTTTTGTGTCACATTCTATCTATTTTATGTGTTAATAGTAATAACTACTATTGTTATATTTTAAATACTTTTATTTTAGATGGCCTTGCATTTTCTCGATTAAAAATGGATTTTTATGTCATTTTTGTTATCTTTCTTCAATTTAAAGAAAAACAATTTAAACTTTGACTAACTTAAAAAGGAAGGAATTAAAAAAAAAATTTATAAAAACAGCCTATCTCTATTCATAAAACATATCTACAATTCAAAAGAGAAAACCAAAAATACTAAAAATCTCTTAAGATTTTGCATAAAAAATCTTGGAAGAGAATTTTGGTAAATTCATTTGCAATCGCGTCAAAGTATGTATTTACGTATGTATGTACATTCATATGCACATAAACATACATGCGTACATATATTAAAAATTGGAATATTACCGTTTTCTTCTTTAATTTTAAAATTTTCATTTATTTCTTGTAGCAATTTGCGCTTCACTTTATTCAAGTTGTTTGTTAAAGCAAGTGGTATTGCCTTCGAAAAGTTCGAATTTCCTGGTTAAAAATCAAGTTTTAAGGAGTATTTTAAAGATTAATTTTACAAAAAGGGTAAGTTGTTATATTTTTCGTTAAAACACATGCACATTTCATTAAAATTTACGTTAAATAAAAAAATTTTTCGTTTAACTATTAAAATCATTTCAATTCAATTTTAAAATTAAGTTTTAACGACAATGAAACAAACATCTAATTATTATTTTTATTTTTTTTTAATTACAGTACATAAATATAAATTTAGATAAAAAGTTGACAAATTTTCCATTAACATTTTTTTTGCATTTATTTCCCTTACTATAAGTTTAATAACTGACCTATTATTTTTGTTCCCGGAATCAAAATTGGGATTTCGCGGGAACTCAAAGGGCACTGCTACACGTTCAATAAATATCGTGATATTTGGATCGCGATCCATTTTAAAATATTGATGGATCACGAGCGTATGCTACATGTTCAATATTTATCGCGTCGGTATTTATGTTATTTTTGTGTTGTGCGGGTGGGTCGTTTATCAATGTCGCGAGAAAACCAAAAGAAAGCCTGTTTAGCTATTTTGCTTGCTTTTTTAAAAACCTTTAATAATTTTTGCAGTGCAGTCGCTCTTTTTATTTTGTCGGAATAAGCTTTAGCCGACGAGTCCCACAATTCCGGCAATGCCTTCAAATTAAAAATGAAATCTTTTAAAATAATTTTTTCACTGCTTAATTCCGATTCCACCGGCAGAACCCACTCGATTTCACTGTCTTCTGCCATTACCCTTTATTTCAATAAACTTTACACAAATTTTGTCAATTGTTTAACTTTTTATTTGTTTAATTTTTTCCACTGCTAATTTTATTTCTTTTATTTTGACACTTTTTACTGACGTATCATGACTATTTAATATCATGAAAATGCTACACGTTCAATATTTATCACGCGATCCACGATCCGCGATCTGGATTTCATATTTTAGGCCATTCTGCGATATGGATCGCGATCCATCAATATTGCATGCTACACGTTCAATAAATATCGTGATACTAGAAATATCACGATATTTATTGAACGTGTAGCAGTGCCCAAAGATACCGAAAAGCGTTCTTGTGCTCAAAAATTTGTAAATGAGAGCGGTTTGAGAGAAGCAAGTTTCTTTTTGATCAAAATAGCTCTAATTTTTTCTTTGCAAATTGGGTAAATTGTCAAACAATCACATGTCTAAAAAATAAACAATAATAAAAGAAAGATTAGATTCCACAGGAAAAATATTTAACATTTTCCTTTGTGATAAACGACTTTTTTTTGTGGTCCCCATACTTTACTTTAGTCTAATTTTACCGGATTTTACCAGAAAAGTAAAGAAATAAATTTAATATGTTTTTAAAATACTTATTTAAACGTAATATTACTTGATTTTTAGGACATGGAAGAAATTTTATCTACATAAGTAGGTATATACTTAAGCTTTTAAACATTTTTTTTACCTCTAAACAGAGAAACTTTAGTTGGCAACTATTTACTGTTTTACATTGGCTGTTGTGAAAAAAATATAGATATATTTACCGCCGTATTCAAAAACTACTTTTTAATTTGAAAAAAAAATATGTGTAGCAGTTTAACAAAAATATATAAACAAGATTCTACTAACTCTAATAAAGTAGCAATTTGTGGTTTTTCTATTCTTATCGTAAATGTTAAGTTCAAAAATACTTCTTTTAAATTTTATGACTAATAGAATGTAAACGTAAGTTATATTTTTTTCTTTTTATATTTTAGCTCAATTAAAAAACTGTAATTTTTATTTAAATTTTACAAAGTTTAAAGGAAGAAATAAATTACGTAAAAAATAAAAAATGGTCGCATCAATGACGTCTACAACAGATGTGAAAGCTGAAATAACACAAAACGGAGTTGAATCAACCAATGGAGCTTTAGCCAAAAGAAGTAAAGAAAGTGTAGGCTTAAAAGTACTCCCAAAGGGAAAATATACTCTAGTAGGTATCGATATTGATACAACTGGGCGTAGACTAATAGATGAGGTAAGTAAAATTATTCATGACTTGCAAATAAAATTAAAAAAGTGGAAATAAAGTATGCCCCTATTACGTTTCATATCTAACTCAGTTGAGTTCAAGGCGAATTCATAAAGGTGATATCAAGGCGAATTAACTCCAGGTAAGCTCAACTCGTCAGCCGTTCATCAGCTGTATCCACGGCGAATTAAAAAAATGGTGAAACTTCAAAATATTGTTTTGTTTCTATACTGAAATTTGACAACAAGTCAGAAAATTGCAAAAACAAAATACATGGAGTTAATTCACCTTGTTTTGTAGTTGTAGATTTGCACTTACCTGTTATAAATTCGCCTTGGGTGATATTTTCGAGTCATCTGTTTATTGTTTATTTCCTTGGTGTATACTGAATGTCAAGCGTTATTTACATTTTGTGAAAAAATTTGTTAAAATTTAAAATCTAAATACAAGAAAAAAAAACTTATTTAAATGTAATAAAACAAAGTGATTTAAACAAGAGGATTTTAAAAGGCGTAAGGAATAAGCGGAGCCACAATAAATTTCAAATACAGGAAAAAGATTTACCTTCTGAAGCAATTTTGTATAGGTATTTCATAAACAAACAAATTCCCATTTTTAAATTTTCAACCAATAATTTTGACATTCACTCGTAACTTTTTACAAAAACAAAATACATAGTATGTTTTTAAAGAAAGGGATAGCTAGCATAACGCTGGGTGCGTTCGTAAATGCATCACTGCGCTGCATCAGAAAAGCAAACTTTTTTAAATGGCGATAAAAGAATAATTATAACTTTTTTTATTGTGTGACTATTATTTTTGAAATCACTGATGCAGCGCGGTGATGCATTTACGAACGCACCCGCTATCTCATGATGAGGTCACCTTTATGAATTCGCCTTGGTTGAGTTGTAAATAAAACAACTGGTTGTGTTGTAATGTTTTAATGTTTTTGTTCGCCGCATTATTGCAAAGTTTTAAACCATAATACAAAAATTAAAAAATTACAACTCAACTGAGTTGAGTTAAGAACCATAATAGGGGCCGTAGAAGTTTTAGTTAAACGATCCGAAAGAAGGATTTTAATAAAGTATAATTTTATTTTTTTTTCACATAATTAAAAAAACCTTTTTAGGCCAACTTAGAGCCACTTTTTGGGTTAGAGATTAGCGATTAAATTAACTTTAATCTCCGTATTTACTTTTTGAGTTGTATTTTTTTGCTAGTTTAAGCGGCCAACGGTGGTGGTTTAAACCTAAACTTAAACTGTCAACATACACATGTTTAACATAAAGAACTTGCAAAAATATAAACAAAAAATACATTTTAAAACATTGCTTAGCACTTTTATATAATTTTTCCATTCTATATTTTTTCTGTAATATATTTTTTCTTTAAACGCAAAAAATGTCGACCTTGTAAACAATATTAAATTCGCGCATTTTCTTCTTCTTCTTTGAAAACATCCATATTGCTTGATAAAAAGTTGATATTTGCAAAAAAATGTTGCCATTTATTTGTGCACAGTATGGTAGCGCTACATGGTTTAAGCCACCACCCAAAAATAACAAATTCAATTGATACTAGATTAACTTAATTCTCAGATTAGCTAATTATAGAATAAAATTAACTTTAATCTCAAACCCAAAAAGTGGCTCTTAACGTTTAAAAAGGATTTTGAAGTTCTTTTTGTAATTTATTTTGTAGATTGTTCAGATAGCTGCTTTTACACCAAACGATCATTTTGAACAGTATATAATGCCATATATGAACTTAAATCCAGCCGCTCGTCAACGCCACCAAGTTCGTGTGATCTCTATTGGGTTTTATCGTATGCTAAAATCAACACAAACTTATAAAGTATTTCTCTCTAATATTTTTATAAAAATTAAACAAATTATATAATGTAATATCTTTTAGATTATAAAATCAAAATCAGAGTTTGCTGCTCTTAAAGATTTCTTGAATTGGCTTGAGGCTCTTAAAGCCAAAGATACCAACTCGCAAGGCGTTATTTTAGTTTATCACGAAGAGCGTAAATTCATTCCATACATGGTTTTGGAATCACTTAAAAAGTACAACCTGCTGGACAGGTTTCTTACTATGGTCAAATCGTTTGCTAATGGGCTTAACTTGGCTAAAGCTAACGTTTTGGGCGAAATGCAGCAATATACTCTACGCAAACTTTCGAAATATTTGAAAGACAGCATTGAAAACGTTAAAATTGAACAAAACAATAATGTGTTATCAACGTCCACTACGGCGACAGAGGCTCAAGGAGTTATAGAGCAACAGTCATCAGATAAGAAAAAACCAATCAAAACTAGTCATAACAATGAACGGGAGTTATTCGATGGCAATGCAAGTGTACGCGCTAAGCTTGTTTATGAAGTTGCTTTACAACTCAGTAATCAAGGTACAAAAGAGTCGCTTGATTCCGCAAAAGCTATTGACAAAATGCTCACTGCGTTGCAACCCTACGCCCAACCTATTGAGTGTGATTTGAATGAGTTACAAACACAAAATGAAAATTTGGATCGTCAAAATTCCTTCCGTCCTGTGTTTTTAAATTACTTTAAGACCACTTTGTACCATCGCGTGCGTGCTGTAAAATTCCGTATTATTTTAGCTGAACACAGTTACGATTTGCAGTCCCTTAATGCTGTTTGGACAGATAAGAAACGTGATGGCCTTGTTGAGATTTTGCAAAGCATTGATGAACTAAAATCTGAAGAAAAATCGGAACTAGTCGATCTATTTGATAGTTACTTTGATCCAGCCAAAACAATTATTAAGCCGATTATAAAAACTAACAATAATCGACGCCGAAACAGACGCGGTAAGTTCATTTACTGAAGACCGGGTTTTCATGAATAATTATTGCAATAATGTAGAACTGTATTTATGTAAATAACAGTTCTAGTAAATTAGTTTTGTATAGAAACCTTCTTTAAGGTTATAATTTTAGATTTAGTTGATGTAGTAATTCAATATGGGCAGCACTGTAGTTGATTATAGGTGACTCACCATAACGACATAACCATGACCATACAAACTAATGCTATTTCACTAGAAGGTGGGGTCAAGTCAAAATATGGTGTTTTTCCGGTGGTCGTCTTATCAAAGTTTGTATACAAACTAGTTTTTTATCAGGGTGCAAATCACAACATTCGATATCGATCGAAGTTCTCATTTAAATTGTATTGTAATTTCGATAGATATCGAATGCCGTAATTTGGCCCCTGGAAATCGAAAACGTAAAACGCAAGAATTTGCAAGTTGTTTTTTTTTTATACACTTTTAATCTAATTTTTATATATTTAGTTATAAAATTCTGTTTAATAGAGAAATCTTATTAAAAAACGACTTAAAATTCTGGCGTTTTACGTTTTTGATTTCCAGTACACCCCTGTATGTAAGCAAACCTTTTTTTACTAGCAATATTTTTGACAATCCGACCACAAAAGCAGCGTTGTTGTAGAGTTGACCTTACCTTCTAGTCAATTCGCCTTGATACAAACTAACTGAATTTAGATTTCTATGCAGTGTTCCCATTTTAGCATATTTTCTGTTAGATTTAACAGATTGATCTTTTTTTTAGCATAATTGTCCAAAAGCAGATTTTTTTTTTTTTGCATATTTTTACTTTTTAGAAGAGCAGAATTTTTTTAGCTAATTTTGTTTCAAACGATATCATATTCAAATTATTGCAACTTCTTCGCATTATTAAATAATAAGGGTATTCATTTCAAAATTTTTTTGGTTGGAAAAATGGAAAAAAGGAAAATTACACCTTATTGACGTGAACGGCATTTTTTTTTTTTTTTTTTGTTAAAGGTACAAAGCTGTCAAAAACAAAAATCTGTCATATAATTCTTGGAAGTAATTGATATTTTTCAAGATGCCAAATAAAAGAGTTAAAATTGAATTAATTGATTATTTAATTGTCACGTCATTTTTAAGCTCTTTTTTAATATTTTTTGATTTAATAAAAATGGAGTTTAAAGAATCATAGTTGATTATCTTAAAAAGAGATGTAAATTTTAGTGCTTTTTGTGAAAAATAACAACATTTTTAAAATGGTGGCAACCACACTTAATTGGACGCTTGTGAACTCTTTAAAAATTGTAATTTTCCAATCTGATTTTTTTTGCCAACTCTTTAAAAATTGTAATTTTCCAATCTGATTTTTTTTCACTTGATTAACGCTTGTTGAAATTGCAACTTAATACTTTTTTTTTAAATCAAAATTTTAATAAAACATATCGTCACCTAAAAGACGAAATAACCTATCTGCAGTTTTCAAAAGTTTACAGGAGAGGGGAAAAACGTTATAAAATAGGAACTATAAACGATATTGAAACGAAAATTACACATTTTGATTAAAATGAAACCAGTAATATATATCGGTTGAGAAAATTTTGTTTTTCTAATCACAGCTTATGTTATGACACTTAGGTTTTTTGGAATTGTAAAAATCTGAAACCAAACAACCTATCTGCAGTACTAATTAGTATGAATAAATAAAAATTTCTTTACACGTGAATATAATATACATTAAATAAAATAATTACAGTAGTAGTTTCTTTTGCTGGTTTAAGCAAAAACAAGTACTTAATGTTTGTTTAAATTACACTATGCAACAAAATTAAACTTTAATCGTGATTTTTGATGATTTATTTTTCTTTTTTTTTGTGCGTAAAGGTCCTCTAGGTACAAAAACTTGTGTCATTTTTAATATTACATGTTCAAAATTTTTCACAGATATGCGTTATGATATAGGGAATAAAAATACATAAAAAAATCAATTTTGAAATTTTTGCAGATAGGTTATTAGGTCTTTAAGATGACGATATGTAGTATATCAAAATTCCTTTTTATTAAGCAAATTTTTATCGAAATATTTTCTATAAAAATTCAGCAGATTTTTAGCATACATATTTTTTTTGTACAAATTTAACATATTTTTAGAAAATATAATAAGGGAAATCACGATGGGTAGTGCAAAGTGTGCAAACGATGCAAATGCGTGCAAAAATACACACATTTGCACAACACAACAACAAAATGTACGTATTTGCAATTTGCTCTTTTTTACTTCGTTTGCACTTAAAAAACCATGAGCAAAGTTAGTAGTGCATATTTGCTCAGTTGCAAACAAATGTAAACAATAACATTTGACATATTAAGTGCCATATTGATTTTAAGAAAACTTATAAATTGAACATTTTCGCAGATTGTAAAATAAAATACAGAATTAAATTTAAATTAATTAAAAAGAAAACATTTATACCATATTTACATTATGCAATTAACGTCGCAACTTTCGCATGCAACTTTTTGTTTGTTAGCAAGAGGTGTAGGGAAGAAAACGTGGTTGAAAACATGCTTGAAAAAAATGTAAATGTGAAAAGAGTTTCGTAGCAACTACTTTAAAAGAAAATAGAAAAAAAACTCGGCGTTAATTGCATAGTCTAATGGCCATTTTCTCAATGTATCGACAAACTGCCTGTTACTTAATGTCAACATAAATTTATTGGACCGATAAACTGTCCGTTAACGATTTTTTGTTTCTCAATATACCGACAAAAAACATTGTTTTCAGCTGGCAACGCCACTCAAAATACATGTAAAAGTTGGGAGTCAGCTGATTGAATTTATCTGTACGGAAAATAAAAGGAAAATAAATAATTGGCAGATGAGTGCCGGTTAGCTTTGCGATAAAATCGAAGCAAATGAGACATTGAGAAAACCAAATTTCTTTAAATGATGAAACAGAACTGAGTCTTCAAGCAAAAATTTTAAAGCCCATAATTAAAACGTCGGCAGTAACTTCAAATTCTCTCTCATTTCTTTCATTTTCTTTTGTTCTTATTTTTCTTTGTTTACAAAATGTATGAAATTGAATGAAAGTATGGTAGCATTGTTAAGAGAATAATTGTATTTATGTGAGAGCATTAGAAAAAACGTCCTCAAAATAAAATTGATTTTATTTCTCGACCGCATTCTCTGGCATAATTTTATGTCAAACTGCATGTAAAAAAACGTTCAGCCCCAGTTCTGTTTCATCATTAATGTGCAGTTTTTCGTTGGGAAAAAAGATAATTGCCTAATGAGAAAATGGCCATAAATGCGGTCTTATTTTAATTTGCTTGTGTATATTTGTAAACAAATGCAGAATTTTTACAGTGCTGCCAGAAGTTTTTAGAGTTGCCAGAATACATTTTTAGAAAAATAGCATATTTGCACAAAAATAAAAGTGGTATGCTCACGATCAATCATAATATGCACTGCAAATTTACACATTGCAAATTTGCACAATGACCATCGTGATTACCCTTAATATATTAAAAAATTTTAGCATATATTCTTAATTTTGAGATTAAGCTGATTTTAGCAGATTTTTTTTAAGTTTTGGCATATTCTCATCAAACAGTTATGGCAACACTTTCTATGGTCATCGTTATGGCAACGGCATTATGTTTAAGTCCCGTCTAATTTGACCTTACTCCCTGCCTACAACTTACATGATTTTCTGTTATAACATGATGTTATAAAAGCGCTGTTAAAACATTTGCATTAACATGAAAAACCTCTAATACCCTTTGTACACTTGCATACATTTCGGAGGAACGATTGGAAGATGTTGAAAATGTGAAATATACGTTCACACTTGAAACATCTAACATTTACCATTAACAAAAAATGTCACCATTTCTGAAAAAAAACTTTTATTTTTTTTAAATACTTTTTTTCTACAAAAGTACCAACATTTTAAGAGACAACACCAAAATGTATTTCTTATTCATTTTGTTAAATAATTTTAGCAAAAATAAGCAAAATAAGGCTTGCAAAAAAAGGAAAAACTTGAGAAATGGTAACGCTGCTTTTAAAGCAACTGCCATTTTGTCAGTGATGCCACTAAAAGAATCGAAAAATGTAAAAGGGAACAAAATGAGATAGTAACATTCTGTAAAGATGTAGAAAAATTCAGATTTTTAGACCTATGTATTTCTTATGGGAAAATTTCAACATCTTCGCAAATTAATGTTAGATGTTAAATGTTGACAAGTGTGAAAAGGCTATAACATGATACGTCTATACCAGTGATCACTGTTGCCAGACATTTTTTCTAATAAATCTGAAAAATTGGACTTAAAAATCTGGGAGCTTAAAAAATTTATTTTGGGGTTGATTTTGTTTTTATTTTCGGATTCATGCAACAATCGATGCTTAAGCCAATATTTAAATTTTTCTTGTACATTAATATTTAAAGTTGATATGTTTAGATATTAAATTTATATAAACAACATTAAAAAAACATACAAATGTATATTCAAACACATTTGGGGGATTCATAAGAAGTCATATATCTTTATATAATTACAGGAAATTATATAAAGATATATATATATCTTTATATAATTACAGGAAATATATATGGCTGCTGTGGGCAATCGCTTATAATTTAGGTTTCTACTGTACAGTTATGACGAATCAATGAACACGGCATTAACATTTTTAATATGTTTGAAACAACAATTTTTTTTATTTTTTTTTTTCAAATAATTGTTAAATATTATTTAGGACATTATGACGATATAACTTGATAGCACATCTTGTGAATCCCCTTATTGTGTATACATAGTATCATATCATCGTAGATATTTAAAATAATTTTATGAATTTATTAATTGTAAATTTCAGAAGTCATTTGTCCTTAAATTTCATTTTGTATTAGAGTATTAAAATAATTTGATTTATTTAATTTAAGGAAGTCTTTTGTGTACAAAATTCCTTCAAGCGATTCTTTATCTAAACGATTTTTGTGCTTTGCTTTATTTATGTATACTTTCTTAATGCCCCTATTGCGGTTCTCCACTCAACTCAGTTTGGTCGTGTTGAAGTCAACCCAACTAATGCACAACCAAACTGATTTTAGGAATTGTGATACCCAACTGTTTTTAGTTGAGTTTGCTACATATAAAGTTGCCAACTTAAAATATCGATTTGCCAACTTTAAATATAACGTTTGACAAGTGAAAATTTTATAAAATTGTAAAATTTTTGTAAACTAAAAGGTTTTTAATTGTTCTGTTGAATAAAAAGTATTTATAATTGATATTAGTGTCGATTTATTTTATGATGATGAAAAGGAAAACTCTTGTATAGATGCGCTACGTAAAAGAAGACAAATTCGTGATGATTCCAACCCTCTTGAACTTCCCGGTGCCAAGTAAGGACTTATAATAAGTAACGAAACTTTCTTGTGCATGATGAGTTCTTCTTCTGGTTGACTCAGTAAAATTGTCAATTGAAATATTTTCAACACCAAATACTTGGCCGGATTTGCAATACAAGAGCTGCGAAACACTATCCTCAATGCTATTTAATGGAACTTCTTTGATAGCCCTCCCCCTGTCGCTTGAGTGTTTCTTTTATGTTTGGCAAGTTTTTTCTTTATGCTTGGCTTGTAGTGTATCCAAACCTGTGCCAATAATATTATAATTAGATTAAGAAGATTTTAAGTGTTTAAAAGAAGTTCTTGTCGTGGTCCCAAACTATTTAACTCCACTATAAACTCTTCGCATAACTCCTTATATGAATTTTTCATCATACCAAACTTTGGTGTTTTCCGCGAACAATTTCTAAGTTTCTCTAAATAAGCTGGACGAGCCGCTCAAATTGAGCTCTCGTTTTTATTTTCAAACTAATAAAATTTAAAAAAAAAAAAACGAAAAAGTTATTACAAAAATTTATACATACGATTTCTCCATTTTGTTTTTGATTTTTACCAAATTTAAAAAAAAATAAACTTAACTGCCAATAACACAACTACTTTTTAGCAGTTGTGTTTATTTAACATTTTTGTCGACCAAACTTTTACAAAGTTGAAAACGGCAATACCACTTAACAAACAGATACACAACTGAATAGCCAACTGCCAGTTGAGTTGAGAATGGCAATGTGAATTTATCAAAGGGGGGTGTGCTGGAAATCGCAAACGTAAAACGCAAGAACTTGGAGGCTGTTTATAATACACTTTTTATCAAATTTTTATAATTTTTGTTATAAAATTCAGTTTAATAGAGAAATGTTTGTATAATAATTGTCATAAAATTCTTTTATTACAGAAATCTTACTAAAAAACGACTTTTAAAATTCTTGCGTTTTGCGTTTGCGATTTCCAGCACACCCCTGAAAGACAACCAAACTGTTACAAAAGTGGAGAACCAAAATAGGGGCATAATATTCGTTCCACATTAGCTGATGAATGTTGCAAAAAAAATTTTTTTTTATAAAAAGACACAATTTTCAGAATAATATTCTTGAGTCAAAACCTTTAATTTTACATTTATTTTTCCGAACGTTTAATAAATTGTTTTTTTTTTTTTATTTATAAAATATTGGAAACCAAGAATCAATTGTTTGCATGTCTTCTTCGGATATTAAATTTGGAAACTGTTTATAAAACTTCAAATATTGAGTTAAACTCACCATTAACAAAATTATTTGTATTTATTCCTTTTAAACATTTTAATTGAACTCCTAAATCCAATCATTTAACAAGTTGGTCACAAAGTTTAATATAAAAGTCTGAAGAAATTTGCATTTCTGGCAACAGTGCCAGTGGTGCTCATTCAAGCCACGGATGGGATTTGTGGTACAATTGAAACTTCATTGGTACACTGGTACAATTCATCCCTTTTTGGTAAAATTTAAAAAATACCCACACCACAATAGTGGAGAGGGTATTATGCAACTGTGCTAATGTGTGTAATACAACAATAAAAAAAAAAAAAAAAAAAAAATACTTTTCTGAGTCGATTTTACGATGTCCCTCTGCCGGCTGGCTGGCTGGTTGTCTGTACATGTAACCTTCTGCGTAAAGTACAGGTCGCAATTTTTAAGGTAATTCGATGAAATTTTGAACATAGGTTTCAATTCGTAAGGGCAAAACCTACTAAAAATGGTGAGAGTCGGTCTATAATTTCATGTTTCCCCATACAAACTTCTTTCCGGAATAGTGTTTGTGCCTATAAGCCATCCTATTACGTTGGTATTTAGATTATACTTGGACCAGACTTATTCTATTGCAATCTAAATCATCTTACGATTTTTTATTGGAACTTTAATATTGACATAAAAATTGGAGACAATAACTTTTACGATAGCCACTTTGTCAAGACAAAATGTTGCGCTGGTGGGTCCAAAACTAGCCATATGTCACATATAACCCCTCTTTCTAAGATCACTTAAAGGCAAACAAATCTCATTTAGGGCCATTATTATAACTTGGCTTTAGCTGTTATCCGACAGTTAACAGACGCTTTTTGACAGATAACACATTATTATCTGTCAATTTAATCTTAACTTTAGCTAACTTCAAGTTGTAATAATGGCCCTTAGATGAAGATATCTTAAATAGTCGACACAAAAACTTTAACATAAATTATAACCTCATAACATCATTTTTTTTCTGGCGGGTCCATGGTTGCCATTGGGTCTCATTCTCGAAAATTTGTCTGTATATACTGTGGTGAAGAGTCTCAAATGCTCGGGCTCAACTGACAATAATTTCTTACTTATTTTGTTTTCATTAAATAAAAAATTGCTATAAATTTTACTATGTATGCTTTTTTATTTTAAAGCGAAATTTTTGTACAATTTATGTCAATTTTGTACAATTTTGTCATTGAGACGGTACAATTTAAGAATTCTCAGATCAAAACAGTGATTCAAGCAAACAATTGTTTAGAAGTTTTTTACGCACATTAATTTAGTTGCTCGTCAGCACTGTTGCCAATTTAGAGGGTTTCCCGCTAAATCGATCGCGGGTAAAAATACGTTTTAGCGGGAAATCAAGTGATTTTCAAACATCTCTCAGCGGCTCGTTTTCGCTACAAAAACCTTTCTCAAATTTTTAATTTACAGATTTTATACTTTTTCTAAAGTTTTTTGTTTGTTTTTAAGGTTAAAAACTGCTTGGTTATGTTCACGGGTTTACTTACTTTTTTTTGTTAGGGCTATATGTGACAATTCACAACTTTCATCTTACCAATTCTATCTAATTGCTTAAAACGGCAAATAATTTCCAAAAATAGCGTAAATTTTAGACTTTTTTTTGCGTTTTTTTAACGGAATTGTTACACCCTCCAGTACCTCGTTTCTGTATTTCTCGCATCGTAAAATTTCTTACATGAAGTGTGAAACAAAAAATTCCATCGTTTCTCGATTTATGAGATAAAAGTGTTTCTGTATTTGAATGCGAAAACAGACACAACAAATTCTGTTTATACTGGAATATTTCCAGTAATTAAGTGTCAAATAAAAGCGAAACGTCAACAAAAGAAATAAATATAATAAAAACGGGGCTGCCAGATTTGACGAGTTATTGTCATTTTGACAACTTTTTGTTCCGAAATTAGCAAAGTGACTATTTAATGATTTTTCTAAAAAAGTGACGAAAGCCAAAACAAAATCAAAAATATTTTATAATTTTGTTGTTACTTTCTATAGAAATTCATATTGAATTTTTAAATTTCAAACACTTCATATTTTGTGGCGTTGAAAATTGAAAAAACAAAATGAATTTCTGTAGAAAGTAACAACAAATTTATAAAATACTTTTGATTTTTTTTTTTTTGCTTTCAATGAAATTGTTGGCGTTGCCCCTTAGTCTTCGAAATAAGATAGTTTTAAATATTTTAATATGTTTGTTTATTAGTAAAAAAAATATCTTTAAAAACAAGACAGCTTAAATTTTTTTATTTATCCCTTTATCCCTGAAAAATGTATCGGCAAAAGCAAAATTTCGAGGGAAAGAAATGGACCGATTTGGCTTATTTTGAACATTTAATACTTCTTATATACATTAACAAAATATGATTGATATTTGGGTGTATCCAAAGTAACGGCCGTTACTTTATAAATGTGATGTTTTTAAATGTCTGAAACAAACATCATGTTTTGTACAACTAGTTGTGATTAGGCTTGCCAATCGTACTTTATAATAAAGTATTGTACGTTATTTCGAGTAATTGTACTCTATACTTTATGAGAATAATAAAGTACGCAAAAATACTTTATTTTGCATGATTTGTTTTATCTAGAATTCAAATAGATTCAGGTTATATAAGTCAGGGCTTTATTAGTCATAAAATTATAAAACTTCTTGTACAAGTTTTTTTTTAAGAAAAACTAAAGAACAACTAATTAATATTAGTCACGGCCATTTGTTGATGTTTTTTTTATATTGGCAGGACGATTTTTCGAAAAAAAATAATAATCTGACAGCACTATTTCACTTGTTTGTTTGCTTTGAGTACAATAACTGCCTGTTTTTAAAACACGAGTGCAAAACTCTTTCAAATTACTGCCTGCTTTTAGGTCGCGAGCACAAAAGTGACTCGTTTAACTAACAATTAAAACCAAATTTTAAAATTTCCATTTCTTAAGGGGGCTCCCATACAAAATGTTTAATACAGACTAGAAATATATTGAAGAAAAAGAACCATAACAGCCAAGGAGTAGCCTTAACAATTTTTCGAGACATACTTGCTCCCATACAAATATTGCGTTTTATGATATTTTTAAATAAATTAAAATTTTTTTGACTTTTGCGAATAAAATCAAAAGTTGTTAACAGATTTTAATCATTTATAGTTTGTTTTGTTTGATTGTTTGTTGTTTATATGTCTGGAAGAAGCATACCCAGGAAAAACTTTTTGATTTTTAGTAATAGGTGGTAGTTATTTCATACATTACCTGGTAAGTAGTTCTCATTACAATTGTCATTATTCTGAAAACGTCAATAAGTACTTACTAGTAATGACCTCAGCAACTACTTATTACTTCTGTTATTTTCACTACAGAATATTTGCTTACTGGTAACGTACTCAATTACTACTTATTAGGTCTATTAACTAGTGATTTTTTGGCTTCTGGTAAGTTTATTGTAAGTACTTACAATTCAACTAACTAGTAGTTAAATAATAACTAGGTATTTTTTGACTTCTAGTAAGTGTATTTTGTAAGTACTGAATTCTTTGGACACTGTTCGAGGTATTTACATATGTAGTTATTCAGCCGAAAAATAAGTAGTGTTTATTTTCTCCAACATTATTTGCTAACTTACCAGGTAAGTAAAGTTTTTGCTGGGATAGCTGTAATTTTTTATAGATTTTTAACAAATAAAAATTTCGAAATGTTGCTAAAAAATTATTTTTGTTGCCAAAACAAAATTATATTTCTAAAACGACTGCGCATGTTAGAAAAAAATTTAACGTTTAAAGGAAATTTTATTCCGGATTTTCGTTATTTTTAGTAATTTCAATAAACTGAACCCTTTTTGAACCTGTTTTGGATTCAGCGTACCCGAATTAAGTCAAAGCGCCAGTTGCCCGGTTTGTCTCAAAAAAAGTGTCAAATTCTAGCACAGTGTAATTGTTTGATAAAACTTGCGAAAAGCAATAAAAAAACGTTTTTAAAATAAAACAATAAAATGAAATGAATTGTACTTTATATTTATACTGTGTACGTTTTTTTCTTAACGTTAATAATCAATGTACTTTAATTGCAACAAAAAAAGTTGGGAACCATAGTTGTGATACGGGTACACTTTAAGCTTGTGTCGTTCTTGAATGAATTACTTCAACTGAATGATTCACTAAAGTGAAAAAATGAAATTTTTCCGTATTTTCTTTCCATTTCTTTCATCTTTCAGTTTAATTTTTCGGTTATTATACTTTTTCTCTCCTATTTGTCATTTATTGAAATTTAGCTTTTTTAATTACTTCGTCAAAAATTACATTTTTCAAAACCAATATTAATTTTTACATACGTACATAAGCATTCTAAATGTGTGTATATTTAACATATTTCTAAAACATCTCTTTAATATTAAAACTACTATCTAATTTCAATTGACTTTAAAAACACGTTTTTGTTTTTCAAATATCAATTAAATCATTCCTCAAAAGAACTAGACACTTCATTCTGAAAGCTGAGTGTCATTTAGAAAGGTGAAAGAAAATATTAAATTAATTCACTTAACCTTTCTGAAAGAGAATGAAAGATTCACATAAATGAAAGATTTCGCCCAAATCTAGTATACTTAGTTTGTCATTCCGGGTGGAACTGTTTAAATATTCATCTAAAACCCCATAAAGTATATATAATAAGACATAAATATTGGTATCAAATTGTTTCCAGTTCTCCTGAGCCGTTAAGATTAAAATCCAGCAAAATCGGTTCAGTAGGAAAAGAGTTATGAATCGAAATGTGAAACAACCACCCTAAAAAATGTATCATTTTGTTTTAAAAACTAAAGGCGGAATGCACATATTGATATAAGATTTTGCACAAATATGACTAAAAATCCTTCTGTTAAATTTCGTGAAGATCGGTCCATAATTAACGATAGGCCCAATATAAAGCCTACTCTCAAAAAACCTTTATTACGACTTAAACCGAAATTGTAATAAATTTTTTCTGTTTCAGCTTTATATAACAAGAAATCACACTGTAAATTTTCGTGATTATCAGTCCATAATTAACCATAGGCCCCATATAAAGCCCACTCTAGGAAAACAGCTAAGTACGCCTAAAACCGTAACAAATATCGCTATTGTAAAAAATGTTGGTATTTAACCATTTTTTTTTTTTCACAATAAATTACGCTGTCAACTTTCGTGCCGATCGGTCCATAACTAACCATTGGCGCCATATAAAGCCTTTTCTCGGAAAAAACTTTAGTACACGTGAAACCTTAACGATGTATTGAAAAAAGATTCGGCACAGCCTATAGCTTTTTTTTAAGCAAGGGAAGTTGAAAACCTGAGTATATAACGTAATTTAAGAGTCGTATATCTTTGAAAAAGCAACCTATATCTAGATTTATATAAAACTTTTAAAAATGTTTAGGTTTTAGCAGTATTTAAAAAAAAATCCCGCTAAATTAAATATTTAGTGGTTTCTAGCGGTTTTGAAGTCCGATTTGGCGGGAAGTGTTCAAAAAAAGTTGCCAACAGTGCTCGTCAGACAGCGACGAATGCACATGTACGGCAGCTGCGTTGATCTTGTTTCAAATACCGTGTGTAAAATAAGTTGAAAAAACAGACAATAATTCGGGTACGCTGAATCCAGTGGTGCTCTCGGTTTTTTAGATTGGCTCTGGTTTTCGAGATAAACCGTTATTTCAAATATGGAGGAACTTGCACAACATATATTCGCGTAACTCAAAAACCGTTTAGTTTATTGAAATTACTAAGAAATTCCGCAATAAAATTTCCTTTAAGAAAAGTAAAATTTTTTCTAATATGAGCAGTCGTTTTTGAAACATAATTTTTTTTTTTTTTGAAAAAATTAATTTTTTTGCCAAAATTTCGAAATTTTTGTTTATTAAAAAATCATAAAAAATGCAGCTTAGCTTGCCTTCTAATTTTTTGCAGACATATCAAAAACGAAGCGAAAACAAAACAATTAAGACCGCATTTGCATATATGCAATTAACGCCGAGTTTTTTTCTATTTTCTTTTAAAGTAGTTTCTACGAAACACTTTTCACATTTACATTTTCTTCAAGTATTTTTTCAACTTTTTCAACCCCGTTTTCTTCCCTACACCTCTTGCTAACAAACAAAGAGTTGCATGCGAAAGTTGCGGCGGAAAGAACAGAACTTTATATATACAGTCAAATCCCGATAATTCGTACCCCGATAAATCGTAATTCCCGATAATTCGTAATAAACTGTCGGTCCCTTGAAAAAATCTCGTTAATTCGTAAAATTTCCATACATTTTGGTCCCCTCGATAATTCGTAATTTTTTTTCGAAGAAAATCGTCTTTACATCTTACAAATCGTAATTGTTTGCTAACTACCACTTATAATTCGTAATAAAAACAACAGAAACATGGAAATAATGATTTTTTGTTTACCTTTTTTTTTTTTGCGTGGGTTTTTTTTGCTTGTTCGTGTGTTTATTTTCTTAAGATCAGTTTGTTACATAAATAATTTTTATAGGTATATTTTATTTTTAACAATTGAAGCACAGCCGCGAATAACGTTTTAAGTTACAAAATAATAATTTTTCAGGAGAGCAAAAAAACGTTTTTTGACAGGCAGCATTATTTGTTTTAAAAATTTTTTTTTTCTATTATTAAAAATAATGATAATAAAAACTTTAATGCAAAAGGCTTTTAAAACATTATTCCGCACTGCAAAACCATTTCGGTTTCATCATTTTGTTAGTAACTTGCAATGTTCTTCCACTGGCTGACACTTTGTACGCCTTTTTGAAGGCGTTAAGGTGCATAGTTTTGGTTGATTTGATGTTTAAACTGTGTAAGAGAATAAGGTCAACGGTTATCTGCAAAAAAATAGTTTTAGCAAAATGTGGCGTTTACAACGTTATTCGCGGCTGTGCTTCAATTGTCTTTTATGTGTTTTTTATTGTTTTAGTAAATAAATTGAAAAACCCCGTTAATTCATATTAACTTTATTTAAACCCCGGTAAATCGAAATCCCGCTAAATCGAAAACCCCTATAATTCGTAAGAAATGGCCGGTCCCTTGCGATCACGAATTATCGCGATTCTACTGTACGTATATCTAAATATATGTATATTTGTATGTGTTGGTATTAATCGCTTAATTGCATTTAATATTTTGCGTGGTATTAAATATATTAACGGCCATTTTCACCAAGTTCGGTTAAAACTAACTTTCAATTAAAATTCCGGTTAAAAAAATATGTTTTGACAGCTATAACCGATAGTTAATTATAACCGAACTTGGTGAAAAAGGCCGTAAGAAACAAACTTAATTATAAGCTCTGTTTCTTTACTCTACTTTGGGATCCCTCGGGATCCCAATTTGCACGAAAAGCGTTCCCGTACTTTTAATTTGTGTAAATGAGAGCGGATTTGAGAGAATAAAATTCTTCTTCTTCTTGCACGAAACAGCCCAGAATTTTTCTTCGTGCAAATTGTGTAAATTTTCAAACAGCTGTAAAACATAAACAAAACAATGAAATGCAAAGCAAACAAATTTTGAACCAAATTTTGGAGAAAGTGTTGTGGAGTCAAATAATGTACTTAAATATAAAGTTTTATGTTGAGATATTAGAAAAACATAATGTAAGTTATTGTAAAAGTGTTTGTTTGGTTAAAATTTTGGTAAAATGGGTTTATTTCTGCAGACAATATATAATTTTTCAAAAGTGGCATAATCTTTTATTGTTTTGTAAAAACTATCAAAACATTGACTTTTTATTTCGTGCTTAAAATTTGGTTTTTTCTGTTCCCGTACTTTTGTGTAATTTTGTCTCTTTATGAGAGAAATTTATGCTTGCTCTCATTTTCACGAACTTTACCCAAAAAGTAAAGAAACAGAGTTATAAAAAAGAGTAATTTTTGGGATTGCAGTATTTTGATTATAACTCAGCCATTTTTTAACCGATTTGACAGATTTATATACCGACGTGTTTAAGAAGAAATTTTCCAGTTATTTTGGTTATAAAACTTGGACTCGGGAAGATCTATGGTTCCCGAAAATGGGTATTTTTTTCAAAAAACAAAAAAATGTTTTGGTCATAACTTTTTCGTATCTGAACCGATTTACCCGAGTTTTTCAGAAAATATTTTCTACTTAAAATTTTGATATATAAATCATAATCATGACAGTCCAAAAATTCAGGTTTTTCTAAAATTTTTAATATTTTTCGTACGGGAGGTACCACGCCCACTTCTCCAATCCCGCCCACATTTTGTGGGATGCTGTATATGGATAATCTTAATGTTAGTACCTAATTTGGAAATAATACAGAAATAAAAAAATACAACAAGGGATTTTTGGGCAAAATCAGAGGCAGTCGTGGTTTTTTGCTCATACCTCCATCATTTTTGGACCGATCTGGCTGAATTTCAATAGAAAACTTAAACGGAGTATATGTGACATAAATATACATCAACCTAGTCCACATAATTTCTGGGGTTTTCGGAAAACCCATTTCAACATACACACGGACAGACGGACAACCGGATTTGAACTTCGCTTTTCATAAGGACCCAGAATATATATACTTTATAGGGAGTAGGATCAATATTTTGGAACATACAAACGGAATGACAAAGTTATATATACCCTCTTACCTTCGGTGAAGGGTATAACAAGCCATAAATGATTAAAATCTGTTACCAACTTTTGATTTTATTTACAAAAGTCGAAAAATTTTAATTAAAGAATTTTTTTAAATATATTTTTGAACTGCATTGAACATTTTGTATGGGAGCCCCGTTAATGAATGGAGATAGCGGGTAGGTATGTTAGAAATAAATTATTAAGATGAAAAATAAAGT
Organism: Pollenia angustigena; assembly: GCA_930367215.1. NCBI lineage: Eukaryota > Metazoa > Arthropoda > Insecta > Diptera > Polleniidae > Pollenia > Pollenia angustigena. The sequence goes on from OV884060.1 coordinate 232,918,248, forward strand.
AGGGTTGGTCATTCATTTGAACCATCTAGGAGCATCCTAGGCACTGCAGCAGCCGAATTTAAGAATTTCAACCATACATATATGGCGGTTTAATAAAATTCTTAAATTTGGCCCCTGCAGCGCCTAGGATGCCCCTAGATGGGTCAAATGTATGACCAACCCCACTTTATTTTCCATTTTATGGCGATTTCTTTCCTGAGAAAAATATGTTACAGTATATACATGTAACATTTTCTGATGTTTCCTATAATCACTGGAAGTGTAACATGTGCAATTTCAATAGAACACAATTAGCTGCTTTTATTTACAACTATTACACTTTCATCATTAATGTACTTCATGAGCGATTTTTAAAGCTAAGGGTATTCATTCCAGTTTTTTTATTTGTTGGAAAAATGGAAAAGTGGGAAAATGTAATTTTTGTTACAACAAACACAAGGAAAAACTTTTCAATTTTTAAAGAGTTGGCAATTCACAAACGTCCAATTGAGTGTAGTTGCCACCATATTAAAAATGTTGTTATTTTTCACAAAAAGCACTAAAATTTACATCTCTTTTTAAGATAATCAACTATGATTCTTTAAACTCCATTTTTATTAAATCAAATTTTACTTTTTTAAAACAACGTTCAAAACGTTTCAAAACTAAATTAAAAATGAATTCTATACAAAAAAATTATAAAAAAAAACTTAAAAATGACGTGACAATTAAATAATCAATTAATTCAATTTTAACTGTTTTATTTGGCATCTTGAAAAATATCAATTACTTCCAAGAATTATATGACAGTTTTTTGTTTTTGACAGTTTTGTACCTTTAACTAAAAAAAATACCGTTCACGTCAATAAGGTGTAATTTTCCTTTTTTCCATTTTTCCAACCAAAAAAATTTTGAAATGAATAATACCCTTGCTATTTGAGCGGTTATTCTGCACGCTATTATGGCTATTATCACTAAAGGTTTGTAAAAATTAAAACGATTATAATATAAATAGACTTTTTTTGATTTTAATGTGTAAATATATTTATATTTTGTTTTAAAACAATTTTTTTACAAAATTATGAGCGGTATGAATTATGACAAACAAAATAAAACATTGGTTGTACGAACAAAGTAGTAAGTACCAAAGTTTTAAAACAGGGCAGTATGATATGTATTTCAAAACTGGTGTGAAATTCTTCGCAAAGTTTAACTCTATCGAGTTCTGTAACGGACTAAATCAAAAAGAAAAGATAAACTGACTGTTTATTGTTGGTGTTTTGTTTAAGCTTTGATATTGTTACAAGTAAGACTTTGAGTGTTCAAAATTCTTAATCGCTTTAGGGTTTTATTTGTATAATATTTTTAGCTTTTCTAAAATCTTTGGAAAACGTTTCCTGATGATCTGGCCTAAGCAACCAGTGAAATGCGCATAGAAGCTAGCTTTCCCTCAACAATAAATTTCAGTGTATTTATCAAATATGAAAAATTGGGAATTTAGCACGTCATACAAAAATCTTGATAATAAATTTTGTATTCCCGTAAATGACTTTGACAAAAAGATTTTCGTTCCGAATGTAACGGCAATAAACCCATGTCAATGGCTCCATAAATTAATGGAAATTCACTTACTCAAACTCAAAATATTATCGAATTTTCATTTTTGACTAGGTTCGCTTCAGCTCTGAGCCCTCCATATGCAACATGTTTTGCATGTTTTTCATCAACATATTCACAAAAGAACTTGAAAATTTTTCCCACAGTTGTATTTTTTTTTACAAACGAACACAAAAATGTAGAACATGGAACATTAATGCAACATATTTCTCAGAAAAGAAATCGCCATTTTTATTAGATATAGTTCTTACTTTTAATTTCCAAACATGCCCGCAATTCACACTGAATTTTTTTAATGGTAATATTGGAAAATTTCCAATTTCCTTACTGTTTTTAAAAAATTTTTAAAAGTTAAAATTTTAAAATTCAATTTAAAAAATAGAAAATTTAGTTTGGACTGTATTACACAGAAAAAATTATTAGTAATTTTTTATCAATTAAAAAAATTATTTAAAAAGTATTTAAACTTAATTAATGTAATAATTGAATCAATTATTTTGTTTTGTTGAACGAATATTAAAAATATAATTTTGATTTAATTAACATTTTAGTTGTTTTGAAATTAATTTTGAATTAAAATAATAATCAAAAAATTATTTCATTTAAAATCAAATAATTTTAACTTGTGTAATTGTTGTTGGAAATGTCAAAATCAATCAACACATTGTTTGAAACGGCAAAGTTTTTTTGATCATTTTTTTAATTAAAATTAAAAATATCATTTATTGAAAAAAAAATCTTCAAAATATAAAATTTTTACAATTTTTAGTAATCAATATAATCATTTTGGTAATAGGTGCAAAATCAACAAATGGATTGCTTGATTCTATGAATTCGGTATAAAATTGGTGATTAGAGAAAATTTTTAATTTTTTCTGTGTATTATAAATGTTTTACAACCAAAACAATTTCTTGCTATTAAATTTAAATAAAATGTATGCTTTTAGTTTTGCGTATCACTGTATTTTAAAATTCTCTCATAATACATATGCAAAACATATTTGAACACCATTGGCTTATACTTTGTATTAATACATGTCAAAAACTCAAGTAATGTGACAAAGTGTTATAGTGTGAATGCAATGTGTCACGAAAATGACAAGTATTAAGAAAAAAGTTTGACATCCCATACGACTTCATCGTTTTTTGAAAAATTTCAAAACAATAATACTTTTCATTGGATCAGGGTTGCATTTTATTTCATGTGTGGGTGTTTATACTTTGTGTGATGGTGTGAACACAAACTGTCATGTTACATTAGATTTTTTGACAGTCGCAAAAAAACTCATTAGATTTCTTTCTCACAAAAGTATTATGGAATACGTATGAGTTGTGAGATAGTGTAATCTAAGCTTAACGCTTAAGCCTAGATTACACTATCTCACAAGTCTTACGTATTCCATAATACTTTGTGTGATAGAAATCTAATGAGTTTTGTTGCGACTGTCAAAAAATCTAATGTAACATGACAGTTTGTGTTCACACCATCACACAAAGTATAAACACTCACACATGAAAAAAAATGCAACCCTGATCCAATGAAAAGTATTATTGTTTAGAAATTTTTCAAAAAACGATGAAGTCGTATGGGATGTCAAAATTTTTTCATAATACTTGTCATTTTCGTGACACATTGCATTCACACTATCACACTTTGTCATATTACTTGAGATTTTGACATGTATTAATACAAAGTATAATAGTGTAATCTAGCCTTTACATCATATTAGTGTTAATGTTACCCTAGTTCTACACTAAAGATAAACATCTCAGCCATTTGGCAATAATATCGGCAGAATAACAAAGCAATATTTCTTATTGATCGGCATATGTTAAAGGCATGGGAAAACGTATTTATGTTAACTCATAATTTGAAAAAAATCAAGGAAGAAGGTGCAGTGTAAAAACCGGCGCTATTTTGCAAAATTTATTTTTATTGGTATACATTTTTTCTTATTCGACTTTATTATTACAATGTATATTAATTTATTTAAGCTTGATACCGTGTTCAGATATACCTTTTTTATTGAGTCAATATTCGGTTAATTGACATATGTAATTATCTTTCTGTTCACATATACACAATTTAGCTAACTCAATTTATATTACTACTACATACAACATTCAACGTAAACAAAAATGTACATGTATAAGAAAATGTAAACAACTTTCGACATCTTTAAGGAATAAGCATCTGGGGGCAAATTATGGCAGTCGTGATCGAATACTTTTTCGATTCGAAAGCAATTCAAATTCTTATTCTTTCTGTCCATACTGAACGGATGGAAAATATTTTTTGTGGTGTTGTAAAGCATTTATTTAAGTTTTCAAACACTGAAAAAATAATACCGATTCGTTCAGTATTGACTGAAATAAAATTGCTTTCGAATCGAAAAAGAATTCGATCACGACTGCCATGATTTGCCCCCTGGTTTTTGCGCAGACCAAATGGATGGGCCTTTTTTTTTTTTTGTTGTAATTTCAATTGCCAAATGTCAAAACACTGTTTAGTTAGTTGTGTTTTGCTTAATAAACACACTTGTTACAGTGTCGCATTTTAATTTTACTCAATATTTATAACAATTTCATACTAATTGAGCAATAACTAAATTGCAATTTTGTATGGATAATTGAGCTCAATAATGGCATTTATTGCGTAAAACTCAATTAAGGTGCATATCTGAACACGGTTTGAAGTCTTTTTTATATAAAAATATTAATAATTAGAAACTGGGAATTATTTCCTTGTGAAGGTTACTTTATATTATATTAAACATTTTATCATTTTTCGAATTTATTCTATGAGTTAAATTTCAGGTCTGTATTTAATAAAGCTTTTTTTTAATAGTTCTATTCTTTTAATTTTTCAGAAATGACTTTATACACTATCAGACTATTATATTGTATTACATGCATTACATTCTGCTGGTGTCTAATAATTTTTAATTTTTCTGTACATTCAATATACTTCATTGCTTTCCAAAGGAAGGCTAAGGTAAAATGTAAAAAGAAAATACAATATAATAGTCTGATAGTGTATAAAGTAATTTCTGAAAAATTAAAAGAATGGAACTATTACAAAAAAGCTTTATTAAATACAGACCTGAAATTTAACTCATAGAATAAATTCGAAAAATGAAAAAAATGTTTAATAAAAATATTAATTTTACTTTAAAAAAAAAAAAAAAATTACTAAAATCAATATTTTTTATATAAAAAAGAACTCAAACTTAAACAAATTTATATAAACTAGGATCGCCCGGTGGCCGAAATTCGACCACTCGACATTAACTTTCGAGAAAACCGGTGCGTTATACAACAAAAACGTACACATTTTCAGAGAACGGCAAAAATGCACTAATCACCCAATTTTGTACGTATGTATGTCTGTAAGATTAATTAAAAACACTTTAATTCAAAAAATTAAAAAAAAATATATTGTGCATATCTACACACAAATTCCTTTAAAAAGATAAATGTTTCATTAAAATCGGTGGACGATAAGATACCTAAAAATCAACCACAAAAAAGTTGTTCCCGTATTTATATATAAGATTTAAATAATAAAGAAAAAAATTATAAGGGTATTCATTTCAACATTTTTTTGGTTGGAAAAATGGAAAAAAGGAAAATTACACCTTATTGACGTGAACGGTATTTTTTTTTAGTTAAAGGTACAAAACTGTCAAAAACAAAAATCTGTCATAATTCTTGGAAGTAATTGATATTTTTCAAGATACCAAATAAAAGAGTTAAATTTGAATTAATTGATTATTTAATTGTCACGTAATTTTTAAGTTCTTTTTTAATATTTTTTTGTATAGAATTCATTTTTAATTTAGTTTTGAAAAACGACGTTTTAAAAAAGTAAAATTTGATTTAATAAAAATGGAGTTTAAAGAATCATAGTTGATTATCTTAAAAAGAGATGAAATTTTAGTGCTTTTTGTGAAAAATAACAACATTTTTAATATGGTGGCAACCATACTGAATTGGACGTTTGTGAATTGCCAACTCTTTAAAAATTGTAAAATTGTAATTTTCCTATCTGATTTTTTTACACTTGGTTAAAGCTTGTTTAAATTGCATCTTTCGGTGGAAAAGTTTTTCCTTGTGTTTGTTGTAACAAAAATTACATTTTTCCACTTTTCCATTTTTCCATCAAATAAAAAAACTGAAATGAATACCCTTTATATTAATAAAAATAATTTTGTAATTTTATTTAACTGTTTATTAGATTCTTTAATTTAATTCTTTATAATTTGCTACCATTTCACAAATTAATTTTTCTTTCTCACACAATCTGCTGTTATATTTTTCTTTTTTCTCAATTGACAACCAAATTTGACGTTTTATGTAAGCAATAATTGTCAACGAAAATGGACTAACTAATCACCCTTATCGTGTTTGGCGTATTCAAAATACGCCTACGACTGTTTGGTAATAGAATAAAGGAAATAAGTTCACGTTCTCTTTAATCTATTACCAAACAGTCGTAGGGGTATTTAAAATACGCCAAACACGATAAGGGTAATTATTGCAACATAAATTGTCGTCAATAAATATGTACAAAAAATTGCTGTCTACATTAAAGATAACATAATTTTGACATTTACTGCAATATATGTCGCAATAATTATCTCTGGTATAGACGGGCATTTCATGTCAGTAGCTTAAATAGCACATCCCTGTTACGGTTTACAAATGAATTCTAGTTTAGTTGACATTTACAACTCACCACTAGCAGTTTAAAGTTAATAGGATCATCACTTTTAGATTAAAAAAATTAATATAGTTATTTATATTTTCAGTTCGAAACAATGTGAAGAATAATAATGAAAACACGACGCGCTCTGTCGGAAATGAACAAGGGGCTGGTGGAGATAAGCAGCAAAGTGAAAATATTTCAGCCGATTTGCCTGACTCTACTACTAAGTCTCCTTTAAATCAACGTGTAAAGCGTCATTCACGTTCATACAATAATAAAAACTTGTCAAAAACTCCAACACCGGTTTCAAGTGATTCAATTAATCAATCTAACGTTGCATCTCCGGCTTCAGTGACTGCAACAGCATCAAAGTAATGAGTCAAACTGTAAATAATTTAATCATACACAGTTTAACTCTTATGCCATTTCCAAATATTGCTGCAAAATACAAGTGTAATTAAATATGTTATTAACTTCTTTTAATCAATGTTTTACTTCTTTTTATGAATATTTTTAACCAAAATATCTAATATTTTTAGTTGTAATATAGAGTTTTTCTTGTTTTGTTAAAGCTTTTTTTATTCTTCTTTTTCTTTTCCATTTTTTATTTATCAACAAATATGTTATTTTGAATTGCTTCAATTAAATACAAAATTAAATCTACAAATACTTACATAATAAATATACATATGTACTGTTATTAAAATACAAACATTGTTTGCAAAGAAAATAAATAAGTAGTACCTACTTATTTATAATGGGAGTGTTGAGAAATAAACATCCTCTTATTTGATTTTTTCCTGCGTTGAACTATTTACTTTAACTTTGTGAAACAAAATTCCAATATGATTTGTTCGTCCATTTTGAGAATTTGTTAAGGCAGAACTATAATGTACTTAAGTTGGCTTAAGAAATTGCGCGAATACATGTGATTCATATGTGTCGAACCATATTGAACTTAAGAAAACTTTTTGGTTAATTTTATGAAACTGCATTTGCCTTAAGCTAGGTGCGAAACAGATCCCACTTTCCGTACGGAATAAAATATTTTTTGATATTATTTTTGTTTTTTAAATGCTTTTTTAATTTTTTTTTTAAATTTTTGACAGTAGCTTGAGCCAGCTCATGTATATTATAGTTGGGCCTTTAGTATTTTGTTTTATTGTCGTAACAATTAGACACATTGCATAAAAATATTAAAAACACAAAAAAATATTGGGATTTGTAAAGAAATGAATTCGGTAAAAAAAAATCGAATCCTAATATTTATGTCTTTATGTATGGACTGAACCCATATAAAATATTATTAAATACATTTTATTATTACTTTTACGCCTTATTAATAGTTTATAAAAAAAAATTGTATTTTTGAATTTTATCAAATAATAAAAATGAAAATAAAAACAAAACCAAAAAATTATATTTAAAAAAATGGGCTTGCAATTAATCCGTTAATCAAAATTTAGATAAATCAGTAGATGGTTGAGAATCTATCTCATTAATTAAATTGTATGCCCCTATTGCGGTTCTCCACTCAACTCAGTTTGGTCGTGTTGGAGTCAACCCAACTTATGCACAACCAAACTCATTTTAGGTATTGTGAATCCCAACTGTTTTTAGTTGAGTTTGCTATGAAGCTGCCAACTTAAAATATCGGTTTGCCAACTTTAAATATAACGTTTGACAAGTGAAAATTTTATAAAATTAAATAATTTTTAAACAAAGTATTTTTAATTGTTGTGTTGAATAAAAAGTATTTATAATGTTAAAAGATTTTGTTATTCGTGCTTAATTCCCAATTTTAATTATTGATAAAAACACTGAAATTTATTGCTGATTGGATAAGCTATTCCTATGCGCATTTCACTGGTTGCTTAGGCCAGAACGTCAAGAAACTTCATCCATAAAGATTTTAGGAAAACTATGATTTAATTATTTATTAATTTTTTTCATTAAATGTTATATAAAAAGCCACTCTTGGTCAATTAAAATATATTGTTACGAAAGTAACTATACAGTTTCAGAACACCATCAAATTAATCTGGCGTTTTGCGATTTCAAATCGTGCGATTGTCAGAACATGGCCGATTAATTTATTAGTTACTCAGGGGTGTCATAGAAACCAATTTTATTGGAATTGGATTTGAAACCGAAAAAAAAATACGTTGTTGTCATGAAATCTAATGTTGTCGGTTTTTTGTTCGAACTTAAATTAGTGTCGGTTTTAGGTGTCACAGAAACCAATATTATCGGATTTTTATTGAAAACAAACCAAGCAGCTTACAGCTCTTGTTTTTTAATTGGAAATACAAATAGTTTTGAAAAGCTTAATTTTTTTATTTTATTTTTTCAACCGTTAGATTTTTTGCATAGATGGAAGTAAATAAAATTGTTAAAATAGAATTTTTTGCATGTCTCCGGCAGCGGGCGGGTTGCTGCAAACTCGCGAATTTCCGCGATTTTCGGAATTTTTGCGCAGCTTTGCTGCTTTATCGTCGCAAACTATATAAATAATTTTGTTTTGGTCTTTTAATAAATTCGCTTTATATTTTTACAAAACAATAAAATTATACAATTGCAATTATAACGACGGCATTTATTTCATATGTTTACTGTTTTACCATTCTTATTTTCTTTTCTATAATTTTCTTTTTATTAAAAACAACCAAAAATTGCATTTAAATAGGTAAACACATGCTACAAAACATAAAACAGATAATTCGAATATCGTTTTTATTTGTATTCGAAAATAACAAAACCGACTTGTTTTCATGACACCAAATTAAACCAATATTGGTTTACAAAACCGACAAAAAGCAAAACCGACTTGGATTCTATGACACCCCTGACTAGCTTTACCAGGTGAACTTCGTTTCACCTTACATTGATTTTATTATATTTCTTCATAAGCTGTTATGAATTCCAATCATCCCTACAACTCCAAATCATTGAAGTAGGCAATATTGGCCGCACTTTATGCGTTGGAGTTTTCTTTGGTTAATAAATGAAAATCGTTTCTTGTTTGATTTAAATAAATTGATCTTTATTTATATGAATGGATAAAAATTAAATAAAATTCAATTCAAAGCTATTTGGTAATATTATATATTAAAAATGTTCGCGAATTTTCGCTATTTTTGCAAATGTTTCCGAATTTTGGCTCTTTGAGGCGTTCGTTTTAAATTTACGCGAATTTTCGCTATTTTAGCAAACTTTTCCGAACTTTCGCAATTTTCGCGTTTAATTTACTAATAAAATTTGTGGCATAACTTCTTTAAAATGTCCACTTTTTATTTTAAAAATATTCAACAAATATGTTTACATTTCACTTTAAATTTCTTTCGCTTTCATTTGAGCCGTCGCAAAATTTCCTGTCGACTAAGACGGGGACAATACTACTCGAAGTCGACTTAAAAGCGCCTTAGATAGTCATCGATTATTGTCAACAATGACTCAGAAAATACTATTACTGTTCAGATGCCGTCGACATCGAATATTGTCAACAATGACTCAGAAAATGCTATTACTGTTCAGATGCAGTCGACTTTCATAATAGGGGTGATTGTTTATGATTCATTTTTTATAAGCTTAATTAATTTAAATAGGATGATTAAATAGGTTTGGTTTGGTTTGTGTGCAGCTGTCAAACAATGGGTCCACCACCAACTTAAGAAATACAATTCCTTTAGGTAGTATTAAGTCAAATTTGCATACAAAACGTACATTTTAGATTTTTTGATTTTTCGACTTTATTTTTGGCTTTTCTTCTTCCTTTTTTCGCAACCATCATTGAAATCGGTCAAGCAATTATCGAGTTTAATCCACGGCAATTAAGGGTGCAATGTAAAATTTGCATACAAAACGCAATTTCCCTTTTTTTTTGATTTTTAAACCTTTTTTTGGGCTTTTCTGAACTTTTTGTTTTGTTCGTGATAAGATGAACAAAACAACAACAAAAAAAATCATACAAATCGGCTAAGTACAGCGTTTGATTTTTATATATTAGAAAAAGATAGACTTTGTATTGATTAGTTATTTAGTATTTGTTAGTTATTTTATTAGTTTAAATTGTTTTTGTATTAGTTATGGACACTTCTAGCGTAAAAATCAATGTACGAATGTAATTTTAAAATTGTTGTGCATAATTGTACTTCAACCCCACTGTAAATACTAGAATTGTCGTTATTAAGTTATCTTAATTTATTTTATTTATTTATTTATCCATATTGCAATACAAAGCCATTAAGGCCAAAACAACGTATTACATAGCAATTCATTCGTGTTTGTGAAATTGAAGTGAAAAGATATGGATTAGAACTACTCCAGGAACAAAGTGGTTCTAATTTACGAGCGTCTACTGTAATTATGATTTGAGTTTTGTTTTGTTGAGAAAAAAAACTGATATTAAGTTTTGAAATTGTACTTATGTGTTGTTTATAGAACACGAGCGCCTTAATCGTCCGTTCAAATTACATTAAAAACAAAAACAAATTTCGAAATTTTGTTTTTGTTTTAAATGTAAGTTGAACGGACGAGTAAGGCGCTTGTGTTCTATAAACCACACATTAGGGTGTGTGCAAGGCGAATTCATAAAGGTGACATTTTCCAGTCATCTGTTTATTGTTTATTTTTTTGTGTGTATACTTAATGTCAAGCTTTGTTTACATTTTGTGAAAAAATTAATTCAAATTTAAAATTCAATAAAAATTTAAATAGTTGAAAAAAAAACTTATTTAAATTATATAAAACAAAAAAAAGTGAAAAAATATAAACACAAGAAATTAAAAATGGGTAAGGAATAAGTGGAGCCACAATTAATTTGCAATTGGGGAGTTTCTTAAGCAATTGTGTATATTTTATTAACAAAAAAATTTCCTTTTTTATATTTTCAACAAATATTTTTGACATTCACTCTAACTTTTTACAAAAACAAAATACATACAGGGGTGTGCTGGAAATCGCAAACGCAAAACGCAAGAATTTGAAGGCTGTTTTTAATAAACTTTTAATCTACTTTTTATAATTTTTGTTATAAAATTCTGTTTAATAGAGATATGTTTGTATAATATTTGTCATAAAATTCTTTTATTACAGAAATCTTACTAAAAAACGACTTTTAAAATTCTTGCGTTTTGCGTTTGCGATTTCCAGCACACCCCTGATAGTATTTTTCAATAAAAAGGGATAGCTAGCATAACTCTATCTCATGATGCGGTCACCTTTATAAATTCGCCTTGGGTGTGTGTGAAAGAATTTCTAAGCTACCCAACAAACACGAAGTCAAACCTTTGATATGAAATGACTTTATCATTTGACATCAAACACAATTCTCAAACGTTTTTCAATTGTTTGATTTAACATTTAAATTCAAATTGATAATAATTTGAAAATAAAGATTTGATATCAAATGTTTTATCAATTTGATGTCAAATGTTTATCAAATGTTTAATTCAAATCAAAAATAAAGTTGGCAATACTAAAGCGAAAAATAAATGTAATCATTAAAAATGGCGATCTAAGTTACATTTTTTACTTTGTGGTTACATGTATTTTACTATTAAAAATAAATTTTAATATAAAGTGAACATCTTATTTCTTGTGAAAAATAAAAATTATTTGTGAGTAATGCGAATGATTAAGAATACAAAAAAAAAGGAAAATAAAACGGGAAAGTGAAGAAAGTTTGTTGAACGATCGCGGTGCTACAATCCTCAAAATAAAAGGGAGCCAAGTAATTTGTCTTTCCAAAATTAGAGGACGGAAAGAACATTATTTCATCTTTTAGCTATGGTGCCGAATGTTTATCTCACAGTCTATTTAAATAAATAATAAATTTAAATAAAAAAAATCAAATATTTTTATTTATATTCCACATTGTTTTATAATCCACATTTGAAAAACATTTGAGAATTACGTTTGAAAGCAAGTTGAAAATAAAGGCATTTTTCAATTTGAAAATAACTTCCCCTTTTTGTTAAGAACGCTTTGATTTTCAAATGATTTTCAAATCATTACCAAACGTTTGTCGTTTGAGAAAACGTTTGATATCAAATCATTTTCAATTTGAAATCAAACCTCCGTGTTTGTTGGGTAATGTCAGAATGTATACTCAGTGATGCCAACTTTTTGAGAGCAAAAAGCACTTTAAATTTAAAAAAAGCACTAAAAAGCACTATTTCGAGCAAAAAAAAAGCGTAAAAAAGCACTAAGCCACTAATAATTTAAAAAAGAGCGACGGCGTTGATTTTCTTAACTCGAAAAAATCTGGCCTGTTGTAATTACCGAAAATTTGCAATGACCGACCATTGTTTTTAAAACTTAATGGCAGCATACATATATTTTAATAAACATCCTTAAATTTTATCGTTTAAATAAATCTAAATTAAAATCGTGCAAAGTTTAATAAAACAATTGGCTTATTATATTATCCAATTATTTTAACATACATATGTACGCTTCTGAATAAAGAACACACGTAAGGTGTAAAATAGAAAAAACATGTATGTTTGCATTCTGAAACTCATTCAAACCTTTTTTCAATAGCACTAGAGGTAGAAGTGCACAACACGTGGAAAACTAAAGCGCATGAAAAAGGGCAGGTTACACAATGCTCGTTATAAAAGTATTTTCTGTCAGTTGTTTTTAATTTATTTAACACTTTGCATATACCAAGCTACGGCTCTTTTTTTGTTTTTAAAGTCTTTGCGTTTTTTTTGTACGGTTTCCGACTGCATGTTGTTTAACAATTCCTAAAATTTTCGAATCCATATTCTATTGTTGAAACAGTGGTTACATCTTTAAAAAATGTTTACTGAAATACATCGTTTTTCTTACGATTACTAAAAATGTTGTCAACGCTAAAAAGAGCAACGTTTCGTAAAATTTCCAAATTGCTAGGAGGCATAGCTCTAACCTCGTAAGTAAAGTTTTTGGTAAAACGAATGTAACTTTCTTTTATCACTTTTTTATCATTTGAAATCTTTACTATTCTGCTCAAAATTTTACCCCAAATAGCAAAGTCAATTAAATCATCCTCTATATAATCGTAGTTTCAAAAATGGCAGAAAAAAAATAAAAATTGTAAAAAGAACCAAAGACAATAACGAAAAATTGAAAAAGCACCAAGTTAGTGTTTTTTTTAGTTTGACACAATGGATAAAACTTTGGCGTTTTGAGGCATCGAAAAGCACTATAAATAGTGCCAAAAGCACTAAGTTGGCATCACTGTTTATACTAGCCCCCAGGGCACCAAGCATACAGAGATGAAAAAAGTGATAGAATAAACGATCTTAACTCCACAGTTAAAAATCATTTTTCAACGAAAAAATAAAAGTAGGTATGGATGAACTTTTAAAAAGAGAGTTTTGTTTCGCAGTCACAAAATTATCGGCCTAAAATTCTTCTTCTTTTTAATGACAATTTTTTTTTTTTGTGTTTACGATTACTCCATTCTATTTCCGATCACAAAAACAGATGGAGACTCTAGTGACCTGCACTAGAAATTATTTGGCTGTCAAAAAGAAAATACTGCCATCACCAATTATTTGATAGATCCAAGGTATATTTATAGCCGGTAGCCGCGAAATTACAACAATTGTACAATAAAACAAACAACAGGGCTTTTTATTGTTGTTTTATGATACGAACTGTCAAACAGCAAAGGGGTTGAAAAGAGACAAAAGATAAAAACAAAAAACTTGTTTACTATACAACTTTGACAGTTTGTATCGCAAAACAAGCAAATAAAAAATAACCAGCTGGCTTTCCGAGACTACCTGCTATAAATACACCTTGGATAGATCAAAGTGACAAATATTCCTCAAATATTTAGACGCGTGTAATTAAATCAATATTTGAAATCAACCGCAAAAACAATATTTTTTTTTGTGTTGAACACGTGCTATTGTTATTGTTTTGAAAACAACAACACGTCCGTGACAAACAATAACAATACAACCAAAAATATATCAGGAAACATTACGAGTGCTAAATTAACCATAAAAAGTCAAGAAATTAATAAAAATATGAAAAAAATCTTGAAACTTTGCGGCTTAAAATGTTTGAAAATTTTTCCAAAAAGTTGTTATGTGAATAAAATTCGTAAATTTGTGTGTTTCTAAAATCTGATAAGTGAATTCGAAAGCCCTCAACCAGGGCTATAAAAGCCACCAGCTGTCACTTTCGGGGAATCAAAAGTTAAGGGGGCGTTCTGTATTAAAGTCAAAAAATTTCCAAAAAGTTGTTAGTTGAATAAAATCTGTAAATTTGTGTGTTTCTAAAATCTGATAAGTGAATTCGAAAGCCCTCAACCAGGGCTATAAAAGCCACCAGCTGCCATTTTCGGGGAATCAAAAGTTTAGGGGGCGTTCTGTATTAAAGTCAAAAAATGTCCAAAAAGTTGTTAGTTGAATAAAATCTGTAAATTTGTGTGTTTCTAAAATCTGATAAGTGAATTCGAAAGCCCTCAACCAGGGCTATAAAAGCCACCAGCTGTCACTTTCGGGGAATCAAAAGTTTAGGGGGTGTTCTGTATTAAAGTCAAAAAATTCAAAAAATTTCCAAAAAGTTGCTAGTTGAATAAAATCTGTAAATTTGTGTGTTTCTAAAATCTCATAAGTGAATCCGAAAGCCCTCAACCAGGGCTATAAAAGCCACCAGCTGTCACTTTCGGGGAATCAAAAGTTTAGGGGGCGTTCTGTATTAAAGTCAAAAAATTTCCAAAAAGTTGTTAGTTGAATTTCAGCAATGAAAAAACCGAACATATTATTGTACTTTAGGATTGTCGGGTATTTAATTCTTTCATCAGTGTATTTTTTGCAATGGAAAATAATGTGGGAGTTATCCTCAGTAATGTTGAATTCATCACATAGATCGTCAGGGAACACCTTCATCTTTGCCAATGTACTCTTGCAAAAGGAGTGACCAGTTAGTAATCTATTGATCTGCTTTATTTCCAAAGGTTTTAAACTAATTTGTTTGTCAGCAAACCATGACCAACCGGGGACAATTTTACCGGATTCTTTAGCTTTTTCCAGTATTCTTGCTTTGTAATCACTATTCCATTTACAGATAAGATCTCTTTCAATTATGTTAATAGCATCTTTAAGTGGATATTTAACTTCAATTAAGGATCCAAAAACATGCGCGTTCCTAGCCGCTTCATCTGCTAGTTCATTATATGTAATATTGGAATGGCCAGGGATGTAATGAAATTCCACTTTCATGATATTGCTGTCATTGTTTATCAACCGCATTATGTTGTGAATTAAATAATTATCAGAAAATTGCTTCCTTAAAGCAAGAATTCCGCTTTTACTGTCCGATAAAATTGCTATTTTGGAGGCTTTAATTACAATTGCATATTCAATAGCTTTTTCAATCGCCAATAATTCAGTTGACATAGAAGAGAATTTGCAATTAGCATAGAAACTACGTGTAGTTCCAGTGCTCATATGAATAAATGCTGCACCAGATGTGGACTCCAAAACTGAGCCATCTGTGAAAATAATTTCAAAGTTGCTACGCTGAAGGTTATTAATTTTTTCCGAAAATAACAACTTCGTACTCAAAGCTGATTTTACCACATCGTGATAAAAATCCTCAAAAATTAATACTTTTGATGCGTTCAACCGAACGTTGTGACATGGGTGGATTTTTCCAAAGATATGACCATAAATACGGTAGATCGTTGTATAGCTTGTATTAAAATTATGAGGACTGTCATTGTTAAATAAAGACTTAGCCGGTAAACCATAAGCAAATACCCTGGCCAATTCCTTTGCAGCGGAAAATTGAGTTCTATATTCAGGAGGTAATTCAGCCGCCAGATGGTATATTAAATGAACGGGGGTTGAACGAATCAAGCCCATACATCTTCTAAGATTTGCATTAATTGTAGTTCGAATTCGATTAGAGGCATAAAACGATAAATTAGCAAAAGAAAATGCTGCATATTCAAGTTTTGATCGGCCGTATGCTTAAAAAAATTACAGAGCTCTTCTAGGACGAATACCAAATCTACATCCACTCAAAATATTCAAAAAGTTGCAAGTTCTCTTGTGCTTAGAGATAATGAAATCTATGTGAGGTTTGATGGAATTATTAGCTGAAATTATTCTTCCCAAATATTTTAATTCTGTAACTTCTCTCAAAAAGATATTGTCAATTAAGATGTTGAGCTACATGATATTTTTGTTGAAGCACATAATGTTAGTCTTATTATGATTTATGCGTTGATCAATGTTAGTACAAATTTCTGTGAATTCCGCAATCTTGACACGTAAGAGAGATTTCGTCGTTTCAAATGTATTCTCATGTACCACCAAAAAGAAATCGTCAGCAAATTGAAACAATTTACAGTTTTCATCAACAATTCGATGGAGTGGAGTGTTGAATAAATTAAAAAGAGCCGGGCTAATGCCACTTCCTTGAATTAAACCTTTTCTTATATTAATTGATGGATCACCCAGTATGAGAGTCCGATTACTAAGAAATGAGTAAATCCATTTTAACAAATAGAAACTGGGAATTATTTCCTTCCGAAGGTTACTTTATATTATATTCAACATTTTTTTAATTTTTCGAATTTATTCTATGAGCTAAATTTCAGTTATGTATTTTATAAAGCTTTTTTGTAATAGTCCTATTCCTTCAATTTTTCAGAAATGACTTTATACACTACCAGACTATTATTTTGTATTTCTTGTTACATTTCACCTTAGCTTTCCGTTGGAAAGCAATGAGGTATATTGTATGTACAGAAAAATTTACAATTATTAGACACCAGCAGAATGTAACGCATTTTCTGGCCCGCTACGGCCTTCGTCAGTATTCTTTGTGTCAAACAGGATAGTGATACTTTATAAATTGAATGTATTTAACTCAACTATATTAACAAATAGAAACTGGGAATTATTTCCTTCCGAAGGTTACTTTATATTATATTCAACATTTTTTTAATTTTTCGAATTTATTCTATGAGTTAAATTTCAGTTATGTATTTTATAAAGCTTTTTTGTAATAGTCCTATTCCTTCAATTTTTCAGAAATGACTTTATACACTGCCAGACTATTATTTTGTATTTCTTGTTACATTTTACCTTAGCTTTCCGTTGGAAAGCAATGATGTATATTGTATGTACAGAAAAATTTACAATTATTAGACACCAGCAGAATGTAATGCATTTTCTGGCCCGCTACGGCCTTCGTCAGCATTCTTTGTGTCAAACAGGATAGTGATACTTTATAAATTGAATGTATTTAACTCAACTATATTAACAAATAGAAACTGGGAATTATTTCCTTCCGAAGGTTACTTTATATTATATTCAACATTTTTTTAATTTTTCGAATTTATTCTATGAGCTAAATTTCAGTTATGTATTTTATAAAGCTTTTTTGTAATAGTCCTATTCCTTCAATTTTTCAGAAATGACTTTATACACTACCAGACTATTATTTTGTATTTCTTGTTACATTTTACCTTAGCTTTCCGTTGGAAAGCAATGAGGTATATGTATGTACAAAAAAATTTACAATTATTAGACACCAGCAGAATGTAATGCATTTTCTGGCCCGCTACGGCCCTCGTCAGCATTCTTTGTGTCAAACTGGATAGCGATACTTTATAAATTGAATGTATTTAACTCAACTATATTAACAAATAGAAACTGGGAATTATTTCCTTCCGAAGGTTACTTTATATTATATTCAACATTTTTTTAATTTTTCGAATTTATTCTATGAGCTAAATTTCAGTTATGTATTTTATAAAGCTTTTTTGTAATAGTCCTATTCCTTAAATTTTTCAGAAATGACTTTATACACTACCAGACTATTATTTTGTATTTCTTGTTTCATTTTACCTTAGCTTTCCGTTGGAAAGCAATGAGGTATATTGTATGTACAGAAAAATTTACAATTATTAGACACCAGCAGAATGTAATGCATTTTCTGGCCCGCTACGGCCTTCGTCAGCATTCTTTGTGTCAAACTGGATAGTGATACTTTATAAATTGAATGTATTTAACTCAACTATATTAACAAATAGAAAATGGGAATTATTTCCTTCCGAAAGTTACTTTATATTATATTCAACATTTTTTTTAATTTTTCGAATTTATTCTATGAGCTAAATTTCAGTTATGTATTTTATAAAGCTTTTTTGTAATAGTCCTATTCCTTCAATTTATCAGAAATGACTTTATACACTACCAGACTATTATTTTGTATTTCTTGTTACATTTTACCTTAGCTTTCCGTTGGAAAGCAATGAGGTATATTGTATGTACAGAAAAATTTACAATTATTAGACACCAGCAGAATGTAATGCATTTTCTGGCCCGCTACGGTCTTCGTCAGCATTCTTTGTGTCAAACTGGATAGTGATACTTTATAAATTGAATGTATTTAACTCAACTATATTAACAAATAGAAACTGGGAATTATTTCCTTCCGAAGGTTACTTTATATTATATTCAACATTTTTTTAATTTTTCGAATTTATTCTATGAGCTAAATTTCAGTTATGTATTTTATAAAGCTTTTTTGTAATAGTCATATTCCTTAAATTTTTCAGAAATGACTTTATACACTACCAGACTATTATTTTGTATTTCTTGTTACATTTTACCTTAGCTTTCCGTTGGAAAGCAATGAGGTATATTGTATGTACAGAAAAATTTACAATTATTAGACACCAGCAGAATGTAATGCATTTTCTGGCCCGCTACGGCCTTCGTCAGCATTCTTTGTGTCAAACTGGATAGTGATACTTTATAAATTGAATGTATTTAACTCAACTATATTAACAAATAGAAACTGGGAATTATTTCCTTCCGAAGGTTACTTTACATTATATTCAACATTTTTTTAATTTTTCGAATTTATTCTATGAGCTAAATTTCAGTTATGTATTTTATAAAGCTTTTTTGTAATAGTCCTATTCCTTAAATTTTTCAGAAATGACTTTATACACTACCAGACTATTATTTTGTATTTCTTGTTACATTTTACCTTAGCTTTCCGTTGGAAAGCAATGAGGTATATTGTATGTACAGAAAAATTTACAATTATTAGACACCAGCAGAATGTAATGCATTTTCTGGCCCGCTACGGCCTTCGTCAGCATTCTTTGTGTCAAACAGGATAGTGATACTTTATAAATTGAATGTATTTAACTCAACTATATTAACAAATAGAAACTGGGAATTATTTCCTTCCGAAGGTTACTTTATATTATATTCAACATTTTTTTAATTTTTCGAATTTATTCTATGAGCTAAATTTCAGTTATGTATTTTATAAAGCTTTTTTGTAATAGTCCTATTCCTTCAATTTTTCAGAAATGACTTTATACACTACCAGACTATTATTTTGTATTTCTTGTTACATTTTACCTTAGCTTTCCGTTGGAAAGCAATGAGGTATATTGTATGTACAAAAAAATTTACAATTATTAGACACCAGCAGAATGTAATTCATTTTCTGGCCCGCTACGGCCCTCGTCAGCATTCTTTGTGTCAAACTGGATAGTGATACTTTATAAATTGAATGTATTTAACTCAACTATATTAACAAATAGAAACTGGGAATTATTTCCTTCCGAAGGTTACTTTATATTATATTCAACATTTTTTTAATTTTTCGAATTTATTCTTTGAGCTAAATTTCAGTTATGTATTTTATAAAGCTTTTTTGTAATAGTCCTATTCCTTAAATTTTTCAGAAATTACTTTATACACTACCAGACTATTATTTTGTATTTCTTGTTACATTTCACCTTAGCTTTCCGTTGGAAAGCAATGAGGTATATTGTATGTACAGAAAAATTTACAATTATTAGACACCAGCAGAATGTAATGCATTTTCTGGCCCGCTACGGCCTTCGTCAGCATTCTTTGTGTCAAACTGGATAGTGATACTTTATAAATTGAATGTATTTAACTCAACTATATTAACAAATAGAAAATGGGAATTATTTCCTTCCGAAAGTTACTTTATATTATATTCAACATTTTTTTAATTTTTCGAATTTATTCTATGAGCTAAATTTCAGTTATGTATTTTATAAAGCTTTTTTGTAATAGTCCTATTCCTTCAATTTATCAGAAATGACTTTATACACTACCAGACTATTATTTTGTATTTCTTGTTACATTTTACCTTAGCTTTCCGTTGGAAAGCAATGAGGTATATTGTATGTACAGAAAAATTTACAATTATTAGACACCAGCAGAATGTAATGCATTTTCTGGCCCGCTACGGCCTTCGTCAGCATTCTTTGTGTCAAACTGGATTGTGATACTTTATAAATTGAATGTATTTAACTCAACTATATTAACAAATAGAAACTGGGAATTATTTCCTTCCGAAGGTTACTTTATATTATATTCAACATTTTTTTAATTTTTCGAATTTATTCTATGAGCTAAATTTCAGTTATGTATTTTATAAAGCTTTTTTGTAATAGTCCTATTCCTTAAATTTTTCAGAAATGACTTTATACACTACCAGACTATTATTTTGTATTTCTTGTTACATTTTACCTTAGCTTTCCGTTGGAAAGCAATGAGGTATATTGTATGTACAGAAAAATTTACAATTATTAGTAGGGTTTCTAATTTCCCGGACTTTTTCCATTCCCGGGAAACCAAACAAAAAAAATCTTATTCCCGGGAATCCCGGGATTCGTTGAGTAAAACAATGATTTCATTTAATGAGTTCAAGACAAACGTTTTTACTTTTTTAAAAGAATATACAACTATACAACTGTCCAAAAAAAATTAGCCTTATTATTTTCACAGAAAACTAAAACAAAACCAAATAAATGTTTACATTTATATGTACATGCATATTATATACATATTTATTATTTTTTTTTTTTTTTTTGGGAGATCACGAATTATAAAAACTTATTAATATTTAGTAGTTATTATAAATAGCAACGTGGTAAAATTAACTTTCTTTTAAGAAAATTTTTTTAGCATTAATTTAAGCATTTAAAAGCTTATCAGAGATTCTATTTCTAATCCTTGTTGAAATGTATATTGCCTGCTACCGAAAACGTGCTCTCGCCTTCTACAGACGTTGGTTTTATAGTAAGAAGCGCGTCATAGAAAGATAATAAATTTGTTGGCCTGTTACCCGTGACCCAATAGACGTCAAAATCTTTTTTTAAGATATTTTCAGGCTTTTGTATTTTCTTTACATTTATTTTATTAGAATTTGTAGATGGTTCAACATCTGGTGTTGGTGATAGTGTATCGTGTACATTTTCATTTTCTACTTCAAGATGCTTTTTAGACATTTCATCAACAATTAAAAAGACCGTTTATTTATTGGCGTAGGAAAAATAGCTTGATTTGTAGAAAGTTTTTAGTAATTTTAGTAAAGAATATATTTATTTTTATTATTTCTAAAGCACTTTTTTTTGTCGGTTGCAAATATCTCCCATACCACCGCATCAAATTTAATGAATGATATCTCATTTTAAAGCTTATTTCTAACACTAATGACGAAAAATAATTAGAAATTGAAAAATTAATATTTTCATTGATTAAAATTATATTCTAAAATGTATTGAAGTTACTAAAATTTCTATTAATTATTTTCATTTTATGTTACAAAAATGACAACTAACGGGGCGAAAGATTCGCACGGGTCATCTAGTATATTTTTATTGCTCGTTCTTTAACGATGCTAACAAATTAAAATATCATAAAATTTCATTTGAAATTCCCGAAAATTCCCGAAAAAAATTTCCCGGGAATAATTTAAAAAATATGTCCCGGGATTCCCGGGAATTCTTTCCCGCGTAGAAACTCTAATTATTAGACACCAGCAGAATGTAATGCATTTTCTGGCCCGCTACGGCCTTCGTCAGCATTCTTTGTGTCAAACTGGATAGTGATACTTTATAAATTGAATGTATTTAACTCAACTATATTAACAAATAGAAACTGGGAATTATTTCCTTCCGAAGGTTACTTTATATTATATTCAACATTTTTTTAATTTTTCGAATTTATTCTATGAGCTCAATTTCAGTTATGTATTTTATAAAGCTTTTTTGTAATAGTCCTATTCCTTAAATTTTTCAGAAAGACTTTATACACTACCAGACTATTATTTTGTATTTCTTGTTACATTTTACCTTAGCTTTCCGTTGGAAAGCAATGAGGTATATTGTATGTACAGAAAAATTTACAATTATTAGACACCAGCAGAATGTAATGCATTTTCTGGCCCGCTACGGCCTTCGTCAGCATTCTTTGTGTCAAACTGGATAGTGATACTTTATAAATTGAATGTATTTAACTCAACTATATTAAAAAATAGAAACTGGGAATTATTTCCTTCCGAAGGTTACTTTATATTATATTCAACATTTTTTTAATTTTTCGAATTTATTCTATGAGCTAAATTTCAGTTATGGTGTCTAATAATTGTAAATTTTTCTGTACATACAATATGCCTCATTGCTTTCCAACGGAAAGCTAAGGTAAAATGTAACAAGAAATACAAAATAATAGTCTGGTAGTGTATAAAGTCTTTCTGAAAAATTTAAGGAATAGGACTATTACAAAAAAGCTTTATAAAATACATAACTGAAATTGAGCTCATAGAATAAATTCGAAAAATTAAAAAAATGTTGAATATAATATAAAGTAACCTTCGGAAGGAAATAATTCCCAGTTTCTATTTGTTAATATAGTTGAGTTAAATACATTCAATTTATAAAGTATCACTATCCAGTTTGACACAAAGAATGCTGACGAAGGCCGTAGCGGGCCAGAAAATGCATTACATTCTGCTGGTGTCTAATAATTAGAGTTTCTACGCGGGAAAGAATTCCCGGGAATCCCGGGACATATTTTTTAAATTATTCCCGGGAAATTTTTTTCGGGAATTTTCGGGAATTTCAAATGAAATTTTATGATATTTTAATTTGTTAGCATCGTTAAAGAACGAGCAATAAAAATATACTAGATGACCCGTGTTGAAAAATTCAGTACTTTGGTACTTTTTCAGTACTCCTTTGAGCTTTTTAACTGTATTGTGATCATTTCGATAGCAGGCTTAGGTTATTATGTTTATTGCAAAATGTATGTTGTTGTATATTAAAAATAATTAACGGCGTTAATATTAAAATGCAAAGCGTGGATGCAAGGATTCATATTTTGCTTTCCAGAATGGGATATTTGTTCTTACAAGTGGCAAGAAAATTTATATAAAGGGATGCATTGAATAATACATCAGTGGAAAATTTAAATTAAACCCATATTTATAGAAACATGCAATGTTAAGAAAATGGTTTATAAAGTAAAAGAAACTGCGAAATCGATTTATTCGACAATTTGCAAAACATTAAGAACTAAATTTTGTTTTAAGAAAATAGCATATTACTGGTGTTATTAATGTTATTTACAAATTATAAAGAAAACTAAAATAATATCAATTCTCAATTCCGTGTTCTAGCGGATCTTTCAGAAGTAAAGCATTCCAGAATGTATATACTATTTAAATTTCTTTGAAAAATATAGCCAATATTAAGAACGAAACTAATGATTGCTGATGAGCATCAATTGAATGAACATTTTTAAATGTAAAGTTATGTAAAAAGCAAAGGAATGTTTGCTATTAAATACTTAGATAAATGAATTCCAATAAAATATTTTTTGTTCCTTTTATTTTCATAAATTATTGTTTTTTTTTAACAAAAAGTACCATTTGTTGGGAAATATACCGGTTTAATTGAAGTTCAGTACCATTTCAAAATTTCTATTTTGCAACCAAGGCGAATTCATAAAGGTGACATTTTCGACTAATCTGTTTTTAATTAATTCAAATTTATTTATTTATTTCAAATTTATTTTAATTTTATAAACTATAAAAAGTGAATATAAAATATAAACACAAGAAATTAACAAGTTAGAGTGCTATATTCGGCTGTGCCGAATCTTTAATACCCTCCACCGACATTTCGAATGTTTTAGGAGTAATATCTGTATGATGTCTATTTATTATTATAATCTTTGTAAAAACAGACATCTGCATTAAAATTTGTTGCGGTTTAGACCTATATAAAACTATTGATCGACAATCAGAATCAATTTTAAAAAGTTTGAGTAGAATATCAGTTTAAGATGAACTTAAATGATTTTCAAGAGAACAAATTATATAAAAGCCATGGTAAGCTCTGAACCAATCATCCCAAATTCTGCAGAACGATTTCTGGTATTAAAAAACATAAATTTCATTACAGCGGTGCAATTAGTTTAAGCGTTTGCAGTAAATTTCAGAAGGCTGCTAAAATGGAATCTAAGGAAAATTATGGACCGTATATCACAAAATTGCATAACATTTTGTCTGGCCATATGAAGCTAAACTGGAAGAAAGTTTACCGCGTATTTAATTATTTTACCAGAGTGGGCTTTATATGAGGCCTATGATAAGCTATGCACCGATCTTCACCAAATTTCACAGTGTCATTTCAAGTTCTATAAAACTGTGATGTATCAAATTTTGTTATGATAGCGTTATTTTTTACGTTTTTAGGCGTACTAAGCTGTTTTCCGGGAGTAAGGTTTATATGGGGCCTAGGGTAAATTATGAACTGATCTTCACGAAATTTCACAGTCTTATTTCTAGTCCTGTAATACTTATATGTTCCAAATTTTGTTATGATAGCACTATTTTTTACGTATTAAGGTTTACTAAGCTGTTTTCCGGGAGTAAGGTTTATATGGGGCCTATGGTAAATTATGGACCGATCTTCACGAAATTTCACAGTCTTATTTTTAGTTCTAAAAAATTTTGATGTACCAAATTTTGTTATGATAGTATTATTTTTTACGGATTTAGGCGTACTAAACTGTTTTCTGGAAGTAAGTTTTATATGGGGCCTATGGTAAATTATGGACCGATCTTCACGAAACTTAATAGTTTCATTTCTAGTCCTATTTAACTGTGACGTGCCAAAATTTGTTATGATAGCATTGTTAGTTAGGGTTTTAGGCTTACTATACTGTTTTCCGGGAGTAGGGCTTATATGGGGTCTAGGGTAAATCATGGACGGATCTTCAAAAAATTTTACAGCGTTATTTCCAGTTAAATAAAACGAACTGTTGCGAAATCTTATATCATTCTGTGCATTTTTCCACCATTTATGATAGTTTTTGTAACAAAATTATCAATTTTTTTTAGGTGGTGGTTCCACATTTTCATTCATAGCTCAGATCCTATTGAACCGATTTTGCTGGATTTCAATCCGAAACTGCTTAGGATAACTACAAGCAATTTGAAACGAAGTTTGTTTATTTCTTTTGAGTTTTTCGAAAGAGAGCGTGTTTTCAACAGACGGACAGACAGACGGACATGGCTAAATCGACTTAAACTTAATATACCCTCTTCACAACTAATTGTGATGGAGGGTATAAAAATGCGTAAGGAATAAGTGGAGCCAAAATTAATTTGCAATTGAGGACTTTCTGTGTATATTTTGTTAACAAAAAAATTTCCTTTTTTATATTTCCAACAAATATTTTTGACATTCACTCTAACTTTTTACAAAAACAAAATGCATAGTATTTTTTAATAAAAAGGGATAGCTAGCATAACTCTATCTCATGATGCGGTCACCTTTATAAATTCGCCTTGTTTGCAACACTGGTTCACAAACGCCAAAAAATACGTTTGTTTTTGTTTTGCGCCGTAATAAAAGAAAAAATTTGTGAGAAAAATTTGATTCAAAAGTGTGAAAAATATTTTGATAATAAAACAAAAGGGACAACCTTATTTGCATTCGGGCGTTACATTAAAAAAAGTAGACTTTTCGCTGGAAATGACCATATGTACCTCTAAACGAGCAAAGATTTTTAAATTTGACAGCTTGAAAAATAAATCTATTTATGTCCAAAGTTTACTAAAAAAAGGTTTTATACAAAACTTCTTGCTCAATTCGCAGTCTTATTCAGTTTTGTAATGCAAGTCAAAATCCACTTCCGTTTTTTTAACGTCACGATAGCGCATATTTTTGCTTATATCTGCAAATCCTTAGTATAGATTGCTGTATTTTTTTTCTGAATATAGTGCTACTTCATTACTTTGCACTTCTGACTTCTTCATTTAATTTTTTTACATTTTGTTACACAAATATCTCGTCACGTCAAAATGGAAATGCCCATATGTATATGTACTTGATTAACAATTTGTAACCGATGATGGCCTTTAAAGTCTAGGTTGCAGGTAATATGTGAAATAAATAAATAATAGTGTAGATATTAGAAAATTTACAAACTTATATGCAGTATATGCCCCTTTCACCAGGAGGTTTAATTTGAATCCAATTTTCTAAACTAGTTATTTTTTAATCAATAGATATATATTAAAGGAAGAACATTTTTCACCAGGTACATTTTTAATGCAACTCTGAATTAATAGTACCAAAAATTTACATTTCTGTTAAACCCAAACAACTTGTACGTCTTGTTATTGTTGAATTGTGAAGAAGTAATTTGCTTAGGTATTATTAATTATATTAAACAATGGATGATCAGAGTGAAAATTCCTTAGATAGGCAAATCGACGATAATGATGGGAGCAAACCGGAGAAAATGTTTACTCTAAAAAAGTGGAATGCTGTTGCTATGTGGAGCTGGGATGTAGAATGTGATATTTGTGCTATATGCCGTGTACAAGTTATGGGTAAGTGTCCTTTGTTAAGTGACCCATAAACAAACATATATTTATCTCAACGGCTCACAGTCTGTATATAGATATACAGCCTAATTATGAATACAAATGGAACAAATCTAGTTTACCGACGCAGCTCCAAATAAAAAAAAAAGTACCCAGGGTGATCGAAAATTGAAAAATAAGAAGAAAAAATAAAATAAAAGTTGGCGGAAACGCTTAGTTTTCAAGTTATGGACGTTTTAAGTTTTTATATAAAAGTCCGATTTTCCACTACATTTTTATCGTTATATGGCCAATATTGGTATCATTTCAAAGCTTTTGACCATATCTTTTTAGATATATAAAATTTATTTGAAAATTACTATCTCTTTACCTCACATTACATTTTTTTTGCTTTTTACATCAACATATTACAGAAGTGCACCATGTTAGTATATAGTAGACGCCTGCATAAATGGATTTGTACTTAAAAAGTACATATGATCTAGCAAAGCATGAACACTTACTCGAACTATAATGAAAAACATGGTACATGTTTTTGAGAACAACAAAATTAGCGAGTAACTATTGGTTGTTACTCGACTTTGTTTGTGCTTGCTAACCACTTGTTCGTTTTTCTCTGTCACTTGACCATTCATAAAACGAACGGTCGAGTATCATGCGACAGCCAAACTTCACTAGGTACCATCAGTACCACGTGAAGTTTTGCAAACATTAAAAACAAAAAAAATATTGTATTTTTTAACTGTTAAGTTTAATAAAAACAATGGAAATAAATGAGGTACATATGTTTATACCTACATAACTTTATTTATTTAGATCATTTAGATTTTTATTTATTTATAAATTTTTAAAAGTGAATTTTATTTGCAATAATATTAACTTGTATATGAAAAAATATTTAGGCAAAATTACACAAAAAAAAATTCTAATTATCAAGTCTAAAGAAATAAATTTTTGTCTAATTTTTGGGTAATTACACAAATTTCAGCTTTACTACAAGTACCACATGAAGTGACCATAATTTTATAGGTACTTCTTTTTCGTTGTACCCATTTTTATATGTTCCTTTTTTTCGGAACATATTTCATCTTCGGCTGCTGCATGTTAGTATTTATAAAAACAACAATCACTTCTCTTCACTTTTTGCGCGTTAAGCCTAGTACTCTGTTCGAACCTATGAAAAATGTTGAGCAACATTGATTATTTCACACGAAAATTTTGTCATGTATCAATATTATCTAACCTGCAAGTATGCAACATTATTTTTGAATGTAAGCATGGGGGTAGTACAATAAATGTTGACTTTAATCAACATTGCACTCTCACTAAATATAACTGCAATAAATTACTTTTTACAAATTTGTACCAGCTTTAGTGATGATTGGTATTTTTTTTTTTACTAGCACTAAAAAAATTGCAATAAACCGATGATTCCTGGATTTTAAATCATACTATCTTTTTAGCACAAAATGTTTTAATTTTATAGTCACTTATGTGTATTGAGATTGAAAATTTTCAGATCATCACTTAACATTAACAAAATTATTACAATAATTTTAAACAAGTGCACTACCCCCATCTATGACGAAACCATTTGTTTTGATGAATGTCATTAAAAAAAGTAAACAATTTTATTTTAATTATTTTCTATAGTAAAAAACAAAAAAATTTCGTTTGATTATTAATTTTTGCACTTTTCTACATTTTTATTTTTGAAACGCTTGTTATAAACTCCACTTCACAAAAACAAAATAAAAAATTACAAAAAATTATTAGTTGTTGCTTAAAATTCCGTGCGAAATACATAATAGGAGCTGCACTTGTTTCGCACGGAAAATAAAAATGTTGCTAGAAACATTTCGCATGTTTTTCGTATATAAACAGAGTACAACTATATCAACATTTTTTCGTTTGTATTTCACAGAAATTTTTTTTATATTGAGTTTGAAAACATTTCGCACGAAATACTTAACAGAGTACCAGGCTTTAAGCAAGAGAACAAATAAATACTATATTCGACAGCGAGTTTCACATGTGAAGAAAAAAGTTACTCGTTGCAGACCTCTAGTATATAGTTTATTTAAATAAAAGTGTAATACAAACGTAATGGTATAGCAAGAACCCGCTTCGCTAAGTAAAACTACTCTGCATAGCCGGCCTTCGGCCGGGCGCAAGGATTTTCTCCTCTATGGTATAGCAAAAACCGGCTTCGCTAAGTAAAGCTTCTCTGCATAGCCGGCATTCGGCCGGGCGCAAAGATTTGCTCCTCTTTGGTATGACAAATACCGGCTTCGCTAACTAAAGCTTCTCTGCATAGCCGGCCTTCGGCCGGGCGCAAGGATTTTCTCCTCTATGGTATAGCAAGAACCGGCTTCGCTAAGTAAAGCTACTCTGCATAGCCGGTATTCGGCCGGGCGCAAGGATTTGCTCCTCTTTGGGATAGTAAGTAACGGCTTCGCTAAGTCAAAAGCTTTAAAATGATACAAATATTGACAATATAAAGATAAAAATGTAGTGGAAAATCACACTTTTATATAAAAACTTAAAACGTCCATAACTCGAAAACTAAGCGTTTCCGCCAACTTTTTTATTTTATTTTTTCTTCTTATTTTTTAATTTTCTATCTACCTAGGTACTTTTTTTTTATTTGGAGCTGCGTCGGCAAACTAGATTTAAGCCATACAAATTCCCCGGAAGTTTTTTCCCCTTTGATATTTTTACAATTGAATTTACATAGGAAAAATGGGAGAAGGGAGAAAACTCCCGGGGAATTTCTATTCATAATTGGGCTGAAAGTTAAATCGACTTTATAACGAACACGAACTGAGATACGACATCTTCAAAAATGCGGTGGGGGAACTTATTGAGATTACTAGCTAAGCGTGATTGAAAAATATCATCTTAATAAAAGTGGTTGGAAAATAATGATTTCTGGTACAACCTTTTCAGTGCTAACGCACTTTGTTTAGCAATATCTCTTTAAGAACTTTAAAAATAAGACGCACAATGTAAACAAATGGACAACAATAAAAAAATATATGTATATGTGACACGCGATCTTAGCTTTAAAAGGTTTATGAAACGAATTTTCTATGAATATTTGTTTAATAAACCCTTTATAAATCTATTTTATTTTTTATAAATAAAGGGTTTTTCTTTTGGCCTGTTGTATGTACGTATTCTTTACATCTGTATTACATATAAGGTATTTTCAGCAACTTTGTAAAAATGTTACAAATATTTTAGTTCAACATGACCGTAATTTTTACAAACAAATATCTGGTCGTGTCTGTGCCGTAAGCGTAACCTATCCGCTAACACTATTTTGGTAATTTCATCGTCAGGTTGCCTACGTAAATTAACATCAAAAACTTATGGAAATACACTACACTTTAACCCGTAGGTAAGAAATACATTTTAAAATTATGAAAAGTACGTTACACCATTAATATCTATACACAGCTATATATCTACATATTTGTAAAAATTACAAGCATAACATTTCTTTATAACGGCTGTTTTAACAATTTTTTTTATAAATAAATAAATAAAAAAACAATGAAAATACTTCTTTAGCAAAAAAATGGCAAAAGAGCAAATTTTAACATCAAATAACGTTTTAGCAAATGATTTTTACACAATTCTTTTCATAGAATATTTATCAATTTCCTGGTAATGATGAATAAATGAATAAATAGGGGGTTCCTCTTTTGGCCTGTTGTATGTTTCTATTCTTTACATCTGAGGTACATGTAAGGTATTTTCAGCAACTTTGTAAAAATGTTACGAAAAATATTTTTGTTCAACATGTTAACCCACTAACACCCCTTTATATCGGCTGTTCTAACAAATCGTAGAAAACACCCATAAGAAATGCGACAGCGGGAATGTTGACCACGCAACAATTTTTTTTATAAATAAATAAATAAAAAAAGAATGAAAATACTTCTTTAGCGAAAAAATTGCAAAAGGGCAAATTTTAACTTCAAATAACTTTTTAATTGCAAATGATTTTTATACAATTTATTTTCATAGAATATTTATCGATTTCCTGGTAATTCACAAAAAAAAAAAAAAAATTTCAAAAGTCATGATGAATATGAATCGTTGTTACCACTTTAGCATATATTCAGCTAGATTTACCGACTGAGTTGAGAAATTGAAAATTGTTCTTGAAAAAATATGCAAACTGCTTTTTAGCATATTTCCTTGTCCAAAAGCTAATTTTTTTTTGCATAGTTTTACTTTTTAGATAATCCGACTTTTTAGAATATTATATCTGTAGAATCAAAACAATTTTTAATAAACATTAAAGGCATATAAAAAAAACTTCTAGTAGCAACATCAATCGACATCGCATATAACTTTGGGAAACATTGGTCCGACTTATCGCATGACAATCAATTCGACTCGGATTTTGTATCTAAAAAATTGGAAATACTAAACCTCTCATACGGCAACATACATTTAACTAAAACCGCAAAACAGTTGGAAAACAAAATTAACATTTTAGAACTTGAACATGTGCTATCAACCGCAAAAGGCAAAACTCCCGGATATGACAAAATATCATACCCGATGTTAAAAAACCTGCCAACTTGTTTAAAATATAGAATAATTAACCTATATAACAATATATTTAATTCTGGAATTTATCCACAAAACTGGCGTAAGCCGATCATACTACCTATACTAAAACCTAATAAAGCGGTAGAAAACATGAGCAGCTACAGGCCTATATCTCTATTACCTTGTTTAGGCAAGGTATTAGAAAAAATCATAGCGGAGAGGCTCTCATGGTATTTATCCAAAAATAACCTTATCAACTCCAACCAAGTCGCTTTCAAAAAAAAAAAAAAAACAAAACACGTTAGATGCCCTTCTTCACATTAACCATTTTATTTCACAAGGTCTTTCATATAAGAACCATATCTCCATATTATCCACAGACTTTGAGAGAGCGTTTGATAGTATTGGTGTACATATTGTGCTGCAAGAACTAATAAATTGGAAAGTAGGAACCAAAATATATAACATAGTAAAATCATTCCTAACAAATCGCAAGTTTAAAGTCCGTATCAACTCAACTCTCAAAATATTTCTCTCTCTGCAACGGCATCCCTCAAGGGTCACCTCTATCAGTTGTGCTTTTTTTAATTGCCTTCAACGCCATTAGTAAAATAGCCTCTAAATACAATATTATTGAGCATTTATTATGTATATGCTGATGACGCTGTATTTTTTTCAAAAACTAGACAAAATAGCATAATATTTTTAAAAGCGGATATACATATATACATAAATAAATGTGTCAACATTTTCCATGAAGTAAAAAAATAAAAATTTTGAGTTAATACACTATGTTGAACAAGTGCGATGTACATATTAAAATTCCTTTTTATTAAGCAGATTTTTAGCATAATTTTTTTTTTATAAAAATTCAGCAGATTTTTAGCATTTTTTTTTTTTTGTAAAAATTTAGCATATTTATTTTAGCAAATTTAAAATATTTAAAATGTTATGCTACAATCATAGCAGGGGGCTTATCTTTATTGCCATGAGAATGCCAACTTGGTACTCTCTATCTTACGCAAAATTTTTTGAAATGAAACAATACTGGCAATAAAAGTTAAATATTGCGAATACCAACTTGGTACTCTCTATCTCACGCAAAATTTTTTGAAATAAAGCAATACTGGCAAAAAAAAAATTTAATATTGCGTAAATCAGGGATGATAAATGAAATTTTCAAAATTGTATTTTTTTGACCCTTACTGTACTAAAACCCAAAAAAAAATATTTTTAAAATTTTAATTTGAATTTTTTAAGAGCTACTTTTTGGGTTAGAGATTAGCGATTAAATTAACTTTAATCTCAGTTATTTACTTTTTGAGTTGCATTTGTATAATTTTTTTTTGCTAGTTTAAGCGGCCAACGGTGGTGGTTTAAACCTAAACTGTCCACATACACATGTTTAACATAAAGAACTTGCAAAAATATAAACAAAAAATACATTTTAAAACATTGCTTAGCACTTTTATATAATTTTTCCATACTATATTTTTTCTGTAATATATTTTTTTTCTTTAAACGCAAAAAATTTCTACCTTGTAAACAATATTAAATTCGCGCATTTTCTTCTTCTTCTTTGAAAACATTCATATTGCTTGATAAAACGTTGATATTTGCAAAAAAATGTTGCCATTTATTTGTGCTCAGTATGGTAGCGCTACATGGTTTAAGCCACCACCCAAAAATATCAAATTCAATTGATACTAGATTAACTTAATTCTCAAATTAGCTAATTATAGAATAAAATAAACTTTAATCTCAAACCCAAAAAGTGGCTCTAAAAATGGTAAAATTTTTAGTAAAAAATGGCAAAATCGTGGCTAATAATGGCATTATTAAACTAAGCCTAAGAAAAATCTTTGTTATAACACGAACATTTTTGGAAAATACAAAACAAACTAAGGGTATTCATTTCAGTTTTTTTATTTGTTGGAAAAATGGAAAAGTGGAAAAATGTAATGTTTGTTACAACAACCACAAGAAAAAAAATTCCACCAAAACTTACATTTTTATCAGACTAAAACTAAGTGTAAAAAAGTCAGGATAAAAAGATGTAATTTTCCGCTTTAAAGTTCAAACGAAATGATGTTGCCATTCATAAAAAACTGCTAATTTTTTATACAAAGTACGAAAAATTGCATCTCTTTTTATAAACTCTTGAATTGTACAACTCTAGCTTCGTACAGACGATGGTCAGATCTTACAATATTGGTAAGCAGCGTTGCTTAAATTGCATTAAAATTGGCTAAAATGTCTTACAACTGTGTGAACATTGTAAGCTCATTTGTATTTGCAGATGTGCAAAATTAATGCATCTGACAATGCACCATTGTCAGAAAAATTTTGCGGTTGGCAACGCCTGCTTACAATATTGTAAGATCTGACCATCGTCTGTACGAAGCTTCTGATTTTAAAAATTATTTTTTATAGTTACAACATTTCTTTTTCATTTAATCTTTCAAAAAGAAAAAAATTCATATTAAATATGTGTTCAATGAAAAAAGTTATTAAAAAAGAATTAAAAAAAAGAAATGGGGTCAAAAAAAATTGACAGAAGCTGAAGTTAATAAAATACTCGACTTTTTGGCAGACAATCGCCATTTTGAGTTGCTTTTTGTAGTCGAATATTATGATGAAAATAACACCAATCACTTCGTTTTAAATTTAATAATCAATTTATTGACTTTAAACACTTTTGTTCGGCATCTTGAAAAATATCAATTACTTCCACGAATTATTTGACAGATTTTTTTTTGACAGTTTGTAAAAAAAAAAAAAAAAAAAAAAAAAAAAAAACCCGTTCACGTCAATAAGAGTGTAATTTTTCTTTTTTACACTTTTCCAACCAAAAAAAAATTTAAATGAATACCCTTACTATTTTATGTAATCTTTCATATTTATTTGTTTTTTATTTTATTTGATTTTACTAGTTTGTAGCGGGTTAAATTATTAAAAAGAACATGAATATCTTTTTGCTATTGATTACTTAAGTACCCAAATAATTCACACTTTTACAACTCTAATAAATTAACAACAAAAAAATTTAAAAAGTTTGTATTTAGCCAAATAAATGCTTCACAAACAAGTTTAATTAATTAATATTTATTCTCTTTTTGCTTTGGTTTTTTATTTGTTACTTTTGTTTGTTTACCTTTTGAAACATATGTTTTTTATGAAGATTTTTGTATGACGTGCTAAATTCCCAATTTTTCATATTTGATAAATACACCGAAATTTATTGTTATACTATATCAAAGCTTAAACAAAACACCAACAATAAACAGTGAGTTTATCTTTTCTTACATCCCCCTACAATTGGTTGGGTTCTTTCCGACTCGAATTGTAGTTGTAAGTGGGTAAAAAGAAAAAACAAAATTAAAAAACAAATTGCTTCATTCTTCATGCAACAAAAAAAAACCAATTTGGCAATTCAGTTTTCTGCACGGGCACATGCAAGTATATTATCAAAGTAAATAACTTTGATATGTTTTTTGATTTACTAAATTTTACTGCAAAAAGTTCTGCAGTAAAAATTTGTAAATACTCAGACAAGAGCTGTCACTTTTCGCTCTCAATTTATGTTCTCATTTACTGCATTTTGTGTACTCGAACGTAATTTCGTAAAATGCAGTAAAGTTTAGTAAAAAATAGTAAAAACTTTTGTGTTCTCGAACGCAACTTTTATTACAAGTTATGCAAGTGATCAGCTGTTCAGTTGTTTTACCCGGCGTTTCCACATGCAAGTAATTACTTGCAAGTAGTGTATACGTATTATCAACGAAAAATCGAGGAAACAGCCGTTTGGCTAAATGAACAAAAATGGTGTGAATGTTAGTGAAAAAGTGTGAGTGTATTGAGTTTTTCGAACTTGTACTTGCATGTGGAAACGCCAAGCAGGGCTGTCAGATTTTTTTGAGCTCCATCGCCAAACCGGATGCCAGAAATCGCCAAAAATCGCCAAACGTCGATTTTGTTCAGTTTTTGTGAAATTTTCTTTTTTTTAAATTAAATTTTGCATACAAAAAACGCTAGTATAATTTTTCAGTCAAAAATCGCCAAAAACTTAGAAAAAATACAAAAAAATCGCCAAAGTAAATTTTGTTTTGTTTCTGTAATTTTTTTTAAATAACATAAAATGGAGATCATATATGTATTCAGTTAAAAACTTAAATTAAGTACACAAGTCTATAAGATCGTACACTTCAGCCTCACCGATTTCATTACCGGAGTTTTGACCTTCGTACTAATCGAATTACATACATACTTTTAGAATTAAATAGTGACTGAATATAAAATTCACTTAATATGTTTTTTAAAATAGTAATGATAACAAAAAAATGACAAGTTGTTAAACAAAATTGCCGAAATAATATAAATGGTAAAAATAGCCAAGTTAATCGCCAGTTATATCAGAAATCGCCATAAAAGTCGCCAGTCGCCAAATGGGAAATCCCACCGCCAAACACGTTTCAAAGTCGCCACGTTTGGCGAGAAATCGCAATATCTGACAGCCCTGACGCCAGGTTATTTTCGATGCGCCATGTTTTTTTTTTTTTTTTTGTTTTCTTTATGTTTGACTGTTTGACAGTATCAAATGTTTTTACACAAACAAAATGAATGTTGTTTTTTATATTGTTGATTTGTTGTAGACTTGCATGTTCTTGGTATAAATATACTTTGACTTAAATAAAATAAAAATAGTGATGATTTGCAAAAAGAAAAAGATGCGAAAGATAATTTCGCAAACGCATTAAAATGTACCGATCACCAGATTTAATATCATTTTCTTTCACATCTCAAGATAGAGTAGCTCTCCAGATTTTGTTTAGCATATTTTCTTCATTTTACGATTTAGCAGATTTTTTTGAAGTTTTGAAATATTCTTATCAAAAAGCAATACTGATATGAATCCTATATTTGCAAATACTAGACCAAATAAGTTAAAAATAGTAAATTTTATTTTTTAAAGTCGGATTTTTTCTTAACTATAAGGGCGATTCTATTCTGACGGGTGCAACATTTAGACGCTTTAAACGTCTTTTACTAATAGAAAGAAACACATTTGCAATTAAGTTATTTCTAGAAGGGGTAACATTTTTTTATATACTATTGTTATCTATTTACAAGAATTTATGTGAAACGATCAAATAGCCACGAGAGAGCTTTAAAGTGCATGACGGGTGCAACCAAATCGGCCCACTATCATAAGATCATACCACAAAAACACAAAACTCTGTTAATTTTTAAACTTTTATTATATTATTCTTTTTTATTGTGAAATATGAGATATCAGACGATGATTATCAAATCAAACATCGTAGAGAAATATAATCCAATAATAAGAAATTTGCTCTTTAAGCCATGACGGGTGCAACATGCAATGAATTTTCTGTTCGCGCCAAATCTATGAATCTTAATGATTCGAAGTGCACAACAAATTTATATTTAAGCTTACGTCTAAAAAAATTATATTATTATAAAATATAGATATTTTACTTTAAATTGGCACCAAAAAGTGTCAAATAGTGTGATTTGAAAATTTAAGTTAAAAGTTGTCTAGAATAGAAATGCCTATAAGATATAAAATGTCCATGTCCCTATTTTTTTTTGGAAAACTAGTACATTTCACTCATTATATTTTTTTTAACAGACTAAAATTAAGAAATCAGAATTTTTTTAATTTTAAAATTAAAAATAATGTCGCTTACGTTATTTTCGCGGTTAGGACTCGATATGTTAATGACTTATCAAGTTATATTAATAACCAGGGAAACCAGAAATATGCTCTAAGAAATGCGTTTTATGCGCATTAAATATGCAGCAAAAATTCGAAAATATATCCTCAAAATTTTTAAAATTCAAAAATTGCTCATTTAAAAACCAATTTTTTCACACTTGCATTTAAAAAAAAAACAATACTAAAATTATAATCGGTAAAGCCTAAACACCATAGTATTTACTGACCAATACGAAAAGAATTTAATCTGCTGTAACATATTTTTTGGCGAATTTAATCCTAATCACCGTATTTAAAATACGCCTACGCGGTGTTTGTAGTAACGTCCAAGCTTATCTTGTCCAAGAGGGACGACCAATGTTAAATAAAACACGTTGTTTAATCCTTAAACACTAGAGTTTATTTTACTTCATTACAATTTGGGATCAAGATGTAGAATATAATATAATACAATATACAATGGTTAGAGATGTGTAATTAACAATGGTTAGAGATGACATTCATGATCTGAATGTCACATCTGATTATTATCTATTTACATTAGGGTGAGCCATATCTATTAATATAGATCTACTCACACTACATCCCCTTTTCTTTAGATTATACAAATTCCAGATCATACATTTTTTCTTTTTTTTTTTCTCTCTTCAGTTAATAAGTAATTTTAAATTTAAATTATCTTATGCACTATAAATAAAATAAATGTCCTAATTTTTAACTTTAAACAATTTGGTTAATTCATTCTTTAAAAGTTAGGACATAATCTTTCATCCACGAAGGTGGATTAATTGGTCTACCTGCTCGTGATGAGGTACCAACTTCCGGATTTACAGAAGGTAATTCCTCTAGAGTAGGAGCCGCCTGATCAATGTTATT
This sequence comes from Pollenia angustigena, assembly GCA_930367215.1. Lineage (NCBI taxonomy): Eukaryota > Metazoa > Arthropoda > Insecta > Diptera > Polleniidae > Pollenia > Pollenia angustigena. Next base: position 232,956,437 of record OV884060.1, read on the forward strand.
CCGATTAGAATGTTTTTCAATTTCATGATTTACCTTTTCCTGATTACTATTATCGCTGTCCTGAATAATATTCTCATATGGATTATAAAGTTCCTCAGACTCAAAACTACTCTTTTTTCCCGCCGGTACTAGGTGCCATCTATTTCGCCTATACTTTTCCCTATCCGCCTGAACCAAATACGATCGTGGTTCCTGTAATTTTTCTAAGATAGTACCATATTTACGTAAGTCAGTTATCCATACCACAACCCCTTTTCTTAGTTCCGGAAGATACCCTGCTTTATGTCTTCTATTATAGTTTTCGATTTGTTTCTGCTTAAGTTTAAGCTCTTTCTCTATAACTTCTTTATTATTTTTGTTCTCTAACAAACTAGGCAGCATAGGAACAAGTGATTTAAATTTACGATTCATCATTAACTCCGCAGGGGAGAAACCGTTTGACAAAGGGGTGGAACGATAATTCAGGAGACCTTCGGAAATATTTTCGCATTTTTTTATAAGTTGTTTAGCTACTTTTACTGCTGCCTCAGCAGCGCCGTTCGATTGGCTAAAATAAGGACTACTTGTGACATGTTTAAAATGGTAATCAAGAGCAAATTGTTTAAATTTTGATTGGAACTGAGGACCGTTGTCACTTCTGCAAATAGAGCAAATGCCAAAACGTGAAAAATATTCCTTGACCTTTTCTATTATATCTTCTTCTCTCATAGAATCTAGTGGATAGAATTCAAAATAACGTGAGTAATAATCAGTTATTATTATATACCATTTATCACATTTGAAAAGGTCCAATCCTATTTTTTCCATAGGTCTAGTCGGAAGATTGTCATTTTCAAAAGGTTCTTTGTGGTTAGTACGCTCTTCAATGCAGCTCGTACAATTTTTTACCAAATGTTCCAACTGAGAACTAAGACCTAGCCACCATACTGCAGTCTGAGGCCCTGATGGCCTGAATGAATGTAATCAAGTACTTCACTTTGTAATCCCGGAGGGATAATTATTCGGGTATCTTTTAATACCAAATTTTCTGAAAATGATATATCATAGCGATATTGGTAATATGGTACCATAATCTCAGGTAATTTATTACGAGTCGGCCAACCGTCTGCCGAATACTGAACGAGTAGTCTACACACTGGGTCCTCTTTTTGAGCTTTTATTATCTTTTCCATGTAATAATTTTTCACCGGAAAATATTTTACGACAAAACGTACAAAAGCTCCAGTTTCCATTTCGAGTTCTTCAGGTGTGTCCTCTTTATAAGCAATTGGACTACGGGATAACGCATCAGCTACTTTTAAATCTTTACCTGGCACATAGACTACAGAGTAGTCGTATCTCATAAGACGCATTCGAAATCGTTGTAATCTTGGGGTAAGGGTATCTAAATTTTTCGACTGCAAAATTTGCACTAGAGGCTTATGGTCAGTTTCAAAAACAACCCTTACACCCGTTATATATTCGGCTAACTTTTCCGCTGCCCAAGTTATGCCTAATGCCTCACGTTCAACCTGGACGTAATGTTTCTCAGTATCGGTCATTGTCCTGGATATATATGAAACTACCTGTCTATTTTTCTGAGCATCCTCTTGGAACAAACATGCTCCGATGCCATAACAAGATGCGTCTGAACTAATTATTATTTGTTTCGATGGATCGTAGAAAGCTAGAGTTGGTGTTTTTGTTAAACAGTCTTTTATCTTTAAAAAAGCTTCCTCTTGAATTTTACCCCAACAAAATTCAAGTTTACCTGTCAAGACGTTGATAGGTTCTAATATTTTTGATCTATACGGTATAAATTTTGCTACAAAATTTACCATTCCCAGAAATCGTTGCACCTCCATTTTGTTTTCAGGTCTGGGATATTCGATAATTGCCTTAGTGCGGCCTTGATCAATCGAAATGCCACCTGATGAGAGAACGTAACCTAAATAGGTAATTGTGTTTGTACCAAAACAAGATTTTTCCTTATTAATAGTAATTCCTTCCTTGTCAAGCCTGTTTAAGACTTGCACTAGTGCCCTGTCATGTTCTTCACGATCTTTTCCAAAAACTAAAATGTCATCGACATGTGAAATACAGTTTTCAATGCCATTCAGAACTCTATTAAATTTTGAAACAAAATATTCTGGCGCGCAAGAAATACCAAAGGGTAACCTTTTAAAAATAAACCGTCCAAACGGACATATAAAACATGTCAATAATTGGCTTTCACGACTCAATTTTATTTGGTAAAATCCCTTATTTGCGTCTATTTTTGAAAAAAATTTTGCCTCTTTAATCTTTGCCAACGAATGTTCTATTTTTGGCATTGGAAAATATGGCCTAATTACGGCCTTATTTAACTGAGTGTAATCTACACATAACCTTATTTCTTGGTTTGGTTTTGGCACAACCACTATGGGACTAACCCATTCCGTGACATCATCCATGCGTTCGAGAATGTCTAAGCTAATTAATCTATCAATTTCGGCTTTCAATTTAGGCAGTAATGGGATTGGAACTCTTCTTGGTATGGACTGTACAAATGGACTAACATCTCTTTTTAACTTTATATTAATCTCGCCTTTGAATTCACCAATTTCACGAAAAAGTCTGGGGTATTTTTCAATTACTCCAGAGGAAGTATTTTCATTAATATTTTCTGAAATCAGAAAATTTTCCAATGCTGGGGGCTGTAGAATGTTCAACTGAACCAGAGCTTTCCTTCCAAAAATAGGAGTACTAAGATTTTCCACGATATAGACATTGTCCGTAAGTTTTTTGTCGTTATACATTAACGTAGCTTTAGAAACACCTAAAACTTTTAAATAACTATCATCAGGACCCGTTAATGTGGTATTTGTTTTGAAAATTTCGAGTTTATGGTTTTCCGTAATTTGACTCTTTGGAATGCAAACACAGTCTGCTCCCGTATCAATAAGAAAATTCAGTTTGCATTTTAGTTCATCTACCATACACCGTACGTACCACGATTCCACACTAGATTTCCCGAATTTACTGACTGTTCCTATCATGAAATCAAAATTTTCCTGACTATTGGATTTTTCCACCTTCTCTACTTCTACTACGTTTACTTTTCTATTCCTATCAGGCTTTGTATGGCCTTCATTTTTCTTTCTGCAAACACTTGCAAAATGTCCTCGCTGTTTACAGAAATTACAATTTTCATTTTTAGCGGGACAGTCTTTCCTATCATGATGTTTATACCCACAATAATTACATTTACAATTTTTATTATTATTATACTTATAATTACCAGCCTTACAATACGATGATGAGCCTTGAGAACCTCGTGGTTGACCGTCACCTTGTCGTTGTTGTAAGCCGCCATTTGAGTGAACACCCTTGTGCACGATGTAAACGTTTTTCTCGTCTTTTATAACCTTCGTTTGTTTTATTTGTATTTCAGCCTGTGGTGCGATTCACTAACTTTTAACGATCCGACAATCGTAAAATTAGTCGACATGTATATTCGCTTGCAGTAACGATATTGTGATTCTGTAATTTATTTTTAACGATAGGAAACAGCTGTGTTTTTGTAACATCTCTGTCTTCAAAATGTTAAAAAAAAAAAAACGAAAAGCACAAAAGAGAATAAAATAAAAACAAATGAAATTGTTCTTAACCCCCCATGTTACACATGTGTTTTCATTCAAAATGCATTGAAAAAGGTCTGGCCAGACTTATGAGTAAGACGAAGGGTTAATTGGTGGTTTTTATATTTTTTTGTGAATTTTACATTTAGAATTTTGTTTTGTTCTTAATTTGCTTTTTTATAAATTTTAAATTTAGGATTTTGTTTTTGTTCATACATATGAATGTTTCTTTGTATGTAAAACATAAAATAAATTTTATCGATTAAATAAACACAACCTAAATTATTGTCGCTAAAATATCGACAAAAAAATTGCTTAAAGTAACAGCTGACTTTTAAAGGCAGCGAATATCGTTAAAAATTTTACTGAATAGCCTATTCGATAAATTTTCGTTATATTTATTTTAACGATTCGATTATCTTTATAAAAGTTAGTGAATCGCACTACTGGCGGGCTGTATCTACCGCAATCTTCAACGTCAGATCCGTCTTTAACTGCATTTGTTCACTTACTTTTGTATTCAGCATTCCCACTACGATTCTATCTCTGATTAGATCTTCCTTCAAATTTCCATAGTCACAATTTTCAGCCAAAGCATGTAAATCTGTTATAAAGCTGTCAACAGATTCCCCTTGTCGCTGCACACGTGAGTTGAACTTAAACCGTTCAAAGATTACATTTCTTTTCGGGTTGAAGTAGCTGTCGAATTTGTTTAGAGAATCTACGACAGTTGTGGGTTTAGCTGGAAACTGTAACGAAATTTCCTCACTTCGTTCGCCCATGATGTAAAACAATAAATCAATTTTTTCCTGCTCAGCCTTCGTTGATTGCCCAGAAACATTGAGGTACCGCTCAAACCTTTTTCTCCATTTGACCCAATTGTCCGGATGTGAGAAATTGAAAGGCTCGGGAGGAGCGATGTTTGCCACAAAAAGATTTTCCATCTTTTGACTTGAGGTGGTCATTGTCTTTCGTTGCTACAATATAGTGTATAAATTTTGGTTGGTACAATTAAGTGTAACCTAACCTCACTTTCGATTAAACGCAACGTGCTTATTGAATTATTGTCTCAACTTTACTTTGAGGATTTTTCTTTTAAACACAAAAATTTCTTTGGGTTATTATTCTATCCCACCGCTGCCACCATGTAGTAACGTCCAAGCTTATCTTGTCCAAGAGGGACGACCAATGTTAAATAAAACACGTTGTTTAATCCTTAAACACTAGAGTTTATTTTACTTCATTACAATTTGGGATCAAGATGTAGAATATAATATAATACAATATACAATGGTTAGAGATGTGTTATTAACAATGGTTAGAGATGACATTCATGATCTGAATGTCACATCTGATTATTATCTATTTACATTAGGGTGAGCCATATCTATTAATATAGATCTACTCACACTACAGTGTTCATTTAACGCGATTTTGTTGCAATCGCACAAAGCCGTTCTCTGTTGCACACATCGCCAAAAACGTATATTTATAATTGCTTTTTCCTTAATTTTTGCTTTTATGTAAAATTTGAAAGTTTAAAATAACATTATCTTTAATGACAACCGGCTTTGACTTCATTTTAGAGTAAAAATTAAATGTGGATGGCGAAATTAAAGCAACACGTTTGGTATACAGGTAGATATTTAAAACAGAAAAGCCATCTGTTAACCAGAATATGGTGCGAAAGCTTACAAGAGACATCTAAAAATCCAATATGTATCAAAATATGCCTTAAAAATGCAAAATATGCGGAAAAAACTTAAAAAATGCTGCATAAAGGCTCTTTTAAATAAATTATGCAAAAATGCTCCAAACTGTTAAATATGCCAAAATATGCACTAACAAATCGATGCCAAAATTCATAAAAAGCTCTAAAACGGATAGATATATTATTTTTGCCTTCATTGGTCGCACAAGGAAAAACATGCAGATGCATATTTGTGGTTTCCCTGTTGATAACCATATGTATATGTAAGTAATTTTTGTTCGCTGAAGACGCATAACTTTTGTTTAATGCCAGAAAAGCGGAAATTAATAGTTTATGTTTAAAAATCAATGATATTCTTTAACGTTTTATATTGGTCTATTGAAAATTGCCTATCCATAAATTCTTTAATGAACAGCAATTACTAGATTTAAACATACATGTTGGTGATACATGCGTGAACTTCGTGGATCGGTTGAAATGTCTAGGCATTTATTTAGATAAATGTTTAAACTTTGAGACTCATATTGATCACACACAGCAAAATAAGACATGCAAAAGAAGTAGTAAATTCATGGGTTCCGCGGATAATGCACTGGTTCTTTTTAGGTGAAACATGAATGATTTTAACATTAGCGTGTCGTTGGCGAGCATGGGTTCACATTTAGGTAAACGGCTCGTCATTAAAAACATTGCTTGGAACCAATGAAAGTTCAGTGATTAGATTTGGGTTTTCATTGATCTTGAATATTAAATGAAATTAGTGCAAATGAAAACCAATGAAAGTTCAATATGCATTATTGAATCCATTATGAATTAATTAAAAATAAACATGAAAATACTAATAAAATAAAGAATTTGGCATTATTTGTATTTTTTTTTATTAAATAAATGTATAAAGCTATGTGCTTAAAGCTATTTAAAGAACATATTAAGGTACATATTTAAGTGTATATGCATATCGTTACTTTATTACAGAAAAGCTCTAACTAACATTTTCCTTACTTTACAGGAGAAGGAAAAGACAATAAAAATTGTAGTTTTTTATTAAATTGTTTAGAGAGTTTAATAAAAAACTGCGTTTAAAAAAAAAGTTTTTTCCTTCTCCTGTAAAGTAAGGATAATGTAAGTTAGGGTTTTTCTATATTAAAGTAACGATATGTGCCTATAAAAACTTCTATTACAGAATACAAAAAAATAACTGACAATAATAGCCTGTTCATCAATTTCGAACGTTAACGTTCGCTAGAGAATAACATTTAAAACAAATTTTAGAATTTTTTGTTTGTTTTATATATAATTTTCTATGCGAACGTTGACGTTCGAAACTGATGAACAGGCTGTATGTACATATTTTCTTATATTTATAAATTAATTAATTTGCTGTAGTGCTTATCGAAAAAGTCGTTTTCCTTGATAACAGAAGCTGTATTTTCCATCGAGCGATTTTGTTTTCTTCTTACAAATGTGACTTTTAGCTTCCCTCGCAATATGTTCCAGCTGTAATTTAAATGTCAGAATTAGAATAAGATTTATTATTAATTTATTAATAGATTAAGTCAATACTTACCAAATAAAATATGCATAAATTTGGGAAAATTCAAAAGACGCAATTTGTTGTGAGTCCCATCTAAATTATACATATCTAATATTTCTGGGGTTATGAGCTCTCGCAAACCTTTTCTTCGACTCCGTTGACTAGTTTTGTACAGATGGGTTGTGCTCTATGGACCAATTTTTAAATTTTTCTCTGAAAGATTGCGGCAAATCTTGGGTAAAATGTTGTTCCAGATTATGACGAACTACTTATTGCAAAGATGAAGTTTCTTGATGTGCCTTTGAAGAAATGGTATTTAGCATAGAATCAATTCTTTTTTTTTTGCAGTTTTAAGGTTTCGTTGGAATGTACGATTGCTGCTCATTTTTTACTTACCGCATTTATCAGCTCTACTTTTACTTTTTAATATTACACTTTTAAACTGACGCGTCCGAATTTTTTAATAATTTTAAAGTTAGTGATATTTTTTTAGTCGCAGCTGACTACCGGCATAAACAAAAAGTAATTCCTTTTACTACTTAAGTAGTCATGATCTACTACAAAGTGATTACTTGTACATTGTTTATACAATGTATGTATGTAAAATTTAAAATTAGTTTTCACAAAACCATTAATAATATTTACAAGTAATATTATTAATATTTAAATTTACAATTTTATTACTTTCATCAAGAATTATGTACTTGCTTTTTGCAAATGTTAAGTTTGGTTATGGTTACTCTAAATACGAGTACATTTCTTGTAAAGTAGCTTACAAACAGAAAATGCGTATTTTGGTATTGTTGTTAATATTAAAATTAAATGTACAAGTTTTATACGAGTTAATCTAACTTAATTATTTATTTTATTGTAAAAATTATTCGTCACTTTTAAGACCTTTTAGAGCGGGTTTTTTACTTAGAGTTTAAACCAGGATCAATAGTAAGATTTGTTAATCTTATAATAAAATTAATCTAGCCTTAATCCTCTTTGGCGTTTTTAAGTGAAAGATTAAAGCTTTTAGAATTGCCATATGAATTGACAATACTTTTATGTATAAGTATAGCAGTTTAAAACAAATGCCAAAAATTGTCATCAAATTACTGTTCTTAACGTGAAAAAGAAGAAACGGATAGAATTTTGTATTGTGTTATATAATATTATATATTTAAAAATAAATGAAATCGAAAAAGAAGCAAAATAATCAAGGAATATTTTATCTTACGAGGTGGAATATTTAATAAAACTTTAAATAAAAAAAAATTAAAAATATTTCCTTTTATAAGCATTCGTACTTTTGAAAGTTCTGTCGCAAGTTTAAACCGCCAACTTTGGGCGTTTAAACTTGGAAACAAAATGAAATAATCGACTACCCAAAAACGAATTTCAAAGATTAGTTCTAATTTAATCGCTGATCTTTATGTCAAAAACTGGCTCTAAGATTACCATATTATAGTAAAATATTGCAATTCCCAAATAAGAGTAGTGGGAGTATTGCATGCAATTTTCATGCGTTCACTTTTGGAAAATATATTCGAATTTTGGAAGTCATTGAAAATGCATTCAAGTAAATAGGTACTAAAGAATTCATGAAAATAGCCCTTCTTCTTAAACAACTTCAAAATTTTTTTGCTGGGCATTAGCTGGTAAGTTTCAGGTGTATTACGTCAACTTTACTCTACGAATATATATTTACCACAAAGTATTAAATTGCGTTTGACCATGCAGTTTAAATGCCACATGGTCTTGAAGTTTTTTCTGGTTCAATGAATTATGTAAAATTAGGTCGTATCGCAAACACGATTGTACAGTTCCATACCAACACCATAAACTTCGAAGAAATTATCACATATCTGAATATGTTAAACTCTTCATTGGCTGTTCTTTCGGTAATGTAACATTTTTACGTAACTTTGAGTTTTTCTATAAAATTATAAAAAGCGGGTTTCCCACTTGAAAATACTTTGTTTTATCATATTGTTATGTTACAGCCTTTCAATAACGTTTTGGTTTATTTCCTTTATAATAAACCGTTTCGAGTTCTTTTATTGCAATTCAAATAAAATAAAGAAACACAACACTTTGATGTATAACACTTATTTATTAAGAACTTAGTCACTTTAACAACCGTAATTTATAGCTTTTATTTACAACTCACTATTGGCATCAACACACTACAACGTTTTATAGTTTTCTCCGCGCGATGCGCTCTTTACTTGACAAAGTCTGAACTAATACTGTTTTTTGAGGCTAGCCGCCACAAGTATTTATACTGTAATTCAGCCATCTAGAACATTCGAAATGTTTCTCCAAGGTTCGAGGCTTTACTTATTCACCACTCTATCGTCAATTATGATTTATGGCGGCACTTATGTTTACATAATTTCACCACGTATACTTAAGCTTTCTTAACGGTCATTTCTAGGGCTATCATTGGGATTGAAGTGTACTAAATTATAACAATCTTTAATAACAATGTAAACTAATAAAATAACTAAAAAATACTTAATAACTAATCAATACAAGATAAATAATAATTCCAACTAATTCTTAAACAATAATTACAACTAATTCTTAAACAATAATTACAACTAACTAAAGTTACTTTCGTAACAATATATATCATGATGGAAAAAAATGTCATGTGCGACAGATCAAGTGCGACAGCGATTAAAGCTAAATAAAAAAAAAAAAGTATACATTATTTTTATTGAAAATGACAGCCATATTTAAGAGACATGAGTGCATAACATTGTAAAATTTTTTGCATTCAAAAATTACCTCAGGTTTCGCTGAAATCGGCATTCGAGTTAATGGCCACAAAAACCACTTCTGTTTTCGTCACGTGCAAATGCCTTGTTTTTTTGCAATTTTCTTGAAAACGAAACAATTTATCAAAATGAATAATAGCACCAATTATAGGGCTAATTAATAGCTATAACTTGAATATATTGCCAAAATAAATATATGTTTTATTTTGACTTTTTTTTACTTTAAATCTTCGCAAGAAAACAAAAAAAAAAAACCAATTTGGCAATTCAGTTTTCTGCACGGGCACATGCAAGTATATTATCAAAGCTATTTTTTTTTTGCTCAAAAGAAAGCTTATGTCTTTTCCTTTAAGGTAGTTCTGGTCTTTTAGGAAAAAATTCAAATAGTGCTGCATATGCTAAAAATTTAAAAAGCCTCGTTTGGAGTTAGAAATGATTTTTTTTTATACATAAGCCACTCGTATCCCAAAAAGCGACCAAAACTACCTTAAAGGAAAAGACAAGCTTTCTTTTGAGCAAAAAAAAAAAAAAAAAAATTCCGGATAAAAAAAAAATAAAAAAAAAGTTTAAAATTTAAAAAAAACAAAAAAAATTTTTTTTTAAAAGATTGATCAAATAGCTATCGGAGCTACTTGGGACAAATTTTGCTAACACCAATAGGTAATAAGTTCCATGGATGAGAAAGAACACCTGTATGGCCAAAATGTCAAACTTTGACTCCCTTTATCTCAGAAACTGAAATTCCCCATCATATATATTATTTCTAAAGCACTTTTTTTTGTCGGTTGCAAATATCTCCCATACCACCGCATCAAATTTAATGAATGATATCTCATTTTAAAGCTTATTTCTAACACTAATGACGAAAAATAATTAGAAATTGAAAAATTAATATTTTCATTGATAAAAATTACGGTGCGAAATATTCGCACGGGTCATCTAGTATATATAAAATTGTAACGTTACTGACTGACTCACTCACTGATTCATCATTCCACAGCCTAAACGCCTGAAGCTAAACACTTGAAATTTTGACCAGAGCTTGGTCACTCCCCAAATCGATACACTAAGACGGGATTTTTTGAAATTCGAATGTTTAGGGGGCAAAAAAGGGTAAAAATGGGAAAAGTCTGTTACTTTATATCTCCAAAACGAAAAGAGATACAAAAAAAATGTAATACTTACCATTGTTGTTTAGAAAAAATAAGCGGACAGCTGTCTGGTACTTTTTTGAAATTCGGCCCCATTAGGAAGTAAAAGGGTAAAACCTGAATTTTGGTACTTTTTTGACACCCCATATCTTTTGAACCAATAAACATAGGAACAAAGTTTATTCCACATTCGAAATACGAATATGAATTCGGTACTTTTTCGAAATTCGAACATTTAAGGGGTAAAAATACTATAATTATTTTTGGTACTTTGTTTTACAAAATATTACTCTTCATTCATTAACATATTCGTACTAAATTATGGGCTCCCACTACAATACTGAAATTTTGTATACTTTTATGGGGGGAAAAATAGTACCAAAAAGGGGAAATACGGGAAATTTGATAGTTTACTTAAGCTTTTTGGCTCTACAACTAGTTTTTTTATTAACGTTAATATTGGACCTTAAAACCTAAGATTCAACATGCAATGTCCTGAGTAGAAAAGAATCTATGACGGAACTTTTTGGTACTTTTTTGTTCTTTAACTGGTGCTTTTTGAATTTCCGTTAGTATTGGACCTAGAAACATAAAATTAAACATGCAAGGTCTTAAGTGAATGAAAATCTGTCAGAGGGATCGTTTTGTTACTTTTTCGTTTTTTAACTGGTACTTTTATTAATTTTTGCTAATATTGGTCTTATGGACATAAAATTAAACCGCAAGGTCCTGAGTGAATGAGAAGCTCTAAAACCCTTTATTGGTAGTTTTTAGTTCCTAAACTGGTACTTTTTGAATATCCGTTACTTTTGGACTTAGAAACATATAATTCAAGATGCAATGCACTGAGTGGATAAGAATCTATAATAGGGAAGTTTTTGGTATTTTTTTGTTCTTTAACTGGTACTTTTTGAATTTCCGATAGTATTGGACCTAGAAACAATATTGAACATGCAAGGTCCTGAGTGAATGAGAATCTGTTAGAGGTCTTTTTGGTTCTTTTTTGTTCTTTAACTGGTATTTTTTGAATTTCCGTTAATATTGAACCTAGAATCATTAAATTCAACATGCAATGTCCTGAGTGGTTAAGAATCTAAAGGAGGTAACTTTTTTATTCATTAACTGGTACTTTTTGAATTTTCGTTAGTATTGGAGCTAGAAAGATAAAATTAAACTTGCAAGGTCCTGAGTGAATGAGAATCTGTAAGAGGGGTTTTTCGTTACTTTTTCGTTCTGTAACTGGTACTTTTTTTAAATAAACTGGTACTTTTTTTAATCTTATATTTATTTTTGTGCATTAAATAAATAAAAGCTACCAGACACCTAGGTACTTTTACCAAATTCGGCCGTTTTAGGTAGTATACGGGTAAAACCTGTATTTTGTTACTTTTTTGTCCATCATCTAGCCTTTAAACCAATACGCATAGAAATAAAAATTATTTAACATTTATAACTTATTTAAAAAATACAAATGTATATTTGGTACTTTTTCGAAATTCGAACGTTTAAGGGATGAAAATTGCACCTATGAGTGTTAATGTTTCTACATCTATTTATCTAACATCGCAGAGCCTAAACGTCTGAAGCTAAAAGATTGACATTTGTACTGGAGGCTGGCCTCTCGCCAAGTCGATCCTGCTAACATCATACCTCCTAAGCTAAAAGAGATAAAAAACATAAACACTTATTGTTGTTCATTAGAAATATTCGCTTACCTCATATCTCCTTAACTAAAAGAGATACAAAAAATTTAATACTTAATATTGTTCATTAAAAAAATAAACGGACAGGTGTCTGGTGCTTTTCTGAGGTACGGCCTTTTTGGGGTGTAAAAGGGTAAATAAAAATTTTATCACATTCGTAGCACAAATGAAAAAATAAATGCCTTTGCAAGCCACTCGGAGAAGGTTTTCCCGCCCCATGATGCTGATACTTGTTCCTGTCGTCCAATTATTCCTGATATAGTTAACGATTCAATAAAATTTAAATTAACCCAATTAAAATCAGCGATAAAAAATGTCAACATTAAAAAATCTGCCGGTCCTGACCGCATCACAGGCTCAATGATAAGAAATTTACCTACGTCTGCTTCAAGAATCTTGCTGCTCATCTTTAATGCGATATTACGAGTTGGTTACTTCCCATCCTCTTGGAAGACCTCTACAATTGCTATGATTCTTAAGCCAGGAAAAGACGCTAGTCAAATTACGTCGTACAGACCAATCAGCCTACTATCAATATTATCAAAGCTATTCGAAAAAATATTCCTTTTAAGTATAACTCCCTATCTTAATGAACACGCAATCATTCCGGATCATCAGTTCGGATTCCGAGTAAGGCATGGTACAATCGAACAAGTGCATAGAATTGTTAACCAAATTAGATCAGCGTTTGAGAGAAAGGAATATTGATCAAGACCAGCGTTGCCAGAAGAATTGGAAGGAAAATCTTCATTTGGCGAAAGAGAAAAATCTTAAAATTTTTATTACAAGGGCGAAAAGGTAACAATATATAAGATATAAGATATATAAGCACGAATGCAAGACAAAAACAAACGAGTAAACTTAATACACTGAAAGAAAAGTTATTTATGAAGCTGGGATTGGTTTATAATGAAGAATGGCTTGAAAACAGAACCGAAGTTGATATACCATGGGAATGCAGATGGTTGTTATCGTTAGGGAAAAAATTTGCTTTACCAATTAATAAACAGGGTTTTTCGCCACTGGAAATCATAGCAGATGTAGAACAGTGCATTCAGAAAATTGTAGAGATTACCCATGGGGAAAAGGATGAGACAAGGACTAGATTGGCAAATAGAATTACACTTTTTAAGAGGAACATACGGAACACACCTAAAGAAAAATTAATTTTAGCCATTTATGAGAAAACTTACACAAGGAAACAAAACGGTTGCAATCTACAGGAAGGAATATGAAAGGAAAATGGAAAAATTACTTGAGGACAAAAATACTTACCAAGTTATGAATACGGACCCTACCAGCAAATTAGTTAGAACTAATAACAGCATTATTAGTCAATTATACAGGGATAAATATATAGATACTTGGCAAAAACATAGACTCATTTGTTCGGCTGCAACGGCCCCTAGAATTTACGGGTTACCTAAAATACATAAATGTGGGATACCTTTACGACCCATAGTATCATCTATTCAAGTCCCGTGCTATCAGTTAAGCAAACACATAGGACTCATACTCAAAAATATTATCTCGGAAAAATATAATGTTAAAAACTTTTTTGAACTAAAAAAACAACTAAAGGACACCACCCTTGATGAGAATGACACATTGGTTTCTTTGACGTCGTTTCCCTTTTCACCAATGTTCCTGTTTACACAGCTATAAAAAATATTATGGACAAATCAAAATTCTTGGAAATACTGAAATTCTGTTTGAATGACAACAACTACTTTGCATACAATAACAAGGTATACAAACAGATTTTCGGTATGCCAATGGGAAATCCCCTTTCCCCAACTATTGCCGATATTGTATTGGATAATTTACTTGACGTAGCCTTGGCAGAATTACACAACAAGAACGTTAACATTAAATATGTGGCAAAGTACGTAGATGACATACTGGCTGTAATAGATATTAATGACAAAGACGATATACTTAAAGCACTCAACGGGTATTACCCGAAAATTAAATTCACCGTTGAAGTTGAAACGAACCGAGAAATAGCATACCTTGACACAAAATTATATAGAGGGGACAATAAAATAACATTTGATTGGTATGCAAAAAATACATCATCTGGCAGAATTATCAATTTCAACGCTACTCAACCAAAATCTCAAATAGTAAATACTGCAAAAAATTTTATACGTAGAGTTCTTGATATTAGTGATGAACAATACCATAACAAAAATAAACATGTAATCACGAAAGTACTTAGAGATAATGCTTTTCCTACAAATTTAATTAAAAATCTAATATCTACCTATAAACCTATAATAACAAACACAAATGGTAACATTGATAAGGAAGAAAAATATTTTTACAGTGTAAAATACATACCGGGCCTCACGGATAATAAAAACATAAAAAACGCAATAGACAATAATGACATGAGCTTTGCTTACAAACCAAACAAAACATTAAGTGCAATATTTACAAATACAAAAATGCCAATAAACAAACTACAACAAAATAATGTAGTGTATGAAATACCATGCAAGGGAGACAACAACAACAGCTGTGATTTAGTTTACATTGGGACGACAAAGAGAAATCTGGAGACAAGAATGGGAGAACACAACTCAGACATAAACAAAAACAAAGAAAGCACTGCATTATCACAACACATATTACAAACAAAACACAAACCTGATTTTGACAACATAAGAATACTGGATAAGGTAAATAACGTGAGAAAAAGATATACTACAGAGAGCTTAAGAATTCAACAGAAAATAAACAGAACAATGAATAAAAAAGAAGATACTGACAATTTAAGCGCCTGTTACAGAGTTGTTTTAAAAAACAGTAGATGACGACACTAGCTGTGGCTTTCATTATTTAAAAATTTATTAATGTAATACAAAATTGTTTTTTTAATGTAAGTTAGTTACATTCAACTTATTGTATTATTAAATGTTGATGTTTTTATTTTATATTAATAGACGAATCCCCTGAAGAAGTGAACATAAAATTCACGAAACGTCGGGAAAAATGAAATAAAAAAGTTTTGCATTTTTATTTTCACAAATAGAGTTAGGCCTCACCAGCTAAGTATATATGTATAAGGAAATATACAAATATAAGTAGCAATTGTTATTTATTAAAAGAAAATACTTCTTATTATGGAAACTATATAAATTGAAATACGTAATTGCCATATTTATACAATATTAGATTGTAGGTTTAAAAAAATGTTTTTAGTTATACTTTCAAAAAAAAAAAAAAAAAAAAAAAAAACCTTTTAAGTCCATTTAAAAAGTC
Source organism: Pollenia angustigena (assembly GCA_930367215.1). Taxonomy (NCBI): domain Eukaryota; kingdom Metazoa; phylum Arthropoda; class Insecta; order Diptera; family Polleniidae; genus Pollenia; species Pollenia angustigena. The sequence continues at coordinate 232,972,173 of OV884060.1, forward strand.
CTTCGAAATAAAGAAGTTTCATCGAAAGTAATTAAATTCTAATATTAAAGATGTATAAATTTTGGACAAAAAAATTTTAGTTACGGAGCGCTATGAAGCTCATGCATCATATGAAATCTTAAGGGATTTTAATTAAATATTATATTTTTTGATACCGTTGTTATATCGAAGGCATTTTCATAAAGTTGCATTTAAAAAAAGCTCATTGAAAAATATGGATTTTCCTTAATATATTCCTAATGGAATTGTTATTAAAAGAATGTTGGTACACTTTTTAAAAGATATTCTTAAGCACTTATGTATATATACTTTGTTTAAAACCTATCCTAAGCATTGAATGTGGAATTTTTAAACCAAAAGCTTCTTAACCCTAGGATTCTGGGCTACTTTTCCCCACTAAGTTCTCCTCTTGGTCTGGGCAGACCACAATTAGAACAAACCCAATGAAATAAAAAGCATCTACCACACATTTGATGCAAACTTGAGTCAATCAATTCAGAACATATCATTTATAGAATTCATGCTTCTGCCTTTTTTTTTTTTTTTTTTTGATATTTTGTCCAATTTGGAAGATATTGCAAGAACACAAGAATCCAAATTAGTTTCATTCGATTTCGCACATATCATTTATAGAATTCACGCCTCTGTTTTTTTGTTATATTTGAAAAATATTGCAAGGAAACCCCATATTTGGTCTGGCCAGACCAAGACGGTAATCCTAGGATTAAGTTCCATTAGTTTTACCTTTTGGTACTAAATTATGAACTTTTGTTCTTTAATAAATTAATCTTTAAAAAAATACGTTTTTTCTTTCCACAATTTTTTTTTTTCATCAATATTCCAAAAATGAACAACCGCTAATCTATGCTTTTTTAATATTTTGTATGCCCAGAAATAATGATGCATTTTTGTGGATGCTAGACAATAGACAACAAAATGATATAAAACCTCATTGTTTTAAAAATTTTCTGTTTAAAAAAGCGGTAAAAAAATTATGAATGCTGTACAAACTTAAAGTTAAAAATCTTTATTTCTAAAAATAAAAATCTTAATTTGAGAAAAAAAAATCTTAAAATCTTATTTTGTTCAAAAAATTTTTAAAAATAAGATAAAATCGTAATTCTGGCAACGCTGCTCAGCACTGTTTATAGACATTTCCCAAGCATTCGACAAAGTTTGGCATGATGGGCTGATCATTAAAATAACACGAATGCTTCCACAAAACACTCACAAACTCCTTGAGAGCTATTTAACTGGCAGAACATTCATGGTTAGATAAAAAAACCAATACTCCCCCACCAAGAAAATATCTGCAGGTGTCCCTCAAGGCAGCATATAAGGGCCGTTACTGTATATAATATATACAGCTGATATGCCAACAAGCCCGAGCACACATACTTCTACGTTTGCAGACGACACAGCATTTATTAGTGCTAATCAGGACCCAAAAGTTGCATCGCAGCATTTACAGTCCCACATCAATGAACTAGAAGCCTGGCTACAAAAATGGAAAATAAAGGTTAACCCGGCTAAATGTGCTCACTTAACTTTCACGCTCAGAAGACAAACGTGCCCTGCTGTAAAAATAAATAACATCACTGTCCCGCTAGAAAGCCATGTTTAATACTTGGGTTTTCATATAGATAGACGCCTGAACTTGTCTCGTCATATTGAAGCGAAAATAACGGCTATGAATCTTAAAGCAGCTCAACTACATTGGCTAATCGGTCGAAACTCAAACTTTTCCTTAGACAACAAATTTCTCTTATACAAGTCCATCATAAAACCAATATGGACATATGGCATCCAATTATGGGGTACTGCATGCGCATCAAACATCCAGAAGCTACAAACAAGACAGTCTAGGATATTACGGCAAATTGTCTACGCCCCATGGTATATACGTAATGACATTATCCACAGAGATCTTAACATCGCTACCACCCAGGAAGAAATTAAAAAGTATTCAGTCAAATACATAGATAAACTAATGGTCCATCCCAACTACCTCGCTAGGTATCTAATAAAGTTCGAAGGTCATCGGAGGCTGAAAAGATCACTTTGGTACTTGATTACAATAATTTAAAAAGAATACTAGATAATAAATTGTTCAAGTAAATCAAGTGAATTAATAACAAGTAACAAAACATAATTTGAATAAATAATACATACCCCCTCTCAATTCGATAACTTTAACATATTTCGAATTGCTATGAAATTTTCGTTATGCAAAGGTTTAGTAAATATGTCTGCTATTTGTTTGTTTGTTGAAATTTGTTAAACAAAAACTTTTCCGCTACTTATATGATCACGTAGAAAGTAATGCTTTATGTCAATATGTTTCACGCGTTTGCTTTCTGAATTTTTGGACATCGCGATACATCCAGCATTGTCTTCATATATGGTAAAACAATGTCCGACTTAAAAACTTTTATGTCTTCGACCTTCAGAAACTGCACTTGCCAAAGCTACATATTCTGCTTCACTTGACGATAAGGCCACTGTCGTTTGTTTTTTGCTACACCATGACACTAGACAATCGTGTCAACTGTGCTGGATGCCCAACAGAGATCAGCAATGAGTAGTGAAAAAGTGAGTAGAGCTAAATCATGACTCATAAATTCTTGTACTTATACGCACTCATACTTATTCCAATATTATTCAAACTCATATTCACTCAAAAGTTTCATTTTATTCATCGTACTCATACTTAGCAACATTTGTTGTGTTTGATTTAGAATCTACTCAAGTCAATGTGTATAGGCGAAGCAAAATGTGAGGCTGCCAGATTTGTCCCCGAAATAGCAAAGTGACGATTTGGCAATTACAGTTTACTAAAGTTACATGTATGAAGTGGACGATTTTTCGGCAAATTTATCTGGCAGCGCTGATTATTAAGTTGTGTGTTTTCTCTGTTGTGTTAAAACGGTAAATGGATGAGCTAAATGATTTGAATCATTGTGAGTATTGTAAGTATTTTCTTGAAATTATAAATCAAGCTGAGGTCATTTATGAGTATGCGTATAATGTCGACGTCGCACTCATAAATATTTCTCTTGTGAGTATGAGTGAATCAGAGTAGTTAAGTTGAAATGATTTCCACGCACTTATACTTACAATTGCATGAGTCAATATGAGTAGCGAAAAAACGATTCATTGCTGATCTCTGATGCCCAATCAGCATCTGCATATCCTACCAAAATATTCGCACCATGGTTAGCTTTATAAGTTAACTTTAAAGATTTTGTTCCTTTCAAATAACGCAAAATTCTTTTTAGAGCATTCCAGCACTCTTCAGTTGGATTTTGCTGATAACGACCAAGGTACCCAACGGCAAAAGCCAAATCAGGCCGATAACATACCATTAGATACATTAGGCTTCCAAGTAGCTCTTTATAAGGATTCATCGTAATATTTTCTTGGCTTGATAGTTTTAAATGTATTCCTTTTTTATTGGCGTAAGACAAGCATTACAATCGTTCATTCCATATTTTAATAATACTTTATTGATATTTACTTCTTAATCCATTGTTATTCCATTTGAATTTTGAATATGTTGCACTTTTATTCCAAGATTATGTTTTAAATCGCCGCAGTCGGACATTTCAAAAATGGTATTTGCAATTATTAAAAGATCGTCCACATAAATAATTAAAATGTTCACATTTTTACAAGAATCCTTAATATATAAACAATAATCATGACGTGATCTTGTGAAACCCATTTCAATTAAATAATTATTCAGTTTTTCATTCCAGCAACGTGGACTTTGCTTGAGGCCATAAAGACTTTTTTTTTAATTTTAAGACGTGCCCATTATTGACATTCATACCATCAGGAATAAATATATAAATATTTTCTTTAAGATCTCCATATAAAAAGGCGGTCTTAATATCCATTTGATGAAAAAGGTAACTATTATTAACTCCAAAGGCCAAAACTAGTCTAATTGTAGTCAACTTAGCAACGTGTGAATAAATTTCATCATAATCAATACCTGTAGTGCGATTCACTAACTTTTATAACGATAATCGAATCATTAAAATAAGTATAACGAAAATTTATCGAATATGCTATTCTGTAAAATTTTTAACGATATTCGCTGTCGTTTAAAGTCAGCTGTTACTTTAAGCAATTTTTTTGTCGTTATCTTAGCGACAATAATTTAGTTTGTGTTTATTTTATCGATAAAATGTTTTTTATGTTTAAAATAGCTTACATACATACAAAGATATATTCATATGTATGTATATGTATGAACAAAAGCAAAATAATAAATTTAAAATTTGCAAAAAGAAAGCAAATTAAGAACAAAAATAAAATTCTAAATGTAAAATTCACAAAAAAAATTCTTGCTGTGTACTATCGTTAAAAAAATTACAGAATCACACTATCGTTACTGCAAGCGAATATAAATGTCGACAAATATTACGATTGTCGGATCGTTAAAAGTTAGTGAATCGCACCACTGGTTGTTGTTGATAACCCTTTGCTACCAGCCTAGCTTTAAAACGCGCTGGATTTCCATCTCCATCTGCATCTTCTTTTATTCTAAACACCCATTTTGTTTAAACGAATTTCGCCTCATTTGGCGTCGGTTCTATATCCCAAACATTATTTTTTTGCATTGAGTTCAATTCGTCATTAATTGCTGCTAACCACTGTTCTTTTTGATTAGACCCTTCAATATCAGAAAAATCAATAGGAATTTGTGACGATAGACACTGAAATGTTGAAAGATAATAATCCGCTAACTTTTCAGGTTTTTTACAGTCGCGCCTTGATCTTCTAAACTTTATTGAAGATGTATTAACAGTATCATCTGATACATTTTCGTTGTGCTCTAAAAACTCGCCAATGTTAATATCATTGTCTGGCAAACTGAATATGTTTTCACTTCTATTGTACACAGCAGTATAAATTGCTTCAGGCCACAAAAATCTGGGAACATTGGAATCTATTAACATTGCACGAACTTTTTCATTGAGGGTGCGGTTGAACCTTTCGGAAACGCCGTTCTGTTGGCGAGAATACGCAATTGTTTCATGAATCTGAATACATACCTTTATTTTTACAAAAAATAATCATTTCTGCTGATTTGTATTCTGTACCCCCTGATCCACAGTTAACTTTGAAATTTAATTTCCATTTTCAGCAGTTGCTAGGGCTTCAAACTCTTTAAAACACTGAAACACATCGCTTTTCCTTTTTATTGGATTAACCAATGCAAAATGTGTGTAATCATCTATAAATGAAACATAGTATCGGCAGCCATTCGACGAAATTGGACTAATTGGGCCACATACGTCAGAATGTATATGTATGCTCTAATGCTCTTGTAGCCCTAACACGAGTTCCAGAAAAAGGTTCACGACACTGCTTACTAGTAACACACACATCACAAAAACGCTCCTTTTCTATTTTATGTAAACCAACAACCATATCAAACTGTTTTAGTTCTTTCATACTCTGATGTCCCATGTGACCTAGTCGTTTATGCCAAAGATTATATTCGTCACTTATTGAGGTATACGCATTTAATTTTTTGATCTTTAATTTAAGTTCAAATAAATTTCCAAGATTTACTGCAGTTGCTATAATTGTATCATTTATTTTAGTCACAGCTTTAGATTTTTGAAACGTTATTATTAAACCTGCATCAACCATTTTCTTAACAGAAAGTAAATTTTCACGGAAATCTGAACTGATAACACATTTAACAAATTAATTGGATAGCCAGTATCACTTGTTCCTTGAATTTCACTAACTTTTGAAACCGTAATACCTTCATCAGCTTTTGCAACAACTATGTAACGAGGCTCACTTAAGATCTTTATTGAGCTAAAAACATTAATGTCATTAACAAAATGATCAGTTGCACCAGAATCTAAGGCGAAAATTATTTGTTCTTCCTCGACAATTTTATTTTGAGTTTTTTTACTGTTTTGAATCATAAAACTTATACCTTCTGCAACTTTGTGTCACTTACCATTAAACCTCTTCTTAGTTTTAAAGTATAATGCAGATGAGTTTTCAGTATTCTCAGTTAAGCCTAGTACTCTGTTCAAATTTGTGAAAAATATTGAGCAACATTTATTATTTCACACGAAAATTTTGATATGTATCAATGTTACCTATCTTGCGAGTTTGTTCAATTTGACGTTTTTATTCCTGTAAAGTATGCGACATTGTTTTGCGTAATGTAAACAAACCTCACATGTATTTTACTAAGATTTATTTTTTTAATAAAAAATTTAATAAAAAGAAAGTATGTAAATATGGATAAAAAATTGTAACCGGTTGTGTTATATTAATTTTTTATTTCTTTTTAAATAATCAGCTCATATTTATTTGTTTTGCTTGAAATTCCACGTGAAATAAATGCAGCTTACATTATTTCGCAGTTGTAAAGAATGTTGCCAGAAACATTTCGGAACTTTTTCACAAAATGAACAGAGTACTACTCTATCAACATTATTTCATAGATATTCCGCACAAGTTTTTTTCATATGCTTTTTGACAGCATTTCACGTGAAATGTTGAACTGAGTACCAGGCTTTATGCGAGATTTTTTTTAGACTCTTCAGATATTAGCCTAGATTTCACAATACTCAAAGTCACTTCATTTACAGATAACTTCTCTAAAGCTGTTACAATTTCATCATATGATTCAGGTAATGTTAAAAACAGTTGGGAAATCACATCAGCCCTTTCAAGTTTGCACCAGCTGTTTTTAGTTGTCGTACAAGTGAGTCGAATTTTATTAAATGGGAATTTAACTCATCCCCCTCTTTTAAACGTAAACTTGCTAATTCCTTCCAAATTATAATTTGATTCATACACAACTTCTTTGCAAATAATGATACTAATGAGTCCCACATGCCCTTAGCAGTAGTTTCATCACGAATCCATTCTAAGCAATCATCATGCATAAATGAAGTTATATTATTTTGGGCTTTAAAATCTTTCCTGTTCCAATCTGCATTGGAATTGTAAGTATCATTTCCAGCTTCGGTTATTGGAGCTGACCCTTTAACAGAGTACCATTTCCAGCTTCGGTTATTGGAGCTGACCCTTTAACAGCGTCCAAGCAATCGGCTGACGCCAAATGTCGTTCAACTCGGAACCTCCAGTTTTCAAAGTTTTGTCCACAAAATTGTGGTATTCCTGTTTTATCTTCTGGACCTATAACCTTTTATATTTTTGTAGGTATTATACATATATAGAAGTTTGTATTTTTATTGTTTCAAAATTGTATAATTGACTTATATATATTTTTCAGTACATATTTGATTACAATAATTTAAAAAGAATACTAGACAATAAATTGTTCAAGTAAATCAAGTGAATTAATAACAAGTAACAAAACATAATTTGAATAAATAACAGAAAAGCAGGGGGTGTCTAAATATCACAGAGCATACAGAGTGAAAAAAGAGATGCAAGAAAAATGCCCAAATCATTTGCAAGGGCAGCTTTCGAAGAAAGAGAAAGTAAAAGTTATTTGGTAGTGAAGTGGCAATGTGTAAAAACAGGCCGCAACATTCAACACAAATTGTGTGATCAAAACAAAAATGCAAAAACGGCAGCTTTCAAAGAAAATGACAGAAAAACACAATATTTTCTGTATGTATATTCCGGCCACTGGACCATATGCAATCCAAGGTACATATATTTACACAAGGTGGACTCGTTAGCGGATAGACATAAAATCCAATTGTCAAATTTGTGTATATTAGCCAAAATTTGTCCATGTGTGCTTTTAATTGTTTTTGTTTTATATGAAGACAATTTTGACAAGTCGGTTATTTTTATAAAGCAGCATGTCTACATTCCCAAATAAGTCTACCTTGATGCAATCTGTATACCAAATTTATCAAAAAACGAGAAAATATTATCAGAAAATAGAATAATATTAGTGGATAAAAAAAGAAAAAATAAATTTTAACCCTTCCAAACTAAACACTTAAGGCTCAGTTAGCCGGGAGTAATAGTAACAGTAACCTTACCGTAAAAAAGTTAGACCAATCTATTTCTTACAGATTGAGACGTAACATCTTACTGCTAACTGTAATCGTTCTAATTGCTTTACATACAACAAAATGAATCAGCTGATTTTCAACGTTACTGTTACTCCCGGCTAACTGAGCCTTTACTTTGAGACTACCCTTGTTATAGTGGGACTTTTTTCTCTATCTAGCAAACAAAAAACGACACGTATTTTGTTGGTGTCTCTTAAAAATAATTTTTTGTGAACTGGTAGCAGCTTTTTAATATCTTTCCTTGTATGTATGTGTTTCACCGTTAATGTTATTAAGCTCACAAATTTTTTAAAAACTGTAATATTAAGCAATGACATTTTAAGGTGAGTTATGAATATTGAACTCATTGTCAGAGGGTCAATTCTCGTTTGTTATTTCTTCCCGCTAAGTAAAAAAATTAAAACAAATGTCAAAATATTTTCCTATGAAAAGAGGGGAACGAAACAAAATATCTTTATCGTATCACAGCACAGCGTTTCTTGTTTGTAAAACAGTTTATTTAACTGTCAAAATTTTTTCGTTTCTCAAAATTTTTTACACAAATCATTTGTAAGTGAAAAACATGGGGAAAGTAGCAAGGCACGCCTGTGTAATACATAAATAATATTGTTGCACAAATAATTTTTAGTTTTTATTACCCCGGGTCTCCACGTAGCAATATTTATTGCGTTAACTGAACTTTAATAAGGCTTATTCCACTGGTAGGCAAAATAAAAAAAGGCTATAAACTGTGGGGTACCACAGGGAAGTCGTCTAATTCCACCAAGTTCAGTTATAATTATCTATCAGTTATAACTGTCAAAAACATACTGTTACGTAACTGCCTTTCAATAACGTTTTGTTTTATCTTCTTTATAAAAAACTGTTTCGAGTTCGTTAATTGCAATTCAAATAAAACAAACAACACTTTAATTTACAACACTTATTTATTAAGAACTTAGTCACTTTAACAACCGTAATTTACAGCTTTTATTCACAACTCACTATTGTGATCAACACAGTTCAATGTTTACAATTTTCTCCGCGTGATGCGTTCTTATCTTCACAAAGTTTGAACATAAAATAATCTTATGCCATTTTTGCGATTCTATTTCTACTATATCCCAAACGGGCAAATGACCATAGAGCGTTCGAGCTCTGACGTCTAGATGGCTCTAGAATGTACGACCCATCTATTTTGTTTATTAAACTTTTGAATCTATAGTTATTAACATTGTGCATTAATTGTGAATTAATTGAGTTATTATGCATCATAAACTAAGGTATACTGTAAGGTGTTACCATAAATTACGTTATCAGTACATTGATTTTTACACTAAAAGTGTGCATAACTAATAACAATAACAATTTAAACTAATCTAATTCTTAACTAAAGTTACTTTCGTAACAATATTGTTAACTGGAAGTTAAAGAAATAGTTCGTTTTAACTGAACTTGGTGAAATTGGTGTTAGTATGTTATTTCTTTTACAATTTAATTGGGAAATTAAATACTAAAGAAGTAAGAGTGCTATATTCGAAAATCTTTAATACCCTCCACCGAAAGTTATTAATGGATATGGGATCTATGGGATCTGACCTCACAGCACTATAACTCGTTGCCGTATTTAAATAAAATTTCCTGATTTGTTTCGAAAATATAATTAGCGATTCTCAGGAGGGGGTCTATTGGACCGATCGTATATTATGAATCGTTCATCCCAAACTTAAAAAAAAACTTAAAACAAATTTTATTACAGGAATAATTTTTTTCGGATATTGTTCCACATTACTACTATTATTATTATTATTATTATAATTTTTATTTATTTATTTTACTTATTTATTTATTTGTCTATGGAATATAATCCTTACAGACTTCTTAATTAAATAAAAATAAATTTTACAAAACATATATATATGTGAAAAAAAACTTACAAAAATTATGTGTTTAAAAAGATTAATAATTTAGTTTTAATATCAGTGGGACTAGAAGAATAGTCAATAAATTTATAAAACTTGTTGAACTCAATACACATCCTTCTTAACGGGTCACTATTAGCATAATTAGCTTTTGAAAATTGAACTGATAACGGAACCAAATGACGTGATGGGCGTTGAGGGACATTAAATGTTATGTTATTGATTAGGCATCCAGAGCATACGTCGCCAACAATTATGTTAAAAATAAACGAGATGTTCATCACAGTTCTACGGCTCTTTAGAGTTGGCAGCTTGATAAGGGCTAGTCTTGCAGAATAAGACGGCATATTCCATTGGTTAAAGTTCAACCCACGCAGACAAAAAGTCAGAAACTGTTTTTGGACTGATTCAATTTGGTCGGAATATTTACTATATATAGGGTCCCATATTACAGATCCATACTCCAATACAGGTCTTACAAGGGAAGTATACAAACTTTTCGTAACATATGGATCCTTGAACTCTTTAGCCCATCGTTTTACAAAACCGATCATACCTCTGCCTTTATTAGTTGTCATTGTTATGTATGCGATGAAATTTAGTTTCGAGTCAAGCAGAATTCCAAGATCTAAGAAATTATCCACCGACTCGAACTGATACCTTTCAAAAAAGTAGCATGCAGGTATTGGACTCTTTCTAACAAAACGCATGTATTTACATTTCTTTAGATTAAGTTGCATAAGATTCACATTGCACCACGTGTAAAAAGAATTTAAGTCGTTTTGAAGAAGTTGTTGCTCAGATATTTGACGATAGCTGAGAAAAACTTTCACGTCGTCCGTCAGGTAGGTCATTAAAAAACAATGTAAAAAGAAGTGGCCCAAGGTGGCTTCCCTGAGGTACACCAGACAGAACTTCTATGCTTCTAGAAATTGTGTTATTAAAGCAAATCGTTTGTGTTCTGTTGCTTAGGTATGAATATATCCATTTTATACTTATATCAGTAAAACCGAGTAAATTAAGTTTAACTTTCAAAAGTCTATGGTTAACTTTATCAAAGGCCTTGGTAAAATCAGTGTATATCACATAAGTTTGCAGTTGTTGAATAAATCCTCGATGTATGACAGTTGTAAGATGAAGGAGACTAGTTGTAGTAGAACATCTTTTCTGAAACCCATGCTGGTAAGCATGTTTAGTGTACACACTCTGCGGGGACGTTAGAGGAACGTAAGAACAAGTTAGATATACTCGTTTATTATCAAGTTTTATCACTACTGATATAAACTCTATATCACGCGTTGGATCAACAGTAACCAACTCAGCGGAAAAGTTGCTAGACACTGCAATAAGAACACCACCACCAGTAGTTTTGTTACCACGATCTCGGCGAAAAATATTGAAATTGCTACAAAGTATTTCAGTATTTAAAAAACTATCATTTAACCATGTTTCTGTAAACACTAGGACATGATGATCGATATTAAAGCTTTCCATATATAAAGTTGAAAGTTTTGTTCTTAGGCCACGGACATTTTGATAAACAACAGAAATGTAATCAGTAGTTCTATTTAGTTTTTTGACTCATTAGCTTCACGTTGATGGAGGATACCAACATTTTGTGATCTATTTCTATATACATATTCACGTACCAGAGTATTTACTGGCCAGAAACTCGGTTTGATTAATATTTCATAAAGATCAGCAGAAACTATAATCTTGAAAGAGGATATGGATCTTAACTGATGAAAATTGAATTTTTGTATTAAGGTATCAGATTCCTTTCCAATTTTATTATTGATATAATATTTAACTGAATCAACAGAAGTATCACTTGCTAGACGAGAAACAAAAATAGTTTTCCTTGGGGCAACAGCTCTTAACAGGTTATATACAACAGCATCAGTATTTGATATTAATGGAACATTATTAGCACGAACATTTTCATTGACTGAATTTAAAACAGCTTCAGCATAACTTTTATGCGGGTTATTACTAATTACTTCAGTGTTTACACCAGGATATGTATTGAAAACATCTGTTCCAGATGATGTCGGATCGCATTGAACAGCAGGAGGTACATTCAGTTTATCTTTAGCTTTATTATTGTTGTTATTATTATTGTTTCTTGGAGATTTACGGCGTTTTGGGGAAGGTTGAATAGGAGATTTTAAATCATCTAACGATTTATAATCATTAAACAATTTCCCATAAGCAGATATACGCTCGTTTAACTGAGCAACTTCATTTTGAATTTCACTAAATTTTGATTTTTGACTTTAAAAAAAGCGATAAAAGTCTACTCCTAATTTTCTACAGCTTTCACAACACCAGTGCTGTCCGTTATTCTTGGTTGTGGCTTCTGCAACTAACCCAGATAATCCACTGCATTTAAAGTGACAACATTCATGACACAGCCAACAGACAATCATTCTTTCATCAACATCTTTGATGCTACAGTTTTTTACTAAACAGGCCATAATAATAACCTTGTAGAGGACAAAAGTTTGCTGGGATATGATAAAAAGCTACTTTCCAATAGTTATCAAAATCACAAACCAATAATGTTGTAATTGAACGTATTTATACATGCAATAAGCGATTATCACAGTAGTATTAAATGTTACTTATTTATCAATTGTATGTAATAATGTTTGTGCAGAAAAAGCATTAATAAAAGCAAATAAAAAGAAAGTTTATGACGGATTTAACAGACGATCGAGACTGCACAAATAAACACCAGCTATTATTGTTATAATTATTATTATTACTATTGGTTTTCATTATGTTATCCTCTGGACTATAAAAGAATTTTATTCTTAAGGTCCTTATAACTGAAATAAATAAAATAAATAAATTTGGGTTCATAATCCTTTTTCTACTGAGCCGATTATGCTAAAAAATTGATCTTTAAAAAAAAACCTTTTAAAAGATTTTAGTTAACCCTTAAATGCGCAACGTCTTGTATCTTAATGAAAAAAATATATTGAACGTAAATAAGAAAAAAATTAAAAACTGCGTTTTTATTTTTTTAATTTTTGGTTTTGTTGTAGTTTTATTAAGGAAAAACTGGTTGTATCTTATGAGATACACTGCGCACTCCACACACAAAGAAAGAAAGGATTTTTTAAGTGCAGTTTATTTTTAATATGAATAAAATTAAAAATTACTGTGATTGTATTAAATATAATTCAAATTCATTTAGTTAAATTTAAATTAACAAAACTAGGACTACGAGGGGAGTAAGGGGGCAATTTCTGCCTCTCTGAAACCATCCAACAGAATTTAATCAAATTTAAAACATAGATAGATCCCTACTTATATGTATACATTAGGTATACATTTTGTAAGAAATAGGATCTCCCCTGTGTAGGGGGAAATATTTGCCTCTCGAAAACTATCTAACAGATTCGAATGAAATTTAAATCAAATAGATCCCTATTTAGATAGGCACATAAGCTATGAATGTTTTACAAAATGGGACTACAAGAAGGGGGAACGTAGTAGCAGACGCCGGGTATCTGCTAGTTCTAAATACATCTAATATCTTAAAGATTATAATGATTCCACTGACCTATCATTATTATTTGACCAATAGTCTCTCGAGTTATGTAGGTTGAAATATCTCATATTATGTAAAATACCAATTATCTTTCGCAATTCTAAAACATTGAAGGAACATCTTTCATAGCAAATCGCAAAGTTTCCTCAATTATATAATTTTCCAATCTTTCAGGTAATTAGTAACGACAAGCCTGATACGGAGTAACTAATGATTTGATATCATCAGGCAGAGAGCTATCGCCCTTTAACTCTTCTTCCTGACTGACGAGTTGCATATTACCCAGTTTTTTTAGATATTTTTTTTAATTGCAGAAGCTTTTGAATCGTGGAAAACATTTTGAAATTTTGAGGAAAGTAAATCAAATGACGTTGGACTTGATGGTAAGTCCTGTGAGTGAATTGAGCACTGATTAGCTGCCGACTCTGGTAAGCTCGCAGTTGAGGAACTGGATGCAGTTTAATTTGATAATAAACTATTTCTGGAAACGCGGGATAGGACGAAGGTATCCGTTCTCAAATTTGGTACTAGGGTATTTGAGGTACAAAATTGTACGTGGCCAGGATACAGAAGGGTACTAGCCTTAGCAGGTACTTAGCGTGCAGCTACAGGAAAATGAATTGGGCTTGAGAACAGATTATCATCGTTCATAAATGCAATAAACGAGTCATAAACTGGCTCTAACGATATTTTCCGATCCTTTCTCTGGATCAAAGTCATTATCAATCAGGACAACATTTTAGTTTTTAGAGGAAACTGTTTTTGGAATTTAAATTTCATCGTCACTATTTTTATCAGTGCAGTCATAAGGAAATTCTGCGGTGTTTCAAGAAATTTTACAAATTTAATCATTTGTCATTTTGCATCTACCAATACGTCTGAACGCATTCATATTCATATCGTTACCTGAAAAGCAAGAGGCCCTAACTAACCATAAATTAAAGATCGACTTTTTCATTGATTCTGATGTATTGCATCAACACAAATGTCTACAAAACATTTTAGTATCTTTCGACCAAAATTTGCGATTGTATTAACAAAAAACAAAATGCCCTAATTACAAAAGATTATATGGTAACACTAAAAGGCCTAACTAAGAGTTTCCATAATGTGCAACATTGTCAATTGTCAAAGCAACTGGTAGGCTTTACAAGATAAATAGAAGACAAATAAATTATAAATAGTTTAAGGCAATACTTATCCTGTAAAATTTTCAAAATGTTAGATAGGGCCGTTCGCATTTAAGGTGACGATATTTTTAATTATAATTAGAATAAAAAAAAAAAATTTAAGTAGCGAGCGAAAAGAACTTATGTCAAATGACTAAACAAGAAGAACACACAATACAAACAGTATACATAAAACAATAACAGCCAAGTTTAAAGTAATATGTATTTTTTAAATATTAAAATAAATTTTTATATTTGTATGATCCTGAGTACAACTAAAACTTTTTAATGTGATTAAATTTTCATTTTGTAAGTCTTTAATGTTTATGTGGTACATTATTGTATTAATTTTATTGTTTTTATAATTTTTAAATAGACAATCCCTTGAAAAAGTCGACAAACAATCGACGAAACGTCGGGAACAAAATATTGTAATTAAAAATTGAATTTTATTTACATTGAAGAAATTTAGGCCCTATTAGCTTGACAAAAATAATATTAATAAATTCATCACTCTGGCCAAAGAAACAACTACAACAATAAATTAACATCGGAGAGCTTGCCGAAACAAACTTTATTTAATTTATATAAACTTTAAAATAAAAACAGGTACAGTACAAAAACAACATAATCATGAAGGGGTTTTTTAAACACACAGCACTCAAATATGACAATGAGACATGTAGAACATTAAAAGAATACTGCAACGAAACAAAAAGACTAAGGCCGAGGCCACGCAATGAGCGGCTAAGCGTCAAGCGGCTGAGCGATGAGCGACAAAGCGTCAAGTTTGAGCGGCAAGTGGCTTATTACTGAGCGTCACTTCTGAGCGGTTAGTTGTTAAAATGTCATTGTAAAGAGTGGCTTGTTCAATGTTATAACGCGAAAATCGTGTTCATAAAAATGTAATGCGTTTTTTAAGAAAAAAAAAATTGCAGCCTGTTCGTCGATTTCGAGTGAAGACTTCGTTCGCCTAACTTACATTTAAAACAAATTATAAACAAGTAAGAAAGTATAGTCGGTCAAGCCCGACCATATGACACCCTACAACACAGTATTAATAAACACATCATGCTAATGTGTCCATATTTAGCAAGCAAGGGGAATTAAACCATTTATATACAAATCTACCCAATACAATACTGCCGTATGTCTGTGAAATGCTTTGATTTGCTGTTGCTAAAAGTTAACACCAAATTGACAAAACAAAAAAATAATTTCTCGGTATTTTTAAAATTTGATAATCTGTCTTGCATAGATGGGCATTTTTCAGTACCAGTACTTTTTTCTTTTTACTGATTACTGGAAAAAAATCAGTATTCAGTAAATATATATATATAAAAAAAGATTATTCTTATATTTTGTCTAAATTTTTAATAAAAATTAAATACTAATACATATTAACTTTTGCCATGTTTATTTTTTGACGCTCAGAAAACAACTAAAAATTAGAACAAGTTTTATTCCTGAGCGACGCCGTTAGCCGCTCAAAAATTTCGCTCGCATGCCGCTCATTTCGTGGCCACTTCAATAGTATTTCATATGTTTTAATTTTTTGACGCTCATCGCTCAGCCGCTTGACGCTTAGCCGCTCATTGCGTGGCCTCGGCCTTACACAACAACAACAAAGGTTAAAATTTATTTTATCATGCAGAAGCTACGGAATAACCCCAAACCATATAAGCTACCGCATCTTAAATAACACGTATTAATGAAACCTCAACTATATTTAACCAGGGGCCCTATGCTCCTTATAGGATCGTCGGGAACATATATATATATATATATATATATATATATATATATATATATATATACAAAGAACACGACTAAACAGGTTGGAAATCTTTTTTAATGTACAACAATAAAAAGAAAACTAAGAACAATAGAACACAATTTCCATAAGAAAATTTTGAACTTGGAAATTTCACAGACTAATACAAATATTAAATTAATTAGACGTAAACTCTATCACTTAAATATTGGTATTAAAAACATGATAACAGAAGAGGACCACACTAAATTTATTAACACACAAAGAGACAGATCAAAATAAATAGTGAAAAATGTTAAGGAGAAACACATTGGAAAATTAACTACACTAAAAGAAAAACAGTTCAAATTACATGGATTAGTATTTACAAACCACTGGTTTGAAAATAAAACGAAATACGATATCCCGATGGAATGTAAGCGGATATTATCACTTGGCAGAAAGTTCGCATTACCAATAGATAAACATAACTTCTCCCCATAACATATAATAGCTGATGTAGAGCAATGTATACAGGCCATGGATGGGAATTTTGATAAAGAAAAGGACGTTGCTAGAACAAAATTAGCAAACCATGTATCCGCTTTTTAAAAGAAGCATTAAAAATACTAAAAAGGATAAGTTTATCCTGACAATTTTTGAGAAAACTAAGAAACTTTTAAGAAAATATAACGACATAATTATTATACAGGCGGACAAAGGAAATAAGACGGTAGCTATGTATAAAAATGAGTATGAGGGGAAAATGCAAGCACTTATAGGAGACAAAAACACCTACAGAATTTCAAGAGCAGATCCAACTGACAAACTGCAGAAACAAAACAATACCATTATTTCTGATCTCTACAAAAATAATATTATTAATACAGGTGAAAAACGTAAACTTCTTTGTTCTGCGGCTACTGCACCTAGAATATACGGCTTACCCAAAATACATAAGGAAGGGACACCCTTACGACCTATTGTGTCGTCAGTTCAAGTACCATGTTACCAATTATCAAAATACGTTGGTTATATTCTTAAAGTCATAATTTCTGACAAATATAATGTTAAAAATTCGCTACGGGTAAAGGAGCAACTGAGTGGCGTGAAAATTAACAATAATGAAACTATGATATCGTTTGACGTGATTTTACTATTCACGAACATCCCAATTCAGACGGCAATAAACACAATTATGAAAAAATGGAGTATTATTAAAAATCATACTAAGATGTCCAGCTCACAATTTTTAAGAATACTCAAATTTTGTCTAAATGACAATAATTATTTTATGTTTGGTGAAAATATTTATACTCAAATCTTTGGTATGCCAATGGGGAACCCACTATCACCCACTATAGCGGATATCATACTTGACAACCTACTTGACGATGCAATTACTGAACTAGAAAATAAAAATATTTACATTAAATATATCGCCAAATATGTAGACGACATTTTGGCGATAACACGCATAGAAGACAAGGACACAATTCTGTCAATTCTTAACAAACAACACCCTAAAATACAATTTACTACTGAGATTGAGAAAAACGGAGAAATCGCGTACTTAGACTCAAAAATTATACGCAAAAATGAAAAGATTCTGTTTGATTGGTACACTAAAGAAACATCTTCAGGAAGGTTAATGAATTACCACACTACACAACCCAAAAATCAAATTATAAACACAGCAAAAAATTTTATTTCTAGGGTATACAACATAAGTGATACACAATTTCATAATAAAAACAAAAACATTATAACAAACATTTAGAAAAACCATAGCTTCCCCACCAAACTCACATCTACATTGATAGACAATACGATTAAACAATTGGATAAGGACAAAAATAACCACAACAAATCTGCAAACATAGAAAAAGAAGAGAACAAATTTTACAGTGTAAAATACATACCTGGGTTAACCGATAATAATAATATACGGTCGTCAATAAAAACAAAAAACATCTGTTTTGCATACAAACCCAATTGACATTAAGTACAATTTTTTCTAGAGTTAAGGCGCCAATTAATAAACAAAAACAAAGCAACATTGTATACGAATTACAATGTAAAGGAAATGACAAACAGCCATGCGAGCTAATTTATATAGGAACAACAAAACGTACACTGGAGACAAGAATGGGAGAACACAAGATGGACATAATGCGGAGAAAAGAGACAACAGCACTAGCACAACACATCCTACATACTGGTCACACAATTAGGTTCGATGATGTAAAAATTCTAGATAAAGAAAATAAAGAAAGAAAGAGGTACACAATTGAAAGCCTAAGAATCCAACAACAAATTAATAGAACAATGAATTTGAAGGAAGACACGAACAAAATAAATGCGAGCTATATTGTTGCCATTACTTAAGCTGTGATATATTTAAAGTTTAAAGTAATATGTATTTTTTAAATATTCAAATTAATTTTTATATTTGTATGATCCTGAGTACAACTAAAACTTTTTAATGTGATTAAATTTTCATTTTGTAAGTCTTTAATGTTTATGTGGTACATTATTGTATTTATTTTATTGTTTTTATAATTTTTAAATAGACAATCCCTTGAAAAAGTCGACAAACAATCGACGAAACGTCGGGAACAAAATATTGTAATTAAAAATTGTATTTTATTTACATTGAAGAAATTTAGGCCCTATTAGCTTGACAAAAATAATATTAATAAATTCATCACTCTGGCCAAAGGAACAACTACAACAATAACAGCCAACATTCCTAATGTGAGTGGAATGCGCAATGTGTCTTTTAAGATACAACCACTGCATACGATTTTTTGACGAAAGTATAAATCAGACCGCATTGAAAATTTCTGTATGGTTTAAGAACACTATTTTAATCAACATATATTTTTCTGGAGTAAATTCGTGAAGAAATAATGCAAATAAAATTGGGTAAAACTTAGCTTCATTTATAAAAGTACGAATTTTGAAATTTTGAATCTACGGCTCTGTATTTTTCAGAAACGATCCCTTTTTGATAAAAAAAAATTAATCCAGCATAAAAGAAAAAAGTGTTGTTAGTGGTAGTCAGCAAAATTTTTTTAGTTTTTTTAATAATTGTGTAAATAGCAGCAGTTTTATTGGTTGTATCTTTAAAGATACAATGCGCATTTAAGGGTTAATAAAACAAACAAAAAAAAAAAAATGCGGCTTTAATATGTTCATATTAAATCACGCTTAAAAGTTACCTTTTTTGGTTTAAACAATCAATTTCCATTATGTGCTTGTGTGCGGTCGCAAACAGAAGCTGCGGTCGCTGCTGAATTGTACACTGTGTAACATATATATATCGTCGGTCTCATGTAGAAAGGCGCTAACTCGATTTTTTTCGAAATTGAGTTTTTTAGTGATTCCAATACATTTCCCACAAATACACCTCGTCACAAAAATTTAATACAATAGCATCAAAAATATCAGTTTAACAAGCAATTGAAGAAGCCATTTTACATTATGATACATACAGTTTCTATTGTGTTTTTGCATTCTCCTGTAAAGTTGCATGACTAAAAACAAAAAGAGTTGTGACAACAAACACATGGTATAAATTGTGATTTCAAGTCACTCACAGTTCTAAATGACCCGTTTATTTTGAAAGTGGCATAAGTCATTTCGGTTTTTAAGTCGAGATATTTAAGGGTTTGCGTTTTAACACGTTTAAAAATATGGATGCTAACTTTCGAGAAGATTCACTTGTATTTGATACATCATGATAATGATATTTTTCTCAGTATTTATTATTATTATTATTTTTATTATTATATTTATTATTAACTCGATTTTTTTTTAAAAAGTGACTAATGCCACTTTCAAAATAAACGGCTCAAATATAGAGGATCAGGGGTGTCATAGAATCCAAGTCGGTTTTGCTTTTTGTCGGTTTTGTAGACCAATATTGGTTTAATTTGGTGTCATGAAAACAAGTCGGTTTTGTTATTCTCGAATACAAATAAAAACGATATTCGAATTATCTGTTTTATGTTTTGTATCATGTGTTTACCTATTTAAATGCAATTTTTGGTTGCTTTTAATAAAAAGAAAATTATAGAAAAGAAAATAAGAATGGTAAAACAGTAAACATATGAAATAAATGCCGTCGTTATAATATTTGCATGTGTATAATTTTATTGTTTTGTAAAAATATAAAGCGAATTTATTAAAAGACCAAAAAAAATTTATTTATATAGTTTGCGACGAAAAAGCAGCAAAGCTGCGCAAAAATTCGGAAAGTTTGCAAAAAACGCGGAAATTCGCGAAAATTTTTAATATTTCAAACAAGCCATAAAATAGATTAAAAGTGCCTAAAACTATAAGGAATGACGAAAATTCGGTAAAAATTGTTAAATTAGCGGAAATTCGCAAAAATTTGCACACATGTGCATGATAACAACGATTAATATTAATTAAAAATCGTTAAAGCTGTAAAGAACCATAAATATAAGAGGAAAAAACGCTTCTATCGCGAACATGGCTAAAATTCGCAAAAAATTACAAAATTGGAAACAACCCCTAAAAATTATTTGAATTCGATAAATGGGTTTTAAAAAATAAAATGTCGGAAATAAGCATAAAAAGTTTGCAAAAATCACAAAAATTCGCGAAATTTTTCAATATTTTAAACAATAATAAATTGCTGTTGTTGCATATTTGCTGAAAAAGTGAGGAGAAGACTTTTGCGAGTTTGCAGCAACCCGCTGCCGGAGACATGCAAAAAATTCTATTTTAACAATTTTATTTACTTTCATCTATGCAAAAAATCTAACTGTTGAAAAAATAAAATAAAAAAATTAAGCTGTTCAAAACTATTTGTATTTCCAATAAAAAACAAGAGCTGTAAGCTGCTTGGTTTGTTTTCAATAAAAATCCGATAATATTGGTTTCTGTGACACCTAAAACCGACACTAATTTAAGTTCGAACAAAAAACCGACAACATTGGATTTCATGACACCAACGTATTTTTTTTGTCGGTTTCAAATCCAATTCCAATAAAATTGGTTTCTATGACAGCCCTGGATATCTTATGTTTTTAATTGTATTTTACAGTTTTTGTAAAAAGTTTTATTTACTTACTTACATTTTTAAATTTTTTATCGTTTTCGCAAGCACAGCCACTTTCGAATAATTTACGAATAATTTAAATAAACTGACATTTGCTTTCATATTACATAGTTGCAATTGTAAAAGGGTAATTTTTAATTTACGAAAAGGGGTAAAAAAAAATCCTGCAAAAAAAAAAAATATTTCCGAACGTTCGAAAATAAATTTTCGAAAAACGTACTACATAATACAATTTGTACGAATTCGTAAATCTTTTCTTTCGAATCGTACTACATAATAACCCCCCAGTAAAATGACGATTGACGATTTTTGTACTTAAAGCAATAGTATTTTGACGATTTTCTGGCATCATATCCCCCATCACAAACCTTTCATTAGAAGCATAAGTAATTCGAATTCTACAATTCATACCTATATGCATGCCATCGATACTGCAAAAAATATACACTAGAGCCCCGATTTGCGTCGCTTTTTAAAAATTGGTTAAATGCGCCTTGCATTTTTATGATTTCGATTTGCGTCGCTACATACGGTTGGATTTTTTCACTGAAGTCATAATCACATGTGAGGAATCTTTCTATTTGCGTGTAAAAAAGGCGAATTCCCATTTAATTCTGTTAGGTAAGTTATTCTAAGTAAAGTTGCATGTTAAGAAGTTGTGTAGAGAAATTTGTGCAAAGAGAAGAAAATGCATTAGTTTGAAACTAAAATTAAGTGAAACGGCTTTTGATATAGACAGAACCCTTGGTTAAGCACCTGCAACAGTAAAAACCATTTGCTAAAGTGATACCGCTAAAAATTAATCATTTAAAGATAGCTCGAGTTAATAGCAAATGAGATTTTCTTTTTTATTTAATGTTTTTGTGAATATGGATCAGTGTTGAAAAATTCAGTACTTTGGTACTTTTTTCAGTACTTTTTCATATCAAAAATACCGCAGTACCCCCGCGTTGTTTTCAGTACTTTAGTATCCTTTGAGCTTTTTAACTGTGATGTGATCATTTCGATAGCAGGCTTAGGTTATCATGTGTTTGTTGCGAAATGTATGAGTTGTATTTTAAAAATAATTAAGGACGTTAATATTGAAATGCAAAGCGTATGCTAGGATTCATATTTTGCTTTCCAGAATGGGATATTTGTTCTTTCAACTGACAAGAAAATTTATAAAAAGGGAAGCATAGGATAATATGTTAGTGGAAAATTAAAATGAAAATCATATTTATAGAAACATGCAATGTTAAGGAAATGGTTTATAAAGTAAAAGAAACTGTGAAATCGTTTTATTCGACAATGTGCGAAACATGAAGTCCTAAATTTTGTTTTGAACAAAAAGTGATAATCAGCTTCAATCCAAAAATATTGTTTCCGGAAAAACCATTAGCATAATACCGATGTTATTAATATTATTTACAAACGATAAAGACAACTATAATAATATCGATTCTCAATTCCGTGTTTTAGCGGATCTTTCAGAAATAAAGCATTTCAGAACTGAATATACATATTTAAATTTCTTGGAAAAATATAGCCAATATTAAGAACGAAACTAATGTTTGCTGACATTTCATATATTGCTTTTGGCATTTTATCGATACCACATTTCTGAGCATCAATTAAACACACATTTTCAAATGCAAAATGATGTAAAAAGCAAAGGGAGAAATCGTTTACAAATCGTTTGATATAAACTAAAAATCTATTAAAATCAACTGGTAGTTGCTGTTGTAGTTATAATATTTCTTATCATCTCTTAAAGTAAATTTGCTTTTTCTTATAACACTGAATTAAATCTTTATTTTTAAACATTAATGTTTTGAACAAAAGTTATAATATAAATATATGTAAATACCAGTATTAATTTATGTTGACAAAAATAACATTATCAACTATTTTATTTTTAGAAAATACTTAAAAAAGGTTCCGTTCATACACCTGCAATATAACTGTTAAATATTATCGCCAATGGGTTTGTGATATTCGAATGTGAAACAATATATTGGCAAGAATCGAAATCTGAAAAGAAGTGCAATAGACTGTAAAATGTGTTTGCAACAATGTACTATGTTGTTTTGCTTTAAAGGTTGTTTTTTTTTTAATAAGAGTTGCACCATATTTTAATTGAAATCATTGTGCCACTTATTGAATAATATCGGACCATATATACATAATATGGCAAATAACATATACAATAATATGTATTGTAAATGGATGGGGCGTTTGACGCTTATGTATAACATAAATATTATTTACATGTTTACCTCAAATATAAATAGTGTTTGTTTGCTATTAAATATGTACTTCGATAAATGAATTCTAATAACACATTTTTTGTTCCTTTTATTTTCATAAATTATTGTTTTATTTTTTAACAAAAAGTACCATTTGGTGGGAAAAATAATCTTTTTTTAGTTGTAGTTCAGTACCATTTCAAAATTTCTATTTTGCAACACTGATATGGATATATGAAATACATAAATAAATTTTTGTTATGTTTTTATGAAAATGTATTTTTTCTTATGTATTTTAAACGATAAATATATTTTAGCCTACTTGCTGAAATAAATAGAATAACACTTAACCTGTAACGACTTTATTTTGGGGTATACTCAGCCTTGTCCAGGTCCGTTACAAGAAAATATGACACGTGTTGGGTTTAATTAATTTTTAATAAATTCAATAATTTTTATTAGTATTATAAGGAATATAGTTTACAAGTTATTATGTATAATTGGTTGTGTTGTGTTCTGCTTATGCCGCCTCAGCACTCCTTTCGAGTTATGTCCTCTCTTGCCTTGTTGCTGTTGACACTTGGATTGCTTAAACTGGTATAAATTCCGGTGTTTGAGGCTTTGTTGTGCCGCTTGTTACGGGGAACTTTGGGGAAAACACTTATGGGGTTGTCACTACGGGATTCTGCGGGTTGTGTTAAATCTCGTTTTCGTGAAATGCTCTACTGGTTATTTTGTTTGGAGTTAGCAAGACACGCGGGGAAATTTGTCTACTGGGTATTTTGTTTGTTTACTGAATTTCACTCTGTGTTAGAAAACCACGCGGTGAAATTGTCTACTGGGTTGTGTTTACTAGATTTTCACTCCGTGTTGGAAAACCACTCGGTGAAATTGTCTACTGGGTTGTTTTACTAGATTTTCACTCCGTGTTAGAAAACCACTCGGTGAAATTGTCTACTGGGTTGTTTTACTCGAATTTCACTCCGTGTTAGAAAACCACTCGGTGAAATTGTCTACTGCGTTGTTTTACTAGAATTTCACTCCGTGTTAGAAAACCACTCGGTGAAATTGTCTACTGGGTTGTTTTACTAGAATTTCACTCCGTGTTAGAAAACCACTCGGCGAAATTGTCTACTGGGTTGTTTTACTAGAATTTCACTCCGTGTTAGAAAACCACTCGGCGAAATTGTCTACTGGGTTGTATTACTAGAATTTCACTCCGTGTTAGAAAACCACTCGGCGAAATTGTCTACTGGGTTGTATTACTAGAATTTCACTCCGTGTTAGAAAAACCACTCGGCGAAATTGTCTACTGGGTTGTATTACTAGAATTTCACTCCGTGTTAGAAAACCACTCGGCGAAATTGTCTACTGGGTTGTATTACTAGAATTTCACTCCGTGTTAGAAAACCACTCGGCGAAATTGTCTACTGGGTTGTATTACTAGAATTTCACTCCGTGTAAGAAAACCACTCGGCGAAATTGTCTACTGGGTTGTATTACTAGAATTTCACTCCGTGTTAGAAAACCACTCGGCGAAATTGTCTACTGGGTTGTATTACTAGAATTTCACTCCGTGTTAGAAAACCACTCGGCGAAATTGTCTACTGGGTTGTATTACTAGAATTTCACTCCGTGTTAGAAAACCACTCGGCGAAATTGTCTACTGGGTTGTATTACTAGAATTTCACTCCGTGTTAGAAAACCACTCGGCGAAATTGTCTACTGGGTTGTATTACTAGAATTTCACTCCGTGTTAGAAAACCACTCGGCGAAATTGTCTACTGGGTTGTATTACTAGAATTTCACTCCGTGTTAGAAAACCACTCGGCGAAATTGTTTACTGGGTTGTATTACTAGAATTTCACTCCGTGTTAGAAAACCACTCGGTGAAATTGTCTACTGGGTTGTATTACTAGAATTTCACTCCGTGTTAGAAAACCACTCGGCGAAATTGTCTACTGGGTTGTATTACTAGAATTTCACTCCGTGTTAGAAAACCACTCGGCGAAATTGTCTACTGGGTTGTATTACTAGAATTTCACTCCGTGTTAGAAAACCACTCGGCGAAATTGTTTACTGGGTTGTATTACTAGAATTTCACTCCGTGTTAGAAAACCACTCGGTGAAATTGTCTACTGGGTTGTATTACTAGAATTTCACTCCGTGTTAGAAAACCACTCGGCGAAATTGTCTACTGGGTTGTATTACTAGCATTTCACTCCGTGTTAGAAAACCACTCGGTGAAATTGTTTACTGGGTTGTTTTACTAGAATTCCACTCCGTGTTAGAAAACCACTCGGCGAAATTGTCTACTGGGTTGTATTACTAGAATTTCTACTTCGCTTACCTGATGTGTTCTTGAGCTCGGCTCGATAACAAGCCATAGTTCAAAGTTTATGTTGCCCTTTTTATACTAAATTCGGACTAATATTTTACACTAATAACAATCAGCCTGTATTTGTTGTTATGTCTCTTTACTTGTCCTATGTATATTTTGTTGCTTGTTGTTTACATGTTTAAAACTGCTTGCTTTGTTATTGTTACTTGTTTGCTTGTGTCTGTTGTTAGTGTTATTTGTTTACTTGTTTGTCGCGCTTGTATGTTTGTTGTTGGTTGTTATTTTACCATTCGCATTCCTGCCCGTTAGATACAGTGTGTTACAAAAGTTTTACGACCAACGGTAGTGATCACAGTGTGAGGCAAAGTGTAGTTGATTCAAAGAAAAAAAAACCCTAAGAAGCCCAACAGGGTGTGACCGAGTTTTGTCCCACAAAACTTGTCGTCACAAACCATATCATTGTATTTTTGAACCAATCAATGCAATAAATTGTGTCTGATTTGTAAAATTTTAATATTTGACGATTTGTTGACGATTTTGTTAAAAGTTCGTGACGATTTGGACGAATTTTGTTAAAACTTTCGACGATTTTTTAAGAAAAAAGCTTAACAACCCTGCTCGCGAGGCTATGCAGTGGCTATGACTGACGTAAACCAAAGAAAAAATGCTAAAAGTTGCTAAATAAAAATATGCTAGAAGCCTTTTTTCATACTTAACGAGTTTAAGTTTATAACATGCCAGATGTAGTATTAAATATGCTAAATTGCAACACTGCATGGGATGATCATATTAAATATTTAAAAGCAAATATAGTTTCTGCTTGTGGTGCATTATTTGGAGGGCTCAGAGCTGAAGCGAACCAAGTCAATAAAGAAAATTTGATAATGTTTTGAGTTTGAGTAAGTGAATTGTCATTAATTTCTGGATCCATTGACTTGGGATTATTACCGTTACCTTAGAAACGAAACCCTTTTTGATTTAGTCCGTTATAGAACTCGATAGAGTTAAACTTTGCGAAAAACTTCACACCAGTTTTGAAATACATATCGTCACCTAAAAGACGAAATAACCTATCTGCAGTTTTCAAAAGTACAGGAGAGGGAAAAAAGTTATAAAATTGGAACTATTAACGATATTGAAACGAAAATTACACATTTTAATTAAAATGAAACCAGTAGCTCGTTTCTGTATTTCTCGCATCGTAAAATTTCTTACATGAAGTGTGAAACAAAAAATTCCATCGTTTCTCGATTTATGAGATAAAAGTGTTTCTGTATTTGAATGCGAAAACAGACACAACAAATTCTGTTTATACTGGAATATTTCCAGTAATTAAGTGTCAAAAAAAAGCGAAACGTCAACAAAAGAAATAAATATAAAAACAGGGCTGCCAGATTTGACGAGTTATCGTCATCTTGACGATTTTTTGTTCTGATATTAACAAAGTGACGTTTTTATGATTTTTTCTAAAAAAGTGACGAAAGCAAAAACAAAATCAAAAATATTTTATAATTTTGTTGTTACTTTCTATAGAAATTCATCTTGAATTTTTAAATTTCAAACACTTCTATTTTGTAGCGTTGAAAATTGAAAAAAAAAAAATAATATGAATGTCTGTAGAAAGCAACAACAAATTTATAAAATATTTTTGATTTTGTTTTTGCTTTTAATGAAATTGTTGGCGTTGCATTTTACACTATAAGCCAAGGCGAATTCATAAAGGTGACATTTTCGACTCATCTGTTTATTGTTTATTTTTTGTGTGTATACTGAATGTCAAGCTTTGTTTACATTTTGTGAAAAAATTAATTCAAATTGAAAATGTAATACAAAATTTAAATAGTTAAAAAAACTTTTTTTTAATTTTATAAAATAAAAAAGTGAATATAAAATATAAACACAAGAAATTAAAAATGCGTAAGGAATAAGTGGTGCCACAATTAATTTGCAATTAAGGACTTTCTAAAGCAATTGTGTATATTTTATTAGCAAAAAAATTTCCTTTCTTAATATTTCCAACAAATATTTTTGACATTCACTCTAACTTTTTACAAAAACAAAATACATAGTATTTTTCAATAAAAAGGGATAGCTAGCATAACTTTTTCTCATGATGCGGTCACCTTTATAAATTCGCCTTGCTATAAGCCCCTTAGTCTTCGAAATAAGATAATTGTAAATATTTTTATATGTTTGTTTATTAGAAAAAAAAAAATATCTTTAGAAACAAGGGTTAAATTTTTATATTTATCCCTATTGTGAAAATTGTCCTCGAAATTGTTTGTCTCTTCCCTAAAAAATGTATCGGTAAAAGCAAAATTTCGAGGGAAAGTAATGGACCGACTTGGCTTATTTTTAACATTTAATACTTCTTATATACATATACAAAATATGATTGATATTTGATATTCTTATCTTATATGTACACTTTTGTGCCAAAACCATTATTCCGGCAAGAAAGAAATTTGTTTGTCTCCCAGTAAAAACTTTTTCAAAATGGATAGCTTCTTTCACTCGTTATTTAGTAGCTTTCTTCCATAAGAACTTCGATAACTACTTTTTTCTGGATGTATTGAGATAAAAAAATTACTTACTTTTGAATTTGTTCATTTTGGCACAACCCTTGTAAAGTTCATTAGTTTTTCAGTAGAATTGTATGTAGTGCTTTTATGTGTTTCTGATTACTTAACATATTATTTTGTAGGCGAAGATTTTACTGGGTATTTAATCCGTTTATTTATGAACCGATTTTTTTAATTTTAACTACCAGGTATTCTACTAAGTCTATTTCAGGTAAAAAAGAAAAAGATTATAGGAATAGGTAAATTAAAGATTTATATCTCAGCCATTTGTAAACCGATATAGTTAAATTTCAATAATATACTATTTCGGACTAGATAAGATATAAATATAAAACAACGTTGTCACTATCAATTTAAAAAAATCCAGAATATTTGTAATACTGTTATCAAAGCTGATTTAATTTAAAAATTTTCCATTTTGATCTCGGTTTTTGTAAATATGCATATATCTATTTTAAAAAAGGATGTATGTTTATTTTATTAAGCTTTGTTTCTTTTTGGCGGCATGAAATAACCCCCCAAAATATAACCCCCCAAAAAAATAATTAAATAACCCCCCAAAGCGTGGGGCCTTATTTCATATGCAATAAAGCCCCATTTTTGAAAATGAAATTAGCCCCCAACGAAATGAAATAACGCCCCAAACATAAATGAAATAATTCCCTAATTTTTGGGGGCTTATTTCATATGAAATAAAACCTCAATTTCTGAATTGAAATAAAGGCCCAATTTATGAAATACAATTAATTATACAGTTTGGCTTTAAAGAATCCCGCTATACATATCATGGTATGATACACCAAACACAAGCTTCGCCAACTAAGGCTTTTCTGCATAGCCGGCCTTCGGCCGGGCGCAATGACTTTTTCCTTTATGGTACAACAAACACCGGCTTCGCTAGCTAAAGCTTCTCTGCATAGCGCCAGGATTTTCTCCTCTATAGTATAAAAATACCGACTCGACCCGGCTGCGCAGAGATGCTTTAGTTAGCGAAGCAGGTGTTTGGTATACCATATAGAAGAAAACCATTGCGCCCGGCCGAAGGCCGTCTATGCAGGGCAGCTTTTTTTTATCGAAGCCGGTGTTCTGTATACCAAAGTGGATAAATCCTTGCGCCCAAAAACGTTTGCATTATAAATTTGAAAATGAAATAATCCCCCAAAAAATATATTGGGGCTTTATTTCATAATGATTTTTTGGGGGATAATTTCATATGAAATAATACCCCAATTAAAAAAATGAAATAACACCCCAAACAAAATGAAATAACCCCCCAAAAATCGTTTTTGTTGTTCTCTGTACAAACTTTTGGGGGGTTATTTCATTATTTTTTTGGGGGGTTATATTTTAGGGGGTTATTTCATGTCGCCTTTCTTTTTGCATTTGTAAAAATATTTTTTTTATTTTTTGCTTAAAATAATATTTTCTCATGCCTTTGTGTAACTTCTCCAGGTAAAAATAAAAATTTTAAATTGTTATCGGATTAAAGAAAATAAATAATTTTTTAAAAAATAGTCCTCCAGCTTAACAATATATATATATATATATATATATATATATATATATATATATATATATATATATATATATGTGTTCCTTTAACTCCCACTGGAGCATAGGGCGCCAAAAAAAGCTTAACAAAATAAATATAAATTTAATGAAATTATTAAATACCCATGAACTCTAACTATGTTTTTGTTTGATTATTTTTTAATAAAAGTCGAAAAAATTTGTATAAAATTGATTTTAAATTGCACGATTTTTAAAACAAAAAAGACGATCTTTTTTATTTTTTTCTCAGGAAATTGACGATTTTGACACAAATTTATCTGGTAGCACTGATTAAAACCAAAACAAGAAAAGGCTACAAAAAATTTAAAATAACAAAATATAACAATTGTTTTTTGTTTATTTTCATCATATAAATTATGCATTCATCATTTATATTCCTTCTATTTTTTTATTTATTTTAAAAAAAATAGTGTATAAACATATTTTAAATTCAAAATATCTACATTTTGTTTTTCTCGCCACCAATTTCAAATGTGACTTATTTTGACAGTTCTTGAAAGAAACTTTTCGCAAAATATTGTTATAGAAACACTTTTTCTTGCATCCTTCCAATAATTGCTGGAAAATTATTTAAATGACAGATAATTCTCGCAAAAAAAAGATACAGAAACACTTGTGTGAGAAAAACCATTTTTTGTTTCATTTCACACTATTTTTGTTGCAATTCACACGTTTCATGCGAAAAGTTGTACGACGTGAGAAATACAGAAACGGGCTACAGTAATATACATATATCGGTTGAGAAAATTTTGTTTTTATAATCACAGCTTATGTTATGACACTTAGGTTTTTTGGAATTGTAAAAATCTGAAACCAAATAACCTATCTGCAGTAATAATTAGTATTGTTACGAAAGTAACTTTAGTTAGTTGTAATTATTTTTTATCTTGTATGGATAAGTTATTAAGTATTTGTTAGTTATTTTATTAGTTTACATTGTTACTAAAAATTGTTATAATTTAGTACACTTCAATCCCAATGTGCAGAAAGAACTAGAAATGACCGTTAAAAAAAGCTTTAGAATAAGTGGTGAAATTATGTAAACATAAGTGCCGCCACTAATCATAATTGACTATAGAGTGGTGAATAAGTTAAGCCTCGAACCTTCGAGAAACAGTATTAGTTCAGACTTTGTTAAGTAAAGAGCGCATCGCGCGGAGAAAACTATAAAACATTTTAGTGTGTTGATGCCAATAGTGAGTTGTAAATAAAAGCTATAAATTACGGTTGTTAAAGTGACTAAGTTCTAATAAATAAGTGTTATACAACAAAGTGTTGTGTTTCTTTGTTTTATTTGAATTGCAATAAAAGAACTCGAAACGGTTTATTATAAAGGAAATAAACCAAAACGTTATTGAAAGGCAGTAACGTAACAGTATGAATAAATAAAAATTTCTTTACACATGAATATTATATACGAGTGAATCCATGTCAAACCGTTAAGTCGTTCGGCATCATCACCTCCGATTTGAATGAAATTCAACACAAATGTTGAATGTTATTGGACTTTAACAAAACATAAATTTTCAGACTTCAGATTCTTTCGACTTCCGAAATATGACGTCATAAAAGATGAGAAAAATGTGAATAAACCTCAAAAGTCTCCTTACAAAAGGGGATAGAACTCTTGAACTACGCAAGATAATTTAGTTTTATTGGTATCGTTTTAAAGGTGAAAGTGCACCCTTTAAAATGATATGCATATTGTGTTTTTCTAAGAAAAGGTCAAAGCTCAATTATTGGGGTCTTGAGTTCAAAGCTCCATATCTAGAAAAGTATATTTTTTAAAATTCTTAAAAAAATGTATGTTAAGTATTATACCCTCTTCAACATTTGCAGAAAATTTAAAGGTGGAGACTCGATTGGTGTTAGAGTTATATACCAGAACGTGATTCTAAGTATGTTTTGTGTTCAAAAATACCTTGTTGTTGTTGTATTTTAATTATTTTTTTCAGTATATCTGGAGAACGGCAAGAGCCAAAGTTTCCAAATTTAGTACACAAATTTTAGTTATCAATACACACCAACCCACGAAATGTGGTCGGGATTGGAGAAGTGGGCGTGGTACCTTCCGTACAAGAAATATCAAAAATGGTATAAAAACCTGAATCTTTGGACTGTCATATGATCTATGGTTACGCCGTATATATCAAAAGATCGGAAATCTTTAGTAGGAAATATTCTCTGAAAAACTCGGAAAAATCGGTTCAGATACAAAAATTTTTTGATATTTTTTGTACGGGAAGTACCACGCCCACTTCTCCAGTCCCGCCCACATTTTGTGGGATGGTGTGTATTGATAACTAAAATTTGTGTACTAAATTTGGAAACTTTGGCTCTTGCCGTTCTCCAGATATACTGAAAAAAATAATTAAAATACAACAACAACAAGGTATTTTTGAACACAAAACATACTTAGAATCACGTTCTGGTATATAACTCTGACACCAATCGAGTCTCCACCTTTAAATTTTCTGCAAATGTTGAAGAGGGTATAATACTTAACATATATTTTTTTAAGAATTTTAAAAAATATACTTTTCTAGATATGGACCTTTGAACTCAAGACCCCAAAAATTTACCTTTGACCTTTTCTTAGAAAAACACAATATGCATATCATTTTAAAGGGTGCACTTTCACCTTTAAAACGATACCAAAAAAACTAAATTATCTTGCGTAGTTCAAGAGTTCTATCCCCTTTTGTAAGAAGACTTTTGTGTTTTTTTAAACATTTTTCACATCTTTTATGACGTCATATTTCGGATGCCGAAAGAATGTGGGGTCTGAAATTTATGTTTTGTTTAAGTCCAATTACATATAACATTTGTGTTGAATTTCATTCAAATCGGAGGTGCTGATGCCGAAAATGCCATTTTTTCGTGATGGTTTGACGTGTTTTAACTCATACATTAAATAATTACAGTAGTAGTTTCTTTTACTGGTTTAAGCAAAAACAAGTACTTAATATTTGTTTAAATTATACTATGCAACAAAATTTAACTTTTATCGTGATTTTTGATGATTTCTTTTTTTCTTTTTTTGTGCGTAACGGTCCTCTAGGTACAAAAACTTTGTCAATTTTAATATATGTTCAAAATTTTGCACACATATGCGTTATGATATAGGGAATAAAAATCCATAAAAAGCTCAATTTTGAAATATTTGCAGATAGGTTATTAGGTCTTTGAGATGACGATATATGCATTTTATTTTATGACTTGGTTCGGTTCAGCTTTGAACCCTTTATTTAAGCTAAAAAGAAAATTAGCTACGAAAGAAAATCTTGTAATAATTAATCAAATTATATACAGTAGATTTAAGAATCTGGCAATTATTTATAGGTTCTTAAAGACTTGTGAAATAAAATCGTTAGACCCTATCAAAATGAATCTAATTAATAATCGCTCACTCTTAATCATGTTAACTAAGAAAGAAAAAAACTATTTAAAACGATAGATTGCCTTAAACAATTTTTAATTTATTTTTCTTGTAAAACCTACCAGTGGTTTTGGCAATTAACAGTGTTGCATTTTATGCAAACTGATAGCAAGGTCTATTAGCGTTTATCATATAATCTTTTATAGATAAAGCCAATTGTTTTTTATTAATTTAATCGCCAAGTTTGGTCGAAAGATTCCAACATTTGTTGTTGACAGTTGTGTTGATGCAATACATAAAAATCAATGAAAAAGTCGGCTTTTAATTTTTGTTAGTTAGTGCCTTTTGCGTTTTAGGTATCGATAAGCTTGTACATAGTTTAAAATTTAATAATTTGCCTGAACAAATTAAAGCTATTCACGTTAAAAATTATTATCTCTTTCATAAAAAAAGATTATCTCTTTCATAAATTGAAATGCTTCTGGAATATTCAATATGTGTGTTGTTCGACCTTTTGTTGTAATTTTAATGTAAATGTCAGGTTTTTTATATTTTTTTATTTATTTAAAAAATGTTTCTTCCAATATTTCGAAATCCACTGGATCTCATCTTCAGGGTACTACAATTATAGTTAACAAAAAAAAAAACATAATTTTAACATTAAATGAATACATATTGTCCCACTGTGTCCTAAAACATATAAACAGAAATAAGCGCACAAAAATAAAAACTTACTTCTGGAATAGTTTTTCTATTTAATTTTTTTTTATACTTTCACCATAAAATTTCTTCACTTGTAATATAATTATTTCTAAAACTGTAATAAATATTATAATTGCTATAAATGTAATTTTTTTAATTTTTTGCTAACTCGTCTTACAAATCCAATTTTAGGCGCGAGACAAACCTTACCTAATTTTAACGTATTTTGAAATAAAAAAAAAAAATCTTAATGACTTCAGTTGAAGTATAGGGTGAATTCCAAAACGTTACAACAAAGTAACAAGACAATGTCATACGTCACTAATTGTATAAGAACAGTTATCGATGCGCAAACATTTTGTCAGCTGTTTATTGGTTTAGCGCATATGCCAAAAAGTCGTAGTGGAGAAAAACGAGAGTTTAGTTTTACATGAAGGTTTCTGAAAATATACCCGATAGAATTTTTTTTTTGTTTTTTTTTCACCACTGCTTCATGCATATGTTTAAAAGAAAAATTCATATTTTTGTTACCGTTCATGAACGAAGCTATAAGTTAATATTATTTTATTGAAACTGAAAATCATTGTTTTGTACCGCATTCGCCACTTTTCTAAAAGTAGCTTTTTGTGCTGCATACTTATACTTACTGCTGTGTACTAAGTTTGACATTTAATTTAATTTAGCTTTTACTACTTTTTTTACGGCAATGAAGTAAAGCAAGAGTAACATTTATTTTGTATGTTTTTGTATGAGGAATTTGCAGCATTCGCTAAACAGTGGCATGTAGAGCAAAACAATACCTAATAAACTAAATACAAACCTAAAATTGTTTTGTTTTCAATATAAATATACGAAAGAAATGCTCTTGTCGACATTGTGGGCCATGCAGTATTTCATACAGACAAATTTTCGAGAGCGGGGACCCATGGGCAATTACATACATATGTACCCACCAGAATAAAATAATTTCATGAGGGAAATATTCATATAAGAGTTATTTGTGGAATATATTTACTAGACATAAACATCTATATACATTAAGGTGACTTTTTATACCCTCCACCTCAATTAGTTGTGAAGAGGGTATTAAGTTTGTTATTCCGTGTGAAACTTTTTTATGATTCATCTCAGACCCCATAAAGTATATATATTCTGGGTCCTTGAGTAATTATAAATCGATTTAGCCATGTCCGTCTGTCTGTCCGTCTGTCCGTCTGTTGAAAACACGCTCACTTTCGAACAACTTAAAAGAAATGAACAAACTTGGTGCCAAATTGCTTGTAGTTATCCTAAGCAGTTTGGGATTGAAATCCAGCAAAATCGGTTCAGTAGGACCAGAGCTATGAATCAAAATGTGGAACCACCACCTAAAAAAAATTTATAATTTTGTTACAAAAAATAACATAAATGCTGGAATAACGCACCGAATGAGATAAGATTTTGCAAAGATTTGTTCTATTTGACTGGAAATCACGCTGTTCAATTTCGTGAACATCCGTCCATAATTTACCCTAAGCCCCATATAAACAATAATCCCGGAAAACAGTTTAGTACGCCTAAAACCGTAAAAAATAACGCTAGCGTAACAAAATTTGGTACGCCACAGTTTTATAGGACTATAAATGATACTGTGAAATTTCGTGAAGATCGGTACATAATTTACCCTAGGCCACATAGAAACCCTACTCCCGGAAAACAGTTAAGTACACCTAAAACCATAATAAATTATGCTAGCATAACAGAAATTGGTACGTCACAGTGATTTTCGTGATGATCGGTCCATAATTTGCCCTAGGCCCCATATAAACCCTACTACCGGAAAACAGTTTAGTCGCCTAAAACCATAATTAATAACAAATCGTCACGGTTTAAGATAATAATAACAGCATACAGATATTAATCCTTAAACATTCGAACTGTCGGTGGAGGGTATCAAAGATTCGGCACAGCCGAATATAGCACTCTAACTTGTTTATTTTCAATTTTCCAAAAAAAATCTGCACTTTGTGGGGAAAATTGACATAAAAAGGCTCGTAACTACTTAGGAGTCGCCCCTAGGAAAATAAAATGTATGACTTACCTCCATTTTTTGTCCCCAATAGTTCTCTTGATTAAACTTAAACTCTACATTTAACCCTTAAAGGGGTCCCCATACAAAAAATTTATTTGAAAATTTACCAAAATAGACAACAATGAACGTGTGACTTTATTACAAGGCGAATTTATTACAGGTGGTCTTAAAAGCACTGCTGATATAAGCTAAAATCACTGTTGGATGTCAAAATTTTGTTTATTTTCTTTTATTATCTTTGTTTCTGTTTTATTTCTGTTTTTGACATTGTACAATGATTTTACAAAAACAAATTGCTTGTGGTTTTTGTACGAGTTGTACTTGTTGTAGTACCGAGATTACCTGGGATGAATTCGCCTTGCTTTATTATAATATAAATATGTAAAGTTGTACATATATCACTTGTCAAAAAAGTAAAACAAACTGTCAATCAAATGTAAAATATATATTAAATCTTATTAATACGTCGTTAATGGAAATAAATGATGTATATGGAAATAATGGTAAATGAAAAAACACTTCAAAAATTCCAATGTTGCAAGTAGGGATGCCAAACGGGAAATCCCGAAATCCTGGAATTTTTCGGGATTGATAAATCCCGAATCCCGGGAGTTATATTTTTGTAATCCCGGGATTTTTCGGGATTTTTAATATATCAACTTTTCAACTTTTGTGTACAAAAATTTTCGTTTTTATTGAATTGTTTTACTCTATACATACAAAAAAAAATATTAAAAATTATATTTCACTTGTATTTTTTATTTTTATAATTCTTGTTTTTGAGTTACATTTTTTTGGCACACAACGATTATTTAAAATTTATATTTTTTGCTTGATATATTACGAATATTTCATGATTTTGATATTTTGTTTAAGGATCACCATTATTTTAAGTTGAAACGAAATTTGCAGATTCATATTTCAAGCCTTTTTTACAATTATATTTACTTAAGACAATATACCAAAATAAAAATGATTAGTTTTATGCAAAATATAGTAATCAAGAAATAATTGTTACATATCAAGCAAAAAATAAAAATTATTAAAAATCGTTTTCTGTCAACCAGAAAATAAAAATTATTTACAATTCAAATTAAGTAATATTCAGAAACTAAAGGATATATGTTTTATATATATGATATCTTTTGAAAATTCATAAGTAAATAAAAAAAAGTGTTGTTTATTTAAAAAAATCCCGAAATCCCGGGATTTTCTAAAACTATCCCGATTGGCATCTTTAGTAGCAAGTTTTCAATCTGATTTTTGTTATTAAAAAAGCAAACAGGAAAACATTATATAGACCGAAATATGCTGATCTTAACGCAAGTAACATATTCGTTAAAAAAACGTAAGACTTGTGTGATAGTGTAAAGTACTCTTGTGGTGCAACTATGGGTTTCTCCATATGAACATACAAATGACTTCCCTCTACAACTTACTTAATTTCATCTTGAAGTGCAGGGGCCGGTGAAAAAGATTCCATTGTCATATTTTTGTTAATTAACGCTTTTATTATCTTATTAAACTATTTTCAACAATGTTATTTTCTTGTTGTCATTTTATTTTGCTTTCGTTTAAACTACTGTTTTTCGTAATGCAATTTTGTATGAAGAATTTGCCAAACAGTAAAAATGATTGACGGTTTTTTCTTAATATACATACAAATTTCATCCGAAACTTGCTTTGAATTTCATCCGAAACTTGCTTTGAATCTAAAAGCGACGTTTGAGCCAAGACACATTTTTCTATAGGAAAGTGTAATTGAGTTTGAAAATTTAAAACTTCTTTCAGAGGCGCTTTTTTTAAATATTAGTTTGTTCTCATATAACAAAATTATACAGCCAAAAGGAATAACTGGTCTGTTCATCTATATATACAAAATTGTAACGTTACTGACTGAATCATCATCGCACTGCCTAAACACCTGAAGCTAAAAACTTGAAATTTGGACAAGAGGTTGGTCTCGAATGTTTAGGTGGTACAACGGGTAAATGTGGTAACCTATATCTGCAGTACCCATGTTCTGTAACTTCAGTGAGAACTTCTTGCATCGAAAAGATGTAAAACAAAATATTCCATCGTTTCTCGAAAAGTGAGAAAAATGTGTGCCTGTAACTCATGTCGAAATCGTTGACGGCGACCAAAATTGACTAAAATTGAATATTTTTCAACGACGGCGAAAATACAACCGTCGGCTATACCAAATTGTGTAAAGAGCGATTTTAATGTTTGTTGTTTGCAAACGAGCTTTGAAGACATTCGTATATTTTATAATGTTAAAAGCAAAATAATAAAACAATGAAAAATGTGCCAAGAACAAAATATTATTATTATTATTCTTTGCATTTTTAATTGTTTTTTAGTGTAAAAATTTTTTCTCGCCCCATTTTTTTCGTGAGTTTATTTGACAGTTCAGAGCGGGAACTTTTCTCACCAAATGTTACCGACAAAGTTAATTGGCGAGTAATTTCCTTACGGGACAGCTTGTACTCGCCAAAAAAGTAACAGACACAGTTTAGAGAGAAAAACATCAGTTTGTTTCAATTTATGGCATTTTCGTTTCATTTCACACATTTCAATCGAAAACTTTCTCCACACGAGAGTTACAGAACATGGGCACAGAACTCAAAAGCAAATGTAATACCTATGTATCATTGTTTAGAAAAATAAGCGGACAGGTTTCTGTATTTTGGAAATGTTTTGTCACCCCATCTATCTTTTAAACCAATAAAAATAGAAATAAAGTTTATATAACATTCGAAACTTATCTTAGGGCCATTATTATAACTTGGCGTTAGCTGTTATCCGGAAGATAACGGACGCTTTATGACAGATAACACATTATTAACTGTCAACTTAATCTGAACTTTAACTAACTTTAAGTTGTAATAATGGCCCTTAAAAGTACAAATTCGAATTCCGTCCTTTTTTTCAAATTCGAACGTTTAAGGGGCGAAAGTCTTAACTATTTTTTGTACTTTTTTACAAAACATTTTTCTCCATTCACTGACATATACGTATATTTAAATTCTTGATACTTTAATGGGGAGAAAAACGTACCCTTTTCGGGAAATTAAATTCCTTTAGATTTCTGTTTTACAACTGGTACTTTCTTTAATTATAGTTAATATTACCTATAAACATTAAATTCAACATGCAATGTACTAAGTGGATAAGAACCTGTGAGTTAATTTGTTGGTACTGTTTTGTTTATTAACTGGTACTTTCTTAATTACCATTAATATTGGACCTAGAAACATAAAATTAAACATGCAAGGTCGGCAGTGAATGAGAATCTGTAAGAGGGATCTTTTTGGTACTTTTTTTGTTCTTTAACTGGTACTTTTTGAATTTCCGTTAGTATTGGATCTAGATAACCCTGTTGATCGGGTTTTCTGAATTTTAACAACCGTAACCGGTTTTTAAGAAAATTTTTTGTTTTTTTTTTGAAAATGTCGAATAATTGATCACCCTAGACCCAATCCAATTAAACTAGATCTTTATTTTGACTTTTGACTTGGGGAACAGGCATGATTTTAAAATGGAGGCTTAATAAATCACTTTATTCAAACAAAAATTAGAAATCGAAAACGTAAAACACAAGAATTTTAAAATTCGTTTTTTATTAAACATTAAACAGTATTTTATAACAAAAATTAGATTAAAGTGTATTAAAAACAACTCCCAAATTCTTGGGTTTTACGTTTTCGATTTCCACCACACCCCTGAATTTTTTTTTTTTTATAAAATTTCGTAGGCCCTAATGGTGTAAAACACAAAGCAACGCCAAAAACTACATTGAAAGTAAAAAAAGTCAAAAATATTTAGTAATTTTGTTGTTGCTTTCTACAGAAATTTGTATTCAATTTTTAAATTTTAAACGTGGCATATCTTGTGGCGTTGAAAAAATTTTAAAACGCATTATAAATTTCTGTAGAAAGAAACAACAAAATTATGAAATATTTTTGACTTTGTTGGTGCTTCCAATGTAACTTTTGGCGTTGCGTTGCGTTTTACAAATTTAGGGCTTTAGATTTTCAGGGAATAAAATATTTTGTGAATTTAACTGAAGACTTAGAAAGAAAAACGCCTTCTTAATACCTGTCAAAAAAATATAAAAAAATGTTTTTACTTAGAATATCTCACGTATAAAACTAAAAACTTTATTTAATTAAAGCAATAAAATGTTTTATTAGAACTACTACAATAAAAATTCCTTTTTATCGTTATATTACTTTATGTTTATAAATATTTAAAAATGATTATAACAACAAATTTAGCAGTTGTAGAGTAGAATTAGCTATTGTTTTTTTAATAAAAAAAAGCTTAGCTTCTAAAAGGTTACATACATTATTTGTTCTAAAATATATTTGCTGAATTTGACTTAACTACTTACAATAATATTTGGTTTTTTCATTTATGTATGCAACTTGTCTAATGGATAATGAGAGAACCAATCGAGTATACAGTACATTTTAAGATTTCTTTAGCTTTTTACATGTTAAATGAAAGGGGTTTGATATTAGCAACCGATGACATGCGTCTAACGCGTCCCATCATTTTACGTTCTATATCTTCTAAAGATTTTCCCTGAGTTTCAGGTACATATAGAATGACAAAAAACATGCCAACAAAGCAAATAGTCCCAAACAACCAGAAAGCTCCGTGACCACCAATAGACTCTATAAAGAGAAAGTGAAAAATTAAAAAAAAAAAAAACAAATAATTAAGAAGTTAAATGTGTGATTTGTACGTACCTATCATATCTTGAAAGGTTTTGGTAACAACAAATGTACACGACCAATTAAATGCGGTGGCTACGGAGGCCGCTGAACCTCTTATTTTTGCAGGCAAAATTTCACCCATCATAAGCCAAGGTATTGGACCGAATCCCAATGAAAAGCCCAAAATGTAAACGACAAAACTTGCTAGTGGCAACCAGCCAACATTTGAAACATCTATGCCACTCGATTTGCAATAAAAAAAGCCGCCCAAAACGAAAAGTGTGACAACCATAGCTGCATCCGAAATGTATAAAAGGATCTTCAATAAATATAACAATTATTTTGTCATTATAACTTTACAGTTTTACAATCAATATAGTTACCTTTCTACCTAAACGATCTATTAAAAGGGTAGCAATAAATGTTGCAATAAAATTGACGACACCTACAATAATAGTGCAAATATTTCCATCTATAGTTGAGCCGGCATCTTTAAATATTTGCACTGTGTAGAAGATCACGGCATTAATGCCACTGAACTGTTGAAAGAACATCAAACCAAGGGATATGGATAGAGGCTTTAGGTTGTTACGTTTTAATAGTTCCATAAATTGATTTTTAGTTGCTTGGCGATCAGCGTCAGCCTGCGAACGCATCAATCCCTTAAGTTCTGGCTCCACATCAGCTTCTTTGCCGCGTAGCCAAATCAATGCTTTGCGCGCTCTTTCTTCTCTGTTCCGTGATACGTACCAGCGTGGTGTTTCCGGTATAAGGAACATTAGAATTAAAAATGGAATTGGCAACGCTCCGCCTAGGAACGCCAACATAGACCAATTCATGTAGGTACCAGCCACAAAACACACCAAAATTCCAATGTTTCCAAAGGCTGTCGGCAACAAGCCCAAAGTACCACGAACTTCCGGCTGTATAGTCTCACCAAGATAAACTGGCAACGACAAAGAAGCAATGCCGACACAAAATCCAGCCAATGCACGACCTGCCAAAACCATGCCAACATTAACAGCGCAAGCAATAAGTAACCAAGATACTATAAACGGTATTGCCGTTGCTAGAATTGTATTCCTACGACCTAGGTATTCAATGAAAGGGCCACCAGATATACCACCAGCTAAACCGGCCAAGGGCATAAGTCCACCCACCCAAGAAGCCTGTAAACATAAAAACATGTATTAAGTCGCACTATTTCGCCAGGTTATTGTGTATTATGTATTAATAAAAAAAAAAACTTACATCTTGCGGGGTAACTTCAAAAGACGTTATATTGCGATCCGTCATTGAAACTAAAGCTGGCGACGTGTAGGCTGAGGAAAATCCCACCACCAAGGATCCCAAGGAAACACTGAATGCTGCTAATACCTACAAATAACCAGAACATAGATTTTAAAACAAATGATTTAGCGAGTTGTTGTGTTAAATATATTAATGCTGCTAAAGATAAAGAAATATAACCTGTGTAAAGGTACATTTGGCCGCTGGAACATCATCAGGCAAATGAAATGACACATGAGTGTCTGCTCTCATTAAAATTTTCATTGTGGATCTCTTAATGAAATTTTCTTAAATATGTTTAAGAATTTTTCGTTTCTTAGTTTATATGAATTCTTTGCGTTTAAGGCTTTTCAATGAAAAATGAATGCAAGGTCATTCATTTATTCATCCGCTGTATGCCTCTTTTAGAAAAACGCCTCCAGCGAAAACGCTTATTTGGCAAACTCTAACTAAAGTTTCCGTTGCTAATATGAATGATCGAAAGTTAAGTAGGGACTAAAATGTAACAACGTTTTGAATTGGAATCTAATCTAATTTCAGATGCAATATAGAATCTGAAATCAAATTCGTATTCGTATTAGCAGCGAAACGTAGTTTCAAAGGTGAACTACTAAAGCTTAGTTTCAGAAGGGAGAACATTTTACAAGCAAACAAGCTCACAAGTGTGTTGTACATGTGGATGTGTGTGCTACGTGTGTTATTCTATCTGTGGTATCGCTAAAGATTATTATTTAAATGTAATTTCAAAATAATATTGCATATAAGTAATCTCAAATACTTAAGTAAAAGTATTTATAATTCAGTAGGCTAGTTTTAATTATTATTCTTAATTATCATGGCAATTCGTTAAGTTTTCTTTGTTTTTCATCTAAAATCACGCTGTTTTTATATGGCGTTAAAAAATTTAAAAAGTGATAAGATTGCTGCAATTGATGTCACTGCACGAGTAGCGGAAGATGTGTAAAAACTTTTAAATAACAATTGTTTATTGTTATTTTTTTTTACTGATCTCTTTTTACTCTGTCTTGCAAATTGATTAAATTTCGTTTCGGTAAAAAGCGGAAAATTCACGCATTTACTTTCATTTATATTCTCAATTGACTTTCATTTACGTTCTCAACAAAAAGGACTTTTGTATTTCTATCTTTATAAAGAAATTTTTATTTGCTATCAGCAAAATGATAGTATACGTTAAAGGTTCAAGTAGTCACTGAATTCTTTCGTGAAAATTGCATATTCATAACATAATTTTGTACTTCATGGTGTCTTTCAATTGTATTGAACTTAAATGAATAACAATTCATCACTTGTGAAGATGTTTATTACATTTTATGACTTTGTATGTACATATGACAGAAACTATAAATTGTTTAAGAATTTATTTTTTAATTGAATTAATTTAAGGATTTCATTATACCGAATAGAATAACATACATATGTATATGTATTATATACATATATAGATTTAGGTGTGTATTTTAAAGTGAGTATTTGTTTGATTTGCTGATTAGTTTTTTTGCTAGGAAACTTTTAAAATACATATGCAGTATAAAAGATTATAATCAGAACAGAAACTGATAAAAACATTCTCTAATATAGTAAAATGTAGGTTTTAGTTTTGTTAAAACCTTGTTTGAAGAAAAACTTCTTTTTCCATGGCTGTAAAAATTTCGACACATTAAACGGCCAAAGTTGCACTTGTGCGAAAAAGCAAAATTTCAAAAACCTAACCATTATTTGTGCGAATTTGTTGTCTATGTTGTTGTTGTTATGTTTTTAAAATTTTGCTCTCACTTTCCAATTGATTTATAATATATCAGGCCAGTCACAGAAATCAATTCCGATCGAAAGTGGAAGTGCTTTACATAAAACGAAATCACTTTCGATCGAAACTGATTTCTGTGACAGGCCTGATTAATTCGTTAATTAATTGACCTACCTGAGTCCAAATGTATA
The DNA here is from genome assembly GCA_930367215.1 of Pollenia angustigena. Taxonomy (NCBI): domain Eukaryota; kingdom Metazoa; phylum Arthropoda; class Insecta; order Diptera; family Polleniidae; genus Pollenia; species Pollenia angustigena. The sequence continues at coordinate 233,016,534 of OV884060.1, forward strand.
TGGGATTTGTTGTAGGTCTATAAACCTCCAATTTTGGCTTGCCATCTTCTGTAATTTGTCTAACAAAAGGTACGGAACTTCGCAAATTTTCACTTTTTTTCCGACCGATTTCATCCATTTCGTAAAATCGTATGCTAAATAATTTTTTAAAACAATAAGTAAGACCTTATATTTTAGAAATGAGTTAAATGTGGTTTACAAACCTTTTTCTTGAATCGGTACTGATCGAGCGTTGCTGTTGAAAGTGTTGCCTTGAAGAAACGTAATCCTCTTCACTTTCACTTTCTAAATCCTTTAAATCGATAACCAAAGGTTTTGTTATATCTTTTGGACGGTGTATTAAGCGTTTGTGTTCAACGTCATCATTTTCTTCGTCACTTTCCTCACTGGATCCTTGCAAAACCTTTTCCAATTTGAAACTCACTCGGGGATCTAAACTTTGATGTTTACGGCCTTGAAATTCGCGACGATTTTTACGAAATTCTTCTTCTGATGACGATTCTTTTAACAGATCTTGCAAATAACGTGTTCCCTTTAGATCTAGGGAAACATGTTTTTTGGCTTGAAATTGGCGTCGATTATCATTGGCCAAAATAGTCCTCAGATCCTTAAGTATGCCTTTGTGATCTACACTCACTGCTTTTTGCTGCTGAAAGCCTGATCTTTTCTCCTCAAAGCTATCATCATCACTGCTGTCGTTACCACGACGTTTTTCAAATGATACTTTGGAGCCTTTTAATGATTGTTTACTGCGTTGCAAGTCTTCGCTTGGTATTGAAACAACACTGCGTGTGTGATGATCTCTATGCGAGTGTTGTGATGAAGGTGGTGGTGGTAATGGGAGCGGCGCAGGTTCTTGTGTTTTTTTCACTTTTGCACTCACTGGTAATGGAGGCTCATTAATATCATCTGCATCGATGATGGGACCAAACTGCAGTGGTATTTCTGTTTCAAAACGCCGCTGTTGTTTTTGTTGTTGTAATGGTTGTTGTGGAGTTGTAGATATGCTGTGTGAAGAAAATAGAAATGGTTCCTCCGGTAAAATTGTGTCTAAACTGGTCGCTGTATTGGAGGTTGATAATGTGGAGCCTTCATCTAAATCGACTCTGTGATATGGTTGATCCTCCTGAAATAAATTGCCACACAGTTAGCGCTTACTTTAGATTTCTTTTTTTATAGCCGTTTAACAAAGGATTTGTAGTAAATGTTTCAAGCTTTACTGTCAGTTTATAAATATTACAATTTCCTGGTCGTACTTTACTTTTTAATAGCATTCAGTGGATTATTGTAATTAACTGATAACAGAACAATTGCCTCAAGAATTTTTAAACAATAAATTTCGTATAAGAAGTAAATAACAATGAGTTTATGTCTTCTTCTTCATTGTGTTTGATTTTATTTTAAAAAGATCAGATTTGGTCCATAAAATTTGAGCATTACGAAATAAATCACAAATATAAAATTAAAATGTAAAATTCTTTGAGTGACTAACATTTTGAATGTTTTGTTTTTCTAATAAAATCTAATTCCTTGAACTAATTCCCATATATAACTTTCATTCAGTCAACTACGAATTAAATGATTTTCAAATCTATATGTATAAAAACGTTTGTGCCAGGTATGTGTTCCTTAAAACTCTAGAACCGCTGTACCTAGGCATGAAACGATACGAGTAAATACAAGTACATATTCGATACTTTTATATAAGTACCAAGTATTTTTGTAATCGATACTTAGCAACCGAGTACCAAGTAGTATCGGTAAAAAAATACTCGGTATCGGTCAAAAGTAATCGTTTAACTTTGGTATTGAAATTAATCTTAAATTTTTGATTATTTTCCAAGGCTGGAGCAGCAGTAACGGTATCAAGAAACCGTTTGACCAGTAAACACTAGAGATGCCAATCCCGAATACCGAAAACCCGGGATTATTCTAAAAATGTAAGTCTCGAGTCCCGGGGTTTGATATAAAAATGCCGAGATTTTGGGCTTAGTAAAAATTTAATAATAAATCATACTGGCCATGAATCTAATTTTTAACTGGTTACAAAAAAAGCCACAAGTGAATAAATGTAACATGCAATGCATTATGTAACACGAAAACAAAATCAGATGGTGGGTCTTTTTTCTAAGTGGATGATAATAGAACTGCGCACGCAAAATGCAAGTTGTGCGAAAAGGTGTTAACAACTTTAGTTCTACCAAAAGTCTTTTGACACATACAAGTTTATTTAATAAGATTAATACTTGCATATATATAATTGAGATAAAATAAATTAAATATATGTAGTTATTTATTTACGATGCGAATATTGGTTTCGTCGGCAGCATATGTTTGCGATAAAATAAGGTATCAATTATCTGACGTCATTAATTTGTTTAAGAATCTTTTTAAAATATAAGTTTTAATACATAATACATTTATATTACTTTAAAAGAATACATTAAACAGTTTTATTTTGTAATGACTTTAATTTTCTTCATGAATTAATTTGTTTTAATTCTTATACATAAACATTAAATTATAATTATATGAATTTTAAAATTGGCTTTTATATATGAAATCCCGATCCGTCCCGGGATCCCTTTTTTTGAATTAAAAATCCCAAATCCCGGGTTTCAAAAAACCTGGTCCCGTTTGGCATCCCTAGTCCACACCTTTAAACCACATATCGTCTAGGTCCATTTCCTCAATTTCTGGCTATAGGAAGTCCGTTATCATCCCGCGATAGCGAACACCATTCACGATAATTGCTTGGCCGACCTCATTTTCGAAGACGCCGCCAGCCGCAGAACTAACTGGGGAGCATGCACATATATTTTCCCGTTTCCTACAGACCCGGTTTGCTGAAATTTACGCGCAATTCTCCCGATTGTGGAAACATTTGGTCGATTATACTGACCAAAAAACTCACGATGTGCATTAAATGCATTTTAATTGAACGCCCATTTTCGTAAAAGGCTTTATTAATCTTAACGCGCTACTCAATTGTGTACTTATCAATAATCGAAGTTGTCAAATACTGAAACAAAGGTAGGTCAATTTAAGTTACGCAAAAAACTTGACGTTAAGGTGTGACTCACAATTAACATCATGAATTATGGTTTTACCACCCTTTATTATATATTTATCAATTTAAAAATAAAATACATATGTACATTATTTAGCTTAATTTCTTCGACCTTCTTAATATTATTTCCTTTTTTTTAAATTTGTTTGAAATATAAAAAAACCAAAAAATCCCTGAAGAAGCTATCAATTGAGATAGCGAAATATTGGATAAATTTTAAATAAATATTCTTTATATAAAACGGATAAAATACATATTGACATTTAAGTTAAATTCATGGTGACATTGATTTCTGGAATAAAAGGTAAATGAAGGTTGTTATCCTGAACGTTCTATAAAATTTTGTTTCCTAAGATAAAAAAGATTTTTCGAAAGGAAATTGGTACTAGGTGGTAACGAAAAGTGGTCTCAATCTTTACACTTATCGTTTTGCACAAAAATTCTAATAGGTCGAAGTTCTTATTTTATTGTATAGTAATAAAACACTAATAAGAACGTTTTTAAATGCTGCTCTCTATTCTTTTATCATACAAACCGATACAAGCACCCATACAAGTAACTAAGTATCGATACTTTTTTTTTTGATTCTAAGTAAGTATCGATACTTTACGAGCGATACCACATCGAGTAAAAGTATCGATACCTTATAGGTATCGTTTCATTCCTAGCTGTACCGACTGACACCAAACTTGGGCTATAAATTAGTTTAGTCTGCATCCAGGTTTCTCTTAAGCTTAATCCCGATAGATGGCGCTATTGTCGTGATTTTAAAATTTTTTTTAATATATGGTACGATTTGGTTGAATGCCACAAAATATATTTTTTAAACAAAAAAAGGTTTCCTGATAAAATTTTGACCCAGTAGATAGCGCTAAAGGGTCAACTTATTCACACTGCGCCGGGACCAATCAGCTAGTATTCTATATAAATTTCATATTTTAAAGGGAATAATAAATTAATTGAATTGGTAAAACATTGAACTTAAACTACAGGTCATTTAAATAAGTTAAAGTAATTAAATATTCCACAGGTATGAATTTATCGGCAATTAATTCTTCTAAAAGCAAAGATTAAACAATTAAGCAAATAACTAACTGAATTGCGGAGTATATTATTCTCCAATAATTAATTCTTTTTTGGTAAAAAAATAAGTAAATTTGTTTCAAATCTATGTTAAAAGATTAACTTCAACATTTTTCATTTTTCGAATTTATTCTATGAGCTAAATTTCAGTTATGTATTTTATAAAGCTTTTTTGTAATAGTTCTATTCCTACAATTTTTCAGAAATGACTTTATACACGACCAGACTATTATATTGTACTTTCTTTTTACATTTTACCTTAGCCTTCCGTTGGAAAGCAATGAGGTATATTGAATGTACAGAAAAATTTACAATTATTAGACACCAGCAGAATGTAATGCATTTTCTGGCCCGCTACGGCCGTCGTCAGCATTCTTTGTGTCTCACTGGATAGTGATACTTTATAAATTGAATGTATTTAACTCAACTATTTTAACAAATAGAAACTGGGAATTATTTCCTTCCGAAGGTAACTTTATATAATATTCAACATTTTTCATTTTTCTATTTGTTAAAATAGTTGAGTTAAATACATTCAATTTATAAAGTATCACTATCCAGTGAGACACAAAGAATGCTGACGACGGCCGTAGCGGGCCAGAAAATGCATTACATTCTGCTGGTGTCTAATAATTGTAAATTTTTCTGTACATTCAATATACCTCATTGCTTTCCAACGGAAGGCTAAGGTAAAATGTAAAAAGAAAGTACAATATAATAGTCTGGTCGTGTATAAAGTCATTTCTGAAAAATTGTAGGAATAGAACTATTACAAAAAAGCTTTATAAAATACATAACTGAAATTTAGCTCATAGAATAAATTCGAAAAATGAAAAATGTTGAATATAATATAAAGTTACCTTCGGAAGGAAATAATTCCCAGTTTCTATTTGTTAAAAGATTAACCATAATTGACAAAATTTAGCAAGTGCTAATGAAATTCAGCTCACTAATAGCACAAAATTCTTAGAAGTTATAATTATTAAGTATTATTTTCAAAAAATCTAACATTTAAAAAATGTTTTGCCAAAAACTATCTATTAAGAATAAAAGTTTTAAGCGTTGGGATTACAGTACTTTTTGCTTATATTCACATCCAGTAATTGCAGACAAATCGTGAAATATATCGCTAATGTGACTATAAGCATAATTCACATATATGCTATGAGGCATATAACCAAGTTCAAATACAATCAAGTTACGTAACCCACACCCACAGCTGGCTTATGGCTTTTACTGTACAAAAATATATATTTAAAATAATAATCACCCCTTTTATGTAAGTCGTCGTCACTCAAGTCGACGACTACATCACGTTAATTTGGCATTTCATAAGATTGTTGTGTCGACGTCGACTAGTTATCGAAAATTTGATAAAAAAAACCCTTCTCCAATTATTTTATTTTTTTTTGTTCTTCATCATTAAAGCTCATTTTTTAACGCTATTTATGCTACTTTCCGACATAATTTTTAATCGACTTATGTCGACGTCAACTTTCATAATGGGATGAATATTTCATAACTGTCAACAAACGTCAGAAACAAATTTGTTTTCGAGTAGAGAGTTATCAAAAAAATGTAATCATTTAATTCTCCATTCTTTAGAAAACTAAAAAGAACTTGGTACATTTTGCTTATGTGACTATAACGCTAACAATTTCCTTTTCGTTTGTTTTTGCTAGCCGCTGATAGATGGCATATATGTATGGCAAATGTGCTTATATCGCTGAATGGACTATAACGTAAGTACTTTATATTAAATTCCATTATAGCGGTTGAATAAACCGATAAAATGGACTATAATATCGCCAATGTGACTAAAATCGGCAGCGATCATAAACGAAATTATTGTATTAACCTAATTTATATTAACGTTTTTTTATGGATATACAAATTTTATTACACAATTTAAACCGATGTTTAAAAAACTGCCATTTCTTCCACATCTTCATTTGTGATTGACAAAATATAAAACCCGTTGCTTTTACTTCTGACTAATTTAATGTTAACAGTCGCTGTCAAACCAACCCAAAAATTGTAAAGTTGTACAAAAATTTTCGTTTTTAAATCATGATTTAAACCAAATCTTACGTTGTTGTTCTTCTGTACAATTATTAAAAGCAATAGTGCAATAGCAATATATATATACAGGTAACCCTCGATTTACGCGGTCTGTTGGTACCGAAAAAGCACGTGTAAATCAAATTCGTGTAAAACAAGGTTCAGGACGGGTACAAATTCTGTTTATGGGACCATAAATTTAATATATCGTGTAAATCAAGACATGCGATGCATACAAAATTTAATTTTTGGGCCCAAAAACCGCGCTAATCAAAAACATATTGAATTAAAATTTTATTTTAAATTTAATGATATTTCATTATAATGATATGTATAAAGCTTTGTTATTATATTTTTATAAAACATTTGAATTAAGAGAGAACAAAAAACCATTATTGAAACACATTTGAATATTAAAATTAAAAATATAAGAAAATTATGTCAATTATAAAATAGTCAAAAACAAACTAAGCCAGGGCGAATTGACTAAAACCCAATAAAATTCTACTGGTTTCTGAAAAAAATTTAAAAAATGTTAAGGTTACTGAAAAAAATTTGCAGTAACCTGTAAAAATTTCAATTAAGCAGTAAATTTACATTGGTACATAGGCACATGTAAAAAAAATCTTTTAATTTTTGTAAAATATGTCAGTATGCACTTGTGCAGATCTATTTTAGCACACAGTTGATGAAATTTCTTGAATCACAGTACTGCAATTCCCGTAATATAAAGATTATTATAATTTTTTGAGCGTGTTTTATTAAAACCGCGCAAAAAAAAGGGCGTAATTCAAAAAAAAGTTACTATTATTGATTCGTGTTATATCTAAATCGCGTAAATGAAGTACCGTGTAAATCAAGGGATACCTGTACATACATACATACATACATAAATTAATGTAAATAATATGTATATTGAAGTACGTAATTAGGGAGTTAAAAAAAATTCTAAAATTGGTCATTATTTTATTTTTTTTATTATTTTAGAATTCTTCTTTAAAGTAATTTGAAGAAAAAAAATCTATAAATAGCAAAAAATCGGAAGCACTTTCTGTTCTTTAATTAATTGTTTGTTTAAGAATTAACTCATAAAGTTAATTTTCTTTTGATTTTTTGCAATTTTTGCAAAAATTTTTTATAAATCTTGAAGAGTTTATCTGCTTAATCAGTTAATTCTTTATAACAGCGATAGGCAAGTTCAGGGCGCCGCGCCTTTTGTTTTCTCTCTGTTTAGAATTAAATAACATCATATTAAGAATGCATACAATCGCAAAATGTAATAGTATATGTGTCCTATCGCTGCTTTGTAATCTTTCTTACCTTCTCAGCGTATGCAAAATTTATTTTAATTTCTATGTGTAAACAAACAACAATTAAAAAAGTTAAATAACAAAAGATTTGGCGGTAAAAATATATTCGAAAGTATTTAATAACATTGAACTTTTTTATTTTTCTACATATAAAAAAAGGTAAACAAAACAATACGATGCACAGTGGGAGATTTTGAAAAAAAAATTGTTAATCCAATTGTACAAAATATGAGGTGGCAATTTAAGAGTTCTAGTCGCGCTTAAGCTTAGGATTTGGGGTCTATAGACTTATCAGGAAATCCGCCATAGGTACCTCAGGTATTACAAATATTAAAAAACGATACAGAGTTCTTAATGTTAGTACGGTTTTAAAATTGTTTGTGACATGGGACTTCGATTCAAATTAAGGTGTACATTAGACTGGTCGCATCTTGCATGGGATTTTTTTTTTTTTTAAATTTAAATGTTTGCGCTGCTTTAAATATGAGGTTTGGTGTAAGAAATCAAGTCCTAATTTTTCAGCTCAATCCGACGGTGCCTAGTCGTGCCAAGTGATAAAAAAAACATCTTTTCTATCAGATCTTTATAGTAATACTAGTTGAAAAGCCGAAAATATGACTACGCTACGATCTTGGGCAGAGAAAGTACTACAAGTGTGCCAAATTTCAGCTTCCTATGTCATCAGATGGCTTCAGAAAGTTGCGGAAAGAATAGGACATACATGCAAACATCCTGACATACTAAGAAATTATATATTGTATACATATGTAGATAGATTAAAGTATTTGCAGTTTAATATTTTAGTATGATACGAACGAAAGATTTTTAACTAATTTTAACTAATTCGCAAAAAAATTGCGACCAGTCTAGTGTACATATACATCAATGTGTAGGGAATTTTGTCTGATTTCAAACACTAAAATAATTTTTTATAGTTGTAAAATTCGTTGAAGACATTTTGCAGAAAAAAAGTGACAAAAATGTGTTTATCAGTTTTTTGTCGATAATATAAATTTTTATTTATGAAATAAAAACTTTTTAATTAATATCGGGTGATTTTTTAGCTATTATCTTTTTGGCAACACTGGTTTAAACAGCTGACGCACGTTTCGTGTTTTGTTTCACTGTCAAACATTTTCAGTTTGGTCTATAACTTAACCATGAATCGTCTTACAAACGAACAACGCTTGCAAATTATTGAATTTTATTATCAAAATGCGTGCTCTGTTAAGAAAGTTCATCGCGCGCTTCTTCCATTTTATGGTCAGTTTAATTGACCCACTGAAGCGGCTATTCGGTACGTTAATAAGCAGAATTGTCGATTTTGGAGTGAAGATCAGCCAGAAGCATTGCAAGAGCTACCAATGCATCCAGAAAAAGTCACAGTTTGGTGCGGTTTATGGGCTGGTAGCATCATTGGACCGTAATTCTTCAAAGATTATGCGAATCGTAACGTAACTGTGAATGGTGAGCGCTACCGTGAGATGATATCCAACTTTTTTTGCCCAAAATGTAAGAGCTTGACTTGCATGACATGTGGTTTCAACAAGACGGTGCCACATGCCACACAGCACGCTTAACAATGGACTTATTGATTTCACGTTCGAGACCGGTCAATTGGCCGCCTAGATCGTGCGATTTAACGCCTTTAGACTATTTTTTTAGGGGCTGTGTTAAAGCTCATGTCTATACACACATGCCCGCTTTCAGGTCAACATTTGCATGAAATTATCTTCAAACATTAAATTATATGGACCGTACTATCAATTCAAATAAAGATTTCATGCATTTTTCTGAATTTTATGTGTTTTTTTTTAAACTTTCCTATAGCTCTTTAAAAATCACTCGAAATTATTTAATGAAATTCTACAAGTAAATAGATGTATCAATTGTTTAATCAAACCAACTTAAATTTGATCTAAAATATCAAAGGCAATCACAAAATTCCCAAAAAAAAAACATCTGGGGTCTAATCACCGCATACGATATCGAGCAAAATTGATCGAAATTATTTATTTTGGCATCATAAAACTCGATATCGAATGAAATGATTGAATTTGAAATAATAGCATTCGATATCGAGTAACTCGACTTAACATTTATCGAGTTTTCATTTGATACGTCAGTGTCTATCGTATGCAAAAAAATTCGATAGTTTATTCGATACGATAGTATCGTATGCGGTGATTAGACCCCTGAAAGTCTCCAAAAATTAGTTTTTTTAGTTTTTTTTTTTGGAAATATTATTCCTACCAAGCACGGGTCTCATGATTCCTTGTGCATAATTATTACAAACAGTGCTTAACCTTTTTGATTCTAGCTTTGCGATTGGAAAAAATGTGGCATAAAGTGAAAATTTGTAAAATTAGGTCTATTCTGGTTGAGCCTTGAGCCCGTAGTGAATGAAATTTTGGAAAATTGTTTGCATAGCAATATTATACATGCTACCAAATAATTTTTTTTTATGAATAAAAAAAGAATTAAAATATTTTTTTAATCTGAAAAATGTCAAAAAACTACTTCTTCCCGAGTTTTAACTTTAAATGCATATTACTTTTTAATAACACAAGATTGCTTCACAACTTTTTTAGAATATTTAATTATTACACTGGTTTACAGCCAAAAAATACCAAGAACACCACATGCCTAGATAAGTTAATTGGGACCTCCTGAACACGAAAATCGCTGTAATTTTTTTTCCTAAGTACCGTTTTGAAAAATCCGGTACTTTTGTGTTTTTCGGTGTATGGTCCCACTCAAACCCTTCCGTGTTTTTTAAATCCATCAGTTTAAACGTATATAAAAAACACGGAATTTTATAAGAGATGAAAATATTGTCGTTTCACAAAATCCCTAATAAAAACTTTATTTTTCATCCGATTTTTTTCAAATTACGTAATTAAATATACTATTTGGTTAAGAAATAAAACATTCCAGATATTTAATATAACGTAGTAAAAAACGAAATGAAAAGGAAAAATTTTGAAAAAAAACGTAAAAAATTTACATTTTTCGAACTTTGAGGTGCCATTACTCAGCCATTTCTTATCAGATAGAAATTTGTAGAATATCGATGAAAAAGGCAATCGATTACCTTTCCAACGATATGCCATTTATTTCGATCGGACTTTTTGGTTGGTCTCCACAAGGGTTTGAGTGGGACCATAGACCGAAAAACACAAAAGTACCGCTATCTAAAAAACTTAAGATGTTATGATACTTGCTATTTTTTGTATTGGATTTTTTTTAGGATTGACTGAATGAAACAACAAATGCGAGAAAGAACCAGAAATACAATTTGATAAAATGTAAACAAAACAAACAATACTGCCCACGTTTTTTCCCCACAAAAAACCGTCATAAAAGCTAAAAATCGCAAAAAAAAAAAGTTAAAAACCGTTTCTTTCGATCAAAAACTAAAAAATTGGCAACAGTGCTAACAATTAATCTGGAAATGTCAATTTTTAGTTAAAAAATTTTATATTTTTTTTGACAGTCTTAGATTATTTATCGATAACACAAGTATATTTGTTTGACTTTTCAAGATTTTTTATGATATAATCATACTCTTTACACTTAGTCAGTTTTCGTATGCAAATATATTTGCACTGTTCTCCAATATAGAAAAAATACGACAAATAGCAAGTATCATAACGGCTTTAGGAAAAACAAGTTAGAGTGCTATATTCGGCTGTGCCGAATCTTTGATACCCTCCACCGACAGTTCGAATGTTTAAGGAGTAATATCTGTATGATGTTATTATTATCTTAAACTGTGACGATTTGTTATTAATTATGGATTTAGGCGACTAAACTGTTTTCCGGTAGTAGGGTTTATATGGGGCCTAGGGTAAATTATGGACCGATCTTCACGAAATTTCACAGTCTTTTTCCCAGTTCTATAAAACTTTGATGTTCCAAATTTTGTTATGATAGCATTATTTTTTACGGATTTAGGCGTACTAAACTGTTTTCCGGGAGTAAGGTTTATATGGGGCCCAGGGTAAGTTATGGACCGATCTTCACGAAATAACACAATATTATTTCTTGTCCAATAAAACTTTGATGTACCAAATTTTGTTATGATAGCATTATTTTTTACGTTTTTAGGCGTACTAAGTTGTTTTCCGGAAGTAGGTTTTATATGGGGCCTATGGTAAATTATGGACCGATCTTCACGAAACTTAACAGTTTAATTTCTAGTCCTATGTAACTGTGACTTGCCAAAATTTGTAATGATAGCATTGTTAGTTAGGGTTTTAGGCTTAATATACTGTTTTCCGGGAGTAGGGCTTATATGGGGCCTAGGGTAAATTATTGACGGATCTTCACGAAATTTCACAGCGTGATTTCCAGTTGAATAAAACGAATTGTTGCGAAATCTTATATCATTCTGTGCATTTTTCCACCATTTATGTTAGTTTTTGTAACAAAATTATCAATTTTTTTTAGGTGGTGGTTCGACATTTTGATTCATAGCTCAGATCCGATTGAACCGATTTTGCTGAATTTCAATCCCAAACTGCTTAGGATAACTACAAGCAATTTGACACCAAGTTTGTTGATTTCTTTTGAGTTTTTCGAAAGTGAGCGTGTTTTCAACAGACGGACAGACGGACAGACAGACGGACATGGCTAAATCGACTTAAAATTACTCAAGGACCCAGAATATATATACTTTATAGGGTCTGAGATGAATAGTAAAAAAGTTTCACACGGAATGACAAACTGAATATACCCTCTTCACAACTAATTGTGGTGGAGGGTATAAAAATCACAGCGATTTTCGTGTTCAGGAGGTCCCAATTAACTTATCTAGGCATGTGGTGTTCTTAGTATTTTTCCAAATTAAAAATTTGTAAAGCAGTGTTATGAGTTGCTTGCATTTGACAAACGATTTTCGCTGGCTTTCGAACATTGATGATCGAATTTAAAATTTGTGTTTGTTAACCGTACTGGCGAAAATTTCGGTAAAAATCATATTGAAAATGTAAATATTTGTACATTTTTTTGTTTTCGTATACCAAATATCACATTCTTAACTATTTTAAGGTCGTAAGCAGCTATTGGAAAGGCTCGTTTTCTTTATGGAACAAAATTCATTGAAGGCAAAAAGAAAAACATGACACACAACCGCAATTCCGTTGTGGTCATGTTTAACATTAATTTTATATATATAAATTTGTAAACAAGAATTTTTGAATAAACTAAATCACAATATTTCTTTTTTATCGAATGTGCGCCATAATTAAAGATTTTCTTTTCCCGGACTTTTTCATTCCCCGGGAAAACGGAATTTATTTTTTAATTTCCCGGTAAACCCCGGGAATCCCCGCAATTAATGGAATCTGTTGAATATGTTTAAAAATGCAATCAAAGTTTATATTTAATGCAAAGCATTGATATGAAACCAAAAAAGTTAAATTATTTTAACAACTTATTTCTAAATATTTCTTTAAAAATAGAATTTCAATAAAGAATAAGCATTTACAGCATCGTTTGACAGCTTATTTCTAATTTCAATCAAGAATAGTTCTGTCAATGAAAAAACATAGTCAAAAGAACATTATATAAACTCTGTACACTTTCAGTTTTCTCGTCACTTCCTTAAAAACCTTGTTATTCCTTTTTTAAGGAAAATTATTTTCTTTTAATCGAATAAGCGTTTTCATTACTAATTGCTTATTAAAATTTCCTTGAATGTTAATTTTTCACTTTTGTCATCATCTCTAACAGATACTGCATTTTCAGAATCTAATCCAAAAAATCTTTTTTGCAGTTGCTCTGCATAAAAAGTCATTCACTTTTTTGAAGAAAGTGGAAACAACTTGTTTTCGTTAAAAAAATTAAAAACTTTTTAATATTTTTAATTAGGCTTAAGTTCATCAAATTTAATTTTCATTAAATTATTTTTATGAAGAAAGGAATTTTACAACATGAAAATTAATTAAAATTTACTGATAATTTTTCATTCTTGACTCAATCTGGGCTCGAACCCAGGCGTTTTTACGGACAGTTCAACAAAATAACCACAATACTAATTATTGTTAAAGCTAAGGCACGAGCTCTATGTTTGCATTTGTCCTTCAAGTTGTGCTGAAAAGGTCAGCAAGAAAAAGAAAGACAAAAAAATAAAAAACAAAACAAAATATGTACTTTGAACTTCAAGAAGAATTCTTGACAAAAGTACGAAAAAACAGAAGTAAAGGAAGAACATGTAAAATAAATTAAAATAGATAATCATTCAAAGCAAATTTCGATCTACCAAAGGTTAAATACAATTTGGTTTAAGGATTGATGTTTGACTAATGACGTCAGCAGTCGTCGATGGCTGCGAGTGTTAAACGGCAAGCCCTCTGAGGAGATTGAGTGGTTGCAATCGAAACATGTCAGGGTAACCTGTCCGTAAAAACTCCTGGGTTCGAGCCCAGATTGAGTCAAGAATGAAAAATTATCAGTAAATTTTAATTAATTTTCATGTTGTAAAATTCCTTTCTTCATAAAAATAATTTAATGAAAATTAAATTTGATGAACTTAAGCCTAATTAAAAATATTAACAATTTGGATTAAAAACCATAAATAGTTCAACAAAATAACCACAATACTAATTAAAAATTAAAAACATTTAAAATTGTGTGCATTTTTACTCCTTTTCTTTTACTATACTTTCAGAACTCTTGGCGCCTTTTCTGATAAGTCTATAGACCCCAAATACAAAACCTAAACTCGAATACAACTCTTTAATTACCACTTCAAATTTTATTATAATCGGACTAACCGTTTAATTAATTATTTCAAATTTTTTTCTAAAATCTCCACTTTGCGGCGTTTATTTCAGAAACTTATTGAAGAGATAAACAACATGTAGCATTTACTTAATTCGTAATGCCTTGGATACTTTCTTCGGGAGAAAACGTGTTTTAAGAAAATATCACATTTCTTTTATTTTTTTTTTTCTTTGAAATTTTTTGTTAAAAAAGAAAAAATAAATATGGCAATTTTGATCAAATCAAAATAAAAGGGATTAACTGATATAAGCTGAATTTTGAAACTTTGTTTTTAAAACTAGATTGGACTATAGAAAGAACACAATCAAAAAACTATCACAAAGTGTACAGTTTGATTTTAACATGAACAAAATATAAGAAATTAGAATATTTTTTTATGCCTTATGCTAGGAACACAATTGGGTTGTACGTCGTATTTTGTTTTCAAATATTAATTTCGAAAACATAAAAATAATCTTTGTAGTAGGACAATAGTTATTAATCCAAATGTAAAACAACCAACTTAAAAATTTATATTTTGTTATACAAAATATCAATTTGTTATACCATAGAGTTGAAAATCCTCGCGCCCGGGCGATGGCCGGCTTTGCCGAGACACTTTAGTTAGCGAAACCGGTACTTGGTTTACCATAGAGGAGAAAATCCATGCGCCCGGCCGAAGGCCGTCTGTACAGAAAAGCTTTAGTTAGTGAAGCGGGTACTTGTTTTACCATAGAAGAGACATCCTGGCGCCCGCCCAAAGGCCGGCTATGCCGATACACTTTAGTTAGCGCTGCCGGTATTTGTTATACCATACAGGAGAAAATCCTTGCGCCCATAAGTGTTTTCGTTGTATATTTAAATGTAAACACCCAGAAAAAAAACAACGAAACCATTTTGAAATAAATTAAATTTATATTAAAAAAAAAAAAATTTATGAGCACTAACACCATAACGGCTTAATTTCATTCCTTACATGGAAATAAAGCCATATGGCCATATAGCAATCCGGTTTGAAATAAGGCCATATGGCTTTATTGCCTATGGCTTTATTGCACTGCACCTATTTAAGGGACAACGGAAATGTCTCTTAATTTTTGTGGATGTTATTTTGATTTTCTTTTTTTAATTGGGAGATTATTAATAAATTTATAAGATTATTTTTTAAGATAATTGTTGTTGTAAAACGTACGTTGTTGCCTGCCATTGACGTAACACCAATACGTCATTGACAAGCTTGAAAACATTTCTTACAAATCTTACGATAATATTTAAATTAATCTATTTTACTTACCCTTGACAATCTATCTTTAATTTTTCCCATGGCGTTGCTGAGAGGCTGATGCCCACTTCCGCGATTTTCTCTTCCACTCATATTGTAATGTTGTAGAATATAAAAGATTTAATTTAATTTTATTATCCAGATGCAATCAGATTTGAGCTTTACTTGGCGGGTTAATAGTTTCAAATGCTTAACCACTGAATTGTTGGCATATAAAAATCTCATTTATCAAATAAAAGGTTGTTGTCTATGCTGAAGAGAAAAACATGAATGAAAGGCGAATTAAGAGAATAACTTTTAGTATGTACATATCAGCGTTGCCACTTTCTGAAAAGTTATAAAAAAAATTGTACTTTTTTCAAACATTTGGATAGTTTTGTGTAATTTCTAAAAAAAAACAAGTAACAAGGTATAGTCGGTCAAGCCCGACCATATGACACCCTACACCACAGCATTAAAAAACATATCATGCTTATAAGTATGTCCATATAAAAATGGATTTATCTTTTATAAACTCATCAAAATCAAAATCGGTTTGAAAGTTTGTGAGAGGCAGAAATTGCCCCCTACCTCGCCTTGTGGTCCTATTTTTGAAAAACTGTATAGCTTATGTGTCCATATAGATATGGATCTATCTATGTTTTAAATTTCATTAAAATCAGTTTGAGAGGCATAAATTGCCCCTATCTCCCTTGTGGTCCTATTTTTTTAAAAATGCATCCCCTTTGTGTCCATAAAGATATGGCTCTAGCTATGTTTTAAATTTCATTAAAATCGGTTTAATGGTTTTGAGAGGAAGAAATTTCCCCCTTTCTTCCCTCGTGGTCCTACGATTTGGCCCATTTTCAATAGGCTTGGTCCTTGTGCCAATAAGAACCTACTTTGCGCACAAGGTTACATGGACAGCCAGCCTGCCTGCCAGCCAGCTGGACGGACATCGTTAGTTCGGCTCAGAAAGTGATTCTGTGTCGATCGGTATACTTTAAGGTGGGTCTAGGACCAATATTTTAAGGCATTACACACATCAGCACAAATGCATAATACCCTCTCCACTATTGTGGTGTGGGTATAAAAAATCCAAAAACAAACGTTTTTTTAATTTTCTAAAATCTTTTTTATTTTTTTGGTGATACTGAATCAAAATGTTGTATGTTTATAATTAATTACGATGAATAACAGTCGGCCATGTTCTAGAAATCGAAATCAAAGGAAATTTTCGAATGAAAATATGAAGGAATGAAATATGAGTGGTACTCAAAGTAAAAAACGGAATATTTTTATAAACCTTTCAAACAGGATCGTTTGGATCAAAATAGTAACACTGTTCTTTTCCTTTAATTATAAAGTTTAATTAAACATGCATATTATTGATTAATATTATTTGATTTGGCTAGAAAACTATTTGACCCCTTTAGTATAATATAGAAGTCATTATTTCTGGATCTTGCGAATTATCGTGAACGCAGTATAAAACAACGTACATATCTTCACTTAGAAACTTTTTAAGATTCACTTAATTTAAGGGCCAAATAAACCACTTAAACGGCTTAAGAATCATATAAAAAAAGTATAAAGCTTATTTGTGTAAGTATTACAAATTTTTTATATTCCCACAAACATCTTGTGGTAGTTGATGTCAAACTTCTTGTGTAGTTTATTCGCCTCCTCAGTGACAGCTGTATTAGCCGATGTTTTTTCTGATGAATGAACTTTCTGCAGCAGTCAAATAGTAACAAATTTTTTCAATATATATTAAGAGTATTCAGTTAAGATTTGTTTTATTGCAAAGACGGAACAATATTGAAGTGAGCGGTCTTAATTATAATTTAAAGGTGAACAATTGTACATATTTGTCGTGTTCCATTATTAAAACTTTACTTTAACCCAAAGTGAGCAATAAAGTAAATTAAGATTCATCCTACCTGGAAGGTTAAAGTGAAGTTTTAATAATGGAACACGACAAATATGTACAATTCAAGGCCGGTTAAAGTCTGCTGTTAGCTATCGTCCGTATAAAAAGTGTTACATTATTACAACTTTACTTTAACCTACAAGGTAGGATGAACCTTAATTTAATTTATCGCTCACTTTAGGTTACAGTAAAGTTTTAATAATGGATCACTTTTTATAAGGCCAGTTAAAGTCTACTTTTAGCTATCGGTAACCGGCCTTGAAAAAAGTGTTCCATTATTAAAACTTTACTTTAACCTAAAGTGAGCGATAAAGTAAATCAAGATTCATCCTGCCTGGTAGGTTAAAGTAAAGTTGTAGTAATGGAACACTTTTTATACGGCCGATAAAATCCTACCTTAAGCTATCGGTAAGTTGTGAAAACTGGCCTTATTGTGTTAGCTAAGAAGTTTTTTGCTTCACTAATGGCAACACTGGTACGTATGTACATACATATTTTAACTATGTAGCTGCACATACATAAATATTTATATTTTTATTTTTGATTATTGTACTTTCAGAAATAAGTTTAAGTTTACATTGTTATTGTCTGTCTGTAAGCCGTTTTTATTTAACATTTTTTGCTTACGGTGTATTTTATTATCTGTTTATATTTTTATACTTTTAACGTAATTGAAATGCCTTCTTATTTATTGTCGTTTGATTGGACAAAATAGTAGCTGAATAATGAATTTCTTTTAATTCTGCATTCACTATTTTAAAATGCACTTTTTCTTGAGCAATACACTTTAAATTGTTTGTATTTATTTTGTTGGCTCTGTTTATAAGCAAACGAAAAATCACATGAAAATTTTCTACATATTCTTTTAAACAGCACATACATATGTATCTACATATATTATACATATATTTTTATTGCAAAAAAAAAAATTCACGGTCTAATCTCACGATTTGTACACGATCTGCAATTTTCATCACAATCACGTTTAAGTTTTTCTTTTGCAAATTTTATATGGACTATTTTACACATTCATACATTTTATTTTTTGAGAAAACTTTGTATTTGAATTTAAAAAGAGTGACATTACGCCCTTGGCAATAATTTTGATGCAAATTAAGTTTTACGACACTTTTCTGTTTTAATTTATTTAAATATTTATTTTGGTTACGTAAATAGGAAAAAAATAAAATTATATGCATTTGCTTTTTTATTTATTTATTAATCAATCCACTTCACTTTTGATCATTTATTAATAAAATTAGAATTAAATATTTTATTGGATGTATGTATCGTACGTACGTGCAAGTTATCAAAGTCAATTAAATTAAATTCGAATTGAATCTTAACTTTAAATCAGATTCAGCCAAGTTATTTTATACTATAGTTTTCCATTTCACTGCCCTTGGAATTTTATTAAAAATATATTGTATATACATATGCATAAGTATAAGCTTTGCCTCAAATTAAACTAATAATGTAAAGTAAACAATATTATTTACATTTGATAACTTTTGTTTAAAATCTATTTTGCATGTATAAGTATTTCTTTGATTATAAGTCTTTATTAGTTTAAGCGTAGGGCTCGGAAATATAACATTATTTTAATATTCACGTTTAATTCGAACTTTTTGTCCGCCGACTTAACTTCTGCAAATTAATTTCTAAATATTTAAAACTTAGTCTTCATTTAAAAAAATATATGTTACATTTTAAGTTACACAGAATGTATTTCTTTTAAGAATATTTAAGAAAACGTATTTTGATTAAAACCACAATTTCTCACTTTGGAATTTAAATTTTATCGTTAAAAATTCACTAAATTATTTATATCTGCATTTATCGTTCAATAGTTATTTTAAGCACTTAATATTTTTTTTTTGCATTAAAATTACTTTTTCTTAGTTTTATTTAATGAACTTTTATTGCTTGCAATTCAAATTTTTACCTTTAGTTTATTGATTATATCCACAGTGGAACTAAAGCAAGAGATGTAAATGTCAGTTGTTTATATAGTAGACCGTTGACTGACACCGCCGTCCTCCCCAAAATATTTTACCACAATTTCTTGTTGCTCTTTTTTATTCAGCAGTTTTTTGTTTGCACTCTAACTAAACCTGAGAAATTCTCTCAATTTTTTTTTGTTGTTGCAAAACCACCATCAAATGCATTACGCTTCAGAGTTGCCAGTTTAAAATGTGGAATTTTGAAGTTCTTAACAAATTTAAGTTGCAAAAAAATCAATTTAATTTTTAAAATTTAGAAGCATATTCTACAAACAAATAACTAAAGTGAGGGTAAGAGTTAATTTATCGCACCGGGGAGAACCCAAAATTTTTCACTTTTTGCAAAACACGACATACAGTGGTAAAAATCTTACAGATATTAACTAAATTGATATCAGTTTTGTTTCAAATAAAGGGAAGTGTTTTAAGTTGTGCCTGTGTTTATATCATAAATATCATTACTGATTTTCAGTTAAACTTGCACAACTTAAAATGAACCCCAAAATTAATAAACAAATTTTAGATAAAGAGTAAAAATTTAAATAACTTCTTATTTTTCAATAATTACTTAAGAATTTACAAAAACAATGGCATACACGGGTGTCATAGAAACCAATCTTATCGGTATTAAATTTGAAACCGGCAAAAAAAATATGTTGGTGTCATGAAATCCAATGTTGTCGGTTTTTTGTTCGAACTAAAATAAGTGTCGGTTTTAGGTGTCATTGAAAATAAACCAAGCAGCTTACAGGTCTTGTTTATTAATTGGAAATAAATAAAGTTGTTAAAAGCTTAATTTTTTATTTTATTTTTTTCAACAGTTAGATTTTTTCCACAGATAAAAGCAAATAAAATTGATTAATTGGTAAAATAGTATTTTTAACATGTCTCCGGCAGCGGGCTGCTGCATATTCGCAAGTCTTTTTCTCACTTTCTCTGCAAAAAGCAAATATGCAACAACAGGAGTGGTCGTTCTATTTATTTATAAAGTTAAACAACAAATTTGTTTAGATTTTTAATAAATTTAATTTAATTTTTACAAAACAATAAAATTACACAATACCAATGCAATGCAAGTAATAACATCCTGGCATTTATTTCATGTTTACTGTATTACCACTTCTTTAATTAAAAACACAGGTTTTAACAATATTTAAGCACAAAAATCATAATTTACAAAATTGTCAAACAAAAATTGCACTTAAAGCTGTAAACGCATGAGCCAAAACATTAAACAGCTGATTCGAATATCGGTTTTATTTGTATTCGAAAGTAACAAATCCGACTTGTTTTCATGACACCAAATGAAACCAATATTGGTTTGCAAAACCGACAATTATCAAAACCGACTTGGTTTCTATGACACCCCTGATTATTGTTTTTAAATTATGAACATATATAGACAAATATAAAAAAGACCGTGTTTTCGCCTCTACTGCAAATTTGTAGGCTTTGAGTTGGCCCCCTTAAGAGGGAGCGGTGCGATATACATATAGGTTACATATTTTATTTTAGAAGACGCAATCAAGTATCGAATTATGTATGTAAGTGTAAGCAAATTATGAAAAATCCAAAAATTTAATTGGCAACATTTGTAAAAAGTGCTATATTTTGCAAATGAACTCATATTTCTGTGGTTTTCTTAATTACTTAATTTTAAGTGCTTTTTACATGGTTCTTAAAATTTCTGAAAAAAGATGGACCAATTTCGATTTTTTTTTTTTTTACGTAAAACAAAAGTTAAAACAGTTCTATACATAGCCCATAATTTGATCTAGAATGGTTTTTCGATTTTTGATTTTAAGACATAAGCGGTTACCCATGAAAACCACAGACTTTTCCTTAAGTTGATATTGTCGCAATCCTCAACTCCACATGTTCTTATAGAACATTTAAATTTTCTTATATTACATTAAGGAGAAAAATGTTTACTTATCCTAAAGATGATTATTCATAATTATGTATTTATTCAATACTTTTTTGTCAAATACTGACATTTTCCTAACATATTGCAATTCTTTTTTTTTTTTAAATTAATAAATATCTAGATTATAGGATAATGGCAAATGTTAATATAGTATAATAATTAATATATTTTATTATTAGCTTTTTGTTATGTGGCTTTGTTAAGTTGGAAATTCGTTAACTTATTAATGACCTTTATGGCTATGTACTGCAGAATAATAAATAAGTAAATAAAAAACACCTTTAAAAATATAAACACTGAAAATGAGAAGTGCATAGTCTAACTTATAATTGGCAACTCTTATTAATGCAATATTGAACGTGTTGAGCGGGGAACTCGCCAGAGAATTTTATAAAACATCAGTGTAATCTTTTTAGCGCTTTTTTAAACATTTGATTAAATTTAAGATTCCTAAAATTTAGTATGTACATACACACAAACTTATGTATATCGCACACTAAATCATAAACAGGCACAACTCAAAATGTATAAAATCCGGATGCTTTTTCATGTACAGTTCACAAATCAATTCTATAGCGACCACTACAATTTCGGTTGCCATAATTACCATTTGTGGAACACAATTTCATAATAAAAAGTTTTTGAAGCCAGTTTTCTGCCTCTCTTAAACATTTTTTAATTTTGAGTTGTGGCTGTTTATGATTTAGTATGCGATATGTTAATACATACTACTTTATATCTATATATATAAAAACGTTTATGCCGTGTATGTTTTCCTAAAACTCAAGAAACGCTGGACCGATTTTCACCAAACTTGGACAATAAATTATTTAAATGGGGGGGGGGGGGGGGGGGGGGGATTAATCCCGATAAGTGGCGTTGTTGTCGTGATATTAACATTTTTGTTATTTATGGTACGATTTGGCTGGAACTCACAAAATATATTTATTTAACAAAAATCCTGCACAGAGAAAACAGATTCGTGATCACAACCGAATTTGGCGCCAATCGAATTTCGTCGGTTGCATGTACTATCACACAATTCGGTTCCAATTACTGAAAATTTTGTTGCTTAGCATAATAGGTTTGATAGCAACATTTGAATTTTAGTACACTATCAGTCATAACAACAGATATTGTTAGTTGTTAGTATGATTATTAGAAACAAAATTGTGCTTATACCCGAATAAATGATAGGTGCAACTGAATTAACACATAATTGGTGTTCATAAAAAGAGATTTGATTGTGGTTATCAATATATTTTTTTTTAACCGGTCAAATGTAGCCCATAAGGGGCAAGGACTTGTCCAAAGGTAGTCTCAATGCATGGAAAAAATGGTTTATTTTACAGTACGATTTCCTAGGGCAGGACCATATAACCCAGCTTGCATTACAAAGGGGAAGTCTTAAAACTTCTCAATGGTATACTCCAGAGGATTTGCTTTGAAATCGTTTCAAAACGAAAACATGTCGTTAAAAAACGAAGACATGTCGTTTCACTGCAAACTCTTTTTAATAATGACATGGTCCATACTTGCACTACATTGGACCAGCCCTATTTATTAAGTTTTTCACATTTTCCATTTTTGACCGCAAATATATTTTTTAAATATAATATTAAAAATTAATTTAATCTATCAAATGTTTTGACAGAAAATTTAGTAAGCAATTGGGGCTTTTAACTATTTTTTGGTTGTGAATTCCGAATGATTATATTTTCATTTGTTGTACTCTAATTGAATGTATTCCAACAATCAATAATTAGCTGCAATAAATGAATAATCATTTATATTACAAAATTTATTAACGAAAGCAGATTATTGATTGCAATGACCAATATTCAGTATTGCCCTATATTAAATTCGGTTGTGATTCTAACCATTTGTACTAATTTTTAGAACTTAATTAAATTAGTTATCATAACTAATAAAATAATTAAAGGAATCATATTTCAGTTGGAACATCATTTTTATAATCAAGAGAATTAAAAATCAGTTAGAACTATACATTTTTAATAGTTGCAATAATAAATCATGTTACTTGATCAATATTTTATTACTGCAACCGTTTCCCAACCAATTTGTTTTCTGTGTGTGATAAAATTTTGACCCGGCAGATAGCGCTGGGGTCAAGTTATTAACAAAATTATCAAGTATTTAAGCTAGTTTTATTATAAGATTAAATTGAGGTAAGAATTTTTTGTAGAATTAGTAAAATATCTAACAAGATTTAAATGGCAATTTGTGTGTTAACGTCTCTGTTCAGATTCTTCTAGTAAGAAATTTTTTTTTTTAAATGTTCGTCAAGTTCTTGGAATAAGAATGTGTGTTCGCAAACTGTTATCAAGTTGTACATTAACTCTAGGATGGTAAACTATTACTCGTATCAATACTTACGTTCGTGTCAACTAAGTTGAGTGTTGTAGAAGCATGCGCACGGACTTATTTTGGACTTTTTTAATAAAATTTTAATTAAGTCTAAGGTCTCAAACAAAGTTTTTTTTAGATTTTTTGTAAAGAGTCTCTATCCATTTAAATTTATTAAATAAAATTTAAAAAATGGCTGTTATATGTTTAAGTTAATTAAAGAATAAATTGTGTTTTTTTTTAATATTTTTGCTTCTTAACATGAAAATAAGATGCAATACATTTTTTTTTTTTTGTTATATCTTATGGTGTTTTCTTTTCTACAAAAAATGTGACATTTTATTTTATTTTATTCTAAAAAACTCACCCTTTTCGGGAGTAAAATTTTTAAGAAACAGACACCAAATTGTATTTTTTTAAATAAAATGTCACATTTTTTTGTAGAAAAGAAAACACTATTAATGAGTTTTCATACCAAAAGTTGGCACTACTGTAAAATGATCGACCTGTTTAAAATAAAACAAAACAAAAATAAGTAAGAGAGTGAGAGACAAATGATAAAAAAAAATCGTCAAAAAATTGATGAACCTATAGCAGAACATGGCTAAAATTCACATACGCAAGTGATTCATTACATTTTAAAAGAATATATGTATTTTTTTTACTATACCGGTGTTTATAAACAAGTTTTAATTTTGTCCATAGTTGTAAGACAACTTAAAATAAATAGTTTTATAAATGAAATGCATTTTATTTAAGCTTGATTTAATCAAAAAACTAATACGTATGTTTGTATTGCCAAAATTTTTACATATCTACCATTCTTTTTCTGTTTTGGTGCGAACTTTTGCATCACAATTTCTGAATAATTTAATAGTCGAGTAAACTTAAAGAAAATTTAGAAAATTATTTTTGAAATAAGAAATGCTTTAATTTAATTAAAATGTATAAAAGAATTACATAATAATCAGCCTTTTTCTGCGTTTTGATTCGGATCTAAATTTTTTCCTTTTGGCAACTTTGGTATACTGCGTTCCGTTTAAATGTTTTTCTTTCGATTGTTTGTATTCTGCATTAAGATCGTAGTTCGTTTTACCAAGTTGTATATTTACTAACGAAAAATTATTCGATTTTTTG
Organism: Pollenia angustigena; assembly: GCA_930367215.1. NCBI lineage: Eukaryota > Metazoa > Arthropoda > Insecta > Diptera > Polleniidae > Pollenia > Pollenia angustigena. The sequence goes on from OV884060.1 coordinate 233,041,454, forward strand.
CTTATTTCTTAAAAAAAATTGTGTAATTATAAAAAAATTTAAGTAAAATGAAAGACAATAAATATTTTTTTAATTATTTATTTTTATTTGTATATAAATTTAAAAGTTTTATTTAATTTATTGCAGGTCAAAAACAAGAACACCTGAACATTACGAAAAACTGGCAAATTTATTCAATTAATTTTTTCACTATAAATATTAAATTTTTTATTAATTTAATATATTTATTTATCACTGTTTTTTGCACAAAATTTTACTTTTTTTTATTAAAATGTTTAATAGTGCTTAATTTTTCTGTTCCGATTTCAAAAGTTTTAAAGCAAAACTGCTAATCTTGTCTTCTTCTTTTTCTTTCGATTCAGTTTTTTGCTTGAATACCTTTTTCGATTGATACGTAACTGAATGCGGGAACGTAATCGAAATACAGAATAAAAGTGAATATATTTAATACGTCCTAACTGCGCAAATTTTAAAACTAATTTTTTCTTACAATATTTTAGTTTTCTACAACAATATCGTCCTAATTTTCATTTTATTTGCTTTACTTAAATTAAATAGAAATTAAAAAAAAACTCTGAAATAATTTTTTTTTGCATTAGATCTTTTGTTTGGAAAATCGATGTTCCCGTCAATATTTTAAAGCAGTGGTTTTCAACCTTTTTAAAGCCGTGGCCCCAAAATGATTTTCATAAAATCTGGCGACCCCTTAACGTTTTTGCTCTCAAAGGTTAAAAATATTATTATAAAAAAAAGAAAATTCAATGAAAACAATGCAAAAACATGACACTGCTTGTTAGATTAAGACGAGATTCATTTTAAGTCACCTATGTATGTATATGAACATTTGTTTAATAATCCTAAGTGGCTTTTGAAATTCGCATATACATAAATTAAAAATTTAAATGCGGTCAACATCTTTGCAACAACTACAATTTGATTTTTTCAACAGCTTTGAAAGTGTTGCAACAGAAATTTTCTCCGATGAATTGGTGAGCGATTTTATTTCTACCATGATAGAAGCGTTGCAAAATTTAAAAATGGAACTACCTAAACCGCTATTTTCCAAAAGAGCTGCAAGAAGATAATGGTGATTGTTGGGTATTAAATCCATTCATAACTAACTGCGTTGAGTTCGCCGATCTTGCCAATAATTTGAAAGAAAGTTTGTGTGAGCTGGCAGCGGACAGTATGGTCAACATGGAATATTTATCACAAAATAATTCTTCATTGTGGCTAAAGCGTAAGGCAAAATACCCTGAGCTAGCTAAAAAAAGCACTTAAAATATTAACTCAATTTTCAACATAGGTATTATCTGTGCGAAATGACTTTTTTTTACAAAAAAACAAAAAAAAAAAAATTAAATTAAATTTAGCAAATGATTTGGTTGTTTAGGTGTCACAATTGCAACCACGTTTTCGCATTTAATTTATTAAATTAAGCAAGCCCATCGTTCGCATTAATATCAGTACTTTTATGTTTTTGAATTAAATTTGTTTCTGTTTTTGAATAAAAAAATTAAATGAAAAAAAATCGATGTATTTTATTTAGATCAGCTCGCGACCCCCGGGAAAGATGGCCGTGACCCACCTGGGGGTCGCGACCCACCGGTTGAAAACCATTGTTTTAAAGGGTTGGTTTTTTGGTTTTTGCATAACTTCAATTAAGGGTTAATGGTCAAATATTAAGATTCTTTATAAATTATAATTTCGGTATATTTAAAAAAATTGCAATATAATATACAACACTTAGAAAATTTTTTATCGCCCGTTATTTTCACAATTTTAACAAATGTAAAGTAAAGTAAAAATTTTAATGGGTTTAATTTACAACGGACTTAAGAAAGCACAGTTAAAAATAAAGTGTCGAAAATCATTACCTCTTTAAAAGAGCACTAGAAAATAAAATTTTTGTGCCAATTTTAAGTTGACAAACTTATTTTGAATGTTTTCGCGTAAAAATTTATCGACAATTTAGTGCCTTTGCATATTTTGATATGACAGTAAAACTAGTCAAAAAGCAGTAGACTTCGTGTTATTAAATAGTTCAAATTGACTTTGTATTAAAATATCATTTATTTTTAAACACAAAATAGAATTTTGCAATTTTTTTATTTATGCTTAAAAAATAATTAAGTAGGCTACGTTACTTTTCATACCCTTATCACAGGTAGAAGAGGCAAGTTCGTCATTTCGTTTGTAATTTTTACCAGATCGGTCCATAAGTGACTGAGATGAGCCAAAAACCACGACTACCTCTAATTTTACCCATAAATCCCTTGTTTTTTTTTTGTATATCTGGAGAACGGCAAGAGTTAAAGTTTCCAAATTAGATACAAGCATCATGGTTATCAATAGATAATATCTGACAAAATTTGGTTGGAATTGGACAAGTGGGCGTGGCATTAATAAATGTATTTATAATAAATACCGGTTTTTTTATAACTTTTTGTTCTTATCGACTCGGCATATCCGAATATGGCACTCTTGCTTACTCGACAAGGTGGCCTTAGTAGTTTAGTGAAAGGTTTGCCATTTAGGCATTTGAAACGTTAAACAACCGAAGAATGCGTAAAAATTGTTAAATCTACAAAAGAAGTGGTTCAAACGTGGACACTTTTCGAGCATTACGGGGTGATTATGGTCGTCAAAATCGACCAACAGTAAAAGGAATTGTTAAGATTATAAAGAAATTTGAACATACTGGAAGCGTTACATATGTGGTCAGGCCTGTGCATAATGTAGAGTGTGCACTACCGAAAATATCACTTCTGTTAGTGAAAGTGCGGCGGACAAGTCAATTTGTCGATTCCGGCTATTGACGTATGATCACTGACTTTTTGGCCTTCAATTAAAGATTGCGAATTGTACGATATGTTGTTTCCATAAGACGCACATTGGTTGAAGTTCATAGAACGAGCGGCAAAAAATAGAATAAGTTGTCGAAGGTTAATAAAACTTGGCACATAGGCATTTTTTGTTTGAATCAAGAAAAAATGGAAAAACCATAATGATCCGCCCACTTTTACGCCGACCTCACATTCAAAGTGAAAATTAAATTTTAAGCTACGGCATTGTTTTTTGGCACATAGCATTCTTAAACACTCACAATCATTTGTGTGAAATTTGAAAAATATCCGCCCACTTCCCATACAACTTGTATTGAAAAAGTAGCATAACTGCCTTGATTTTTAATGCATCAACTCAATTTTCACAAAAAATAAATATTATAATTGTAGAATGGGCTCCTGAAAATATGTACCTGATCCGCCCACTTTTACGCCCACCTCCCATAGAAAAAACAAATAGAAAAAACATGAATACGTATTTTAAGCATAGTCTTTTAATAATTTTTTTATCTTTATTATCGTACTCCAATTTTTTGATTTGCAGCTTTGAGCGAAATCTATTTATAAATGGGTCTGAAGACAAAAAAAGATTATGGATTACGTCTTCATTAGTGGCTACATCTATCTATAGGCTCTATAGTCTTTATTCCTCGCTTCCTCGGATAGCATACTTGATACAAATAAAGTCAAATTCAATTGAAGCTTATGGTTTTTTCAACAATGAAATATATAACAATTATCACTATTGTCTAGCATGTATATTATGTAAAAATTGTAAACAGCTAGGAATTATGGCAACAACAACAAGCATGAACGAAAAATCATGTTTTGTTTCTTTATCATTTTATAGTTTTTACTGCTTTTTTTTGGAAGGAGCAGGTAGGAGCAGCTGAATAGTGTTTTAACTTTTAGCTGAGACTTCAATCTGTAATTTGACATCTTTCGTTAAACAGCGCTCCACAGCGCTAAAAAGATGCAGTCCACTGAAGTTTATGAACATTGCAATTTTGATGTTGTTTCTATTTTGTTCTACGAAATTCTTTTATATGGCACTTTTTCCACCTTTTTTAATGCAAATCTCATCTATGACAATTGTTATTTACGAAAATATACAAAATATCAAATGATAAGTTTACTGTGATTGTACCAAAATATTGAATATACAGTAAGTTTGCATGCCATTTTAAACAAACGAACATACATATATGAACTTTGAGCGTGTCTGTCCAAACAAATAATAAATATATCAAGCTTATATTTAGGAATCATATTTTTCAGATATCTGACAACAAAATACCAAAAAATTATCCCAATCGGCGAACATGAAATAAATTAATTAATGCCGCTCTTCAACCATTGTGAGACGGTGCTATGGGCCACACAACACGACCAATTTTAGCTTAACTGCATGGGGAGTTTCCAAATGACTGCAACCAATCTAGAAGCAGTCATTTAAATTAAATTATTTTTCGTACGTAAAGCCAAGGTTTAAGCATTGTAATGCTTTAACTTAACTATTGAAACCGAAAAATGGATAACCCGTTATTATACCAATACAAACACAACAGACATTGATTGTGTGTGTTCAATTAAAGAACAATCTGCTGTTTTTTTAATCCACCTTGTAAAAAAATACATCATAAGGGCACCAAACACTATCAAATTCGGTTACGTTTATTTGATGGTTTGATGTACACTTGCTGGTCAAGCATGCGGTTACTTGTTTTACAATAAAGGAGACTTTGCTATCCAAAGCTTTCTGCATAGTCGGCCTTTGGCCGGGCGCAAGGATTTTCTCCTCTATGGTGTAACAAACATCGCCTTTGCTAACAAAAGCTTCTAAATTTGGAATTAAGGATTTCGAAATTCGGGATTATAAAGATCGGGATTTCGAGATTCGGTATTTTGACATTTTGGGGTTTTGATACAATCCAAAATTATTAATTGGTTACTTTTTTAAGTATTTAATCTCACAGCTTTACAATAATGGAACCAACAATGATATTATGTCCATGGACATTACGTAATTTTTTGTTCCGTCTAATGTCCATGTACATTTAGTTGATGAGTATTTTGATAGTGTATGGCGCCCTTTACAAGTTTCTTTTTTTAGTTAAACAACTGGTTTGCTAAATAAGGATGTGCTATGATACTTTTATCTTAATTAAATAAAATCAAGTAAAACATAAAGACGGAAACTGAATTCAAATCCGACTTTACGTTAAATAAAATTAACTAAATACATATTTTAGTACAAAGTCAAAAACTTTCCCTTTTTTGTGTAATTATGATTAAAAAGTGAGATTAATCGTGCTTACGACGACTTGCAAATCATACAGGTATGTGATGGAAATCGATTTTAAAAACGATACGATTTGAAAACCGAAAATATCGTTTTCAGTATCTTTTAAAATGGATTTTAAATGCATATTCCTTTTATTTTCAGTTTTTATTCTTTAAAATTTTATATTATATACTACGTTAACTGAAGTGTATTTTGAACGAAAATTTAAGACTTTAATTCAGAAATAGATTTTAAAATCGTTCGAAATTCATCACACCTTTTAAAAACGGTCGTTTTGAAATCGATCGATTTTCATCACATACCTGATAGTTTAATATCATGTGATTGGGTTAGCTAAATAAAAAGTGAATTATTTTTTTCCACAAAATTTGGCTTTTAAGGATTTTATTTGAAAATTATAAATTAAATTCCATTATTTATAAATTTAATTTACTAATTATCCTTTTAAATAAAAAATCTACAAAATTTAAGTCTCCTATTCTCCTATTGTCTCTCTTGTATAAAAAAAGTATTTTTAATTTAAAGAATTTAAAAAATCTGTCCGGGTTTACTTACGATAATATTTCAGAGAAGAAAAAACCTGCATGTTGTGTTTTATTCTATTTCTGGCAATGCTGGCGCCACAATAAATTTTTTATTTCTTTTAATTTGGTCAACTATTACTATTAAGTTTAAGTTGATGAAAATTTAAAAAAAACAATTACACTGATCATTTGCCAATAATCGTGTTCGTAAAAAGTGTGTTTGACTGTATAACATTTTTTGGGAGAACAATCTTGTATGTAAGTAGAAAGATATTTCATTTATATCTTTATCTCAAGGGCAAAAACACAAATAAACACATACATACATACTTATGTACACGTCTACATCCCTATATAAATTAGTGTTTGTGTGTGTGTGTGTTTGTAAATGCACTTTTCTAAATGTAAAAATACACTACTTTCTTTTTAAACGTATGAACATATATGTATATACATACATATGGGCATTTCCATGTCGTACGTAAACTTTGCACGCCTTCAGAAAGGAAGAGATTTTGCAAAAATAGTAGATACTGAAAAATAATTTTATTTTTTGGTTTAATTTAGAGGGTTATACATTAAAAAAAAATTATTACATTTGGAATCTTGTTCTAGAAAATATCGAGAAAGTAGGTGCATATCGTACGTGACATAAAACGGAAATGATTTTGAGGTGAATGTTAAATTAAGTGAAAATCAGTTAATTTTGGGATGTGATTTTTTTTTTAATTTCTTACATAAAACAAAATTCCTTTTTAATCCGTAATTTAAAAAAAATGTTGGATGGTTTTACACTGAAAAAAATGTAATATCGTTCATGACATACCGTAAGTGAAAGATATTTCTCTTATAGAATTTATAAGACATGAAATATATGTTTTGTTAATATACCTGTATGCATACAAAAACTAAAAACAAACATGTTAGAAAGTAAAGTCGATAGCCCGACCATATAGTACCCTACACCACAATTAAAAAAATTAAAATGATGTTATCCGATTATTTAGATATATTCATCTATATGAAATTTGTTTGCCTCTAACTGACTTAAGGAGGGGGACTTATAAGGAAGTTATGGCATTAAAAGCTATTTCCGGGAGTAGTATTTGTATAGAAGCTATAGTCAAATATGAACCGACTCCAATAAAATTTGGTAGCACGATTTAGATTTCAGTAAAAACAGTTTGAACCAAATTAAATATATATACTAGAGTATCCAATTATTTGACTTTTGGTTTTGTTCGAGTAGGGAATTAATCGATTTTTGAATTTTATCCGACAATTCGTTTTTAAACAAGGACACTTAGGTTTTTAAGACGGATCTAACAATATCTCAAATGTCAACATCCAGCCGATTAAAAGATACAAGGTAATAAAAAAATTGACGGTACATGATACACAGCTAGGGCTGCCAGATACCAAATGTCAAATAACTGCACAATTGAAAAAATTCCAGGGACCGTAACAGTTATACCTTTTTTCATAAAAGTCAGTTATTATTTGATTTTTATTTTTTCGAGCAAAAAATAAAAGTTATTCTCTAAAGAAATGTACGTGATTTAATAATTTAGTTGACTTTGAATTTTTATTTGAATGTGTAATTATCATTGGAATTTCTAAAGCACATTAAAATAATATTAAAAGTCGACTAAATTATCAAAACACGTTCATTTCTGTAGGGAATAACTTTTATATTTGTCGACTAAATTATCAAAACACGTTCATTTCTGTAGGGAATAACTTTTATATTTGCTCGAAAAAATAAAAATCATTAAATAACTGTTAAGTGTGATCGAAAATATAAAAATCAAAAAATAACAGTTATTTTTGTTCAAAAAAAAAATCAAGAAATAAAAGTTATTTTTGTTCCAAAAAATAAAAATAAAAATATAACTGTTAAGTTTGATCGAAAATATAAAAATCAAAATCTTAAAAATCAATATATTTTATCATTGATCAGAGAGTTTTTCGACATGTACTTCTATATGCTTTTTTTGTTTTAAAATTCCAATATAACTGTTATTTCCGGTCCCTGAAAAATTCACCTGGATTATGAAAAAAAAAACTGGACAATTTGAAAAAGCACTTAATTGTAAGAAAATATAAAATTTTAATTAAAATTTTATTTTGCAATAAAAAAAATTTTAAAAAGCAAGGAAACGTAACAGTTAAAATTCAGTCTTATATCATATTTCAAAACTATAACCAGGGCGAATTCACTACAAGTGGCAGCGAAAAGCCTGCTGACTTTGACAGTTCGAACCAATTTGTTTTGGTTTCGTAATATTTTTTTTATAAATATTTGACAGTTCGAGCCGTCAACATCTGCTATTTCTGTGTTTTTTTTTGTAGTATTGTTGCCACCGTATATATATAAAAATTCAACTTGGTATATATTAAATTAAATCAAATAAAAAAAGTACATAAACAGCCATGTTATGGATCGAGTGTTTAAATTACCGTCGTTTTTTTATTTTAAGATAAGTTCTAATGAAGATAAGCTGTACTCATAGTATGAAGTATATTTATGAAACAAAATTATTTAATGAACTTTAAACACTGGATCGTTTTTAAAGTTTGTTCGATTTTGATTTCACTCGAATTCGAAATCCCGTACATGGCTGATAACTTTTTGTTTAGCCACATATATATTTTTTTATTGTTATTTAAAGAATTAATTAACTCTATTACTTAAGTTGTAAGAAAAATTTTTTGAAACATTTTGCAACATTCATCAAAATTTAGTCTTAATAAAAGTGTAGCCTTTATTCGGTCATATGAATGGATTCTTGTAAATAATGATTATCAGAAAAACCTTAAGTCCTTGCACAAAGAGTATTGCTTGTTGGCATGTCTTACAAACGAGATCAATTTTTATAAGTTTTATACGTTATTTTTATCGCATTTTTAAAAAAACTCTATTTCATTAATTTTAATGTCTGTCGGAAAATTAGAAATTTGTTCCTTACAATTGTTTCTTAGAATATGATTTTGTTCTTAACAATAATAAATATAGTTAATAAAAAAAAGTAATTTTCAAAATTAAATAAAGTTGTTAAACTGGACAAATTGCATTTTAGCTGGAACCTGGACAACACCCAAAGAGCTGGACAATCCAGGCCGTCTGGCAACCCTGATTAATCTTTTTTACGAATTTGAGGTTTATATTAATTTACATATTTCGTCACACAAGCTCAAATCTAAAAATGGACTAAACTAGAGTTTGCTAAAAACCGGAAAAATGTGAAACCGCGGTTTCGGTTTTAAAATGATTAAAACCGGTCGGTTTCGGTTCGGTTTTCGGTTTTGAAAATATCAAAGTTAAATTCAACATAAACATATATATTTTTTGCATGTAATACAATTTTTTTATTTGTTTCAATTCAGGTACTTTTATTCGCCCTTAAGTGTATACCTGGGCCTGGCCAGGAATTTTTTACTTTTTTCCAGTTTTTTTATATAACTATTAAGTATATAAGAACGAAACTTTATGTATTCCTCAATTCCGCATCTGGCCAAATGAAAATTTTGTGCATATTGTATCCACCTGGGCCTGGTCAAGCCCTTCCCTATAATATAAGTATGTACTGCAGTAAATAGAATCAAAATAAAACGTTTCAAAAAGCATACACAACATAAGAATTCTTTCTTTTCTGTTTTTTCGAAAAATTATTTTATTTCCCAACAAAATGTTCCTGCTATAGCCATAAAACTCCATACATATAAAAGTAGTCCCAGCCCTGCCCAGTAGTTCGTTAGTGTGAGTTCTTTCTATAGCTACAAGAAACTCCTTACAAAATTCAAGTGGCCCAGGTGGCAGTTTATGCCTCACAAATAAGGCGTGTACTTAAGGGTTATAAAGATAACATTTGTTCTTCTTAGTACTTATTTTAAATTTTGAAATACCTCGTCATTGTTGAAGGCTGTTTTGTATAAAGTTTTTGTATATGAAGTACGAGTATGATGTTTAATTTGCAATTTTTTCAAGCATAAATACATTGTTAAAGAAAAAGCTAAAACCGATGTTTTTTGTCGGTTTTCGGTTTCGGTTTCGGTTTTTAGGCATTTAAAACCGCGGTTTCGGTTTCGTTTTAAACCGAACAGCAATCCCTAGACTAAACTATGTTTAAAATGAGAAATAAAAATAAATGAAAAAGTAAACAACATGTAATTTATTTTTAAGGTATTTAATCCGTTAGAAATCTAAGAAAAAATATTTTACATTAAAAAGGTAGAATTTTCTCAGAAATTTATTTTAATCGATTAATTGACATAAATGGTTTTAGTGGCGTAAATGCAAAATTTTCTTAATGTATCTCTTTAAAGTATCTTTTTGTGCTGCATACGTATACTTACTGCTGTGACTAAGTTGTTGACATTTTGTTTATTCGTTTAGTAATTTATTCATCACATTGTTATCCTGTAAAACAAGACATTCAGTCTTATAATTACAGTACAGGTTTATAAAAGGTTAATGGAAATTTGTAAAACAAAATTTATTTTATTTTGAAGATTACTGAACTGACAAACTGAAGTTTATTGTTGATGGGATAATTTTGCTTTTATTATTTTTTTCATAAGGCAACTAAGCAAAGCAAGAGTAAAATTTATTTTATGAGGATTTTGCAATGCTTAAGCCCTTATGACACTACATTTTTAATGCATTGTTCAAGGTTTGGTGAACAGTGCAAATATAAAGTAATAGAAAAATTTACCAAGTGCGAAGGGTTCAGCTGCATTAAGATAAATGGCAAGCTGTCAAATATTGTACTAAAGTTATCGATAAAAAATGAAGTTATGTAAAAAAAAATGTAAACTTGTTCAACTTAAAATTGACATTTCAAGCTTGAAATATTAAAAGTGTTGCTGAATCAGCAGTTTATGGGCAAATTCAGCGATTTACCGCTTTTTGTTTTTAGGTTTCTCATAAACAAAAAGTTGGCAACATTTAATAAAATTAACAGAACAGGGATGGCTAAGTTGTTTCAATTGTACTTTTTTGTTGAAACTTTTTAAACTAAGATTTAAAATACGTTTTTGTGGTGCTTTTTAAGAACATAAATAAAATTAATTTCAACTAAAAAAATCTTTTAGTACAATTAGGTACAATTTTTAAAGGTTGTTGGAACAATTTTAAAAATTCTCAACGCCATCCCTGAAACGAACCCGTAACAAGAGAAAAAAAAACTAAAAAACTTTGTTTACATTTTTTATAGTTTGCTCTTTCTAGCATTTACTGTTTCTTTCTATCAATTCTATATCAATTAATAAATAAAAAATGTAGTGTCATAAACTTTAATATATTTGATATGGAGCAAAATTAATGCTAAATATAGCAGAAAACATAAAAAATTTCCTGAAACTTGCTCCATACCCAATACAATTTTTTTATGGTGGGTAGGTCAAACCAACAATGACCTGTTTTAAACTTTTAGTTTGAAACACTTTGTAGCATTAATTTTAAAGTATAATTGAAATGTTACCAATACCAGAATTTGATCGCCAGAAAAGAGAAAATAGTTGATGACAATTTCTTTAAACGAATAAAAGAAATTGTCAGTTTAACGTTTTATTTTTTGCTCTTTTAAAATTATAATAAGCTATTAGTACCTCTGCATCAGTGTGACCACAACTAAAAAAAAATTGGATGCTAAATGGGGATTAAAACAATGTTAAAAATGCTAAAAATAAAATTTGAAAATGCTAAAAAAAATGCTAAATTTTCTTAAATGATTGCATCATTTTAATGAATGAATTATACATTAATTTACCTGAAAATATTATATTTCTTTAAAATAAAATGAAGGTTATATACTAAATACTAACCCCCATATTCATAAAAAATATTTTTATTTTATTGGAGGTTTATTGAACGAATTTCCTATGAAAATGTGTTCAATAAACCTCCAATAAAATAAAAATATTTTTTATGAATATGGGGGTAAAATTATATACATACATAGATGTATTTAATAAAAACAATTTAGTAGTTTGACAAAAGTTAGCGATTTTTTAACCAAAAAAAAAACAAAAGGACCTATCCACAAAATATTACATGACAAACGCTTAAAGCCCTAACCTACAGTTTGCAAAATATGTAACATTGTCAACTGTCAAAAAAACTGTTAAGGTGCAACCATAATGTGCTTAAGTTAGCTAAAGCAAATGTGCGAATACATGTAAATCATATGAGGCAAACTATATTGAACTTAAAGACCATTTTTGTTAAGTTTTATGAAACTGGCATTTGCTTAAGCAAAGTGCGAAACTGATTGCACATTCCGTACGGAATCAAATGTTTTTTGATTTTGTTTTCTTTTTAATACTTTTGAGAGACTTTTTGTTAATTTTTGACAGTAGGTTAAGCAAAGCTATGCATATTATGGTTGGGCCTTTAGGTTTAACAAGAAAAGTAGAAGACAAATAAATTATAAACAGTTTAAGGCGATTAATAAATTTGTTATTTTAAATATTTTTTTGTAAAATTTTCAAAATGTTAGATAGGGTTTTTTGCGTTTTAGGTAACGATAAACATACATATCTGTGGCAATAAATAATAATGGCTTAAGTCGAAATTTCGTGTTTTGAGATATTAAGGGTTTTGTCTAAAATGAATTGTGTGTTGTATTGTGAAAGTTAAAATATTAATGCGTATAGTTTTATTAATAATGAAATTTTATACTTGAAATTTAGCTGCGTCATAGATCTTGAAGAAGGTAATAAGAATATGTAATAAAATTAAAAAAACTTAAGTCAACTTAAGCCATTATTATTTATTGCCACAGATATATATTATTAAATACAAAATATAAGTAAAAACAAGAAATTATCAGTAGTTTAATTACACATTAAACACACCATTATATGAATAGTTTTCCTTAATTTCCAAAGTGTTGGTCAAAATACCATTAGAATATGACCTGTTTACATCATATTCTAAACACCTTTCCAATATTCAATAGTTGAACTTTGGTTCATCAATTCGTATGCATTCAGCTTTTGCCATTGCCGTTCTAAAACCGTTATTTCTTCTGTAGTAAAATCTACCATTTCTGCTTTAATTTTTTTTTGGTGTTTACAGGGTTGCTATTATTATACATTTGTATAGACGTATAAATTACAAAATACAATTATAGAGATTGACAGAAGTTATAAGTCATATTGTGAAATAGCAATATATAAAATTTTTAAGACTAAACAAGTTAGAGAGCTATATTCGGCTGTGCCGAATCTTTGATACCCTCCACCGACATTTCTAATGTTTAAGGAGTAATATCTGTATGATGTTATTATTATCTTATACTGTGACGATTTGTTATTAATTATGGTTTTAGGCGACTAAACTGTATTCCGGTAGTAGGGTTTATATGGGGCCTAGGGTAAATTATGGACTGATCATCACGAAATTTCACAGCGTCATTTCTAGTCCTTTAAAACTGCGACGTTCCAATTTCTGTTATGCTAGCATTATTAATTATGGTTTTAGGTGTACTAAACTGTTTTCCGGGAGTAGGTTTTATATGGGGCCTAGGGTAAATTATGGACCGATCTTCACGAAACTTCACAATATCATTTCTAGTCCTATAAAACTGTGACGAGCCAAAATTTGCTATGATTGCAATATTTTTTACGGTTTTAGGCGTACTAAACTGTTTTCCGGTAGTTGGGTTCATATGGGGCCTAAGGTAAAATATGGACCGATCGTCACGAAATTTCACAGTGTTATTTCTAGTCCTAAAAAACTGTGATGTACCAAATTTTGTTACAGTAGCGTTATTTTTTACGGTTTTAGGCCTACTAAACTGTTTTCCGGGAGTTCTGTTTATATGAGCCTTAGGGTAAATTATGGATGGATCTTCACGAAATTTAACAGCGTGATTTCTAGTCCAATAAAACAAATTTTTGCAAAATCTGATCTCATTCGGTGCCTTGTTCCAGCATTTATGATACTTTTTGTAACAAAATTATAAATTTTTTTAGGTGGTGGTTCCATATTTTGATTCATAGCTCTGGTCCTACTGAACCGATTTTGCTGGATTTCAATCCCAAACTGCTTAGGATAACTACAAGCAATTTGGCACCAAGTTTGTTCATTTCTTTTGAGTTGTTCGAAAGTGAGCGTGTTTTCAACAGACGGACAGACGGACAGACAGACGGACAGACATACGGACAGACGGACATGGCTAAATCGACTTAGAATTACTCAAGGACCCAGAATATATATACTTTATGGGGTCTGAGATGAATAATAAAAAAGTTTCACACGGAATGACAAACTTAATATACCCTCTTCACAACTAATTGTGGTGGAGGGTATAAAAATGCTAAATAATGCTAAAAAATTTTTTCAAAAATGCTGAAAATAATGCTAAATGCTATTTGAAAAATTCGCTGCTAAATCTAAATAAATAATGCTAAATTTAGCAGTGAAAATTCTAAAAGGGTCACACTGCTATGCATAGCTAATTTTGAGTGTTTTTTTCTGTTTTTTTTCTGTCTACCTACCAAAAAGTTTTAAGGGTTTTTATTTTTAAGTTGTGGTTGACATTCTCATGGAAATGCCCATATACATATATAGTTTGAATCATTGTCGTTTCGATTCAGATACACACATACAAACAAAAATGATATAGTATGTATACGAGTACATTCACACATATGTACATACATACTTTTAAAAATTAATAAAAAATTGTTTATGCATGTAAACATTGTGATACATGTCATGTGTCATAAAAATTTGTTTGTAAAATAATAAACGTGGTGTTTGTATTCAGGATGACGTTTTATCTTGGTCCATATACTTAAACAATTGGTTTAATTTTTGTGAAATTTCTTTAGATATATAAACTATTTTATTCTACAGATGTATGTATGTATGAAGCGGCATGCAAAATGCGAGCGTACCGCGTACCGTACAAAAATTAAAGACAAAATTCTAAATGCGCAAATTTATTTCGGTATTGTTTTGTTACTTAATTTTTATAAAGAAATATTGCATCAGGCTAACCAAAATTTAGTTTGTTAGTATATTATTTATACTTATATATAAAAGTATGTATTACATGTGAACATATGTATGTATGTAGAATATAAACTGTAAAAACTGTTTGTTTGCATCAAAAACCTTTCCATTTCACATTTGTTGACAGTAACAATAAACTGTTAAATATCGCTAAGTTGATTAACATTATTGCAACAATTGATGTTACATTTCATTTTATAGTTAGCCAGTTAAAAATATAAAATTAAGTACACACATACTTACATATGTACGTACATATGTATGTACAAACATTTCTTATTCATTTAACACCTTGTTTCTGTCAGTCTGGCTGTTGGCCCTACTCATTTCTTATTTTTTTTTTCTTATATAATTTATTAAGGCATGTGAACGTTTTTTAAAATAAATTGTCGTCATCAGAAAAAACATTGGATGTTGATGCCGAAGTTTTGCCTTAAAAACTTGTTACTTTCAGTCTTCATTTTACAAACGTTTTTAAAGCTCTCATCAGCAATCGGTGTTTCTTTTTCTTTTTTTATTGCTTTAGTTTTTTTTACATTCGATGCACTTCACACACTCAAACAAATGAAACAATATAAAATACATTGAAATTGGGGGTCTGTCATTATCACACATCCACAAATGAAGAGACGAGCCTCCAACATTCTCTGTGTATGTATGTATATATGAATGTAAATGAATTCTCAAATATACATACAGACAATAAGAAAAATATGTATAATAAAAATTCAGCAAACAGTAACAACAACATACCAACATTCAGATACAGTATCTGAATCTTTATCATAGATGTTTGTGTGTGTGTGTGTGTGCATTTATGTATGTAAAAAAATAATAAAATAAAGTTGCATGACAAGCTTCAAGTTCGTTTGCACTTTTGAGCGTTTATTTATTTTTTGTTAAAAATAAACTAAAGTTTGATCCAAATGGGACTTAATATGATAGATTATGATTTCACAATGCACCAATTAAATTACTTTAATTTATTTAAAAATTATTTCAGCGAATATTAACAATGTACATTATTATCTAACCCAAATTAAATATTCTTTCAAATCGTTGTGTATGAGAAATCTGAAAAGAAATTCGTTTTTGAATGAGCTTTAGGTTTAAATGGCTTATAACTTTTTTTTATTTATGCGATTATTATTACTTTTTTTTTAAATACAATAAGGGTCCTCATGATATCGTTTATAAGTCTCGTAATGTGTGCAATCTGTGCATTCTTACGCCCTCGTAAATGAACTGTCAAAAATTGTATGAGAATTAATTTACACCAACTGCTTAAATTTGCCCAACAATTATGACTCGTAAACTTGCGCTCTTCAATTGTGCATTTATAAAAACAAATTTTTTTAATGCTTACCGCCGTTTTCAATGAAAACTTCAAGTGTTAATAAATCACAAACAATAAATTTCATTTATTATTCACAAATTTCAACTTTTTTATTATATTTTTGATTATTTCTTTTAATATATTTTTTATTGACGTTTCAGTTTGAAATGACAGTAATTGTTTAAAATTACACAAAAATTAAAAAGGATCTTCATGAAGCGAGTCTCGCAAGTTTACCCATTTGCACAAATGGCAATTTTAAGCGATATCATGAAGGCCCTTAATATATTATTGGGAAACTTTTTCAATAAGCTTTGAAAAATGATATCCTGTAAAGGCTAGTTTACACTATCACACAAGTCTTACAAATTCCCCCAGTGGTATGGCGTATTTATCTTTAAAAAAAATCACACTAACAACACAAAAAAAATGTCAAAATGAAACAAGAATGAATCTTATGAACAGCGTTACCGTTGTGATACTAAAGTATCAATTTGACCCTTTTTCGACGGTCTTGATAGCATTTATGACCCTTTTTTTAAATTATACTTTTGTATCATTTTCACCTATTTTGTGATACTTTTTGATCCTTTTTGAGAAATAGCGCTCACATTTTGTTTTTTGTCAACAATGCTGGACGTTAGTGCTAAAAATTGTTTTCGAAATAAGCGGAGATGGAGAAATGGAGTTCAAGTGAAGATTTAATACCAAAATATAGAACGCAAATTCCTAAAAACCAGTTAGTATTCGTAAAAAGATTTGTGTTAAGAGATTTTGTACGACTTCTGAATTAGATTTTCGATAGTAAAGTACAAATTAAAGTACGATTTCCCTTATAGCAAAAATAACGCATATACATATTTGTTATGTTTCATTTATTAAATAGCTAAATGCAATTAGGTGTTCGTTTCTTATAAATGTTTTGCTCTCTTATAGAGTAGCAAGTTTTATTTGAAAAACTTCATCCTTAATAATGTCATAAGGCATTGAAGTTTTTGCCCCCTTTAAAATCGACAATATTAAGAGTGCCCTGTAAAAAAGGTGACATCGGTTTATGTATGGGACCATTTTTAAAACGGCGAGGATTACCTCAAAGAGCAAGAAAGCTTCGCAAAAATTTAGAAACTCGAAAAATTTTGCAAAAATAGCGCCATCAAATTGATTAAAAGTCCCTAAAACTAACAGGAATGAAAAGAATTCAGTAAAAATTGCTGAAATTCCCAAATATTTGGTAACAACTTTAAAGAATCACAAAACTTTGCAGAAAAAAAATTCGCCAACGATTGCAAAATTGGAAACAAAACCTTAAATTTATATGAAATCGCTAAATCGGTAAAAAAAAAAAAATCGGAATATAACATAAAAAGTATTAAAAAATATTAGCTATAATGATGAAGAACAAACTTTTTGTCAAGTGTTAAAAACAGGAAAGGGCATTCCATAAACAAATTAAGTTTTTTTAGTACTGCCTACCTGAAATAAATATTTTTTTTTTTATTTATAAAAAAACTTGGTCTTTTTATATATATTTAAATGGGAAATACTGCTGTTAAAAATGTTGACCCTTTTTATACCCTCCACTACAATAAGTTGTGATGAGGGTATATTCAGTTTGTCATTCCGTGTGAAACTTTTTTATTATTCATCTCAGACCCTATAAAGTATATATATTCTGGGTCCTTGAGTGTTTCTAAGTTGATTTAGCCATGTCCGTCTGTCTGTCCGTCTGTCCGTCTGTTGAAAACACGCTCACTTTCGAACAACTCAAAAGAAATGAACAAACTTGGTGCCAAATTGCTTGTAGTTATCCTAAGCAGTTTGGGATTGAAATCCAGCAAAATCGGTTCATTAGGACCAGAGCTATGAATCAAAATGTGGAACCACCACCTAAAAAAATTGATAATTTTGTTACAAAAACTAACATAAATGGTGGAATAATGCACGGAATAAGATAAGATTTGGCAAAAATTAATTTTATTCGGTTAAAAATCACACTGCCAAATTTCGTGAAGATCCGTCCATAATTTACCCTAAGCCCCATATAAACACTACTCCCGGAAAACAGTTTAGTACGCCTAAAACCGTAAAAAATAACGCTATCGTAACAAAATTTGGCACGTCACAATTTTTTGGGACTAGAAATAACACTGTGAAATTTCGTGACGATCGGTCCATAATTTTTCGTAGGCCCCATATAAACCTTACTACCGGAAAACAGTTTAACACGCTTAAAACCGTAAAAAATAATGCAATCGTAACAAAATTTGGTACGTCACAGTTTTTTAGGACTAGAAATGACGCTGTGAAATTTCGTGATGATTGGTCCACAATTTACCCTAGGCCCCATATAAACCCCACTACCAGAAAACAGTTTAGTCGCCAAAAACATAAAATAAATATACGTCATACAGATATTACTCCTTAAACATTTGAACTGTCGGTGGAGGGTATCAAAGATTCGGCACAGCCGAATATAGCACTCTAACTTGTTTTTTATTGAATTACCCTTTTTTTGACCCCCTTTTTTGGAAAATCCCCTTTTTGTGACCCTTTTTGAAAATTTCCAACGGTAACCCTGCTTATGAACAGCATGTTTGGCAATCTAGTTTCAGAGAGCGAAACCATTGGTTTATATCGTCGTATGAACATAGCATTGGCTAGCGAAACGTGGGTACATATTTTAACATGTCAACACTAGATATTGGTGTCCAGGAAAAGATGTAGGTATGATTTGAATGCCACTTCAGTAGCCACTAGTACAAAATGAGTAAAATTGCTAACTATTTCGCCTATCATTGGTGGCGATAGCTTTTTTTATACCACTGGGCCATAATACTTTGTGAGATAGAAATGTAACTAGTTTTGTTGCGACTGTCAACAAATCTAAATTAACATTACAGTTTGTGTTTACACTAGTGCTGGGATACTGTCGATATTTTCAACTATCGATATTTATCGATAGTTCAGATTTCACTATCGATATATCGATATTACTATCGACTGAATGTTTGTACTTGTGCAGGAAAACTTTAAATATTTTTTTATAAGGCTACAGTCCGTTGTTTTCATCACTTTATTGAATGTATGAGACGTATTTATATACGCACGTTATTTTAGATGGCAGTTTTTTAAAAATTGATAAGTAGCTTCCTGAAGGAACCAAAGTAACAGGGACTATAAGATATTATATAGCAACTTTAAATAATTTTCTAAATTGGTTTTGATTCTCAACCCAAAAAGGTAATCAATCTAGCCGACTTATCCTCTAATGGTCCTTCATTGTTTTGTCCTATGCTTGCAATAGCATTTGGATTCGTATTTTTTTTACAACATTACAAAAATATTTGACATTTCAGTCTCTATATAAACATGTACAAATTTCGACTTAAAGGCCTTTAATTAGCAGTAAAAAGCACTGCTAAGCAATCCATACCACTTGCCATTCTTGTTGTTTGTATTCATTGTTGCAATTCAGCGCGAATTTATAATAGCAAGTAAAAATTTGCGGCAAAAAACTGGTTGTGTATAGCTGCTGTAACATGTCTTCATAGCTGTATTTTAAATAATAATAATATCGATATTAATATTTTTCCTATCGATATTTTCGATATTTTAAGACTATCGATAATATCGATAGTCTATCGATAGTTTCCCAGCACTAGTTTACACACACTATCACACATACACATGCACGAAAGAACTTTATTTTCTAAAGTAATCAATTTCGTTTCTTTAAACAAGAAAATTCATAATAATTTCTTGACTTTAGCCTTTTTCGTTCTTATTTAGTAAAATTTTCTTAAATAATGAAACATTTTGCTTTAACCAAGCCACACATATATTTAGAATAAGTAATTTTTGGCTTGGACGAGATCATGCAAAATTTTCTTGTTTCAAGCCATATTTTCTGGGGATTTAGTAAACATTTCTTTCAGTATGCTTTGTTAAAATGCAACCCTGATTAAATGAAAAGTATTATTATTTTCAAAAATTTCCAAAACCGATGAAATCGTATGGGATGTCAAATTTTTTTACGTAATTTTCATGACACATCACATTTTTACATACAACTTCAGTTTATGACATGTAAACTAGTGTTAACTAGCTTTAAGCAATGTCAATTTTCTGGTTCGCACACACGTGCTCTTTTTAACATATTTTTCATAACTTTTCGCAAAATTTCGGGTGTAATTATTTTTGTCTTCTTCACAAAATGGTAAAAAATCAAAAAAAAAAAAAAAAAACTTAAAAGTTATAGGTATAAAACTCTTTCTAAACCACTGTGTATGTCCTACACATTTATTTTCAATCGAATACCCTTAAATATTTTGAGCTTTGTAATATTACCTTAATCGACTTCTTTTAGTTTCACAATTTCAGAGGATTCTAGAAAAAATTTCCTTAGATATGTACATTCTTTTTGAATTATTTTTTCCATGCACGTTTAAAGCACAACTTATGAAATACTTTATAAAAAAAAAAGCAAGAAGAGCACTATATTCGGCTCTGCCTAATCTTTTTTACCCTTCACCATAATACTTAAAAGTCAATTTTTTAGAGTTTTAAAAAATCGGTGTTTTTTAAAATGGATATTTTTCAAAAGATTTCTTCTAAATTTGATTGATTAAATTTTAAGCTAAAATGTGCTGACAGTCCGACTAAAATGACTTATTTATATGAGGTGAAAGTGGCTAATAATTGAAGGTAGTCGTGGTTTTTTGCTCATACCTCAGCAATTTGTTGAACGATGTGGGTCAATTTCAATAGCATGCTTTTCTGGACTACCTGTGAAATAAATATATAATTTATTTTCTAGTCCCCATCATATCTGGGGTATTCGAAGAACTCATTTCAACCAACACATGGACAGACGATTCTTAACGGACGGGCATTATTAAATAAACTTATAAAGATCCCTAAATTACAAACGAAATAAAAAACTTTCATAAAAAAATCCCAAAGAAATAAATACACAAGCTCGAGGTCATAGGTTTTTTAATAAATGTTTTATTATAAAAAATGAATTACGTCAGCCTTTTTTACTTGTGGTGAAGGGTATAAACAACTTTTATTATTTCACAGTTCAACCCATAACTAACAAAGCGGCACTAGATGTACATTTTTCGGTTTAGTTTGCTTTCCACTTTTTTCCTCCTAGTCTATAGCATCAATTGTTCAAAAGACAGGAAAACTAAATTCCAATTGGTTTCCAAGATATAGCCGCAAGAAAAATTGCATGTTCTCCGGAAAAATCAAGTCTTAGTCAAAATATATATGAGGCCAAAAAAATCGAACTGCGGTTAAACCACCCCCATTGGTTAGTTGCGAGAAATTCCACACGAGAAGAAGTTTGCATTTGATATCTTCAAAAATGTTGCACTGTGTTATTTTAGCAATATATTTTTCCATAGGTCCTAATTTAAATCTCAAACTAACAAAGCTTAATTTACACTGAGAGATTATTTTGATCGTCTCAAAAACGACATCGACATTTGCTTTAAAAATATATGTATGCCACAAAACTAGTTTTGCAGCAAAACAAGTGTTTTGCTACTTGTTTTCCTATACATTTTTCATGTTCGAAAACTCAAACAAATACTAGTTTTGCTCCAAAACATGTCGAAAATCATGAATACAACTCTGGGTTATCCATTATTGGTGATTGATAATTTCGAAAAAAGGACATATTTACCAAAATATAAAGACTTATTAAATAGGTTTATGCAACTCTCCAGCTGATTTATTTGTTTGCAGCATAAAAATAATAAAATAATACAGTAAAAAGGTAGTAAATTATGTGCTTTTATATACGTGCATCTATGTATATCTGTGTATTAAAAAACAAACAAAAAAATCTCATGTTAAAGAAACATATTTTTTTCAACACATTTTTTTTTTTGCTTTCATATTTGTTTACAACATAAATGTCAAATTGATTTCGAAAATTCGAAAACCAAAACCAGTTTTACATAATGGAAACACTTTGACATGTTTTGCTCATAGTGGAAACATAGTATAAGAATAATATCAAAATTTTTTTAAGAAGGCGCAATTATTGTCATTTTTTGGTTTTTTTTACAATTAATTTTGTATGAAAAATAAAAAGTATTACGAAAACTATATTCAAGACTTAAGGTATAAAGAATTCTTCTTTGCAATTTTTTGTTGTGGAGAATAATGCAGTTGCAATGGCAATGTCATTTTGTTGACAAAATTTTTATAACTTTTTTTTATCAACAAAGATAATTTTTTACTGCTCTGCCAAAGCATTCGCTCTATGGCTGACTTTGAACTTATTTATTTTTTGTTTGTTTTGTTATTTATTATTTAATGTAACCGGTAAATCCACACTAAATGCATTTAATTTACTGTAAACACCTAAAATGTTTTCTGTTCATTGAAAACGCATTACGAGCACAATACTAAAAATGTTTATATATCAATTAAATTTAATACACCATTTTCAACTGAAACGAATTTTAAATTTTGCATGTATATCTAAAGATATGTTCAGACCTAACAAATATTTGACGAAAAAATCCAAAAAAGAAGCGTCACCAGTAAATAAATCAAACTTTAGTTTTATTTGAAACAATTTCTATTGATTTACTAAACTTTATTTGTAAGAAGATAATTCGGCCATGTTCTAGAAATTGAAATGAAGTGGATTTGAAATCGAGCAAATTTAAAAAAAAAAACGAGCATACAAATATTCCATTTTATTAATAAAATAACTTTGTTTTTCTTTTGAGCTCGAGGTCGAATTAAACACAATGACCCTTATTGTGTTTGGCGTATTTAAAATACGCCTACGACTGTTTGGTAATAGATTAAAGGGAACGTGAACTTTTTTCCTTTAATCTATTACCAAACTGTCGTAGGCGTATTTTAAATACGCCAAACACAATAAGGGTGAATATAATATTCCATTTTATGAATCACCCTTATCGTGTTTGGCGTATTTAAAATACGCCTACGACTGTTTGGTAATAGATTAAAGGGAACGTGAACTTTTTTCCTTTAATCTATTACCAAACTGTCGTAGGCGTATTTTAAATACGCCAAACACAATAAGGGTGAATATAATATTCCATTTTATGAATCACCCTTATCGTGTTTGGCGTATTTAAAATACGCCTACGACTGTTTGGTAATCGATTAAAGGAAATAAGTTTACGTTCTCTTTAATCTATTACCAAACAGTCGTAGGCGTATTTTATATACGCCAAACACGATAAGGGTGAATTTTATTTTGTAAGAAACCAATAAGCTTTACAATAACAACTCTTAAAACCAGGAAAAAGTACGGTCATTTTGTAAATAATGGAACTTTAAATCTCGTTCGATTTCAATTTTACTTCATTTCAATTTCTAGAACATGCTCGATTGTTTAATGTAATTTAGAAACTGCTAAATGATGTTTTGCAAAAGCAAATAAATTTGTAATAAAACTAGTGGTTACGTGTAGAACGTCAAATATTTAATAGTACTGAGACTTGTTTTTATTTAGAAATAGTATAATAAATAGTATATTATTTTGTTAAAATATTTAAATATTTAATTTGATATTGAAACAACGAATAAGAAAGCAAAACGTAAAGACTAGAGTATCCAATTATTTGACTTTTGGCTTTGTTCGAGTAAGGAATTAATCGATTTTTGAATTTAAAAATTGCTCGATTAATCGAATAGAGGTTTAAAATTGTTCGAGTTACTCGAATAACTCGAATAATTCAAGCAATTAAATCCAATGGGAAAAAACATACTTATATCTCTATTTGAATTGTTTAAAGCATTTAAATAAAATAAAAAATTTAAAAATCAAAAACCCGACTGCAAAAATACAGGGCCTAATCACCGCATTCGATACTATCGTACCGAATAAACTATCGAATGTTTTTGCATACGATAGACACTGACATATTGAATGAAAACTCGATAAATGTAATGTCGAGTTACTCGATATCGAATGCTATTATTTCAAATTCAATCATTTCATTCGATATCGAGTTTTATGATACCAAAATAAATAATTTCGATCAATTTTGCTCGATATCGTATGCGGTGATTAGACCCCAGTTTTTATAATAAAAAGATTGAAAGAAGATTAAGGAAAGTAAAATAATCCAAATTTTTAATATTTTTAATTAGGCTTAAGTTCATCAAATTTAATTTTCATTAAATCAAAATTAAAATTAATACAAATTTTAAGCAAAGTAAACACTTCTTCGGTTTAACAAACTATAAAATAATTTGAAAGCCAAAGTTTAATACAGTTGTGTTTAAAGCTAGTTTACACTATCTCACAAGTCTAACGTATTCCATAATACTTTGTGAGATAGAAATCTAATGAGTTTTGTTGCGACTGTTAAAAAATCTAATTTAAAATGACAGTTTGTGATCACACCATCACACAAAGTATAAACACTTACAGATGAAATAAAATGCAACCCTGATCCAATGAAAAGTATTATTGGGCTGGCCTAAGCAACCAGTGAGAAGCTAGCTTTCCCTCAACAATAAATTTCAGTGTATTTATCAAATATGAAAAATTGGGAATTTAGCACGTCATACGGAAATCGTTTTAATAATAAACTTTGTTTTCCCGAAAATAACTTTGAAAAGTATTATTGTTTAGAAATTTTTTAAAAAACGATGAAGTCGTATGGGATGTCAAACTTTTTTCATTATACTTGTCATTTTCGTGACTCATTGCATTCACACTATTACACTTTGTCATATTACTTGAGTTTTTGATTAATGCAAAGTATAAACGTGTTATCTAGCCTTATGCAGCAGGCGGAACCTAGTAAATTTTGCAGTTTATTATTCGCAATCCGTCCCGTCTGCTTAACAAAATGCGGGTATTTAATTTATTTTATTTTTAAGTCCCGACCTTTTTTGTATGAGGGACTTTCAGCATAGGTGCACGTAGTGCGGAAACTAACTCGCTAAACCGAATTTTTAATTTTCTGCTTTTTTATTATTTTAAGAAGCGAATTTCTGTGCGAACTTTGAAAATATGCGGCGAATCCTTATTTGTTACACCTGATCTTGTACCCGATTTTCAAAATAAGCTCTATAATGTTATAGAGACTGAAAATCTGATTTAGGGCCAAATTTATAATACTGATGAATCTGGACTTTTTTGAAAAATGTTTCCAGACAAAACTTGTGTGCATTGTAAAGGAAAGTCTGCTGCGGCTACCAAAATGAGCAAAGTGAGAATCACCTTCTTGTGCAGTGCTAATAAATCTAGAACTCTCAAGCTTAACATTGCTGTAGTTGGGAAGTGAAAAAACCCAAATATTTCTATCGAATGGTTTTTTAAATCGTAAAAGACTATCAAATTGAAAATAATTATCCCAAAAAAGCTTTATTGTTATTGGATAATACATAATGTCATTGAGAGCCGCTGGTATCTAAATGTGGGCAATATAAAACTTTTCCTTTACCCCCAAATTGTAGTGTAAGCTGTTTTACACATTGGTAAACTCTGTAGCGGACAATTCAGAAATTTTTGAAACAATTCAATTTAAAGGACGCTTGTGAGTTGCTTAAACGATATTATGTCAGGGTGCCCAATTCTTCTATAATGTATTGTTGGAAGCATATTCATTCTCACAGGTGGGCTTCAGATGATAACATCCCATTGTCATTATTAAAACAAGAATTGCCTGAGAATGTTTGTGTTGAAGAAACAGAAGAATTTCGCACATCAACCAACTTATTTCTTAGCTGTATTATTAACTCTGACAATACTTTGTGTAGTAGTTCATAGACAGACACAGAAAATTTGGCATCAGAGCCTGTAATTATGAAACACGTTAAAAATCCTGAAGCTGTGCAGGCCCTTAATTCTTCAATAGATTGACCAAAGGAACGATGTATGCAAACAGATTAAATACTGAATCTTAATGAATTGCGGAACAAGGCTTTGGAAGCATGTGCACGGAAAGATAAGGCATGTTAAAACAAATAATCAGCCTTATTCCGGTTGTCGTAATCGATCAAGTCGTTTTTTGGAACACACAACCAGTGTTCTGTAATCTCTTTCAACGACTAGATCGATTACGACAACGACAACCGGAATAAGCTGAAAATTTAAAAATACGTTTGAAATCGAAATTATTTTTTATGAATACTAAACTTAATTTTTTCATTCTTGATTAATAAAACTCCAATAAATTTGTTTTGAAATCCTGGCTTATGTTTTATTTGCGGATATAGTGAATTATAATACATAATAACAGCACATTCAGTAATCCGAATTTCTCGTTAATCCGAATCAGGGTCTGCAATCATTAATTCGGATTAGCAAGCTGGCACTGTATTATATATTAAAAAAGTAGAATTCTTAAAGAAATTAATTTTAATCGATTAATTGACATAAATTGTTCGAGTTATTCGTTAATCGAAATTGGCTATTTTAATTATTCGATCAAATAATGGCGGACAAATTTCTCGATTAATCGAACAACAATTAATCGAGTGGATACTCTAGTAAAGACAGTACATGCATATGTCTACTCGTTTCTTTTCCCCTCGTCCCTCCCGCCTATAAAGTAGCAATCTTGTCAATAAGACAGGAGGCGTATGAACACAGACTAAGCGATAAGTTAAAGGAAGATTCATCTTACCTCGTAGGTTAAAATAAAGTTGTAATAATGGAATATTTTTTATTCTACCTTTAGCAATCGCTGTGAAAAGGGGGGTGAATGTTCAATTTTGTGGAAGAAAAAAGTATTTAATGCTTGGACGTTATATATTTCAAGAGTTGACTTTTCTTACATTTAAGCTTTTCTTGTTACACGACATAGTTTCATAACAAAAAGTTAGCCACAGTTTATACACTACGAACAACGAGCTGCTAACTAGAATGCCGATTAAGCTAAGAAGCTTGTTGGCACAGAGTTTATTCATAACGAACTTTTCTCCATCTGCCAACTTTTAATAAATCAACTCTGAATTTTTATGATGTCACATTGTATTACTCAAAAATGCAACTCGTTTGCATTAAACATCGCTGGTTTGTCATTTTTTTTTTGGTTTTTTCTCCACATATAACAATTTTAAAGGTTTTTAAATTGAAATAAAAAAAAGATATAAAAATAAAATAATATAAAATAAAACAGTAATAATTTAAATTAAACCAACCAAATTGTTTAACATTAAACAGCTGTTTTTTACAAGTTGGCAGCTCGTTAACAAGAGTTTAGCAAGTCGTTAGCCAGAGTTTGGTAAGTGTATTATAAATAAACTTTGTGCTAACTACATGCCAAATTTTCATTATGAATACGGCTGTTAAATTCTAATTTTTCTTTTTGTAAAAGAAATAAAATGCGATAAATTTTAACAACTTTTTTAACACTTCTTATTTCCCGTTTTCTAGGGAAAAAGGTTAAAGTTTCCCGGGAATTATAGGTTATCGATCTGAATCCCTAGACATTTTGCTTAATGTGATACCGCTATAACTTTTTAAAATAATCTTAGTTTGTTATTGTGACTCGAAAAATCTCAAACTCAAGTAATAGTGCTTTATTCGGCTATGCCGAGCCTTATATACCCTTCACTATGTTTTGATGAGTATTTTTTTACAAATTAAAAAAAAAAACAAGGGATTTTATGGGTAATAAGAGCATATCGTTGAGTTTTGCACATATCCCAGCCATTTGTGGACCGTTTTGGCTGAAATCATGTATGGGGTCTTCGGGAAACCTATTTCACCGAGCAGACGGACATCATTAAATCAACTTTGCTACTCATAAGGACCCAGAATATTTAAACTTTGGAGGGTCTTATATTAATATTGTACAAATTACAAACGGAATGACAATATTATATACATATACCTTTTATACCTGTAGTGTAGGGTAAACATATACATATCAGTGTTATAAAAATAACTTGGATTAAATAATCTTATTTAAAATTAAGTATTATATTACGTCTCTTTTTAATTGACTATTTGCCAACATATCGTTGACTGAAATGCAAGAGAAACCGCAGCCTTATAATTTTGCAAGAAAATTTGTTTTCCGTTATTTTTAGTATTTATTACAAAGGTATATTAATAAATTATTTTTATAAAAAATGAGTTTTAATCTGTTTAAAAATCTATTTTAGATTAAAAAAAATAAATCACCATTTAAATTCACATATTTACATTTAATTATAAATGAGTTCAAAGATAATTGATATCAATTGAATTCATTGAATATAAAAAAAAGAAAAAAAAATTTAAACTTGGGAATTAATTCCTTAAAAATGGTTTGTAGGAGTGATAGAGAAATTATATTTATTAACTTTACTTAACACTTTTTTTATCGCGTATTTCGTTACTTTAATATAGAAAAGCCCTAACTAATGTTTTCCTTACTTTACAGGAGAAGGAAAAAACTTCATAAAAATTATAGTCTTGTAGTCGCGATTTTTTTAAACGCAGTTTTTTATGAAATTCTCTAAACAATTTAATAAAAAACTGTGTTAAAAAAAAAACGCAACTACAATACTACAATTTTTTTTAAGTTTTTTCCTTCTCCTGTAAAGTAAAGAAAATGTTAGTTAGGGATTTTCTATATTAAAGTAACGATTTATAACTTTTTTTCGCCTTGAAATTTAGACCATAGATAGGTCACTCCCCAAATCGATCCACTAAGACGGGATTTTTGGAAATTCGAATGTTTAGGTGGTAAAAAAGGGTAAAAAACGGGAAAATTCGGTAAACTTATATCTTCAAAACTAAAAGAGATACACGAAAATTAATACTTATTGTTATTCTTTAGAAAAAGAAGCAGACAGGTGTTTTGTACTTTTTTGAAATTCGGCCCTTTTAGGGTGTAAACGGGTAAAACCTGAATTGTGGAACTTTTTTGACACCCCATTTTTCTTTTGAACCAATAAACATAGAAACAAAGTTTATACCACATTCGATACTTATCAAAAAAATACGAACACAAATTTGGTACTTTTTCGAAATTCGAACATTTAAAGGGGTAAAAATCGTAACTATGTTTGGTACTTTTTTTACAAAACATTTTCCTCCATTCATTGACATATTCGTACTTAATTATGGGCTGCCACTACAATACTGAAATTATTGATACTTTAATGGGGGAAAAATATAGTACCCAAAAAAGGAAATATGGGAAATTTGATAGTTTTCTTTAGCGTTTTGGTAATACTAAAGTAGCGGGTTAAATGCTAGAATTTAAGCAAGTTAAAACCTAGAAAAATAAACGTTGGCATAAAAATATGTCCACGAAGAAAAAGGAGACGCTAAGGAAGTAGCGGGTATATCGAGCCCTAATAGAAAAAATGATGTAACCAACAACATTTTAGAATTTTGTTTTTTGATGAAAATCGATAATTTTCGATCATTTGCATCATCTCTAAAAATCTCATATCCCTGGGAAGTACCGTTACGAAATAAGAGCAAAAGCAATTTCAAACGAAACCCTAGACTTGAAGCAAAAATATTTTAAAAAAACCTTCTCCTGTAAAATTTAATTTTTGTTGGTTACATCATTTTTGCTATAAGGGCTCGATATGCTAGTACTACATATATAGATAACATGATCATAACTCAGAGATAGCTTTTTAGTGTGGTGATTGTTGAAATGGAAAGCAAGAAATAGGTAAACGATATCATTTAGTCTATTTTTCGACCTTTTAATTTTATTTCTTCTTTTTTCAAATCAAGCTCAAGGTCAGGTCAAGAAAAATATATTAATTTATTATTTCGAATATTTCGCTGCAACAATGGACAGCTTCTTCAGCTTCTTCTTTTTGTTATTTAATATAAATTTTGTTTTATAAAAAATTTGTTTAAAATTTATAAACTTAAGATCCCTGAAGAAGCTGTCCATTGTGGCAGCGAAATATTGGAAAAAATAAATTTGAGCTTGATTTGAAAAAAGAAGAGGTAAACGTTATCATTACTTACTCCTAGAAAATGAATGATAAAGGTCGCGTTTTGGCGGTACGAGGTCTCCTCAATTCCATAAAAGGATTATCTTGCCTTACCTGAATAAAATCCATTCAGAGATAATAAAATTTTTTATGTTTTTTTATTATACCTAATAAAGTGGTACGCAAAGCCTTTGTTGTCATCACTCAAAAAATTATCAAAAGAGGTTTAGGGAACCCCTTGATAAATAAATCCGTTGAAATTGACTTGTCTGTCCAACATTGATTTGAATATAATGTAGTGCTGGGAAACTATCGATAGTCTTATACAATCGAAAATATCGATAGGAAAAATATCAATATCGATATTATTATTATTTAAAATACAGCTATGAAGACATGTTACAGCAGCTATGCGCACACAGTTTTTTGCCGCAAGTTTTTACTTGCTATTATCAATTCACGCAGAATTACAGCAATGAATACAAACAACAATAATCTTTCCAACGACAATCGGTTCTACGCACCGGAACGACTCGGAGTTCAACGAACACCGACCAAGGATTGTCAACTCAGCAACACCTGATTTTCAGGGCTCGCTGCTACAACAACAACAAGAATGACAGGTAGTATGGATTGCTTAGCTTTGCTTTTTTTACTACTAACTTTAGGCCTTAATGCCGAAATTTGTATATGTTTACATAGGGACTGAAATGTCAAATAGCTTATGATGTAAAAAAAAATCAAATAAAAATGTTATGCAATTATAAAACAATAAACGACCATTAGAGTAGAAGTCCTAGATTGATTACCTTTTGGGATCAGAATCAAATCCAATAAACAACATTATCTGTTACTTTGGTTCCTTCAGAAATGTGCTTATCAAAAACTGTCATCTAAGATAACGTGCGTACATAGATACGTCTCATACGTTCAATAAAGTGATAAAAACAACGAACTTTAGCCTGATAAAAAAAATAGTTAAAGTTTTCCTACTTGAGTACAAACATTCAGTCGGTAGTAATATCGATACATCGATAGTGAAATCTAAACTATCAATAAATATCGATAGTAGAAAATATCGATAGTATCCCAGCACTAATATAATGCACTCCTTTATTGAATTAACCAGCTAGCTGAGTGAAAATTTCGGCAGGCTGGTAATATAGAGCCCCTGCGAGACAGTAAATCATGGTAACACAACGGAAACTAATTGCGGCATTCTATTTATTTATTTACTTTCTTAAGTCTATGGAAAAATCCTTACAGACTATTACAAATTTAGTAAATATAAAAATTCAAGCTTTAGCAATTTCATATAATCAAATGATTAGTTTAACGAATTTAAATATGATATTATATCACTCTTTATGATTTTAATGTTTTTGTTAAAGTCAATATATTTATATAACTTATTGAAATCATCACAGACTCTACGAAATGGATCAAACTGAGCAAAGTTTGTAGTATAATATTTAATACTCAGAATGACGAACAGGTACGTTAAGGTTAATTTTTCCCAGAAGGTATTGAGAATTGACGCTTCCGTTTATTAGCTTAAGTAGAAAAAGAGCATTTAACTTTTTCCGACGACTTCTTAAAGTTGGTAACCTAATAAGTGCCAGACGGTTAACATAGGATGGTAACCTTATGTGAGGGTCCCAACCCAATCCGCGAAGACAGAATAATAAAAACTGGATTTGAACTGACTCGATTTTGTTAGAGTGAACTGAGTACTGTCGATCCCATATCACCGATCCATATTCAAGAATCGGTCGAACCAAAGTAGTAAACAGTTGCTTGGTAAAATAAGGATCTGAAAACTCTTTAGACCACCTTTTTATAAATCCAAGGACACCAGTAGCTTTGTTAGTAGTTAACGTGATGTGATTCTTGAAATCCAACTTTCTGTCAAAATGTACTCCTAAATCATCGATGGAATCAACCAATTCAAGTAAAGAAGCATTCATAGTATATAGGCCATTATTTGGTGACGTTCTTGAGAATATCATATATTTACATTTTTTTACATTTAGTTCCATTAAGTTATCACTTCACCAAGATGTCAAGTAATTAATATCATCTTGCAGAAGTATTTGTTGATCAATGTTGTAATAATGAATGTAATAAACATTTTAATATCGTCTGCATACATCAGTGTGTTGGAATTTTTCACAACAGAAGGAAGATCATTTATTAATAGAGTAAATAAGAGCGGACCAAGATGACTGCCCTGAGGCACTCCAGATAATACATCTATTTAATTAGAATACGTGTTACGGAACTTTACACATTGCTTTCTATTCGTTAAATAATACTCAATCCATTTCATTATCGAAGTGCTAAATCCTAATCGGTTAAGGTGTTATGATACTTGCTATTTTTTGTATTGGATTTTTTTAGGATTGACTGAATGAAACAACAAATGCGAGAAAGAACAAGAAATACAATTTGATAAAATGTAAACAAAACAAACAATACTGCCCACTTTTTTTCCCCACAAAAAACCGTCATAAAAGCTAAAAATCGCAAAAAAAAAAGTTAAAACCCGTTTCTTTCGATCAAAAACTAAAAAAATTGGCAACAGTGCTAACAATTAATCTGGAAATGTAAATTTTAAGTTAAAAAATTTTATATTTTTTTTGACAGTCTTAGATTATTTATCGATAACACATGTATATTTGTTTGACATTTCAAGATTTTTTATGATATAATCATACTCTTTACACTTAGTCAGTTTTCCTATGCAAATATATTTGCACTGTTCTCCAATATAGAAAAAATACAAAAAATGGCAAGTATCATAACAGCTTTAAGCTTATGAACGAGTAAGTTATGATTTACTTTGTCGAACGCTTTACTAAAATCGATGTAAATGTCGTCGGTTTGTTTGCCAGCTATAAATCCTTCGGTAACTAAAGTTGTAAATTCTATAAGATTTGTGATTGTTGATCGTCATTTAGAGAAACCATGTTGGAATGGAGATAAAACAGATACCGCCTGATGTGATAGTGTATCATATAAAAGTTGTTCAAACAGTTTTGGTATAACACTGAGTTTAGCAATTCCTCTGTAATTTGAGATATCAGCTTTTGATCCAGATTTAAATAGAGGTATAATGAAGGATTCTTTCCAAATAGCTGGAAAATGCCCAAGGAGAACTTAATAAATGATGGTAATGCTTTAAATACTACTAGGAACCAAATCAGGGCCTGGAACATACGACAGTTTCATGTTTTTCATATATTAAAGTTATTGGATTCAGGGATAGAGTATGAATACTGATCATTCGAATTAAATGTAGATGATGAGTAAGTTGACGCAATAAAAATAAGCAAACAAATTACTTATTAAATTATCATCTGACGATTCAATGTCACCGAACTTCATAATGGTTGGAAAATCAGCTGCTCGTCGTTTAGAGTTAACAAATTTATAAAATGATTTAGGGTCATTATTTAAGTTATTTTTAACTTTATTTAAATAGGTATTATAAGCTATTTGATTAGCAATAGTGTATACAGATCGTGCTAAGGAAAATTTGGAATAATTTATTGTTGAACTGTTTATTTTAAAATTTTTATACAGTTTATTTTTTTTATTTTTAAGTCTTGTAAGATATTTTGTGTTCCAAGGCGGACCATGATAACAAATTGGTTTTACCAAAGGCACTGAATACGAAAAACATTGATAAAGAAGTTGGTAAAATTTCATAACACAACGGTCCAAATCATCGCCAAAAACGTGTAATTCATCTAACCAGTCAATCTGTGACAATTGAAAATGAAGTTTGCTGTGATCGGTTGATTTAAAACGAAACATTTTCTGTTTTTGAGTTTTTTTATTCTGTTGAATGGGAGATTGATAAAAAAAAGTGTATCTCAACAGTTGGGTGATATTGATCCCCAGGATTAGAGATTGGTGTATGTCGCAATATCGAAAAATATGATGGCTCATTAACAAATATTACATCTAACATATTACCAAACGCATTAGAGATGGAGTTAATTTGAAAAAGACAGTGATCAATCAAGCAATTAATTAAATTCGTTGAGAATTCCGAGGCTTCAGCTGGGATCAGGTAGTTTATGTCCGAACTAGTATTCCAGGAAATCTTTGGTAAATTAAAGTCTCCAAATATTACAACAAGATCTGTTGAATTAATTGTTTTTAAAAGTATTTCAATAGCTTTTAAGTAATCTTCATACACAGTAAAAGATGAGTTAGGAGGAATGTATAAGCACACAATATATAATGATTGCTTATGTATTTTTAAATAAACACATACAAGTTCTGTATGTTAAAATTCCTGGAGAATAATTTCCTCAGATGAGAATTCGTTTGTTATGGCAATTAACACGACTCCTCCCGACTTTTTTGTGTTGCTATTGTATTGCACACAACTTTCTCTATCTTTTCTAAAAATCCGATATTTAGAACAAAACATTTCTGAGTTATTAATTTTATTGCTAAACCAGGTTTCAGTAAATACTATTATATGATGATTAAAGCCAAAGCTGTTGCAATATATTGAAGATATATTTGATATACAATCGATATTAGTTTTTTGAATTTACACCAGCTTTATTAGGCAGGCGTGCACTATTTTCTAAATAAAATAAATTCACGAATTAATGCATTTTTAGGCCAAAATTCAGGGTTAACAATTTACTGGAAAATATTTTCAGGATCATATGTACGAATTAGAATTATTTATACACAACAATAAATAAGCACAAAATATTCATAAATGATAAATATTAAAACAATTTTTGACATACGCTTAGACGTTATTATTAACTTTTTGTTTTTTTTTTTATTCCCCAGCTAGCATTTTTTAAAATTTGTTATCATATATGAAGATTAAAATTTGTTATCATAAATGATACTTTTATAAAGAATCTTATTGAAGAGTCATTCATGATTCGTTTTTTTTTTATTAGCTTAGAGACATTTTCGACTCTTTTTTTAATAGTATTTGTTATTGAATTTAAAATCAAACACTTTTAAATCATAAGCGCGTGTAAATTTTGTGTCGATTTTAAAGCGTGTAAAATATTAAATAGTTTTTAATCTTCAAAAGTACTCCAAAAAGACTCATTCATATCGATGATTTAAAAAAAAGCAATCTTTCAAAAGCTAGTTTCTTGTATAAAATCTAAATTCATACATTTCCATATCTGTATTTATATCGTACATATCTGTGGCAGTTTGACAAAACATCTTAAGTCATATTTCAAAAGTTGAAAAAAATGTTGTTAATGATACAAATTTTCATAAGTTCTGTGATGTTTACATTAAGTTTGACCTTTATTCTGTGTTTGTGTTGTATTTTGTTTATTAATTATTTATTTATTTCTGTGTCGTGTAGTCCAGTTTTTAATATTAAATACATAGTTGAAAAGTGCGATACAAATGTAAACCCTAATTCATTATTATGGAATAAAAATAACCCCTGATGAAGTTCGAAACAAATGAATACACCATAAATGTTTTTTAGTTACATTTGGTAATAAAACGAATGATCCTCCAAGAATTATTTTTTTGCCACGCCTAGAAATACCGCCCTTTTTTTGTACCACGCAAATTCTAGTCATGTCTTTCAAAAGCTCGGTTTATACCCTCCCAAACGCTAAAGATTTTTGAACTAAAATTAAGCTGTGTTATTTTGATACAACTTCTGTTTAAAAAAACTATTAAAGACAGAAATGTAGCCCTTACAGAGCCATGAACACCGATATAAAAAATGTTATGATCGGACTAAAAATGGCGACACAGTGAACAAACAACTAAAAGGGCGGCATTTCTAGGCGTGGCAAAAAAATAATTTTTGGTATTGTTTTTACATTATCTTTAATCCTAGGGGGGACTGACAAAAACATTTTTTTTCGAACCACTCTAATTGATCATAATTAGCCCGTGAGGAAAACAAAAAACCTCAATAATAATATTTTTGTTTACGTTTATAAAATTTTGTATTACAAACGAAATTTTTCTTTAATTTTGGATTATTTTATTATTTAATGAAAATGATTTTATCACCGAGGTTCTTATAAAAACTTTTTTGCTTTGTATCTCGACTAAAGATGTTTTGTCAAAATGTCACAGATATGGATGTACATTAGAGCGACTCAAGTTGTATGGAAGCAAAATTCGTGCTCGATGTACCCTCCTAAAATTGAACCTTGGACTTTTTTAAGATGACATTTTGAATATTTCGGCTGCAGCTTTGACCTCTCGTGAGCTGGACCAGTTTGAAAAAGGGTCTATTTTTGCATATTTTGTTAATTTAAGAATCTCTTTCCTTGCCAACATATACAAATTGGGTATCGTAAGAAAGGTTTTTTAAGGCGCGTCCAACTGTGTATACAATTTGTCCAAGGACGATCATCCATGTCCTTTTTTTTAAGGATTTTCTGTAAAAAAAAAGGTTTTTGAATTTTTTGTTCGGGGTTATTTGTAATAAAAGTGCCAAATTAACATATTTTAATCTTCAGTCGATTTAATTAAACACGTGTCTCAGCTTTTTTTGAAAATCGTGCTAGTTCGCGTTTTGACAAAAATGCAATGGGGTGGTAACCCTTCGTTTTAAATAGGGCAATATGGGTATCAAATTTTATCTTTTGCCAAGTATATCATCTTTGTATGTAAATAATTTTGATTTGTGCAAATTAGATGCATTTCACACGGTGCTCTGGAATATATATAAATGCAATTTTGTAGTAACTCTAATATGATAGCGGATTTAGTTTCTAGATCATGTACGGATGAAAATACGACTTAAGAAAGAAAAAAAGAAATGATCCACGACTTTTTGGCGGCATATTTTTTTCGCAAATTAAAAAAAATTCAGATCGTGTATCATTTCTTTTTTTCTTTCTTTAGTCCTATTTTCATCCATACATGATCTAGAAACTAAATCCGCTATCATATAAGAGTTACTACAAAGTTGCATTTATATATATTCCAGAGCACCGTGTAAAATGCATCTTATTTGCACAAATCAAAATTATTTACATACAAAGATGATATACTTGGCAAAAGATAAAATTTGATACCCATATTGCCCTATTTAAAACGAAGGGTGACCACCCCATTGCATTTTTGTCAAAACGCGAACTAGCACGAATTTCAAAAAAAGATGAGACACGTATTTAATTAAATCGACTAAAGATTAAAATATGTTAATTTGGCACTTTTATTACAAATAACCCCGAACAAAAGATTCAAAAACCTTTTTTTTTACAGAAAATCCTTAAATAAAAGGACATGGATGATCGTCCTTGGACAAATCTTATATACAGTTGGACTTGCCTTTAAAAACCCTTTCTTACGATACCCAACTTGTATATGTTGGTAAGGAAACAGATGCTTAAAGTAACAAAACATGCAAAAATAGACCCTTTTTCAAACTGGTCCAGCTCACGAGAGGTCAACCCTGGAGCCAAAATATTTAATATGTCATCTTAAAAAAGTCCAAGGTTCATTTTTAGGAGGGTACATCGAGCACTTTTTTTGGTGAGTCGCTCTAATGTACATACATAAGTAAATACATACTTACATATGGGTAATTCCATGTCAAAACGACCAAGAGTGGGACACGACCCCTTCCGATTTTAATGAACTTTGGTGAGAAGGTTCCTTTTATCTTATAAGGAACATATATCAACGAAAAAAAATTTTAAAATTTGTTTTTCGAAAGTTATGTCATATTCAAAATGTCATAATTTCGCAGAATTAGCCGAATGTGTTGATGTTATTTCTTCAATATCTCGACAACTACTTGACATACGATGATGATTTTAATGTCATTTTAAAGAGAATACTTGGGGCTACAAACAATATATTGAAAACAAAAAATTTTTTTGGAAAATGTAATATCTGCAAAATGTTAAATTTTAAAAACAGACTAAGTCAAAAACCTATTTTTTTATTTGGCTGATTTTTTTTTTTGTATAATACCTCAAACTGTTCTTTAAAAATTCTGAAACTTTGAAGGAGGTGTTTTTTTTTTTTCTTTTTTAAGATATTATTTTTTCCTTTGCTGTGCGTCCTCTTACATTTTCGAAATAACGGTATATCTTGAAAATACGAGCTAACCTAAAAAAACGGTTAGCACCACTGGATTCAGCGTCCCAAATTAGGGTAAAATGGCAGGTGCGCGGCTGGTCTGTTTTTTGCAACTTGCACAGTGTACTTATTGCTCAAAATTACAATATAAAAATTCTATTTTAATATTATTTTTTTAAAGGTTGCGAAAGGAAAAAAATCATATCTTAAAAAAGAAAAAAAAAACACCTCCTTCAAAGTTTCAGAATTTTTAAAAAACAGTTTGAGGTATTATACAAAAAAAATCAGCCAAATAAAAAAATAGGTTTTTGACTTAGTCTGTTTTTAAAATTTAACATTTTGCAGATATTACATTTTCCAAAAAAATTTTTTTTTTCAATATATCGTTTGAATCCCCAAGTATTCTCTTTAAAATGACATAAAAATCATCTTCGTATGTCAAGTAGTAGTGAAGAAATAACATCAACACATTCGGCTAATTCTGCGAAATTATGACATTTTGAATATGACATAACTTTTGAAAAAAAAAAATTTTTAATTTTTTTTTTGTTCATATATGTTCCTTATAAGATAAAAGGAACCTTGTCACCAAATTTCATTAAAATCGGAAGGGGTCGTGTCCCAATCTTGGTAGTTTTGACATGGAATTACCCATATATCATTTTCAAAAGAATTTTTAAGTAATATAGACGAGCGCGTTTGGTCTAGTTACCCGGCTTTTTTCACTTATATTTTGTAAATTTATTTGTTAAATATAATCTTAATAAATAAAAACATTTTAGACTTTTTTGTATTTTATCAATGGCTAAATTTGATTTGATCTGATACATATTTTAGTATAAGCTACTGCCCTACCATGTTCTATGTAAAAGCTACTGCAAGTTTCTATTTCACATCGTAATATTTCATTTTACTTATGTACAAAGAACATAGTAGACTAGTAGTGTATAAAAAAACTACATGTTTGTATGTATAAAAAACTTCTAACATTTAATTTATGAATATATGTATGTAAATCAAATGTAATTTTGACCCTCCCTATTTAAAGGCCCAACCATAATATGCTTAACTTGGCTTAAGCAAATGTGCGAATACATATAAATCATTTGAGGCAAACCATATTGAACTTAAGGAAACTTTTTGTTAAGTATATTGAAACTATCATTTGCTTAAGCAAAGTGCGAAACTGATCGTACGTTCCGAACGGAATCAAAAGTTTTTTTATTTTTTGTTTTGTTTTGTTTTTTAAGTACATTTAAAAGACTTTTTGTTAATTTCTGACAGTATGTTAAGCAAGAAGGCTATACATATTATGGTTGGGATTTTAGTCATTTGGCACCAAGGCGAATTTATTACAGGTGGTCTTAAAAGCTTTATCATTGTTGAATGTCAAAATTTTGCTTATTATCCTTGTTTCTGCTTTGTTTTATTTCTGTTTTTGACATTGTAAGATGATTTTACAAAAACAAATTGCTTGTGGTTCTTGTACGAGTTGTACTTGTTGTGGTACCGAGATTACCTGGGATGAATGCGCCTTGTTTGACACTTTTTCGAGTCAAACTCGGCCCGAAATCACAAACTTCAATTAATATCAGTGTGTGTTATACTTTGGAAGTGCGAAGATTAAACCGAAACCTAACGACTTGTCTTAAAAATATATATATACATAGATAGCTTATGCTGTAGTCACAATAAGGATGGTATTTTTTAAAATATGTAAGTTTTAGGTTAACCTTCATTAGGTGAAAACCACAACATTCTGATGGAGTGTGATGTAGGGTATAACAAGTTTTACTTTTATATGAACATATGCATGTATACATAAAATATTATTCCAAACTCGTTTCAAGTCAATTTTAAACAAGAAATGTACAAACAGACAGGCCCCCGTGCATGACGTCACGTAGTTCATTTTTTAGTGAGGCCAAATGTGCAACAGTTCTTCTGAGCAACATTTGTTTCTTTTGTTTAAAACAAAAAAGTCGGCATTAACAATATAGATATTTGTTGCCAGAAAGGCGAAGTTTGTTGGAAAGAGGGCGGCGCTGTAAGCGGACACACTTTACTTTTTTCCTCTTTGACCATATTGTAAATGCCGACTAACCAAACTTGTGCAATCAACTTTAAAACAGTGGTGCCAGAAGTAGAGACAAATCTCCATATTCGGATTTTTATTTATTTTTATATTTATTTTCGGCCGATTTCACTATATATATTGTTGCTTATTAATATTGAAAAACTTATTGCCAAAAGAATATGCATTAAAATGTAGTTTTAATAAATTTATTATAATATAATAATTTTAATAATTTTATTTAAATATCATTAAAATCTTATCACAAATAACTTTTAACAGATAGAACTAGAGGATTTTAAGTAAACACTTTTAACATGTGCACAACACGGAATCTTGACACCATTATCAGCTATAATTTGAAAATTTTATTCTAGATAAAACCCCTTTAAAATTTCGATAATACCTTTACTTATCTCAAAGATTGACTTAGTTTTAAATTACAGCCCTATCACCAATTCTTTAAGAGATTTAAACCAAAAACCAAAAAAAAAATATAGAATTTTTAAAATTTGTATATTTCGTGACGAACTATACAAATTTCTGATTGAAATATAAACATTTATTGGTCTTTCAAAAAAGAGAGCTTCAACTTATATATGGTATTTAGTGACATTAATATGTACTTACGAATGGTATATATTATAATTTCTTAGCAAGTATTTGTTGCGAAATAATTGATCACAAAGTTTGGCTGACTTCCAAAACGTCAAATGCTTTGTATAAGAACAAAGTATAGTGTTTCATTACGCCGCAGTACAATATATGCAATGCAAACCCTTCCAAAACATCAATGGTAAGTATTAGTAACGCAGCAAAAAGCAATCAGAGCATCGGTTTTAAAGTTGATGCTTTGTGATATTTGACATTTAATTTGCAAGCAATACAGATTTATTTTAATATTATGCATTGCATCACTTACATTTCAAAACGTTTTAATAAACAGAACACATAGTTGCATTGTTTCGGTACTTTGTACATGTGCATGGTTGAAATACAGTATTAAAACTGTATACAAACTTTGTATTAGTACGTTTTGGAAGTCAGCCTTTTGTGAAGCACGCTACAAAAACTGGAAGTAACTTCAAAGGTTGAAGTGCGTTTTCCTAATTTTTAGCAAAGAAATTTTTAAAAGAAATTCCAAACGCACTAATTCGCAGCCAAAAACTGTTGTGATTTTTTGACAAAAGCCGTGAACCATTTGTGACGCACGCTACAGTTTTTCCAGTAGTATTATTATTGTATTTTATTTATTTTAACAAAACAAATTATATTTCTATGAATTGCATTTCTTAAACTAATTTTTAACTAATGAATATCAAGTTTTTTTTAACGAAATTTATATTTTGAAAAGTCTACTTAAGTGCTATTTTAAGCACAAAAATCACCTAAAATAATGCTAAATTCACGTATAACATTAAGAAATCATCAGTGGGGTAGGATTTGGTAAAAATTGCTGTATTAATGATCATCGAAATACATATTTTTTAATATAAAAATGAAATTATACATCTAGTCTTATATTCCATTAAAAAAAAAAAAATTCATATGAAAAATTTTTGGTTGGTGGTCTGTTTCTGGGATTTGCCCATATGTATGTATATACTTGTTTGAAACAAAACTATTTTTTTCCCCCCAAACACAAATTATTAATATGACAATTTACAAACAATTTAATTAAGGGGTGTGTTCTGGAAATCGAAAACGCAAAACGCAAGAATTTGGAAGTTATTTTTAATACACTTAATTTAATTTTTATAATTTTTGTTATAAAATTCGGTCATAAAATTCTTTTAAACTACAGAAAGCTTATTAAAAAACGACGTTTAAAGTTCTTGCGTTTTGCGTTTTCGATTTCCAGAACACCCCAGTTTCTTACTGTTAAAAATATTAGAAATAAGAATACATATTAGAAAATTGAAAAAAAAAAATTATATTAATTACCTAATAATAATTAGTATTGTGGTTATTTTGTTGAACTATTTATGGTTTTTAATCCAAATTTTTAATATTTTTAATTAGGCTTAAGTTCATGAAATTTAATTTTTATTAAATTATTTTTGTGAAGAAAGGAATTTTTACAACATGAAAATTAATTAAAATTGTTATTGACAATCTTTCATTCTTGACGTGGCTCGGGCTCGAACCCTGGCCGGCAGGTTACCATGACATGTTTCGATCGCAACCACTCGATCTCCTCAGATGGATTTGCCGTCTTACACTCGCAGCCATCGACGACTGCTGAAGTCACTAGTCAAACATCAATCCTTAAACCAAATTGTATTTTAACATTTGGTAGATC
The DNA here is from genome assembly GCA_930367215.1 of Pollenia angustigena. Taxonomy (NCBI): domain Eukaryota; kingdom Metazoa; phylum Arthropoda; class Insecta; order Diptera; family Polleniidae; genus Pollenia; species Pollenia angustigena. The sequence continues at coordinate 233,083,844 of OV884060.1, forward strand.
GAAATTTGCTTTCCTGAATGATTATCCATTTTTTTTTTTTTTTAAATTGATTTTACATGTTTTTTCCTTTACTTCTGTTTTTTCGTACTTTCGTCAAGAATTTTTCTTGAAGTCCAAGTACATTTTTTTGTTTTTTCACTTTGTCTTTCTCTTTTCTGTTGACCTTTTTCAGCACAACTTGAAGGACAAATGTACACATAGAGCTCGTGCCTTAGCTTTAACAATAATTAGTATTGTGGTTATTTTGTTGAACTATTTATGGTTTTTAATCCAAATTTTTAATATTTTTAATTAGGCTTAAGTTCATGAAATTTAATTTTTATTAAATTATTTTTGTGAAGAAAGGAATTTTTACAACATGAAAATTAATTAAAATTGTTATTGACAATCTTTCATTCTTGACGTGGCTCGGGCTCGAACCCTGGCCGGCAGGTTACCATGACATGTTTCGATCGCAACCACTCGATCTCCTCAGATGGATTTGCCGTCTTACACTCGCAGCCATCGACGACTGCTGACGTCACTAGTCAAACATCAATCCTTAAACCAAATTGTATTTTAACATTTGGTAGATCGAAATTTGCTTTCCTGAATGATTATCCATTTTTTTTTTTTTTTAATTGATTTTACATGTTTTTTCCTTTACTTCTGTTTTTTCGTACTTTCGTCAAGAATTTTTCTTGAAGTCCAAGTACATTTTTTTGTTTTTTAACTTTGTCTTTCTCTTTTCTGTTGACCTTTTTCAGCACAACTTGAAGGACAAATGTACACATAGAGCTCGTGCCTTAGCTTTAACAATAATTAGTATTGTGGTTATTTTGTTGAACTATTTATGGTTTTTAATCCAAATTTTTAATATTTTTAATTAGGCTTAAGTTCATGAAATTTAATTTTTATTAAATTATTTTTGTGAAGAAAGGAATTTTTACAACATGAAAATTAATTAAAATTGTTATTGACAATCTTTCATTCTTGACGTGGCTCGGGCTCGAACCCTGGCCGGCAGGTTACCATGACATGTTTCGATCGCAACCACTCGATCTCCTCAGATGGATTTGCCGTCTTACACTCGCAGCCATCGACGACTGCTGACGTCACTAGTCAAACATCAATCCTTAAACCAAATTGTATTTTAACATTTGGTAGATCGAAATTTGCTTTCCTGAATGATTATCCATTTTTTTTTTTTTAATTGATTTTACATGTTTTTTCCTTTACTTCTGTTTTTTCGTACTTTCGTCAAGAATTTTTCTTGAAGTCCAAGTACATTTTTTTGTTTTTTCACTTTGTCTTTCTCTTTTCTGTTGACCTTTTTCAGCACAACTTGAAGGACAAATGTACACATAGAGCTCGTGCCTTAGCTTTAACAATAATTAGTATTGTGGTTATTTTGTTGAACTATTTATGGTTTTTAATCCAAATTTTTAATATTTTTAATTAGGCTTAAGTTCATGAAATTTAATTTTTATTAAATTATTTTTGTGAAGAAAGGAATTTTTACAACATGAAAATTAATTAAAATTGTTATTGACAATCTTTCATTCTTGACGTGGCTCGGGCTCGAACCCTGGCCGGCAGGTTACCATGACATGTTTCGATCGCAACCACTCGATCTCCTCAGATGGATTTGCCGTCTTACACTCGCAGCCATCGACGACTGCTGACGTCACTAGTCAAACATCAATCCTTAAACCAAATTGTATTTTAACATTTGGTAGATCGAAATTTGCTTTCCTGAATGATTATCCATTTTTTTTTTTTTTTTAATTGATTTTACATGTTTTTTCCTTTACTTCTGTTTTTTCGTACTTTCGTCAAGAATTTTTCTTGAAGTCCAAGTACATTTTTTTGTTTTTTCACTTTGTCTTTCTCTTTTCTGTTGACCTTTTTCAGCACAACTTGAAGGACAAATGTACACATAGAGCTCGTGCCTTAGCTTTAACAATAATTAGTATTGTGGTTATTTTGTTGAACTATTTATGGTTTTTAATCCAAATTTTTAATATTTTTAATTAGGCTTAAGTTCATGAAATTTAATTTTTATTAAATTATTTTTGTGAAGAAAGGAATTTTTACAACATGAAAATTAATTAAAATTGTTATTGACAATCTTTCATTCTTGACGTGGCTCGGGCTCGAACCCTGGCCGGCAGGTTACCATGACATGTTCCATGACATGTTCCTTTCTTCACAAAAATAATTTAATAAAAATTAAATTTCATGAACTTAAGCCTAATTAAAAATATTAAAAATTTGGATTAAAAACCATAAATAGTTCAACAAAATAACCACAATACTAATTATTGTTAAAGCTAAGGCACGAGCTCTATGTGTACATTTGTCCTTCAAGTTGTGCTGAAAAAGGTCAACAGAAAAGAGAAAGACAAAGTGAAAAAACAAAAAAATGTACTTGGACTTCAAGAAAAATTCTTGACGAAAGTACGAAAAAACAGAAGTAAAGGAAAAAACATGTAAAATCAATTAAAAAAAAAAAAAAAATGGATAATCATTCAGGAAAGCAAATTTCGATCTACCAAATGTTAAAATACAATTTGGTTTAAGGATTGATGTTTGACTAGTGACGTCAGCAGTCGTCGATGGCTGCGAGTGTAAGACGGCAAATCCATCTGAGGAGATCGAGTGGTTGCGATCGAAACATGTCATGGTAACCTGCCGGCCAGGGTTCGAGCCCGAGCCACGTCAAGAATGAAAGATTACCTAATAACTCTTGGTATTTTTTCTGTGTACATGTAGAGCGCTACTGTAAATAAAATAAAAGTTAATGAGTTTGTACCACATCCCATATGGTCTAGTGGCTAGGATATCTGGCTTTCACCCAGAAGGCCCGGGTTCGATTCCCGGTATGGGAAGTTTTTTTTAATGAATTTATGCTAATTCATTTAAGGAAAAATAAACAATATGTACTTGGTATTTTAACATAAAGAAACTTAAAAACAAACTTAAAAAGTGGAGTGCAATTTATAATGAAACATCTAAATTGTAAGTTTAAATGTTAACATTATAAGCGTCAACGTGCGAGACAGTGATGACAGAAATTAGCATAGAAAAATCTTCATTCAGAAAAATAAAATAAAATATTTTTCGTTGATTTTTTGTTTCTACACAACCAAACCTCGGTTTATGCGATTTGTCCGTTTCGCAAGAAATATAAATTTTAAATTATGTACGTATTAATGTTAAAACAAAATCGCATTAAAAAAATCAACAAAAAAATTTATTTCATTTAAAAATTAATAAAACCGATGAACTAAACCCATATAAAACACTTTTGAAAAACTTTTAAAGCATCAGTCTCGCCAAAATAGTTCAAATCCCTTTCATCGCTAGAACTTATATTAGAGCTTACAGTCATAGAAGGTTCCTCTGTTTCGAAGTAAATACATGGTTATCAGACTTTGTTGCGCGTTTCAAAGTTGCTTATACCTTAATCGGCCGATATCCTGAAAAATTATCGTTTTATTCATGTTGGAGGTTTAAAGCTCTTTCCGAATGAATCCATATTTGGAATTAAATTTTGTGAATCAAAATTAAATAATAAAGGTTCTATATTTTCCTTAATTTTTTTTCTCAAGCGATATTTCTTGGCCCTTTTCTTCTATGGTACATAAGAATAGTCTAATAATGTAGTGTAAACCCAGACTTATTTTTATATAATTTCGTATTTTTGGTTGGCAGTATTTTTCATGTGTAAAGACCGGTTTACACGGTAATAAAATGTATTACGACATGTCGAAAAATTATGTAGAATGAGAAAAATCTTATCATGTTAAACCAAAATGTATTGAGTAAGAGAGAATACGGATACAAAATCTGACAAGTGGTCGGTAAATGCCAAGGTATATTTACACAAGATAGACTCTATAAAAGGTATCAAATTGTCAAAATTGTCTTCATATAAAACAAAAACAATTTAACGCACACATGTACAAATTTTTTCTCATATACACGAAATTTGACGTTAAGGTACCAACTAGGGGTAATCAGCTGACAAACATATGGGCCAACGAGTTTACCTAGTGTAAATATACCTTGGTAAATGCTTTTTTTCTCAACCATTTTAGAAACTTATATATTCTCATCACACCAGAGGTGTATTTTAACAGAGTACATTGAAGGTGATAGCATTTTTATACAATTACAATTAAAAACAACTAAAATCAACTCAGGAAATTTTCATGTTGTTTTTGTAAATATTAAAAACTGCAACCATCTGCTTTTTTGTTATTATTGTTGATTTTACTTATACCATCCGTGTAAACATGAAGATTTTTATTTTTTTCTTTTAAACACGGAGAGAATTTCATAATATTTTGATTCTACAAAGTCGTAATACATTGTATTACCGTGTAAACTGGCCTTAAGCAGTTCATAATTCAAAATACGCTTTATTGTCTATGGTGTGCGTTTTGCTCGTGGGTGCTGCTTTTAATTTGCTAACGATTTGGATTCTGGTAATAGATCGATTTTCAAAAATTTTTTTAAAGCAATTAAAGAGCATTTCGTCATATTAAATGCAAACGGACGTAACTAAACTTTTTAATTTTTTACAGGAGAAGCAAAAAACTTTACAAAATCAATAACAACAAGGTGTAATTGGCGTTTAAATTTCGTTAATAAAATCGCCATTTTTGATCGTAGGATTCTAAAATTTTGCTTGAATATGTATTTTGATAAAACGAACCATAATCGATAAAAAACTCCATTTCGAAATTTTGTGTAATTACGTCCGTTTGCATTTAATATGACGATTTGTTATTTGTAAAATCGGTGTTCGATCACTTTTAGTTCATGTAGCACCCAATTTCGTACTTTTTTTTGTAAATGTTCATACTTTTGAATAATTTTTGATTGTGTTGAGACTATAGCATTACATATTTCGTAAAATAAGTCAAATATCTTTCCCTTGCTCAAAAATATTTGATATATCAATGTACATATTTTTAAAACTTTTTCTTTAAACGCTTAAAATGTAACTCCTATAATAATAATTTTTTGTAAAACTTTTCTTTCAACGTTACTTAACTGACAGTTAACTTTAAAAAATAAAACCTTAAATTTTGAAATTTTAATGAAAATCCAGAAATTTCCCATCCAGTCTACATGTTTAAGTAAATATTTATCTTTAATTAATTGAATATTTCGATTTTGTTGCAAGATGTAAACAACACATAATATTACAATGACGCCAACATACAATTCAATTTTGATTGAGTTTTAATTAAAATCAATTATTTATACATAAAAAAAACATGAACTTTGTGATGTATTTGATTTTTTACACAAAACAAAATATGTTCTGTATTCTGAGTATGGGTAATTCCAAAGTGTTGAACGTGACAGTCGTACGCATCAAAGATGCAATAACATTTTAAACAAAAAATATTTTTACGTTTTCTTAACCCTCAAATTATAGCACTAAGAATGCACTGTTAAATATGCTAACGTTTATGGAAGGCGCGATTCTAGGTCAAAGATAATGGCAAAAGAAGTAGCGGTTCGATCGTGAAAAAAACAGAAGTAGTTTTTATGGCCATATATAAAAAGGCGTAATTCAGCGAAACCTGGCACAATTTTTTAGTCAAACTACTTTCAGAATTTTACGTAGCAATGCTACATTAAAATGTCTTGGTTTGATCCCAAAATCATCTGTATTTTCATTTTTTTTAGCCAAAATCTGGGTCGATACGTGACATTTCGAACGTGAAATTTTTTCCATAATAATTTAACTGAATAATGATTAAAACAAAATACAAATTTACCGTTAATCCGAATAACATATTTCTCTTTGAACTCTCCCTTAGATTACAGTAAAGTATTTGTAAAAATGTGTTTGTATATGACGATGCTAAATGGAAAATCAAAAAATTTGGATATGACGGCGAGTGAATTCGCCGTGATGTCAAGCATTTTGATCGTGTATATTGGAAGGCCAATGCCCGCGGCATGCGGATGCTGGAGGTGATCAGCTGTTAAGTTTTTCGCTTGAAATTTTTTTGATTGGCATTTTTGATTGGAATATGGAAAAAAATTTAACTTTGCCGTTCGGGTGTTTTACCAAGTAATGCCAAATTCGAATTATTGTGATGTCTTTTTCCTTGTATGAACATTTTTGCTAAGAATTTTACAATGGCAATGCTATTGCCGCCCGCAGCCGTATTTCGCGTACATTGGCCTTCCGATATTGAATTGTAACGTTGGCCATATTGTTGATGCCAATGTATATAGTATAATTCTTCTCTACACAAACAAAATATGCAGTAATGCATTAGCTATTCTTTTAAAAATAATTTTAATTTTATTTTATTGCTTAAGTACGTACATGTGAAATTTTTAACTATATACCTTTATTTTTCAATAAAATTAATTCTTTCAGAAAACAATAAGAATGTTGGCTAACACATTAAATTTCCCATGCCTTTTTCATTAGATTTCTGTCAGATATCTATCAGAAATGCCGGTAATTTATCAAGACATGTCTGCCAGAATTCGTGTCAAACACTTCTTTTAAATTTTTGGGTCAGAAATCTGACAGAATTCGTCTACGGTTCTGACTTTTTTGTCTACTTTTCTCTCAGATAACTGGAAGACGTCGGACTACTTTGCTGGATGTGATCTTGCAAATTCTGTGTAAAACTTTTTTAAGTTTTCAAAAATTTCAGTATTTTTGCAAATTTTAAATTAATATTTTTTTTGTTAGTGTCAAAAATAATGTACTCAATCCAGGAGTGCAAAAAACTTTTATTTTCAGTGTGCGATTTTCCATTATGATCTTATTAATAAGACAAATTAAAAGAAACAAAAGACTACGCATTTTTGTGTGCATGCAGGAAAATAATAATCAAATGAAAGAATGCACTTTTATAAAATAATTTTTTAATAAAAGTAACCTTCATGATGAATATAAAATCAAACATTTAATACACGCTGAAAAAAAACATGTTGAAGTATTGTTAAAAAAATTTGTGATCCCGCAATGGCAACAAATTGTTGTTTTAAACATTTGGTTTCTTTTTAACAATAAAAGGCTTAGCTGCGTTGAAACTTCAAATATGGTTGAATTAAACAATATATTGTTTTAATAAAATTTAGCTACAACCATAGTATACGTTTTATATAAAATAAGCAAAGGTGGAACACATACATGTAACAGGAAATAAAATTAAATTAAAACCTAATAACAGAAGTAAAAAATCGAAATAAAATTACAACTTGTGAATAAAATAAATAAACAAATTTAAATAAAAATATCCTTTTATGGTTAACATTTGATCATATTATTGTAAGTTCTGACCGATAATAATGACATCAAATCAATTGTGACCAAAATATTGCTAATGTCTAAAAAATTATGGGCTATTTTTACCAGATTATGGCAAATTTTGGGCCAAACTATGGTTAATTTTAACACATTATGAAAAAAGAAAAAAGTTGACAAAAAAATCTCCTCTTCCTTTGTATAGGATGGGCCATCTTAAGAAATGCCTATAGCGGCTGGTTTGTTGGAAACAAATGCTGGTGATGAAAAATTAAGTGTTCAGATATTTGTAATCTTTGGATGGGAGCCCCTTTATGGAATGAGATAGGGGGTAAGAATTTATTTGTTTCAAGTTCGAAACAATTATTTAAAAAAACCATTTTTCAAAAACGGCAACACTTTAGCAACCCATAACTTGACAAATCAATATCATAAAAAAAATATTAGGCACACACTTTCATATCTACTAGAGGTTTACATAGTTATGCCTAATATAAAGGAATTTCGCCAAATATTTTATTTTTTGTTCGCTTTACGAATAATGCCTTTATGAAAAACACTCAACTGTATCGCAAAAAGTACGTACGTCTTATGAATGTGCCCAATTTTAAATATTTGTTAACTAAGATTTCAAAATATACATAATTGACTTTAGTAAAAATTTCTAAACTTATTGTACTTTAAAGCCAAATTCACAGTGAAAGCAACATTTTAAAGGGATGTTCACAATGAAAGCAAATTTTTTTTCACAAACACATTTTCAGTCAAAATTTTGCCCGAATTTTTACCCGAACAATTTTACGTATAAAATAATTATGTATTTTCAAACCCTATTGTTAAAATGCTCATTCAAAACTTATAAAAATTATTATAAACGTCATTGACAATCACATACAAATTGTTGCTGAAGTAGCAGAAGACTTCTAATATGAATGAAGCTTTAAATATGTATATAAATCACGATTTTATATGTATGTATTACTAATATTCTGATAAAAGCTGCATATTAGCCAGTCTCTTAAATATTTTTTACTAGGGCTTAAATGTCTTATATTAAAAAACATTAAAAACATTGATTTTTTTATAATATCATATTAAATCCGAATACACACACTCTGAAGTTAAAATTTTTACCCAGATTGAATTACTTCGCCTTATTCATATGTTAATTTTGGCTTAGGAGGCATTTTATTTGTCATTCTGTATTTAAACGGACGTGCCAATGCAAACATCAATTGAGTAAAAGTTATCGAAAATTTAACTACTACCACCTGCACTATTTAACAAAAAAGAAATCACTTCAATATGCATTTTTTGTTGGGAATCATATAGTAAGCAGTTTTTGGGGTAAATTTCTCAGAAATGTTTTGCATGAAATTTGACGATTTTTAAAACGATTCTTGAATGAGTCACTGACCGAGACAAAAGAAGGAGTTTTTTTAAATTTCTTAATACAAGTGTATTAACATACATATATGTACATATTTATATATGTATGCATAAAGATGTGTATTATATTGATTTACTTACAGTGTAACCTATAATTGTATGTGAACATTGAAAAGTTATTACATTATTTATTTTTTATTTATTCCATTTACTTATGCAATATCAAGCTTTAGAGGCCCCAATAACAATATTACATGCTTATATATCAATAATAGGATTATATATTATGTTCATTATTTATCTTTTACAACAAAGTACCGGTTATATTTGAAAATGGATTTTATTAATTAATTAGTTAAAATTAGTTAATTTGAAAGTTAAAAAAAAAAAAAATATTTCAAGATTTTAAAAACGTAGATCTATTGGTTGTCATATTCAGTGTTGCCAGAAAAATATTTAAAAAAATATTTTTTCATCATTTTCTATAAGGATCTTCTTTCTATAGGTATCTTTGGTGTACCATCACTGAGCGTGTTGGTTTTGGTCTCATTTGAAAGCGACACATCTCAACCTTGTTGGTCAACCTTGAAAACGCGCGTAGGTCGTCCCTACCTCTTGTTTTGTGTAGTTGGTTTTTACTGTTCCCTTTACCTTACTGGTCCCTTTCTCTATGCGCTGTCACATATATCTTTTTTGGAACAATCATTAATGAACTTACAAAAAGGAGGGTACACCCAGAGAAAAAATATGATTAAATATAGTCACCTCCAACAAAACTATTTTTAAAGAAAATTGTAAACATATTATGATTCATTTAACAATATTAGTATCACTGACAACCATATTATGGTTGAATTAGTCCTCCATCAAGAAGCCACAACCATACAATGGTTTCTTCCGAACATGTTATGGTCAAAAATAACTAAAACATGCTTAACACTTATAATAGCATGGTAAGTTTTCAACCATAGCATGTTGCTCTTGGAAAATACTATTGTTAATTTTAAAACAAATTATTGTTATATTTAACCATAACATGTTTAGAGGCAACCATAATATGGTTGTGACTTCTTGATGGAGGACTAATTCAAACATAACATGGTTGTAGGTGACAATAATATGTTTATATAAACCATAATATGTATGTTTAAATTTTCTTTAAAAATAGCTTTGTTGGATGTGACCATATTTAAACATGTTTTTTCTCTGCGTGTATTACAAAAGACTTTAGGAACATTTTTAAAATTAAGAGTTTTTGTTCTCGGAAAAAAAACTAGTGAAATTACAAAGTATAAACCACACTTTTGTCTTCTACTGTAACGCATATAATTTATTAATTTTTATGAAAATACATGAATGATGGCTGGAAAAAGAAAACATTTTTGTAAACGTTTTCGTTTTAATTGGAAAAAATTGAAAAATTCATAAATTTTAATAGGAAAAATACTTTGATTCATTTCAAAGTCACCTCCTTCTGTTGATTTTTTTAGACGTGTAAATATGCACGTTTTTCTTTTTGTGTATCTCTTTAAAAGAATTGTTTATTTTTATAAACTCAAAATTGTATGTCTGTATGTCTATACAAACTTGTAAGTATGTATGTTCGTTTGTATAAATACATATGTACTTACATATTCAATCAATTTAGTTGTATTAAAACAATTGTTCAATTGACACATGTCTTCTTTACATATGTATGTACAGTAAATATTGCGCTGGGAGGTGTGTTCCTAGACGGAAAGAAAGATTTTTAAATTGTGAGTGATCAATTGGGGGTATGGTCATAAATAGTACATACATACATATGTATGTTGGCACGTATGTAAAAATAAGCATCACCGTCGTCATGTGATATGTAGCACATAGACCCACAAACGTAACTGCATACAGGGTTGGGCATTATTCATTGTTGTTTAAAATACCAAATAAATTTAAGCCGTATCTTTAAAATATAAAAAAAAATTTATTATTTTAAATCAATGCACAATTTATATATGAATGTGTAAATTACATGAAAGTTCGAAGTAACGAATCTGAAAGGGATAAAAAAACATCGTTATATTCTCGCTGAAAATGTTTAAGTCCGACTCCAACTCCGACTTCTTATCCGGTCCATATTTAACTTTGAACTCTTTTTTAAATGCTGCACTTTTTATATGGTTAAATATACATAGCAAGAAAATGATTCTGTTAAAATTTCGAATCTATATTTATATCTAAAACGTTCCGCATTAAGCGTTAATTTAGTTATTTACTTGCAAATGTATAGTAGACTGGTCCTTAGTTTCTGACAAATATCACAAATATCAACTACTACACAGCCCTGGTCATATCTGTTGGTTTGTAGTTATCTTTATCACTGAAACCTTGGTATAACAAAACTTAACAAAATGTTTTGTAGTTTTTTTTATCCAAATTCTATTATCCACAAAACTGCTAATTAAAATTCACATAAGAGATAAATAAAAAAAATAAACACTAATAACGTTTAACTTACATATGTATGTACTCGCAAATGCATTTAGACTTCGTTGTTTTGACAACAAGGCTTTACTTTTTTGCCTTAAAATTCGTTATATTTGTCGTTATATAGAGGCTTTTAAACGAAAACTTCGCTATATAGAGGCTTTATAGCTCAGAAATTCTTCGTTATAGCTATAGAAAATTTTTGTATAACAAACGTTGCAATAAAGAGTTTTTTCCGGGAACTCAGCAAACAATTTTGTTATACTGAGTTTTTCGTTATAACAAATTTCTTTATAGCAAAGTTTTATGTATTTAGTTTAGTAGCAGCCCGAGCGCAAAACAAGTATTACCTTTCATGAACACTTTATTTTTAAATGTAAAGATAGTTTTCTTAAGCCCGATAGAAGGGCTCGCTGCAGCGTTGCCGTTTTGGTGACTTTTAACGAAAATTGGTTACTTTTTTTTCAGTGTGTACTTGTGTACTTTTTTCCTTTTGGTTACTTTTTTTAACACAAAATAACTTAAAATTTGTGTGTGGTGTTTGTGCATCCAAAACCAATACTCTTTTCATCTGCTTAAAAATTATTGTTTTAGAAGCTTATACTTTAACAGACTCCCAACTTAACCATTATCTGCTAATTTTAACGCTTCATAAGTCTAACTGAAAAGCTTTTCTAGATAAACGATAAGGTCAAAGGCCCTTCCCAGCCCATCCCGTTTAATGTGATTCTATTTCCAGCGGGCAAAACATATCTATACATAAAAGGTCTACCGCATAATTTAGCCCAATTTTGCACTTTGATACCATAATAACACAGCAAGACTTAAAAAGTTGTACTTGTAAGAACTCTTTATATAAAAAGGTTAAAAGCTCTAGCTCACAAAGTTTAAAAATTTACGAAAATAAGTGTTCACTTTGTATAGAAGGTGCCACGTCCACTAAAAAATTTTAAAAATTATATAGCCTATTGTTCTTTCCATACCATCGGTAATATACTATTTAATAAATATAATATAATATGTATATAATTAAATAAAATAGGTCCAGCGGTTTATGAGCCTACAAGAAAGAAACAAACACAATTTCTTCTTTAGATAAGTATATTTTCCAACTAAAGTGCAAATAAAATAGTTCTTTTGATACAAAATAATTATGGCTATTTTTTCGCATTTGGTTTCTTTATTTTTACATTTTGCTTAAAAATTTTTTTGGTCGTGGCAACACTAGTAAGCTGTCAACCGAACCAAGGCTGTCAGATATGGCGATTTCTCGCAAAACGGGGCGATTTTGAAACGGCGATGGGATTTTATGGTCGAACAACGCTACCAAATAATACAAATATTCTTTGAAAATTAGTCCTCAAACCGCGCAAACTAAAGAAGACTTCATTATTATTACGGCTCATGTTTGGCTTAACAGGTTTGTTAATACACAAAATTGCCACAGCCAAATATGGACCAATCAGGCCCTAAAGACTATTACATCCAAACAAATTTTAATTTTGGAAGCTGATAAACTCTGACTCCAAATTTGATGTCCTAAGTAGGGTAGTGTACTTCTTTACAAAACCAATAAAATAACCCTCTTGTTAACTTCTACTGCTGTTCCCAAGCATTATTTCTTATTATATTCCAAAAAATGTTCCCGTAACTAAGCCTTACCGTAAAAAAGTAAGAACAACAGATTGAGACTTAAAATCTTACTGCTAACTATAATCGTTCTAATTGCTTTACATACAACAAAATTAAGCAGTTGATTTGCAACGTTACTGTTACTCCCGGCTGACTGAGCCTTTAGGCATTAATTTAAATTTTTTAAATGTTTTGACTCTCATACATATGTATGTCGTAATGTGCATTTTGTAAGTAGTGCGACGCCAAAATTGTAATATTTATTTCAGCCTAATGCTTTAAATTTGTACCATTGACCCCATCTAAGCTGGTTCTTACTGACATTAAGGCAGGATGAAGTTGATCATTGCAGTGGCGTTTTACCGTTTGTTCTGGGCCTTAGAATCACTTTTTGAATCGATTAAGCGATGTCCATCCATCCGCCTGGCTGGTGGGTAAACCTTATGCACAAATTGCAGGTAGCAATTTTTGACGTTATTTTCTGAAATTTGGTAAGGCTATTGGAAATGGTGAGAATCAGATCATATTTTCACATAGCCCCACATCAGGCGCGGATTCAGGGGGGGATTAGGAAATTTCTCCCCCCCCCCCGTAAATTATAAAAATATGTTTTGTTAATTTCGATAAAACAAGAATTCCCATAATAATATTGTTTTTAATGTACAAAATTTTTGGAAATCCCAGCATGGTTTTTTTTGTTTTTTTTATGGAATCTCTAACGAAATTTTCAATAAGTATTTTTTTATTTTATTTTTTTTTGTTGAATCTCTAACAAAATTTTCAATAAGTATCCAAATCTTAATCCTTATAGTTATTTATTAGATATTTCTTGTTAACCGTATTCAAATACTTATTATTCTACATTCAATCCCAGCAGGTGCCATCTATTTTCAAAGACTAAACGTTTGACTTGATAATGCGTGCGGCTAAATTATTAAAAAGCCTTAGTATTTGCAATATTTATGTATAAATGTGTTATATGAATCAAAATTCTATTCGATCATTTTTGACGAAAGCACTGATTTGTCGGGGAAAAGCCAGATTTCCTTATCTTTAAGATATTTCAACATACAACAAAAAGTTTTTAGGGAAGAATTTATTGGCTTTGTTGTAAACGCATTTGAAGAGGCTTCAAAAGATATTGATGACGTTGATGTGTCAATTGATGCGAAGGCACTATCATCAATAGTTCTTAAAACTTTGACAAATTTTGGTCTTGACCTAAAAAATTGTGTAGGAGATGGAACAGATGGGTGTCCTCGGATGTCAGCAGAAAATGGAGCTGTCCAAAATTTCTGGAAAAGCGACAAATGCGAAACAAACGCCTTGCTATTCCCATAAATCGAAAAACTCAATTTCTAAAAGCAATAAAGTGCCATTAATACAAAAAGTTGTATCATTTGTTAAAGAAACGACAAAATTTTTTAAATATAATCATCCCAAGCGAAAAACAGTTTTAGCAAAGTATTTGGGAGCTAAACTCTCTTCATTATGCGTCTTTGCAACAAGTGTAAATCATATAGGAAAAAATATCTGAGTGGAAAGGTAGTATCTCTACCTTTATATTAAGGAACTCACTTAGTACTTTTAAATTTATTTGCGGAATATACATATTAAGTGTGATACCTATTGTAACACAGCCACTTAGTATCATTTTACAAAATCACGATATAGATCTTCAAAAAGGATCAAGCCTTATCAAAATTTGTATCATGTGCTTTGAAGAAAAAAGAAATAAAGCCGAAGAACAATTTAAAGCTATTTTTGAAAAAATTTAAGTTATTTGCGTTCAAATCGAGGTTCCAATCGAAAAGACAAAATTTGAACGAAATAATTACTTCCAAAATGTTGAAGATTACTACCGAGTTGTAGGTTACATTCCTCTTATTGAATTTATTTTACAAGATCTAAAAACATCTTTCCCAATAGATATCCTAAATGTATTGAACATACCTAAACTTCAACCTCAAAGTGTAATCAAGTCATATGGACAAATCCTGCGTAACGAACGCTACACTCGCACGTGTTTTCTGATTGATATATAAACATTTGTTGGCCTTTCAAAAGAGATAGCTTTAACTGATATATAGTATTTAATGACATTAATATGTACTTACGCATGGCATATACCATAATTTCTTAGCAGCCATTTTTTGCGAAATAATTGATCACAAAGTTTTGTGACGCACGCCACAAAACTTAGAAGCAACTTTCAAAGTTGAAGTGTGTTTTCATAATTCCTAAAAGAAAGATGAATATAAGAGAACTCTAAAATCACTTATTCGCAGCTTAAAAATGTTGTAATTTTTTGATAAAAGCCGTGAACCCATTGTGACGCACGCCTTACAACGCACGCTACAGTTTTTAGTACTATATAATAAACCCAATTTTATTTATTTTAACAAAACAAATTATATATATAAACTAATTTTGTGATCATTAATGAATGTATGAGTGAATATCAATCTTTTTTTTAACGAAATTTATATTGTGATGAGTCTGCTGGCTGTAAGTGCTATTTTAAGCTCAAAAAGCAAGCACCTAAAATAATGTTAAGTTCATGTATAACA
The DNA here is from genome assembly GCA_930367215.1 of Pollenia angustigena. Classification (NCBI taxonomy): domain Eukaryota; kingdom Metazoa; phylum Arthropoda; class Insecta; order Diptera; family Polleniidae; genus Pollenia; species Pollenia angustigena. The sequence continues at coordinate 233,099,177 of OV884060.1, forward strand.
TTAAGAGATCAGGGAAGGGGTTATATTTGGTAAAAATTATTGTATTAATGATCGTCGAAATACATATTTTTAAATATAAAAATTAAATTATACATCTAAAAAAATTAATTTGAAAAATTTTTGGTTTGTGGACCGTTTTTGAGATTTGCCCATATACCATTTATTTTAAAACCACAACTAGCTGATGAGCTGATTATATTTGATAAACGAGATTAACACATTTTAACTTGAGCCTAAACTGTTGCATTGGCAACAAACATGGAAAATATCTGAAAATCTATCAGATAACATTGTAGATGCTTTAATAAACTGTGATGAAGACATCTTCCCAAATCTAAGAAAAATATTTCAAATTTTCGTGTCAATGCTCGTCAGTAATGCTACAAGCGAGAGGTCCTTTCCTACCCTTCGTCGAATAAAAACATGGCTCAGATCAACAATGACTGTACTATCTCAATTTGCCTCACAAGGAAATCACAATTTACTTATTTAAAAAAATTAATTTATTTTAATTTATATTAAACGGATCTTATATTTTATTTAACCCTATTGTTTTTTTTTATATAATATACATTTATTGTTTTTAATAAACTTTTAAAAACAAATTTTTTACTTTTTTGTATCATACAAAATTTCCCCCCCGTAAGGCTCGAGCTGGATCCGCGCCTGCCCCACATACAAGCTTCTTTCCGGAATACAGAGTAGTTTGTGCTCATAAACCATCTTAACACATTGAAATTTAGATTGAGTTTGGTCCATTTATTGCAATCTAAATCATCTTACCAAATTTTGTTGGAATCGAACCATATTTGACCATAGCTCTCGTGAAAATACTACGCCCGAAAAAAGCTCTTAGTGCCACAAATTCCTTATAAAAATGTGTATTGACATTAAAATTGGCGACAATAACTTTTACAATACTTCTATTTCATGACAAAATGTTGTGAAAGAATCAGGGGTTAAAAAACTGCAGTCGAAACCAAAAACTGTTGTGCACAAATTTTCTTTTTTTGAGTTGGTTTGACATTGACTGTTTACATTTAATGAATCAGAAACGGTTCACACCTCAACTCAGTTGAGTTGTAATTTAAAATTACAACTGATCACAACCAGTTGTCTTAATGACAACTCAACTGAGTTGAGTTGTGAACCGTAATCAACAGTTTTTTTTTTGCCAATGATAAATGAAGAAGTGAAAGAAATTGCAGTTTTTCCACTTTGACTGCAGTTTTTTAAACGCTGGATAGAATGTTCATAATTAACCTCCTCTCTAAAATAGCTTTAAGCCGAAAAACACTCATACAATATTTTATAACTTGTTTTTGTTTTGAATGTAAGTTAAGACAACGATATCTTCGTTCGAAATCGACGAACAGGTATTATTAAATAGTAAATGTATTTTGGAATCAAAAGTATTCAAAATACAAAATTCTTGAGCGACATTATAATAAAGTACAAAATTTATTTTTGGAATGCAATATTGCCCAACCCTGACTACGTATGCTCCTACATACATACATATATGTTTATACATTTGCGTCATTATATTAAAAAAGAAAAAATACTTTTAAAATACATAGTTTATATATGTATGTACATACATACAGCTCTGTGAAAAAAATAGTAGCATCACATGAAAATGTTTACGTCGATTTTGCACCACAGTGCTTGACAGTCTTCAAAACAAATTTTGGATCGTATTCCTTGACCTGGGGCCCTAAAACAGGTTATTGTACTAGGTGTACAAAAAAAAAACACAGGAGGTATGAAATAAATAACACCAAATTAATACTAACAAGTAAGAAAGTTTAGTTGGTCAAGCCCGACCATATGATACCCTACACCACAGTATTCAAAAACACGTCGTGCTTGTGTGTCCATATAAATATGGATTTATCTATGTTTAAACTTCATTAAAATCGGTTTGAAAGTTTGTGAGAGGCAAAAATTGCCCCCTACCTCCCCTTGTGGTCCTATTTTTTAAAAACTGCATAGCTTATGTGTCCATATAAATATGTTTCTATCTATGATTAAAATTTCATTAAAATCGTTTTGATAGTTTCTGAAAGGAATAAATTTCCCCCTATCTTCCCTCGTGGTCCTACGATTCGGCCAATTTTCAATAGGCTTGGTCCTTGTGCCAATAAGAACCTATGTTCCAAATTTTATTTAATTATCTCCAAAACCTGTACTTTGCGCACAAGGTTACATGGACAGCCAGCGAGCCAGCCGGACGGACATCGTTAGTTCGATTCAGAAAGTGATTCTGAGTCGATCGGTATACTTTAAGGTGGGACTAGGACCAATATTTTAAGGTGTTACACACATCAGCACAAATGCATAATACCCTCTCCACTATTGTGCTGTGGGTACAAAAATTTATTAATTATTTTTATACCCACACCACAATAGTGGATAGGGTATTATGCATTTATATTTTCTTCGTGATTTACACGTATAAATTTAAGTTTTTGTATTCTTATTTTGAATTTTAATAAATAAACAATATTAATTTTATATATTCACAATAAAGACAGCGATTTACAAGAGCTCTTTAAAAACACATCCAACTCGCACTCCGTCTTGTAGCGCTAATTTTAACCCCTTTAACGTTCGAATTTCGAAAAAGTACCAAACTTGTATTCGTATTTTTTTGATAAGTTTCGAATGTGGTATAAACTTTATTTCTAGGTTTATTGGATCAAGAGATAGATGGGCGGACAAAGACGTACAAAAATTCAGGTTTTACCCGTTTTCACCCTAAAAGAGCCGAATTTCAAAGAAGTACCACACACCTGTCCACTTATTTTTCAAAAGAGCAACGATATGTATCACAGTTTTTTGTATCTCTTTTAGTTTTGGAGATAAAAGGTTTCCGAATTTACCATTTTTTACCCCCTAAACATTCGAATTTTTAAAAATTCCGTCTTAGTGGATCGATTTGGGGAGAGATCTACCTCCGGTCCAAAATTCAAGTCTTTAGCTTCAGGCGTTTAGGCTGTTCGATGATGAATGAGTCAGTCACTCACGCACAAAAAGCCACTTTTTTTATTTTTTTTTTTTTAGAAAAGTGGCGTATGCGGCACAAAACAATATTTTTCATTTTCAAAAAAATACTACTTAATTCTAACTTTATTCATGAAAGTGCGCAAAAATTTAAATTTTTCTTCAAAACATATACCGGAAGCAGTGGTAAAAATATAAAAAAATTCTATTGGGTACATTTTGAGAAATCTTCTTTGTCGTTTTTCTCTACTCCGACTTTTTGGCATATACGCCAAACCAATTCTGAGCTGACGATATATATTATTGCATTAAATTTTTGTGGGTACGCTCTATGCAATAATATTGGATTCATTTCGCAGCGCTACTATTATTTTACACAGAGCCGTACATATGTACATCATAATTTAATCTACATACATATATACCAATTGGCACTTGGCAAATGATTTGTACGCGTTATTATAAAAGTTTTCTTACAAACTTTTCAATTTGTTTATTTTACAAGACATTCAAAATCTTATCTTGTAAGTTTGTAATTGTTAATTTAAGTTTAAAGTCGCATTTACGTACGAGTATAAAGTGCATTGAGTTTGAAATATATACTAATTATTTTGTTTGTCAAAATTTTTTTTAGTGTTGTTGTAATAATTGATAATAAATAAAATAATTTGTATATACATACGAAATTTTTAATATATCCACAATTTTTTTTTTTTACTTCTTTTTTAGATGCTTGTCTTCGTTGCCAAGCGGAAAACAAACGTGATGTTTTAGGACGCCAGGATTGTGTGGTAGTTTGGGGTGAATGCAATCACTCTTTTCATCACTGCTGCATGTCGCTTTGGGTAAAGCAAAATAATCGTTGCCCCCTATGCCAACAAGAATGGTCTATACAACGTATGGGAAAATAATAAATATACTTGATTTAGGTTCATGTTACTTCATTTAATAAAAAATTAAAAATCTTTAAAATATATCATGCCTGCTCGCTCCGTTTTAACAATAAACTATTAAAAATTTTAAAAAGGTAAACATACTATTTTACAACAAAAAAGATCATATGCGACTTTAGAACAAGAGGGTTCCATCTTACATGCAGTTTAGTTGCAAATAGGACCTTGTTGTCCTGAGGTCGCAAAATATGCAATTTGAAACATAAAAACCCTGAGACGTATTCGTTTTTGGGCTTTTTTAGCATTTTGGCATTGATTGAACTAAAAACCAGGGATATCCCTATTTTAACATAGTTTACTATTACTACGTTTATACGCACCACTTATTCGCAAATAAATATATTGCAAGTAGAGAATATTGCCGCATAAACAGTGAATTAAATTTTTATTTGCAAATAGCTAACTCATGAAAACAATTCCTGATTAACGACAGAATTTGCAAATAAGATTTTAAACATTGCCACACTTTTAACCGTTTTACGTTTTTATTTCGATGTGGCACATTCATATGACAACAAAAGTAAAATTAAATCAATAATGTGCAAATAAATTTAAAAATACACAATATTTTTTGGTCTTCTTCATTTAAAAAATAAAAAGTTTATATACATACAGTGCTACTAAATCAATCAATTTTCCATCTGGCATCACTTAAAAATTAGAATTTTCATTAAGAAATAGACATATAAACCAGTGTTCGAAAATAAACACTAAATATCGTTTCTTAATGTTCGGTTCGGTAGATTTGTGGAAAACACCAACGCTAATAGTGTTTGTGTAGAAAATCATTAAAAAAATAACGTTTCCCTGTTTGTCATCTTTCGAACACAAAAATATTACTGTTTTTATCAAACTCAACAAAAGATGTGAACATTTAATTCCGTTCGGTTTTTTGAAAAATCCACAAACTTCAATGTGTTCGGTTCGGCTCGTTAATGTTCGTCCCTTTTGGCTGGTAAAAAAAACCAAACATTTTTTACAAAAACAAAATACACACACGAAAAAAACATTATAGAACATTAAAATATAATGTTTGTCTACAGTATCACTACAATTGTTCTGTTTTTTAACGAAGAACCGAACATTATATAATGTTCGGTTCTTTCTTGAAAATAGTTACGAACGGTATTAAGGGTTGTGTATGTCTACACAATCACTAAAAAAATAGATATCGTTCTTGGGTGTGTTCAAATAATTTTTATTCGCGAATAGGCTAAGTATAAACGAGTACTTTAAATTTAAAAAGAACATATGGGCGATACTATTCTAGACAACTTTTAACATCAATTTTCAAATCACACTATTTGATACTTTTTTGATGCAAATTTAAAGAAAAATATCTATATTTTATATTATAAAAAATTATATTATTATAAAATTTATAATAATATAATTTTTTTAGACGTAAGCTTAAATCTAAATTTGTTGTGCACTTCGAAGCATTAGGATTCATAGATTTGGCGCGAACAGAAAATTCATTGCATGTTGCACCCGTCATGACTTAAACAGCAAATTTCTTATTATTGGATTATATTTCTTTACGATGTTTGATTTGATAATCATCGTCTGATATCTCATCTTTCACAATAAAAAAGTATAAAACAATAAAAGTTTAAAAATTAGCAGAATTTTGTGTTTTTGTGGTATGATCTTATGAAAGTTGGCCAATTTGGTTGCAGCCAAGCTCTCTCGTGGCTATTTGATCGTTTCATATAAATTCTTGTAAATAGATAACAATAGTATATAAAAAAATGTTACCCCTTCTAGAAATAACTTGATTGCAAATGTGTTGCTTTCTATTAGTAAAAGACGTTTAAAGCGTCTAAATGTTGCACCCGTCAAAATAGAATCGCCCATATGTATTTTAATTACATCATCATTTTGCTGCGCTTCAATCCCAAGTTGCTAAGGAGAACTAAAACAATTTGACACCAATATTGTTCTTTTGAGTCGTTCTAAAGTAATCGTGATTTCAACAGACGGACGTACGTGGCTTAATCGACTAAGGGCCATTATTACAACTTGAAGTTAGCTAAAGTTAAGATATAATTGACAGATAATAATGTGTTATCTGTCAAAAAGCGTCTGTTAACTGTCGGATAACAGTTAACGCCAATTATAATAATGGCCCTAAGAGTTACTCAAAGACCCAAAATATATATGTATGCATTGTAGGGGGGCTAGATGAATATGAATAATGCTTATTTTTTGTTACCCTTATTAATTTTTACAAATACCTAGCTCTTCAAAAAATTATTATAATAACAGCAATGCGATCAATTCAACTAAAAGGAAATGCCCCGGGTGAGGCTCGAACTCACGACCTTAAGATTATGAGACTTACGCGCTGCCTACTGCGCCACCGAGGCTATGCAAACGGTTTAATTAATGTTTTACACGAATCAGTCATTACTGCTGGTTTAATGTTTAAAGTATTTTAATCAATTTATGCAAAAGAATACTAAGCGATTTAGATTCCTTAAGAACTAATTACTTACTATATTATTCCGCTGTATATACATATATATATTTTTTTTATCAATTTACTTCATATTATCAATATTTAATTGAAAAAAATTAATCAATATTTTAATCAATCATTATATTACATATACATTGGTATATGTATGTATATGTAATATAAGTTTAATTCAATTTTATAAATAAGAAGTTCGTAATTTGTAAAACGTATTTGGCCAGCGTTTCGCAATATGTCCCTTTGGCGCAGAGGATAGCGCGTTGGACTTCTAATCCAAAGGTCGCGGGTTCGATCCCCGCAAGGGATGCAACTTTAAATCGGATAATTCATCTGGGTTTCTTTTTTATTATCTATTATATTATTTTATATTCAACAAGTATTTAACCCGCTATTTCGTTAGCATCTCCTTTTCTTTCTCGGACATATTTTTTTACAAAGTATCTGGGTTTTAACAAGAAGATTCCAACATTTTATTCACTCAGGACCTTGCACCTATAATTTTGTGTTTTTAATTTCAATATAATAGAAAATTCAAAAAGTACCACACGTAGAATACAAAAGTAAAAGAATGAAATTTATTTTCCCGTATTTTGATACTTTTTTCTCCCTATTGAAGTATCAAAAATATCAATATTGTAATGAAAGCCCATTATTTAACTCGTATATATCAATGAATGGAGAAAAATGTTTTGTAAAAAAAGTACCAAAAATAGATACGATTTTATTGAAAAATGTTTTGAAAAAAAAATAATACGAAAATAAGTATGTACATTAGGGCACGTGATTTGAAATCACGTGATTTTCAGAATAGACCCGGTAATTTGACTTAGAATACACATGTTCAATTAATATGAAAATGTATATAATAAATGTTACTAACCATTTTATATTTACATTAATAAAAAACACACATAAAGACTTATTATCAAGAATGCTCCCGGTCCCGTCTGTTATCGATAATCGAGGCCTCACTGTATTTTCAACCTCCCACTTCAAAGTTGGAATATATCAATTATACTTGTGAATGTTTGATTTTAAATGTATTTTGTTAAAGACAAAGGTTTTTTTAAATAAAAATATTTAATTTTATGTATTTTTTACACTTGAACGCTCATCGTGTTCAAATACTGCCGCGGAGTCACACCTAGAAGTATGAAATGCGAGACCGTCCCCCTGATAATACATACTTACATACTGAACATACCCCCTGTCACCATTTCAACTTTAAGCTTTTTTTTTTTTTTTTTATCTTTGACAACTACAAATGAATTGCAGTTGTTTATTTTATTTGGACATAATAATTTTACAAATTTCAATTTAAGCTTTAAGCTTAAAAAATTGGCCCACAGCAGCTTGAATGCCCCAAGACCCAATGTATGACCCGTCTTAATTTTTTTATCCCCAACATTTGTGTCTACCGTACCTACCCGCTAACTTCATTTTTTTCATACACCTTTTTTAAAACAGACTAGATATATATTATAGAAAAAGACCTATAACTGCCCAGGAGTCCCGACTAGGAGGTAAAATGTATGACCGACCTCCATTAGATTTTTGTCCTAAGCAATTTTCCAAAACAAACATACACCTTACCTTAAATTTGGTGATGATTCAAACGTGTTACCGAGCCCACTTTAGTTTTGTGTCGCCAATATTTATTTCTTACATAACTACCCGCTATCACCATTCCTTAAGGGGGCTCCCATACAATATGTCCCATGTTACTCGTTTTTTGCCACATTAATTTTTTCAAAGTACTCGCGAATATTAAAAATTGATATTCGTAACATCACTACCCCAAAGAAATAAATCAAACTTAGTCAAATTAAAAAAAAATCATAATATCGTAAATGTAAATAGGTATGTATAATAATTTTTACAGAGTAAGCATCATAAGATTTTAAATAATATTTGAGTATCCAAGTCCTAAAAGCTTTTTTTTTTAAGAACAAAAGTATGTAGCAACAAGAAAACGTTTGTAAGCACCTGGTCCCTTTGGCGCAGAGGATAGCGCGTTGGACTTCTAATCCAAAGGTCGCGGGTTCGATCCCCGCAAGGGATGTAAGTGACTTTTTCGTACGTAAGTGTTTGTGAGAACGAATATCTTCGCTCATATTCGCCAGACGAATAGAACAATAATGTTCAGTTGAAATTTTAAGCGCCGCCACAAGATATTATTTCAAATTTAATTGAAAAAATCTCCCGTTTGCGTCGATAAACAACAAATTGCAAAAAAAAAACTTTTATATACATACACTACTTAATTTAATTTAACATTATAAAGGGTGTTTAAATTTTAAGGGCCGATGTTGATTTTGAATAAAACACAATTTATTTAGGAAATTATTGTAATTTTTTTTATTATGATAATATTGGTAGGGTTCAATTATGTATGGAACAAAATATCGAGCAAATGGACACCGCGACCTCGGCGGCACACCTCCATCCGATGGTCCAAATTTTCAAGGACGTTGACGCATAATTGAGGTTCTATGCCGTTAATGTGCCGAATTATCTCATCCTTAAGCTTTTGAATTGTTGCTGGCTTATCCACGTACACCTTTTCTTTCAAATAACTTCAAAGAAAGAAGTCCAACGGTGTCAAATCACATGATCTTGGCGGCCAATTGACATCGCCACCACGTGAGATAACACGGCCATTGAATTTGTCGCGCAAAAGGGCCATTGTTTCGTTAGCTGTGTGGCAAGTGGCACCGTCCTGTTGAAACGACATATCGTCTTCATCTATATCTTCCAATTCGGTCCATACAAAGTTCGTTATCATATCACGATAGCGAACACCTGTCACAGTAACTGCCTGACCGGCCTCATTTTGGAAAAAATACGGTCCGATGATGCCGTCAGCCCATAAACCGTACCAAAAGTTCACTCTTTGTGGGTGCATTGGTTTTTTGAACGCCCATTTTCATAATAAGCCAGAATAACTTAAACGCCTTGCTCGATTGTGTATCTTTCCTGAAATTGAGAAATGTCAAATGAAATGTAGAAAAAAACTTGACGTTTAGGTGTGGTTCACATTCAATATATAGGCATTCCGAAGATTGAGCTTAAAATTATTAACTTTGACCTGACCATTTGAACATTTTAATAGATACATTATTATTAATTTTTGTATGTAAAGGCAATAAGCTTCGCGACCAAAGGATCTATACAGGCTACACAGAAAAAAATATCTCAAAAATAAAATTTTATTTGATTCAATGAAAATTTTTTCAAAATTACACTTTGCAAAATAGCACTCAATAAAACATATTTAATAATGAAATAATTAAATATTTCTTCAATTCAATAAAAAAAAATATTTAAATCAAAGTAAAGACAGTATTTTTACAATTCTTGTCCATTTTAAATAGCTTATAATTCTCATTCAGTTTACAGTTTTATTTGGATAATATCTTTAGTTTTTCCAAAGTGTTTGAAAAAAGGTTTCCTAATAAACTGGCCTAAGCAATCAGCGAAATGCGCATAAGAACTAGCTTATCCCCCCACAATAACTTTTAGCGTATTTTTAAATTGGGAATTTTATACATCATAATTAGGGATGCGATTTCTTTGCAAATGCATGTTTTTTATCGATAGTCTAAGACAGTAATGGAAAATTGAGTACTATGGTACTTTTTCAGTACTTTTTCATTGCAAAAATACCACGGTACCCCCACGTCAGTTTTAGTACTCTCCTCTTGTTATGCTTCTATGTTGAGAAATTTTGCGTTTCTATTTTTTCTAACATTGTCCTTTTAATATTAAACTTATTTCCAAATGAGCAACACAAATTTAAAGCGATCAGTTTCTAAATTCGTGCGTTGGTGGATCCCCAGAAATAAAACATTAAAAAAGGAAGATACTATTTCGATTTTTTGGAAAACTGTAAGCCAAATTAAGAACAACAGTTGAGCGCACGTTTTAAATTCAAAATTATACAAAAACGAAAAAAGAAATCGTTTGCAAATACAAAATCTTTTAAATTTAATTAAAACTAAGGATTTATTAACATCAAATGGTTCTTGTTGTTACAATTATAATATTACTAATGATCTCATTAAGTAAATTAAACAAAGTGCCTTAGACATCGAAATGTGTGTACCTTACATCAAATCATTAGCAAATACATATGTATGTATGCAAATACATACATAAGCATTTATATAAATGTTTATATGAAAAATGAAATAATTTTTAGTTTCTTAACCAAAATATTATATATTTATACCCACACCACAATAGTGGAGAGGGTCCCAGTTGGCCATGTCTTCAAGACAACGTCGAGGACGCGTACAAGACCCGTAGTAAATCCCTGACGACATGTTGGCGACAGCCCATGCAAATCGTCGACGACTTTTTCGAACAAAGGGCACTTAAGTCGTAAACGACAATGTGAGCGACATTATTATGCATATTGTCGTTAATGATCATATGGGTAACAATGTGGTTAAAGTTGTCACTGGCGACTATATAAACGACTTTTTTCTCATAAAGTCGTTAATGCCCGATTAGCGACATTGCCTTAATAGTGTCGTTGATAACAATATTGTTGACACTATCTACGATTTAGTCACCGATAGGTAAGTGACAATTAGGGATTTAACGAACACCGATACTGCTATATTGGCGATACTTCAGGTTTGCCGATATATCCAGAATAAGGGGAACGGGTAAATGGGTATACCTCGAGGATATATTTACTAAAAACTCTTAGGGTCTTGATGGGCTGTGAATTCCAACTAGTGAATTCCATGGCCTTGATGGGCTGTGAATTCCAACTAGTGAATTCGAAACTAATGATATGACCGATGAGACTGGGCTCGAAAATAGTGGATACTGGATGTGTGGAGATAGTCAGACCTCCAATAGGCTTTTGATTACTAAGGGAATGGGTTCTGAACTTAACATATCGTCGACATAATATGCAGACCTGCTAACTTCCAATAACTTTTAATGGAAACAACAAACTTTTTATATTTCATATGCGCAGCTTGAGAGAAAACCTAAAAATATAGTTGGTTTAACATACTTTAAGACTCAATTTGAAGAAAAACTACATGTTGGTCGACGAGGTGTATCTTTCTCTTCCACACGGCATTAAAATCTCAATTTACTTAAAAAGTGGATTTAGCAGGTTTGCATATTGAGCCTACGATATGGCAATGTAGTGAGCAGGAACATTTCTTTTTTGTGTTTCTTGTCCTATCAATTCACGTATTCCAATTGCTTAAGCCGCGAATAACGTTACAAAATATGTAATTATATTTAACAGGGCAGGATTATTTATTTTTTAATTTTTTTTACTATCAAAAATATTGATAATAAAAGCAAAACATCAAGAAATATTAATTTTAAATTACATACAAATTTAAAGTTTTGAATTTTTTTTAGTAGAGGACAACGTCAGCGACCATTGCATGCATTTTGTCGTCAAAGTGGCTCGAAACACGACAAAATGCATGCAATGGTCGCCTAAGTTGTCCTCAATAAAGTCTAATTGAAGACAAGATAAGCGACAATTGCATGCATTTTGTAGTCAGTGTGGTTTGAAACACGACAAAATGCATGCAATGGTTACTTACGTTGTCCTCAATAAATTTATTATTCAAGACAAATTTTAAAAAAATGTCTCCAAAAAAGTCGTAAATACGATTTTTAACACGACAATATACACGTTTTCTTACTTTAGTTGTCGCCATCAATGTTATATAGACGACAAATTCAAAAATGTTCGGAAGACAACGTTGACGACATTTGCGTATATGACCATTTGGCCAACTGGGGTATTGTGCATTTGTGCTGATGTGTGTAACACCTTAAAATATTGGTCCTAGGCCCACCTTAACACATAAGCTATGCATTTTTATAAAAATAGGGCCACGAGGGGTGATGGGGCGCAATATTTTCCTCTCAGAAACAATCAAACCGATTTTAATGGAATTTAAAACATAGAAAGATCCCTATTCATATAGCCATACATTCTCGAAAATTTGTTTTTAAATACTGTGGTGTAGGGTATCATATGGTCGGGCTTGACCGACTTTACTTTCTTACTTGTTTTTATTAAAATTAATTTGTTAAAAGATTTTGTTATTCGTGCTTAATTCCCAATTTTTATTCTTGATAAAAACACTGAAATTTATTGTTGATGGGATAAGCTATTCCTATGCGCATAAACAGACAAGTGCACGGCTTAAAAAAAACTAAAACTGGCAACACTTTATTATTTAAAGCAGGTTGTTTTTGTTTTTATTTTGTTTTTTCTTAACCTACTTACAACTACAATTAATGTTGGAAGAATTTCAACCAATTGTAGTGGGGAATGTAAGAAAAGATAAACTCACTGTTTATTGTTGATGTTTTTGTTTAAACTTTGATATTGTTACAAGTAGAACAGTTGCATTTAATTCTTAAACGCTTAACAGTTTTATTTGGTTTAATATCTTTGGTTTTTCTAAAATCTTTGGATGAAGTTTCCTGACGATCTGGCCTAAGCAACAAAGCATACAGAGATGAAAAAGTGATGTGTGAATAATGCCAAAATCATTTGCGAGGGCAGCTTTCGAAGAAAGAGAAAGAAAACGATTTTTGTTAGTGAAGTGGCAATGTGTAAAAACAGGCCGCTACAATCAACACAAATTGCATAATCAAAACAAAAAATGCAAAAGGGCAGCTTTCGAAGAAAAATACAGAAAAAAACACAATATTTTCTGTCTTGTGACGCCTCTGTGTGCTCTGTGATAGGAATAGCTAAAATCCCATCAACAATAAATTTCAGTGTTTTTATTAAGAATAAAAATTGGGAATTAAGCACGAATAACAAAATCTATTAACTTAAAATTTTGTATTCCCAAAAATTACTTTGATAATTAATTTGTTTTTTAATTTTATGTATTTTTGTTTTAACTGTTTTTCAAAAAAAAAAACATGTTTAAAAAAAGTACCAAAATATTGAAAAAAATACTCTTGCTTGGTGGTCAGACCATCTCGATTTTTCAATTTTCCATCACTGGTCTAAGATCGATGTTGATCTTTCCGAATCATTAAATTTGGGTTAAAATGGCATCGATTTGTTTTTGCATATTGTTGCATATGGGTAATTCCAAAGTGTTGAACGTGACAGTCGGACGCATGAAAAATGCAATAACATTTTAAACAAAAAATATTTTTACGTTTTCTTAGCCTGAAATTATAGGACTAAGAAAAAATCTAAATATTTCTCTATAACAATATCGTAAAATAATCAGCTTTTAATAACTTTTAAATTTTCGGTCACGGTGGACCTTTTGACGGAAATGCCAATATGCTAATTGATCTTTTACCTTTTTAGTTGCATAAGCATCGGGAGCAACAAGTTATTTTATAACATTTTTAAATTGCTCAAAGTTTTTTGAATATTATTCTACAGCATCAAACCAGGTTCCCCATCTTGTTAATACTGGCTGCGGTGGTAACAGTACAAAAGATACATTTCATTAAAAATAAAATTTATTTATTGAAGATTTTTTTTGTTTAAATGCATTTAAAGCCAAAATATGCAAAAATAAGCATTTTAGCCAAAATATGGGAATTTTCGTCAAAAGGTCCACCGTGACCGAAAATTTAAAAGTTATTTAAAGCTGATTATTTTACGATATTGTTATAGAGAAATATTTTGATTTTACTAATTTAATAAATTTACCCTTAAATTTGTTCATTTACTTAGATAAACAATCAGACTGCAAAGTTGTGCAAACGTTATTTCTTATTTGTAAGAATGTTTTATTGTATGTTTTCTTTTATATTTATCTTCCTTAAAAGAGGTGATACAGTATTTTTCGTTTAGCTGCATGTCACTTAACTGCATTTTTTGCCTATCTGCACAAAATACAAAGCATTGTGAATGAGGCTAAATTTTGTTAAAAAAAATTTATCATATTTTGAAATAAAACTTTAAATTGAAAATACATTTGATCTGGCCGATGTGTTTGTGTGTGCACCCTCCATCACTAAAAGTGGTGAATGAGCGTGTACTTAGCTTATAATTCCATGTGAAACTTTTTTATTAGCCATCCAGACCCCATAAAGTATATATGTATATTCTGGCTCCTTGAGTAATTCTAAGTCGATTTAGCCATGTCCGTCTGTTGAAAACACGCTCACTTTCGAAAAACTCAATAGAAAAGAACAAATTTGGTGTCAAATTGCTTGAAGTTATCCTATACAGAAAAAATCAAGCAAACAATTTGTTGAGTTTGTACCTATTACCAAAATGATTATATAGATTACTAAAAATTGTAAAAATTTAAAATTGTGAATTTTTTTCAATAAATTATTTTTTTAATTTTAATTAAAAAATTATCAAAAAACGTTGCCGTTTCAAACAATGTGTTAATTGATTTAATTAAGTATTAAGGCTTTGCCAATTCCCAACAACACATCTACAAGTTTAAATTATTTTATTTTAAACGAAAAAACAACTAAAATGTTAATTAAATCAAAATTATATTTTTAATTTTCTTTCAGCAAAAAAATAATTGATTAATTTATCACATTATTTAAATTGAAATACTTTTTAAACAATTTTTTTAATTGATTTTGGGATTGAAAGGTAACAAAATCAGTTTCGTAGGATTAGAGCT
This sequence comes from Pollenia angustigena, assembly GCA_930367215.1. Classification (NCBI taxonomy): domain Eukaryota; kingdom Metazoa; phylum Arthropoda; class Insecta; order Diptera; family Polleniidae; genus Pollenia; species Pollenia angustigena. Next base: position 233,114,239 of record OV884060.1, read on the forward strand.
GAGAATCAAAATGTGGAACCACCACCCTAAAAAGATGATTATTTCGTTACAAAAACTAACATAAATGGTGGCATAATGCACGCAATAATATAAGATTTTCCACAAATTCGTTTTATACGATTGGAAATTTTACTGTTAAATTTCGTGAAGATCGGTCTATAATTTACCATTGACCCCATATACAGCCTACTCTGGAAAATTAATTAAATGCGCCTAAAACCGTAGCCGATATAGATATTGCGGTATAACTTCTTCCAACTTAGCTTCATATGGCCAGAAAAAATGTCATGCAATTTTGTGATATACGGTCCATAATTTATCTCAGATCTAGAGTTTTTTTTTTCCCGGAGTTTTTCGATTCCCGGGAAAGCGGGAAAAATTTTTAAATTTCCCGGGATCCCGGGATCCCGCTCCATACATATAATACAAAGTAAACTTGGTTTTATTAATGAAAAAAACTTTTATAAACAAACGTGAGGGAACTTGTTTACAAAGTAAGTAAAATAAATGCTTAAATACTACAAAAGTTAATTGAAGATTGAAAGCGGAACTTGAATTATTATTACCTTTGGCTATTATAAGTAAATTCCGTATTATGATGATCTAGTTCAAGGTAAAATAAACATATCAATTGAGGTACTCAAGATATGAGATCAAAAAGTAAAATCATAAAATATATAAAATATTTTAATAAATATATCTGACACACTCAAAGCGTTTAGTGAGTCGCCAAAGAGTATATTTCTGATTTTGTTTACTGATTACCATGTTTCCGAAAAATTTCGTTTACTTTTTTACCGAGGTTGGACAAATAATTAAAAGTGCACCGTTGTTGCATGCTTCTAATGTCAAGGTTGATGCAAAAAATAGCATCATCCGGACTACTTCTTACAAACTATTTCTTTTCATTAGGTCCATCTGTAATCTTTAGGACAATGTGTTTTTCAAATTGTATGTTTTAGTAACTTACACGAGTTTCATTATTTTTTTATTTCGGTTTCCCCGCACTTCCCGGATATATTACCAAGCTCGATTTTTTTTTTGTAGATACGACTATGTTGCAATAACGGAGCGATATGTTTATGTATATCCTATTTTTAAGACTTGTCCATGGTCAATGAGAATTTACTGCCTGCATCTTATTTTGAATTTATGTTCTTTATCAATTCATCACTTCACTAAATTTATTAATTATCAACTGTTGCACTGCCCATTCTGCTTTTAATAGATTTATTGCCGCAGGAGACATTGATTTACGTTTGTACACATTTCTTATAATTGATCAAATCGACAACCCATCCACAGATGCTAATTTTTAGAGAAAAGAAAACTAAATTTCAGAGTAAAAATAGCTGTTTTCTGAAACTATGAAGAACTTTTTATTTCCCGGGATCCCGCAACAAAAATCCCGGGAAAACGGGAAATATAATAAGTGATATTAATATTAAATTTAAAACTGTTTGTTTGTTGAAAATAATGATTGCATGACTAAATCTTTTCTGTAATAAGAAAAAAATTTTACATAAGTGCACATTTATGCAGGTAAGTGAATTCGTTTAAAAGCATTATTTATGCTGCTAAGTGAATACTGCGTAAGAGAATATTTTGCGTACCTGCACGAATTTTCGTGCAAACTTGAATGTGCAGCTAAACGAGAAATACTGTATTTGATAAAAAAATATTCCAAAAAAATTTTCTTACATGGTCTGTAATCGAAGGAAGAGTTCAAAGAGAAATATGTTATTCGGATTAACGGTAAATTTTTATTTTATTTTGATCATTATTCAGTTAAATTATTACGGAAAAAATTTCACGGTCCAGATGTCACGTATCGACCCAGATTTTGGCTTAAAAAAAAGAAAATACAGAAGATTTTGGAATCAAACCAAGACATTTTAATGTTACATTGCTACGTAAAATTCTGAAAGTAGTTCACTAAATAGGAGGAATTTAGTTCACTAAATAGACAGCCCAAATTAATTGATATTTCAGAAAGTTTACTTTTCATGTGCAAAAGTTTTTTGTGTCCGAATAATTTAACTTTTGATAATATAAAAAAGTATTAAGTTGTTTATGTTTAAATTAGTAATTGAAATTAAGTTTTAAAAATATTGTACCTTTTAAATAAAATTTAAAAAAAACGTTTAAGTTTTAAGTGCATATTTTTTATTTTTTTAATGCATATTTTGGACTTTTTAGTGCATATTTTATGCGCATTTTTTCGATTTTTTAGTGCATGAAAATCTCATCCCTAATCATAATTAATAAATAAATAAATACAGATTCAATCAACATTTTGTTTGATTTATTCAACATTTTCAAAAATATATTTTAACAAAAAACGTAAAAATTTTGTTGAAAAATTTATTTTGGGCAACAACTTTTTTTTATTGACTCAATAAATTGGGTTGTTGACTCAAAATTCAATAACTTTACCTACAAACTTTTTTATCAATACCGCAAAAATCGTCATCGCAGAAAATTCAAAACATTTTTTTAATCAAATATGCGATTTTCGTATTCAAATATGAAAATTATTTTTTTCTGTGGTACAAATAAAGGTAATTATTCTAGGCGGTGCGCAAAATGACCGCAGGAAATATGGCCCCAAAAGGAAAATGAAAGACGGCCCCAAAATTTTACATGAGACACAACAACACGCAATTTTGGCGCAATTTTTTTGTTTTTTTTTTTGGGTTATTTTTCATTTTTTCGTTAGGGTGTTATTGCATTTAAGGTGGAATGAAAAATGACCCCAATATCATGGAATGATAAAAGGCCCCAAATAAAATCATAATTTTTACTTTGGGGCTATTTTTCGTCTACTAATAAAAAAAGCAAATTTTAAGAAATGAAAAATCACCCCAAACATTTTTTCACAAATTTTGTAAAATTCTATGTAAAAGTTTCTAGGCATAGTATACAAAACCCGAATTCTTATACCAAAGTTGAGAAAATCCTTGGCGGTTATGCAGAGATGCTTTAGTTAGTGAAGCCGGTGTTTGTTATACCATAGAGGAAAATATCCTTGAGCCCATAGAAAAGAAAATCCTTTCGCCCGGCCGAAGGACGGCTATGTAATGAAGCTTTAGTGGGCGAAGCCAGTGTTCGTTATACCAAAGAGAAGAAAATCCTTTCACCCGGCCGAAGGCCGGCTATACAGAGAAGCTTTAGTTAGCGAAGCCAGTATTCGTTATACCATAGAGAAGAAAATCCTTGCGCCCGGCAAAAGGCCGGCTATAACGTGAAGCTTTAGTAAGCAAAGCCAGTGTTCGTTATACCATACAGAAAAAAATCCTTGCGCATGGCCGAAAGCCCAACCATGCTATCAATCGTACGATTTTTAAAACGAAAACTGTATAATTATCCGGATTTTGAAATCGGGATTCTAAATTTGGGATGTTTAGTTTCGGGCATATGAACTCCACCGAAAATGTTCAATGTAACTTTCTTTGTGTTCTTTTTTGGGGTTCAAATTCATTATAAATTTTGAGGTGATTTTTCATAATGAAGAATAACCCCAAATTTAGGTCATATTTCTTTTTATTTTTAGGGTTATTTTTTATTTTTTTGGGGTAAGCTTTCATTAAAAAAATGGGGCCATATTGCATTATGAAAAAAAGCCCCAAATTTGGGGTCAATTTTCATTTATTTTTTGGGGCCATATTTCCTGGGGCCATATTTCGCAGCGCCATTATTCTACACGATGAGAGATTGTACACTTCACCTGAAATCACTTCATTATTCTTGCATACTTATCAGTGTGACCAGATCTTAAAATTTTTTACAGCTAAATCTTGTTTAAAGCAGAAATTGTTTCAAGATTTTTGTTTAATATTCATTAACAGTATGAAAATTTATTAAAAACTAGCATTTAACCCGCTACTTCGTTAGCGTCTCCCTTTTCTTCGTGGACATATTTTTATGCCAAAGTTTATTTTCAAAAAAGTACCAGGCACCTGTCCCCTTATTTTTTTTAACGAACAACAATAAGTGTTAAATTTTTTGGATCTCTTTAATTTTGGATTTTTTTGGTTAGCGGAATCGATTTGGCGAGAGGACAACCTTCGGTCCAAAAGTCAGCTTTTTAGCTTCAAGAGTTTAGGATGTGCGATGATGAATCCGTCAGTTACTTTACAAATTTATATTATATAGAGATGGAGAAAAATGTTGAGAAAACAGTAACAAAATTAGGAACGATTTTCACACCTTAAACGTTTGAATTTCAAAAAAGGGGCAAACCTGTTTTGTATTTTTTAGATAAGCTAAAAATGTGATACAATATTTATTTACCCTTTTACACCCCAAAAAGGTCTTCCTTCAAAAAAGTACCAGACACCTATCCGTTTATTTTTTTTAATGAACAATAATTAGTATTAAATTTTTTGTATCTCTTTTTGTTTAGGAAATATACGATTAGCGAATTGCTGATGTTTTTTATCTCTTTTAGTTTAGGAGGTATGAGGTTCGCGGGATCGATATACATAGGTACAATTTTCACCCCTGAAACGTTCGAATTTCGAAAAAGTACCAAATTCGCATTTGTATTTTTTAGATAAGTAACAAATGTTATTTAATTTTTATTTCTATACGTATTGGCTTAAAAGCTAGATTTACTACCTAAAACGACAGAATTTCGTTAAAGTACCAGACACCAATTTGCTTTTTTATTTAATGCACAAAAATAAATATTAAATTAAAAAAATTACCAGTTTATTAAAAAAAAATCCCTCTTACAGATTCTCACTCAGGAGCTTGCATGTTTAATTTTATGTTTCTAGATCCAATAAATACGGATATATAAAAGGTACCAGTTAAAGAACAAAATAGTACCAAAAGCCCTCTTACAGATTTTCATTCACTCAGGACCTTGCATGTTTAATTTTATGTTTCTAGGTCCAATACTAACGGAAATTCAAAAAGTACCAGTTAAAGAACAAAGAAGTACCAAAAACTTCCCTCTTATATATTCTTATCCACTTAGGGCATTGCATCTTGAATTTTATGTTTCTAAGTCCAATAATAACGGATATTCAAAAAGTACCAGGTTAATAACTAAAAAGTACCTATAAGCGCTTTTAGAGATTCTCATTCACTCAGGACTATGCACGTTTAATTTTATTTTCATTAGACCAACATTAGCGAAAATTTAAAAAAGGACCAGTTAAAAAACGAAAAAGCACCAAAAAGATCTCTCTAAAGATTGTCATTCACTCAAGACCTTCCATGTTTAATTGCATGTTTCTGGGTCCAATACTAACGGAGATTCAAAAAGTACCAGCTAACGAATAAAAAAGTACCAATAAGATCCCACTTAAAGATTCTCATTTACACAGTATCGTGCATGTTTAATTTTATGTTTCTAGGTCCAATACTGACGGAAATTCAAAAAGTACCAGTAAATGAACAAAAAAGTACCAAAAACTTTCCTCTTAGATTCTTATCCACCCAGGACCTTGCATGTTTAATTTTATCTGTCTATGTCCAATACCAACGGAAATTCAAAAAGTACCAGTCCAAGATTAAAAAAGTACCAAAAAGTTCACTCTTATAGATTCTCATCCATCCAGGGCATTGCATATTGAATTGTATGTTTCTAGGTCCAATACTAACAGAAATTCAAAAAGAACCAGTTAATGAACAAAAAAGTACCAAAAAGTTCCCTCTTATAGATTTTCATCCATTCAGGACATTGCATGTTTAATTTTATTTTTATAGGTCCAATACTAACGGAAATTCAAAAAGTACCATTTTATGAACAGAAAAGTACCAAAAACTTCCCCTTATGGATTCTTAACCACTCAGGACATTTCATTTTGAATTTTATGTTTCTAAGTCCAATATTAACGTAAATTCAAAAAGTACCAGTTAATGAACAAAAAAGTACCAAAAAGTTCCCTCTTATAGATTCTCATCCATTCGGGACATTGCATGTTTAATTTTATTTTTATAGGTCCAATACTAACGGAAATTCAAAAAGTACCAGTTAATTAACAGAAAAGTACCAAAAACTGCCCCTTATGGATTCTTATCCATTCCGGACATTGCATGATGAATCTTATGTTTTTAGGTCCAACATAAACGATAATTTAAAAAATACCAGTTGTAGAACCAAAAAGTTAAGTAAAATATCAAATTTCTCGTATTTCCCCTTTTTGGTACTATTTTCCCCCCATTAAAGTATAAAAAATTTCAGTATAATAGTGGCAGCCCATAATTTAGTACGAATATTTCAATAAATGGAGAAAAATGTTTTTTAAAAAAAGTACCAAAAATAGTTACGATTTTTACCCCTTAAATGTTCGAATTTCGAAAAAGTACCAAATTTAAATTCGTATATTTTTGTTAGGTTTCGAATGTGGTATTAACTTTGTTTCTATGTTTATTGGTTCAAAAGATAGATGGGGTGTCAAAAAAGTACTAAAATTCAGATATTACCCGTTTACTCCCAAATAGGGCCGAATTTCAAAAAAGTACCAGACACCTGTCCGCTTATTTTTCTAAAGAACAACGATAGGTATTAAATTTTTTTTGTATCTCTTTTAGTTTTTGAGATATAAGGTTACCGAATTTTCCCGTTTTTACCCTTTTTTACCCCCTAAACATTCGAATTTCCAAAAATCCCGTCTTAGTGGATCGATTTGGGGAGTGACCAATCTCTGGTCCAAATTTCAAGTGTCTAGCTTCAGGCGTTTAGGCTGTGCGATGATGAATCAGTGAGTCAGTGAGTCAGTCAGTAACGTTACAATTTTATATATATAGATTAAATAAATTTTACTAAATGTATGTTCAGACCTAACAAATATTTTGCGAAAGAATCTAAAAAAAGAGTAACCAGTAAATTAATTAAACTTTCGCTTTATTTTTAAGAATTTCTATTTCTTTTTTTGACGACGATTTGGATCCACAACTGAGGACAGTGGTATTGTCAAGTCCAGGGCTATCAACATTATAAACATAATACGATTTTTTTTATTATTTTTGTAATAGAAAGCATAGCATCTCAATGTTAAAGTAAATAAAAAACAAGTTAGAGTGCTATATTCGGCTGTGCCGAATCTTTGATACCCTCCACCGACACTTCGAATGTTTTAGGACTAATATCTGTATGATGTCTATTTATTATTATAATCTTTGTAAAAACAGACATCTGCATTAAAATTTGTTGCGGTTTAGACCTATATAAAATTATTGATCGACAATCAGAATCAATTTTAAAAAGTTTGAGTAGAATATCAGTTTAAGATGAACTTAAATGATTTTCAAGAGAACAAATTATATAAAAGCCATGGTAAGCTATGAACCAATCATCCCAAATTCTGCAGAACGATTTCTGGTATTAAAAAACATAAATTTCAATACAGCGGTGCAATTAGTTTAAGCGTTTGCAGTAAATTTCAAAAGGCTGCTAAATTGGAATATAAGGAAAATTATGGACCGTATATCACAAAATGGCATAACATTTTTTCTGGCCATATGAAGCTAAACTGGAAGAAAGTTTACCGCGTATTTAATTATTTTACCAGAGTGGGCTTTATATGAGGCCTATGGTAAGCTATGCACCGATCTTCACCATATTTCACAGTGTCATTTCTAGTTCTATAAAACTGTGATGTATCAAATTTTGTTATGATAGCGTTATTTTTTACGTTTTTAGGCGTACTAAGCTGTTTTCCGGGAGTAAGGTTTATATGGGGCCTACGGTAAATTATGAACTAATCTTCACGAAATTTCACAGTCTTATTTCTAGTCCTGTAAAACTTATATGTTCCAAATTTTGTTATGATAGCATTATTTTTTACGTATTTAGGTTTACTAAGCTGTTTTCCGGGAGTAAGGTTTATATGGGGCCAGTGTTGCCAATTTAGCCATTTAGTGGCTAGATTTAGCCATTTTTCACCCTGTTTAGCCATTAAAAAATGAATTTAGCCATTAGCCATTTTTTTTAGCCATTTTTCGACTTGTTTAGCCATCAAATTTTTTTGCCGTTTTTCTTTTAAAAGAATAATTTTTATTTTATTATAAAAATTATAAAAGTAAAATAAACATTTTGAACAATTAAAACTCCTTAAATTTAAAACACAACTTTTAAAAATGTTGAAAATCGCTATAAACTATGACGCTGAAACATCTTTCAAAATAAAGGAACAGTATTCCACTATTAAATTTATAAAATGGATTCACACAAACATCGCTTTTTCTTTCTGGTTGCAAGTATTTCAATAAAGGGATGAAGGCGGTAACAATTGGTTAAGAAATTTCAGAATTGACTATAAGGTTTCTCTCACATCCATGGTGTAATGCTGAAGTAGAGAGGGTGCTTAGCCAAGTAAACATCGATAAAAGTAATTTGAGAAATAGGTTACATTAAGCAACCGTTAATTCGATTTTATCAATTAGGTAAATATTTTTACCATAACAATATAATATTTATACCACCACCACAACAGTGGAGATCGTACTATGCGTTTGTGCTGATGTCTGTAACATCCTAAAATATTGGTCGTTAGCCCACCTTTACGTAAACCGATTGGCTTGGAATCTCTTTCTGAGTCGAATTAACGATGTTTGTCCGGCTGGCTGGCTGTCCATGTAAACCTTGTGCGCAAAGTACAGGTCGCAATTTAGAGATTATTTGATAAAATTTGGTACAAATTGTAGGGCATCATAAAGTCTGGTTTAACCGACTATACTTTCTAACTTGTTTTTGATTGTAGATCTGGACTCAAAAGGTTGGGTAAATGTTGTCGTAATAATGATTTACCTTCAAATTATTTAAGACTTATGATTATTTGAAACTAATGAGTGATTCCTATGAGATGAACAATAACGACATCGAATTTTTCGATGATTTAATTCTTTAATATTAATTTATTTTAATATTAATTTACGTTTATTCTTATTAAACAAATTAATCTTAACTCACAATTTCATCATAAACAACTTTAAATAGTTTAATTATTTTTTGTTATTGAATTTTTATGTGATTTTATTAAAAAAAAGCTTTTAGCCATTTTTTAGCCCATTTTTAGCCATTTTTTAGCCATTTTTTTCCGTAAATTTAGCCATTTTTGGTCACCAAGTTTTGGCAACACTGTATGGGGCCAATGGTAAATGATGGACCGTTCTTCACAAAATTTTAAAGTCTTATTTCTCGTTCAATAAAACTGTGATGTACCAAATTTTGTTATGATAGCATTCTTTTTTACGTTTTTAGGCGTACTAAGCTGTTTTCCGGGAGTAAAGTTTATATGGGGCCTATGGTAAATTATGGACCGATCTTCACGAAATTTCACAGTCTTATTTTTAGTTCCAAAAAATTTTGATGTACCAAATTTTGTTATGATAGCACTATTTTTTACGGATTTAGGCGTACTAAACTGTTTTCTGGAAGTAGGTTTTATATGGGGCCTATGGTAAATTATGGACCGATCATTCACGAAATTTAACCGTTTCATTTCTAGTCCTATTTAACTGTGACGTGCCAAAATTTGTTATGATAGCATTGTTAGTTAGGGTTTTAGGCTTACTATACTGTTTTCCGGGAGTAGGGCTTATATGGGGCCTAGGGTAAATCATGGACGGATCTTGAAGATATTTTACAGCGTGATTTCCAGTTAAATAAAACGAACTGTTGCGAAATCTTATATCATTCTGTGCATTTTTCCACCATTTATGTTAGTTTTTGTAACAAAATTATCAATTTTTTTTAGGTGGTGGTTCCACATTTTGATTCATAGCTCAGATCCTATTGAACCGATTTTGCTGGATTTCAATCCCAAACTGCTTAGGATAACTACAAGCATTTTGACACCAAGTTTGTTTATTTCTTTTGAGTTTTTCGAAAGTGAGCGTGTTTTCAACAGACGGACAGACAGACGGACATGGCTAAATCGACTTAAAATTACTCAAGGACCCAGAATATATATACTTTATAGGGTCTGAGATGAATAATAAAAAAGTTTCACACGGAATGACAAACTTAATATACCCTCTTCACAACTAATTGTGGTGGAGGGTATAATAAATGAAATTAAAAAATTTTCGGGAACTTTTCACTTTTGCGGCTACCTAAACGGTGTTAAGAATCATTCCTAGGAAGTTCATATGTTCTAGAAAGTTGTTTACTAAGATCTTAGGTAAATTTTTGTTTTTGATTGTTTCCTTGAGTTTGAAACGGTTTGCTACCTATGGACCTGAACAGGGGAAACAATTTAAAAAAAATCGCGTTTTTAAAGTTTTTTTTGCGATTTTGATTTTGAAGTTTTTTGATTTTATGTGTTCACAATTTTTGTTCTTTATGAGCTTTAAGAGGTACAACTTTACCTAAGAGAGTAAATCAAAATTCTGAACGGTTTGCAAGATGAGCCTGGGGTCTAATCACCGCATACGATATCGAGCAAAATTGATCGAAATTATTTTTTTTGGTATCATGAAACTCGATATCGAATGAAATTGAATTTGAAATAATAGCATTCGATATCGAGTAACTTGACATTACATTTATCGAGCTTTCATTCGATACATCAGTGTCTATCGTATGCAAAACAATTGGATAGTTAATTCGATACGATAGTATCGAATGTGATGTTTATCATACCGTGTGAAACTTTTTATTATTCATCTTAGACCCCATAAAGTATATATATTCTGGGCCCTTGAGTAATTCTAAGTCGATTTAGCCATGTCCGTCTGTCTGTCCGTCTGTTGAAAACACGCTCACTTTCGAAAAACTCAAAAGAAATAAACAAACTTGGTGTCAAATTGCTTGTAGTTATCCTAAACAGTTTGGAATTGAAATCCAGCAAAATCGGTTGTTAGATCAGAGCTATGAATCAAAATGTGGAACCACCACCTAAAAAAAATAGATAATTTTGTTACAAAAACTAACTTAAATGGTGGAATAATGCAAAGAATAATAGAAGATTTTGCAATAATTCGTTTTATTCGACTGGAAATCACGCTGTAAAATTTCGTGGAGATCCGTCCTTAATTTACCCTAGGCCCCATATAAGCCTTACTCCCGGAAAACAGTTTAGTACGCCTAAAACCGTAATAAACAATGCTATCAGAATAGAAATTGGTACGTCACAGTTTTATAGGACTACAAATGACACTGTGAAATTTCGTGAATATCGGTCCATAATTTACCCTAGGCCCCATATAGGGAAATCGATCGAATAGTATTCGACCGGTTTTAACCGGTTATTTTAGTTTTGCCCAAGTCGAATAGTTAAAAATGTCTATTTTTCGAATATTGAATAAACCGGTTATTTTGGTAAAATAAACCGGTTATTTTTGTAATGTGTAATTTATATACATTTTCCTTACTTTTGTTCTAAATTTACCCGTAATTAAAGTGTTTTTCTACTTGAAAATTGGGCAAACTTGAACTTTTTATAAAGAATGTCAAAACAAAGTGTAACAAAAGTAAAAAAAAACATTATGAGCAATGTAAATACAAATCGCTTATAAAAGCGTGTGTTCTTGTAAAAAAAACCAAAAACAATTCAAAATACCTACTACAAAAAAATATTCAGCTTAAAAGTAATTCGCAATTTGACAGTATTCTAAATACTATGTACATATATTAGAGCGACTCACCAAAAAAAGTACTCGATGTACCCTCCTAAAAATGGACCTTGGACTTTTTTAAGATGACATTTTAAATATTTCCGCCAAAAAGTCGTGGATCATTTCTTTTTTTCTTTCTTTAGTCCTATTTTAGTCCATACATGATCTAGAAACTAAATCCGCTTTCATATTAGAGTTACTACAAAATTGCATTTATATATATTCCAGAGCACCGTGTAAAATGCATCTAATTTGCAAAAATCTAAATTATTTACATACAAAGATGATGTACTTGGCAAAAGAAAAAATTTGATACCCATATTGCCCTATTTAAAACGAAGGGCTACCACCCCATTGCATTTTTGTCAAAACGCAAACTAGCACGAATTTCAAAAAAAGCTGAGACACGTATTTAATTAAATCGACTAAAGATTAAAATATGTTAATTTGGCACTTTTATTACAAACAACCCCGAATAAAAAATTCAAAACCCGTTTTTTTTTACAGAAAATCCTTAAAGAAAGGACATGGATGATCGTCCTTGGACAATTTGTTTTTACGGTTGGACGCGCCTTAAAAAAACATTTCTAACGATACCCAATTTGTATATGTTGGTCAGGAAACAGATTCTTAAATTAACAAAACATGCAAAAATATACCCTTTTTCAAACTGGTGCAGCTCACGAGAGGTCAAAGCTGGAGCCGAAATATTTAAAATGTTATCTTAAAAAAGTCCAAGGTTCATTTTTAGGAGGGTACATCGAGCACGAATTTTGCTTCCATACAACTTGAGTCGCTCTAATGTATATATATATTTAAAAAGGTATCATCTTAGTGATATATCGAAGTTATTTTAAAGACAAAGGCGGTTAAAGGGCCCTCAAATGATAAGTTGCAAAGGTTCTTCAACGTCACGACTTATTTATCACCTTTAGTTATTCCACAAGCTTGACATAAATAAACGCCAAGTAAAACTTAACTCTGCTCTAAGTAGGGATGAAACGATACGAGTAAATACAAGTACATATTCGATACTTTTATAAAAGTACCAAGTATTTTTGTAATCGATACTTAGCAACCGAGTATCAAGTAGTATCGGTAAAAAAATACTCGGTATCGGTCAAAAGTCATCGTTTAACTTTGGTATTGAAATTAATCTTAAATTTTGGATTAACGTAACGGTATCAAGAAACTGTTTGACCAGTAAACACTAGGGATACCAAACCCGAAAACCCGGGATTATGATATAAAAATCCCCAGATTTTGGGCTTAGTAAAAATTCAATATTAAATCATACTGGCAATGAATCTAATTTTTAACTGGTTACAAAAAAAGCCACAAGTGAATAAATGTTACATGCAATGCATTATGTACCACGAAAACAAAATCAGATGGTGGGTCTTTTTTCTAAGTGGATGATAATAGAACTGCGCATGCAAAATGCAAGCTGTGAAAAAAGGTGTTAACAACTTTAGGGGGTTCTATCAAAAGTCTTTTGACACATATAAGTTTATTTTATTAGATTAATACTTGCATATTTATAATTGAGATAAAATAAATTATATATTGTCATATAGCATATATGTAGTTATTTATTTACGATACCACCCAGAAGTGTTGAATGCGAATATTGGTTTCGTCGGCAGCATATGTTTGCGAAAAAATATGGTATCAATTATCTGACGTCATTAATTTGTTTAAGAATCTTTTAAAAATATAAGTTTTAATACATAATACTTCCATATTACTTTAAAGAATACATCAAACAGTTTTATTTTGTAATGAGTTTAATTTTCTTCATGAATTAATTTGTTTTAATTCTTATACATAAACATTAAATTAAAATTATATTAATTTTAAAATTGGCTTTTAAATATGAAATCCCGAAAAATCCCGATCCGTCCCGGGGTCCCTTTTTTGAATTAAAAATCCCGAATCCTGGGTTTCAAAAAACCTGGTCCCGTTTGGCATCCCTAGTCCACACCTATAAACCACATATCGTCCAGGTCTATTTCCTCAATTTCTGGCTATAGGAAGTCCGTTATCATCCCGCGATAGCGAACACCATTCACAATAATTGCTTGGCCGACCTCATTTCCGAAGACGCCGCCAGCCGCAGAACTAACTGGGGAGCATGCACATATATTTTCCCATTTCCTACAGACCCGGTTTGCTGAAATTGACGCGCAATTCTCCCGATTGTGGAAACATTTGGTCGATTATACTGACCAAAAAAATCACGATGTGCATTAAATGCATTCTGATTGAACGCCCATTTTCCTAAAAGGCTTTATTAATCTTAACGCGCTGCTCAATTGTGTACCTCTCAATAATCGAAGTTGTCAAATACTGAAACAACGATAGGGCAATTTAAGTTGCGCAAAAAACTTGACGTTAAGGTGTGCCTCACAATTAACATAATGGATTAGGTTTTACCACCCTTTATTATATATTTATCAATTTAAAAATAAAATACATAAAATATTTAGCTTAATTTCTTCGACCTTCTTAATATTATTTCCTTTTTTTAAAAAATTTGTTTGAAATATAAAAAAACCAAAAAATCCCTGAAGAAGCTATCCATTGAGATAGCGAAATATTGGATAAATTTTAAATAAATATTCTTTATATAAAACGGACCTTAAGCTTGAGAAATTATTGAAAGGAAATAAAATACATACTTATTTACATTTAAGATTCATAGTGACATTGTTGATATCTGGAATAAAAGGTAAATAAAAGGTTGTTATCCTGAACGTTCTATAAAATTTTGTTTCCTAAGATAAAAAAGATTTTTCGAAAGGAAATTGGTACTAGGTAACTAAAAGTGGTCTCAATCTTTACACTTAACGTTTTGCACAAAAATTATATAAATTATTAAATAGGTCGAAGTTCTTATTTTATTGTATAGTAATAAAACACGAATAAAAACGTTTTTAAATGCTGCTTTCTATTCTTTTATCATACAAATCGATACAAGTACCCATACAAGTAACTAAGTATCGATACTTTTTTTTCGATTCTAAGTAGGTATCGATACTTTACGAGCGATACCACATCGAGTAAAAGTATCGATACCTTAGAGGTATCGTTTCATCCCTAGCTCTAAGTAGTTTTTAAAAGACTGCAAATAATACTTTACTAAAATATGCTGCCAATAATGAATGAAAAACTCCTACAGCCATACATAAACAAGAGCGGAAAGCGTATTCTAGCTGTCAAAAATTCGCATGCCCATACAATTTGCGTGAAGCATTCCTAAATAGCGCGGCGTCAACGCTTTACAATTGGAAAATCCGATTTTGACAGCGCGTTTAATAGTGAAGTTGGCCGCTTTGTTAAGAAATAATGTCGATTTAGCTATTTTTTCGTCAATCTATCGGTTTTTTCTCTTATTTTTATTTCTATTATGTTGGTTTTATTAAACAACAAAGCTAACACTACTGTTTGGGGCACAACGTTGATGCTCTTGTTTGGGTATGGCATATTAGCGTTAGCGGATGAAAACGTCCCATATTCTTCTCTTGTTACGGCCACGGCGCACACAGTGGCGTCACGAGACAGAAAATATTGTGTTTCTTCTGCCTTTTCCTTCGAAAGCTGCCCTTTTAACATTTTTTGTTTTGATTACGCAATTTGTGTTGAAAGTAGCGGCCTGTTTTAACGCATTGCCACTTTACCACCATAAAACGTTTTCTTTCTCTTTCTTTGAAAGCTGCCCTCGCAAATGATTTAGGCATTTTTTATGCGTCACTTTATTCATCTCTGTATGCTTTGTGGTACGGCTGTTAAGTAGTTCTAGCATATCTTCATGCTAAAAACTACACCATACCGGCGGAATCAACGATATGGAAAAGTTCTTCAGTTTGATTTATTACACACCAAGAACTTAAAACAAAATTTAAGGAATCAAACAATCTCATGGAAGGGTTTAAATTGTAATCGACGAATTGACAGATATTTCATAAAAAAGCATATTCAAAAATAATTTAAAATATATAATCCTGGATAAGAGGTTTTGTTTGCAATTTTTCAAAAATATGTTTTATATAGACATGCTTAACCACCATCAATTAAAACTCATTTAAAATAAATTTGGGGGAATATCTCAAATAATAAATTTATTAAATTCCTAAAATTTCTTAAAACCAAAGTGTTTCAAAACTTCTTCAGCTATGTATGTTCACACCTATTAAATGTTTGCTGTCTCACACGTCACCACTAGTTTTCTTAAAGAATTGTTTGCTTTTGCAAGACGTAAGGCTAGTGCAAACATTAGTTAACAGTTTCTAAATTGCATTATACAATTATCATCTTGGGAATAAAGTTAAGTAAATAAACAGAAATTATTTAAAATAAAGCCAAAGTTTGATCAATTTACTGGTCACGCTTTTTAGATTTTATTGAACAAACCTTAAGTCATATCCATGTATTTTGTTGGTTCCTTACCTTCGTGAATTTCTTTGTTTTTATTGTAAGTTTTTATTACAAAATCTTATTTGGTTTTTGTATTTTTATGTATTCGAATTAAAACCGGTTATCCGGTTATTTTTAAAATGCTTAACCGAAAACCGGGTTTTTATAAATAGCAACTATTCGGAATATTCGAAAACCGGTTACTGAAAAAAGTCGATTAATCGATCACCCTAGCCCCATATAAAGCCCACTCTGACCGTAGCAGATATAGATATTGCGGAAAGCTTTCTTCCAGCTTAGCTTCATATGGCCAGAAAAAAATTTTATGCAATTTTGTGATATACGGTCCATCATTTAGAACCCATATTTAGCAGCCTTCTGCAATTCACTGCAAACGCTAAAACTAATTGCACCGCTGAATTCAAGCTTATGTTTTTTAATACCAGAAATCACTCTGCAGAATTTTAGGATGATTGGTTCATAGCTTACCATGGCTCCAATATAAATTGCCCTTTTCACATATCTAAACATAAGAAAAGTACATAAATATCTAAAAGAAAATAAACAAAAAAACTGGCCCTTTAAGTTTTAAAAAATAAAAAATAAATTTAAAATCTTTTGTGCTTCAATTGTTGCATCCATGATAGAAAACAACAAATAAAATATGTCAAGGCTTCTTTGTTTATTTAGATATTTTTTTATGATTTTTTTAAATTTAACAATAAACAAACTTTGAAAACGATCCAGTGTTTAAGGTTCATTTAAATATTCTTCTTAAATATACTTCATACGATTTCGATTTCCAGAACATGGCTTAAAACTTGTTACAAAACTGGCGTTGCTCAGAGTTTGAAAAAAAAATTCTTTAAAATTTGAAATAGTTTATGTTTACGTTTTTTAAGTTAGTGCTATAAATTATTGATTAAATTACACGTTACTATTTTGAAACGAATTAAAAACGAAACGTCGGGAACAAAATATTGTAATTAAAAATTTAATTTTATTTACATTGAAGAAATTTAGGCCCTTTTAGCTTGACAAAAATAACTTTCATGAAAAGTTTTTGTGTTTTAGGTTTTTTATAGAGACTGTAAAAAAGTTTTTATTTTTGTACGAATTTGCTTTCAGCGACACACATGATTACTTTGTTAGTCATCATTCAATTTATAATTAAAATGGCGATTTCTTTTCTGAGAAAAATATGTTACAGTATATACATGTAACATTTTCTAATGTTACCTATAATCACTCGAAGTGTTACATGTTGTGCAATTTCAATAGAACACAATTAGTGCTTTTATTTACAACTATCCCTACAAGAAGACTACCGGTCATTTTACTAGTTATATGACCGGTAGTGTTCACCAATATATTGGTTAAAGTTTCTATTAGTTTATTAAGAGCAAAATGAAAAAACTAACCGAAACTCTTGTGTACATGTAATTTTGCCTCTCTTTCTAACTAATGAATTCCACTCGACTACGGAACATATATCTGTACTGCTTACTCTGCTGCTTTTTATTAGTGAATGATAACCAAAATAGTGGTTAATGCTAACTAGTTAGTCATAACGTAAATATTGGTTAGCACTAACTAGTTATTTATAACGTAAAAATTGGTTAATACTAACCTTTATAAAAAAATACTTTTTTTTTAATTTTCATTTTAAATTAAATTTTTTATTAAAAAAATTAAATGGAATTTCATGAATTAAGAGGAAATTAGATTTCAGTAAAGTAAATACCAAGTACCATTATTTCTGTGGCTGCTCTTTAAGGTTCCACTTCTTGCATGATTCTGGAAATGTAGGTAAACATACGTGTTTCCAATCAATTAATCGTAGATCTTAAAAAGACATTTTATTTTGTTAACAATTTGTGGCAAAAAATTATATACATACTTGAAAAGCCATCAGGATTTTTAACTATTTTTTTTTTTTGTTCCTTTACTATTATCACCAAATCTTAAACGATTATCCTGGCCAAAGCCACCACCCGAATGACCGCTACCTGTTGAACGAGCACTCCTTTCAAAACGACCTTTACGCACATGACCTCAGTGTTTCCTGATGATCCAGCACCACGTTCTCTGAAGCCGCCATCAATACGCCTTCCTTTACAACTAGCATTCTGA
The DNA here is from genome assembly GCA_930367215.1 of Pollenia angustigena. Classification (NCBI taxonomy): domain Eukaryota; kingdom Metazoa; phylum Arthropoda; class Insecta; order Diptera; family Polleniidae; genus Pollenia; species Pollenia angustigena. The sequence continues at coordinate 233,132,362 of OV884060.1, forward strand.
TTACAGCTTTTTGGCGGTGTCACTTTTTTATAGTAATTTTTTTATCTCACTACTTTAGTCACAAATTATAAATTTAATTTAATTGATTTTTTTCTTTGATACCAATCGCAAATATTAAATTTAAGAACTTCACAAATTTTTACACGCGTATGACAAAAATATATTAAAATATTGGTATTATTTGGGAAATGTTAGTTGTACCATTCTAACATATATGTTAGAGTGGAACAGCTAATCTTAAATTGTTGCAAGTGTGCTAGTAATTTTTTTAGTTTTGGTTATGCATTTCTTGTAGGGATTACACTTTCATCATTAATGTACTTCATGAGCGTTTTTAAAGCTATTTAAGCGGTTTATTCACGCTATTACGCGTTGAAAACAAATATTAACATCACCAATGGCTTATAAAAATTAAAATAATTATAATATAAATAGACTTTTTTGATTTTAATGTTTAAATATTTTTATATTTTGTTTTAAAATAATTTTTTTAGAAGGGCGATTCTATTCAGACGGGTGCAACATTTAGACGCTTAACGTCTTTTACTAATAGAAGGAAACACATTTGCAATTAAGTTATTTCTAGAAGGGGTAACATTTTTTTATATACTATTGCTATCTATTTACAAGAATTTATATGAAACGATCAAATTGCCACGAGAGAGCTTTAAAGGGCATGACGGGTGCAACCAAATTGGCCCACTTTCATAAGATCATACCACAAAAACACAAAACTCTGTTCATTTTTTAAATTTTTATTGTATTATTCTTTTTTATTATGAAAGAAGAGATGTCAGACGATGATTATCAAATCAAACATCGTAGAGAAATATAATCCAATTATAAGAAATTTTCTTTTTAAGGCATGACGGGTGCAACATGCAATGAATTTTCTGTTCGCGCCAAATCTATGAATCTTAATGCTTCGAAGTGCACAACAAATTTATATTTAAGCTTACGTCTAAAAAAATTATATTATTATAAAATATAGATATTTTACTTTAAATTGGCATCAAAAAAGTGTAAAATAGTGGGATTGGAAAATTTATGTTAAAAGTTGTCTAGAATAGAATCGCCCAGAAAATTCTGGGCGGTATGAATTATGACAAACAAAATAAAACATTTGTTGTACAAACAAAGTAGTATGTACCAAAGTTGTAGAACAGGGCAGTATGAACACCTTAAGTAAAAGTAAGGGTAAAATATGCAACATGTTTTGCATGTTTTTCATCAACATATTCACAAAAGAACTTGAAAATGTTTCCCATAGTTGTATTTTTTGTACAAACGAACACAAAAATGTAGAACATGTAACATTAATGCAGCATTTTTCTCAGAAAAGAAATCGCCATAAATTTTTTATAACAAAAACTGATTCTGAAAAATAGTTTTTTAAATTACTGAAGGTTTCTAGCAACACAACCATAGAAAGCAAAAAAGTTTGTATTTAAAATAAAAGGTGCTTAATACATTCATTACAAATTAAAAACATGCTTTCAACCATAGCTTTTTTTAATTTTAATTTCTATTTTATAAGAGAAAATAAAAACAATTTAAGATTTAGATTTTTTGTTTAAATGTTTGTAGTATTAATTCTTATAAAATCGAATAGAATCCTGATATATTTATGTAGATATTTTTAAATAAAATTTTCTATGAAACAAATTATTTCAACTTTTAAATATTAAATAAGTTGGATTCTCAAAAATGTTCTATTAGTCTTTTTATATTCAAAAATTCTAAGCTGAATATATTCAAATGAATTTAATTCAAATAAAAAAATTTGATTTTTATTTTTAGAATTTTTATTCAACAAAATTGGTAAAAAATAAAAATATTCAATTGATATTTATTCTTATTTGACCTTTATTTTATAATTGCTTTTAATTATTTAAGCTTGAGGTCTTTTTTTATAAAAAATTATATTTATTTTCTTCAATATTTCGGTAACCTTTGGTTAGCATCGTCAGGAAATTAACAAATTTTAATAATAACAAAAAACTATAACAAAATTATGAAAATTATGAAGACCTCGAGCTTAAATAAAAGTAATTAAAAATATTCAAACAAAAAATTTTAAATAAAAAAATTTCTATTTTTATTTTTTTTTTAAATTTTCCCTTAAAAATGAGGAAGACAATGTAATAAAATACTGGGATAAAAAAAGTTCAGCTCCATATTAAAATACATACAAGCATTAAAAGTAAGACGATTTCGTTTTTGAAAATTTAAAAAAAATAACGACCACAAGGTTATTTTCCATGGCATTTAGACATAAATTCGGCGGAAAACTGGCCAGAAACTAAAAGCAATATTATATTCCTTGAATTTTGGTAAAGTGCAATTTGTGAGGTTTTTTGAGCTTGAATTGCTCGAAGCAAATTTATGTAAATTTTGTAATAAAACTTCCTTGCCATTGTTTTCCAAAACGTGCAGTTATGTATGTGCTAGAATTAAATTCGACTGAAATTTAAATGGCATAGCCGAATATACCTCTTTTACTTATTATATAAAAGGTAATAACATTTATAAACTTTTTTCGATTTTAAAATTAAAAAAAAATACACAATAATTATATTACCGAAGAACAGATTATGTGTAATTCAAAAAACTTTTGTTGAATTAAAATATAGACATTTTTTTTAAATAATAAAATTTTTTCATACAAAGTCTGAAATATTTTATTCAACAAGTTGTATACAAATTTATTTGTTTTGTTTCTTTTAAATTAAATTTTTTTCAAACAAATTTGTGTGCTTTTCTATTGATTTAAATATATTTTTATAATATTAATTTGAATAATATAAATTAAAATAATATTGAATTCAACTTCCAAGACAAGAAATTAAATTTGAAAGACATTATCGTAAAGTATTTTTAAAACTGATTTATATTTAATTTAAAGAAGTTTTAAATAAATTTATCATAATTTATGATATTCTTTTTAATTAGGCTTGAGTTCATCAAATTTAATTTTCATTTAATTATTTTCACTGAGGGAAGGAATGTTACAACTTGGAATTTTTATTAAAATTTATTGATAATTTTTCTTGGCTGAGCTGGGATTCGAGCCCCGGTTGATCTTTACATGTTTCAAGCCTAATTAAAAAGAATATCATAAATTAAAAATTAACAGTTCAACTAAAATCAAAATTGTTCCTAAATTTATCATATTTTAATTTTTGAAAAACAGTTACAAATTGTAAATAATTAATTTTGAGCCAATATTTGGAAGAAAATAATTTACAATGAACAGCTATGCTTTCAACAAATGAAATGAAAAGCCACTTTTTGCAAAAACTGTTTAAAAACTGATACAAAAGAAATAGGTTTGCCATCACGATCGTGGATATAAAGCGTTTTCACAATAAATTATAAACATAAATTTGCATGTAATTTAAAATTAAATTTTCTTGATATTTTGCATAAAAGTTTTTATAATCATTATTTTTGATTATCTTAAAAATTAAAAGATAGATAATCCTGCCTGTTAAATTCGTTTTTCTTTTTTTGCTCTTCTCAAAAAAATATAATTTTACTTACAACGTTATTCGAGGCTGTGCTTCAATAATGGTATTTAATGAAGTAATTTATCGTTTACACTGTTGCTTTGTAATTCGTCTGTGTCATGCGGTTATATGACATAAATTGTTAAGCAACTCTGAAAAAATAACAAAATTGTGTAATATGTGTGTTACCCTGTTAATAAACTTCGTATTCAAAAAAAGTATTTGTACAAAAGCCGGCAGTTGTCCCTTTGGCGCAGAGGATAGCGCGTTGGACTTCTAATCCAAAGGTCGCGGGTTCGATCCCCGCAAGGGATGTTGAAATATTTTTTTTTATTATATGTAGTAGTTTTTAAAATAAAAAATTTAAAACGCGAGCGCAAACAAAAATAAATTTTGTTTTAAAATTTAGATGTTAGTTAAACAAGTCACTGTCGCGCTCACGTTCTAAAACAAGGCAGTAAGTTTAACAAGCGAGTTTTGCGCTCGTCACCTTACGGTCGTGTCGTACATAAAAATTTATAAGCTTTGTTATTGTTAAATGTAAAAAAATGAAAAAAAATCTATTTCGAAATAAAAATGTAACGAATACCCCAGATGGGACTCGAACCCACAATCCCCGGCTTAGGAGGCCGATGCCTTATCCATTAGGCCACTGGGGCTACTGACTGCCAGCTGTCTAAATACCAATTTTAATGGAAGCTTATTTTTCAGTTTGTTTTTTCTTTTCTAGAAATCTCATTTCATTGAAGTTAATTATAATCAAAGAATACACAAATCATTGAACCAGGCTTGCCAGAAGAATTCAAATTAAAAGTGTTAAGTCGACAAAAAAAAAAAAAAAAAAAAATTAAAAAACAAAAGTGCTGGTTTTTTAACATTGATTTTTATCAAAATAATAAAAATTTTACAATTGATATTTTTTTTAATATTCATTTTGTTTAATATAAAAACTTTTTTTAATGTTACAATATAATATATGTATTTTAAAAACAAGTTGTTGTTAAAACCATGGTAGAATAAGTACAAGGTAGGTTCATTAGGGAGAGTTGTCATTATTTACCCATGTAATGTCAAATTAATTTATTTAATTTTTGAAGTTGTTTTAATTTTTTTCCTTATTTTTTTTTTTTTGTTTGATTTTATATGGGTTTTCAAGTTGAGAACAATGACTATGCCTTGTACTTATTCTACCATGGTTATGTCATTTTCATCTTTCTCATATACCAACTCATTTTGGTCCTTTTCAGATTAACCTATTTTTTTACAATATTATACGATATGTTTCAAGTGTGGCAACAAACGTTGTCTAATTGTGAAACTTCTCTAACATAGCGTCTTCACCTGACAATTTTTTGTCATACCAAACGTCAAAGTCTATATAAAAAAAACTCGAACATTTTTGTCTGCGTTTTTTTAATATGAAGTTTGACGTTTGGTATGACAAAAACTTGTCAGGTGAAGACGCTATGTTATGAGAGAACTGTTATGTTCTCTGTGGCGCGATTCACTAACTTTTAACGAACCGACAATCGTTATATTTGTCGACATATTTGGGGTATTCACAAGGTGTGCTATCATGTTATATTGTCATAATGTTCTAACATTTTACAATGGTTTAAAAATATTGTTGTTGCTTTGTAAACAAAAAGTGTCTTAAATTAATAGAACTTTGCTTGCTATGTTTATTGTGATGTCGTAATTAATCAGAAGAGACCTGCGCTGAGCGGCTGAGCCGAACCGCTTTAGTTTTTGTAGCCGTCGCCGTTGATGGTATGGTTTTATCCGGCTAATATCCAAATTTGACCTGCGGCTAGTAATGTTTGCAACAAAACACTTGCGGCGTCAAATTATATCGGCTTAGGACTGTGATGTTTGGTAAACAAACAAAATAAAATTAATTTGTGATTTGCGTCTAAAAAATGGAAAATAGTCAGGTAAGATCTAATTTAATTTATTTATTCATCGATTAGAATTAAAAAATATATTGATTTTACGTTAATATTTATTTTTTTTATATTTGTTTTAAATCAGCTGATTTAAATTCAAAATAACACACTAAATTATGAGGGGTTGTTCACAAGAGTCGTATTTTTTCATGTTATTATTTAACGACTTATGACTTTACGTCACCTTGTGAATCCCTCAATTGTATGTATATTCGCTTGCAGTAAAGATAGTGTCATTCATGGTGGAACAAGCAGGTGGCATCGTTACGGCAACAAATACAACATTACAACAAAAATGGAAAATACATCGCCATTTGCGTCAAAAAATACATTCAACAAAAATCAAAGCGTGCCGCTGAACGTGATGAAATAAATAAATTTTTACCCAATTTTTATTTAATTATGGGTAATATCTTATTTATTTAAATTTAAAATTATTAAAAACTTTAATAAAATACAATAATCACAGCACTAAACGTGGACTTTTTGTAAACTTATGGCGATTTCTTTTCTGAGAAAAATGTTGCATTAATGTTACATGTTCAACATTTTTGTGTTCGTTTGTACAAAAAATACAACTGTGGGAAACATTTTCAAGTTCTTTTGTGAATATGTTGATGAAAAACATGCAAAACATGTTGCATGTTTTACCCTTACTTTAACTTAAGGTGTTCATACTGCCCTGTTCTACAACTTTGGCGCTTACTACTTTGTTTGTACAACAAATGTTTTATTTTGTTCGTCATAATTCATACCGCTCATAATTTTGTTAAAAATTGATTTTAAAACAATATATAAAAATATTTACAAATTAAAATCAAAAAAAGTCTATTTATATTATAATCGTTTTAATTTTTATAAGCCATTAGTGATGTTAATATTTGTTTCCAACCCGTAATAGCATGCAGAAACTGCTTAAATAGCTTTAAAAATCGCTTATTAAGTACATTAATGATGAAAGTGTAATAGTTGTAAATAAAAGCACTAATTGTGTTCTATTGAAATTGCACAACATGTAACACTTCGAGTGATTTTAGGTAACATTAGAAAATGTTACATGTACTATATACTGTAACATATTTTTCTCAGAAAAGAAATCGCCATTAAACAAAACTTTGACATAAACCTAGACAAACAATGCAAGAGCAAAAAATCGTCATCTAGCCTAGTGCTGCCACCTAGCACTAACCCTGCAAATAATAGGACCAGTCCAAACACGCGTATAAAGAGTAGCCCACAACGGACCAGGACTAGTCCAAAAGTAACCCAAACGTATGGAAAAAACATGGTCTCTTTAATATTACGATGTCCTTGGGGAGGACCATTTAGTATACTAAAGAGGATTAGTTTTGCAGTCGTTTAAAAACGAAAGCATGTCGTTAAAAACCGAAGACATGTCGTCTCACTACAAGCACTTTTTAACAATGACATGGTCCATGCTTGCATTACATCGGACCAGTCCATGGAGTAGTCCATTTTATCGAAATGGATCAGGTGGTCCAATTTTATTTGCAGGGAAGAAAGCACTGTTATCTATGCTAAAGTTAATGGAGGGCGCGATTCTAGGTCAAAGATAGTAGAAGTAGTTTTTGTGGCCATATATAAAAAGGCGTAATTCAGCGAAACCTGGCACAACTTTTTAGTCAAACTACTTTCAGAATTTTACATAGCAATGTAACATTAAAATGTCTTGGTTTGATTCCAACATCTTCTGTATTTTCTTTTTTTTAAGCCAACGTGAAATTTTTTCCACAATAATTCAAATGAATAATGATTAAAATAATATAAAAATTTACCGTTAATCCGAATAACATATTTCTCCTTGAACTCTTCCTTAGATTACAGGCCATGTAAGAAAATTTTTTGGAACAATTTTTGTCAAATATCACCTCTTTTCAGGAAGATAATATTAAAGAAAACATACAATAAAACATTCTCACAAATTAAAAATTACGTTTGCACAACTTTGCAGTCTGATTGTTCATCTAAGTGAACAAATTTAAGGGTAAATTTATAAAATTAGTGAAATCGAAATATTTCTCTATAACAATTTAGCAAAATAATCAGCTTTAAATAACTATTAAATTTTCGGTCACGGTGGACCTTTTGACGGATATGCCCATATTTGTATGTATGTATATAAGTTATTTTAAACATAAAATACATTTTATTGATTAAATAAACACAACTTAAATTATTGTCGCTAAAATAACGACAAAAAAATTGCTTAAAGCAACAGCTGACTTAAACGACAGCGAATAAAGTTAAACATTTTACTGAATAGCATAATCGATAAATTTTCGTTATATTTATTCTAACGATTCTATTATCGTTACAAAAGCGAACCGCATTACTGGGAGCAAATTATTGCAGTCGTGATCTAATACTTTTTCAATTCGAAAGCAATTTTATTTCTCATACATACTTTCTGTCCATACTGAACGGATCGAAATGATTTTTTAGTTTTAACAACAATGAAAAAATAACGATTCGTTCAGTATCGACTGAAATAATATTGCTTTCATTCTAGGTCTCAGTTTACTCAAGCCAAATTGACAAGAAGGTGGGGTCAAGACAACATATGGTGTTTTTTGTGGTGGTCGACTTGTCTAAGCAAGGCGAATTCAACATAAATTCGCCTTGTGCCTAAGTTTGTATACAAGGCGAATTTATACAAGGTAAGTGCAACTCTACAACTACAAAGCAAGGCGAATTAACTCCATGTATTTTGTTTTTGCAATTTTCTTACTTGTTGTCAAATTTCAGTATAAAAACAAAACAATATTTTGACGTTTCATGATTTTTGTGGATACAGCTGATGAACGGCTGACGAGTTGAGTTTACCTTGTTGAATTCGCCTTGTTTGTATACAAACAAGGTACATATCAAGGCGAATTCAACAAGGTAAACTCAACTCGTCAGCCGTTCATCAGCTGTCCCCACGGCGAATTAAAAAATAATAGGCAAACGTCAAATTATATTTTGCGCCAAAATAACCGAAAAAATTTCTTAGTAAAACTGCGAATAATTAAAGTGAATTTAATAATCTCTTTTATTACCCAAAAAAAATTTTTAAATATGCACTCAATTCAAATAGTGCAAAAATTGAACTTGGAATCAAAAAATTTAATTTTGTATGTATGTACATTGGCTCATTTCTTATTAACAAGATTGCTACTTTATAGGCGAAAGGGACGAGGGGAAAAGAAACGAATACACAGATGCATGTACTGTCTTTACGTTTTGCTTTCTTATTCGTTGTTTAATTTTGTTTTCAATATCAAATAAAACAAAATAAAAAACATGTCAACATATGATTCATTTGAACGCCAATTCATGTTCAAAGAAGAAAAAGGAAGAATCTTGTCAATAAGACATGAGCCGTATGAACTCAGACTTTTTTCAACCAGCCTCATTTAAGAAGAAAAATCATACTAAATTTGGAAATCAAACATAACTGAATTAATTATCTAAGCTGTGACTAACAATGTAGCTGTTTTAGTTTGTAACTTTTAAGAACGGTAAATTAAAGCCTGAATAAAACTTTTTTTTAATTTGAAACATATTATATACTCTTATTAAAATTTTAAAACAACATTATCAGCCTTATTGTGTTTAGCGTATTTAAAATACGCCTACGACTGTTTGGTAATAGATTAAAGAGAACGTGAACTTTTTCCCTTTAATCTATTAATAAACTGTCGTAGGCGTATTTTAAAAACGCCAAACACAATAAGGGCCAATGTTCCGCTTCGAAATTATAAGCGATTTTCTTCCTAGAAGAGGATAGTGAAATTAGCTGTGATGCACTGTATGTACCTATGTAGTATATCGTTTTTGGTTTTTGTGATCATATGCATAAACAAAGAAAATAAAACCAAATGAAATTTTGTCAATACCCAACAAATACGAAGTCAAACCTTTGATATGAAATGACTTTATCATTTGACATCAAACACAATTCTCAAACGTTTTTCAATTGTTTGATTTAACATTTAAATCCAAATTGGTAATGATTTGAAAATAAACATTTGATATCAAATGTTTTATCAATTTGATGTCAAATAAATGTAATCATTAAAAATGGCGATTAAAGTTACATTTTTTACTTTGTGATTACATGTGTTTTACTATTAAAAATAAATTTTAATATTAAGTGAACAGCTTATTTTTGTGAAAAATAAAAATTATTTGTGAGTAATTACAATGATTAAAAATACGAAAAAAGGACAATATAAAGGGGAAAGTGAAGAAAGTTTGTTGAACGATCGCGGTGCTACAATCCTCAAAATAAAAGGGAGCCAAGTAGTTTGTCATTCCAAGAATTAGAGGACGGATAGAACATTCAGCTTTATTCCAGTTGTCGTTGTCGTAATCGCTCAAGTCGTTTTTTGTTAGAGATTAAAGTAAAACACAACCAGTGTTCTTTAATCTCTAAAAAAAAACGACTTGATCGATTACGACGACAACCGGAATAAGGCATATTATTTCATCTTTTAGCTATGGTGCCGAATGTTTATCTTACAGTTTATTTAAATAAATAATAAATTTAATTTAAAAAAATAAAATACATATTTTTATTTATACACACAAAAAAATTATAGGTAAAATTACCTAAAAATATGGTATAAAATTAACTAAGCGCAAGGGTAGCATGGCAGTATCTAAGTTTCTTAAAGGTAATAAAACGTTTGTTTAACTTAGGTAATTTCTATGTTCGAAAAAGTATCTAAATATTTTGTTAAAATTACTAAGAGACTTTGAGAATTTACCAATGATAGCAAAGTTAGTTTAAATTTATATTTTAGAAAATTTATCTAAGTTACATTTTGTACAAGAACATAGGTTTTAGGTAAATTTACTACTTTTTTCTTAACAAAACAGCATTTTTTAAAAAAACTCGTATGTACTTTTTTGGTTACAGACATACTTTAAATAAAATAACTACATTTTTAATTTCATTATATTTTATTTATTAATTCATAATATGTACCAATTAATTTAATGATCTACTGACACTTTTATATTTATTAATTTTAACCTGTGAGCCCATGACTGCCCATAGTTTCCAAATAGGGTAAAATCTGGAAAATTTTTGCCTCTTCCTTTGCAAGGAATTTGTGTGAAATACTTATTGTAGCTTGAGATGCGAATAATTAGGATTACATTAATAAGGATTAAAACTAATTTTGTCTTTGAAATCCATATTGATCTAGCATCGTGTCGTCCAAATTAATCATCTTCAATAAAAGTAATAAATAATTATTGGTTTTATTGTTAATATATATTCTGTCTTATTTTTAAAAAGTTCAGCGGAATTCCTTATCTTATGTTAATAATACTTACTTACATACGTTGTATTTTTATCCTTGGTTAAATAGTTTTTAATTTAATTTTTTAACTTTATATTTAAAAATTCTAAATTCAAATTTATATTTGAATGTTTTTTTCACATCTGAAAATTCTAATTAAAAAATAAAATAAACATACATACACACAAAAAAATAATCTATGTAGTTTTACCAAGGCGGGCATAGGTAATTTTTTTTTATATAAAAAGAACAAAGTATGTTTAATTGCCTTAAATAATTGGTATATTATACAATAAGTATTGCCTAAAATTTTTTTTAATATTACTTCTTCTTCTTCTTCGAATTTTTTATTATATGTACATATGTATGTCTATTTTATTTTTTTTTCAATTTGAAATTTTTTTGTGAAAAAAACATTTTTCAAACATAAATTTGAATTTAAAATTTTTAAATATAAAGTTAAAAAATTAAATTAAAAACTATTTAACCAAGGATAAAAATACAACGTATGTAAGTAAGTAAGTAGTAAATATTTAGATACTTTTTCGAACATAGACATTACCTAAGTTAAACGTTTTATTACCTAAGAAACTTAGATACTGCCATGCTACCCTTGCGCTTAGTTAATTTTATACCATATTTTTAGGTAATTTTACCTATGAATTTTTTTGTGTGTACATATAAACAAAAATTCGAAGAAGATACCTAGCCCAATTAGTAATATTAACAAAAATTATAGGCAATACTTATTGTATAAATTACCAATTATTTAAGACAATAAAACTTAGTTTTTCTTTTTATATAAAAATAAATTACCTATGCACGCCTTGGTAAATTTACATTAATTATTTTTTTGTGTGTACCTACCACATTGTATTATAATCCACATTTGAAAAACATTTGAGAATTACGCTTGAAAGCAAGTTGAAACTAAAGGCATTTTTCAATTTGAAAATAATTTCCTCTTTTTGTTGAGAACGCTATGATTTTCAAATCATTATCAAACATTTGTAGTTTGAGAAAACGTTTGGTTTCAAATCATTTTCAATTTGAAATCAAAGCCCCGTGTTTGTTGGGTTGATGAGTGTATTTGGGCCTTTATTGACTGATTTTTTAAAAAAATTTTTTTGATTTCAAAATTTTTTAAGATCACAATCACTCATGTTTAGTAAGGCTGCTAATTCTCCATTCATCACTTAATATCAACAAAGTTATTGCAATAATTTTGTACTATCACTAAGTGTAAGTTGAAACTGTAAATTAGTGCACCAGCAGCATCTTTGATCTCATTAAGTGTATGTATGTATATCGACATGATTTTCACTGTATTTAAGTTAAAGGGGGAATTCCAAAACGTCAGTTGCAATAGTGTAAAAAGTTTATAGTTTATACTGCTAAGTTTTAATAAAATTAGCTGTTATTATAAGGGAACTCAAAATAAAAGAACTATATAAAATCTATACGATTAAAGTCGTTATTTGTCCACCTAAGTATGTATATTTTAAAATGTTCACAGACATCAATATATGTATGTATTAAAGCCTTTATATTTTTTTTTGTAGTGAAGGCGGTAAATTTCGTTCTAATACATTCTCCTTCAATCGTATTTTCTCCACATAAGCACCATCTGCTAAAATTTCACCTTCTGTTAAACGGTCAGCACGGTTATCCTGAACAGATTCTATAGTTTAATAATTAATCTGGTTAAAAAAAACTTTCAAAAAAAAACATGGGCTTGTATGGCTACTCACTGCTATAAGGTGTATATTTATCAGATAACAAACTTTCTAAATTGTATCCAATAAATCCAACGACAGCAGCAATTGGAAGTGTAATGTATACAGCATTGCGCCGCAATACAGCCATTATCAGCGGCCACATTTTAATAAAAAGAAACAATTTTTATTAAATAATCCTAAATTCCTTTAAACTAAATGACTAAACGATAAGAAGAAGCAGAATTGTAAAAAAATGTTGCCGGAGTCCATAATTAATTTTGCACTGAAAAAAATAAATCTTGGGAATTTCATAAATTATTTTATTTTAAACATTTCCAAGGCGAATTCAACTACAGATGGTGTCGGAAATACAACAATCCAAAAACAACTGAAACTACATACGGTTTTTTGCATTGCATTGTTAGTGTCAAGGCGAATTGACTAGAAGGTGAGGTCAACTCTACAACTACAATGCTTCTGTCGTCGGGTTGTCAAAAATATTGCTAGTAAAAAAAACAGGGTTGTTTACATAAAAAACTAGTTTGTATACAAACTTTGACAAGTCGACCACCGAAAAAAAAACACCTCATGTTGACTTGACCCCACCTTCTAGTCAATTCGCCTTGGTTAGTGCCATTAGCTCGAAATGTCAACCATTATTAGCAAAACACTAACACAAGGCGAATTTATACAAGGTAAGTGCAACTCTACAACTACAAAGCAAGGCGAATTAACTCCATGTATTTTGTTTTTGCAATTTTCTTACTTGTTGTCAAATTTCAGTATAAAAACAAAACAATATTTTGACGTTTCATGATTTTTGTGGATACAGCTGATGAACGGCTGACGAGTTGAGTTTACCTTGTTGAATTCGCCTTGCACTAACAAATCAAAACAAATAAGCCCGAACATTTCTTTAAATGTGCTTCTTAAGTCGCAATTTATACCACAGACATTTCTTGCCTGACAGAAAAAATTGGTTGGCAAAAGAGGCAAAGTGTATCACGCATACAGCGTCGCCCCTTTACCAACAAATTTTTTCTGTCCGGCAAGAAATGTCCATAGTGTAAATTGCGACTAAAATAAAATTTTAATTTACAAAGCTTTTTTGCTTTTTTCCTTTTATACTTATCCAATAGGTCTGCGCAAGAAGCCAGATGTTTTTATTTATTTATTCCTCAACGATGTCAAAAGTGATTTACATTTTCCTTATACATGTAAATTTTTGTTTACGTTTTCGGTTTTTTGCTACACATACATGCACACAAAACACATTTTTCCTTTTGTTTTCCCTATGTAGTAGTAAGATTTTGACAACGGCGGGAATTTTACACAAACAAAATGCTTGTTGTTTTTTGTATTGTTGTAGATGTAAGCAGACCTATTGGATGGGCCTTGGCAGGGTATATACTACACCAGCACACTGGCACAAACCAAGGTCGATCCAATGGCACAAATTCGTTCTATGTGACTAGAAATCATACCGTTTTCGTGAAGATCGGTCCATAAATTACCATAGGTCCGAATAAAGCATTCTCTCGGAAACAGTTTAGAACGACTAAAACCGTAACAAATAATACTAATGTAATAAAATTTGATAGTTTTATAATACTTAAAATCACACAACTAAATGTTGTGATGATACCAAGAAAATGATCTATAAAAATTCGTGCATTATCAAAACGTACTTTTTTCATAGTCTGCCATTTTATCGCGTAGTTAAATTTGTTACTTTAAATAAGAATGCAAAACATGTATAAATAAAACTATAATTTTTGTTTAGCTTCAGGTCTTAGAGAACGTAAAATTTCACAAATTAACACAATCAATTTTTTTTTAAATGAAAAACAAAAATAATTAAAAAATACAATTTATTGACAACTCGGATAATACAGCTGACGAACAGATGTTCTAAAGAGTTTACCTTGTTGAATTCGCCTTGGTTTTGGCTATGCATTTCTTGTAGGGTATACATTTGTTTAAAGAAGACCTTCCAATATATTCTTTACACTTGTAAATGCACCTGATGTCTCCCATCATTTCCCCTTGATATTAATCAGGTGTGAATGAATGTTTTATTAAGAAGATAGAGAAAGCAAATAACAAATTGTACATTATTTTTTAATTTTAGTTCTAAATAAAGTATTTAAGTTTTTGCAATAAAATAAGATAAAAAAATGAATTCTTTAGATCAAAGTGAACATTTATTGGCATTAAAGGGTAAATTGTCACAAAATTATTAATATGTGGTATGGAAATAAAATGGTCTTTATATCTGTAGTGATGCGTTTAACACGACCCACTTTGGTGTGCCCTCAAATTATTTCTTGTGAACCTCGCGACCTGCCACAACTAAGCCTTAAGCAGGTTTCGGAGGCAGAGGGTACGGCAATTGCCGGATCAGAGTTTTTAGCTGCAGGTCAGTTTATGTTACTTCCACAATCATTTGGCAATATCTACCTGGGTGAAACATTTTCCAGTTACATTTGTGTCCATAATTGCACACCTCATTCTGTGGATGGCGTTACTGTAAAAGCCGATCTACAGTCAAACAATACAAGAATTAATTTACAAATGCACGAGAACAAAGCCAAACCAACATCATTAGGACCTGATGAGACCTTGGATGATGTCATTCGCTACGAGGTTAAAGAAATCGGAACTCATATGTATGTAGGAAAAAGTAATGTTTACAAACATTTTTAAAGTTATATTTTTTTCTTAAAATTCTAGCCTTGTATGTGAAGTAAATTATACAACACCGGCTGGCTTGCCACAATATTTCCGTAAATTCTTTAAATTTCAAGTTTTGAAACCTTTAGACGTTAAAACAAAATTTTACAATGCCGAAATGGATGAAATCTATTTGGAAGCCCAGATACAAAATATTACCACAGGACCCTTTTGCTTAGAAAAAGTTGAACTGGATAGTTCGGATCAATATACAGTGACATCTTTAAATACCTTACCAAATGGGGAATCAGTATTCACATCGAAAAATATGTTGCAACCAAATAATAGTTGTCAGTTTTTGTATTGTATAAAAGTAAACAAATATTAGTTTCAATTGCAGTTTTTATAATAATACTTGGAATATTTTTTTATATTTTAGCCGAAGCTTGAAGTCGCTAAGGATATTAAAGTATTAAGAGTAGCAAACACTGTAGGAAAATTGGACATTGTATGGCGTTCAAATTTGGGAGAGAAAGGACGACTACAAACGAGTCAGTTACAAAGACTGGTAAGTAACGCATGTATGTATGTATTCTAAAAATGGATTGTTAGATTCTAGCTCTTTTTTTATTAAGCCCTTTGAATACAAAGATGTACGATTGGAAGTAATTGATGCCATGAATATTGTAAAGGTTGGCGAACCTTTTACTTTTAAGTGTAAAGTTACAAATACTGCGGATCGACCCATGGATTTAATGGTCAAATTGCCAACTCCATTGGATTTTAACTGTCCATATACTGGCTCAGCTGAATTCATCATAGGTGTCGTTGATCCTGGACAATATAAGGAGTTTCCATTAACAATTTGCCCCTCTAAATTGGGTCTTGTAAAAATAACACCTTTAGTCTTGCTAAATACTTTGATCAACGAACAATATACCATTGAAAAGGTTGTCGATGTATTTGTTGTCGACAGTGACTATAACAACGATGAATCATTCCAAATCAATAAATTTGTACGATACGATAATGCTCCACACCAGCAGGTGGAAGATCAGTCTCTGCAATTGCAAGTTGTTTAGAAATAAGAAAAAACTAAATATTAAAAGAACTAAGTATATATGTTCATATATATGTAAGTATAAATATGTATTTCAAGTTATACTGTAATTGGATATAAAGTATGCATATATGTATGTATTATGTATAATAAAAATGTATACCTATCAGATAACCTCAAAATTCACTATTTTTGTTGATTTATTCATACGCTTAAATTTACAATAACTCTATACATGCAAAACAAAGTTCAACGTTGGTAATTTTTACATCCTTTCGTACACATTTTATTTTTGCATTTATTCGTTTTTTATTGAAAGTGCTTTATTTGTATTTTTGTTGCTTACGCAATATACATATGTAACACAACTGAGTAAATTCAAAAGAACAGATTCTTATACTTTTGTTTACATTAACAACAACAATAAACCACTCGATGAGACGCTTTTTCCAAATTAACAACAATAAAAACAACAATAACAAAAATACATTGTACATACCCTGTAGGAAGTCGAATACATTTTTAAGTAACTTCAAACTGGTTTTTTTATAACCACATCTAGTTGATTAAGTGACTATTTTCCTTGTCGACTACTCACTATTTTAACATAGGCATGTCATAGGCTGTAGTCAATTGGTTATCTCTGCATGACTTTTAAATTGACTACTAACTACTTATTTTTCAACCAATTTGTAGTCAATTAATAGTATAGTCGGTTTATAATAAATATTTAATCTATATATAAATCGGCTAAGGCAAAACAGTTAACACTTTCCTCCTCTGTATGTCAACCGATTTGAACAAAATATACACCATTTAAGAGGTATTTGCTCAAAGAAGTGCACAATGTATATTTTATTAAAATCTGTTCAATAATTTCAGAGTACTCTGAAATGCGTTCAAAATTGTAACTAACACAAATGCAAAATAAATAAATAAAAATTTATTTTTAATTATCAAATAATAAAAAGTTAGGGTGATCGATTATTCGACATTTCTCAGAAACCGGTTTTCGAATATTTCGACTATATAAATCAGACCAGGCAAAACTGTTAAGAACGCTTTCTGCCTTTGTTTGTCAACCGAAGCTCTGTGGGGAGAAAAAGAGGGGAAATATGGGAAACTAAATTTCTTTTTTTTTACTTTTCTGTGCTTTATGTGATAATTTTTAAATTTTCTATAATATAGAACTTAGAAACATAATATTATAGCTGTAGGATCCTGAGTGAGTGATAACCTATAAGAAAAAAATGCTGGTATTTTTTGTTTTTCATCTGGAACGTTTTGAATTTTCGATAATATTCGACCAATAAAGATAAAATTGTACATTAAACTGGGTGAATTAGAACATGTAAGGGGAGCTATTTGGTACTTTTTCGTTCTACATCTGGTACTTTGATTAATTTTCGGTAATATTAGACATTGAAACATAAAATTAAACGTGCAACGCCCTGAGTGGATGACAATATATAAAGGAGACTTTTTGATACTTTTTTGTTTTTCAATTGGATTTTTTTATTCTGAACTTACAAAATTAAATTACTCACGTAGAAGGTTAAATATAAACCGGAGGTTGGTCCCCCGCCAAATAGATCCACTTTAAAGGAAAAAATAAATGCTCGAAACAAATTAATTCATATATGTATACTTAGATGAATTATGTTTTCTTCATATTTACAAAAAAAAAAAAAAAATCATGGTCGAATTTTGACCATAAGGCGAACACTAGTTTAAAAAATTTTTTGTCAAAAAATATATGTATGTACATATAAACATATGTACATACATATGAATGTTTATTTTTTTAGATATGTACATATTTATATAGAAATAATTATTTAAGCAAATTTTGCTTCAAATTGCTTTAAATGATGATGTATAATACATGCTGAAATAAAAACGCTACATAATTGCTTGTATATAAACAGATTTGTATTGATTAAATTTTCAATTATTTTTAATTATTTAAATATGTTTGTAATATTTTTTTTTCATTTGACTTCATGGCATGCTTGTTTTACTTATTTTGCTTTTATTTGTGTTTTACGTGTGCCTCTATGCAATATGTTTGGTTGATATCTGCATGAGATTTAAACCAATTTGTAGTCATTTGAAAAATAGTTAATTTATAGTTAGTGTTTTTTGCAACTGACTATTTAATTTACTACAGGGTACCTACTACTACTACACAGAGCGAAAAAAAACGTTAAAAAACTGTCAACCAGTGGTAATAAATTGATAACAAACTGTTGTCAATATTTCGACAACATTTGTTGTTAAATTTTAAACAAAATGTTGTCAAATTGGGCCGTTAGATAAAAAACGTACCATTGTTGTCAAATTGATAACACCCTGTTGTCAAATAGGTATCGCCCTGTTGTCATTATTAACAGCGTATACAAGTTATCCCACAATCAACTTTGGTATTCGAAAGTAAAAAGTGAAAAGTTTAAGTGCTGTGATTAAATTAATAAATAAAAATTTAATAAATAAAATAAAAAAAATTTCTAAAATTTGTTTTTGTTTTCAATTTAATTTTCTATGCGAACGTTAACGTGTGACATCGTGGGCCTGGCTGTAAAAGTGTGAATTTTTTATGTATTTTTTTATAAGTATATTATTTAATGTGAAATAAATTAATAAATTTACATTATTCCATTTTTTTACTTGGGTTCAGAATGGGTTATTAAGTACATACTACAATCAGAACAATGTGTTATCGAAAGGACAACCGAATGTTGTCAATATATTAACGGTGTGTTGTCAAAAATGACAACAGCATGTTGTCGGTATGGTACCATTATGGTGATAATATATAACCAATTTGATGTCATATTGAGAACAAATGGTGACAAACTGACAACGAGGTGGTTAAAAAACATTGATACCATCCGTTATCAAATTGAACACAAACGTAGTTGGCTCACTTTTGACAACGGATGGTGTCAATTTTGGTATTTTTATACCGGATTTTTCCCTCTGTGTATGGAAATTGTGTGTACCTATGTACATATGTATGTGTGTTTAGTTTCCCTGCAAATAATAGGACCAGTCCAAACACGCGTGTAAAGAGTAGTCCACAAGGGACCAGGACTAGTCCACAAGTAACCCAAACGTATGGAAAAAACCTGGTCTATTTAACATTACGATGTCCTAGGAGAGGACCATATAACCCACCTTTGGACCACTAAGGAGTAGTTTTAAAACTACTCCATGGTATATAACCCACCTTTGGACCAGTAAGGAGTAGTTTTAAAACTACTCCATGGTATACTCAAGAGGATTAGTTTTGAAGTCGTTTAAACACGAAAGCATGTCGTTAAAAAACGAAGACATGTCGTCTCACTACAAACACTTTTTAACAATGGCATGGTCCATGCTTGCATTACATCGGACTAGTCCATGGAGTAGTCCATTTTATCAAAATGGGTCAGGTGGTCCAATTTTATTTGCAGGGTTGATTTCAATTTTTTTTCTTGTACTACATAGTTAATGCTGAATAAATCCATGAGTAAGATTGCTTGATTTCTGGCTTTTTTGTTTGTATTTTTTTTTTCTGTACCAAAACAATCATTTTCGAACCGAACACAAAAACATCTTTATTAAAACACGAAGCTAACGATTGTATAAATAACAAAGCACGATGTGCGTTATTTGAATGACTGCAAGCCAGCAGCGAATATTTGCGGTTGAGGAAATTTCATTGTATGACCGCAAGCGAGTGTATTTGTTGCTGTTGATTAAATGCGATTTTTTTTCAATTGCATAAAGCTGTTCTCTGATACCTATTAAACTTTATTTTTTGTTCATAGTACAAGTATCATTTAATTTTACAATTACAAATTGCCTGCTTCACATTTAATTAATATTTATCTATTTATCGTTGGTCTCAAGTAGAAAAGCCCTAACTCAAATAATTATATCTATACACGAGAAGGTAAAAACATAATAGAAACTGTATGTATAATAATGTAAAATTGTTCATACACTTGTAAAACCGTTATTTTTTACACTATTGCAATAAATTTGTGACGGCGTGTATTTGTGTAAAACTTATAAAATATACGAGTTGGGGCCTTTATTCTTGAGACCATCGATACAAATAAACTAAAAAAAAAGCGTTTGTTTGTATTTTTGCTCCCTATTAGGGCTTCCAATCGGGATTGGTTTTTCTGAATCCCGGGATTCGGGATTAAAGAAAATATTTCGGGATTTCGATTTCGGGATCCCGGAATTTTCGGGATATTTTGAATCCCGGGATTTACGGGATTTTTAAAAAATTGTCGGGATATTTCGGGATTTAAAAATTTTTTTTATACCAAATATAAAAAAAAATTTAAACTGTATAAAAAACAACTTAATTTTCGAGTAAAAATACACATTTCATGAACGTATATTATTTATTTGTAAAAATATAATAAAAATAAAATGATCAAAATTCATTAAGGCAATGTAAAGCGGCTTATACTTAGTGCCGGTTCACACACGTCAAGTTTGTCTCGTCAATCTTGAGTTTTTAGGAGAGAAGGGAAAAGAGAATGCCATTTCTTTTCCCCTCTCTCCTAAAAACTCAAGACTTGACGAGTCAAACTTGACGTGTGTGAACCGGCACTTATATACTTGCAATAAAATTGTTCAATTTTACGTATTGTACAATTATATCGCCAACGTGTATGTGGCACAATATATTACAATAAATGTGTTGGCAACATTGTACAATGCTGTTTATGTTATTCCTATTGGTTAGTTCACCTTTTTATTGAATGAATGAAACCATTGTGCGACTTTTTGCATAAAGCCTGGTACTCTGTTCAACATTTCACGTGAAATGCTGTCATAACGCATATGAAAAAAACTTGTGCGGAATATCTATGAAATAATGTTTTTGTTAACGGCACTAACACAGAGTTGTAAACCATAATACAAAAACTTCAAAATTTCAACTGAACTAGAGTTGAGTTGTATTAAAAAAGATCAACAATTTAAGCAAAACTAAGCTGTTCCGTCAAAATTATGTATACAAACTTGGTTATGGCGGCACAAATAGGTTTTCAGATTAACTAAACCTAGTTTAACTGACATCTCAAAAACCCAGCCTAAATGTATTTTGAAATTAACCAAATATTTTAAATTTGTCAAATATATTTTAAAATTGTCCAAATATATTAAAAATTTTCAAATACAATTTAAAATTGTCCATATGTATTTCAAATCTATCCGAATATATTTTAAACTTTTTTTGCCAACAAATACACTTGTCTTTATACAAGTTATTAAAAAAAAAATGTAAAAATAATAAAGAATATAAAAAAAAAATCGGGATCCCGAAAATCCCGGGATTAGAAATTTGAAATCCCGAGATTCGGGATTCACCTAACCCCAAAAATCCCGGCACCTAAATTACTGAACCGATTTTCCTAATGTTTTCACAGTAATTTCCTTTTGAACTATAATTATTGTTAATTTTAAAGTTGGCGTTGCACCTCCCATAAAAAGACAATTTTAATTATCTTATATCTAAAGAACGGTTGCTGTTAAGTTTTGCAAATTCGAAACAAATAACTTGGTTAGCAAAATAAGTACTTGGAGAAGTGGGCGAGGAACCCTTTATACAAATACATTATAAATTTCTGTATATGTATGTGAAGAGCCAAAATTTCCAAATTAGGTATGTATCCGCATCTTGCTTATCAGTACACAGTAATCGAAAAAAGGTGGGCAGGATTGGAGAAGTGTGAGCGGCACCTTCCATACATATACAACATATATTTCTGTATATTGAGAATCGTAGCAGCAAAAGTTTCCAAATTTGGTACAAATAGCTTCGATGTCATTGCATGACATCCGCCAAAAAGTGGGTGGGATTGGAGAAGTGAGCGTGGCACGAAAGCTGATTCACTGACTACACCTTATAATGAATTCGCCTTGAACAGAAAGATATTTCTAAACAAAAAAACTAAGAAAAGAGCAATTTTTTTTTATAAATATTACAAAATATGACAAAAAATGTGAATTTATAACAAAATATGACGAAAAATATGCATTATATCAAAATATGCAAAAACATGCATTTAAAGCAAAATATGCACTAACAAATTGATGCCATTTTACTGGAAATATTGTGATTCGCAAAGATATTAACTTAAGGTGGGTCTCAGAGTACCGACAACAAACATGCATTTGCATGAAGTCCCTTGCCCTGATAATAACATAAGCAAAAATTTGACAGTTCGTATTAAAAAACAAAGATTTTTTTTCCAATAGTTTATTTTTTGGGACAAGGGGGGGGGGCTTTTCATTAATACACAAGGGAACACATTTTAGCTTTTATTGTGTTGAGTGGAAGTTTGATGCAATTTTTTACTAATTTTAGGTCGCTGATTTCATATCGTATCTCCGTTTTTCTCCATCAGATCGCATTTTTAAGTAACAGGTACTATTCGTATTTTGGACTTTTTTCAAAATATTAAAAGTTACAAAAATCATAACTTTGCTTTTCATCAAGCGATTTGCAAAGTTTTCTTTCTTTTTTTTAAGCTTTAAAAAACAATAAAATTTTTGGAGAAAAAAATTTTGTTTACGTAAAATAAAAAAAAAAAAAATTTTAAATTTTGTATGTAAAAAAATCAAAAACGGGAAAAATTAAAGTCTTATTACTTTCCCGTAAGTCACATAACCTATAAACAAAAATGGAATATCTAAGTATATATATATATAAAAAACAGGATGTGTGTATGTATGTAACGTATGGACTCCAAAACGGCTGGGCCGATTTTGATGAAATTTTCAGAGTATATTCAGGCGGCTGTCACTGTGAAGTCTGATTTTTGATTTTCGGTCTGCGGGCGGAGGGGCGTGGCAAAATCCAATTTTCATATTGCACCACCAATGACATAAACTACATATATTTATATTTTTTGCTTTTTTTATTATATTTTTTTGAGAGCCGTTGTCATGTTTTTCAAAACGAGATATCAAACTCTAAAATCGGTTATGTAGTTCCAAAGATACATATTTAAAGAAAACCTATGTTAATAATGATCCAATATCAAAATGTATTCGTTTTTACACCAAATAAAAAAACAAAGAATATTGTCTATCGGCTGACCAGCAACGCGGACCGGATTAGCTAGTAGATCATAAAAATCGATGAACGCGTTTCGATTTTATTAACAATTAACGGCCATTTTCCCCAAGTTCGGTTAAAACTAACTTTCAATTAAATTTCCGGTTACCAATATATTTTGACAGCTATAACCGGTAGTTAATTATAACCGAACTTGGTGAAAATGGCCGTAAGTAAAGGTACCTCATTTTTAAGTGAAGGAAAAAAGCAAGGACTTAATAGTTATAACTTTTATTTGATAAAAATTGCGAATAATTATTAAGGATAAATTTATATTTTATTTATTAAGAATAATTATTATTTCCAATTTTTATTTTTAAAAATTGATGATAACTATTATGGGTACAATATAAAAGTATTTCTCAAACATAACTATTACTTTTCGATAGAATTATTACAAAATTTTTTTATGTTTGTATATGCAAAAATAAAACAATTATGTAATATCAAGAAAATATTCAAAATAATTATTATCGTAAATAAAAGCAATAGTGGTATTCACACCGAACTTGTTAATTTGTTACTCGGTAGTTTGTTTATTTGTTAAAGTTACCAACTGTGAACGACCCCCTTTTGAAAACTTTGTTAGTCTGGTAACTTTAAAATAAAAAAATCATTTAATTAACGTACTTACTCTCAATGTACACGAAAATTGCCAAAACACAAATATTTTTTTAGAAATGTATGGGCACTGCTACACGTTCAATAAATATCGTGATATTTCTAGTATCACGATATTTATTGAACGTGTAGCATGCAATATTGATGGATCGCGATCCATATCGCAGAATGGCCTAAAATATGAAATCCAGAAATCCAGATCGCGGTTCGTGGATCGCGTGATAAATATTGAACGTGTAGCATTTTCATGATATTAAATAGTCATGATACGTCAGTAAAAAGTGTCAAAATAAAAGAAATAAAATACGCAGTGAAAAAATTAAACAAATAAAAAGTAAAACAATTGACAAAATTTGTGTAAAGTTGATTGAAATAAAGGGTAATGACAGAAGACAGTGAAATCGAGTGGGTTCTGCCGGTGGAATCGGAATTAACCAGTGAAAAAATTATTTTTAAAAGATTTCATTTTTAATTTGAAGGCATTGCCGGAATTGTGAACTCGTCGGCTAAAGCTTATTCCGACAAAATAAAAAGAGCGACTGCACTGCAAAAATTATTAAAGGTTTTTTAAAAAAGCAAGCAAAATAGCTAAACAGGCTTTCTTTTGGTTTTCTCGCGACATTGATAAACGACCCGCACAACACAAAAATAACATAAATACTGACGCGATAAATATTGAACATGTAGCATACGCTCGTGATCCATCAATATTTTAAAATGGATCGCGATCCAAATATCACGATATTTATTGAACGTGTAGCAGTGCCCTATCACAAATGACTTTTATTATATTTATTTAGAAACTGCAATAGCTAATTTATCAGGGGAGCCGTGTCGTTAATTTGTTAAATGTTAATCCGGTAGCGCGTTAAATATACAAAAACAAAATGCGTGTAAAAAAGTAACGATTAACGATTAACGACCAACAAACTAACAAGCCCGGTGTGAATACCACTAATAAAAATCTTTAGTAATAAATAGTTATCTGTAAGAGAAATAAATATTTATAGATCATAATTGTTATGAGCCAATGTAAAAGATATTAATTGGATATAATAGTTATGTTTACCAAATATTTATTTTCATTATATAATTAATTAACAAAAACCTTGTTCCCTTGTGTAATCGATTCAAATATTGCAATGAATGGCAATTATAACGGCATTTTTTGTTTACATTGAACAGTGCGGTTTACAACAAGAAGAAAATAATCGAGACTTATTAGTAAATGGAAAAAATTATTAATTATAAGCAAATTAAAGATTAATAGAATTGTGGCAATTATTTTAAAATGCTAAAATTTTTTAAAGTTCGTTTAAAAAGAATGCAAAGATGTAAAAAAAACTGTTGAATAATATGAAATTTGTAAAAGATTTACATATTTGTTTACGTTTTTATTTAGCAGCCATAGAGTGATGCAGCCAACGTCCCAATGCAACAAATGTTCCCGTCTCTATTTCTGAATTTAAATCAAAGGTAAGCGTTATTTTACTTTTCTAACTTTTTTGTAAATTTTAGATTTGAACAAACAACCTTTATCGCATACAATTTTTCTTTAACACTTGTGTAAAAACTACTAATTTGGTTTGAATTAGCGTCAGTATTCCACGGATAATAACCTCGCCAAAAATGTCAATATTTTTGGTAATTATGCGGGGAAAGCATTCAAACGAATACGCTTAAAAACCTCATAGAGGTAATTAAGCGAGTGAGGTAACTAAACGTATTTATTGACATGATACCTTTATTATGATGTTCGAAAAAAAGTTAAGAGAACAAAGGGATTTGCTGTCTTAAATTTTATTTGAAATGCTTTTTGAGATGTCCTGTCATATCCTACTAACAAAAACGTACTCATACATACAAACTTATGATTAGAGAAACGTAAATATGCAATTGCATGCTTTTTCTTGTGCAACCAATGAAGGCAGCAACAATATATTTATCCAAATATTTCAAGTTTTTGTTATTCCAAACTGTAAAAAAGCAATTATAGAAATTTCTGTTGATACATAGAAATCTGGACGCATCGTTTAGTAACCCGATCCTTTTTAAAGTAAACTTTTTCTGTCCGTCCGTCCACCTGGCTGTCTGTCCATGTAAACCTTGCGTAGAAAGTAAAAGAAGCAGTTTTTAGATAATTTGATAAAATTTGTTAAATACGTTTTAATTGTCATAAGAACGAAACCTATGTTAACTTCTTTCTTTATGTCATGTTCGTATTAAGATTAAATTTTTCGCAAAATATCTTAATGCAAATTAAACATGGTTGAATCGGTTTAGATTTAAACATACAGAATCCATTAAAATATCAATCCTTAAAATATTCAAGCTATTTAATCCTTTTATATGTTAATGTAATTTAAAATTTAGCAACCTTTGCTTTAATCCCTTTAAGACAAAATATCTCATATATTTGGTGTATCTAATTAATATTCAGCGCAAATAACTCTTCTATTAATGTTATCCTCATAACATGACTTAGTTATGGTCAGCCCAGAATAAAGTTAGTTTTAATGCAAATATTAGGCTGTGGAATATTTTGCTTTCAAATGAGCCATAAATTATTTTTGGGCATATTTTTTTATGTAAACTTGGTTGCATTACATGCTGTGTTGTTCTCACTGAGGCAATTCAATTTTTAAGGCAGTTACCCGAATTGGGTAATTAAGCGTATGGCAATTAAACGTGGGTTTTTGTTTGAAAAATAGAAGAAAAAAAAATGGAGATTTAAAACTTAAGGTAAATAAGCGTGAAAGGCATTAAAGCGTGGGGTAATTAGCAGGGTTATACTGTAGTAGTGAATGAGGGTGTACGAAGTTTGTCATTCCGTGCGAAAATTTTTTAAAATATATCCAAGACACCATAAAGAATAAATACATATATACTCTGGGCTCTTGAGAAATTCTAAGTTAATTTAGCCATGCCCGTGTATCTATCTTCCCGTTGGTTGATTCAATAGAAAATAAAAATTTTGGTGTTATTCTGAGCTGTTTGGGGTTGAAATACAGCACACTCCGTTCAGTAGAAAACGAACTATGAACCCTAATGTGGAACAAGCTTCCTTAAAAATGCATATTTTAATAACTTTGTGACGAAATGCACCGATTTCAATCATACAACTTCATTTTGTATAAATTATTTACCATAGGCGCCATTTTAACTAACCACACTCTCGGAAAACACTCTAGTACGCCTGAAGCCGTAACGAATAGTTCTATTTTAGTAAAATTACATATGTCACAGTTTTATAAGGACTAGAAATCCTACTGCTAAGTTTCATAAAGATCGGACCATAATTTACATAGGCCCCGTATAAAGTCCACTATCGGAAACAAATATGTACACCTAAAACCGTAACGAATAATGCTATTGTAGAAAAATTTGGTCTGACATAGTTTCTTTAATTAGAACTCACCCTGCCAAATTTCGTGAAGATCGATTTATTATATTCTTACTCTCTGTAGTGGGTATCACAGATTCGGAACATCCGAATGTAGCAATTTTACTTGCTGCAATTTTAATTTTTATCTATTTAAAGGAAAATACGTAGCAATTTGATTCTTAACAAGGATCATATTTATTTTAGGGCGGAATGAAATGACCCCCCAAAAAATAATAACCCTAAAAGTGTGTGGCCTTATTTCATATGCAACAAAATCCAATTTAGAAAATGAAATAAACCTCCAAAACGAAAACTGCCCGAATTTCTGAAATGCAATAAGAACCCACAAATACCGAATCGCTCCTAAAATCGGCTATGTGCCCGATCGAAGGCCGGCTATGCAGAAAACCTTTAGTTAGCGAAGACGGTGTTGGTTATACCATAGAGAAGAAAATAGTTGCGGCCGGTCTAAGGCCGGTTATGCAGACCAGCTTTGCTTACCGAAGCAAATTAAATAACACCCAAAAAAAATCGTTGTTTTTGTTCTCAGTACAAACTTTTGGGGGGTTATTTCATGCAACCTGATTTAAGCTTACAGGGTAGCCCGAAATGACCGAAGGAGTTTGAATTCCCTATAACTTTTTGTAATTATTATTACACCCTTCACCAAAGATAAAAGGGTTTATATATGTAAGCTCGTCATTCCGTTTGTAATTTCTACATTATTGATATAATTAAAATTTTATATATTCTGTCCGTAAAAATGGGTTTTTCGAAGACCACAGATACGATGGGGACTTGGTATTTAAGTTCTTCCTGTACTAAGTTCTTTAATTATTTAAGGAAGGGATTCACTTTCCTACATAATCGTACGATTCATTCAATCAAAAATCTGATGTACATAATTCTATTCGACATAAAAAAATTTCTTCAAAATCTGCTGTCAATGCCACATTATCCCACAAAAATTATGCAAACTCAAATGACTCAGCTACTTTACAAGGAAATGCCACTTTATCACATAGAAACAATCATTTTATGAAAATTTTTATAAACATTTGCCATTTCGTAAAACTGCTCTGGGGGGGGGGAAGCAGCTCGCGCGTCTTTGTCGTTATCGTTTAAATACAAACAGGCCGTGTTTGTTTGTTTGCTTTTCGTGCGTTTTACGCATCGTCCCGAATTCTTTAGTGACGTGGTACCGCATAACTGTACCGAGTTACAGTTCTTGCGGTGTCAGCATTAACCAGGTGCAATCGTTTCATAACCTCAAAATTTTTACGTGTTTATCTGGTGGAGAACCAAGGAAAAAACTCAGACGTTTTACTGGTGGAGAACCAAGGATAAAACTCAGACGTTTTACTGTGGAGACAATATATATTTTGGAGCTTATTCTGGAAGCTTTTTACCTTCCTATAGGAAGGTCTAGGTCGATCGAGCATATGTGGATGAGGCTCCAACAAACCGTGTGATACCCTGGCAATATAACTAAAGATAGTTAGACAAAAAATTTTTAAAATAAAAAAAAATTAAAAATAAAAATTGTCAAAAAATCTGTCACTCAATTCATTTTTAAGCCATACTATCCTACTTTATGAGCACACACGATTTTTTTGACAAATCGTACGACCAAAGGCAAAAAAAGAATGAAAGAACAAAACAACTACGCAGCCAAAAATTGTACATACGCTATTTATTATATGCGTTTGTGCTGATGTCTGTAATACATAGAAATCTAGATACATTTTTTGGTATACCAATCGACTCAGAATCAATTGCTTAATTTATCTATCTGGCTGGCACTCAAAAAACCGAGTGCTTTTCATATAAATTCAGTAAATTTACTTAGCTACACAAGGTGGCATGTCATAACGTCCAGTGTCATAGTGTCCATGGACTCCAAAAAGTGTCGCAGTGTCTATGGACACTATGACACTTTTAAAAGTGTCATAATGTCCGCGGGCGTTATGACCCTTTGCAAATGGACATTATGATACTTTTAAAAGTGTCATTAGGTTCATAATTACTAAAGAAGTTAAATACAAAAAAAGCAGAGAAAAACATGTTTTATTATGGTCAGAACAAACAAAACTATTTTTAAAGAAACTAATTTAACCATAGTTTGGTTGTCGGTGACAATGATTTGGATACATAAAACATAATATGGTTAAATTTTTTTTAAAAATGGTTTTGCTGCTTTCTATCTGGGTGTATATATTAAATATATAACGAAAGCACTTTTGGGCGCAAGGATTTTCTCCTCTATGGTATAACAAAAACCGGCTTCGCTAACTAAAGCTTCTCTGCATAGGCGGCCTTCGGCCGGGCGCAAGGATTTTCTCCTTCATGGTTAAACAAAAACCGGCTTCGATAACTAAATCTTCTCTGTATAGCCGGCCTTCGACCGTGCGAAAGGATTTTCTCCTTCATGGTATAACAAGCAGAGAAGCTCTAGTTAGCGAAGCCGCTTTATGTTATACCATAGAGGAGAAAATCCATGCGCCCTGCCGAAGGCCGTCAATACAGAGAAGATTTAGTTAGCGAAGCCGGTTTTTGTTTTACCATGGAGGAGAAAATCCTTGCGTCCGGCCGAAGGCCGGCTATGCAGAGAAGCTTTAGTTAGCGAAGCCGGTTTTTGTTTTACCATAGAGGAGAAAATCCATGCGACCGACCGAAGGCCGGCTGTACAGAGAAGCTTTAGTTAGCGAAGCCGGTGTTTGTTATATCATAGAGGAGAAAATCCTTGCGACCGGCCGGAGGCCGTCTGTGCAGAGAAGCTTTAGTAAGCGAAGCCAACCAATGGCAGACTTAGGATTTCTCGGTACCAATTACCACAGTCTTTATTTCTTTTTATTAAATTTCCAACATGCTTAGCTTTGGACCTCTGCGTCTCAGAGCTTGGCAGTAATGGAACCAGCAACCTTTAAATGGCGCATTAGGAAACATATTTTCTAAAGCCTGCCTTAAAGCTGCTTAATAGTCGGTATGAAAAGCCAAAGATTCGGATTTCTATCAATAAATAATAATTCTTTTTTCCATAAGTTTTGGTAATCACTTGAAATTTTAACGGTATTTTAAAAAAAATTTTACACATTTTAATATTTTTGGTTATAATTTAAGTTGTGGACATTATGACACTTTGCAAAGTGTCATTACGTCCGCTGCTCTGATGGACATTATGACACTTTTAAAAGTCCATGGACACTGGTCCACTGGACGTTATGACATTCCACCGCTACACAATCTCCTTTGCACGTGCAGCTATCTTTGATATTTTGTATGGAAATAATTTAAAAATGATAAAAATTTTGGGCATTTATCTCAGAAACGTATAGAAAGGGATATTAATGATTTTAATGACAAAAGTTATTCATTTTGTGCAGTTAAGACAAAAGCGCACTTAAACAAAAGGCGTTTAAATCAAAACTACTGTATTACTAAACTTTAAATCGTCTGTGACTTGGTAACAGCATGTAATTATGTCTTGATCATCTCCGTTTTTAATGAACAGCCTCATTTTTAAGTTTCTTCAAATTACATCGAAAAAATTTCGTTTTTACAAAAAGTACCGAGAGTTTACAATTTCATCTCTGTTGTCCCTCCCAGTCAAAATTTTAAATATTTATACTCCTAGTGGTTTTCTACTCTATACTCTTATAAAAATGACCAAGCTTTTAAAATTTCAAGTCGATGGATTATTTTCTTTAAGGAAAATAAATGACGATTTCTTTTCTGAGAAATATCCCAATAAAAAATTTTATCTTTTGCGAAGCTCTAACGATTGGGTACATGTAAAAAAATTAGCGCACAATTATGCGCTACGTAATAAGACATACAGAAATGCAGTAAAGTTAGTGAAATAACTCTCAACAACTTTTATAAAAAAAAAACATTTCAAGTGCTACGGCATTCCCTTACTACGAAGCAGGTTTGTAAGGGAGAATACTAAAAAATTACTGTATCAAAACATTCAGTGTGTAAGGCTGATCGTTACATCCAACAATTTTTATATGCGCTGAATAATGCGCTTTATGTGTCAAAAATTTAATGCTTCAAAGTGGGAACTCGTCATATAAAATTCATGTCTTCCGTACGTGCAATGGTAAGCGAAACGCTTATGTTTCTTCTTTACAAACCTGCTTCGTTGGAAGCTCCATTTTTATTGGATATCAGTAATACTGAATACTTATATGTATGTACACACAAAAAAAATCATAGGTAAAATAACCTAAAAATATGGTATAAAATTAACTAAGCGCAAAGGTAGCATGGCAGTATCTAAGTTCCTTAGGTAATAAAACGTTTAACTTAGGTAATTTCTATGTTCGAAAAAGTATCTAATAATTTTGTTAAAATTACAAAGAAACTTTGAAAATTTAGCAATGATAGCAAAGTTAGTTTATATTTTTATTTTAGAACAGTTATCTAAGTTAAATTTTGTACAAGAACATAGGTTTTAGGTACATTTACTTTTGTAATCTTTTTAATTTCATTATATCGACCCCTTTGCCCGAAATTATCGTATATACCATTTTTTTTTTAATTGAGTTTTTGATGCAATCTTGTTCTACATTCAAAGAGACGTCACCTGATAAAATATTGTAGGCGAATTCCACTTCGTTGCTCCAAAAATTGAATGTATTTTTTCATTTTGATATTGCAAGCGAAAGCATAGAAAAGTAGAAAAATGGCTGTCCTGTAAAATTTGGTTTTTGTAACATACGATAATTCCGCGCAAAGGGGTCGATATGTATTTTATTTATCAATTCATATGTGTACCAATTAATTTAATGATATAATGAAACTTTTTGTTGTATATTAGAGTGGCATTGAAAAATTTGTTTGTCTTTAAAATCCATATTGATCCAGCATCGTGTCGTCCAAATTAATAATCTTCAATAAAAGTAATAAATAATTATTGGTTTTATTGTTAATATATTCTGTCTTGTTTTTAAAAAGTTTAGCGGAGTTCTTTATCTTATGTTAATAATACTCACTTACTTTTTATCCTTTATTGAAAAGTTTTTAATTTAATTTTATATTTAAAAATTCTGTATTCAAATTTATATTTGAATGTTTTTAAAATAAACATACATACATACATATTATAAAAAAATTTGAAGAAGATACCTAACCTAATTAATATTATTAACAAAAAATTTAGGCAATACTTATTGTATAAATTACCAATTATTAAGGACAATAAAACTTAGTTTTTTCTTTTTATATAAAAATAAATTGCCTATGCACGCCTTGGTAAAATTACCTAAATTATTTTTTTGTGTGTATGTATCAATTTAATAAAAAATCTTTTTTAATTCCCGAACAATATCAAAAATTATATGTGGCAACTCTAGATTGTTACTTTAATAATTGAGCCAATAATGCTTTTTCTCATGCGACTGTACATTGTGGTGTGCAGGGGAACACAAAAGGTATTACTGTTTGCTTTGTTCAGGCAAATCCTGTTAGTTAGTAGCTGCAAAACGAAAACCTTTGCGAAGAGTTCCATTGGATTTTGTTAAAATGTTTGATGTTTTTCCGCTTTTAGCGGTGATCTTACACCAATTAAAGAGTTCTACGCACACTCGTCACTTTGGAACGCGTCGTCGTTAATTGCAGTCAAACTGTCGTCAAATGGAGCATGGCTTGGCATTCGATCAAGACGTTAATGCACTCATTTTGTTTGTAAGTGTGTATATGGATGCGATATAAGGTGGGCACATTAAAAAATAACTTGACATACAGGATGTGATGATACAATCGATAAGCTGTTGCATTACTAAAGTACTTTTGGGTGTACAACAGATAGGCCAAGAGGCAGACACACAGCCACATGTATTTATGCACAGTTAGACATAAATACATACATACACAGTTCGTCTCAACATTGCAATGATCTGAAAGCACATTTTCTGATAGGTCGAGCATTGAACAAACCTATTGCTCTAGTAGACGACTCCTGTCACTAAAAACTATGTTGAATCCTCCTATCTTCGTTTGCTGACATGCTTAACTTTATTTCCTTTACAACATCAGCATCCTCCATTAGCCAAGTAAGCAAGCAAGCCACATAAAGAAACAATTAGAATTCCCTTAAAAAGCGACAATAAGAAATTGGTATGTGAATCAAACAAAAGACAAAATTTATAAAAAGGAGTCCACAAAAAAATAAAATTAAATACTCATAAATGGCAACAATTTGTAACAAACCGCTGCAGGGAGTCAGAGCAAGCTTGGAAGCAATTGTTATGAACTGATTGTGGCCAAAACATTTTATGGTCGTGATATTGGTGTAACATGATTTCTTTCTATTTTATAGTATTTCAATCATGTCAACGAGGAACAAAGTAAACGAAAATAAAATTAAAATACAAGCTACCCACCAACTCCATCTACCAAATAATTCGCTCCAGTGTTTTTGTGGTCAACTGTGGCTGCAGCTAAATCTTGCACGTTCAATATGATCATGTAAAGGCCCCCCATAATGCAATTGCGGATTATGTTAAAAGAGTGCGCAGGTAGCGTGTAGTAAAGCTTAGATGAAAATGCTACCGTAATAAAGTGCTGGGCGGAAGCTACAAAAAGATTTTGTAAAAAACACAAACAAGCATTAAAAAAAAAGTAAACATAGTTATTGGCTATTTTGAAGACAACATGAAACAATCTATATGTTGTATCAACATGTAAAATGTCGTTATGACAATTAACGATATCGCCTATTGGCACGCACAAATAATGCGTTGGAGAATGTAATTACGATTTCTTTACTCATCCATTTTGCACAGTATTCTGAGCACACTGCTGCTTCAGAGCTTTTAAGTTTTATTTCTAAGATCATTTGAATTTTTAGTACGAATTGTAAAATTTGTGAAAATTTTTAGGTTACCTGTAATTGATCGTAAAAAATTCGATAAACAACTTGGGAAAATAAAAATTCACTTATTCACTTTCCAGGAAATTAGATCACCTTTAAGTTAAGGGTCGGAAACCCATACTATTAAATTTTGCGATTGTATGCGTTGTATGAATTCAACATATATATCGTCAGCTCATTACTGGTTTGACCTACCGACCATTTAAAAAAAAAATGAGTTAGGTATGAGGAATATATTTTTTTAATACCCTCTTTCTTAATCAAAAACCTGTTTCGCGAAAATTTATATGGTTTCTGAGATATAAAGCATTAATTTTGCTGCATATCAACTGTTTCAAAAATTTTTAAGTACTGTTTTGCTCTACAAGCCATTGTTTGGCGATTGCAGCAAATTCTTCATACAAAAACGTACAAAATAAATTTTACTGTTGCTTTGCTGCATTGCCGTAAGAAAAAATATAGTTAAAGCAAAAGCAAAAGCAAGATAAAATGACAACAAGAAAATTAATTTGTGAAAAATAGTTTTATAAAATAATGGACCCAACCAAGTGTACGGTTTGCTACGATATGCAAAGTGTTTTTAGCCTACCTAAGGGAAATGCTTCAACATTTTACTACAAACGAAAATATGTATATGTACAATCTTACAGCAACCATTATTACGCCAAATATACCAACTTTTACTTATTGTGCCTTGTGGACGGAAGCTCATAGCGGTTCTTTAAACAAAATAATATTGATGCCGTAATACAAAAGTCTTCAGAACCAGAACATTCTTTAATTCAAGAAGTGGACTGTGTCCATGGTGTTATTGACCGGTACTTAAAGAATATTGAAATTCATAGTCCTCTTCATTTACTAAATTTGCTTAAAACAATGCCAAATAATAAAACAAAACTTAAAGTTATGGAAATGCTTCCGGGAAATTTTCGCACATACTCGTTGGAAGCAAATAAAATGGACTTTCGAAAAGTCCCTTTTGCTAAAATTAAAGTACTTCTATACAGTTAAAATAATGATTTATGTATATATTATAAAACTTCTACCAGAGAGGAAAAATATAAAAATGCAATTTTGGTTGTCTGCATCAAAAAATTGCTTGAAAACTCCTGAGAATTTGTTGACAAATGTTTTGAAAATATCGAAACCATCATTTATTTTCAGCGATAAAAATAGAGACATAAAAGACTTGTTTACTTGATAAAGCTTATTATAAAAATTTACTCAATATTAAGTTTTAAATTTTCTTTTTACTTTTGCATTATTTAAGTTGTTTAATTTGTGGCTTTTTATGTAACTTTTCATAACAGTAGAACTGTTTTTTCTGTTTTTGTAAAGTAAAATCAAATAAAAAAACTATAAAACAAATTCATCTCAACAACAAGTTCCTCAATACACAGCAATAAGTATACGTATGCAGCACAAAAAGCCACTTTTTTAAATTTTTTTTTAGAAAAGTGGCGTATGCGGCACAAAACAATATTTTTAATTTTCAAAAAAATACTATTAAATTCTAACTTTATTCATGAAAGTGCGCAAAAATTTACATTTTTCTTCAAAACACATACCGGAAGCAGTGGTAAAAATATAAAAAAATTCTATCGGGTACATTTTGAGAAATCTTCTTTGTCGTTTTTCTCCACTCCCACTTTTTGGCATATGCGCCAAACCAATTCTGAGCTGACGATATGTTGTTAAATTCTCTTCAATGTGTGTGCACACCTACGTTAAAAAAGAGAAAACGCTGCCGATCGCAGCCCTAAAACTACTTAAAATAACAAAATATTCAAATGATCAATTCCATATTTATAAACTTTGCCACTCTGCGTCATTCAGTTTGTAATTGTAACAAAATTGATTTTAGACCCTATAAAGAATTCATAATCTGGGTCCTTATGAGTAGCGAAGTTGATTTATTTTATTTTCTTCAATTACATAACCGAACCCTTAGGGCCTTTTATGGTTAATAGAAGCTACTAATTAGACAACAAGCTTCAGTTATTAATAACAAAAATATGATAAAAAATAAAAGAATGATACTTATGTATGTATATAAAATTATTTATTATTCGTTTTAGTGAATTGACAAGTAATTTAGCGCTGCAAATTCCAATAACTTAGATTTAAATAAGTGCAGGAATAAGAAAATTTTCTTAGTTCTCCTGGCAAAGTATTCCAGATTTTTGAAACCCGTATCTGATATGATTGTCCAAAAGTGTTCAAACGTCCAATAGGAAAAATAATTTGAGGATTCCTTGTTGACCGAGAGAATTTTGAATTTCCAACAATATAATCAGGGGTATATTGTTTAAATGGTTTTTCCGAAGGTCCCAAATATGATGCGGAATGGGTTGTTATATATTTGTAGCGCACGTAGTACCGAAAAGTGTTCTACTGAAATTCAGCCAGATCGGTAAACAAATGGCTAAGATATAAATAAGAAACAACGACTGCCTCTAATTTTACCCACAAATCTCTAGTTGTTTTCCTTTCTGTATATCTGGAGAACGACAAGAGCCAAAGATTCCTAATAAGATGCAAGCATCTTGGCTATATATAGACAACAAATGACAAAATGTATGCGGGGTTGGAGACGTTTGCGTGGCACGATATAGATGCAAATATATCTAAAGAACTGTAAGAGAAAAACGGTCCAAATTTGGTACAAAAAACTGGGCTATCAATCAGGGCTGTGGAGTCATCAAGAAATATTTCTAGCTCCGACTCCATCCGCTATCATTTTTTAAGTACGCCTCCGACTCCAACTCCGACTCCTATTCTAACCTTAATGCTAAATGTCAATGAGACTGGTCCATATTTGACTTTAAACTTTGATGCATTACCTCTTAGGCTGGGTTTTTGAGATCTCAGTTAAACAAGGTTTAGTTAATCTAAAAACTGATTTGTGCCGCCAATACCAAGTTTGTATACAAAATGTTGCCGGAACAGCGCAGTCTTGCTTAAAACGTGTGTCTTTAATGACATAATAAAAAAAAATCACATTTCACCGGAAAAATCCGAGTTGCGGAGAACGTTAAACTACGTTCAAACTTAATCCCCATCTCAAAAACCCGTCCTTAAATGGTTAAATATAGCAAGAAATGGTTATATAAAAATTTCAAATCGATCGATTTATTCAAATTTTGGGAAAATACAAAAAACATATAGCGCCCGATTAAATTGACCGAACTAGTTGAACTTTTTTGATTCTGAAATGTTATTTTCCCGATTTCCCTTTTTTTTCTATTATCATTTACTTTAAAGGTTGTAATTTAAAATGTAGTTCACTTAGTGTTTTCGCCACAGAAGCTACGGCAGATTCCCAGTCATAAACATATGTATATATACGAACATCGCTACAAAAACATTTTTCAATATACGATTTATAAAAAACAAATATGTATGTCAAAGCGAACTTGTTAACAAATTTGCATTTATAAATTCCCTAATTTGTTTAAACAGAAAAGGTTAAAACAGTGAACCAGCGAGTTTTGCTACAGAAAATTAAATTTGAGGTAAAATCTATATATTCATTCTCATAAAGTGCTAAAAGATCAGTCAAATTCAATTGTTTTTCCAATTTTTTAATTTTTAAAACGAACGATGTTTCTGTGGCCGTATGGAAAAACTAGATAACTCCATTTTTTGAAAACACGAGAAAAACACACTTACGGCCATTATTACAACTTGAAGTTAGCTAAAGTAAAGATTAAATTGACAGATAATAATGTGTTATCTGTCAAAAAGCGTCTGTTAACTGTCGGATAACAGCTAACGCCAAGTTATAATAATGACCCTTAAAGTTTTAAACATGTTTTGCTAATTATTTTATTTGAATTTATGTTTCTATGCATGCGCATTTAACAAAATATAATTTTAAATTATGTTTAACATTTCTGGTTCCATTAAACTTATTTTTGGACATTAAAACCGAAAATCAATGTCACTTAAATGTCCGAAAAAATTTTTTTTCTTAAATTATATTGATATTTTACGGAATTAAGGCAACTTAAGTAATGATTTGTGGAAAAACATTAATTCTTTGACTCAGCACGTTAATTTACCCGTTATTTCTACGAATAAATGGAGTTATCCAGTTTTTACAAAAAATATTTTTTTTCTTTTATGCTTATATGTATATCAAAAAATAAGCTGAGCTTTTGTCTGTTTTTATGCATAAACATAATTAAAAGGTCTACCCTTCTTGATTTTGTGAAATTAATTGGCCAGTTTTTGGGTCGTGGATTAACGTTTTACTCGGTTTAACATAGGTTGAACCTGAACAACAGCTATTGACTTTGTGGTTAATTTTATTTTAATTCAAAGCAAATTTCGATCTACCAAAGGTTAAATACAATTTGGTTTAAGGATTGATGTTTGACTAATGACGTCAGCAGTCGTCGATGGCTGCGAGTGTTAAACGGCAAGCCCTCTGAGGAGATTGAGTGGTTGCAATCGAAACATGTCAGGGTAACCTGTCCGTAAAAACGCCTGGGTTCGAGCCCAGATTGAGTCAAGAATGAAAAATTATCAGTAAATTTTAATTAATTTTCATGTTGTAAAATTCCTTTCTTCATAAAAATAATTTAATGAAAATTAAATTTGATGAACTTAAGCCTAATTAAAAATATTAAAAATTTGGATTAAAAACCATAAATGGTTCAACAAAGTAGCCATAATACTAATTATTTTAATAAATATTAAAATTTTAAACAAAAGGTGTTCCGGTTAATTTTTATACTTAACTTGGTAATAAGATCGTTTTAAGCTTTTTAGTTTGGCTGAGCAAAAACAATGTCTTAGGCTTCTATTTTGTTTTTTATATTTTTCATAAAATTTAAAAGATTTTATCATCCGGGCTTAATTCCCAATTTTTATTCATGATAAAAACACTGAAAATTTATTGTTGATGGGATAAGCTATTCCCATGCGCATTTCACTGGTTGCTTAGGCCAGATCGTCAGGAAACTTTATCCATAAAGATCTTAGAAAAACTAAAGATATTAAACCAAATAAAACTGTCAAGCGTATAAGAATTATAGCAATAGTTCTACTTGTAACAATATCAAAGTTTTAACAAAAACATAAAAGTAAACGTAATAGTTACACGTGCGTGCAAAAAAATGTAAAAATCAACTCAAGAAAATCCACAACCCGAAGCAAAACGTGATCGAGAAATCGGACGAAGAACTCGTCAATTTATAAATAAATACTTCAGAAAGCAAACTGAAATCAAGCCGGAAAAAGCTCAAGAGAAGATTTATTGATGAACATTTAACATTGAGAAGATCGTCAAGATTGCAGAAAAAAAAATTTTATAATATAAAAATTTTAATAGTATTAAATATCGTATAGTGTTAAAAATATAAATATATGTTCTTAGATTAATTTAAAACTAAAGAAATTTACAACCAGGCTCACAATGTCGACAAGAATATTTCTTTCGCATATTTATGTATATTTAAAACAAAAATAAAAAACTAAAATTCTTTTTGTTTTCAATATAAATATACGAAAGAAATGTTCTTGTCGACATCATGGGCCAGGCAGTTAATTTGTTTTTATTTTAAGAAATCTGTGGCCGCATATAAAAACTAGGTAACTCCAATTTTGAATAAAGTTTGTTTGTCTTCCAGATTCAAATTTATATATTTATTCTTAAAAAAAAAAAACTGGATAAAAATGGTTTTTATTATTCTTGTACGTAAAAACGCCTTGCTATTTATTATCTTTGCAACAGAAAAAAATAAGTAAGTTAAAACCTTTTTCAAAGTTACTGTACCACATAGGGTACGGTGTGGGCTAAAAACTATTACTTGGAAAGATTTTGGGTGTTTGGCAGTCGTATTCTATGAATCAAAAACTGCAAAAAAGATATATGTAATATGCTTATTAAGAATGCATAAATATATTCTTTGAATTCTCTATAGTTGCAATTTTTAGGCTCAACATTTTGACCCGATTTGTTCCATATCGCTCTTTGTCTCTAAGTTTTCGAGACAACACCGTTTTAAACTTCTAATTTTTCTGTTTTCGAAGAGACTATGGAGTTAACTTGTTTTTTTCAAAAAATGCATGGAGTTATCTAGTTTTTACATGAAAATTGATATTTTTCTGATTTTTGTTTTTCAAATAACTATTAAATGAAAAACTATATCGAAATTTCGATCTGACAGAGTGATAGTAAATGAAACACGCTTTCTATTTTTGGTGTTATCTTAATTTTCACAAAAAGTGGAGTTAGCTAGTTTTTCCATACGGCCACAGATTTGTAGCTCACCAACTCATATGTAGACTGGTCCTTATTTTCTGACTTCAAAATTTTTAAAGAAGACTCTCTTAATTTGTTAAAATTTTTTTATTTTCAAAAATATTAGAAAAATGTTTATGCCGAAAAATGTTGGAGTCGGAGTCGAGAGTCTTTGCGGGTACTTCGACTCCGACTCCAATCACAAAACCTCTCTAAAAATATGGGCGGGATTGAAGAAGTAGGCGTGGCACATACCGTAAAAAGACATTATAGATTTAAGTAAATCTGGAGAACGGCAAAGGTCTCCAAACTAGGAACAAGCATATTGGTTATCAATTCACAGCATCCGACCAAATGTGGGCGGGATTGGAGAAGAGGCCGTGGCCCAAAATAGATTTATTTACTATATCTAAGAAACGGTATTTATATAACTTTCTGTTCTTATCGCACCATAAATTTTTTTACACAAACAAAAACAAACATGGTTTTTCGCTTAAATAGAGAAATGTGTTTTAAACGAAAAAATTAACTCAACATAGTTTCTTTTGTTTTCTTTTTTAATTCTGTTTGATAATGTGTGTTAGTTGGTGAGTGGTCTAAGACGCTGGGTTGCGTTAGTTTAAGGTATTTAAGATTTTGATAGAATTTGTGAAACGTATTCTTGACATTAGCTAAATTAAACTTTAATTTAGCTTCGTTATGTCCTCTTGTGTAGGAGAAATGTTATTAAGGCAAAAAACACAATACCGTTGTAACTTTAAGCACAAATTCCATCCATGAGACCAACATGGATGCGGTGGACTGTGTAATACATAATTTTTGTATCATTTTGTTCCTGTCCAATTAATCAAAATGGACACTGGTGTGTATTTAAGACTATTTATTGCGTGCTATTGCTCAATTAATATTCGACTAGATTTGTGTATGCGGATGTTTTGTTTTATTATTTTGTCTACATTTTTGGATTTTTTGCTTTTACATCGTGTACATGTTGATGCAAAGTTTTAAGCCGCATTCACAACTCTCTAAAATAAATATCAATGTATACATGTATGTTTATTAGGGACATAACTTTTTGCATTTTTTGCAAATATTAAATTACCCAAAGTTAAACTACACGGTAGAGCATGGAAAAATATTAAGAACTGCATTTTTGGGATCGTTAAAAAGGTACACGCACCAACCGGCTTTTTATTGAAATAATATAATCAGCCTCTTTACAAGAGTCGTTGTCTTGCTCGAAGTCATAGCTGTTTAAATTTTTGTCGATACTATTTAGATATCACGACAATGTAAAACACATAAAAAGTTTGTCGTGTTTATGTCGTTCACGACAACCATAATACCAATATCTTAAATTGACAAACCGTTTACAAATCAAAAATTTCTTTTATGAATATGGGGGTAAAATATTATACATGTGAAAGCTGGTGAAATTTGGTACACGGATCTGCATATGTCCCAGATTAAAATATAAGGTACATTTTAAGATGCAAATTGGTACTTTTTAGATTGCTTATACTTCAGTGGCCGGAATATATTGCTACACCCCTTTATTTTTACATGCACATCTGTGTATCGGTTGCTCAAGAGTATCGAGTGCTTAAAACTTATATGTATTGGCGGAATATTGTAACAAATATATGAGGAGGTCATTAATAATATTGCATTGTTTTTACGAATTAATTTACTTTGAATCGTACCAAAACGCAACAATTTAACATACAGTACTTTTCGCTCATAGTACATTCCGCTTAAAGGCCAAAAACGAATTTATGCCAAAACTGTCCTATTCACACGCAGATTTTTTCGAATTTCATACAAATTATTGCAGTCCATTTTCGTTTAAAAGCCACATTTTCTTAGCATGCGTATATAATTCTTCATGCAAAAATGTTCGCTTATAGTCCAATCTGTTTTCTATAATTTTATAATCAACTGGCAACAGTCAAACTTCATAGAAAAAACGCTAATAAAAATATTAGAGTTTTTTCATATAGACTTTGAAGTTTGGTATAACAAAAAATTGTCAGGTAAAAATCCTACGAAATTGATTTTATGTTGTGTTTGATTTCGTCATCCAAAGAATTAAAATGAATCTCAAACTCATTTGTTTTTATTGAAATCTTTTAAAGCATTTGAATTATTAATAAAAAAAGATTTTTGTTTTAACTATTTATTTAAAATAAATCAATATTTGGTTATGTTTTAAATAAACTTTTCTTTTGTTTAAAAAGAGTGGTTTTATTGAAGAAAATCATTTTTATATAGTCCAAAATGTGGATTATACACGGTTTGACTTATTATCTATAAAATGGCTTATGAAAAAATCGGTTATAGTCCAAATTCGCTTATAGTCCACAAAAGTTGTGCAAAAGTAGTGGACTAGTATTTTCAATCGTATAAGAGCTACTGGGATTGTCATGAAGAGCATCCTTAATCGTCAATAACAGCATTTTTTAATCGTAGAAGATTTCGCACACGGGAAAAACTGTAACACGAGTGAGATTCTTC
This sequence comes from Pollenia angustigena, assembly GCA_930367215.1. Lineage (NCBI taxonomy): Eukaryota > Metazoa > Arthropoda > Insecta > Diptera > Polleniidae > Pollenia > Pollenia angustigena. The sequence continues at coordinate 233,175,353 of OV884060.1, forward strand.
CATAGCACAGCGAAAGACGCTTCTTCAATCGTTGTGGGAATCGTTTAAGACGGGGGTAAAGATAATCTAATCTAAGACTTTCATGTCAAGAATCGTATGAGACTCTTGCAGATATTCTCTTTCAACTCGTGAAATGCCTGCCGTATAATTGTTGAAGATATGATTTATAAGCGAAAGAAAAACGTTCCGCCTTCCGCTCTTGTTAAGGTACGAAATTGTCGGGAAATGTAATGTTTTATTCAGACTTTGTAGACTAAAAAAAATACGCACTTTTTAGAAAAAAATCAGCAAACCGGCACTTTGCTAATTTCGGAACAAAAAATCGTTAAAATGCCAATAAATTGTCAAATATGGTAGCCCTGCCAGGCTGTTAGGCCTCATCGTAGAGTTTTTGTTAAAAAATATTAAATTTTTACTTAAATGCTATTGTTCATGAAAAATATTAATTTACAAATAAAAATAAGACGAATATTTACGTATTGATAAGGAATATATTGAAAATGAGATAATATTTAAAAATTCCCTACATTTACCTTAAAATAAAAAATCTGTCCTCTTTTCCTTACGCTTGAAATTTTCCGAAAAAATCCCTACAAAAAGGGAAAATTCCCTACTGTTTCATTCAATTTGCTCTAATTTCCACGTGAACGAAGTCAGGGGTAAAATCAAGTATACACCTACATATATTTACCATATTAGGAAAAATAAGGCATTCAAAAAAAAAAAATAAAAAAATAAATATTAAATGCATTTTGGAACTCACGGAGCTTTTTTCCAAATGGAACTGAATTTTTTTTTTGTTTATTAATACAATATTGCCCATAAATAAACCCTTGGGAAAAGGACTGCAAAAAAGTTATCTCCCTAATATACATACGACTAGAACGACAAAACGTGGGAACGACAAAAATATGAATTAGAAAATGCAATATTGCATATTATTTCAAATCAAATTTAAACCAAAATAAAAAAGAACGTTTTAAATAAAAATTGTTTTATTAGGTGTGATCCCGTACTCAACTTTGGTAACCCGCGGGACAGGGTTACCGTTGGACATTTTCGAAAAGAGTCACAAAAAGGGGATTTTCCAGAAAAAGGGGTAAAAAAAAAGGTATTTCAATAAAAAAAGGGTCACGTTTTTTAAAAGCAGTATTTCCCATTTTAATGGACATAATAAGACCAAGTTTTTTATAAGCAAACAAAACAAGTAAGAAAGTATGGTCGGTCAAGCCCGACCATATGATACCCTACACCACAGTTTTTAAAAACACATCATGCTAATGTGTCCATGTAAATATGGATTTATCTATGTTTATAAACTTCATTCAAATCGGTTTGAAAGTTTGTGAGAGGCAGAAATTGCCCCCTACCTCCCCTTGTGGTCCTATTTTTTAAAAACTGTATAGCTTATGTGCCCATATAGATATGGATCTATCTATGTTTTAAATTTCATTAAAATCGGTTTGAGAGGCATAAATTGCCCCTATCTCCCCTCGTGGTCCTATTTTCTTAAAAATGCATAGCTTATGTGTCCGTACAAATATGGATCTATCTATGTTTTAAATTTTATTAAAATCGGTTTGATGGTTTCTGAGAGGAAGAAATTTCCCCCTCTCTACTCTCGTGGTCCTACGATTCGGCCCATTTTCAATAGGCTTGGTCCTTGTGCCAATAAGAACCTATGACCCAAATTTTATCAAATTATCTTGAAAATTGCGACCTGTACTTTGCGCACAAGGTTACATGGACAGCCAGCCTGCCAGCCAGCCGGACGGACATCGTTAGTTCGACTCAGAAAGTGATTCTAAGTCGATCGGTATACTTTAAGGTGGGTCTAGGACCAATATTTTAAGGCGTTACACACATCAGCACAAAGGCATAATACCCTCTCCACTATTGTGGTGTGGGTATAAAAATAATATTTCAGGTAGGAAGAGCTCAAAAAACTTAATTTTTTTTTGGAATGCTCTGTCCTATTTTAAACACCTGACAAAATGTTTATTCTTCATTATTCATACTTTTTATGTAATTTTCCGATTAAGCGATGTCAAATAAATTTAAGTGTATGTTTTAAATTTTGCTTTCGTTCGCGAATTGTAACCATTTTCTCGATTCAAGCGATTTTTTCCTGTAAGTGTCAGATTTTAATAAATATAAGACTTTGCTATCATACCGCTTTTACCAAATATTTGGGAATTTCCGCTAATTGAGCAATTTTTACCTCTTGTTTTCATTCCTGTTAGGGCACTCTTAACACTGTCGTTTCAAAAGGGGGCGAAAAGTTCAATACCTTTTGCCATTATTAAGGGCGAATTTTTTTGAATAGAACATGCTTCTGTTTAAGAGAGCAAAACACCAAATTGCATTTTTTTAATAAAATGTCAAATTTTTGTTTTAAAAAGAAACCACCGTAAAAAGTAACAAATATTTATATGAGTTATGTTTGCTTTTAGGGAAATTGTACTTTACTATAAAAAATCAAGGAGAAGAAAGCATGGAATTGCAAGTTTATACTTTGAGTCTTATTTCGAAAACATTTGTTTAGCATTTCTGTTCCGCAGTGTTGACACAAAACAAAATGTGAGAGCTCTTTCCAAAAAAGAGTCAAAAAGTGTCACACAATAGGTGATAATGATACAAAAGTATAATTTTAAAAAAGGGTCATAAAAGGTATCAACACCGTCGAAAAAGGGTCAAATTGATACTTTAGTATCACAACGGTAACGCTGCCGCGGGATCTCAATCTTAGTCCCCATTTACACTAGGGACATTTCTTGCCGGACAGACGAAGTTTGAAGGCGAGGGGTCGAAAAGGTAGAGTGTGTAGTACATGAGTATCGTTACTGGACATTTTTTCATTTCCCTTTCTTACTTTTCGTAGTTTACAAACAAGTATTAATTTCTGTCTGACTTCTAATGTTTCATATGTAAACGCTTCAGGTAAGATTAAAAGAGAATTCAAAAAATGTCCAGCAAGAAATGCCCCTAGTGTAAATTGAGACTTACCGAAAACTGTTTCCGTCCTCAAAGTTTGGTAAAGTGAGAGAGCTTTTAAGAGAAAAATATTCTTCTCGCACGAAGTAGCCCGTACTTTTTCTTTGGGCTGATTTGGAAAATTGTTAAACAATCAGCTGTGACAAAAAATAAACAATTAAATCTACAAACAAGTATTACCAAAAGAAATAAAATTAAAAAAATTAATAAAATAAACAAAAGAAAATGTTAAAAAATGTAGTTACCTACATGTTTTAATTTTACTTTTGTACATGCTAATGTGTCAATTATGTATTTTTTTGAACATTTTCATTGTAACGTTTGCTTTTGGGGTAAAAATTTTATTGTTCCAGTACTTTTGTACATTTTTGTCTATTAGTGAGAAAAATTCTAGTTTCCTCTCATTTTACCGAACTTTAGCCAAAAAGTACAGGATCGCACCTATTATGTGTTAAAAGAAAATTAAAAAAGTAACAATTTCGATTTCAGGCAGGTTTGTTTTTGAGGCTCCACCCTATCGATTTACGTTTACCCAAATGTTTTTGTTCGATTCCGCACTAATTTTTAAGTCATACATTTTTGCAGAGATATAAAACAGTCAGGCATTCTGAGCTTTACATTGCATATACATACATACATAAATACATAAATTCATGAATTTATTATATGCAATGCGATTTTTCCACCTAAAGCATTAAATGTAATAAACATACTTACATATGTACATATGCTTTAAATATGTGCTTGTATATTTTACCAGATTGCTATAAACTGTAAGAGGAAATAGTTTTATTTGCGCAAAAAAATGTTGATCTACTGTAGTTCACGTAAATAAATAAAATTGTCTTTTGGGTGTTAAGAATGAGTACACATACAAACATACTAATAACATATTACTAAATAAATAATGTTATCACACGAAAGGACGGACGGGAAGATATACTACAAGCCAAAATGAAATCTATGTTTGACTTGAAGTTTGTTGATTAATTTGTACAGATAGCAAGATATACGAGTATAAGAACATAAAATTCAAATCAGGCGTATTAACACATGCATATGCAAACATTAGGGTGGATACATTTCGATAATTTTTAGAAATTTCAAGAAAACTTTCGATTATGAAATTTTTAAAGATTTTTAATTTATTTTAGATATTTTGACATTTCATTACTGTCAAATTGTACCATCTTTAATTTTTATTGGCAGTATTGCTTCATTTACAAAAAAAAAACTTTGCGAAAGCGATAGAGAATACCAAATTGACATTAAGCTTTCGTTTTGAAAATGCATTCACATCGCAATTGAGAGTAGCTCTCATTTTAATACTTAAAAATTCTTAATAATCGATAAAACTATTGTTTGAATTAGGTTTCGTCATGAACAATCATTAATGGTGTTTTCTTTACTGACAATAATGTTCCATATATGCTACCATTCGTGCGGGTTTTTTTCCATTCTAAAAATATATGCAAAAATGTGAGAAGTTGTCGTTTTCCTTTCTAAACATGTTGCAACAATAAATGCCAAATTTGTTCCATTTCTTACCCGCAGTTATATCTGAGTGTGAGATAATACCCTTTTTTGCATCTGCGTAAAGTACTTTTTTATGCAAGCTAGTATTTTTTTTATTAAGGCTTTTGCGTACAATTTGCGTTATATTGTGATTTTTAGTAATATTATGATGGATATAAAAACTTTTTGTTTTCGTTTTTTTTACTTTTATTTAATAATTATATTTTTTTTGTCGCAAAATTTTTACATGACCAAACGTCAAAGTCCATATAAAAAAAACTTTAAAATTTTTGTCGGCGTTTTTTTATATGAAGTTTGACGTTTGGTATGACAAATATTGTCAGGTGAAGACCCTATGTTAACAACAGCTGACATTAATTATTGTAAATCAGTGCTGTTAACGCTTATGGAATTCATAGAAAATGTATCACTTTGAAAGGGTTCGTGTAACCTGATAAATATCATTATTTTTTAGAAAAGAAAACACCATAAGAGTTTAAATATCCTCTTCAATTGCCATGTACCGGCCAAAATTCTGGGTTTTTTATACCCTTCACCTCGATTGAAAAGGGTCATACATGAACGTACTGCATTATATTTATTCTGCAATACGTATAGCAGTAACCAGTAAAGTTTTACTTCTTACTGAAAAAAATTTCAGTAACGCCTACATTTTGTCGGATGTTGTGTATTTATAACTTTGAAGTTTGTACCTAATTCGCAAACTTTAGCTCTTGCCGTTTTCTAGATATACCGAAAAAAACAACAGCAACAACAAGGGATTTATGGGTAAAATTAGAGTCAGTCTTGGTTTTTTGCTCGTATTTCAGCAATTTGTAGACCAACCGGGCTGAATTTCAATAGCAAAATTTAACGGAGCATATGTGACAAAATAGTCGTCATCGCATCTGGGGTCTTCGGAAAACCCATTTCAACAGACAGACGGATATCGTTAAATCAACTTCGCTCCTTATACGGATCCACGATATTAATACTTTATATGATCTAAGATCAATATGTATTGTAAAAATTACAAACGGAATGACAAACTAATATATATGTTTACTAGGGCTATAACTTTTTCACACTTTTTGCCAAAATCAAAAACGGCATAAATATGATAATTTTTTCGGATTGTTAAAAAAGTACACGGGTTGAAGTTTGAAAACAACCATTTTATCTCACGGAAATTTTAAAAAATATACACCTGATATTTGTATATATTCCTATACGTATCACTTAAATGCTATTTTAGAATTTATCCACTGCTTTAGATTTAAAAATTTTCCTGCGGTTAACAATTCATCGCGGTTTAAAATTTCTTAGAAGGTTTTAGAAATTTGCTTCATTGCGTGAGGTTTTTTTTTCGCAAAACGACGGGAGACAGGTGTTTTTATTACTAAAACATTCTTGGCCACTCCGTCGTACTATGCCAATAATTTGGTTATAGCCCTTATGTATACTCTTTGTACCTGAAGTGAAGGGTATAATAAATACGTACTTATTTTTCCCCAAAATAAAGGTATTGGCGCAATAGTGGACATTACAACTGAGCTAGGAAGACCAATTATTTTTATATAAAGAGTATAAAACAATACAAGAAGTAAAGAAGTGTAGTCGGTCAAGCCCGACCATATGATACCTTACACAACAGCAATTAGAGATCAATTTTAAAGATTGTACCCTATTTGGGACCCAGGAGTAATCATGGACCTGCCAAAACAAAATTTTGTTGTGAGGTTATTATTCATAAAAAAGTTCTTTGGGCCGAATATAATTATGATATCTTCATCCATATGAGATTTGGTTGTCTTTAAGTGATCTTAGTAAGGGGGTTTATATGGGACCTATGGTTAATTTTGGACCTACCCGCATAACATTTGATTATTAAAGAGCAGCTATCGTAAAAGTTATAGTCACCAATTCTTATGTCAAAACTTACATTCACACCGAAGTTATGGAATACAAATCTCTTACGGAGAATTATTTGTATGGGATCTATGGTCATATATCGACCGATTCCAATAGAATTTGGCTTAGATTATAAGAATCGCAATAAAACTAGTTTGGATTAAATGTAATCTAAATATCATATAATAATAATCATATAATAAGATGGTTTATGGGCACAAATACTCTATTCCGGAAAGAAGCTTGTATGGCGACTGTGTACAATTAAAGACCGATTCTCACTTTTTTTAAATGGGCTTTGTCCTTGTGATAATTAAAACCTATGTACCAAACTTCATTAAATTATCTCCATAATTGCTGTACCCGTACTTTGCGAACAAGGTTTACATGGACAGCCAGTCATCTGGCTCGTCTGTTTGATCGATTCAAACATTACCGATCGATCGGTATACTATTGGGATATGGGGATAATGATTCAAACCGGATTATTATTTAACCTGGTTTCCATACAAGTGTCTTTCTGAATTTAAGGTTTTGATACAATAGGAACCACAAAAATTGTTTGATACAATTGAGCTCGAATATAGATTATATGTGAGATTCCTTTTGTTTTAAAAATCAGCTCAATCCTCCTTTTATTTATATTACAAATATTTGCTTCCGGCCACGATAGCGCCCATACAATATGAGCTTGGGAACAATTAGCTTTGGTGAAGGGTATATATGATTCGGCATAGCCGAATATTGCAGTTGTAATTTTTTTTTTTTTTTTAGGAAATGGTTAAATACACAGAAGAATAGAATATAAGACGCTTAACCATATGATATAAGTCCGCCATAGTGTTAAAAAACTAGAAAAACAAAAAGGGAAAAAAGTTAAAAATGTTTAGACTTGTATAAAAACCATTTGAAAATGATAAATTTATTAACTACACTAGGGATCAAATTGATTAGCATTTATGAAACGTGGTCAGTATGTTTTCATGCGTTGCTGCTTTGGAACAGTTAGCCCTCTTCATAAGAAATCCTTCGTTGAAGTTGTTCGAATCGTTTTTTTAATAGCTTTTAAATTTGTGTCTCTTCTCGTTTGCCGAGGGCCCACTGTATTTGCCTTTATATAACAAACATTGTTATGGAGACTATCGTCTTCATCATCAGTGCAACAGTAATGGGTATGACTGATGACTGTGGTCATTTATTAAATCTTTAATTGTTTACGAGCGTAAGAAGCAAAGTTACAAAAAATAAAAATTGCAAAAAAATACTTAATTACGCACAATGAACATCTAAATCAAAATTAAAACTGCAATACACTGCACTGTAATTTGAGTTGATCATTATCAAGACACACACACACACACACACACACATATATTAAATGAGAGGGTTATAAGTAAGAAAAAGGAATCATAAAACAGAAAGGAATCATTTCAAATTTGCAGTCGTTAAAGTATAATTATTATAAGCAAAACAAATAACTCCGACAGCAATAAATATGGTGTCATTTGCAGAATCAGTTTCAGTACGAGCTCAGTGAGAAAACAATTATCATCACTTCCGTGAATCTCAGTAGAGAAATCAATTAGAAATCTTGCTTCAAACTCACTTACATGTGTTGCTTAAAGGCAAAAAATTTAATCATTCTCAGTCATTTCCATCAACTTAACAGAACTCTATACTGACCAAAACATTCAAGGCAAACCCAAGTAAAATAAATCTTAAGTGAAAAGGAGGTTGTTGGATGATTAGTGCCAAAATCCCTGTAGTTCTTTTACTATTACATACGAACTTATGCACGTATGTTTAAGTGCTTTGATACGAGGGTCGTCATATAAACAGAAAAGCAGATTCAATGAATTTGTATTTATATGTAATTTGTCCTTCCCATTAAATGTGAATTTTCCCTCGTACTCACTCGCGTACTTTACCTCTTCCAAATCCACTCACAAGTGAACCCATAATTATAGTTGATATGACTCGCTGCAGACAATTGCTTAGTATCATTTGTCAGACCTTAGTTAGTATTCGTCTTTAGTTTGCAAAACATTAGTGATTGTCCAGAGGTCGACACACAACATTCTGCAATTACTCATTAGCGAAACAAAGACTATCACCAAAGGAGTATACTGACCAAATGCAAAGATGCTTGCAACGATAATTATTGCGATGATGACGTTAAATATGATTGTTGAGATGCACTTGCTTCAGTGAAAAATCCATAAATAGAATTTTAATGGTCACCAATTAATCATTGCAATTAGTGCGGGCCGAGCGAGATACATGCGGGAATATTTTTTTTCAAAACATTGCAGATTTAAATGCAAATAACAACACAGTGTTGTCCTTCAATGGAAGAGCATTTATAGTATGGCTGTACTGTAAATTTCTTTATTAAGACAAAAAAAAAAGTCAATGAAGATTTTTGGATGTAGAGATGCCCGACTTAGTACATATAGCTCAAAATGTATTTTGGATAAAACTTACTGCAATAGTGTCATAACTCAAAAAAGCTGGAATTATTGATATTTTGAAAAAAATCTTTTAAACAAATAGAATCTGGGTATTTATATCTCATGGTGAGTACCATCTATTATATAAATTTTCATATTAATTCGAATGTGTATTCTTAGTCAAACTACAATTTAAAAAGCTTGTATACCTTACACAGAAAAAATTATTGCCAAATTATTTTCAAACAAACGCTTGTTTGAAAATTTTTTTGATTTCTACAAATTTTTTTACTGATTCAATCAATATTTTTGTTTGATTTTTATTTAACCAACAAAAATGTGGACAACTCTTCAAAAATTTAATAAGCGCGCTATTGGTTTGAAGTTTTCATAATTTTTTATGAAATATTTAACGCTCTTTAATGTTGTCGTCTTTTTGCATTTTTTATTGATTGTAAGCAACACTTCTTTATGTGAAATATCAGAACTACAACAAAAAACACATGCAGTCTATTTTTGGACGCTTTAAAAAAGTACAGCAATAAGAAAAATGATCAAATAGCGTGACGAGGTTTGTAGTAAAAAAACAACAAAAACAATAACAGGTAAAAAAAAACGTTTCATTTTTTTTTAAACAACAGAAAAAACACATTATAAGAAACAAAATAAATTTTTGGTTGGTTTCAAAGTTGGTAAAAAAAAAAACAAAATCCCGTATTCAATTTTTTCAAATAGTTTGTTTAAATACATCTAATACAAAAATAGAATGATGGCGGAAAACATATTCAGTCGGTCTGCCGCCGTTTTTGGTTACATTTCTTCTTCATTAGCAAAGAAAAGGATAAAGCAACAGGGAGTGATGAAGAAAAACACTGTGAGTACACTGAAAGAATTTTCTTCGCAATACTAACGAATTTTGACATTAATCCCATGAAAAATTGCATTATAAAGGAACCTATGCAGCGCTTCGTTGTATCAATGAAACCTGTTTCATTAAAAGGACTTAATGAAACATTACATCAGATCCATGAATATTATTCATTGGATTAATACTTTCAATAAAGTAAAATTTTTTTATTTTTTTTATTTTTTTTAATTACTTTTTTTTCTTTTTTCTTATTTTATTTTACTTTATTTTATTTTATTTTATTTTTTATTTTTTTTCTGTCTCTGGTGGGATTCGAACATGCAACCTCGGTGCTGATAGACTAGCTCACTACCAGCTAGTCTACAGGGGCAGTGTAGTTTTTGTATGAAAAAACTATGTTTTGTTTTCAATTAAGAGCGTAAATATGAGATTAAATTGTCCATAATAACAATAACAACGTTGATTGAAAGTGGATTGAAAGTTTTTGTTTCATTACTATAATGACATTTTTATTGTCATAATGAAAATTTAAATTTATGAAGGCAATTATTGAAATATGTTGCTTTTATAAAAAAAATTTTTGATTTCATAAATTTAATGGCATACATGTAACATTAGATGTATGAAGTTATTAAATCTTACATTTTTTAAATAACAATTAAACATTTTTTTAAGGAAACTATAATTTTGTATTAATTTATGAATATAGTTATGTTTGTATATTGTTTTTTTAAGTTCCCAATTAAAATTTTTTGTTTAACTTGGACAAACTTAAGTTTTCATATATCCAATGAAAATTTTTAACGTAATTACGAAATCTAATGAAGCGATTTTAACGAAAATACTTCATCAAACCTATGAAATTCCATTTAGACAATGAAAATTTTCATTTCCCAAGGAAAACTTTTTTATGAAAATGATTCATTAAATATATGAAGCATTTTTCTTTCAGTGTATAAATATGACTTCGTTCAAAAATTATTCCAACAAAAAAATGTGTCTCAAAGCCAGCCGGCCGCTCTGCTCTGCTTCATCTTCGCCAACAGTGCTTACTTGTGTGCGCGTCATTGCTTGTGCCAAAACTTTTTTGTTTGATTCAGCAAAATTATTTGTTTGAAATTTATATGAATTTCAGTAAACTTTTTGTTTGATTCTGTAAAATTATTTGTTTGAAAAAATCGGCGTTTTTTTTTCAATAAACAAAATGCAAATAAATTGTTTGAATATGCGAATTTGTTTGTAGGACCGATTTTAGACAAAAAATTGTTTGATTCTACAAATTTTTTGTTTGAATTGGAAAAATAATTTTTTCTGTGTACTTTCTGATAGTGCATAGAAAATATTTCTCGAAAATATTGAAGGAATACGACTATTAAAGAATAAAAGCTTTATAAATTGTAGTTTGAATTAGAATACACATCCGATTTAATATGAAAATTTGTAAAAAATCTTTCTGATTCGTTGGAAATATATCGCTTGTGATAAAAATGTACCGTTATTCTACTTGTTATTACACAGAGCGAAAAAAGAGGTGGCAAATTGGCAAACAATTTCATTAAAATGATAACAAAATATTGTCAATCGGGCTCTACAAATCGAAATGAAGTGGATTTAAATCGATCAAATTACGAAAACGAGACTGCAAAGAAAGTTCATAAAAATATTAATTTTTATATACTTAAAACTATTAGTACCAATAATCTTTACTCGTAAAAACATAACAAACTACAGTCATTTTATAAATAATTGAAATCAAAATCTCGTGCGATTTCAATTCCACTTCTTTTTGATTTCTAGAATATGCCCGAATATTTAGACAACATCTGTCAGTTTTTTAACAACAAGTTGTCAAATCGAATCCAAAGATGTAAAAAATATTTTTGTCAACACCCTGTTGACAAATAGATTATTTGTCATTATTATTCGCAGTCTATTGAAATAAAAAAGTGTTAATTTGTGAATTTAAATTAGTGGAAAATAAAAATAATTAAACATTGGCAGTGAAAAACATATAATAAACTGTGACGACAACATTTTGTTGTTAGAGATTTTTTTAACACACTTAGGCCTCCGCGCCTAAGATCGGTCCAGTTTATAATAGGCCTCATATAAAGCACTCTCTCGGAAAACAGTGGAGTACGCCTAAAACCGTAACAAATAATACTATTGTAACAAAATTGGTTTCTCCATGACAAAAACTTTGTTATGTATGTATGTGTTATGTATGTGTATTATTTTACTCTCTTTTATTTTTCTGTATCAGCCAATGTCTAAAAAACCTCATTAAACTGTTTTGGGCAGAGTTGCCAATTTAGCGCCTTAGGCGCTAGATTAAGCGCTTTTTAACTGTCGAAAAGGCGCATATTTTTTCCTTAGCGCTTTTTTTAAAAAGAGCGCTAAATTAGCGCTTTTATTGATACCCAACATTTTTGTACTTTTATTTGCATACATTAAAATCAAGACACATTAAACCAAAATTTGTTTCCGTTTTGAAAATACTTTACTCTGAAAAGCATTCTAAAGAAGGAAAGAAGTTTATTTTCTAAAGAAATCCATTTCGTTTCTTAAAACAAGAAAATTCAAAACTAAATAACTGATTTTGTTCGTATTAAGTAAAAGTTTCTTAAATAAAGAAACATTTTCTCATGATTAAAAAATTCACGTTTTTGGTATATGATCAAAAATTTCAAGAAGCATTTATTTAATATTAGTGTGATCTTAAAATAGAATCAAGAAACAAAGTTTTTTCTTATAAACTAACTAGTGCTATACGTTTTTATGGAAAAATTTTAGGCTTTTCATCTGATTTTGTAAAATAAAAAGCAAAGAAAACTTGATTTAAGTAACTATTCTATAGTTGAATGAATTTTTTAGCTGTATTTTAGTAAATTTTAGTTCGCTTTGAGTCACAACTTTTTGCTTATGTTTATATACAATAAGAAATTTTTGGCTTGGACGAGAATAGTGCAAAATTTTCGTGGTTCAAGATATATTTTCTGGTGAATTAGTAAATAATTCTTTCCGTGTATAGTTGAAATTATGTTACTTTAATCTTCCTTAAATATCAGAAAAGGCTTTTTAAAAATATTAATGTTTTATTAACACTGCTCGGCAAAAAACTAAAAAAAAGTCGATCTAGAGAACTTGATTATGTGATTTTAATTCACTTTAGCGTGCTTAATGCAAATAGTTTATTCCAACACGTCTAGTTAACATTTTGTTTACTGATTTCTTGCTTTTTTTATTCATAATATACCTGGATTTCTGATAAATGATAAAAATACTAATTTGCATGGAAAAATATAATATAAAATATAAAATAATTATTTGTAAAATATCAATATCGTTCTCAAGTTATGATAAAATATATGTAGCATAAATGCCTTATTTCGGTCAAAATATAAGTCTAGCCCATAAAAGAACAAGACATGGTAGAAACAACTGAAAACGGATTTGAATTTAGCGCAGTAGTATCTTTGTTTTTCATAAATTTTTTATTTAAAACGATTTTTGTTGACGGCCAGTGTTATTAATAAAACTTGGATCTTAAACATGTCATTAAGTTTTTTATTTAAATTTTATTTAGCGCTTTTTAGCGCTTTTTGATTGGAGACACGGCGCTTTTTGATTAGAAATAGTTCACAACCCTGGTTTTGGGTTAACTTAGACATTGGCTGATACAGTAAAATAAAAGAGAGTAAAATAATACACATATTTTGAAGTACGGTCTTGTACACTATACTTTCTTTAATTTTTTTTGTTGTTTAAAAATGTCAAATAAATAAAATTCTGTCCTCGACATGACAACAAAATGTTCTCAGTATACCAACGGTGTGTTGTCAAAAATGAAGACAACCTGTTGTCGGAATGACACCATTATGTTGATAATATATTAACATTTTGTTGTCAGAATGAAACCAAATGGTGACAAAATGACAACGAGTTGGTTTAAAAATTTTGACTCTATTCGTTAACAAACATAGATGGCTCACTTCTGAATGCGGATGGTAAATTTTGGAATTTGTATACCGTTTTCTACGCGTTTTCTTTTAAATTTTAACAAGGACACATCTCAGTTTTTCAAAAGTCGTCACACTGTTAAGATTGTAGGTTTTTAGAATAAACAATGTATTTTTTATTTGAACGATATTTTCAATATTTTGTTTTTATTTTTGATATTTTTAATCACAAACTTTTTACAGCTCTACTGAAGAATAGTAATTTTAGGGATATTACACAATTAAAGTAAATAAGCCATTTGTATTTTTCTAAGAGCTTTCTTATTTATTTTGTTATTATTATTTTAGTTGTGTGTAACGGTAAATATAACTAAAATTAAAAATTTTTTTCATTTAAAAAGAAAAAAAAATCGTCCAAATGCTTTTAATCGTTGCATCTGGCAACACTTTATGCCGCGATATAATTTATCTAATAAATATCTTGATGAGTTTCCCGTCCTTTCATTTTATGAAATTATCAGTATGGACCGGACCTACATATTTTTCCATTGGACACGACAAAATTTAAAGTATGCATATACAATTTTTAGATAGCTAATAAATCAACTAAAATATTAACAACCAGTCAAACAAATGTTTTATTAAAAAAATAACACTTTATTTTAATCGTGCATCTTTATAAAAATGTTACTGAATTTCATAAATTTATCTCGTTCAGATTGATTGAGAGAATAAATCGAGAAACTATTTCAATCAGTAGGTGTACACAATCGTTGGCAGAAATGAGGAAAAGGCACACAACTCCAATCAAATGAAATGAATGGACAACTTGGTTTTCATTTGATGAAAAAATGCAACTCATTGACTTAATGGATTTTCTTTTCCTTTGACTAAATGCATCTCATCTCTGCACCTCTACAGCTTAAGTGCAACATATTGTGGCGGCTACCTATTAAGTGTAAGTGATGCTGGCTGGCTGGTAGCTTGAGTTAAAAGATTTTCGCGTATGCAGATGTTGTTTAGCAACAGAAGCTGCAGTCATGAACGATTATTTTGCCATATTTGCATTTAATTGATGTACAAACAGGACGTATACGTCATTCAGATGAATGTTGGCTGGTACTTGTTTGTATGTGTGTTACATTTAAATGGATAAATACATAGATGGCAGTTTGGTAGATGAATTTTTGAATGAATGAATAGTCGAATGGAGGGCTGAGTGAAGCAATGTATGTAGATATCTACATAACTACTGGCACTTTAAGATGTTGTCCTCTTAACTGTGCGTAAGGCTGACTTTTCAATTGTCGTATGTGTGTGTGCGTGTGTGTGTGTATGAGTACTATTTGGTTTTGGATAAATGACAACAATGTCTTGTATTGACAGTCTTGGTTTTAAAGGTATACATAAATACATCCGGAGGCTGTTTAGAGCTTAAGTTGCACAAATCTAGTTATTATGGGCTCAAATGCTGCTCACATATCGGTTAACTTTCTTTAAGATGTAACACCGACGCCTTAGTTTTTTTCATCCACAACTAGTTCATTTACATTCGTTGTTTTTTTTTCTTTAAATTTTTTCGTCATTGTTTTTTGCTCTGGTTAATCCTTGGGCCAAATCCGTTTTTGATTTTTAGTTTTATGCATTTGGTATTTTTAAATAGAAAGAATAACGAGTACAATGCCAAATATTATTGTATTGTACAATTGTAATTGCATTTGCAATAGAAAAACGACTGTTACTTGTCACTGCTGTGGAAATGACATAATTGCCTGGTAGTAAAACTTCCACAAAACAAAGCTTGTCCCACTTCTGTGTCTGTCTGTATGTTTGTTGTGAGACTGCAAATCGTACAAAGTGTGTGTATGTTTGTATGTCAATATATTTATTTAGGAGTTGCATGCAATTGACTGTTGTTCGAATATTTTGTTCTGTTTACATTTTTATTCTAAATTGACACAATGACAGATGTAAGAATAACAATAACAGACAACAATGAAAAACCACAGCATTTTAGTTAAATTAAGAGACGTAATAATAAAAGGCAAACCATGTACAAACATACAGACAAATGTATTTGTATTAAAATAAAAAAGTATCTATCTATCCCACAAATTTTCCAAATAATCAATGGATTGTGCGCCAAAACCTTTCATGATATGCTTTGTGTAAGTTCCAGGAAGATGAACACTAATTTTGATCATTAATAATGACTGTAAACGTTTTCGCATCTGATGATTTAATCAAACACAGAATAAAGCCGGACATTAAATTGGGAATGATTTAAAGCTGAATTTATTTGCCGTTAAATTGGATTTATAACACTGTAAGACCATATTTACATTATGCAATTAACGCCGCAACTTGCGGTAACTTTCGCATGCAACTTTTTGTTTGTTAGCAAGAGGTGTAGGGAAGAAAACGGGGTTGAAAAAGTTGAAAAAATGCTTGAAAAAAATGTAAATGTGAAAAGAGTTTCGTAGGAACTACTTTAAAAGAAAATAGAAAAAAACTCGGCGTTAATTGCATAGATGTAAATGGGGTCTAAAAAAAAAAAAAAAAAAAACAGCCTCAATACTTCCAAAGCGAAATGAAACTAGACTATTGGTAGAGTAAATCTGCCAAAGGGTTTTTTTTTTTTTTTTTAATTCCCTATGCTAATCCCCGCGAAGCTTGACGCTTGTCTGCAGGAAAGAAACCAGAGTCTCTGGCGGGAATCGAACCCGCAACCCAGGGGTTGATAGACTAGCTCACTACTAGCTAGCCTACCGGGGCTAGCTCCGCTCCGCTTCCCGAAATATGGGAAAGTTTTTAAATTTTTTGAAAAGGGGTTTGGTATAAGTCAAAAAAAGTATACTAAAACGGTACTTTAGTGGGTTAAAATGTTCCACGAATATTTTCTAGAATCAAACTTTATTAGGGGTCTTCTAAGACCAAAAGTTCGTGCAATGTATGTAATACGGATTTTCGATATTCCGGGCCTTGAAATTGTTTAAGTTTTTGCTGCTGTTGTGGATAGTGTGATGCACCAGGCAATGATGGGATGGGGCCAGGCAGGATCGTATGGGGTGAACGACAGACTAGAAGACCTCGAATACGCAGACGATATATGGCTTTTCTCTCATAGCTAAACTGACATTGCCGCACAACTAAAACTTTTTACCTACATATCAGAGAAAGCCGGATTGAGAATCAATTTTAAAAAGACCAAAATTATGAGAATAAATTCTGGAAACTCGAATCCCTTTCAAATAAATAATGAAATATTAGAAGAAGTTGAAACATTTTGTTACCTTGGAGCTGTTGTAAATCGAACTGGTGGATCAAGTGAAGACATTGTAGGCCGAATAAAAAGGTCCCACAATCCTTCGGCCAGCTCAGTAAAGCATGGACATCATCCTCATTATCACGTCGTGTCAAAATCAACATTTTCAATACTAATGTAAAATCAACTCTATTATATGAATGTGAAACTTGGAACGCTGCCTTCCGAGACACTAACACTTTGTAAGTTTTCGTAAATAAATATCTCCAAGGAGTTCTACGAATCTTCTGGCCACGAACCATCTCAAACAACAATCTGTGGGCTGAAGAAAGTTGAACTGGATTAGACACACATTCCGTAAGCCATCTTGCCAAGAATGCTATCGAATGGAATCAGCAGGGAAGTCGTAGAAGAGGCCGACCAGCACATACATAGCGTAGGCAAATTGACAGCGGGGCTAGAAAAATGCACAAAAGCTGGAGTGAAGTAAAAACAAAAAGAAAAAGTTTGTTAAGTCCCTATGCTCCTTATAGGATCGATGGGAATATATGTATATATATATTATTGTCCCAAACCCATTCTTTGTATTTGTATTTAAATAATGATAATCATTAAAATTCTCTATAAATTCCAGTGTTGCCAATTCTTCCCGATAAAAAAATTGCTTAATTATAGTTAAAGAGGATATACAATATTAAATTCCAAAAACGTTAAAATTTAAATTGAAAAAAGTAAAAAAACTAATTTTTCATATTTTCTACTTTAAATCATCACATAAGTTGAACTTGATATTGTTAGCAGAATAAAACAGGCTGCAGCTACATTTGGCATGTTAAATAATGTTTGGAAATCAAGCCAAATATCATCGACCAATACGAAATTATTAATTATTAATCTTTAATTCCAGCGGAAATGGTTTTGGACAAGAACTGAAGAAGAACCATTGATAATCAGCTAAATTCAGCAAATTATAAATGGAGTGCCAATAACAGAGTTAGATACAAAAAAATAGTAGAGGCTCCATTCCTTAGTGCGTGAGAAGGGTGATACAAGAAAAAGAAGTTATAGCGTATCTGAATTTTGAAAAAAATTTTAATCAGATCTGCATTTAACTTTTTTTTCAAAAACTTAAACAAAATTTTGCAAAAAATAAATTGTGCCTAAAAATACTTCTAATGGTTAAACTCGTACGACATAACTAAACAATTAGGGTTTCTAATTTCCCGGACTTTATCAATTCCCGGGAAACGAAACAAAAAAAATCTTATTCCCGGGAATGCCGGGATTATTTGAACAAAACAATGATTTCATTAAATGAGTTCAAGACAAAAGTTTTTACTTTTTTAAAAGAATATACACATATACAACAGTCCAAAAAAAAATTTGCTTTATTAATTCCACGGAAAACCAAAACAAAACCAAATGAATTGTTACATTCATATGAACATGCATATTATATATTAATTTTTTTTTTTGGGAGATCACGAATTATTAAAACTTATTAAAAGGGAAACCAGAAATATGCTTAAAAATACGTTTTATGCGCATTAAATATGCAATAAAAACTGGAAAATATGCCCTGAAAAATTTTAAAAATATGCCCTAAAAATTAAAAATTGCTCATTTGAAGACACAATATTCAACAATTTAATAACAAAATCTAAAAAAACCTAAAAAATTATAAAATTCATATAAGAGATGTTTGCGCCGAATATTATCTAGATATTAACATCCATATGGGTTTTTGTCTTTAAGGAATTTTAGGAACGGTCGCTAAATTGCAGTGTTACCACCAGCAAAATTCAAAATTACACTTGAGATGAAGCAAAATAACCCGATTTAAATAAAATTACACCTGATATAAAATTGAAGTTTTATTTAATTAAAGACATTAACACAGAAACAATAACACAACAAACTTATTGAAAGAAGATCAATATTAATCAAACTGTTAACATTCTTATTGTTATTTAAAATAAATTAACATTAAAATAAAGACTTAAACACAATTAATAAAACATTAAAAAAAACTCCTAAAATAATGAGTTTAACTTTCACATTTTTTTGCATGTATCTAAGGAATGCTCAGTGATTCCTTATTAATGGGTGTTTTTAAGCCCGAAAGAGCTTACGAAAGGTTAGCTTTCAAACGTCATACTGCGCTCACTTTTTGCTCAGACACATCATCATAGATAGATAGATTCATGCCTGCACAACGCCACTAAATTATCCAAATTAACTTTTCCGTAGGCCTGTGAAGTCACTGGTTTATGTTTATAAGCCAGCAACTATTGACGTCTTGGAGGTCAACATTGTTCATTTTATTCGTGACACGTAGCCGGCAGTGCTCGAAAAAGAAAAAAAAAATTGGTTGTCTGCAATGCGTTTTGTCAAGGACAGGCGCGGTGCCTATTTTTTTAAATCAGTTTCAAATGGTAATGCCGTGTATTAATCTGCGATTAAAATTCATATGTTTTGTGTTTTCTACCATTTTAACAGCCTGTTCAACGATATCGAACTTGAACGTTCGCATAGAAAATTACATTTAAAACAAAAACAAAATTCTTAAATTTGTTTTTGTTTTAAATGTAATTTTCTATGCGAACGTTAACGTTCGAAATCGATGAACTGGCTGTAAGTTTCATGGTCTTAAATAATACCCTTTATACCATATTAAATAAACTTAATGCCAGCAGGGTTTTATACAACTGTCCTTTCGTTATTCAGTTTAACAACTGCTAGGGGCGTTAAATATTCTTCAAACAAAAGCATTTGAAAGTTTCCAGACACACATAAAATTAATAATATGTTGGAATATTCGAAACATTTTTACCCCAGGCTAGTTTGTAGTTTGAGAAACTTGTTTCAATAAACTTCAGGCTCTAAATCACTATAAAAGTCATCATATTTCGAATCTAAGAGTCCATCTAACGACATTTATTACCAAACTTTTGAATGATGTCTCTTCCTTAAAAGAAACCCATACTTTGGTTCAGAAGGTTGTGCATATTTTTTTTTTTTTTTTTTTTTTTTTTTTTAATTCCCTATGCTAATCCCCGCGAAGCTTTACGCTTGTCTGCAGGAAATAAACCAGAGTCTCTCGCGGGAATCGAACCCGCAACCCCGGGGTTGATAGACTAGCTCACTACTAGCTAGCCTACCAGGGCACTCAACAATATTTAAAAAGAAATAAATGTCATCACTGAAATCGAATCTTGATTTTATTCGGATATCTGAAGTAAGAATTTCACATAACACCTGAATTACACCTAAGAGAAATTACCCACGCTCTACCCACGACAATAAAAACTATACCAAATTCGGGTAATTACCCACAAAGTGGCAACACTGCTAAATTGTTAACAAATGTTAAAATTTAAAATGAATTAAAAGCTAGTTAAGGATGGGAGCTTTGAGCAAATGTGAACCGAAAATATATTTTAGGCATCTTAAAAATTTAATATGTATCAAAATATGCATTAAAAAGGAAAAAATATGCGCTATAAACATAAATAATGCTGCAAAAGGCTCTTTAAACTTAAATATGCCAAAAAATGCTGCAAACGGCAAAATATGCAAAAATATGCACTAACAAATCGATGTCAAAATTCATAAAAAGCTCTAAAACGGGTAAATATAGTGTTTCTGCCTTCAATAGTCGCACAAGGAAAAACATGCAATTGCATATTTCTGGTTTCCCTGCTTATTAATATTTAGTAGTTCTTATTAATAGCAACTTGGTTAAATTAATTTTCTTTTAAGCAAAAAATTTTCAGTATTATTAAAAATGCTTTAATTAAATTTCATCAGAGATTCTATTTCTAACTCTTGTTGATATGTATATTGCCTGCTACCGAAAACGTGCTCTCGCTTTCTACAGACGTTGGTTTTATTGTAAGAAGCGCATAATACAAAGATTATAAATATGTTGGCTTGTTACTCGTGACTGCATACACGTCGAAATTCTTTCTTTAAGATATTTTCAGGCTTTTGTATTTTCTTTACATTTATTTTTTTAGAACTTGTTGTTGGTTCATCATCTGTGCCCATGTTCTGTAACTCTCGCGGCGAGTAAGTTTTCGATTGAAATGTGTGAAATGAAACAAAAATGCCATAAATTAAAACAAACAGCTGTTTTTCTCACTTAACTGTGTCTGTAACTTTTTTTGGCGAGTACAAGCTGTCACGTAAGGAAATTACTCGCCAATTTACATAAAAAGTGTGTCTGTAACATGTTGGTGAGAAAAGTTCCCGCTTTTAACTGTCAAACAAACTCACGACTAAAAATGGGGCGAGAAAAATTTTTAACACTAAAAAACAATTAGAAATGCAAAGAATAATAATAATAATATTTTATTCTTGGCACATTTTTCATTGTTTTATTATTTTGCTTTTAACATTTTTATAAAATATGCGATTGTCTTCAAAGCTCGTTTGCAAACAACAAACATTAAAGTCGCTCTTTACACAATTTGGCATAGCCGACGGTTGTGTTTTCGCCGCCGTCGTTGAAATATTTTCAATTTAAGTAAATTTTTGTCCCCGTCAACGATATGTGTTACTGGCGTTCTGAACGTCTGCAATGTCACATCGGCTTCGAGTGCAATATTATGACAATTATAACGTAACGACGTAATCTCTTCTGATAGTTTTCGACATGAGTTACAGACACACATTTTTCTCACTTTTCGAGAAACGATGGAATATTTTGTTTCACATCTTTTCGATGCAAGAAGTTCTCACTAAAGTTACAGAACATGGGTACTGGTGTTAGTGATGGTGTATCGTGTACATTTTCATTTTCTACTTCAAGAAGCTTTTTAGATATTTAATCAGCCATTAAAAAGACCGTTGATTTATTTGCGTAGGAAAAATAGTTCAATTTGTAGGAAGTTTTGATTTAAACGATGCTAACAAATTGAATTTCAAAAAACTTAATTTGAAATTCCCGAAAATTCGCGGAAAAAGTTCACGGGATTAATTTTAAGCAAATGTCCCGGGATTCCCGGGAATTCTTTCCCGCGTAGAAACACTACTAAACAGTATAAAAAACTAGCTGGTTCAGTGATGCCACTAGTAGGGAATTTTCCCCTTTTGTAGGGATTTTGTCGGAAAATTTCAAGCGAAGAGAAAAAAGGACAGATTTTTTTTTTTCAATATATTGTCTTAAAATACGTAAATATTCTTCTTATTTTCATTTAAAAATAAAATTTTTTCATAAACAATTTAGTAAAAGTGTAGTATATTAAAGCAGAAACCCTATACTATGAGTCCTAATAGCCAATAGCCTGGAAATCATCAACAATTGCCAAAACCTTGTACCCGAAAATTAGTTGCGACGGATATTCGCGTTCACATTTGCGATTTATTCTTTTATTTTTGGTTTTGCATTCGCTGTCACATTCGCTAAAATGTATGCGAATATTAAGCGAATATCTAATGAATGAAATTTGCACATAGAAATTAATTTGTACAAAAAACAATCACGGCTTTTTAACTAAGGGAAACAAAAAATTTAATCAAAACTTTTAAGGATAAGGAAGGATATATTTTTTTTAAAAGGAATTTTTTTTTTTTTTTATTTAAATTTAGGGGAACTGGAGAAAATATTTTTTTTAAATTTTACAGAGCCTTCCGTTTTAGTTGGTACTATAAAAAAAAACTATTTAAAATAAGTATTCTTGAAGATGTTTATAAAGGACAAAAGCTGAGGAAATGAAAATCCAATACGAAGTTTGACTATGTATCGTCTCTTGATCTAAGTATATATAGAGGCGTTTCTGCCAAAAAGAAAAAATTTCAATTTGTCACACAGGTTTTGAGTTTTTAAAATTGAATTTTTAAGTTTGCGTGTATGGCAGTTACATATTTATTTTGGTTTTTTTTCTTGTTGTTAACAAATGTTTTTCTTATAATATTTACAAAATATGTATTTGTTTGTCTGTCGCCAAAAACAATAAATTTTTAACGCAGGGAAAAGTGTAGGCGAATTTTTTTTTGTTGTAGAAAAAAAGGGAATTTTCTTAGGCACGTTGGGATTTTGGTATTTCTCCTGGCATCACTGTGCTGCTTCGTCCGGCGCTGCTTTGGATTTTCCAAATAGCAATTAAATAATGGAGCATTTTGTTAACAACTAAACCCTAAATTAATAGCGCTACCTACCGGGTCAAAATTGTATCCTTAAACTTGTTTTTGTTTAATGAATATATTTTATTAATTTCGGCCAAATTGTACTATAAATAAAAAAATTTTAATATCACGACAAAAGCGCCACCGATCGGGATTAAACTCAAGAGAAACCTGGCTCCCGATTAAAATTATTTATTGTTAAGTTTGGTGCCAATCTGACCAGTAAACGTTTTTATATATAGATACTAGGGTGGGTCAATTTTTTTTGTAAATAGGCGTATAGCAAAAACGTAATCTACAACAAATTCTAAGAAAACTTGACTAAGAAACTATGGGTCTAACATCAAAACCTAGCTCCCGCCGCGAGACATAAAATAGTTTTTCTATCAATTTTGAACACCTTGCTTACTTCTTCTTAAGTCATTTTTTTCTTATCAACCACTTTTAAAACTCGTTCCCCCATTTTGAAAATTTGGGAAAATCGTTTTAATTTGACAACAGTGCTTTGATCTTAACGTTGCTATCACAAAAAGTATTTAAGATGCAGATCTCAGTTGGGTTAACAATAGTTAGTAGAAGGGAGCAAAAAACTGTTTTATGCAAAAAATACCACATTTTTCAATAATGCTGGGTCTAATTTTGTTTCATCTTTCCAAGCCTTATTTTAGACACCTTTATTTAGAAAAATTTACCACAAATCTTAAGTTTGTACTGTTACTGAACAATCAGAAAGAACACAATTTTTTTTTTAATTAATGTTTTATTTCGTAATTCAAATAAAAGGGGTTCGGGTTCGACTTTGTAAAGTCACTGCCATAACACCATCACGATTTTTTGCAATAACTCGTCGTGAGACATGTGTTAGCAACTGCAAACATCGTTCAGTTCCCTGGTACTCCAGGATCTGGCGGTGGTACATCATCCAATTTTTTATACTCCAACAGGTGCTTGTTTGGAATGATTGCAGTAAATGGAGGTTAAGATAATATGTTTTCATTATCTAAGACAACTAAATCCATATAATTTGTGCTATTAAAATAAACGGGATGCTTTTTATAAACCCTGAGTTTAGTTGAGACATACAATTGTTCACGACAATGCAAAATTTTGTTAATGACTACATAATATCGATGCAAGACCAATGTGCCATATTTCTTGAGCAATACTAAGTGGGAACATAATAATTTGTTTGTAATCAAATAAGGTTAAAGAAAAAATTTGATAAATTGGTCCAAAGGAGCAACTATATTTGAGTTTTGTAGTGAAATACCAGAAGTTGCTAGTTTTTTATTTTTCATAACCAAACCTCTCGGCGGGAGCTAAGTTTTCATTTTAGACGCAAACTTTCTGTGGGTAATTTTCTAAGAATTTGATGTAGATTTCGATTTTGCTATGCGCCTGTCACGTTTTTTCTCACCCGAACAAATTGACCCACCCTAATAGATACTAAACTGGCTAAACGAAATGGCTAAATTGGAAACACTGATAAAGTCCCAATTGAGTTTGTAAAGGATGAATTTGGGTAAACCAGTTTTTTTTTCTTGCAGACTACCGTTAATAAAACTCTCTTCCGTTGCTTTAACATCAAGGCACCCAAAATTACGCATCTCGCTGTCGAAATTCACTTACGAAGAGTCAGCCAGTGATGTTGAAGTTGAAGGTTACTAACAAAATGATACGAAAGAAATTTCTAAAAGTAATCTGGAAAATTAAAATGTCAATAAAAAAAGGTTGAGAAACGTTGGATACGCATATAGAATAACAAGAAACGAAGACCATACATGTATAAAACGCTCTAGAAACGGCAATGTGGAACAACTTTAGGTACACACTTGTTGAGCACCGTGGAAGAACGTTTTAAAAGCCAAGCAGAGAAAAAAAATTTTTTTTTTTAAACAATTCATCACGTTTCTTCTTTAACCTCGCGAAAAATTTTTTTCACCAATTAAAGCATTAATTAAAATTAAAATCAGTTTTAATTAAAAATTTAATCAAGTAAATTAAACGTTTAATTGATACCATTAATTTGCGCCAGTAAAAAAATTTTACGGTTTGAATTCCTTGCAAGAAATGTTGGTTATATAAAAATAGTTGGGGTCGGTCTTAAAAATCTTAGATATCGAAATAGAGCTTTGGCCACTAGGACAAATTTGCATTTTTTTCATATAATGGGGGTTCGAGGAACGTTTGTGCTGCATAGGATGTATAGTTTTTGAGTAAAGTTACTTAACAGAAAGTGTCGATTTTTTACCGAATTTTGAGGGACAAAAATGCTTCGATTGGCCTGAAGACTTTAACATTTCCAACTTAAAATATGAAAACTATTTTATTTTGCATGCAAATGTCATTTTGTATGGCGCTTACAAGGTTTTCGAAAAGGCTTTAATTTTTTTTTCATACAAAGTTTTCAAGATGAGAATGCAATCGGGCGGCAAATGTTATTTTCCACCATAAAAACCAAAATTGGGGTAAAGAAGAAACGCAACGATATTTTGTTTATATTTTAATCATTTAATGTTATCGGAAACCATATTATAATTAATTCCTCCATCAATTAGTCACAATCGTTTTATGGTTGCCTCCGAACACGTTATGGTTAGAAATAACAATAATTTGTTTACCACTCACAATTGTATGATTTTAAATTAACAATAACATTTTCATCTTTTCCAAGAGCAACATCTTATGGTTGAAAAACACCTAAGCTTTTGTTCGTAGTAAACATATAAGTGTTATTATTAAACATAAAATGTTCGGAGACAACCATAATATGGTTGTGGCTTCTTGATGGAGGACTATTTTAACCATAATATTATAGTTATAGTTATAAAAATAGTTTTGTTCGACCAATTCGACCATATGGAAAAATGTGTTTTCTTTGTGTGTAATAATGAGCTTTGTGTAGTTTTATCTCACGTTTTAACTGACATCGCGAATGAAAAAAACTAAACAGTAAATTTATATGTAAATGAAATTTTTTAATATTTTGCATAACATTTTTTATTATCATTATTATTGATAATCTAAAAAAAAAACAATTAAAAAATGAATTTTTCTTAAAAAAACGTTGTTTTGCTCTCATGAAGAAAAAATTATTTTGTCACTGAAACTCTCGCTGAAATCTTCATAAATTGAAAATAGTCCTAATAAAGTAACGATTATTATGAATAATTCTTAAGAAGAAATCATGACCTAGAAGGAATATTAAGGGATGTTTAGGGCTTAACTTGATTGACCATTTCTTGAAGAGGGTTTCTTTACGTTGGTCATTTCAATTAAAATAACTTAAGGGTTGTCTTTTCATAAAAAGTGACCAGCAGATATGATAATTTTTTAAATTCAAGGATTTCTAACTCAGTTAAAGGATATTTCATTATGTTGCAAATGAAGTAAACGCCTGTTTTAATAATACTCGTATTTCATTTATGAAAAAAATGCTGTTTTACCAGAAATTCAAGTTTTATTTTTTTGTCAAATTAAAAACGAAAAAATTGTAATTTATTTATGTCCTGCCTTAAGGAATCGTGAGAATTAAAATCATACATTTAAACATAAACAAACGATTTCAGTTCATATATCTAAATCACTTTTGTTATGCTTAGTAGTCTAAAATTTGTAAATATCTGCATGTCCACAGTGCGAAGATGTACCTTTTCGAAAAGTACGAAAAAAGATAAATTTTAAAATAGTTTTTAAACTGTTTCCAAACATCTGTTTATGTATGGAAGGTCAAAAAGTATTATGATTAAAACATTTAATAATCACGTTAACGATCTTAAAAAAAACTTTATTTATTTACTGTCTGTGATTAAATGAGATTTAAACATCCCTTATCTTTCGAAGTTTGTAATAGTAATTTCATTAAAATCGTAAATTTACCTGCTCTTGTTAAAAACGTGTGTATATGCTCTTCAGTCAAAACTTCATAAAGTTCATAAAAATTGATTTTTTGTTTCGTATACTGACATTTTTTCTAATTGCGTGAGGGTTAAATCATATTTTCAATAAAACAATAGAAAATCGTAGTTCATATAATTTTATTTTTTTGTTAAAGACAACGTAAATTTCTTTTTTCGTGTATTGGCATGCAAAAACATGTTTTCTCTTGTTGCATGTTTAACTATTAGAATTGGCAACATTTATTTTATTTATCTTATAGTTGATGAAGCTTTCTAAAAAACTGCAACAACAACAACAAGAACAATATGTCCACAGTAAATGTCTTTTACATACTCCAGGGTAATGGGAAGTTGGATGATCGCTAATGCTGTTGTTATTGTTGTGTGTATTCTCTCAAGCCATGACATTAGTTTTCGATGACGTTGCGCTGCATGCTGCCATCTATAGAACGGTACTCAATTTGTGCGCACTGCAACAAAGACATGACAAGTAGAGTTCCTAGTTTTCTTGACTGTCGATAAACCCGAAAACGAATTTGTTTCAACGGGATTTTTAAAACAATTTTCGAACTTTTTTAATAAGCCAAACAAAGAGTATTAAATCTTAAATTTTCACTCACCTACATGCTTGAATAACCCGTTGCATTTGTACATTTCAGAACAAGACAAATGCCGTAACATGTTTTGTGAAATGTTCGCTTGGTTTTTTTACATTAAATTGCTTTTTATTTTGCTTTTGTCTTAATAAGCATTAAAAAAAAACCTATTTAGGATACTGTTTTTTTTCTACACAAAAACGTCGCTTGCGAAACGTTTGCGAAACGTTTTTGCTCAAAACTTTTCAGTTTCGTTCCCTTTATTTACATTTCTAGCTGCGTACGTTTAGTGTTCAAAAGCAAAAAGCACTTAACAGTATTTTGCATTCTCATTGTTTTAGTTTATCTCACTACAAAGTACAAAATAAAACGATTGCAAAAGTTTCGTTTTGTTTATTTTCGTACTCTGCATTTAGTACCCATCGAGTCAAGAATTTTACTCTGAACATGTGCTTTATTACCCAGTAAAAACTTTGCCTACTTTTTCAAAATGAATAGCTTCTTTAACTCATTATTTTGTAGCTTTCTTCTATAACTTCATCTATAACAACTTCCATAACTACTTTTTTCTGGATGTATGCAGGTAAAAAAAATAATGACTTACTTTTTAATGCGTTAATTTTGGGACATCCCTTGTAAAATTCATTGGTTCTTTCAGTACACACAGAAAAAAATACCCATGTAAAATTAACATGGAAAAATGTTGATTGAGAATCATGTTAAATTTCAGAAAAATTATGCCTTTTACTTAAATTTATCATTATTTCATATTAATTTTTAATAAAAAATATCAAAATAACCTTAAATTACGTTTATTTAATACTATTCACTGTTAAAAAAATAAAAATAAAAAAATATTAAAATATAAATAAATCTGGATTCAATATTGAACCCATAAAAACCTGTTTTGTATTAAAATCAAAAGTTTATCTTGTTAAATTAACATGCATACCTACTTAATTATGTACATTTTTTATTTTCACTTTTAAAATATGTTATAAAAAGAAGACAATTCCCGTATTCTTTTAATTAAAATTGTTTATTTAAATAGTACATCAAGTTTTCAAAGTAGAATGATGACCATATCGGGCGATTCTGCTGATGCTTCTGTTAACAAAGGAGAATCCAAAATAAGTGAAACATGTGTTACAGGGTTTTGAATTATTCTTACATAAATGCAAATGTTGTCTGAAGCTTCTTCACACTGTTAAAACACACTCAAACCAATTTGATTCTACATGAAATTCACGTTGTTTCAACTGCAAATAACTTTCATTCAACGTGATTCCGATTGTTATTTCAATATAAATTACATTTTGCTCTAACTTAACTGCAATGTTAAATTAACATGAATTATAGTTATATCAAAAGAAAAAAATGTTGTTCGCAGTTATTGTAAAATCAGGTTGAATTAACATGAAACCCGTATGAAGCAAAATCACCACCGAAAAAATTTAAATCAACCTTGTTTTCGACGTTTTTAACTTGATTTTTTTCTGTGTGTAGAATTGTAAGTAGTGCTCTTATGTTTTTCTGATTACTCAACACATTATTTTGTAGGCGAAGTTTTTACTGGGTAAGAAATCAATATCAACGATTTTATGCAAAATAATTTACTTTCGATACAATTTCGAATCATTTTTAATGCAGGGAAGCGTAAAATATATATATATATATCGGGTGATTTTTTAGCTATTATCTTTTGGTTTAAACAGCTGACGCACGATTCGTGTTTTGTTTCACTGTCAAACATCTTCAGTTTGGTCTATAATTTAACCATGAATCGTCTTACAAACGAGCAACGCTTGCAAATTATTGAATTTTATTATCAAAATGCGTGCTCTGTTAAGAAAATTCATCGCGCGCTTCTTCCATTTTATGGTCAGTTTAATCGGCCCACTGAATGGGTACGTTCATAAGCAGAATTGTCGATTTTGGAGTGAAGATCAGCTAGAAGCGTTGAAAGAGCTACCAATGCACCCAGAAAAAGTCACAATTTGGTGCGGTTTATGGGCTGGTGGCATCATTCGACCGTACTTCTTCAAAGATGATGCGAATCGTAACGTAACTGCGAATGGTGAGCGCTACCGTGAGATGATATCCAACTTTTTTTTGCCCAAAATGCAAGAGCTTGACTTGCATGACATGTGGTTTCAACAGGACGGTGCCACATGCCACACAGCACGCTTAACAATGGACTTATTGAGAAGCGAGTTCGGTGAACATTTTATTTCACGTTCGGGACCGGTCAATTGACCGCCTGGATCGTGCGATTTAACGCCTTTAGACTATTTTTTGTGGGGCTATGTTAAAGCTCATGTCCGTACACACATGCCCGCTTCAATTGACGCATTGGAAGACAACATTGAAGCATTTATTCATGAGATACCGGCCGAAATGTTGGAAAGAGTATGCCAAAATTGGACTTAGCGGATGCACCATTTGAGGCGCAGTCATGGTCAATATTTGCATGAAATAATCTTCAAACAATAAATTATATGGACCGTACTATCGATTCAAATAAAGATTTCATGCAATTTTCTGAATTTTATGTGTTTTTTTTAAAACTTTCTTATAGCTCTTAAAAAATCACCCGATATATACCCAGAAAAAGTCTCTCCACGTTTTTTCAATTAGTCTGAGTTCATACGGCTCATGTCTTATTGACAAGATTGCTACTTTATAGGCGAGAGGGACGAGGGGAAAAGAAACGAGTACACAGATGCATGTACTGTCTTTACGTTTTGCTTTTTCATTCGTTGTTTCATTTTGTTATTGTTTTCAATATCAGAAAAGCACATGTCGTCAACATGACATGAATCATTTGAACCCCAGTTCATGTTCAAATAAGAAAAAGGAAGAATCTTGTCAATAAGACATGAGCCGTATGAACTCAGACTTCATCATTTTTTATTGCAAATTTGTGTAGAGCAACATGTACATTTTTTCTACTTCTAATACTTGCAGCTTTGAGCTTAAGTACTAAAACTGGTAAGTATTTGTTGATATCAATTTTGTATGAATATATTGAATTCAAAAATTTTATAAAAAAACAAAAAAAAAAAATATTTTTTTTGCCACTTCGGCATCAATAACTCCAAAAATAATAGCTAAATCAAAAAATTATATAAGATAGATTTAAGTCTGGTGTAATTTAAATTATTTTTGAAGTATTGCATAACAAAATCGAAGGCGTCGTTCCAAAGTTACGACAAGATGTATGGAGCAGCCTCTTCAAAAATCTCAAATTTCAGAAAAAAATTTTAAAAAAGAATCTCGCCATAGAATTTAAAATAAAGATGGTTTTTGCAGTTAGGTGACTAAAGCGGATCAAAAAAATATAGCGGTTATTCAGGAAATGTATGCTTGTTGCATAGTGTTATATCAACAACATTACTGCAGAAAATGTTGTTAATATCAACAAATATTTAATTTATACTATTAATTTGTTTACTGGAGCAAATTTTATTAAATTTTTAATTAAAATCACAAATTTTTAAACAGGCATAAATTTAAATTTTTTCTGTGTTCACGATTATTTAACCTAAAGTTCCTACAGTAATTTCCTGGAATTACAAACATGTTCCAGAAAACTTTTTTCAAGTAAAAACCCTAATTGAAAGCTCAAAACTTAAAATTTGATCTATTGTTGAAAAATGCACAATAAATTCGTATTCAAGATTTTTGGGTTCATAATAATAGGTGCACTTGAAATTAATAAAAAAAAAATTGGTTTCTCATAAAAAATTTTTTCAAAAATTTGGCACTCATTGGCAATACGAATGCAACTCCTCTAAACAATAAATTGACAATATTTAAAATAAATATTTATCTGAAATTTGATTAAAAAATTTTTTTTAAAGGAATATTTTTTCACTTTTAAAGAATTTCCTAAGCCTTGTTTACACCTATCGAATATTTGACGTCCTACACGTGACCACTATTTTTTTTTAAATTGCTTGCTTTTGCAAAACGTTTGGTACATCAAACATTATTTAACAGTTTATAAATTATACAGTGAACTCGCGAAAACGTGAACACTCAAAAGGGTGAACGTCTCAGAAACGTGAACAAATTTATTTTTACACAGACTATTCTAACTGAACAGCCTAAACAAAAGCGGCAAGCGTTTTTTTAAACATGAAAATTTTATTTAAAAACAATTTCAATAAAACAAACCGACATAGCGATCTGTCAAATAAGATTTATCAGCCGTGTGGTTTCTAATTCGCATTCTAATGGTTTGTTTCGTATAAATTGTATGCAAATGAGAAGTTTTGACATACAAAAAACGCTTCCGCTCTTATTTAGGTAGCTCAGTAAAACGTGAACAAAATCTGGAAGCTCTAAAACGTGAACACATTTTTTTATTTTTGTTTACTTTTTAAAATGTTTTTTAATTTGGAAATTCCCGAATTGAGTTCACTTATTGGTTAATGTTACAGCGTTCTTTTTTCTTAATTGTATCCATTTTGTATACGCTGACATGTTAGCTGTTTTTAACATCTCTACGCTATTCGTGTTATTTGTGAAAGTGAAAAATGTAATTAAAAAAACCAAAAGTGTTATCTTTGAAAGATAAAATAAATATTCTTGAATTATTGCAAAAACGTTATAGTTGCAGTGGCTTGGCTAGAAAATATGGTGTTGCTAAATCAACAGTTTGTTCCATTAAGAAGAAAAAATAGGAAATAACAAATCGTGTAAAGAAAACTGGTTATGGTAACAGAAAGCGTAAAACATTAAGTTCTTCTCAGCTTCCGAAAATGGAAAAAATTCTTTACAAATGGTTTCTTAGCATGCGAAATAAAAAATAACCGGTAAGCGGACTGATGCTAAATGCAAATGCTATAGAAATTCACCAACAAATTAAAGAGAGTTATTTGGTTTTCGTGCCAGCAATAGCTGGCTTTAAAAAATTAAGCAGAGGTTTATTGTTCGTCTTCTCATAATTTCCGGAGAAAAGCTTTTTGATCAGCCACAACTTGTTGACCCGTTTAAGGAAAAGTTAAGATCAAAAATGGAAGAAGCTCTCTCTGTATGAGCAAATCAGCTTGTAATGGAAGCAGCTGGTAACCCATACTTTTCATCATTGGAGAAAAGTGCTGAAAGAAAAAGGCTTTGTTAAAGATGATCAAACAAAACAGCTTTTAAAAAAAGATGACCGATTTTTTCCTGAGAAATTTTTTATCCCTTATAAACATTCCTTAAACAAAAAAATGTTTCTATTCGTTTTTGTTAATTTTTTGTTTATTTTTTTTATAGTATTCATAAGAAATTAATTTTTTAATGTATCATATGCAAAGTCAACTGAATTATTGCGCGTACATATATTTTTTGTTATTAAAAATGAATAAAATATGTTTTTTAAAATACTTGTTTATCTATTTATTTGAAAATAGGGGTGTTATTTTTTTTAAATTTTGGCATTCGTGAACAACCTCGAAAACGTGAAACGACGTGGTAAAAATAAGTTCACGTTATCGCGAGTTGACTGTATTAAACAATTATCTTCTTTCAAAACAATTTAAGTAAATCAATAAAAATTTTTAAAAATAACGCTAAAGTTTGATTAATTTACCGGTCACGCTTTTTTTTTGATATTTTCTTTAAATGTTTGTTTTTGCCATTTTCTAAAGGTATGTAGAATCATATTTGGCAAGAATTATCTTTGCTGATGGTGGTACAAGATCAGCATTTGAATGCATTCACTGATTTTGGCAATGCAACAACATAAGCCTACAAAGTTAAAAATATTTTATTCAAATGTGTTCAATCACACACAGGTTGCAATTTAGGTATACGAATCTTAAAACCTCCCCTTGTTAAGGAATTGGAGCAATCTAGATCTCCGCTGCATAGGGTGATCCAAGCAGTTTCAAAAAGAGAGCCACAACGATCCTAGGATCAAAGCACCAGCAGCCACCACGTGCACCCTGCAAGCAGAGTCCTCACCATATAGTCATCCGGGTTGTGGGGTCCGGGGGCTATATGACTTCCCGTGGCACCTAAAATAACAATTTGCAAGGGTGCTTAGGTAAACACCCCAGGCTCAAGAAATCCGTAAACTTCAAGAGCCCTGTCATTTCAGATGTTCTGGCATCCTACTGGCCTGCATCAGCCACAGTGCTCCCATAGATTTTCAATGTCCGAATGAAGATATCAACACGACAAACCTAGTCCGGCCATGCCCATCGAGCCACTACTATTTCTTAGTCCTGAAGGACTCCATGGCAACGATTCTACTGTAGGAAAGAAATACTTTTCTTCTGATACCTTCAAACGACTTCTCTATGATATGCGTAGTGTCACCAATACAGAATTTTTGTATCAAAAAGAATATTTTTTCAATGATTGTTTTTTAGTTCTCCTAAAATAAGTTTTTATGTTCGATTCGAAGATGCAATTTGATATATTTATTATGCCCCTTTTTAAAAAATTTACTTGCAACACATTTAAAAAAATTCCAAATGGCCTTCTTAACAGGAGGCCAATGATTTTCCTATCGACTGTAAAAAGTTCCTAATAATTTAAGTGGATAATTTTTGTGTACCTATAACTATTCTCAGAAGTTTTGCACGTACATAAGTATGAATCTTCTGAAATCTTTGTTAGTTTTTCTAGTTTTCGGCAAAGAAGGCCAACGGAGTATTTTGTTCTAAGTTTTTTTTTCGGCTTAAAAATATATTGTTGCGTGCAAGTTTGTTTCTTAAGTCTTTCGTTTTTTTTGCTTGCAATTTATTTTGCTGTTGGTACCGATATAGAAAATACACATACACACACACACAATACTCTTGGACCTTTCAAGCTAACTGTTCACATAAAAAATGCACATTTTTGAATTAACAAAAAAAAAAAAAATAAATAAATTCAAACAAATTCGTTTTTTTACACCCCTCAAGAGTCATGGGCGAAATAGAAAAAGCTTTGATTTGACGAATAATTTTTTTTTAATGCGATTGCAATTTTTGGTGTCGTATGCAATATGAATATTTTGTTGTTGTTGGCCAACAAAATTCAACTAAAGAAATGTGTAGTAATGATCGAAACATAATAATAAATAGCAAAACATTGGAAACTGAAAGGCACCAAATGCATAACAAGGAGACAAAGAAGAAGAAGAAGAAGCAGAAGTAGAAAAAAACATACATATACACATTAACACAAAATCAAAAGACACCAACAACAACGTATCACACAAGGCTTAATTAAATACACTTACAGAAATTCTGGGGAAGATTTTAAAAGTAGATTTTAATTAAAATTTTATAAAATTTTGTGCAAGTTTGTTTTTGTGACGATTGGAAAACCGAAACAAAGAAATAAACTCTTGCTGTTCTAAATGTTTCTAAGTGTAGAGAAGGCATTAACAACGACAACAACTTTAACGTTGTTTTTTTTCCTTTACAATATTAAAAGTATTTTTATGGCAACGTTAAGTTTTAACTGCATGCAGTCGCAAAAGACTCAGCAGGGTGATTGAATTTAAGACTTACGACTACTATTTGTTCGTTATTGTTGTTGTTGTTGTAGTTCAGGTCGGTACCAGAGATACTATAAGATTTATACATATTTTTATTTTATTGTTTTCATTGCTATTGCTTTCGTTGTTATTGTTGCTTCATTTCGTAGCAAGTCATTATGTAGGTGTGTGAGTATGAGAGTGTGCTTGTGTGTGTGTGTGTATGAGATAACCCATGTACATACATTTGTATGTGTTTTCGAATTCGTCTGATTGCATCTATTATTGGTGTAACGTTTTGTGTCTTGCTTGGCGTAGAATGGTCTCTAAGTGGTAACTGCAATTGTGGTGGTGTCTATTTCGTTGTTTATTTTCAATCCCAGTCATGTTTCCTATACAAATCTTATTACCTTTCAGTGTTTGTAGTAGTATAAAGTGTGCTTGCACAAATACTCTGCCATTTGCGCTTTGGATATGCCTGTGTATCATTTACTACTGATACAAGTAAAACAAACTAAGTGCCTCTCAGCTTCTCGCTGTTTATATTAATATTGTTTTATTTTTCTTCGATGTTACCCTTTTACTTGGATTTTATTGCGGATAGAGTAAAATAAGAAAAAAAAAATATACAAAAATGCTTTCAGAGACGTTTTGTTTTAGGGGGACAACAGATCGTAAACATTTCATGAATACTACGCGTGTACATAAAAAACAACTACAACATTTGACTGTACTAAAAACTCAAAAAAAAACATCTAAAAAATGACAAAACGTTTTTATCTTTCAAGTCAAAAACAATTGTTTGTTGCCAACCCACACAAAAAAATGTCTGATCAAGTTCTTGTCCTTTAAGACAACCAGTAATCAGACAGCAATGCGACAATGTTTTTGTATTTTTTCGTGTTTTTGACTTGTCTTAATCGGTGCGAGAAACATAAGAAAGCATGCCATTTTATCAACGAGGTTCGTTTCAGACTGTGTTGTGTGAGAATGTTGTCTCAAACCACATGCACTTTCTACAACCAATGTTTTGCGGCAGACAGTTTTGCAGTTGTTTTGTTTAGGGTGGGTTTTCTCATAAGGACTCTTATGTTCTGTTCTCGTGTTAGTAAAAAAACTGCCTTATATTTGCCGCCTGAAAACCCCACTAAAACTTACAGACAACCGAAGAATACATTTCGAAATTATTTTGTACTAGCTGGCCCGGCAAACGTTGTTTTGCCATAAAGCTTATTTATTTCAGATGTAACAGAATCTGCTTGCCAAATTTTAAGAAAACCTGTTCATTAGTTAAGAAAATAATAAAAATTATAGGCTTTAGTTCTTTCCAGATGTTACACTATTTGCCCGCCAAATTGCAAGGAAATCAGTTGATTAGTTAAGAAGATATAGGGAGGGGGAGCTTTTACTCCTCTTGCCATATTTCATGCCCTTTCTTTTTTAGATGTTACAGTGTCTGCATGCCAAATTTTAAGAAAACCGGTTGATTAGTTAAGAAGATATAGGGAAGAGAGCTTTTACCCCTCCTGCTTCACGCTCTAATAGTAAAAACTATAGGTTATGGTACTTTCCAGCTGTTAAACTATTTGGCTGCGAAATTTCGAGAAGATATTGAAGATATTGGGAGGGGGAGCTTATACCCTTATTGCCCTATTTCACATCCTATGCCCTATTTCCTTTCAGATGTTGCAGTGTCTGCATGCCAAATTTTAAGAAAACCCGCTTATTAGCTCAAAAGGTATAGGGAAGGGGAGCTTTTACCGCTATTCCCTATTTCCTTTCAGATGTTACAGTGTCTGCATGCCAAATTTTAAGAAACCCGGTTGATTAGCTTAAAAGATTGGGGAGGGGGAGCTTTTACCTTAATTGCCCTATTTCACGCTCTAAATAAAAAAAATTTGAGGCTATAGCTCTTTCCAGATGTTACACGATTTTCCTCCAAAATTTCAAGAAAATCGGTCGATTTGTTAAGCAGATATAGGGAGGGGGAGCTTTTACTCCTCTTGCCCTATTTAACGCCTTATTCCCTATTTTCTTTCAGATGTTACAGTGCCTGCATGTCAAATTTTAAGAAAACAGGTTGAAGCTATAGGGCCCTATTTTGCGCCCTCTAGCGATATAAAATATACCCTACGACCTAATCTCATGCCTTACAAAAACACATACAAAATTTCATAAAAATCAGTCATTCGAAGGAGTTCAAAATGGAGGGCATTTTGTTGATATTTGTATGGGAATATACATATTTTATTGTCTAAATGCCATATCTCCGGAACCACTGGGCCGATTTCATGCAAACTTTACATAAACCATCTACAGACTATCTCCAACGTGCCCCAACGTTTCTGTTGAAATCGGTCTACCCGTTTTCGCAGTTAGTGGTGACATCAAAGTGTACACTTCTTTTTATATATATATAGAAGATAGATGTTGATGTTTGTATCTTAAGTCTTTTGATTGCTAATGTCCCTTCAGGCAAGTGAGTGTAACGTTTATCTGTGACGCTCTTGTTTTTTAACTCTTTGACTTGTTGATTTTCTAACATTACTTATGACATGCATTCGTATAAAAGATCTCTTGCACCTCTTGCTTCGCACCTCTGCATCTATTGTTCATTCTCTTTTTCTGATATGTTTTCAGTTTACCACGTCTTACGGCTGTGCCTCGACAATTGTATAGAGCGTGTTGAACAAATGCTTTTTGACTTTTCTTTAAATGTACATACATTTTTCGTTTGTTTTGTGCCTCTTAGCCCGCATTAACTGAATATTTTGCTGACTAACTGACTGCCTTTGTGTTGACAATAAGACAAAACGTCGTAAAGCGTCTTTGTACCTGTATACACAAAAGAGTAAAAAGTACGTTACTTTGCCACCACACAGGTAACATAACCAAACAGATAATACAGCCAAGAGAACAAAATACAAGATGAAACCATAAAAAGACGTCTCTCGGTTTCTGGATCTCTCTCTCTCTATCTCTATCTGCGTATCGATTGAACTCACTATTAGTCTCGTACAATTGATCACCAATACAATGACATTAAGAGAGCAACAATCCAAATTCGAATCTCCCACTATGCATACGAATAAAACTCCAACGCTTACAACACCTGTATGTGAAGACACCTGAGTGTTATTGAAAACACTCATACATGGATAAATTTATTGTGGTAGTGGTTTCTTCGTCGAGAGAGCGTAGAAAAAGTCAACGTTAATTTTGTAGGTATCTACGGCGACTCTACACGTTCCTTAACATCAACGTTCACCATCTACAACGAGTTTTTCGTACCTTCGGCGCAAACAACATTATATTCCCCCTCGTAACATTAGAAATTTCTCGTTTTGGGGAAAAATACCCTCTAATTTTATTAAAAAAATTAACAAAATTTAATAAAATGCAACTATCAAGTGAAATCAACAAAAAATTTAACAAAAAATCAATCAGTGCCCACGAAAAGTATTGATTTTCTACGAAATGATGCTGTAACTAAATTCGAGACAAAAAGTATAATTTTTTTTTTATAAAAAAACAAAAAAGAAAGACAACTTTGTCTTTTACTTACTCGAATCTGAGATAGTTGTTGTTATTATTGTGGTTGCTGTTTGTGTTTGTCTTCTAAAAACAAAAAAAAATTAAAAAAATAAGAAAACACATCGCAAAAAATACAAAAAAAGTATACTTTAATTTGTTATTTAAACAACTACAACAAATTCATAAAATTTGTTAAGAAAAAACAAAAATTTGTAAATTTTTATTGGAAACAAGCAACAAGTCCACTAAACGAACGAACAAATACAAAATGAAAATAAAAAGTGTTGAGCAACTGTGTTAAGAAAAAAATTTTATAAAGTTTAATTTAAATTTTGGCTAAATAAAAACCAATTTGTGTATGGTAAATGTAAAAAATAAATTAAAGAAAACCAAAAGAAGAAAAAAACCCCCAACCTCGTCATAGTTTACGACCACAACGAGGAGGAGGAATACGTACGTAAGACAAAAAAATTCCAACGGTGCAGTGGCTTGCGAGTTAACGCGGCTCAATACAATTCGTTTAAGCGTCAGTGACTTCGTGCGGGAAAAGACAGATTTCGTTAAACAAAAATAAAAAAGAAGCATTTTATCTGTCTGTATCTGTAAAATATAAAATAAATAATTTTATAAAAATAAATCTTCTATTTTGTATAAAACAAATTTACACTCTTTTAATGTAATTTAAGTTGCAAATGTGATAAAATAATTTTAAATAAAACCTAAATAAGTCTGCCATATATTTTTTTTAATAAAAATAAAATAATACTTGTAAGGAGGAAAAATACAAGTGGAAAAAAGGAAACGTAAACAAGAACCAACAAGTATTGCAAGTGGAAAATATCAACAAAACAAAAGATAATAAAGAATAAAGTGCCTTAAAATTTAATTATTTAACAGAAACGAGACGATAGAGAGAGAAAAAAAAATACATAACAAAAAGTAAAATAAAATAGTGCAAAGATTTTTTTGTTGTGTAGAGTGTGTTGTTACCATGAACTAAAACGTTAACTGTAAAAGAAACTCAATATCTTTGTTATGGTTTCATCAAGCTTACGTAAGTTCCTCATGCACAAGCATACCAATGTACAATACAATTAACAATATTGTTAAAGCTAATTAATTATAAAATTTTTTTAATGGTCTTATCATCATTATCGTTTTGGATTTGGGAACAAAACAAAATGAGGGTGCTCGACTGTTGAAGTAAAATGCGCGCTTTTTTACTGTTTAGTGGTGTTGTTGGGAAAAAGTTCACAAGCCAAAACAGAATTCATCAAAAACAAACAGATATTCATCTTACATACAAACATTCACACATACAAATATCATACATAAATTCGCACATTCACATATAATTGTGTGCTTATGTTAAGATACAATATTCACATAGTACGTTCACATACCTACATACATGCATACAGACACATGAACATATTTAGGTTTCTACATGACATAAACTATTTGCTGCTTGTCTAGAAGCTTTATTTTTGTTTTGAAAACCAACAACAACACAAAGCTTTACCAGTAACATCTTATGTTAATATGTATGTATATTTTGTTGTTGTTTTTCCTCCCTTTTTGTCCTCTAATTTATAAGTTTTGTTTTTGGTCATTATTTCTATTTGATTATTTAGTTATCTCTTCTTTCGTTTTTTTTTTATTTCTCTTTGCCATTCCGGAACTGTTGGTATTGTTGCTTTTGCTACTGCACATTTATAATTGTATGTGTATGTGTGTATTTGGCCACTCTCAGTAACAAGCATTACCCTGAGTTTGCTTAATTAACCCATTTTGTGGCGAGAGACAGAATAAAAACCATGTAAAAAATGATACCATTAAAGTTTCTATCTTAAGTCTTTTGATTTTTAGAAACTATTGGAAAAGTTCTTCAAAAATGTGAAGAACTAAAATTTGGATTTTAAACCAAAATAATGACGAAGACAACTGATGGATGCAAACGAGTGTAACAAATCTTACAGAATCATATCTACTCAATTAAATATCTCTTCATTTCTAATTTGTTGCTGTTACAAAAATAGTAAGAAATTTATTTATCCATATACATATATAAAAAGATGTGTACACTTTGATGTCACCACTAACTGCGAAAACGGGTAGACCGATTTCAACAAGAACGTTGAGGTACGTTGGGGATAGTATGTAGATGGTTTATGTAAAGTTTGCTTGACATCGGCCAAGTGGTTCCGGAGATATGGCATTTCGATTTTCCTATATATTCCCATACAAATATCAACAAAATGCACTCCATTTTGATTTCCTTCGAAACGTCTTGACTGATTTTTATGAAATTTTGTATGTGTTTTTGTTAGGTATGAGAATAGGTCGTAGAGTATATTTAATATCGCTGGAAGGCGCAAAATATGGCATAAGCTCCCACTCCCTACATCTTCTTAGCTAATCAACCTGTTTTCTTAAAATTTGGCATGCAGGCACTGCAACATCTGAGAGAAAATAGGGAATAGGGCGTGAAATAGGGTAAGAAGGGTAAAAGACCCCGTCCCAATATCTTCTTAACTAATTGACCGAATTTCTTGAAAATTCGCAGCCATTGGAAAGTACTTTAGCCTATAGTTTTTATTATTTAGGGCGTGCAGCAAGAAGGGTAAAAGCTCTCCCTCCCTATATCTTCCTAACTAATCAACTGATTTTCTTGGATTTTCATGAAATTTGGCATGCAGACACTGTTACATCTGAAAGAGAACAGGGCATTAAATAGGGCAAGAGCAGTAAAAGCTCCCCCTCCCTATATCTTCTTAACTAATCAACTGATTTTCTTGAAATTTGGCGGGCAAATAGTGTAACATCTGGAAAGCACTAAAGCCTTTAATTTGTATTATCTTCTCACCTAATTAACCGGTTTTCTTAAAATTTGGCATGCAGTCACTGTAACATCTGAAAGAAATAAGTTATATTGCAAAACAACGTTTGCCGGGCCAGCTAGCTTATTAATAAATATTTCAAAAACCTAAAATCAATCAGAGGAACCTGTACGAAATATTGTAGCTAGGTGCCCTGTGTAAGATTTTCATTGCATTGCTTTGTAAATAACTGACACTAGAAATGAGGATTCCTACGGAAAATCATTTTATACCACTGCACAGTGGGAGATATCGGCCAAAATCTTATAACTTTGTTATTTGTTTTCGTAAAGCAATAAAACTAAGTGGGTGAAGAAGCTCAAGGCCGTTGTGCTGACGTTTTAAAATTTCTAAACGTCAGTACAAGTGAGCTAGTCTATCAGCGCCAAGGTTGCGGGTTCGATTCCCGCCAGAGACTCTGGTTTCTTTCCTGCAAACAAGCGTAGAGCTTCGCGGGATTAGCTTACGAAATTAAAGAAAAAATAAAGCCCCTTATGACGTAGTGCCCATTACGCTGCAATTTATTGTCCAATATTAAAGTTACATATGAGTAGGTGAGTTTCAAAACGCGTTTGATTAAAAACTTAAAAAATTGAGATTATGAGAATAATTATATAGATTGTATCGAACTGGCTTGTTACACTCACCAGACATTTTCCAAACTATCTCTTTGCATTTTCTATAACAGAACTCGCTGGATCGCTATTGTTTGAAGTGCGTCAAGATATCGTTAATGGAATGCTGTCGAATTAGGGAATTTAAAAATTTTACATATTTGTTTTTTATATATTGTATATTGGAAAATATTATTGTAGCGATGTCCATGTATATGACTGAAAATCTGCTGCAGCTTCTGTGGTGAAAGAACTAACTGAACTACATTTTAAATTCCAATCTTCAAAGTAAATAATAATAAACAAAGGAAAAGTACATGACATTGTTCCAGATATAATTCCCATCAATGTGGGGCTTAACCCGAAAAATGATTTTAGAATACTTTTATCTATAGATACATGAATACTCACTTTGGGGAAAATTGGAGCGAAAATTAAGACTTACAATTTTATATTTTCTTGGACAATATTAATGTTGATTATGGAACGAAAATATCTTTACTTATTAAATTGGACTTTATGGTCTTTACCTTCCATGATGGTATTGGTACTGCTCAATCCCTTGAGACAAACAGTACCAAGTCCAAATCAAAAGGTCTGCTATTTCTCAAATATAATACAAGGCATACAACAAATTTTTTACCTTACTTTTCTCTTCAAAGTGTGTTATACAAATTATACAAGAAACAACAGAAG
Source organism: Pollenia angustigena (assembly GCA_930367215.1). NCBI lineage: Eukaryota > Metazoa > Arthropoda > Insecta > Diptera > Polleniidae > Pollenia > Pollenia angustigena. The sequence goes on from OV884060.1 coordinate 233,218,124, forward strand.
GCGCATCTGCATGTTAAAATAAAAATATATTTAATTTTCCTGAGAATGATTAACAAAGTATGTCGAAATATTTGACTAAACAATTAAAATAAAATCAAAATGGCATTGTTTTTATTTATCAAAACAATAGACCTCACGTTACAATTTACAAAAAAAAAGTACATCAAACTTTGCCTCTACAAATTCAGTGGTAAATGGCACGTCATACAAAAATCTTAATAGCACTTGATGTCCTTTACGTCTAAGCAAGTTGGACTTTGTGTTGTTTTAAAATTTTCTGTCTCGAAAACTACATTCGATTTACACATCGATAGAGGACAAATTCTGATTCCAACAGTATAAAAAACGTATTTTGCAAAAGATGTGAATTGGTGTAGTTTATCTCTCGCCTACAGAACTATTGTAACATTTTTTCGCACTGTTTGCATAATTTTAATAAATTAATATAACTTTTAAAATATACTTAAGTTCAATGATTAATTTTCCTGGCGGGTAGTGTGTTGCAAAACTACACTCAGAGAAAAAATATGGTTGGGCATGGTTACGGCAACAACACTATGTTCATTGTAACAATATATTGTTGTCGTACACAAATAATTGTTATTTTTATTTAATATCAACAATATTATAGTTACTGTGAACATATTAATGTTTATCGCAATTATAAATTTGAGTATTGTTGACCGAAAAATAATTATTTTTCTAACAACTAAATTATGATAACTTTCAAAACATATTATACTACCCACAACCATATCATGATATTTAATAGCCATAACATGATAACTTTCTATACATTTATCATATTATGTTTAAGATGCAATCAAACTATTTTTACTCTAATAATATTATGTTAGCGCCATTTGTAAAATTATTTTGAATCAGTTGTGTCGTTTGTTTTATATGTGAGCGGTTAAACAAAATAAATTACCATAAAAAATAATAAATTTAAAGAAATTAATATAATTAATAATTAATAGTGCAAAATATCGTAGTAAAATCCAGCAACAAATATTGAACTCCGCTATTTTATTTATATCAAGAAAAATGTTAAAAAGTCACAAAATACAAAATCGATACATAAAAATTTTAATTTATTTTGTATTTTTATGACAGCTATGAAAGGTGCTGTGTCATAATATGATTGCTTCTAAATTTATTATGATTAACATGATGATAATATGATTGCTTCTTAGCTTATTATGATTAACATGATAATAATATGATTGCTTCTTAACTTATTATGATTTACATGACAATAATATGATTCCTTCTTAACTTATTATGATTAACAGAATAATAATATGATTAAGGGAAAAATATTATGATGTAATATTACGAATATATTTAGTCATTACATAATTCAATAATAATCTTAATATGGTGACTACAATCATGAATCTTATCATAATATGTTGCTCTTAGAATATGTTTACCACAACCATGTTTTTTCTTTGCGTGTAGTTCGATCCCATATGTATTGTAGCAAAACTCGTTTCTTTCGAAAATTCGTAGCAAAACTCGTTCGTTCCAAAATTAAATCTTATATTTCTAAATTTCAATTGGCTTCAATTTTTAAATGTTGAGTTTTTAATCAAGAATGGCATAAGACTTTAGAATCAAAATAGCTCAACTAATTTGGTCCAATAAAGCGGGCGCTATATGTTTTTTGAATTTTCCCAAAATTCGAACAAAGTATAACGAACGAGTTTTGCATCTCACCTACTCATATGTATATCATTGAAATGGTCTTAATGCAGCTTTATTTTTCAGATTAGTGAATCCAAAACCTGTTGCAATATCATTTTACAAATCAGTTTTTCATAGGTAACGAAATTATAACTTTTTGTTTATTTTTGCCTGTATTCATAAAAATTTTTTAAATTTAATAAAGGTTTAAAGAACAAATTTACTATGGAAATTATCCTTAATAATCGTTTAATAAATTTAATCAGCCTTATTACGGTTCTCATTGTCGGTAACATCGTAAGTCGAACGAAAGTAACACACAACCTGTGTTCTTTAATCTACTTCAGAGTCGTCTTCGACATCGAGAATCGTAATAAGGCTGAATAATCGCTTATGAATGCAAGGACTTATTATTATTATTATTTCATAAAATAATAACACAATAATACCAAGATTTTTTGATGGGGTACGCTGAGTCCAGTGGTGCTAACGGTTTTTTTGAAATGATGGTTGAAATTCTTAAATTTCGCCCCTTCAGCGCGTAGGATGCTTCTAGACGGGCCAAATTTATGAACAATCCCACTTTATTCTTCATCTTTATCATTTATTTTTAACACACCTACCAGTTATCTCCATTCTTTAAGGGGGCTCCCATACAAAATTTTCGATACAGACTGGAAATATATTGAAGAAAAAGTCCCATAACTGCCCAGGAGGCGCCCCTAAGGGGATAAAATGTATGACCAATCTCAAATAGTTTTTCGTTTTTAATCTTTTCTCAGAACATACTTGCCTCTTAACTGCACTTCTTAGGGAGGCTCCCATACAAATATGGCGTTTTTTGAAATACTTAAATTTAATTTATTAATATTTGGGGAATAAAAGATGGAAACAGATTTTAATCATTTTTGGCTTATTTTGTTTGGAACTTCGTTTTCTATACGCATAGAACTTAAAGCATAGCTGCATTTTCCAATTTTTTAAATATATTTTGTTTCTAAAACGACTGCGAATATTAGAAAAGGTAAATTTATTGCTGAAATTCGATTTTCTTAATTTATTCAATAAACTATGACGTTTTTAAGTTACGTGAATAAATGTTGTGCAAAGTCGTCCATCTTCGAAATAGCACCACCTGATTCAGTACCCGAATTAGGCTTAAACGCCAGGTGTCCCGCTTGTCATAAAAAGAGTGTAAAATTGTAACTGTTACTATTTCATAATTTTTTTATTTTTATGTGTTTTCAACTTATTGAAGTCTTTACACTAAAAAGGTTATAATTAAAATAGTTGGCCGAAGGTGGTTGCGAAACTCATAGTTCTTTCTTGCGAACCTTTTTACTATGGTTGCCAAATAATTGTATTAAAATCTAATAACGAAATTTGCTAACTTTCCGGCATTCCTGCAGTCAAAGTAGGCTGTACATTGTGATCAAAATTTGGAATTACATTTTTTGAGGTGTTAGCTCTAATATTGCATCCAAATATTTTAAAAATAAAAAAAAGTATTTTAAGGTTATGCCCGAGTACTGGAATATCCCATTAATAAATTCAGACTTTTTTTTAGTACTGCAATCATTTTTGACAAAAGTACTGATACGAAATTTGGAAAAAATTTACGTTTATTCCGATATAAGACACAAACCGCTTATAATTAAAATATAAACCAGTCGAAATTGGTTTAAATATTAATTTTGAGTCGTACTTGAATATTTTTCAAGAATGCCGGATGTTGCGGGATAAGATAGCGGGTCATTCAATGGTTAACCTTAAATGGGTACCTGGACACAGGGGCACACATGGAAACTGTATGGCTGACTCGTTGGCGAATGTAGGGACCACACTGAATCGGAACGGTTCAACATGTGATGCACCAATTTCATCTTATTGCTAATCAAAGATAATTCGATGAAACCGCTTGTGGTCAAAACAGAAAAGTCTGGCCCTTTGTAGAGGAAAAAAAGGGCTACTGGCCTACTGGAAAGCATGACCAGAGGCTAGGGCTCCCTTAGAATGACCTGTGAAGAAGTTGGGAGGGACGAGTAAGAGGAAGAGCCAACGACACAACTTATCTCTCATTACCTGGCTGGCTGAGTGGAGATGTTGGCAGAAAGGTTACACAGGAGAAGCGATACTGCAGCACTTATCTGATTAGAAGAGCTCTAAACACCTTTGTGAACGGGAACCGTGATCCGTAGAATTTTCGTCAGGCATTGGGTGGAACTAGAATGAAATTTGATTACTTATTATTAGTTTATATTAAATACATGAAGATTCAATAAATAAGTTATGAAAAAATGGTAACTAGGACCCCTGGGAGACAGCGAAATATGGTTACACAACAGGAACTTATTGCTGGACTCACGTGAGCTGTGAATAATTTCGGCTGCCAATGGAATCTAATCTAACCTACAACAACAATTGGCTCTTAGGGTGCAAAACCTTTTATCGTTGTGTATGCTTAAACGTCCGGAAATAAATTAAGTGTATGGCGAATCGTCTTATTCTATATTTAGAGCACCTTTGCGGAAATTATAAAGAAAAGAAGTGGAGAATTTATTTCACTTACAACTGACAGCAATTATATAGAACAAATAAATAAATTAATTGAAAATTTGGTATGAAATGGGTTAAATTTGTCTTAATAGTGTTTATGATTGCGATCATTTTTTGTTCAGCTTTAAGGTATTTATTAAACAGTATTTTTTTTTCTCTTATGAATTTAAACTTTTGCCATTTCTTTTGTTGTAAATTTAGCTGTTGTTATAGTGATGTTGTTGTAGCTAGCTATTTTCTGTTTTTGTTGTTGTTGTGGTTTATACATAAATTGTTTTTTTTTTGGTAATTTTTTTCAAAATACAAAATATTTTTTCATAGCAAACGAAAAAGAAAAAAATACTTGAGAAAGTTCAATTAAAGTGTTGAACAATAATAAAAATAACAACAAAAACTCTTTCTACATTTCCATAAAAGTTAATTGAACATTGTATAGAGCAATTCCCCCTTGATGGAAGAAGGAAAAGAAATCTACAAGTAGAAACAAAGCAAAAAAAAAAATAAATAAATAAAACTCCTGTTGAACTTTCGAAAGTTTGATTACAGCCAGAGACGAACAAAAATGAAATGAAAATACTGGGTGTTTGTGTCCTAAGTCTTTTGTTTTTCGGCATAAAAATCTCAACTTTGGCCGTGCAACTGACTGAACACCCAGTTTTCAGTTGGTTCACAATTTTCTTCGTCTGTATGTGTGTGCTTGTGTGGGTTTGTGCCAAGACTACTAAGTGCATTTAAAATGCATTCATTCTGTTTTTTTATTTTATTATTGTTTTCTGTGCACTTTTTTTCGTCTTGGCTGCAATGGACCACGAGACCATTTTATTCCAACAACTCTACAAGGCTGCTGTGTTATTTGACTTTTTTCCATGACAAGACTACAAGACTTTTTGTTTGTACTTTTGCAGCAGCATGCAGTTTGCATTTAGCTTGAGAGTGTGTTCGGGTATGTTTTTTTGATTTGTTAAGGCTGGCGTGTTGTTTTGGTGGAGAGAAGAATGGGGAAACTGATGGTTGGTGGGGCTTTGTAAGTGGTAGTTGTGCTCGTGTCTTTTTAGTAGGTTTGGTGGTATGTCATGCCATGGAGGTCTGCATAAGGCATTCAAAAGGTGATCTGATCTTGCATTCGTGCTTTTTTTTACCAAACTTTATGTAGCTACATTTCTTGCTATAATATATTAAGTTTACTTACTTTTTTATATCTGTACATACAAACTTACAATGTTTAGTTATTTTTACGTGTTGTTAATATATTTAAGTGTGTGTGTATAGTTTTTTGCAGTTTTTACTGTGTTTTAATGTGTGTGTGCATGTTTGGAGTTTAAGTTTGGATAAGTGCTGCCATATATTTATCTTATGAAAAGACTGAAAATTACGGAACCCAGTTTTTTTTTATTAAAATCCTTTGTTTTTAGAAAAAACATTTGATTTTTTTGTAGAAGTTTTTATTTAGACAAATTATTAAAGTTTTATTTAATTCAATATTGAATGTTATAATTATAACTGAAAATTTGTACGGAAATAAAGAACATAAAAGTTTTTTTCTTCACCCAGAAAAAATATATGGTTAACGGTAACCATAATCTAAGAGCAACATAATTTGGCTAGAGTTTAACAATGTTTATGTTTGCAGGTACTCGTATTATGAATAATTTGCCAGAAATTAACCATATTATGGTCAAAATCAACCATATTATGGTCAAAATTAACCATAATTTGGTAAAAATTTATTATTTTTTGGCCAATATTGACCATAGTATGATAAAATTTATTCATAACACAGTTAAAAGTAACCATATTATGGCCAGAATTAGCAATTATTTGGTCAACGTAAACCATATTATGGTTATTTATTTCAGCAATTTTTTTCTATTTGCTTATAAAGTAGGGTGTTCAATTAATCAGGTTTTATTTTTGTTCGATTAAACGATTAATCGATATTTGGCATTTTTAACTTAATCGATTAAACGAATAAAATTTTAAAATTAATCGATTAATCGAATAATTCTAAATCCAGAAACATTTTAAATTACAGATTTTTTTTCGAAAATTTTAGAAAAAATTAGTACTTGAGTAAATAAACCTTTGCTAAATAAAACTTGTCAATGTTGATCCAAATTGTTGTTTGACTTTTGGGCGCTAAGATTTTAAAAGAGTCATTATAACTTGGATTTTTTAAACTTTTCACGGACATTCCATCATCTGATATGCTTCTTCGATCGAAGTACTTGGACCACTTGTAAACCTTTTGATTTTTTGGTGGAGCATCTTCTTCAACTACTATGTTATAGTCACTGTGTAAGTGGTAAATTAGTAAAGTTGTTGAAGAACATTTACGTTAATACGTTTTTGGACACCTGTTTAGCATTATTAGATTTATCCTTCGTACAATATTTTTAAACCAAACTTATTCTAAAGAGAAAAACGCATGAAGTATTTTGTTAAAAAACAGGGGCGTGTTCTAGAAATTGAAATGAATTGGATTTAAAATCGAGCAAATTTTTTAAAATACGGCTATGTAGTAAATAATTAGAGTTGTCAAATATTCGTATATTTACAAAAACCGGTTTTCGAATACATCGAAAAACCGTCTTCTGAAAAAATCGGGTTTTCGGTTTTCCAACTAAAAACCGGTTTCGAATAATCGGTTTTTCGGTTTTTTAAATTATTTAATAAAAAAGTAAAACAAAACAAGCTATTTGTACGTATGTTCTTCAGAACTAAAACGTAAAATACAAGCTACTTATATAACTACATAAAATGTCATGCTATGTTCACACTTGGGTTTTTAAGCGCGTTAAAGCATCTCGAACGTGATTAAGCTTTAATCATACAAAATCAAGATAATTAACCGTACATTGAAGTGATTTGTTAACCACTTTGAATTGGCATGATTACCACTAAGTCATCTCATTAATCACAAAGAATCCCCTGAACACACCTCAAACTCAGTATGATGTCGAATCGGCCACATACACTCTCACTTTTTTACTAACACACTCACACTTTTAAATTGACCACGAGATTGCTTTCGATTTCAACTTTCCATTTGTTTAAGGCTAGATTACACTATTATACTTTGTATTAATACATGTCAAAAACTCAAGTAAAATGACAAAGTGTGATAGTGTGAATGCAATGTGTCACAAAAATGACAAGTATTATGAAAAAAGTTTGACATCCCATACGACTTCATCGTTTTTTGAAAAATTTCTAAACAATAATACTTTTCATTGGATCAGGGTTGCATTTTATTTCATGTGTAAGTGTTTATACTTTGTGTGATGGTGTGAACACAAACTGTCATGTTACATTAGATTTTTTGGCAGTCGCAACAAAACTCATTTGATTTCTATCTCACAAAGTATTATGGAATACGTAAGACTTGTGAGATAGTGTAATCAAGGCTTTAGCAATTTTACGTTCAATTTAACAGCTGATTACAAGTTTGTCTTAATAAATTGTTTTCTTGATGACATCTTGAAAGTAATTTGCTTAAAAATTGCGTTAAGCCTACATTACAGTTTTCAATGTTTGGAAATTTTGGCAAACAGTAAAAGACTATCAAGAAAGACTTAATTGTGTGGCTGCAGGGTAAATAATCCATCATTAATATGTTTAAAATAATCGCTTGATAACTTTATTAAAGTAATTTTATCCATTTTTAATACTTTAAAGAAACAAACCAAAGCCAAAGTCAGAACTTGGGCTTAACTCATACTGCTGGGAATTATAAAAAATTCTGTTTTGTAGTACTCTTCTGCAAGTTCAATAGCTTGGTACTGTAATGAATATGTTATGTATGATGACAAAAATTAAAATACTGTTGTAATTAACAAAAGTGGTTACTAAAAAATGTCATCGAATGCAAGATAATGAAAAAAATTAAATATAAGAAAAAGTCGATTATTCGAGACCAAAAAACCGGTTTCTCGAATACTTCGAAAACCGGCCTTTGTAAGGAACCGGTTTTAAAAAACCGGAAAAATCCAAAAAAAATCGGTTTTTCGAATAGTTCGGAAACCGGTTTTGACAACTCTAGTAAATAATTGAATGTAAATTATCGTTCGATTTCCGTACATACCCGATATCTTTTTGGCAATACTGGCTTAAACAGCTGGCGCACGTTTCGTGTTTTGTTTCACTGTCAAACATCTTCAGTTTGGTCTATAATTTAACCATGAATCGCATACAAATGAACAACGCTTGCAAATTATTGAATTTTATTATCAAAATGCGTGCTCTGTTAAGAAAGTCCATCGCGCGCTTCTTCCATTTTAGACGAAGCTCATTTTTGGCTCAATGGGTACGTTTATAAGCAGAATTGTCGATTTTGGAGTGAAGATCAGCCAGAAGATTTGCAAGAGCTACCAATGCATCCAGAAAAAGTGCGGTTTTTGGGCTGGTGGCATCATTGGACCGTACTTCTTCAAAGATGATGCGAATCGTAACGTAACTGTGAATGGTGAGCGCTACCGTGAGATGATATCCAACTTTGTTTTGCCCAAAATGCAAGAGCTTGACTTGCATGACATGTGGTTTCAACAACACGGTGCCACATGCCACACGGCGCGCTTAACAGTGGACTTATTGAGAGAAGAGTTCGGTGAACATTTTATTTCACGTTCGGGACCGGTCAATTGGCCGTCTAGATCGTGCGATTTAATGCCTTTAGACTATTTTTTGTGGGGCTATGTTAAAGCTCATGTCTATACACACATGCCCGCTAGAATTGACGCATTGGAAGACAACATTGAAGCATTTATTCATGAGATACCGGCCGAAATGTTGGAGAGAGAATGCCAAAATTGGACTAAGCGGATGGACCATTTGAGGCGCAGTCACTGTCAACATTTTTATGAAATAATCTTCAAACATTAAATTATGTGGACCGTACTATCGATTCAAATAAAGATTTCATGAATTTTATGTGTTTTTCTTAACTTTTCTATTGCTCTTAAAGAATCACCCATTATAAATCTTTGGGTTAACACACCCAGGGTTTAAAAACCTGCACAAAAACTGTCGAACAAAAAACAAAAATTTTTGTACAACTTTTCGATTTTTGAGTTGGTTTCACAGCGACTGTTTACATTTAATGAATCATAAGCAAAAGCAACATATTTTTTGGCCAATGACAAATGAAGAAGAGGAAAAATGGCAGTTTTTCTACTTTGACTGCAGTTTTTTAGACGATGAACGGACCTCTGTTATTTTTTCTTTTGTGAAATGAATTATTAAATTGTGTTGAAAAAATGTAACAAAAATATAAGCTTAATAACTCACTAAACATGAATGTGTTTTTGTTCCAAAGGACATATACATACATTTGGTTTGGTTATTCGACTTAAAACTTTAAAAAAATTATAGATATAACAGATCTACTATATATTATTATTTTTCGATTTATCGGTAAAAATTCTTCGATTTATCCTTTAATCGAAATTAGTCATTTTAATTTATTCGGACAATTAATCGTTTCAGCAATATAAATGAAAAATAATGTGGGAATTTTGAGCAAACCAAACACGTAATTGAAAAGCATTTAACTCAGCAAAACAACCATAATTGTGTTACTTTTAAATATATTATTTGAAATTTAAAATTACACATACAATATTTTAAAATATTATAATTTCAATCATATTATTGTTTTAATTAACCATAGCGTGTTTGGAGTCAACCATAATATGGTTGTGGCTTTTGGAAAGCGGAATGTAAACATAATATGATTGCCGGTTAAAGTAACCATAATTGGTTTAAGTGTATGGTTGTAGCAAAACTTTATTGAAGCATTACATTGTTAAATTCAATATTTGAAGTTTCAAGGGTGGTAAACCTTTTATTGTTAAACAGAAGCAACATTTTATTAACTGTGAAAAATATAATGTTGAAACAACAATTTTTTGTGTTGTCATTGCGGGGACCATACTATCAGGGATGTTCTGACAATCGCAAAACACTTACCATTGGCGATTCTGAACCGAAAGCGCATAAAAGGTGTTCTGTAAATCACAATAGCAAGAACATTGGCGACTTAAAATTGCAAAAGTATGCTCAAGGGACTTGTAAGAAGCTATGCCAGATCGCAAGGTAAGCGCATGAGCTTCAGAACAGCATAAAATAAATCTGGCGTTTTGCGATTTCAAATCGTGCGATTGTCAGAACATGGCTGTATGCTTTTTTTTAACCTTTCTGCAACCAGGTTTTTCTCTGCGTGTATCTATAGGGTTATTTAACCAATATGGTTGTTAAAGTAAAAGAAATGGAAATCTTTTACGTTTTTTTGAATAAAGTATAAAAATAACTTAGTATTTACTGTATTTAGTATTCTCTATTAACTCATCAGATCATATCGCTCCTTTTTTGCAACGTAGTCAAATTTCAAAAAAAATCGAACTTGGCAAAATGCGATTAAAGTTTTCAAAATGTATCTTTGTATCCAGATTTAATAAAATATATTTTGCTGTTACTTCGGTTGAGTTCAAGTTATAATACAGATTTTTTTTTAAATATAAAGAAGGTATGAAGGCACATTTTTGCTTAAGTACCCTGCGGGATATTGATGTCAATTGTTCAGACTGGTCATGGGATTTGTGAAAATAGAAAAAGTACCAAAAGAAAGAACTTATGACTAGTGAAAGCAGAACCAATCATTTAACTGGTATAAAAAGTAATGAATTACAGTACAGTCTTCACTGGTGGTGTGACTTATTTTTTTGGGACTTTCTTAAATTTGGTTCTTAAATTAATTCCTGGGACCTGTTTTATTGAAATAATACTGCATTGTATCGAAATAAAACTACATTGCAATAACTTACACTAAACATGTTCATTGAGAATAGATGTGTGCCAATCCCATGTTAAAGTGAGATGTCTTATTTATGTAAAGTGTTAGAACTAGAACCGGTCCCTACCACCAAAGACCTATCACGGGACTACTTTGGTGTCAGTTCGCTTCCCTCTAGGGTAACTTTAAATTCTTGATTTTTTGAGATATGACTATGTTGCAATAAAGGAGCGATATGAAGATCAGGTTCTATGAATATACATCCACAATTAAGACTGTCAAAACAACCTTCTTTAATAGTCCCGATATTTGAAAGAAATCGTTAGTCATGAGATTTTGCTTTTAAATAGTAGTTAAAAGGTAAAACTAAAAAAAAAAAATCTGCCCACGCGGCAACACTGGCTTGGAGCAACTAATTTTAGTCTCTTACTCTCTTCTTCTGTGTGTGTGTGTGTAATGTGGATTTTTGTATTGGTGTTAGCCATTCGAATGTATCACAGCATCTCAGTTAAAATATTTCACTGTGATTGTATCTGTGTAGATTTAGTGGTATTTGTCGTTGTTGTTTTTTTTTTTTTTTATTGTACATTTATTTGTTTATGTTTTATTTTTGTCTTTTGGCTTCATCATAAACACAGAACATGATTTTTTTGTGTGCCATTATTTTTTTTATTGTTGTTCACTTTTTGTTTTGTTTTTCATTATATTCCATCGTCTTTTAACAAAACTTTAAATTACAGTTGCTCTCATTAAAATAGCAGTGCTTAGAAGGATTTGCAGAAAGGTTGCTGTTATTGAGAAATTATAGAAAATTTAAAATATGTCTTAAAAACGTATCTTAAAAACAATGTTAACCGACTTGTTTTTTTTTTTTTTAAATTTTCGAATTAAATCTGCAGAAATCTATACTTTGATTTATTTCTTTACGATCCATGTCTGTAACTGTGTGTGGTGTAATTGCGTTAAATATTTTATTGCCGACTTAAAGACATAAAACACACTTCTGTATGCCAACCACCATGTGAAATTCAAATGCTTTGGACGTCAAAAAATCTTGTTCCATTTTTTTAAACCTTAAGGAAGACGAAATTTCAGGATTTCAAAAATTTCATTTTTTCTACTTTTGAATCATTAATGATGTGTGTTTTTTATACGCAAAAAAATATGGTTGGGCGTAACCATAATCTAGGAGCAACATAAATACTTTGGTTGAATTTTAACAATGTTAATGTTTGCAGGTAGTTATATAATTGTTAAATGTGACTATAAAATGTTTAAAGTCAGCCATAATTTGACAGAAATCAACCATAATTTGATCGAAATCAATTGATCTCACACGCAAAGAAAAAACATGGTTGTAGTAAACATATTCTAAGAGCAACATATTATGATAAGATTCATGATTGTAGTCACCATATTAAGATTATTATTGAATCATGTAATGACTAAATATATTCGTACTATTACGTCATAATATTTTTCCCTTAATCATATTATTATTCTGTTAATCATACTAAGTTAATTAATAATCAAATTATTGTCATGTTAATCATAATAAGCTATGAAGTAATCATATTAATCATAATAAATTTAGAACAATCATATTATGATACAGTAACTTTCATAGCTGTCATAAAAATACAAAATAAATTAAAATTTTTTTGCATCGCTTTTTATTTTGTGGCTTCTTACAATTTTTCTTAATGGTAACCAAATAGCGGAGTTTAATAATATAAGGCTTGCAAAACAGCAAATGCAAAATCTGTGGTTTTCATGGGCAACCGCGGATGTCCATTTTTCCGATTTTGAGATGTTGATGCCATATTGCCTAATTTTAAATGCTCTTTAAATTTTTTTGAAAAAAGATGGATCAATTCCGATTTTTTAACGTAATGACAAAGTTTAAAAAGTGCAATACCTAGCCCATGGTTTGATCTAGAATGGTTTTTCGGCTTTCCTGAAAAATTTGTGTTAAGACATACGCGGTTGCCCATGAAAACCACAGAAATATCGTAGCACTTTTATAAAATATAACGAAATCTCTGTGTGTTTTGTTGTTGGATTTTACAAAAAAACTACGATATTTTTTTTATTTCTTTAAACTTATTTTTTTATGGGAATTTATCTTTAAATTGTTTAGCCGCTCACATATAAAATAAACGACACAGCTGATTCAAAATTATTTTACAAATGGTGCTAACATAATATTATTAGAGTAAAAATAGTTTGATTGCATCTTTAACATAATATGATAAATGTATAGAAAGTTATCATGTTATGGCTATTAAATATCATGATATGGTTGTGAGTAATATAATATGTTAAGAAAGTTATCATAACTAAGTTGTTAGAAAAATAATTATTTTTCGGTCAACAATACTCAAATTTATAATTGCGATAAACATTGATATGTTTACAGTAACTATAATATTGTTGATATTAAATAAAAATAACAATTATTTAGGTACAACATAGTGTTATTGCCGTAACCATGCCCAACCATATTCTTTCTCTGCGTGCATGATTTAATTTTTATTCAAAGAACCAATCTTAACTTTTTCACCACGCCCAAGGCGTTTTCCTGTATTTTTTCATATTTCTGAGCATTTTTTTGATACCCTTCACCGAAGGTAAAAAATCATAGACCTAATAAAATTGATTTTACAATGTCCGTCTATACGTGTGTCCGTTGAAATGGGTTTTCTGATGATCCCAAATAAGATGGGAATTGTTTGCTATTGAAATGCAACCTGATCGGTGCTTAAATGACTGGGATATAAGCAAAACTCCACTATTGCCTCTAATTTTACCTATAAATCCCTTGTTGTTGCTTTTTATTTTATGTATATCTAGAAAACGGGAAGAGCCAAAGTTCCCAAATTAGGCTCAAGCAGTACACAACATCCGACTAAATGTGGGCTAGATTGGAGAAGTAAGCGTGGCACTTTCCATACAAAGACATATTATAAGGTTATGTATATGCCGATTTTAGCTCTCTTACTTGTTTTTCATTGTACATATTAATAAACTATTGGTAGAGCAAATCTGCCAAAGGGTGTTGAACAGTTAGCAAGGGTTCCCGAAATATCGGCCCCTAAAGCTTTGGAATTTTTTGAAAAGGCGTTTTGTACAAGTCAAAAAAAAATATACTAAATGTATTTCTGAGCTAAAATACTATTTCAGACATCTTCAGTTGAATTGCATGGCGATTCTTTGCTAAGAATGTATTTACCCTCTAACACTCATTTTAGGAGGTAATTTTTGTCCCTTTTTTAATTTCCACACAAAAGTATACTAAAACTTTAGAGGGTTAAAATGTTCTACGACTAATAAAACGCCTTTTCAAAAAATTCCAAATCTATAGGGGCCGATATTTCGGGAACCCGAGCTAACTTTAGTAGATTTGCGCTACTACTAGTCTTGTTTCATTTCGCGTTGCAAGTGTTGAGGCTGTTTTTTTTGTTGTTACATAGTTTTATTTACACCTAAATGTGGTGATTGGAATAAATGTAAATCTTGACTTTATTGAGTTTTGAAACGTAAAAGAATCAAAAAGTTTACGAATCGAATACTATTTTTATGAACGCTGTTTTTTCTACGAGTAAACGCACAGATACAAAAAACCTACAGACCGAAAACGGACGCACAGGCAGTCAGTTTTACAGACATTAAAGTTAGTAGAATTGTGAGTTATATTTTGGTCTTAAGTGTGGATAAGAGACTGTGCGTGTTTGTGTGTGTGTGTCAGTGAGTTGTGTTATTGTCAGATCTCTTATTGAATTCAGACCTTTTCATGCCTTTGCCTTGTCTTAAAATTTAAAAAAAAAAAAAATTTTATTTAAACACGAATAAATGTTTATTCTTTTGTTTCTTTAGAGTTTATTTCTTTTTTTTTTTGCTTTTTTTTTTTTTGCTATTTCATCTAGAAGACTTCACTTCACCTCTTGGTTGTATAATAACTCTTAAGTTTGAAAATTTACAATATTTGGCTTTTGGTTTTAAATGTTTGTTTAGAACAACAGCCATAACATTTAAGTCATTGTAAGACACTTGAAAATAACTAAGACCACAAAACATGGAAACGAATAAAGAAAAAAAAAGAAAAATATCATACACTGAAAATAAACTAAAATTCTGAAGAGATTAACGAATTATTAAAACACAAACGTAATTGCTCTTTATAACAAAGAAGTTTTAAGAAATCTTAATTTAAAATAAGTTAATGAAGCATGTATAAATAGAAATGAAGTACAACTAATTTATACATACATATATCGCTTATTTTGCTACAACATTGTCATAACTCAAAAAAATACATTTCAAAATAAACATGTTTTTATGGTTTTGAAGTGCTTCTCTTCAATCGAGAAAAGTATGAGAGGATATGGATGAATTTTACACACAATAAAAAGAAAATCATAGCGAAGAATTCTGCATTACTGACTCCAAAATTTCCTTTCTTGAGTTATGACGACGTTGCAGCAAATGAGCAATTAATACACTCAAAAGAAAAATCAATCTATCCGTACTCAAAAAATCCAAAGCGGTATTACGGTTAGTACTGATTATCTTGAACCAAGTACAGAAAGATTGATTCAAGTACGGATTTTCAATCGCGAAATACTTAACCGAATTCGTTCTTTAAATAATCCGAAAATGAAATTCGTTTTAAGTAAATCAAAAGTGAAATTGAAAGGAGAATTTTATTATGATTGATTTACTTACTCGTTTTACACCTTACAGAATTTATAAAATTATAAAACACCAGCATCATTGCCGATATGGTTCTTACTTTAAAAGCTTAATGTACATTTATAACTGAAAATATAAACTAAATGAGAAGCAAGAGTTCTCAATTTTACTTTTTAAACATGAAAATCATTTATTTGATAAGTTAAATGAGATTAAAACGCTCACTTTGTAATTTTACTCTTAGAGTGGCACTACCAACGAAAAGTTTAATCCCATTAAGTATTGTTTTAAGTACGTTCTAGTGTTAACAGTACTTGAATCTTTGAGTATGACTCGTACTTAACTAAATTTATCCCGAGTATTTTTCTTTCTGAGGTTCCTAAAAGGAACAAAGGGCAAATCAGCCCAATACTTTCGGTTTACACCAAGTATCCCCTGGTAATGTGGCTCAGACAGACTGCAGATAAAATAAGAAGACGAACAGTTGAGAAGTCTGAATTATACAATATTGAAAATCAGCTGTTATTGCCGTTTTACTGTTAGCGTACCTAGAGTCTGCTGGCAACTCCAACACCAAAATTGAACAAGGTGGTCTAATAAGTCGCTTTGTCTTAAACACTTTTTATTACTGAAACCAAAACCAATATAAAAACAATTAAAGTTCACTTTTAAAATACGAATGCTGTTGCTTTGTTCAGTGTATTAGCCGCTTGTTGCTGTTGTTCAATTATTAAAACACAATCTTAAATTAATTGGAAAAATGCATTAATAATACATTTTTTTAGCAAACTGAAACGGAACAAACTTTTTAAATAACTTACCATGCTAAATTCTTGCTTTTAGTGCTGTTGAGAAGCAGCACTGTATTTCTTGTTGGTTTGTTGTGTGTTGTCTGTATTTTTTTAAAACTGCATTTTTGTATCACATGCTTAAGTCGCCAGCTAAACTGCAAAGTGTTATACAATAAATTTTAATAAAACATGAACTTTCTTTTAATAAAAAAAATTGTTTTTAAAGATTTTGGACAACTATTTTTTTTAACTGTAGAGCAGTGTTGCCACCACTGAATCAAAAAATTACCCAGATGTTGGTTCAAAATTGTTCAAAACGATATTGAATTATAAAATAAACATTGAAAAAAGTTATTGCCACTATTTGAATGTTCTTCCATAACCAGTGTTGCCAAAACTTGGTGACCAAAAATTGCTAAATTTACGGAAAAAATGGCTAAAAATGGCTAAAAGCTTTTTTTTAAATAAAAACACATTAAAATTCAATAACAAAACAGAAATAATTCATTTAAAGTGGTTTACGATGAAATTGTAAGTTAAGATCAATTTGTTTTATAAGAATAAACGTAAATTAATATTTTGATGGATAATAGGAATCACTCGGGCCTATTAGTTTTTAATAATTTGAAGGTAAATCATAATAACGACAACATTTACCCAACAATAAAAACAAGTAGGAAAGTATAGTCGATCAACACCACATTAGAACCTATGTACCAAATTTTATCAAATAATCTCCAAAACAGCCAGCCAGCAGGACAAACATCGTTAATTCTTCTTAGAAAGTGATTCTATACGTAAAGGTGGGCTAAGGACCATTATTTTAAGGTGTTACAAACAACAGCAAAAACCCATCGTACCCTCTCCACTATTGTGGTGCTGGTATAAATATTTTATTGATAAAATCGATTTAACGGTTGCTTAATGCATCCTTTTTCTCAAATTACTTTAAACCATGTTTACTTGGGTAAATACCATCTCTACTTCATCATTAGACCATGCAACTGAGAGCAACTATATAGTCCATTCTGAAATTTCTAAAAAAAAATTTTTGCCGCCTGCATCTCTTTATTGAAATACTTGCAACCAGAAAGAAACACCGATGTTTGTGTTAATCCATTGTATAAATTTAATATTGGACTTCTATTGCTTTAATTTGAAAGATGTTTCATCATCATAGTTTATAGCGATTTCCAACATTTGTAAAAGTTGTGATTTAAATGAGTTTGAATTGTTAAAAATGTTTATTTTACTTTAATACATTTTTATAAGAAATTGAAAATTATTATTTAAAAAAAAAACGGCAAAAAAAAGTTTATGGCCAAATAAGTTGAAAAATGACTAAAAAAAATGGCTAATGGCTAAACTCATTTTTTAATGGCTAAATCTAGCCACTAAATGGCTAAATTGGCAACACTGTCCATAACTGAAAAAAATCCGGCTAATGCAGCTATCACTAAAGGACCAAATAAACTACACAAGCAGTTTGACAACAACAAGATGTTTGTGTGAATATTAAAAAATTGTTATTTTTACACAAACAAGCTTTTTACTATTTTCATACACTCATAAAATTATTACAGTAACTGATTGTGGGTTATTAAATTCGTTTTCCGTACTGTTAAATTTGAATAAAAATATAGTTATTTTTGTTTGTTATTTAAAAAACAAACTACCAAAAAATAATGTTTTTCCGTATTTATTTTGTTATGTAGTTTGATTTTTGTCGGTTAAAATATATTTTTTAAAAGTAAAAACTACTCAATTTTAAGGAACATGATGTTCAATAAATAAAAAACTTATGTGCTGTTTACACAACACAAGTGAGTAAACGTGTAGTAAAATTTATATGGAAAACACTCAAAAACCTGAGTGCTTTTCATATAAATTTTACTATACGTTCAGTCACTTGTGTTGTGAAAACAGCACATTAGAAATTAATGAAAAAATCATTTGTTTTAAATGAAATGTAAAAGATCCGTTTTTTAAATGAATTTTAATTTGTTTAAAATGAATTTTCGTTTGAATTTAACTACATAATATTTTGAGTGTATGTTTGTTTAACCGTTTGCGTGGTTTATTTGGCCTTCAAGCCAAAAACCTTTGAGTAAGTATCGTATTAAAGGGTTCGGAGCAAAGAAACGTTTTTGTATCCTGATTTTACAATGATTCGTAGAATCCTGAAAAAATGATCCGGAAATAATGATTCCTACATTATTATAAAGGACGGGATTTATTAGCTAATACGATCAAATGATATTAAACATCACGATGTAGCTTATTTTAATTGGAAACCGTCTGTGCATGATTTTTTGCTTTTTTTCAGAAACCGTCAGTCCCATGGATTTTTGTTAATAATTTTACAAAATTTTAATTTCAGTATGACCATAAAAAAATGATTTCAGAAATTTTTAAAGTGTAATAAAAGATAAACGCACTCTTTATTGTTGGTATTTTGTTTAAGCTTTGATATCGTTGCAAATATGACTTAAGTCTTTGTAATTCTCATTTACTCTGCAGTTTTATTTGCATTATATCTTAAGCTTTTCTAAAGTCTTTGGGAATTATTAACAAAATCTTATTAATGAAAAATTAGATATTACCGATAATAACTTTAATTTAATAATTATGTTTTTGAATTTTTTTTTTTTGGAAATTTCACAGAAGTTTGACAAAACTATTGTGGATCGAAAATTATCCAAATATTTAAAGGACGTTCTTATTAGCTGCATGAGAACTTAAAATGATAAAACAAGACAGAAATATTGTTGGAATGTAATTCTTTGAATATAATCTTGTAGATAATTTTATGGCATTTATTTTTAAAAAATGATTGCCGGCATGTGTCAAATTTTTGACTTCTTTTTTCAATAAATCTGGCCGAATGGCGTCAATGGTGGCTTAAAAATTGGCTTACAATGCTGCAACCAGCAACTTGGTTTGTCGGTATAAGCCAATGACTAAATACAGCCCCATATAAAGTAAACCAAATTGAATTTGAAATTAATCCATATATCGCTGATGTTTAGCTGATTAATTTTTCGAATTTTTTTTTTGGATTTTTTCCCTACTCCATCCGAAAGAAAAATTCCTGTAAGAAGAAGGGATTGTGGAGGGGCTTGTTCCCAATGGCAACTATTGTATTTAGCTTGTGTTTGCTAAATAAGGCTTTCTTTAAGGCTTCTTTATTAATTTTTCTTTACGGCTGGGATGTTTTAAGTTCTATTTGCACAAAAACTACGTTTTTATTGAAATTATTCGCACTAATTGCAAAGATTTTCTAATCTTTTTTTATAAAGCCCATTTAAGCAAGCATTTTGTTTCTTTTCCGGCTATTTCATATTGAAAACTTAAGCTGGAGATTCACATCAAGCGTTTTCGCGTCAACGCGCAATGCTCTTCATATCTTATCGCACTCTTCGCTTGAAGTTACATGTAATGCCTTTAACGTGGCATCAATGCAAATAAAAATAAAATTTAATTTGTCAAAAACTGCTGACTTTTTGTTAACGTTGCTTGTGACGCTTACAAAAGTAGAAAGTATGCAAACTTTTTGCATTCGAAGCTTCAGAGCATCCTGGTCATAAAGACAAATCCGATTAATAAAGAACGAATCGGTTCAAAATTTCACATGGCCGCCATACATACTTCTTTTCGGAAAAAAGTCTTTGTGCCCAACATTTTCTTATTTTTCTTTTATTTATTTATTAAGATTTACAAATACAATTACAAATTATATTCTAACTTGATTAACCGAGAACTAGAAAGTGACACTTCAGCCCGTTATAATGTAACAGACCAGTGAACCCACTAGTACCAACCCACTCCCGCAAATAACTTTCAATGCCATAACTTTCTATAAATGCTGGAATTGATATCAAATTTGGCAATGACTACTTTTATAATATCTACTATGCCATGGCAAAATTTTGTGCTTGTATATGTCTAGAAAATATTCGGCAGAAAGGACTCTAATAAATTTTAACCTCATCACTTAAGTTTGTTTTGCCGGGTCCATGAATAGTGTCAATTCTGAATAGTGTACAATCTCGAAAATTTGTCTGTATATACTTTGGTGTAGGGTATTAAATGGCAGGACTTGACATATGATATTTTCTTACTTGTTAAAATATATGAAAGAATAACGTTTATGACGAAATGTTCCTAAATCATTTAAGAAAGTTTTGTGAAGCTAAAACCATATCAGCCGCATACATATTTAAGGCCGTTTTACACTATAAGTAGGGTGTTCAATTACTCAGTTTTAATTTTTGTTCGATTAAACGATTTATCGATATTTGGTATTTTTAACTTATTCGATTAAACGAATAAAATTTTAAAATTAATTGAATAATTCTAAATCCAGAAATTTTATATATTACGATATTTTTTTCGATAACTTTAGTAAAAATTAGTACTTGTGTAAATAAACATCCTTTTTTAAATAAAACTTGGCGGTAGCTCCAAATTGTTGGTTCACTTTCGGAAAATTAGATTTTAAATGAGTCAATATAACTTTGGATTTTTTTAAACTTTTGTCGGACATTCCATGCTCTGCTATGCATCTGCAAATAATTTCCTCTAGAGAAGTATCTTGTCTAAAATATTTATTCATTGGACCACTTGTAGCCCCCTTTGATTTTGTTGATGGAGCATCTTCTTCAAGTACAATGTTTAAGTCACTGGGTAAGTGGTAAATTAGTGAAGCTGTTGAAGAACATTTACGTTTATAGATTTTTGAACACCTCTTATATTTAGATATATTCTTCGTACAACATTCTTAAACCAAAATCATTCTAAAGAGAAAAACGCATGAACTATTCAGCCTTATTCCGGTTGTCGTTGTCGACATCGATATTGTCGTTTTTTGTAGAAGACTAAAGAACACAGGCTGTGTGTCACTCTAATCTTCTACAAAAAAAAAAAAAAAAAAAAAATGTCGATGACGATAACGACAACCGGAATAAGGCTGATTTTGTTAAAAAATATGGGTATGTTCTAGAAATCGAAGTGAAGTGGATTTAAAATCGAGCAAATTTAAAAAAAACGACCCTGTAATGAAAGTTCATAAAAATATTCCATAAAAAACTACGGTCATTTTGTAAATAGTAATTGAATTTAAGTTATCGTTCGATTTCAATCTCACTTCATTTCGATTTCTAGAGCATACAAAATAAAATACCTTTGTCGTTTATTCTTTTGTGAAATGAATTATTAAATTGTGTTGAAAAAATGTAATAAAAATATATGTGGTGTTTATATAACACGAGCGCCTTACTCGTCCGTTCAACTTACATTTAAAACAAAAACAAATTTCGAAATTTTTTTACACAATAATCGAATTTACCCACTAAACATGACTGTTTTTTTTCAAATTCGAACGGACACATACATTTTGTTTGTTTATTCGACTTAAAACTTTAAAACAATTATACATTTAACACAAATACTAAATATAATTATTATTCGATTAACCGGTATACATTATTGGATTAATCCTTTAATCGAAATTAGCAATTTTAAATTATTCGAACAATTAATCGTCTAAAATATTTCGATTAATCGAACAAAAATTAATCGACTATTTTGAAAAAATATCTATCTGATTTAATTGTTGTTTTAAAATTTTCAGAAAACAATAACAACTCATCATGGTAGGGTTGTATTTTTCTCCAAATACTTAAAACTTGTATTATAGTGTGAAACTGCCTTTAGAAATTTCCTAAAAGTCGCAAATGGAATAGTGTTGCCCAACTTCACTCTTTTCTCCTACATAAAAAACTTTTTGTATGATCCCGAGTACATCCAAAACGTTTTAATGTGATTAAATTTCATATTGTAAGTCTTTATTGTTGATGTGTTACATTATTGTACTTATTTTATTGTTTTTATAATTTTTAAATAGACAATCCCTTGAAAAAGTCGACAAACAATCGACGAAACGTCGGGAACAAAATATTGTAATTAAAAAAATTGAATTTTATTAACATTAAAGAAATTTAGGCCTTATTAGCTTGACAAAAATAACATTAATTTAAAACGTTTTCTTAAAATGTTCCATATCTTTTAAAAACTAAAACATTTTGGATCCAGTATAACCCATAATATTAGTTTAATAGTTTATAGAATAATTACAGCAGAAGTGTTCTGCATTCGACAAAACTTTTTTTATATTTTCTAAAACTAAATTTAAGTCAAAGTGTAAAAATTTGATCAATTCAAGCAAAACCTAAGAAAACGTATTTGAGTAAACGTGTTGCTTAGTTTAAAACTTTGACATACTTTTTTTAAAATATTTATTTGCATGAGTATTTGTGAGTAATTTTTTTTTTATTTATCACTTTGCTTTGTTTTGTTGTTGCACTGCGTTAGTAATCTTTCTTCCTTGAACACATTCATTAAGAAACTTAAGTCAACAAGATATTAACTCATCATCATCGTCATCTCTGCATCATCATAATCTTCGTCATCGGGTCTCAGGTTATTTTTGTTGTACTTGATTTCTTAAAATTTTTTTCCTATTGTTGTGTTTGGTTATTGTGAATGTTGATGTTGATTATGGAAACTAGTAAAGAAGCGGTTAAATGTAGCACATGGTGGTTTGGCACGCTGGTTAAGTTTTAGTTGTTGATTTTTTTCTTGTTTTTTTTTTGTTTGAGTTAGAGCAGCGACACCAACGTCAGCAGTAAATAAAAACAAAACCTAAATATAAGAAAATCATAATAAAGAAACAACAGCAAGCAAGCAACAGCTGATGATTATTACAGTGCATTCAAAACTTTAATTCAGATGAAGCACATGGCAGTTTGACTGGTCGGAACGTTGGCAAGCAAGCAGGCAGGCACGCAGCCAGCGTAGCAGCCTGCCAGACAGGCAAGCAGTCAATCGTAGTACAACAGGTCTTGAAAACAAAACCATACGAAACAAAAAAATAAAAATAAAAAACTTAACTGAACATCAAACGAGTTACTTTGACTGATGTAGGGCTATGACAACAACAACAGCGTTAACGACAAAAATAACTACAACAATTGCAAAAGCAAAAAAAAAAAAAACAAAACAGGAACTAGTACAACTTACTACCTTAACCTTTAAATGAGTGTTATTTTAATAATAATATGCGCTAAGACAACAACAACAACAACAACAACAACAACAACAACAGCAACACCAACAACAATAATAATAATAAAAAAATAAATAATCAAAAACTTTAGATTTGTTTACAAAACCTAAACAAAAATAAAACAAAACAAAATGTATTCTAAACAAACCAGCAGCTGATCGTTCTACTACTCAACCCGTTTACCAGTCCAGTCCAGTCCAGCCCAGCCAAGTATTTGTATTCTGTAGACTTTCAAAGGCCCAAGTGTGGCGGGCTTTTTTTCTTGCTTTGTGAGTTGCTTCTCGAACTTTTTGTTTTCATATTCTTGCTGGTTTTTAATTGTTGTTATTAGTAACAAGTAAGTTTAAATTAAAAATTAACTGCCACTTTTAAATTTATATACACGGAAAGAATTATTCACTAAATATGGCTTGAACAAAAAAATTTTAGCATGATTCTCGTCCAAGCCAAAAATTACTTATTCTAAATATGTAATTATATGTGTGGCATATAATCGCTTGGTTGAAACTAAATGTTTCTTTATTTATAAAAATTTTACTAAATACGAACGAAATAATTTAAAATCAAGGAATTATTTTTGGATTTTCATGTTTTAAGAAACTTAATTAATTACTTTGGAAAATGATCTTCTTTGTATTTTAAAATAGTTTAATCGAACTGTTCAGTTTAATAATTTTCAATCTTTATAATAATATTAATACTGTAAATAACCTGTCAAAAAATATATTAAAGGTGGACCCCAATGTATGACAAAATTGAAAACTCATCTGCTTCAAAAACGAAGGGCAATTTGTTTGTGATATTACGAGAAAAAAAATTACAAATATTTGACCTCGATCGGTTAAAATGTGGCGTGCCGCACGAGGGTTAAAGTTCCTGAGAACGAAATTTTGGGGAAAACGGATAGGAAAAAGCTCGTAACTACTCAGAAGTTGACCCGAGGGAGGTTAGATTAATAAGTAACCATCATTATTTTTGGGTCCCGAATATTTCTATGGAATAAACTTACCCTCTTATTCCAACCCTTCACGGGGTTCATATAAAAAAAACTGAATTTTCACGAAAATTTACTAAAATATTTAACAATGGAATAACACCATCTACAAAAGCGATGAATGTGAATCGGATCGTAGAACCAAATATTTTTTTATTAGAAACGTGGGTATAATGATTGAAAAAAGCCGAATATAGTTCTTTAGCTAGCACTCCTCTAAAAAGGTGAATAATTTTTTTTGGGGATTTTCTTTTTCTTTGTTATACTGTTTTAATTTTAAGAATCCCACAATTATAATTTACATTCACAATTTTTGATTATGTTATACACATTTTTTTATGTAGACCTTTAAGTTGTCCTATTATATTTGATTTTATACAAGTACGCAATTGATTTTCAATAGCATCATTTACGACAAAAATTAATTTGAGACCGCAACAGCACAAGATGTATTCAATTGAAAATGTTATACCGCAGCAGTTGGAATCAAAATTACATACAGTCTTAAAAAGAAGTTCTAATGTGTGGTTTCCACAATAAAAGTCATTGCAGGTGTAGTAAAAAAATCGAGTACGTTTCATATTAAATTTCTACACGTTCAATGTAATTTTGAAATAAAAATAAAAAATAAATTTTGGGGCGGCGGCAAATATTTCCCTCATCATGGTCCCTTAAATGTTGGATATATTTTTCGCTATCCCCCGTATTCAAAAAAAAAAAAAAAAAATTAAAGTTAAAAAAATTAAAAAATTCACGTTTTTTGCATAATCTTTAATACTATCGGGTGATTTTTTAAGAGCTATAGGAAAGTTAAAAAGAAAACACATAAAATTCAGAAAAATGCATGAAAGCTTTATTTGAATCGATAGTACGGTCCATATAATTTAATGTTTGAAGATTATTTCATGCAAATGTTGACCGTGACTGCGCCTCAAATGGTCCATCCGCTTAGTCCAATTTTGGCATACTCTTCCCAACATTTCGGCCGGTATCTCATGAATAAATGTTTCAATGTTGTCTTCCAATAGGCGCCCTATGCTCCAGTGGGAGTTAAAGGAACATATCGAGCCTTTGGTGCAAGATCGTAGTAACTCAAAATTTGAATTTTTTGAGCTGGGTATGCAGAAATGATCTTTGGGTAAATATCTATCTAAAGAAAAAAAGATTATGGTTCTATCTCTAACTGTTCAGATTTTACAACTAAAAATGTTTTTATTGCCTCTAGCTATTTTCAACCATATTTATATTAATATAAAAAAAATATTTAATATTATTAATAATTTTTCACCTTTTTTTAATTACAAAACATTCCTCTTTATTAAAAAACTTGTAAAAAAATAACTTAAGTAAACGGAACTACTATTAAAAAGATGGCTGAAAACTTCAAATGCATTTTTCTCAGTTCACGATTTTTTGAATTACTACGGTATTGCACCAAAGGCTCGATATATATAATAATTCCAATGCGTCAATTGTAGCGGGCATGTGTGTATAGACATGAGCTTTAACATAGCCCCACAAAAAATAGTCTAAGGGCGTTAAATCGCACGATCTAGGCGGCCAATTGACCGGTCCCGAACGTGAAATAAAATTGGTAAGCGTGCTGTGTGGCATGTGGCACCGTCTTGTTGAAACCACATGACATGCAAGTCAAGCTCTTGCATTTTGGGCAAAAAAAGTTGGATATCATCTCACGGTAGCGCTCACCATTCACAGTTACGTTACGATTTGCATCATCTTTAAAGAAGTACGGTCCAATGATGCCACCAGCCCATAAACCGCACCAAAATGTGACTTTTTCTGGATGCATTGGTAGCTTTTGCGATGCTTCAGGCTGATCTTCACTCCAAAATTCGTAATTCTGCTTATTAACGTACCCATTGGGCCAAAAATAAGCTTCGTCGCTGAACACAAGAAGCGCGCGATGCATTTTCTTAACAGAGCACGCATTTTGATAATAAAATTCAATAATATGCAAGCGTTGTTCGTTTGTAAGACGATTCATGGTTAAATTATAGACCAAACTGAAGATGTTTGAAAGTGAAACAAAACACGAAAGGTGCGTCAGCTGTTTAAACCTGTGCTGCCAAAAAGATAATAGCTAAAAAATCATCCGATACTTGTCCAATCGGGAAAATATCGCGTCATGGAATAGTTTAAGAAATTACTTTTCAAACCTGACAATTCCATTAACGCATTAACAGCTTAAACAAGAGAAGAAATTAAAATATTTATTTAAGGAAAATTAATCCTTTAAAACCCAAATTTATTTAATTAAACTTATTTTGTGGCATTTTATTTTAAAAATTTACTCATATCCTTAAAAAGTGAAATATGTATTTTTCTACGTTTCCAATTGTTATCGTAGCAATTGTCAAATTCCATATTGAAAATTGTATTTTCAATCTACAACGTGGGTACTTAGTATCGATAGTTTGTCAACAAACCATGGAAAATACCGAATGTTGTGACTATCGATAGTTTGCCAGCTCTAACTAGTGGTGGAGGGTATAAAAATAAAATTTGTAGATATCAAAAACCGATAAAAATTGGTTTAGTGGGTCAATTTTGATGAAACTCTGCACGCTTCTTTTATATTTAAATACTTCTTCTTCGATAGAAAAAATGGTGGGCATGGCCGATTTTGATGAAATTCAATTCTTTTCTTAATTCAGTCAATCAGCACCCGTTGCCAACTTTCAATTTTCTAGCCATCCAGCGTTTAAGCAGTTGCAGTCAAAGTAGAAAAACCAGCGTTTAAAAAACTGCAGTTAAAGTGAAAAACTGCCATTTCTTCCACTTCTGTATTTGCCATTAGCCAACAAGAACCGGTTGCTTTTAATTTGGATTTATTAAACGCAAACAGTCGCTGTCAAGCCAACTCAAAAAGCGTATGTACATAAATACTTCAGTTTCACTAAATGTAAAGATTCGCTGTCAAATCAACTCAAAAAGCGAAAAGTTGTACACAATTTTTCGTTTTTTGTTCGACAGTATTTGGTTTCGAATGCTGTAAATCCTGAAGCCATTCGCACTGTGCGCCTTCTTGCACACTATTTATAGCTAATCTTCAACATCTGGTTATTTCTTGAACCTGACTGACTGCATATTTTAATTTAACGACTACTTTTTGGCAAAGCGAGTAGTTTGCCACAACATTCATACTGAAACAATCTGCATGTCCGTCTGTACGTTGAAATGGGGTTTCCGAAATCAACAGATATGATAGGGATTCGGTTCAGCCAGATCAGTATACAAATAATTGAGATATGAGCAAAAAACCACGACTGCTTCTAATTTCACCCAAAAATCCCTTGTTTTTGTTGTTTTCTATTCTATGTTTTATGTACATCTTCAGGAGAATGGCAAGAACCAAATTCCAAAGTAGACACAAGCATATTGGGTAACAATACACAACATCTAAAAAAATGTGGGCGAGGTTGGAGAAGTGGGTGTGGCACAAAATAGATTTATCTATATCTAAAGAACGGTACTTACATACTAGAGTTGTCAATTATTCGCCTTTCAACTTTGTTCGAATAATTCAAATAATGGTTTTTGTTCTTTCGATCAAACGATTAAATCTAAAAAATTTTTCGAGTAATCGAGGAGAATAACGAATAAAAAAATAATTTTTTCAAAAAAATTACTTTGGAAAATCTTCCATTCCATACGCTATGGCTTCTTCTTTTTTTGATGCATAACATTTTTCATCTTAACTCTATAACTGAAAGGCATCGTTAAACCCTTAATTTCTTAATAATCCGATATTAGTCTGGATTTTCGATTTCTTTTATAGAACAGCCGCTGTCTCTCTTATGTATTTTTCCACTACACTACACTACATCGTTTTCAATGGTAATATTGTGACACTTACGCAAATGGAAAAGATATACATAAATATATAATTTAAAAAAAATATATACTACAATAACAACATATTCTACTTTCAAGATATGATTTATATAAATCAATTCTTTATTTTTAAGCTTTTTGTTTATTTCTGAATGTTTGACCCGAAATTGAAAAATACCCTTTATTGAAAATTTTTTAACGTTTGATTTAAAAATAAAACAGATGATACAATTGAGAAGGTAAGTTGCAAAACTCGTTTGTTGCAAAATTAAAATTCGAGATGGCAAATGATTCTTTTAGTTGTTTTGGCGCTTTATTAGACAAAATAGTCTGATTGCATCAATGCATGTCCTTGCTAAAATCACGGAAGAGGACATGCATTATTGAAAAACTATTAGAAACGTATGAGAATAAACTAAATTCTAAGCTTTTATTTAATTTATTTTTTAATAATAAAAATTATTCGAATAATCGACATTAATTAATCGATTTATTCGTTATTCGAAAATTATCGTTTATAAATTATTCGAACAAGAGTTTGGTTTTGTTTGATCGATTAATCGAATTATTCTTAATCGGTTGACAACTTAATCGGTGGGCAACCGCGTATGTCTTAAAATAAAATTTTTCAGGAGAGCCGAAAAAACCATTCTTTGTAATTGAGTTAAAACATCGGAATGGGTCTATCTGTTTTTATATTTTTTTAAAAAAATATAAAAACAGATAGCATCAACATTTCAAAATCGAAAAAATAGACAGACGCGGCTGCCCATGAAAACCACAGATATTAGAATGTAGACACTCTTGTTTTAATTCTGTTTGATAATGTGTGTTTGTGAGAGAGTGGGTTAAGACGCTGCATTACGTTAGGTGAGGGGTATTATGATAAACTTGTTAATAATAAGATTATATTTTTTATCATCAATAGCATCATTTTTATGAAGCTCAATTGTCGTTTGCTCTTACTAGTGGCTTTACTTCTTGGCCTGTGCGACAATTTTCATCACCGTTTTAGTGCAGAATGCAACTGCAGAGGAATGAATGTTTCAAAAATAAATTTGTACGATACAAAATTCTTACATTAAGTATGTTATTATGCGTGTTGTTCTTTCAACAATTGTCTGAAAATGTTACTAAAAATTCTTTTAAAGAACACACAAAATAACTTCCCTTAACGATGGTGGAATTGTCAATCGTGGGCAATTTACCAAGAGAAACACTTGTTACTTTGCCCAGGAGACTTTCAAAATACCAAATGTTCATTATGGTATTTTCATTTTTACCTTTCACAAATTGCCTTTTTATTTTGTCTTTCGATTCGAGTCGTTTTGCTAATTTTGTTTTATATTTTTGCAATTGTTTTTTTTTTTTTTTGTTGGAGTTCTCCTGATTTCACTTTGATGCGTAAATTCCAACGACATAACTTTACATTATACTTGTACACTTAATTTTTTATCGTTATAGTCGTTGTTCGTGGTACTGATGATGTTGCTAGATTTAGTATTGGTACCAGTGTTGCCAGTTCATTAAAATTTTAATAAAAAAAAACGCTTTAGCGATTATTAGAAAAGTGATCAAATAAATGAAAATCAGAAATGGTATAAAAGAAGATTTAAAAAAATGAAGAAGCGAAAATTAATTTAAAACTTAAACTCATCGATAGCATTGACTTTTTCGTCATATGCATTGTTAACATACATATGTATAAATAATTGAGGAAATTTATTTTAAGAAATTTATGCATAATTTTTAAACAAAAAATTTTTTCACGACAAAGATCGCTGAATTTAGACACTAAAGGGCTAAATTGGCAACACTGATTGACACTGACATTGGCAATGGAATCATCGACAGACTCAATACTGAATTCAGTAGTTATTTCTTACGCCAATAAAATGTTGCAATAATTGCTGATGTTGAACTCTTCAATATGGGTAAAAAAGCCATTTTTGAGTTGCAGCAAAAAGTCTTAAATCACAAAAATATACGTGCGTATTGCTCGTAAAGGGACAAGAACGAAATTACGAGTATAAAATAACAACTTAAATATATGTTTTAATGCCTCTGTATAGTATTTATAGTAGTTTTTTGCTTTTTGTTTTTTGTTGTAGACCAAATATAGACTTAAATTGCAAAGGCATTCAATCTTTAACCACTTTACTCTGGCATACCATTCCCAAGACTTGCGCTGGAAAACGCAAAAAAAAACAACAGTTTAAAATTAATTGCGACAGCTTCCCAAGTCTTATATGTTTGTAGTCTTAAGCTCGAAGGCTTGCACGAAAAAGGCAGACAAATACAGCTCATCTGTGACAAAACTTTTAACGTTTTAAAAAGGTGTCGTACAAAAAGGTTCACCAGTTAAAGCTGTTTTCGAGAATGCAAAAAAATTATCGTCGTTAAAAATAAATAAAAAGGTCTAACTTCTAAAAGTTTCTAGTGTTACATACATATCTTTAGATTTCGATGAAAACTGAGAAGTGCAGTTTAATTTCAAATTTAGGAATATATTTTAGAATTATGTATTTGGGTTTCGCAGTTTCAAAGTATTTTTATAGGATTATTCAAGTTATAAACCAAATTTCTTAGGAATCCTTCCCTCATTATAGTCATCAGTAAATAGCTTCCTTGTTGTCGTTTGTTAATCTTATATACAAGAACAAAAAAAGATAAATTATTGTATAATATCAGTAGTTCAAGGGGAAAATTTTATTCCTTTATTTCCTCACTCGAAATAAAAATAAAAAATTAAATATCCACTAAGTTAATTAAAACAAGTTAGAGTGCTATATTCGGCTGTGCCGAATCTTTGATACCCTCCACCAGTTCGAATGTTTAAGGATTAATATCTGTATGATGTTATTATTATCTTAAACTGTGACGATTTGTTATTAATTATGGTTTTAGGCGACTAAACTGTTTTCCGGTAGAAGGGTTTATATGGGGCCTAAGGTAAATTATGGACCGATCCTCACGAAATTTCACAGCGTCATTTCTAGTCCTTTAAAACTGTGACGTTCCAATTTCTGTTATGCTAGCATTATTAATTATGGTTTTAGGTGTACTAAACTGTTTTCCGGGAGTAGGGTTTCTATGGGGCCTAGGGTAAATTATGTATCGATTTTCACGAAATTTCACAGTATCATTTATAGTCCTATAAAACTGTGACGAGCCAAAATTTGTTATGATTGCATTATTTTTTACGGTCTTAGGCTTACTTAACTGTTTTCCGGTAGTAGGGTTTATATGGGGCCTAAGGTGATTTCCAGTCAAATAAAACAAATTTTTGCAAAATCTTATCTCATTCCGTGCCTTGTTCCAGCATTTATGTAATTTTTTGTAACAAAATTATCAATTTTTTTATGTGGTGGTTCCACATTTTGATTCATAGC
Source organism: Pollenia angustigena (assembly GCA_930367215.1). Classification (NCBI taxonomy): domain Eukaryota; kingdom Metazoa; phylum Arthropoda; class Insecta; order Diptera; family Polleniidae; genus Pollenia; species Pollenia angustigena. Next base: position 233,250,006 of record OV884060.1, read on the forward strand.
TCTGGTCCTACTGAACCGATTTTGCTGGATTTCAATCCCAAACTGCTTAGGATAACTACAAGCAATTTGGCACCAAGTTTGTTCATTTCTTTTGAGTTGTTCAGACAGACTGACATGGCTAAATCGACTTAGAATTACTCAAGGACCCAGAATATATATACTTTATGGGGTCTGAGATGAATAATAAAAAAGTTTCGCACGGAATGACAAACTTAATATACCCTCTTCACAACTAATTGTGGTGGAGGGTATACAAATATTTGGTCTTGTTAGAATTCAATAAAAGTTAACAAAAAATCTTTCAAAATTTCAATAAAATTGACAAAATATTTGAAATATTTATTAGATTTTACAAAAAGTTCACAGAAAAAATTTTCGCCATTTTTTTTCAATTAAACTGTTAATCAAAAATAAAATCAGCTTAATTAAAAATTTAATCAAGTGAACTAAACATTTACTTATATTAACAACATTACAGCAAAAAATTTTGTAAATATCAAAATACTATGATACTATTATTTTTTTAACTGTTGCAGAATTAACTAATTTTGTAGTTAATATTACAAATTTTAATTGAAATTGAAGGCTGTATTAATAAACAATTTTCTTTGAGTTGTTTTAAGAAATATTAGGCTGCCAATTCCTAAAATCTGTTGAAATAAGTGATCACGCTTTTTTCGGATTTGTACGTCAAATATTTGATAAATGTGAATATCTTAAGAATATAGATCAAATCCATTCGTTCATTAGTTAGTGTTTAGAATAATAAAGAACTAGCTCAAGAAATGTAATTTTTATAGGTTCGGCTTTGAATATACTTCTAGACGATTATCTAGCGATAAAACTAGAACAAAAGATTTTTGTCGTATGTATTTTAATTTCCCATATTTAATGATTCAGTTTGGAATATATAAATTTTTTTGTCCACATATTGTAGACTTGTCCATATAAAATTGAGTAACAGAAAATGTAAATTTAAATACATTTAACTCGTATAAATTATGATCATGCATTTACCCTCTTTCTAAGTCAAAAGGCAATTAGATAGACGTAAAGATAGTCAGTCAGTTAGTAAATTATATCTTAAATAATATTGATATCTAGTTTTGTTGTTTGTTTCGTTTAGGGTTCCGGGATGAGAAAATTTTTCTAAGAATTACCGGGGAAAATATTTTTGTTATTTCCGAGAATTTGATTAGGAAAAAGTCGGAAATTAAATTAACAATATTCTATATTGGGCTAGTCTATCAGCGCCGGGGTTGCGGGTTCGATTTCCGCCAGAGACTCTGGTTTCTTTCCTGCAGACAAGCGTAGAGCTTCGCGGGATTAGCTTAGGGAATTAAAAAAAAACTTTTTTGTCATAAAACTTAAAAACTTAAAAAAGTCAGCTAGTGGTACAAACATACATGCTATAATATAATAAATAATTGATTTTTATTAAAGAAGTTTTTAAATAAATATGGGAATTTCCATGTGAATGTCAACTACGAATCAAACAATAGAAATCGTTGAAACTTTTTTTTAAATATGGTACGAAACGAAATTAAATTTTGTTCAATATTAAACCATTTTTTTATTATTTAAAATTTAAAGGAAAAATATTTGGTTGAATGAAGAAAAGGGGGAAAAACACAACCCTCAGATTTTCGCAAATTTTTACAATCACATTAAAATCACTTCCGTTTAATATCACGTATGATATGATTTATTTTGCTCGATTTTTTGTACAACAAGTTTCAGAATGTAATGCATTTTTTTCACATTCTCTAAATGCAGCATAATGACATTTTAAGGTTTCCGCCTTTTTTTTGCAAAACTGTTATATAATACCATGAATTTAAAAACTAATTTTTCATTTATTTCGTTCCAAATATCGAGCCCTAGCCGCGAAAATAACGTAAGCGCCAAAAATCAAATTTTACAGAAGAGAGGGGTTTTTATATTTTATTTCATATAAATTTTGTATGAAATTTGTCGCTTACGATAAAATTGTTCATGCTATAAAATCGTTAAGGTACTTTATGTTGCCATGACATTTAAGGCAGGCTATGCCGAGACGCTTTCGTAACCGCAGACGGTATTTCTTACACAACAGGGGAGAAAATCTTTGCGCCCAAAGGTGTTTTCGTTATATATTTAATATATGCACTAGACTGGTCGCAATTTTTTTTTTTTTGAAATTTAATTGTTTCCGCTTCTTAAAATATGAGGTTTGGTGTAAGAAATCATGATCTAATTTTTCAGGTCAGTCCGACGGTGCCTAGCCGTGCCGGGTGGGGCCCAAACTTCCCCATTTTATAAAAAAAAACATCTTTTCTATCAGATCTTTATAGTTATACTAGTTGAAAAGCCGAAAATCAAAACTATGGCTTCGTTACGATCTTCCGCAGAGAAAGTACTTCAAGTGTGCCAAATTTCAGCTTCCTATGTCATCAGATGGTTTCAGAAAGTTGCGGAAAGAATAGGACATACATGCAAACATCCTGACATACTTAGAAATTATATATTGTATAGATAGATTAACATATGTTCGCGCAACTCAAAAACGCTTTAGCTTATTGCAAAACTAAAAAAAACCGAAATTCCGCAATAAAATTTACTTTAAGAAAGTTAAAACTTTTTTCTTTTCGGCTTTTCAACTAGTATAACTATAAAGATCTGATAGAAAAGATGTTTTTTTTATAATATGGTGAACTTTGGGCCCAACCCGGCACGGCTAGGCACCGTCGGATTGACCTGAAAAATTAGATCATGATTTCTTACACCAAACCTAATATTTTAAGCAGCGCAAACAATTAAATTTAAAAAAAAAAAATCCCATACAAGATGCGACCAGTCTAATATGCACCCAGAGAAAAAACAACAAACCATTTTTAAAAAAATGTTAACCATATTATGTTTAATTCAGCCAAATCATTGTCACCGACAACCATATTATGGTTAAATAAGTTTCTTTAAAAATAGTTTTGTTGGTTGTGACCATAATAAAACATGTTTTTCTCTGCGTGTATGTAGATTTTTTTTGTATTTAACATCTTTAGTAATTATCGACCTTATGACATTTTTAAAAATGACAAAATGTCCATTTTCAAAGTGTCTTAATGCCCACGGACATATTTTGTGGAGTGTCATAGTGTCCACTATGACAGTGGACGTTATGACATGCCACCTGACTCGACATGTTAATAAATGCAAGGTCCGCTTAGATTAGAAATCATTTTATTTTTTAATTTTTTCTTGTCATATTGCTCCTGGGAATTCCCGCAAACAATGTTGGTTTCTGGGCGTAAAAAAAATAAATGAAAATTGAAAACCCTAGATTCGCTGCATATTAGATTTCTTTTTGTATTTTTAAGTTTTAACCTTTTGAAATGTAAACAAATTCTTAATTTTATAACGAAATTCGTCTGTGTTTTTCTGTGTGCAAGAGTATGTATTTTTAAGAGAAAAACAAAAGAAAAGTTTAAATGTATTTCAGTTTTTATCATCATTTCAAAGATGTTTTTATTATGGAATTTTGATAAACAGAAATAAAAGAAAAAAAAAACACATACAACTATTCATTCCAATTTACAACAACAATCGTTAAAACAAAATGTATAAAAATCGTAAAAACGATGGAAAAATAATACAAAAAGGCCAAATAAATGTCTAAAAGTACATATATTGTTTGTTGTTATTGTTGCTTCTTCTGAGTACAATACACATTCAAAAGCAATGATGAACAATGCCGCAAGTGGTAACAAAGCCCCAAACAGTCAATTAACCACACACTCACACAGTTCCATACATCCATGCACCACTTATATAAAACTAACTATGTATAAGGGATCTTTATTGTATTTAAATACAAGACATCTTAGCAGCATCACTAACTAAAACAATAAAAATAATGATTATAATAAAAATGAAAAAAACGAAAGAAATGAAAACAAAAAATATATAATTTAAATTTTTTTAAAATTATTTGTATATTGAGGTTTTATGTTATTCGGTCGATTTCTTCTTCATTTGAAACGAGGGATGGTTTGATAAGTCATTAAATTAGAAAGCGGTCAACCTTTTTGTTATTTATAGGAAGTATTTATGAGAAAGTTTTAATTTTTGAAACAGCTGTTGATACCAAATTGTCAAAAATTGTTTAAAGTTCGTATGTATGAGCAAAAAATATGCTGTGGGCTTTCAGATTTTTTTTCGTTCAATTTGGAATTTACTGCACGTTATTAATGCGACTTGGTTTGTACTAAAAAAAAATTACATAAAATATATATACCAATATATTCGACGAAAAAAACTTTTGTCATCCAAGAAAACTTCTTTAAGCGCCCCATCAATTAAACAATATTATTCTATATATTATTCATCATTTCATTTCCATTTTCCATTATTTCAACTTACATTCAACAAAAAATACATTGTACAACCCAGTAAAAATGTGCTCCAAGAGGAGCGGGGTTTACGTATGAATTCATACCTCAAATCGCTTCAAACCTGCTGATATGATTTTTGTATGGGGTGTTCCCGGTTTAGAGGACTTTTTTCTGCTGACAATAAGCGCTTCTTTTAATATGCAAGCTAATCACTCCTAAAGAGCTTTTTTTAAGGGCTAACTATATAGACATTATTATTAATGTTTTGCTTTTACTTGTTAAAATGACATTTTTAATCATTTTCGTCAACCATAATATTTTTTTCGCTTTGTCAGCACTAAAAGAGCAGCTTTATTGTATTCTTACGAAAGTAACTTTAGTTAAGAATAAGTTGTAATTATTGGTTCAGAATTAGATTAATTTAATAGTTATCTTGTATTGATTAGTTATTAAGTATTTGTTAGTTATTTTATTAGATAAAATTGTTATTGTATTAGTTATGCACACTTCTATACCCTTTTAAGTTGAAATTCAGAAAATAAAAATTAATATTCAGAAAAACGAATTGATGTTCAGAAAATACAAATTGATATTAAGAATTCCAAATTGATGTTGAGAAAATACAAATTGGAATTGAGAAAACCCAATTTAATATTAAGAAAAATCAAATTAATATTGAGATATAAATTCATAGTTTTATTGATATTAGTAACAAAAAAATTATGAGTTTAAAAACAAGTAACTGAAAATATTTGAAAATAAAGTTTTATAAAAACATGTGTATAAAAAATTATTCACCAACAGGCAAATTCTCCAGTTCTATTGCTCTTTGGTAAAATGTTGTACTCCTCTGCACAGTCAACTGTGGTTATATTAGCCTTAGCTTCGTCGATAACATCATCCAAATCCATTTTGGACCATATTAACTCAATTGGACTCAACATTGGGCTATAAAGAGCTGGTGAATTTTCAAAAATTATTTCCATTTGGCTATGACATGGTGCATTATCACACACAACTAAATCTTGTAAGAGGTTTCCTAATTGCTCCCATCGATTCATAAAGCTGTTTACCCACTCTCTTGCGTCTTGCATTCTGAATGATCTTCGTTTTCTCGTCATAACTCCAGAGGATGCTATTCCCCCGATTAGGTGGACATTTGGACCTCGGAAAGATGATACGTGTATTGTAGCTCTTAAGCCTTTTCTGGACCATCCACGAGTTCTTCTGCAGAACAAATGGAAATTAGTTTCATCAATCCAAATTATTTGTTTTCCACTTTGAATGAAATTATTTAAATCCTCAACATATTTCGCTCGTTTTTGTTTTTTCATGCTGTTCATTTGAAACTGTTGTCGTTGTGACACATTTCTGAAACTCTCTTTGAACGTTTTCTTTTAGCTCCTGCAGCGTAATGGTGGGTTTTGATGCAACGCAATATGTTTTGCGATTTGTAATGTTTATTATACATAAATAAAGGACGATGTATTTTTTATGTATACAATACATATTCAAAATATAATAATGAAAATCTCAATATTAATTTGTTTTATCTCAATTTCAATTTGTATTTTCTCAATATCAATTTGGATTTCTTAATATCAATTTGTATTTTCTCATTATCAAATTGGAATTCTTAATATCAATTTGTATTTTCTCAATATCAATTTGGATTTCTTAATATCAATTCGTATTTTCTCAACATCAATTTGGATTTCTTAATATCAATTTGTATTTTCTCATTATCAAATTGGAATTCTTAATATCACTTTGTATTTTCTCAATATTAATTTTGATTGTCTCAATTTCAACTTAAAAAGGTGTAGTGTTAAAAGCAATGTACAGATGTAATGTTAAATTTGTTGTGCATAATTGTACTTCAACCCCACTGTAAATACTCGAATGTTCGTTATTAAGTTATCTCAAGTTATGGTAACGCCTATAAGTATGCCTAAGTTTATGACGCCTAATAACTAAGTTAATTCAGCCATAGATAGTAACTATAGATGAGTTAGTAGCCGTTATGCGGCGAACTTTTTAGAGCCATCTAGACGTCTGGGCTACTTGCGGCGGCTAGCATAATGAGATCATTCTAAGTTCTGACTTTGTCAATAACGTATCACGCTGAGAAAATTATAGTTGGTTGTGAATAAAAGCTATAAATTACGGGTTAAAGTGACTAAGTACTAAATTAAGTTGTGTAAATTATAAACAGTGTTGTGATTATTTTGTTTTATTTAAAGTGCAATAAAGAATTCGAAACGGTTTATTATAAAGGAAATGAACCAAAACGTTATTGAAAGGCAGTAACGTCACAGTATATTTTATTCGTTATCATTTACTGCTATATTAGAGCTCTTTTATTGAAGCGCTCGATTATGCGCTTTTTCTCTTAAGTGCTTCAAAAAACTCGAATTTTTTTTACTGGGATGTTACCAACACATTTCACAGTATATTGCAATTCCTTTCGTTGTGCAATACAAATCAAAAATCTTTTGATTGTTGCCCACATATTGTGCCACCTTCGACTATCACATTCACATTGGCAATAAAATTGTACAATACAAATTATTACGTGTGCATGAGCCGCTTTAGTTTCTGCTAACATAAACTTCGTTTAATTATATTCACACATTATCCAAATTCATCCTAGACCCATTTTTTTGTGTACCGATCAACTGAGAAACACCTCTGGGGCAGGCTGGATGGCGGGCTAGGTCAGCCTGCAAACCTCCTACGCAAAGTACAGATCGCAGTTTTCAAGATTAATTGATGAAATTATAATTTTCATAAGCCTATTGAAAATGGTGAGAATCTATCTATAATTTCACATTGGCCCGATTCATATTTCGTTCACTCTCGAAAAAAAGCTTTTTATGCCATAACTACCTCATTAATGTTGGTATTGCTATGATATTTGGCGACGGAAAAATGTTGTGCTAGCTGGTCCAGAACTGATCATAGGTTTCATTTTAACCGCCTGCCTAAAATCACTTTCAGGCTGAACCCACACCAACAAAACACAAAGCTGTTTTTTTTTTACCAAAACGACAACAGAATATTTTCTTTTGAAATAACCCACACCAATTAAAAACGAAAAAAAGACAAAAACCCCAAACCAAAAAGGACAATATATTTTGTTTTTTTTAACTCGTCTTAATTATGTGCGACGAGGCAACGAGGTTCAGTCTATTTTGTGTTGCTCTATCTGGATATGTTGTATAAAACCACATGTTTTTCCTGCAGCCAATGTTTTGTCGCAGAGTTGATCAAAAGAAACTATTTTGTCTTTTGAAAAAATCAAATATAGATGCAGATGTCTTAATAACATTCAGCACGAAGAACTATCATATGAACTTTAACCCCTCAACATTATTTTGATTTTTGGGGTTCATTATTGCTCATGGGTTTTACATCTTGAAAACTGTCGAGCTCGACGGACTTTACTTTGTTACTTGTTTTTTTTTTAAACTACCTAAGCTAATCCCGCGAAGCTCTACGCAGGAAAGAAACCAGAGTCTCTGGCGGGAATCGAACCCGCAACCCGGACACTTTAAATACTTTTAAAACGACTCTCGTACTTAATATTTTTGTACAAACGTAGACATATTCCCTTTTTCATTTACCTTAACGACGCTATGAGGAGCATCAGACACAGTTTGAATGTTGGGTTGTTTCGTAATGTCTGCGCGAAACGAATCACGTAACACAGCAAAGATAATGGGGCACATAAATATTTTTTTTTTTTTTTTGGAAATACAGTAAAACACCGATACAACAAAATATTTCAAAAACGAATACTTGTCTCAGGTCCAATTTTTACTTAAAATCAAATTCATAGAAATCAGTTTTTGTATAACGGACACAAATATTGCAATAGTTTATAAAAAAAACTGCGCTTATAACAAACTCTGCTAAAAAAAACCTTTCTTAATTAGGTAATAGTGTTATTTGGCACCTAAAATTTTATATATTCCAAATACAGAATTAGGTCTGCTTCAGTGTTTTGCTCTTTAGTTTTCAACAAATGTTATAAAATATAAAATATTATATAAAATATCTGGTATCTTTTAACAAATCATTGAGGTTTTTGGAATTTCTTCTCATGAATGTAGTGAATTATGCTTATAATGAACTAAAATTCACGGTCACTGTGAGTTCTTTATAGCTGTGTTCTGCTGTATTTTTTTTTCATCCACCTTATTTAAAAGAAGCGTAAAAAGCTTAAATTTTTATTTGTAGTTGTTTCTGCGCTGTCACTGCCTGTACAACTGTAGAAAGCCATGATAATGATGTTTTTGAAACTATTTCAAACTTAGGGAAAACTTATAAAATATTTTAGGATTTGACATTGGGAACGAATTAATTAGTTTTAAAGAAGCATTTTGTTAATTAAGCTAGTAAATGACAGACACTTAACATTTTAAAGTCAATATCTAAAAAAACTGAATATCCAAAAAATAGGTTTTCGTTTTCAAAGTGTAGATGAAGTTATAGTCACTTCAAGATCTTATTTTTGATTCAATGGAAATTTTCCACAAATTTGTAGAAATGTTGTCTCTTTTTTTTAAACATTTTGTATGTTCTCTAAATACACTAATGTTACCCAAAGTAATCCAAATGATGAATTGTGTAAAAGAGACATTTCGTGAAAGAGTAAATTTGATTATCTTCTTTCACAAGCTTACCCAAGATATCGGGAATAAAACTATCGATATCGATAACTATGGTTTGACAGCTGAATTTCAAACTGTGTTGACTTTTCGGTTCACTAAGTTTGGTAAGTCATCATTAGTCGTTTAATGCTAGAAAAATGCTCCCAAATTGTGGAAATTTAGTTTGAAAAATAAATCTGTTTTCGAAGTTCATAGAGCACTTTATCGATTTTACGAAGATCATTTCTGGTCCACTGATCCACTAAATTTGACTGTTAGGTGCGTTTAACACGCTCTTTTGAAATGAAATACGGCGCGCTTATTTAACGATTTATTGCAAACCCCATTTCCAGAAGTTGTCCTGTTCACTGGGCCCCTCGTTCGCGCGATTTAACGCTTCTTGATTACTTTAAATGGGCTCATTGGCTTATGCCACTAAACTAGCAACTCGTGAAGCATTGGAAGCTAATATTCAAGCCACCATTGACTCCATACGGCCAGATTTATAAGAAAAAGTTTTAGAAAATTGGACTATTAAATTCGTCGCCACGGCGGACATGTGCCGCCAACAATATTTCTGTTTTGTTTAATCATTTTTACTTCTCATGAAGCTTAAAAAACACTCTATACGTAAGTATTTCTCGGAAATATGTATTTTGGTTAAGTTTGATTGAAAACTTACCCGCAACGAGCTGCATGCTAATATTCACATCTGTATGAGGCAATTGACTTCACGTTGCTGTTAAATATGTTAACATTGGCTTACCTCGGGATAAGTTAGGGGTTCTAAGCTTGATTTAGCTGATTGTAGTCTGGCGGGGCTTTATTTGAGACGGGTTTCAACGTCTTCTTGTTGTTATTATGCATCCCAGATACGGAAACGACTGAGGTTCATCGATTCTTTGCTATTGTAGTGTAAAAATGTTTGCATTTGACGTGTTTACTCTTATTGCCTTTGTATTGGATATGTTAATTTTAGGCCGCACGATGCTATCTTTGTTTCCATTTCTCTCAGGTCTAACGACGTGCCGTCTAATTTGTGCGACAACATGTTGTCCGCATAATTGAGGTCTTCGAGACTGCCATTCAGAAGCCATATGATGCCTCTTGTCGTTAATGTTGCCTTTGCCATGATGTTGTCTGTCAATGATCACATTAAGCAGTAAAGGCGATAGTGGACATCTTTGGCTAATTCCTACGTGTACCTTTACTGCTTGTAGCATCGCCATGTAGTATGCATGTCGTGTACAGTGTATAAATGAGAGTTGTGAACTTTCTTGGTGTTCCCTTGCAGCGTAGTACGTTTTATATGGCGCGGTGTTGTAGGCAATAATCTTGCTACATTGATTCAACATTTATTTCTTTCCGTTCACGGCTTAAACATTTGTTGAACCGAACTTGCTTTCGCTTTTTGTTGTCAAAACATTCAAGAAACAGCGCTAATTCGAGTTGTAACAATATTTAACATTTCAACAGATCAATTTGGTAGAATAACATCAAAATCTAAATTAACCGTCAATACAGAAATACAATTGAACATTAAAAGATTTAATTGTTTTTATTGATATTTTTGTATTTTCCAAGTATAAACAAAATCTAAAAAGCTTGAAAAAACTATTTTCCTTTTTAGGTATCGATGTGAAGACTTTTGCTGGGCTTAATGTGTTGCTTAACAAATAAGAACTTCCATTTTTTTGTATAAGGGGGTCAATATGCAGATATTATAACCAGAAGAAAAATATAACTCCTTAAAACGGAGTTCCCGGATGATGTTTAAGTACTTAGTTATATTAATGGATAATAATCCTACAATCACTAAAAATTTTCAGAATTTTGATTCGAAAGACTACAATTAATTAGACTAAGTCTGTGTTCATACGGCTCATGTCTTATTGACATGATTGCTACTTTATAGGCGAGAGGGACGAGGGGAAAAGAAACGAGTACACAGATGCATGTACTGTCTTTAAATTTTGCTTTCTCATTCATTGTTTAATTTTGTTATTGTTTTCAATATCAAAAAAGCACATGTCGTCAACATGACATGAATCATTTGAACACCAATTCATGTTCAAAGAAGAAAAAGGAAGAATATTGTCAATAAGACATGAGCCGTATGAACTCAGGCAAAGAAGAAAAAGGAAGAATCTTGTCAATAAGACATGAGCCGAATGAACTCAGACTAAGGCATGGAAAAAGTATACATTGGAATACAAAGGGCCGTTTAAAATAACTGCTTTGGCTTTTCCGAAATTTTGTTATAAATTAGAAGGAATTTTGGAAGGACCTGGGATTAGTCTAGAGCAGTGAAGGGCACACAAATACTATCACATTTATGCTTGTGTTGACGAAATAACAACAAAGCAATAGCCGAACATATATTGTCACAGACACACAAAGAAGTTTATAGTGTACATGTGTCCTATGCACGCGTACATAGGATTTGCAAATGTGCCCGTCACTGGTCTAGAGGAATCAGAGCACAAACTTTAAACTAAGATAAACAAAATTTCTCCATTCCAAAATATTAACTAAAAATCCCACAAATGGATACATTTTCAATATGATTTCTGTATGACGTGCTAAATTCCAAATTTTTTCATATTTGATAAATACACTGAAATTTATTGTTGAGGGAAAGCTAGCTTCTATGAGCATTTCACTGATTGCTTAGGCCAGATCACCAGGAAACCTTTTTCGTTTTGCCTATATAACCCTCTGAAGAGATTGAGTGGTTACAATTGAAACATGTTAGGGTTACCTGTCCGTGAAAGCCTGGGTTCAAGCCACGCTGCAGTCAAGAATAAAAAATTATCAATAAATATTAATAAATTTTATGTTGTAAAATTCCTTTTTTCATAAAAATAATTTAATAAAAATTAAATTTGATGAACTTAAGCCTAATTAAAAATATCAAAGTTTGGATTAAAAACCATTAACAGTTCAACAAAAATAACCACAATACTAATTATTAAATATAAAACTTCATAAAATTTCTGTAAATTTATACGATAACTCCTTGCTCTTATTTTCACGTGAATGAAAAGAGATATCCCAAATAAATAAAAATTCTGACTATTAATTATTTTATTCTACTCTGTTAATAATTAAAGCATAACTGTAATTAATATATTTTTTCACAAAGAAACTCAACTTCTTGCGTATTTTTGTTTCTACAAAATATTTACGATAAACGAATTGATCAGTACTCTAGTAGACTTTTAAGTGAACTTTCTCAATGTCACCACCAAAATCACAAACAAAACAATTACTTTTCCTTTTTTTTTAATCATAATTCAGATTAAAAAATCATTCACTTCAAAGTTGATGTGTGTGAGCGATTTCGAGCAGCCAACCAACCTTCAGAAATGTCAATAATCTTTGACAAGCTTGCTTTGTTCAAGAAAATAAAATAAAAACAATAAGAACAACATCAACAACGACAACATAACAAACAACCTACACAGGAGTGATAGTCTAAGCAGAAAAGATTAAAACCATAACAAACAAATAAAAGTTGCTGACTGAATGTAAATTAAATTAAAGAACACCCAAAAGGTGCGAGTTGTACAAGGGGAAAGAGGTGGAGGCGAGTAGCAGACGAAACAATCCTCTACATATGAAATCAAAATAAAAAACAAACGTTTTTCAATTCCATCACTAGCAGGTCTTATCAATACATTGGAACCAGTATGACTGAACAAGTAAAACATGCTTAAGAAAAACAAAAATCTGCACGAGACAACACTGACCTCACCCACTAGTAGAGCGTGCGAAACGCGCCCTCTTAAAGCAAAAAAAAAAAAAAAAAACCGTCAAATATTTGAAACTAGTATCCAGACAGACATACGAACAGGCGGACGGACAGATGGATGGGATAAATAACAGACAGATCAATACACTTACTCGTCGCACTCGTACATTCAGCAAACATCATCACTGTTTTGGTGGCAAACAAGTTTTATTATTTCTGTTTTTCAGCGAACTGGATTTGAACTTTGGTAATGATATTTTTAAGTTTGAGTAAATATGTATGTGGTTGAAACGGCAAATGCCTGGCTGATTTCTTGCTCGGCTTGGAATTGTAGTAGTTTTGTTTGGCCGATAAGTAGTTTTATCCAATCTGATAGTCTTTGTGTGCTGTTTTTGTTGAACTTGTATGAAAAAGCTAAACAAAATACAAACAACAAAAAACTAAACAGTGAGCGAACAAGCGAAACTAAACAGGCTGCTGCTTAGCTGCTGATCTGGTCCCAGGTAGAGGAATCCAATCCAGCAGCCACATCATTGGTTTGGCATTCGGTATTCATACATTAGGTCAAGGATTCTCTACCGGTTCCTGTTACTCTATTCTATGGGACGCTTGGGGTATGACACGGTAAAGGCATGTTGGTAGTGGTCGTGTTGTCGCTCCTGAAAAACATGTTTTAGTTTCCTCACTCCCTCTCGCCTTCTAAAAGAGTTATACTTTGTTCACTGGCAGGAATTAACTTTTGCTTTTGTTTGTATGTATTTGTTTTTGTTTCAAGTGCCACAAATACATGTGTGCAGGCAGCGTGCAAGAAGTTGAAAAGATGAAAATAAGAAGATTTTAATGCAAACCAACAAATGCGAGTAGTGAATTGTACTCACTAGTGGATTTATGAGTCTGTGCGGTTTTGCTGGTATTGTTGTCATTATTGATGGCGGTGTGGTTTTTAAAATCATGAATCTGAATTAAATCAACTTGAAAGTGAAACAACGTCACTTGTACCTTCACTTGTTGCTGCAAGAACGTTGTCTTGTGTTTCCATACACACTAACAAGTACTTTACATACTAGTGACTCGTACTTTATTACACATGTGTTGATACCCAGCAGGCATTTTCTATAACGTATGCTACTAAAAAATTAATATCATCAGGTGAATACTAAAAAGTTTCTTTCGTCCAAGTACTGCTCGTTGTTAAAGCGTTCTCTAAATGCGTATTTTCGATGATAATAAAAAGCGAAATTGTATCTACTACACAGAAAAAATTATTGCCGAATTATTTTCAAACAAACGCTTGTTTGAAATTTTTTTTAATTTCTACAAATTTTTTTACTGATTCAATTAAAATTTTTGTTTGATTTTTATTTAACCAACAAAAATGTTGACAACCATTCAAAAATATAATACACGCGATATTGGTTTCAAGTTTTCTTAATTTTGTATGAAATATTTAACGCTTTTTCATGTTGTCGTCTTTTTGCATTTTTTATTTGATCGTAAGCAACACTTCCTAATGAAATATAAGAACTACAACAAAAAACACATACAGTCTATTTTTGGACACTTTAAAAAAGTACAACAGTAAGAAAGATGAAGAAGTTTGAAGTAAAAAAAACAAAGTAATACATTGAAAGAATTTTCTTCGCAATACCAATGAATTTTGACATAAATCCCATGAAAAATTGCATTAAAAAGGAACCTATGCAGCGCTTCGTTGGATCAATGATTCTATGAATATTATTCATTGGATGAATACTTTCAATAAAGTAAAAAATTTTTTTTTTTTTTTTTTTTTTTTTAATTATTTATTTTTTTTTTATTTTTTCTTATTTTATTTCACTTTATTTTATTTTTTATTTTTTTCTGTCTCTGGCGGGATTCGATCAGCCAACCTCGGTGCTGATAGACTAGCTCACTAACAGCTAGTCTACTGGGGCAATGTAGTTTTTGGATAAAAAAACTATGTTTTTTACTCAATTAAGAGCGTAAATATGAGATTAAATTGTCAATAATAAAAATAACAACGTTGATTGAAAGTGGATTGAAAGTTTTTGTTTCATTACTATAATGACATTTTTATTGTCATAATGAATATTTAAATTTATGAAGGCAATTATTGAAATATGTGGCTTTTATAAAAAAATTTTTTGATTTTATAAATTTAATGGCATACATGTAACATTAGATGTATGAAATTATTAAATCTTACATTTTTTAATTAACAATTAAACATTTTTTTAAGGAAACTATAATTTTGTATTAATTTATGAATCTAGTTATGTTTGTATATTGTTTTTTTATGTTCCCAAATAAAATTTTTTGTTTAACTTGGACAAACTTAAGTTTTCATATATCCAATGAAAATTTTTAACGTAATTACGAAATCCAATGAAGCGATTTTTACGAAAATATTTCATTATAACTATGAAATTCCATTTAGACAATGAAAATTTTCATTTACCCAAGGAAATTTTTTTTATGAAAATGATTCATTAAATATATGAAGCATTTTTCTTTCAGTGTAGCAGGTAAAAAAACGTTTCACTCTTTTTAAATAACAGAAACAACAACAACATTATAAGAAACAAAATAAATTTTTGGTTGGTTTCAAAGTTGGTTAAAAAAAACAAAATCCCGTATTCAATTTTTTCAAACTGTTTGCTTAAATACATTAAATACAAAAATATAATGATGACGAAAAACATATCGAGTCGGTCTGTCGCCGTTTTTGGGTTACATTTCTTTTTCATTAGCAAAGGAAAGGATACAGCAACAGTGAGTGATGACGAAAAACATTGTGTGTATAAAAAAAGACTTCGTTCAAAAATTATTCCAACAAAAAAATGTGTCTCAAAGCCAGCCGGCCGCTCTGCTGTCTCTGCCATCATCTTTTAATACAGTGCCTGCTTGTGTGCGCATCATTGCTTGTGCAAAAACCTTTTTTTTTTGATTTTGTAATTTAGTATATGAATTTCAGTAAACTTTTTGTTTGATTCAGTTAAATTATTTGTTTGAAAAAATCAGTGTTTTTTTCAATAAACAAAATGCAAATAAATTGTTTGAATATGCGAATTTGTTTATAGGACCGATTTCAGACAAAAACTTGTTTCATTCTACAAATTTTTTGTTTGAATTGGAAAAATAATTTTTTCTGTGTAAGCAACAAATTCTCACATCTAGCAAATTCTAACAACCATGAGAAATAAAATTAATCAAAAATTTACTTATACAACATGAAAGATTTGCTTGAAATGAGTAAACAAAAATACTATTTAGTATGTATTTTCATTTGAATTCTTTTAAAACTTTCTAGCGGAGTTTCTGTCGTTCTCTTTCGAATCTTCCTCCGGGAACTTATTCAAACGCCTGTTTTGTTGGAGCATCGTCATTCATTCGCATAATATTTCGAACGATCTTTGCATTTTTACGCGTTTTTCTATATCGTTCGTATGATACCGATATTTAAAGCCTACGCAGATTGGCACATGTATCAAACACTCTAAGAACAACTTCATCTGCTCGAGCAAGTACCCATGCATCTGCGGCGTATAGTAGCACGGGAAGGATAAGTGTTTTGTATAGTGTAAGATCCATCTGCCGAGAGACCCTCCTGTTTTTTATTGTTTGTTAAGCCCAAAGTAGCATCTTTTTGGAAGTATAATTCTGCTCTTAATTTCTACCGTGGCTTACAAATTCATCTACTCTCTTAAAGCTAAAAGCACCAGCGTTCACAGATTGTTCTAATCTCGTGGATTCTCTATTCGTTGAAACCATAAATTTAGTTTTATCTACTTTTACAGGCAAGCAAATTTTTGCTCATTACTTCTCTATATTAGCAGTGACATCTCGTATCTCGTTCGTCCCACGGTGTCGATATCATCGCGCCGCGGCGTATGAGAGCAGCATACGTACGACCTTCTCCAATAAATAGTTGAACAGGTAGCATGACAGACTGCCACCTTGCTTGAAGCCGCGTTGTGTGGTGAATGACTCGAAAAGATCCTTCCAATTTTCACTGTTGATTTTGTATCAGATAAAGTCATTTTGTACAATCTGTCCGGCTTTGCAGGTATGCCGAATTCAGACATGGCCACAAACACCTTTGCACGTATTTTACTTTCAAAAGCGGCTGTGGATCGACGGCAACGTCGTAACTGTCGATCTGTTTCTCATGGGCTTTATCTTAAATTTGACGTATTGTGAATATTTAGGTAGATTTGTCAGTTTTACATATTTAGTGACCTTAAAGCTTACTTTAGCATAATTGTTTAAGCAAACTGAAAGAATTATGCTTCATAAATCTAAAAAAATCAGTTTAATTTTTTTTCTTTAATCTAATGAAAAATTTCATTACAGGAATGTACCAGCAATTACTTTAACAGCACTTTCATTTCGCATTGCAAGTGTTGAGGCTGTCGGCGATGACCCGAATTTTGTTGCACTGTGCTTTAGATAAGAACAAGTGCCAACAATTCTCACATTTTCCCCTTTCATTGTTGCGATAAAAAGAAAAAAAAATTTACGTAGTAGTACAAATCAGTCAAAAATGCTTTAAACGTTTGACTCTTCATCATTATGTTAATGAAATGTTACATTAATGTTATGACAAATAGTCACGTCTTAATAAAATTTCATGCATATTTTCATCGATTTTATAAAACATTTTAAAAACTGTGGGCTAATGAAACATTCTTTATTAATAATAAGAAGTGTTACATAGGTTGAGTTTTAATGTTATATGAAATTGGATTAATGTAAAAATATATTGGACTTGTGAAGAAAATGCTTTCAGTGTATACTGTCACCTTATAACGTACCCGTTTCACCGTGGAGGCTCAAAAAATGAGGAATATTCATTACAAAAAAGCTTTATAAAATACATAACTGAAGTTTAGCTCATAGAATAAATTCGAAAAATGAAAAATATTGAATTAAAATTGTTCGTTAAACGGTTTTTCTAGATTTGCTTAAAAGCGAATTCCAGCGGATTAATAATATCACTTGCTTTGAAATGTTTGCTGGGAGTTTACCGGATAATTAGTAAAGTAGTATCATTTTATGATTACTGTTTGGATGAAAAGTAACATTATGAAATAAACTGCATGCAACACACAACTGCCACACATTGCAGCTCATATCAAGTGAGCGTTAGTAAGTGTATCAACTTTAAGAAAACAACAACAACGAAAATAGCGAAAAGGGTTGATCGGATTGGCAATCATTATTAGTCTAAATTACTGGTTCTGTGCGTTATTGTGGGAAGCATACGGCAACAGCAACAGCAACAACAAAAGTAAACCCTACCAGTTTGACAGACGATGAGCAGACAGGCGGACTACTTTACTAATACTACATAATAAGTCAATTGGTTTTCGCTGTGTTGTTTTCTATGTTTTTTGTTTAGTCGAATTATGGCACCAGTATGTTCTTCGGTTGCTTCAGTGACTGAATAAATGAAGGTCTGAGTCACTGGCTGATTTTCAATTATCATTTCCAGAGTGTCCCAGGTTTATGTATGTCTCTTTGTGTTTTTGCGTGTATGTTTGTGTGTGTTCACAAATATACAGAGGCAGACAGTCAGACCCCCGACAAACATTCGTTTTTTGTTTGACATTTGCGAAGGAGTCAAACTTGTTCGACAACCACGTGTAATAAACGATATTGTTGCTGTTGTTGTTACTGTTTAACAAAGTTGTTTTTTTTTAACACAAACAACAACCACAAGTGATGTTTTGAGGTACGAGTACGAGTACTTACACTTTATTCATTCCAGGGTTTTCTTTTTATTTTTTTTATTTGGCTGTTTGGTATTGTGACTACATTCTTTGGTTTTTTCCATATGAATGTCAGAGTCGAGATATTATTTTATTTCAACTTTTTGTTAAACAACACGTTCAAGTTTTATTTATGTGGAAATTGTTCTTTTTGCTGTGATAATTGCTTTTGGATTTCTTTTTGTTGTTGTTGAATAAAATGATCCTGTTTGCGATGAAATTCAAATTTTGCTGTAGTCATAAGTTGTTTTTTTTGTTGTTGTTGCTATTTTTAAGTTTCATCAAGGAATAATTGTCCGTGTGAATTAAAGAAACTTGTTTGTTTTAGCAGTTTCTTTAAGTCATATGCGGAACTAACCATTTGAAGAATTTAAAAACTGGAAGCAAAAAAGTTTTAAACTGGGTTATGAGATTTTTATCTGATATTTATTTATTGTTTTCTTAAAATTAAAAAAACTTTTCAGTATTTTTTTAATGTGTGGGGCAAATTTTCCATGCAATGTTAGTTATTTTCATTACATTTACATGTAAAACAATTATTACATGCAATATTATTTTTAATGGAAAAATTTTGTTGTTATTCGTAGATTTATTCGGCTTATTGATAGAAAAAACAAAAACAAAAAATTCATAAAATTTGTGTATATTTAGGAGCACGAGTTGTTGATACTTAATGAACAAATGAACAACTTTTGGGTTGATTTAACCGGTCCGTTGCAAGACAAATACAATATGGACAAACATAATTTATACTCGCGCATAAACATTATGAAGTTCGTTAAACTTTTAACAGTTTTTTTTGGTCACCATGATGATGATGGTGATGCCGATAATGAAGATCTATTATGTACTTAACTGCTTCGAGTACAAATGAATGAATGAATAAATTAATGTCTGCATGTTGTATGTACAACAACATAACTGTCTACAACAACTACAAAGAACGGGTATTTGCGAGTATAAATTACTTGAATTTATTTTGTTTATAAATATTTTTTGCACTTACTGCCTACGATTAACAGCTATGAGAGTACGTACATCTGATAAATCCGGTTAATCCACTAAATGCGAATGTTAGGAAAACAACAAACAACGAATATGGATTTAATTATACAGCTATTAATACGAGGGTTGTTCAGTAAATTGAATAGTTTCCTAGGTATAATAAACAATTGTTTTTATATCTTTACGTAAGCCATTTTATGTACGTTGAGATCTTTTCGTATTTACACGATACTTGTTTTTCGTTGAGAAACTGCAATAAACAAGGCCAATCTTTAATTGAAGTGTATTATTGAATATATTCTTTTGGTTTCTTGTTGTCGTTCATATTATTTCTTCATTGGTTCCTATTAACAACGTTCTTATTTCAAATTCTTACGATTTATTGTTCCAAGTCTTTTTTAAATCAAGTTAAAATTGATCTCCTAAAATTACAATAGATTGATGGAAAAGGCATCATTACGCTTATATTTTTTGACATCAGTACTACTTATGCCAGTTATCTACGGAGTTGACTCAATGACACTTTCATTATTGTGATGTCAGCCTTAACATCACTTGGCAAAACTGTCATCAGGAGAAATTATGTCATAAACAGGATGACGCATCGGCATCACAGAAATGACGAATTGGTGTCAGTTTAATAAAAAATTTTATCCGTGCGATGACTCAGTAACATCGGAAAAACTTTGATTTAAGTCAAAGAAAAAGAATGTTATAATTTACTTACCCGTTACACATATTTGTTTTACTTTTGTTGCATGACGCCCTTTGTCGACTAAAGAACTCTCAATTCCCGATATGTCCATACAAGAAGAGTGAAAGTCATTTAACCGGTCATTTAACTATCATTGATTAATAATGGTCATCGCGTAGAACAAAGGTTCTATCACTTTCTTAAGGCCAACGTGAAAAAAAATTACCTTAACATTTGTGTACTTGTGAATTAGCGTTGCCACTAGCAAACATTTCTTTCTAAAATGTTTTTAACAACAGCAATTCCCAAAATGCCACCGCTTTTAATTAAATAAATAATACTGATACCCTTTGTACACTTGCATACATTTCGGAGGAACGCATGGAAGATGTTGAAAATGTGAAATACGCGTTCAAACTTGAAACATCTAATATCAAGAAAAAATGTCACCATTTCTGAAAATTTTTTTTTATTTTTTTTAAATACTTACTTTCTACAAAAGTCCCAACATTTCAAAAGATTACACCAAAATGTATATCTTATTCATTTCGTTTAATAATTTAAGCAAAATCAAGCAAAATAAGGCTTGCAAAACAGGAAAAACTTGAGAAATGGTAACGCTGCTTTCAAAGCAACTTCAATTTTGTCAGTGATGCCACAATAATAACAGAATTTATTGCCACTTTTCTAGTGATGACACTAAAAGAATCGAAAAATGTAAAAGGGAACAAAATGAGATACAGTCAAATCCCGATAATTCGTACCCCGATAAATCGTAATTCCCGATAATTCGTAATAAACTGTCGGTCCCTTGAAAAAATCTCGTTAATTCGTAAATTTTCCATACATTTTGGTCCCCTCGATAATTCGTAATTTTTTTTTCAAATAAAATCTTCTTTACCTCTTATAAATCGTAATTGTTTGCTTACTACCACTTATAATTCGTAATAAAAACAACAAAAACATGGAAAGAATGATTTTTTGTTTACCACTATTTTATTTTTGCGTGGGTTTTTGCTTGTGTGTGGATTTATTTTCTTAAGATCAGTTTGTTACATACATAATTTTTATATAGAATTTTAATATATTTTATTTTTAACAACTGTTTTTTATGTTTTTTATCGTTTTAGTAAATAAATTGAAAAACCCCGTTTATTCGTATTTATTTTAACCCCGTTAAATCGAAACCCCGCTAAATCGAAAACCCCTATAATTCGTAAGAAATGGCCGGTCCCTTGCGATTACGAATTATCGGGATTCTACTGTAGTAACATTCTGTAAAGATGTTGAAAAATTTTGATTTTTAGCTCTATGTATTTCTTATGGAAAAATTCCAACATCTTCGCAAATTGATGTTAAATGTTAAATGTTGACAAGTGTGAAAAGGCTATAACTGAGCAAAATTCTTATAATAATTACAATTTATGAAATGTATGTATATGGATGTATGTCTTTAACTAAATAGTTTAAACCAATAGGATATGGGAATTTTTGTTTCTTATTTTACTTTTTAAAAATGAAAATAATGTTAATAATGCACAAAATGTGGCATCGAAGTGATATAGATGACGCATAAAATAAGACAAAATTTGATGATGACGTTCGTCACTGAATTGATGTCACTGTCTTATTGACGCCAATTGTAATAACATTGATGTCACAATTTTTTAATTTGTTTAATTAATTTTTCAGTGACTGCATTATATTTCAGTCAAACATCAATCTTTGACCAGTACTACTGGTGGTTCGAAATTTGCTGTTATTATCACTTAAATTTCTAATTACATTGCGTTGCCTGCTTTCCTCTGTTTTTTCGTATTCTTTCCGTCAAGACTTTGTCTTGAAAACTTGAAAACATTTGCTTATTATGTTTTTTTGTCCACTTTCGTCGACATTTGTACAAATTAAAGTACGGCGGCATGAAATAACCCCCCAAAATATAACCCCCCAAAAAAATAATGAAATAACCCTTCAAAAGTTTGTACAGAGAACAACAAAAACGATTTTTGGGTGTTATTTCATTTTGTTTGGGGTGTTATTTCATTTTTTAATTGGGGTATTATTTCATATGAAATTATCCCCCAAAAATCATTATGAAATAAAGCCCCAATATATTTTTTGGGGGATTATTTCATTTTCAAATTTATAATAAAAACGTTTTTGGGCGCAAGGATTTATCCACTTTGGTATACAGAACACCGTCTTCGAAAAATTAAGGTGGTTTTCTTCTATATGGTATACCAAACACCGGCTTCGCTAACTAAAGGTTCTCTGCGTAGCCGGGCCGAGTCGGTATTTTTATACTATAGAGGAGAAAATCCTGGCGCTATGCAGAGAAGCCTTAGCTAGCGAAGCCGGTGTTTGTTATACCGTAGAGGAAAAGAGTCATTCCGCCAGGCCGAAGGCCGGGTATGCAGAAAAGCCTTAGTTGGCGAAACTTGTGTTTGGTATGTCATACCATGATATATATCGCGTGTTTCTTTTAAGCAACACTGTATAGTTAATTGTATTACATATATTGGGCCTTTATTTCATTTCAGAAATTGGGGTTTTATTTCATATGAAATAAGCCCCCAAAAATTAGGGAATTATTTCATTTATGTTTAGGGCGGTATTTCATTTCGTTGGGGGCTAATTTCATTTTCAAAAATGGGGCTTTATTGCATATGAAATAAGGCCCCACGCATTTGGGGGCTATTTCCTTATTTTTTGGGGGTTATTTCATGCCGCCTTAAAGTACAAATGTAAACGTTAGAGCTTGTGTCATAGCTATTTGTTTAAGAACAATTTTGATTTTAGTTGAACTGTTAGTTTTTAATTTTTGATATTCTTTAATAAGGCTTGAGTTCATCAAATTTAATTTTCATTAAATTATTTTCACTGAGGGAGGGAATTTTACAACTTGGAATTTTTATTAAAATTTATTGATAATTTTTCTTGGCTGAGCGGGGATTTGAAGCCGGGTTGTAAAGAACATGTTTCAAGATTAAAAATTAACAGTTCAACTGAAATCAAAATTGTTGTTATTATCTGCAATTTTATTATTTTTAACGTCTTAAGACTTTATAATTGTATGGATAATATTCGTTACTAAAAAAGTAGGAATGGAAAAATTTATATTTTCTTGGCAACGCGTTTTCGCTTAAAATTAAAAATTTGCTGTATTGAAGTAAAACAAATCACGAATTTCGACTTAATTAATTGCGACTGACAATTATTTAATTGAGAAACGACCTGCGTATAAAAAAGAAGCGATTATAGTTGGCGCTTATCTGTTGAGTTTTTGTTGCAAATTTTCTCCATCTTTAAAGCTGTTAATGTTGTTTTGACCAATAATTGTAATATTGTTAAAAGTTGATTGTACTTTTTGTATTGTTATTGTTTTTGTATTTGTTACAATATAATAAATCATACCCTACCGCAACATGTTGGCCATTTACGGGCAATTTATTAAATAGTAGATTTTTTTCAGGTATACAAAAGAAGATAATGAGTGCGTAGATCAACGTCATTATTGCGGTGTCAAATACCGTCAAACAGCAAGACTTAAGACAATACATATAGACGTGTACACGTCAATGTATTTCATATTTTACACATTCATATTGCATGTTCGTGTTTGCGAGTATTAATTAGGCCGGCTCACAATCAACACTATAAAAACGCGAGACGATATAGACGATAGATTTTATCGTGTTTTGACGATTTGACTAATTTTTTTGCAAAATTTGCGATTTTATAGTGAAGAGCTGAACATTTTAAATGACGCTTAAGTCAGCTGTTGACATCGTGGGTCAGGCTGTTAATGAAAGTCAATTTGACAGCTGCAGCTTAGACAATATGGCCGCTATCAACGGTTAGAGTTCGGAAGTACTTTTTGGAAGGCTCTTATTTAGTGTTCACCCTTAACGTGGTTGGCGAATTTCAAATACGGCTGCGACTGTTTTATAATAGATTAAAGAGAACATAAACTTATTTCCTTTAATCTATTACCAAACAGTCGCAGGCGTATTTTAAATTCGCCACCACGATAAGGGTGATTATTTGAAATTAAATTGATGCAAATTTAGCATATAAAATGTTTTAAAAATTTGAGTTATCACCGAACAAAGCTAACATAAGGTCCATGTTAACTTTTCTCCATGGTTTTGCCACTTTAGAACTGCTGAACCTGTTAAGTTTGGACATTTATGGAAAAATATTTTCGGTATAAAATCTGAATCTATCCTAAATATGTTTTTAATAATGAGTTATTTTGAACGACTTTTACATAACACAGTCTTCCATATTTAGTTAATAAAAATTGCCTGAATAAGTTTGACCGACATCATAGAATTTGGTTTGTTTTCGTGAACCGCTCTAATGTACGAACCAGCACTGTTCACATTTAAGTCCAACTTGAATTTTATTGTTTTGCGTTTTGCGTTTTTTTTTGTTATTTCTTTTTTTTTTAAAGCCAGCAATAATTGAACTTGTCGATTGCAATGCACTGAATTTCATTAATTGTTTTAAACGTTTTGCGTTAGTTTGATGTCAGCCTTAAAGAAAAAGAAAACTGTTTAATGATTTTATTTAAGTTGATGGCAGCCTGTGAACCGGAGGGGAAATGGCTGCTACCACAGATCAGATGACAACAAGGGGAATTGGAAGATGTGAAGTTTTTCATTTAAGAGCTGAAATGTGTTTCGCTCTTTTTGTCTTTGGCCATTAATGGTTTTATTAATTTATTTTTTCTGTATTTTGCCATTATGGTTTATTTGTTTGACTGTTATCTGTGGATTTATACATGCCGCCAGGTGTATCCTTCCTTCTTGAGCTTGAAAACGTTGTATTTTGTAAGTTTCAAATTGGGGGGAAATTTAGCTCAACTCCATATGATAAGAATCAATTAATTAGTGTTGCTACATTCCTTAGTTTCTTTTTGTTGTTGCAGTGGTTTATCAGTTTTTGTCGAACGCAAAAAATAAAAAATGCTGTTGTGTATATTTTTATCTGATTTTTGTAATATTAGTCGTTTTTTTGTAGTTGTTGTTTTTTATATTTAGTTTTCATTTTTGTCGTCTTTTATTTTATTAAATTTTATTAGTGTGTGTGTGTCTTTACTTGAACGTGTAAAAGTTTAATCACAGCATGTGACTTGTTGGCCACTAATGGGTGTTTCCTCATTTAAAGTTTAGCTTTATTGCAATATAAATACATACATATCGCTGGCCTCATGCAGAAAGGCCCAACCATTTTGTGCTTAAGTTGGCTTAAACAAATTAACGAATATGTACATGTTAATCATATGAGGCTAGCCAAATTGAACTTAAGAAACTTTTTGTTAAATTTTATGAAACTGTCATTTGCTTAAGCAAAGTGCGAAACTGATCGCACATTCCGTACAGAATCAAATGTTTGTTAATTTTATTTTTGAGACTTTTTGTCAAATTTTGACAGTAGTTTAAGCAACGCTATGCATATTATGGTTGGGCCCATGTTAGAATAAGTACAAGGTATAGTCATTAGAAATTTTGTTCTCAACTTCAGAACCCATATAACGTCAAACAAAAGAAAATATGAAAAAAAATTAAATAAACTAATTTGACATTACATGGGTAAATAATGACAACTCTCCCTAATGAACCCACCTTGTTCTTTTATACTATGGGTTGGGCCTTAACTCTCATACGTAATTGCAATTCTATGGGAGAAGTTAAAAACATAATAGAAACTTTTTGTATTAAAATATAAAAACCCGTTATTTTTTATGCTTTTGAATTACATGTTTTGTGACGAGGTGTTTTTTTATGTGAAATGTATTGGAATCACTAAAATCTCAATTAAAAAAAAATCGAGCTTGGGTCTTTTTACATGCTACCAACGATATGTATGTACGTAAGTACATGTGCGTTACTGTTGTGCTTTTTGTTTCGGTTTTGACGGTTCCTTTGCTGCTTCTGGTCTACATTTAATTTATGCTTTTCCATTTTTTTCTCTCCTGTTCGTTGTTGCAGCCGTTGAATGTCTTTTGGCGGAAAAGTCAGTATTAAGTTTAAACTAAATTAGCATTTAGATTAGATTACTGAAATTGCAGTAATTAATAAATAGTTGGCATTGTTGGACAAAAACGTAAAGATATTTGTGATTTTATTCAAAATTATTGCCTTAATGCAATTATTCAATTGTCGAAAAGAAGCTTTTGTCTGCATAAAATGAAAGCTATCGAAATCTTGATTCCACCAATCAGACCTGATTCTTAGATTGAATTAAGTCAAAGGAAATAAAGCTAAAGGTTGGTTGATTACACTGAGCTACACAAGAAATATGCAGAAATTCCCGTTAAGCATTTTTTTGTTATAGTCCATAGATTTTAGAAACACCAACTTTTTTCAATATTCAAAAAGTCATTAATTTGCGATTTTGGATTTTTATTAAATTCTATAAAATATGTAAAATATTTTAGATGAATACTCTTTTTTAATAATTTTAATAACTCCATTTTTCATTTCATTCATTAACTGAGACATATGGGTCTGCAATCAAAACTGTTTCAATAACATTTAAAAAAAAGTAAACGAAACTTCAGGTCTAGTGATCTTAAATAAACTTTGATTCAGGAAATGTTTTCGAAAAATCTACCAAAGTTTGCGAAAACGTTTCAAAATATTTCTGACTAAGTCTGGGTTCACACTATGAAAGTTTTCTATCAGAAAGTGTAAGTTTATTGGTGAGAGGGGAGAGAATAGCAGCATGTTCTCTTCCTCACACTATGAAAGAAAACTTTCATAGTGTGAAACCAGACTAAAACTTGAAAATTCTTAAGCTCTTTTTAAGTTTCAATTTAATTTTTTTTTATATGTAGAGGTTCGATCTTATTTTTTAGAAATATGTAAAAATATTAAAATATGCAAGCAAAAAGTCTAAAAACCTGCAAAGAAAAGTAATTTAATGTTATTTTTTTTTTCAATCCTTTAGTATTTTCTGAAATATTGATCTTTGGCCATATAAAGTGTCCTTAATTTAACGATGTTCGTCTGTACGTTTGATTGTTTGAATGTGGTTTCCGACCAGGGTTTACAAAACTGCATTCGAAACCAAAAACTGTCGAACAAAAAACGAAAATTTGTGTACAAGATTTCGCTTTTTGAGTTGGTTTGACAGCGACTGTTTACATTTATTGATTCAGGAGTAAAAACCACAGTTTTTTTTGGCTATTGACAAATTAAGGAGTGGAAGAAATGGCAGTTTTTCTACAGTTGCAGTTTTTTTTACACACTACGATAAGTTGTGAACTAGGATGTTCGATCACAACAGTTCCCAGAATTTTGGTATTGGAAACCAGCGAGATCAGTTGAAATAAAAATGCCTGCGATATATCGTCGTTCGTAAATTATTGTGTCTATACTATAAGTAAAATATAACCATATAGAACACAATAATTTACGAGCGACGATATGTAATCAAAAAAGTCAATAAAGGCTAGATTACACTATTATAGTTTGTATGAATACATGTCAAAAACTCAAGTAATATGACAAAGAGTGATAGTGTGAATGCAATGTGTCACGAAAATTACAAGTTTTATGAAAAAAGCATCCCAAACGACTTCATCATTTTTTGAAAAATTTCTAAACAATAATACTTTTCTTTGGATTAGGGTTGCATTTTATTTCATGTGTGAGTGTTTATACTTTGTGTGATGGTGTGAACACAAACTGTCATGTTATAGTAGATTTTTTGACAGTCGCAACAAAACTCATTAGATTTCTATCTCACAAAGTATTGTGAAATCGTAAGGCTTGTGAGATAGTGTAATATAGCCTTAAGCAAATCCCAAAAGTTTTTAAAAATATGATAAAAAAAAATTAAATATTACTTTCAAAATACTTTTAAACACAGTTTAAATAAATATTTTGATATATATCACTTTTTATTTTATTTATGATATGGGTAATCGACCAAGTGTGGGGCACGACCCCTTTCGATAAGGAACATACATATATGAACGAAAATAAATCAAAAAAATTTTTTTTTTCAAAAGTTATGTCATATTCAAAATGTCATAATTTCGCCGAGTTAGCCGAATGTGTTGAGCTTATTTCTTCAATATCTCGAAAACTACTTGACATACCAAGATGATTTTAATGTCATTTTAAAGAAAATATTTGGGGCTACAAACCATATATTGAAAAATGTAATTGTAAATGTAATATCAGCAAAATATTAAATTTAAAAAACGGACTAAGTCAAAAACTAATTTTTTTATTTGGATGATTTTTTTCTAAATCCTGAAACTTTGAAGGAGGTGCTTTTTTCTTTTTTAAGATATTTTTTATTTCGCAACCTTAAAAAAAAAATCTTAAAATAAAATTTTAAAATTGTAATTTTAAGCAATAAGTACACTGTGCTGGTTGCAAATTGGGGCACGCTGAATACAGTGGTGCTAACCGTTTTTTTAGGTTAGCTCTTGTTTTCAAGATATACCGTTATATCGTAAATGTAAGAGGTTGCACAGCATATATTCCGCAATAAATAATAAAGTGGGGTTGGTCATACATTTGACCCATCTAGAAGCATCCAATGTATTGTTTGTAGCCCCAATGACATTAAAATCATCTTCGTATGTCAAGTAGTTTTCGAGATATTGAAGAAATAAGTTAAACACATTCGGCGAAATTATGACATTTTGAATATGACATAACTTTTGAAAAAAAATTTTAATTTCGTTTATATATGTTGCTTATAGGATAAAAGGAACCTTTTCACCAAATTTCCTTTTTAATCGGAAGAGGTCGTGTCCCATTCTTGGTCGTTTTGACATGGAATTACCCATATATGTATCTCTACGAGTATATATGTATAAAAAGACAAGGCCTGACTTATTCTTTCATATTTTCACTCATTCACTGACTCATTAACAACCAGCCCAAACGACCAAAGCAAGAGAATTTAATTTTGGAACACAGATACCTCTTTTCATTCTTAGATCCACTAAGAAGGTATTTTTGAAATTCGAATGCTTAGGGGTTAAAAAGGGTAATCGCTTACTTCATATCTCCTAAACTAATAATAATACTTTTCGTTGTTCATTAAAAAAATAAGCGAAATTCGGCTTTTTTAGGAAGTAATTCTATCTTTTTAACCAAAAAACATTGAAATAAAAATTATATTACATTCGTAGCTTATCTGAAAAATACAAATTTAAATCTGGCACTTTTTCGAAATTCGAACGCTTAAGGAGTAAAAATCGAACCAGTTTTTGTTAATTTTCTTCATAAGATTTTTCTCCATTCATTGACATTTACATATTAAATTATAGGCTCCCACTACAATATTGAAATTGTTGATGCTTCAATGGGGGAAAAAGTATGTAAAAAGGGATATACGGGAAATTTAATTTCTTTCTTTTACTTTCTTTAATGTAGACCTTCTCTGGAGAGGATCGCTCACGCAACCCTCACAAAAATGCCTACCGAGGCACCATTAGTTTTAGAGCGCATTTATTTTAAAGGTTACCAAAAACAATAATGTTAAAAAAAAATTTAAGCTCCAAACAATTGCGTTAATAATACTGAGAGTTTAACCAGGTGCGCTTCGGTACCCCCGTTGAAAAAGCAATTAGTAAAATCTTCTGTATTGATAACGAAGCAATCTGTATTGAATTTTGATAAATTTTCTATTACTGTTCTCCAGACATAATGAAGCTGCCATGTAGTTATACTTCTCCAATCCAGTCCACTTTTTGACAGTTTTTTTTATTAGAAATTTAAATATTTGTTTATAATAAAATTTTTTTTCCGTTTTCCATTTATATATGCAAAATATATGTATGTATCATAGCATTCTATATTGTCTTTGTATGAGAGGTGTCACGCCCACTTACCCAATCCCGCCCATTTTTAACATTTGTTGTTTATTGGCAACCACGCTATTTGTAACAATTGTGGACAACTTTGCAGCCAGACAAAAATATAGTTTGTGGCAGGCCTAATTTTCTAATCCCATTAAGATTTTGTCAAGTGTTGTCTATTGATAACCAAGATTCTTGCACCTTATTTAGCTCTTGCAGTTCTCTAGCTGCCACGCCTACTTAAAATTTCAAAAAATAAAGAGCCTTTACCTCCTTTTATGCCATCAGTAATGAACTGTTAAAGTTTCAAAAAGATCGGTTCAGCGGCTTATGCGATACAATCAAACATGAAATTTTATAAACATATCATTACCTAAAACGTAAAAGGCCCTTACTAACCAAACATTTAAAAACAACTTTTTCATTGCATCAACACAAATGTCCACAGAAATTGGATTTTACTAACAAAAGCCAAACGGCCCTATCCACAAAAGTTTATATGATAAACTCTTAAGGACCTAACTAACAGTTTGCATAATATGCAACATTGTCAATTGTCAAAACAACTGGTGCTTTTACAAGAAAGTGGAAGAAAAATAAATCACAATCAGTTTAAGACAATTTATCATTTTAAATATACTAGTGTTCGCCTAATGGTCAAAATTCGACCATAAATTTGTATGTAAATATGATGAAAACATAATTCATCTAAGTATATTTGATTTTATTTGTTTCGAGCATTTATTTTTTCCTTCAAAGTGGATCGAGTTGGTGAGGGACCAACCTCCGGTTCATATTTTATCTTCAATATAAAAAATACCAATTGAAAAACAAAAAAGTCTTCTTTATATATTGTTACGAAAGTAACTTTAGTTAAGAATTATTTGTAATTATTGGTTAAGAATTAGATTAATTTATGTGTTATCTTGTATTGATTAGTTATTAAGTATTTGTTAGTTATTTTATTAGTTAAAATTGTTATTGTATAAGTTATGCACACTTTGAGTGTAAAAATCAATGTACAGATGTAATTTTAAAATTGTTGTGCATAATTGTTCTTCAACCCCACTGTAACCTAGAATGTTCTTTATTAAGTTATCTCAATCTATGGCAAAGCCTAAAAGTATGCCTTAGTTTATGATGCCTAATAACTCAATTAATTCAGCCATATAGATAGTAATAGCTGAATAAGTTTAATTAACGAAATAGCCGTTATTAGGCGAACTTTATAGAGCCATCCAGACTTTAGAACTCGAAAGTTCTATGGTCATTTGCCCGAGTATAAATAGGATCGCAAGAGATGGCATGATTCATTCTAAGTTCTGACTTTGTCAAAAACGTATCACGCTGAGAAGATTATAAATTACGGTTGTTAAAGTGACTAAGTACTAAATAAAGTTGTGTAAATTGTAAACAGTAGCAAAAGTGTTGTGTTTATTTGTTTTATTTGAATTGCAATAAAAGAACTCAAGAGGTTTATTATAAAGGAAATAAACCGAAAACGTTATTGAAAGGCAGTAACGTAACAATATTGTCATCCACTCAGGATGAAACGAAAATTAATCAAAGTACCAGCTGCTGAACGAAAAAGTACCAAAAAGCTCCCCTCACATGTTCTTATTCACCCTTTTTAATGTATAATTTTATCTTTATAGGTCGAATATTAACGAAAAATTTAAAAAGTTCCAGATGAAAAACAAAAAGTACCAACATTTTTTATCTTATAGGTTATCACTCACTCAGGACCCTACACCTATAATATTATGTTTTTTAGTTCAATATTATAGAAAATTTAAAAATTATCACATGAAGCACAGAAAAGTAAAAAAAGAAATTTAGTTTTCCGTATTTCTCCTTTTTTCTCCCCATAGAGGTTCGGTTGACAAACAAAAGAAGAAAGCGCTCTTAACTGGTTTGCCTGGTCTGATTTATACATAAGATTTATATAGTCGAAATATTCGAAAACCGGTTTTTTTAAAATGTCGAATACATACAGAGGAGGAAAGTGTTCTTAACTGTTTTGCCTTAGCCTATTTATATATAGATTTTTGCTTATCCTAAAAAATCTTTTTTAACCTTAAACGTGACCTTTTGCGTTTTAGGTAACGATATACATAGATGGTAAAGGGTATTCGTTAAGTGTATTTTTTGGAACAAACTTTGGCAGCAACATTTTAATTTTAGTCCTACAAGGTACAAGTCCATATTACAATTGCAGAACAGCAAACAATGCATCTTTGTTAAATGCGAACTTGCCCTGCTTTTTACACTTTACTTCCTGAGCTGCTGCCTGTCATTTGATTCGATTTAACGACAATAGCTAATTTAGTTTTTTACTTAACATTTTAAAGAATCGGAATTAGTTTGAAATCTGTTACATTTGTGTCTTAATAGTGGACATTAATGAGCAATCAATATTGATCCAAAATGTATGTAAATTGCTGAAGGCTGGCATTGTATTCAAAGATTGTTGCTTCGTTGTTGTTTGTTTATTTCCATTTTGTTTGTTTTTGGCTTTAAAAGTTTCCCTGACAATGCAGTTTGTTTTTTTTTTTTGGTTTTAGTTTGATTGTGAAGCTTGGACTAGAAAATGAGCAGTTTGCGATTACTCTTGGGTGTTTGTGATTTAGATATGCAATTGTTTTTATAATTTTTTTGTTTTTGGGATTTTTTATGCCGAACGGCAATTTTGTTTAGTGAGAAGTTAAATGCGGTTGCTGGTTATTTGAGAGTGGTGGTGTGGCGGGTTGGTTGGTAATGTATGTGGAGTTGGAATTGAATGCAGTGGTTGGTCGGTTATTTCACTCGTGGATTTGTTATTTTTTCATCAGTTACCATGCACTAGTTTAAATCATGTGGGCGTGTGTAATGGTTGGAATGTGGAG
The DNA here is from genome assembly GCA_930367215.1 of Pollenia angustigena. NCBI lineage: Eukaryota > Metazoa > Arthropoda > Insecta > Diptera > Polleniidae > Pollenia > Pollenia angustigena. Next base: position 233,282,972 of record OV884060.1, read on the forward strand.
GCCGCTTATGGATTTAGTTTCTTTTTGTATTATTTTTCGTCGTTTGTTTATTAATTTTGCTGTGAATGCATTAAACGTAAATTTCAGCTGGTTGCATTATTTCTTTTTGTGTTGCTGTTGTTGTTGTTGTTGTTGTTGTTCTTGTTCTTATTTTAACTTTATAGATTTACAGCTAATGGCGCCGTTATCACTGCTCTACAATGTCCGTTGAAAACCTCCTTTTTTTGCCAGTTCAGTTGCATGTTCGTGAAGCAACGTGTATCAGTGTGTTTGAGTTTAAACAACAATTTAAATATTTTTTTTTTTTTTTTATAAAAAATAAATAGAAACCACTATATTAGTTGTATTTTATTCTTAAAATATTCAATGTAACGGATCGTATCGCTAAAACTTCATCATGAGTTCAAGTGTGTCTTGGACCTTGAATATGTGTGCGTATGTGTTCTTCGAGCACTTTTGGCTGTGTGTATGTATGTATGTGGTTGTTGTATTTATTACATTTTAAGATGCTGCACTTGCAGTGCACTTGGTGGCATTGTCTATGGCAATGGTTGGATGTGCTTAATAATCGTTATTAAATATGCACCACTTAGTTTCATATAAATAAATTATTTTCAGATTCATACACACACAGATACATACACAGACTCTAACGACTACCGATCAGAAATGTGCATTTCAGGCATTTGTTGTGTGGACTTAAAAACAGTGGTTGCTGCTAAACGTTTATGCATGTTAAACTTGCGATCCTTTCGTCGTAACATACGTTGACTTTATATTTTGCATTTACGCCTGAAATAATCACATCTCGCTCTCTCATCATTGATCTTCAGCTTGATTATAATTATTAAAGTGGTGTATCCATGATTACGTGCCTTTTGAGGCGTAATCGGGTCCATGTTTGCAGCATGAAGTGGAAAAAGTAAAAATAAGTATGAATTTTTGTCTGTGTGTGTTTTTGAAATTTCCTTGTGTGGCCTTTTTGATGGTCAATTCGTTGTTTTCTTATAAATGAAAAATATTAGTAAAATGTAATTGACTTTATTGTTGTAGTTGCTGTTTTTGTTATAACATATCCATACATACACACATGCATAAATCTGCTCAAATTTATTCATACATGTGTGCAAGATACTCGTTTATACAGATGAATTTGTTGCCACTGGCAAAAAACCAACACCAATAACAACAGCAACAACAAAATAAAACAAATTTGAGCTGAACAATTTTCCATTCATCTCAGTTGTCAAATAAACAGAATTTGTGAGTTTGCGTTGGTTTGGCAGAAAAAGTTAAGCTAAGCGCGAATACAATAAAAAAAGAAGTAGAAAAGACAATAATGCACAGTGGGAATTTTTTGAAAAAGGGGGAAAATTGGATTTTTTGACAAATTTCAAGGTTTCACCACAAATCAATTCGTGTTTATTGAAAATTTAAAAAAACCAAACTTTTTTATTTCTCATTCGATTTATCGAATTACAGTGTAATCTTAAATCCAACATTTGTAATTAAACTCTCTATTAGTACTTTTATAATTAATACTGCGCAAAAAGTACTTAGGTTTGTTTTTTTCGAACATACATTTTTTTGCTATTGAAATTTAAAGGACCAAAATTTTGATCCTCTTTTTTTTTAATTCATTTTTCTGGTCGTGTTCATAAAATTTGTATTTTTATTAAGTTTTTGAAACAACTGTCAACAATCGATACACTACAGATTTACCAGTATGTAGTTAAGAACTGCGTGTTAAAATTATGAAAATTTCGTTACACAATAGATATCTACACCCAGAGAAAAAACATGTTTAAATATGGTCACCTCCAACCAAACTATTTTGAAGGAAAATTTTAAACATGTTATGTTTATTTTAGCCATATTGTTGTCAGCGATAACCATATTATGGTTAAATTAGGCCTCCACCAAGCAGCCCTAATCGTATTATTGTTGCCTCTAAACATGTTATGATCAATAATAACTAAACTTTGTTAAACACTTACAATAGCATGGTTTGTTTTCAACCATAGTATGTTGTTCTCGGGAAAGAGGAAAATACTATTGTAAATTAAATTTAAAATCAAATTATTGTCATATTTAATCATAACATTTAAAGAGGCAACCATAATATGGTTGTGGGTTCTTGATGGAGGACTAATTTAACCATAATATGGTTGTTGCTAACAATTATATGGTTGTTTTAACCATAATATGTTTAAAATTTTCTTTAAAAATTGTTTTGTTGAAGGTGACCATATTTAAACATGTTTTTCTCTACGTGTATACACAACTAGATGTCTATTTGTAGAAATTACGGGCATTAGTCATAAATGTTATCAAGCTGGGCACCCTACAGGTGAATCGAATTCGTGTTAGCTAAAATCAATGGTGATAGCCGCTTTCAAGGCTAACGCTCTTATTTGCGATTAAAAATTTTAATTCTAAAGCACACAGAAAAAATTCTTCAACATTTTTCACCAATTACACGCAGAGAAAAAATATGGTTGGGCATGGTTACGGCAACAACACTATGTTTAATGTTACAATATATTGTTGTCGTAAACAAATAATTTATATTATAGTTACTGTAAACATATCAATGTTTATCGCAATTATGAATTTGAGTATTGTTGACCGAAAAATAATTATTTTTCTAACAACTAAATTATGAGAACTTTCTAAACATATTATATTTCTCACAACCACATCATGATATTTAATAGCCATAACATGATAACTTTCTTTACATTTATCATATTATGTTAAAGATGCAATCAAACTATTTTTACTCTAATCATATTATGTTAGCGCCATTTGTAAAATAATTTTGAAGCAGTTGTGTCGTTTTTTTTATTTGTGAGCGGTTAAACAATTAAAAGATAAAATTCCATAAAAAATAAGTTTAAAGAAATTTAAAAATTAAAATATTAGCGGAGTTCATTCAAGTATTAGTGATGTAATGCAAATGCAAAATATCATAGTTGTTTTGTAAAATCCAACAACAAAACACACAGAGATTTCGTTATATTTTATAAAAGTGCTACGATATTTCATCAACATGGGTTAATATCGAAAAAATGGACACACGCGGTTGCCCATGAAAACCACAGATTTTTCATTTGCTCTTTTGCAAGCCTTATATTGAACTCCGCTATTTGATAAACATTAAGATAAATTGTAAAAAGCCACAAAATATAAAATCGATGCAAAAATATTTTAATTTATTTTGCATTTTTATGACAGCTATGAAAGGTGCTGTATCATAATATGATTGCTTCTAAATTTATTATGATTAACATGATGATAATATGATAACTTCTTAGCTTATTATGATTAACATGACAATAAAATGATTAATTTCTTAGCTTATTATGATTAACATGACAATAATTTGATTACTTCTTAACTTAGTATGATTAACAGAATAATAATATGATTAAGGGAAAAATATTATGATGACATATTACGACTATTAAGTCATAATATGATTCAATAATAATCTTAATATGGTGACTACAATCATAATTCTTATCATAATATGTTGCTCTTAGAATATGTTTACCACAACCATGTTTTTTCTTTGCGTTTAAAGCATTAATCAAAAATAAAAACCGGTTTTTTTAAAAATTGAATCAAATGAATTAAACGCTTAACCAAGTGAATTTAATGTTTAATGAAGTGAATTTAACGTTTAATTGATACTATTAATTTGTTTACTGCTGCAAGTTTAATTAATTTTTTAATTAATATCACATATTGTTAATTGAAATCAATTTTTATTTATTTTTTTTTACCATAAAATTATATTTTTTTCCTTTTGGGATTATTGTTCAATTTAAATCAATTTAATTTTGTTTAAAAACAACTTTTTGTTAATTTTTTTAGCGGAGCATTTTTTTGGCGATTAAACGAGGTTTTTAGGTATTGAAGTTGACGCAAATCTTAAGTGTTGCGAATTTAAAATTAAACTGTCAAGTTTTCCCCTTTTTTCAAAAATTATCCACTGTACAATGCAAAAACTAAGAATAACAATAACCATAGCCATCATGTAGTTAAAAAAAGTCCAGGCGTGCATTCAACCGAACAAGCTGCAGTAGTAAGTCGCAACGAATGACGATATTGTACACACAAGGCGATGTCCAGCTGTGTTGGAAATTGCCCACTCAAATGTTGTGGCAACATGTTGCTCTATAATGTCTAAGGTCGTTGGTCCAACACTCTCCACCCAAACAATGTGATTTGATATATTGACACAAACATATAAAAATCTAAAGTTCAGAAACTCCATCAATAGGTCCACTTTAGACTTTGATGTAGTGTAGTGAACTTTTAATCTTTAATGCAAACACTTTTTCTTTATTTAACTTTATAATGCAAACACTTGTTCTTAATTTCAAGAAGTTTTCACAATTTCTTTTTCATTATCCATTTGCAGATTTTTCAACATACATCATGATCTGATTTATTCCCACCCAATGTGCTTAATTCAAACGGAATTACATTAAGTTCTTGTTGGGTGATGTAATTTAAGACAAGTCGACAACCTAAAGTGTGCCATACCACCAAGGATTCCAAAAAGCGAAATAAAAAACAGCTGCAGAATACAAACAGTCATCAAACAAGCGAATAAGTTTGTTGAAAATTCAAAATATTCAAAATTTAAATACGAAACGGTCACAACGAACGAAGAACGAACAATTTCAACCACAAATGCCGTCCTTTTGAAACTGAAATAACTGAGATTAAAGTGCCTTCTTTTTATTTTAAAAATTATAATAGATACATTAAATACATTTACACCGTAATACATACATAGATACATACATATGTAGACGTAGCAGATTAAGATAGACATACAAACATTTATATCTATTTACACATATATTTTAATACTCTTAAACAAGTTTTATTTGTACACCCCCTCGATATCTTTAAGAGCCATATTACATGTTATAGACATATGAAGTTTATGGGATTAGATCCTTGGCAGAGTGTGCTACAATTCTAAGCGAATAGAGAGAAACGAACAAGTGCAATTTTCATAATAAAGAAAAACCCAAACTGCAAGAAACTGCTTAAACTTTGATTCTAAGAATCTATTTGACACTTGGCATAAGATGTCATCATCGCCTGCTACAACAAGTGTTATAACTGCAAACGAACTTGCTTTGACGGCAGCCCAAGCCAATATGCATCATCGTGGTGGACATATGAATGAGGCCCCTTTGTCGCCGGCTCGAGCTAATTCGGTATCGGTGGCAGGAGCAACCGGCACTACGACGGCAGATATTGTGGCCACAAGTCTGGCCAATTCTGGTGCTGGTACAGGCAATGGCTTGCCTTTGATATCCCCGAATGCCATGCATCGTTCACCCGACAGCCCTCAGCCAGAATTGGCCACCATGACAAACGTGAATGTTTTAGATTTGCACACGGATTCGTCTAAGCTGTACGATAAGGACGCTGTATTTATCTACGAAAGTCCTAAAGTGGTGATGACGACTGGTAGTCAACAAGATGATCATGTAATTGATGCTCGAATGGTGGCTCAACTGAATCAGCAGCAATCTGCTGTACAAACAGCTCACGAGAACCAGCCCCTGGCAAAGATTGAATTCGACGAGAATCAAATAATACGTGTTGTGGGGCCAAATGGGGAGCAGCAGCAGATCATTTCGCGTGAAATTATAAATGGTGAGCATCACATATTGTCACGCAATGAGGCGGGCGAGCACATTCTCACGCGCATCGTTAGTGATCCATCGAAGCTAATGCCGAACGATAATGCAGTGGCTGCAGCAATGTTTAACCAGGCCCAGAAGTTGGCCAATGACCATGGTGTTTATCAGACGTCGCCATTGGATGCCTCAGTACTTCAACACTACTCGGACTCGGAGGCAGTGGTGAAAACTGAAGTTGATATTTATGACGAACAAAAGAAACACAACTCCGGTCAAATTATCTACACAACATCTGGTCAAGATGGTGGCGGCGGTGGTGGTGGTGGCAATAGCAAGCAATTGTCTCATTTGCCCATGGCTGGTAAGCTGGACCCGGATATGTATCCGTCCGATAAGCACATAGATTTGATCTACAACGATGGCAACAAGACAGTCATCTATACAACAACATCAGATCAGAAGGGCCTGGAAATTTATTCGGGCAGCGACTTGAGTGGTTTGGTGGCCGATGGCCAAGTCGTCGTTCAAGGTGGTCTACAATATGCCGGTCATAGTGGTGCTGGGGGTCAATCCGTTTACATTGTGGCAGATGGTGCCTTGCCCCCTGGCGTGGAAGGTCATATTCAAAGGTAAGTGTAACATCATTTTTATAATCTAAAACGTTGCAATAAGTCAAACAAATGTGGGTAACAGTGGAATTGAAATAAACTTTCAAGTGTTTTTTTTTTGTATTTCATGGAACAAATGTTGTCTGTAAATAAATTATTGCATTTGATCGAGAGCACCCCACATGTGATGACCTGATGCATATCGTATCTCCTGAATGTTTTTTCTTTCATTATCTAACTGTGTGTGTGTGTGTGTGTGTGTCTGTCAGTTTGTCTGTAGTCCGTCCATTCGTCAGTTCAGTTAAGAGTGAATATCAGTTGAATCATTTGCTCGTACCGAAATACCAATTCATGAATCTTTGGATAAATGGAAGTTTTATGTGAATGTGTGTCTCCAAAAAAAAAAAAAACAAAAACCAGCCGCATCTTGTTGCCTGTACGCTTTACATCTCGTTAGTTTCATGATGCTGTTAATTAGCTTTTTACATGTCTCCGGCTACAGCAACTGCAACGGCAATTACAACCGCAATAATAATAATAATAACAACAAAAACAACAACAACAATAACTACAAATGGAATACTGGACACAGTTGTACCGTTTGTTGCTTGGATGTTGCAAGTAAACATACATCCGAACATATTCGTAGCAAACAAAGTTGTATATTTCTGTGTATTTTACGAGACTTCTGCATCATGCAACTTCACTTGGCTCTGCTTTTTCTGTTGCTGTTGTTTTTGTACAATGTAGCATCTCTTTCTTAATGGCTTGTCGTTTGAACACATTTGATGTGCTACGAATTTTTAAGTAGGCGCGCCCGGATCTGTTTTCTTGTGTTTGATTAAAAGAAGAAAAAAACAGAAAAATTTTATAGATAAAATTGAACTGTGAATTGTTTGTAGTTGGATCTCCTTTCATGATGTGTGTTTTTCATTTTGTACAGTTCGGTTTGTTGTGGTGTTACTGTTACTCTTACTGTTTATGCCACAATTGCTGGCAAATACTGTTGCAAATTGCTACTGCTGGTGGTGCCGGCGTTGATGATGGCGATGGTGTTAGTGATCATCATCAACATCATCGTCATCATCACCATCAACAGCATAATGATGGCAATAAAAATTTGAATAGATATTATTCTAAAACTTTAACCGTTAACTGTTTTGGTGTGCATGTGTGCACTGCAAACTTAAATTAAAAATGCTTTGAGTGTATTCTACAGACATTTTGCTATTACTCACACATGTACATAAATAAGAATACAAATTGCAAATGTGAACATTCTCTGTTCATGTTCTTAAACGGAATTTTATTTTAGCTCTCCCTGGTGTAGCGTTTTATCTATTTATTTTGTTTCGTCCCATTCATTCCTTCTTTCGTACGACGACCATCCGTCCATCGTTCAACCATGCGACCGATTTATACATCCATAAATAATGACAAAATTGTATTTCCGCAATGTAGCATCACCACAGTGTTGCTTTAACTTCTCTGATGACGCTGGATTCGGATGGCGATGAGTATGAGGATGAGGACAGTGATGATGCTGATGTTGACGATGAAACTGGCCAAAGTCTCCACATCGATCTTAGAAGTACCCGATGTGTGAGAGATGGATTGCATGCGGAATATGCAAAAATTCTTCAAACACAAGTACAATAGGTTGGTCCATAAAACACTTTTTTGTTATTTAAAATTTAATATTTCGTTTCTCTTATGAAATGCTTTCGATTAAAGTTTATTTTTTAGGACCCTCCTACTGTAAAGGAATAGAGCTCATATAAAACGAACACAGCACTTTTAAAACAACTCTAAACTGAGCTTGAATAGCTTTTGCAACTTAGATCAAATCCAATGGTGTTCGCTTCCAAAAGGTTTGCATGACGCAGCTGCGTAGATTTTATACGATTGACTTCCAGCAACGCATGCAATTTATCATTTAACCTAGAATAGAATGTATCCACTGAATGGATGTGTTTGTTTATGCAACCAGGCAAACATACATTTTTCAAACAGAGGCAGATGCAAATTAAAATTGATATTCATTCGTACTTCCCAAAAACATGCAGCTTCGGAAATTCTATTCTTAACAAAAAAAAAAAAATTTAGACAGACCGGACAACAAAAGTTGCATGTACTCTTTTTTTATTTTTTTATTTTGTTATCCTGTTATAAAGTTTCCAATAGGAATTGCATGCAAAAAGTGATTTCCAATAGTTGAAAATCATGTGAAAACTCAGAAGAATCCTTGACATGGTCTACAAAAAAAAGAATAATTTATACTTTGACATCTACTTTGTCTGAAAAAGAAAAAACGAAAATAGCCGTTACACACCCAATTTTCAGTTGTTGTTGTTAACAAATGACGATTGTTTCATTTGTTGTTAAACTTCGCTCGTATTCAGTGGATAAATAAATCAAATTTTTCTGAACAACTTGCAACACTGTGTCCAACCATGTACGAGTATATCAGTGTCGGAGCACAAAGTCTGATTTACGATTTTAAATTTTACAAAATTGTTATGAAATCGAAACAATGAAATTATTATTTTCATATTTTTGTGTCCGAGCGAACGAAACGTTCAGGTGTCTTGGTTTGTATCTATGTCAATTTATGGGGCTGCTTGTCCGTCCATCTAAATATCCGTTCATTAGTTTGTGTATCCGTTCGTATTAATTCCTCAGCCAAAGTGGATAGATAATTGTTAATTTAAAATTGTTAAAAAAAAATATCAGAACACAGGTGTCGGCTGCTGGGGGCACCCTTATTGTTGAATTTGATACTGTTTGTGGCAGCCAATTTGAATTTAAAACATAAACACCAGCTAACAACTTTTTCCAACCACTGCTTGGCTTTATGGACACTGCAGCTAATTGTAATGCAAACACTTGAGTTGCGAACAAAGCACCACAGCCAGCGAACCGACCGACCGACCGACCAGCCTGAAACGTCGAACAAAATAAAATAAAGTTTTTAGCCAATTTCGTGTAATAAATAATAATTAAGCGTCTATTATACGCGTCCGTTAATGCTTAAGCGCCGTCATTTGGTTATTGGCATACCAAAATTGTAAAATATTTAAAAATTTAAAGCAGCGCATTTCTAAAGTGTTTCATTTTTATGGATGTTTGAGTTTTGAGTGGAAATTGTAACTGCAACTGCTACAGAATTTGTTGCTTTTGTGTCGCTGTAATAAAAGTTTACCTTGTATTTATCTTTAAGTGGCTGACACCTACATGCGTTTGCTGCTTTAAAAGTTTGTTTTTGTTTTAATTTCGAATTTATTTGCGGGGGTTTTGTTAAAAAATATTATTTATTAATTGGAATTTATTTAAGTACAACGTTGTAGTTTTCAATATTTGTCTTGAATTACAATTAAGCAACTTGAGTATTCAACTAATTACACTTATTTATCGTTTACCGTTTCGTGGTTTATACAGTGAACTTTATCTTCCAAGAATCTTTATTGAGTCAGTTGTAGATCACAGTTTTTTTCCTTAATAAAATCTACATTTTGTGGCCAGAATTAAGAAAATTATCGGCTTAATATTTAATCTAACTTTACACCACATTTGTACTTGTTGCTATTTTGTTTCTTTGATATTCATACCAGATCTCTTTAAAGTCATCGAAGTATGAAAAAAGTTTGCAAACAACATGCGATTAGAGTTCCTATTTAAGCCTAAGTTCCGAGAATAAATCGGAGTGGCGCAAATAGTCTGGGCAAGTAACTCAACAACCAAGTAACATCTGTTGAAAAAAAATAGTTGAAGAATCATACTCATGGAAACCGTAAATGTGCAATTGCATGTTTTCTTTGTGCGACCAATGTATGTTTTCGTCGATTTATTAGGGTATATTGTTTGCATATTTTACCCATTTTGATACTTGTTAATTTGTTTAAATACACAAGTAACGCTTATATGAATCTTAGCCTCATAACAGAATTTTATTAGTTGGTCTGTTATAGAGTTTGCTAAAAACCGTAATTACGTGAAACTGCGGTTTCGGTTTTAAAATGACTAAAACCGGTCGGTTTAGATTTTAAAAATATCAAAAAATATTTATTTTAATTCAGGTACTTTTATTAAAAAAGAAAAATTTGTTCTTCTTAGTACTTATTTTTAATTTAAAGCATTTTGTTATGTAAATTTTTTTTTTAAATAAAGAACGAGTATTATGTACAATTTGCAATTTCTTTCAGCATAAATATATGTGGCAGTTTCAGTTAAAAAAGACCCATGGATGAAAAAATCTTTTTTGGTGATTCTTAAAATTGACAATACGCTCTTTCTAATGCAGAGGGCCGCAGTTTTCTAACTGCATACATTTTGTCATAAGTAAGCTTTAAAATACACCTTTGAAAAGAAAGGAAAGAGAAAGGAACCCGATGTAACACAATTTTTTGTAATTGATCTAATTTACTTGAAACCCGCCTTTCGGGGGTTTTCGGGACTGACGATTACGAATCTGGTATTCGATTTTGAAAATTTAAGATCCAATATGGCTGACTTTTTGTAAAGTTAACAAGTCGATTTTGATACATCTGATTTTTTTTGGGGTTTTTCGGATTATAGATTACGAACTGTTCTTAGATTTTTAAAATTCATAATGGCGAATCCAATATGGCTGACTATTTTCTGTAACATTATGTGATTTGCTTGAAACTCGTTACTTACAGGTTGTTGGGATCGCTGATTACGAATCTGATATTAGATTTTGAAAATTCTAAATTGCGGAATGTCTTTTGAAGCATTATAGGATTTATTTGGAACTCATCACTTAGGGATTTTTAGGGTCGCTGATCAAGAATCTGGCAGAGCCTTAAACTCCGTTATTTTGAATTTTGAAATTCTGACTTTAGATTCATAACCAGCTACCCAGAAAAACCCTGACTGACGAGTTCCAAACAAATTCAATAATATTACAAAAAAATAGTCAGCCATATTGGACCCGCCACTTTTAACTTTCAAAATCTAATACCAGATTCGTAATCTTCGGCCCCAAAAACAACCAGGTAACGAGTTTTAAGCCACAAAAATATACAGGCGTATCAAAATCCACTTGTTTTAAACATCAACCATATTTGATCCGCCATTTTGAATTTTCAAAATCCAATACCAGATTCGTACTCAGCGACCCCCAAAACCCCCTCATAACGGCTTTCGAGCTATAAAAACGTTCAAGCGTTCCAAAATTAACGTGTTAACTTCAAAATCATTTTGCTCCAAAACTCATTTTTTTCCCAAAGGTCGCTTTTAACTGAAACTGCCACATATACATATTTAAAGTAGAAGCTAAGACCGAGGTGTTTTGGTCGGTTTTCGGTTTCGGTTTTTAGGCATTAAAACCACGGCTTCGATTTCGGTTAAAACCGAACAGCAATCCCATGGTGCCCAAAAAGGGAAGACTAGAAAGTTTGTCTGTTGATACTGTGGCGTATGATTGACCAACTATACTTTTTTACTTGTTTGTTACACGCAAACATTATAAAATTTGTTTTTTTTTGTATATTTTCGGTTTCCGTGCTCATAATTGAACAAAGTTTCTATAATTTATGTCTCAGTTCCAATCAAGTATTCAAAATTCAAAACTGCATGTTTTTTACAATTATTTAAAACTCTTCACTGAAAGAATGGTCCTTAGAGATTTAATAGATTTTGACATTAATCCAATGTAAAACGAGTAAGAAGGTAACGTCAGTCAAGCTCTACCATATAACTCCCTACATTTGTTTACAAAATGTATTACGTTATATATTCTAACATGTTTTAAGGTCACAAAGCCATAAAAAAAATTAATACCACTTAACAATATTTTTGAAACAAATCAAACACAAACCCTTAAATATCTCAATATAAGAAAAAATTGACTTAAACCACTTTCAAAATAAACGACTTATATTAAGAACTGTTATAGTGAGAATGTTCAAACTTTGTAGAAGTCACTCTTATGGTATACTATAGTATACACTATTGAAAATAAAAATAAAGCGGGTAGGCGCAGGGGGGGAAAAACCTCCCATAGGATGCATACATTAAATATCGCTCAGCTGAAGAACTATTAAAGGGAGAGTCTTCAAACGTGGTTAAAGCTATTACTATGGTAAACTATAAATTCCAATATAAAAATGAGCGGGGAAGACAGTGGAGGAGCAGAACCCCTCATAGATAGAAATATTAATAAGAGTCGCTGCACGCATTTTGTTGAACTTTTGGTAGTAGGATCTTATGAGCCCCGAAATTGAAAGAAAATAGCAGCGGGGAAGTGTTACCCCCCATAGGACGCCAATATTTAATAAAGCATATCTTAAAAACTCTTATAGTAAGAATGTTCAAACTTTGTACAAGTCACTCTTATGGTATACCACACTTTTGAAAATACAAATAAAGCGGGTAGGCGCAGGGGGGAAATACCTCCCAGAGGATGCATATATTAAATATCTCTCAACAGAAGAAGTGGTTAAATCAGAGTTGCGAAGCGCACCTGGTTAAGCTAGTGTTACATAAAATCGATTTATATTTTGCACTCAGAGGTGTGCTGGAAATCGAAAACGTAAAACGCAAGAATTTCAAAGCTGATTCTTAAACAATTTAAATCTAATTTTTATAATTATTGTTATAAAACTCTGTTTAATAGCGAAATATTTGTATACTATTTGTCATAAAATTCCTTTATTATAGAAATCTTGGTAAAAACGACTTTTAAAATTCTTTGGATTAATAGTTCTTTTTAATGTAAAAGAACAATTAGTTGGATTTTTCCTTAAAAAGAGATATTAACGAACAACGTTTATTAAAATAATTTTTGTTGGCTTAATAAGTAATTTGTTAATATGATGGAAAGTATTTCAATTTACGTACCCTTAATTGACTGCTATTCAATTCGTTGTAATAATGAATGTTTTCCAAATTTAAAAAAAAACTTTCATTGATATTGAAAAACTTTGTTCGTTTAATTGATGAACTTTTTCATTATATAAACGAACAGTTTATTAGAGAAAAAAAATAATTCTTTTAAAGAAAGGTTATTCCATGTCACAACGAACAAATTCATTGGACAAAAATTAATAAATTTTTCGTTTGCTCAACGTAAATTTTCGTTGTCTTCACGTACCTTTTTGGTTCAGTAAATTTAATGAAAGCTTTAAACGAAATAATGAAACTCAGTTTCATAGTATTCAGGAAATTGTTCTTTTAAATTTGTAAAATTTTTCTCCTGTAATGAAATTTTTCTTTGGATTAAAAAAGAAAAATTTAATGAAACTTATTTATAAGATTTATGAAGCATAATTGTTTCAGTGTATATATAGTCGTAAAAGGTGTAGGGTATTAAATAGTCGGATACTGCCAACTATGCTTTCTTACTTGTTTCATTCATCAAGTGTGTCTTGATTTTAAAGGGAGTTGAAAAAAATTTGCTTCGGCATCAAATAAATGTTTGAATAACAGTTTTTATCAACTTTTCATCAATTTCGCATTAATTTTAAGAACTTCACTTAAAGGCCGAGATGCATTAAAAATAAATACTTGAATAAGAAGCTTAACAATTTCTCTTTGGGGTTGGTTGATTTGATATACTTCTTTGTTTTAGTCATGTTTGATAACGTTCAAAACATTGAATATAGTTTTGTTGCCAGTGTTGTTGCGGCGTGAACACAGGATGCCCGTTGCATTGCAATGTCTTGTTAGATGTCACTTGTCCTTGTCTCTCTGTCTTCTTTCTCTATTTTTTTTTTTTTTTTTTTTTTTTGTTTTAACGCAAGGTGAAATTACAAGGAATGTTTTGTGTTTCCAAGTGTTTCAAAACATTTTACTCGCAGTGTTGGAATTGGCATTTCACGCTTTTCAATTGCTCTTGATCTTGGCATCGTCATTTGTGGCTTAGACGTTACGATACGTATCGTTAATACGATACGAGTACAACGATAGCCAAAGTACAAAAAAAACTCGTATCAGTTAAAATAATCCAGTTATTTGGCAAGACATTGATACCAAAATAAAAACAAAACTAAAAGAAGGAATTGGCTTAAATAAAAAACGTGTGGCAGTTCGAACTCAACTTAAGATGGAGCTGTGTGTGTGTGCTTCATCTTCTGTTTAGAGAATATAAAAGTGCGTGGTGTGCAAACTTTGAAGTGTATTTTTTTTTATTTAGGTTTTTATTGTTGTTTCCAAAGATGGATTTTATAACGTTATCTGCCATTTTAAAGCATAATGAATTCGTAATTAATTCTATTTATTTCCTTTGTCTAGTTTTTCGGTTTTATTGGTCACACAAATGTTGTAGAGAGTTAATTTTAATGAGAAAGGAGAATGATGATTGTAATCCATAAGAAGCTTTTTGTTTTAAAAATCTTGTTTTATTGCAAAACAAGCTAAATGAAATTCGATTCAATTACATGTCTGGGCTGTGTTTAAATAAATAAAAGTGCAAGCTCGTAAAGCTTTTAATGAGTTGGGGCCCATTGGCGCCAATAAATGTTCATACTCTTGGGTTTTGGCTTTTAGGTGTCGTATTATTTTCTCCATTGGAAGTGTGTAGCGACAAATTTGTTGTTGCGTTCCAATTAGACCGAAATTCCGTATTGATGTGACCAACCATTCATCAACTGGGTCTGATTATGCGTCTCATCTCATCTCATATGTTTGATTGCAGGCGCGATAAACATCACCATTTCGGGCAGACACTCACACACAGCACATGCATAATATATTTAGTGGCACTAACTTACTAAATATCGAACGTACTTGCAAAGAGTGAGAATGTTTGTTGGACGAAACTCCGTTGCGTCCTGGGGCGTTAGTAAGTTCTACATACATACAGACATTCATGCATGAACAAAGTAAAATGAACATACATACATGTTTGTGTGTGTGTGAGTGCATACGAGTTGTGCCTGAATGTTTGCCAGCAATTTCATGTACAACAAGATGTTGCTTAGCAATGTTTTCCAATTATTTCGCAACAGCGGCTCATTAATCATTGAAATGATAAATCTGCAGCGCTGCCCCAACTAATGGGGAGAATCAGTATGCCCAATAAGTTATTTTTGCTGTTGTTCTTATTTTTCGTATGAAAACGTAAAATGAAAACCATAGAACGAGGTGGCCAGTTGAGACCTTTAGGTAGTTTTGTTGTTTTGGTTTTTTGTGCGAGTTTTTTTTCTTTAGCGTTTTCCACCTTTTTCTTCGCTCTTTGGCTTATATTTTGGTTTATGAGAAGCGATCGTTTGATTGTTAAACAATATGTACATAAATGATTGCCATTATCATGGCTGCTTATACACGCTCACAAAAACAAGCAAATGCCTGCAAAGCAGCGAACATCAAATTACAAATGTATGCAAATTATTGGGAGCCACGCTCTTTTGCTTGTGATTGTTTGAGGATTTAGGAGTGCTTCACTGTAATTAGATTCTTATCAATGGAATTGATTTAACTGTCAGGTTTAGAAAGAATTTTGTTCACCCGACAAGTAACGCAAACTATTTTGTTATGATGTTGGATGAGATATTCTGATTGCGTTTGTAAAAGGCTCGTATTATTAAAAAATTAGAATCCATAATTTTGCTTCTTTCAATCATAATATTTTTATATTAAATATACAATGTTTAAAAATATAAATGTTATTTAAACATTAAATCGTAAAACCCAACCATATTTGAAGTTGGAAGGGTTTCAATTTAATAGTTAAATAGAAACCAAATTTTATTCATCGTGACAATATTATTGTTAGAAACAACAATAGTTTGTATGAACATTGCAAAGAGCATATAATATGGTTTTAACCATAATTCAACCATGTTTTTTGTTGTCTGCGTGTTGGTTTCTGGCTGTTCATACGCTTTTGTTGCTGTTAGGACGAGGCCTATAAATAAGGGCAAAAATATAGACTACAGGTAGCAACTAGAGTAGACTAAATCCGAAATTGTTTATACAGGGTGGCCCAAAAACGAAGGAGTTTGAATTCGTTATAGCTTTTTATTTAAACAAAAATAATATCTCCCAAGCTGGCCACCACACATCTTCCATAACCTTTCGCAAAACTTCAGGTGTTATGTTGTTTATTTCGTCGTGTATATTGCTTTTTAATTGCTGGATGGTTCTAGGGTTAATAATATAGACTTTTCCTTTCAAATAACCCCAAAGAAAATAGTCGGGGGCGGTTAAATCCGGTGAACGCGGAGGCCAATTAAAATCATTTGTACGCGAAATAATTCGTTCACGCTGAGTCAAAACAATGGATCGTTGATTTAAAAAATAAAGCTCAACAATTCCCCAAGTCTTCTTGACAAAATACTGAAAAGAAAAGAAAACTTATAATAAAAAAGTTAAAAGCAATTCAAACCCTTTCGGCAATTTTGGGCCACCCTGTATTAGATTATGCCGAAAATATATATAATACTACCATATAACCGCTACTTCGTAAGCGTCTCCTTTTTCTTCGTGGACATATTTTTATGCAAAGTTTATTTTTCTAGGTTTAAACTTGCTTAAATTCCGGAAATTCAAAAAGTACCAGTTATTATACAAAAAGAACCAAAAGTATTCACTCAGGACATTGCATGTTGAATTTTATGTTTTAAGGTCCAATATTAACGATAATCAAAAAAATACCAGTTGTAGAACCAAAAAGCCGAAGAAAGATATTAAGTTTCCAGTATTCCCCATTTTGGCACTATTTAAGAAAAACATTTTTGCGTAAACAAATGGTGTCAAACGGCATAATTAAATGCAACCTAAGTTTTTCCTTACAACATCATGCAATTTAACAGCAAATAAATGCGTGGGCGTATAATAAGCAATTAATTGCTGGAAATAACCAGACACAATAAAGGGGTTTCCAGAGTTTTATGGCATATGAAAATAAACAAACAATTTTCGTGAAGAGAGATTGAGAGAGAGAGAGAGAGGGAGGTTCACAGCGGGAAAATGATGAACTGATTACATAAATAATTAAAAAAATAATGCATTATTTTCGAAAGAATAATAATGCATTCATTGGAATCGAGAAGGTAATTTCATCAGACACAAAATTTAAGCACTGATTACCACGTACATATATTCCCACATTTGCAGAACAAGGAATGTATTGTTTCTGTTAGTAACAATTATTCGTGTTTTTGCTTTACATACATATTTCCTTAATAAAAATCCGTTATTTTTTTGCTGCCTTTATGTCGCCTACTTATAATTTTTATTTTAGTCGAAGTTTGTGTTTGAAAGCGTACGGTCAAAGCACAAATTATATGTCTGTGGGTCAAAGTTATTTAAAGTAAACAGGTATTAAAAAATGTATTCCAAACGGCATTGGAGAAGACTTTTATTATAAGACTTTTGAATAATATAATTTATTCCAAAGAATGAATTATTTAATTCATTCGCAGGATACATTAAAATAATTTATTACAATCCTAGGACATGGTCTGTGTTAAGAATAATGAATTCTGGAATCAAATATCATACAAGATATGTATTATGTATTACTTTCTCGATTCCTATTAATTCCATTTTCCCGCTGGGTTGATTCTGTACGACATAACCACTGTTGCCAATTTGGCGGTTTTGTTTCAAATAATTTTTTTTATTGTTTCAATTAATTTGCCTTATTTGAAAATAAAAATTATAATGTTTGTGTGTATATTTGCAAATATGAAATCATTCACACAAACTTCAAAATATTTTAAAGTTTCAAACCATTTTTTAATTGTTTCAATTAACTGTGTTTTATATAGCCTCTTTTGCTGGGAGTCACATTTCAATTAAACCTATTGATTGAAACTCAACAGCAAGGAAAGCTCAAACTTACAAATATGGTATTTGATATGATCAATTTGCTTGCAGGCGGGGTTTTTGTATACTTATCGAATTCATCTTAACTGGAGAACTACTAGTCCGATATTTATCAAAAGATTATAAATTTCAAAAATTGTTTTTATGATTTTTGTAAAACAAAAAATGCATAAAAAAAATTAACCGCCACTTATTTCTGAATATCCGAAACTGCGCAAAATATAAAAAAAAGTGGCTAAGATGACTTATCGGGAATTTTTTTTCCAAATCGTTTGCTGATAATTTAATCGTTCTAAGCATTTTGATCAAAATCGGACAAATACTTGTCAAGTTTTAGTGAAATGTTTGAGCATAATCGCCATATTTCCAGACCAAAAAAAAAAAAAACTGATAAAAAAATTTGAAAATTTGAATTTAGCGCTTTCGAATTTATATTCCATATATTTATACCCTTCATTGTCATTCCGTTTGTACTTTCTACAATATTAATCTTAGACCCTATAAAGTATATAAAGTCTGTGTGTGGCTGTTGAAATTGGTTTTTCGAAGACCACAGATATGATGTAGACTCGCAAGTTATATATTTAGTCATATATAGTCCAGAATTGTCTGCTATTGAAATTCAGCCTGAACAATCCACTAACGACTGAGATATGAGCCAAAAACGACGACTGCCTCTAGTTGTACCCATCCACGTGACAATGGACACCGAGGCCTTGCCTGCTTGCATCTACTATGAAGTCTTCTGGAAGAACTTCTAAAAATTATTCAGAATTATGCTTAATCCCGGTACAATTGTTGTTGCTAATAATGCGAAGTGAGTAAATAAATAACTGTTGATTTTGAATATTTTTTAAAAATTTGAGAATTAATTCCCTACACATTCCCATACGCAAATTTTTGACAGACCTTTTCTTAGAATGAAAATTTGAATTTGTAAAATATTTTATAAAAGGACATTCTAAAAGGCCTTTTCAAAGTAGGCAGAGTGAAATGAGCAAACATTTATTAAGAATGCGTTTGTAGACCTTCTGAAAGGCTTTAAAAGTGGAAGCGATTGTTTTTCCCTTTGGATTTAGCGATCTCGAAAAAAGTTTAAAAAAGAAATTGGATAAATCTGAGCGAAGCCTTATGAAACAAAAATTATCTATTGATTTGTTAAGATTAAACAAAGTTTTCAATCATGATATTTGACATAATGCTCCTCATAAAATTGTAAGAACATATAAAACACAAAATAATGTAAGATTTACTGGCTTTTTCAATAAATGCGAAGGAGCTCTTTCTTTCGCAAAACTACAGTAAATGAAAAGGAAATTCTCAAAACTTAGTTTTTGTATCAAATTTATTTGTGCAACATCGTGCAATTCATGAATTTCGACATCGTGAAATTGGCAATTAAAATCGATTGTCTCACATTAAATTTCTTTCTTTTCTTATCTGGTCTACGGGTTTTGAAGGACGATTTGACGGGAAGTCTTGAAGGAAAAGGATATCACACAGCTAAAGGCACTTAAAATTCTCGAGGCTTTTGTGGTGTAAAGTTTGAGGGATTCATTATTAAAATCAATTTTGAATTGCAATGTTTTAAATATTTAACAGATTCGTTTACAGAAATTACAAGATACAACATTATTTCGAACAGGCGCGGATTCAGGGGGGGGGGGGGGTGGGGAAATAAGGAAATTTCCCCCCCCCCCGTAAATTATATAAATATGTTTTGTTAATTTCGATAATACAAGAATTCCCAATAATAATATTTTTTTAATGTACAAAATTTTTGGAAATCCCATCAAGGTTGTTTTTGTTTTCTTTTTATGATATCTCTAACGAGATTTTCAATAAGTACTTTTTTATTTTTTTTTTATTGAATCTCTAACGATTTTCAATAAGTATTCATATCTTAATCCTAATATTTATTTATTAGATATTTCCAAAGAAACATCTCGTTTACCGTATTCAAATACTTATTATTCTACATTCCATCCCAGCAGTTGCCATCTATATCCAAAGACTAAACGTTTGACTTGATAATGCATGCGGTTGAATTATTAATAAGCCTTAGCATGCATATGCAATATTTATGTATGTATGTGTTATATGAATCAAAATTCTATTCGATAACTTTTGACGAAAGCACGGATTTGTCGGGGAAAAGCCAGATTTCCTTATCTTTAAGATATTTCAACACACAACAAAAAGTTTTTAGGGAGAATTTATTTATTTGTTGTAAACGTATTTGAAGAGGCTTCAAAAGATATTGATGACGTTGATGTGTCAATTGATGCGAAGGCACTATCATCAATAGTTCTTAAAGCTTTGACAAATTTTGGTCCTGACCTAAAAAATTGTGTAGGAGATGGAACAGATGGGTGTCCTCTGATGTCAGCGACAAATGCGAAACAAACGCCTTGCTATTCCCATAAATCGAACAACCCAATTTCTAAAAGCAATAAAGTGCGATTAATACAAAAAGTTGTATCATTTGTTAAAGAAACTACAAAATTTTTTAAATATAATCACCCCAAGCGAAAAACCGTTTTAGCAAAGTATTTGTTAGCCAAACTCTCTTCATTTTGCGTCTTTGCAACAAGTGTACATCATATAGTAGAAGCTTTGGAAAAAATATCTGAGTGGAAAGGTAGTATCTCTCCCTTTATGTTAAGGAACTCACTTAGTACTTTTAAATTTATTTGCGGAATATACATATTAAGTGTGATGCTACCTATTTTAACACAGCCACTTAGTATCATTTTACAAAAGCAAGATATAGATCTTCAAAAAGGATCAATTATAATCATGTGCCTTGAAGAAAACAGAAATAAAGCCAAAGAATAATTCAAAGCGATTTTCGAAAAAGTTAAAGTTATTATCGTTCAAATCGAGGTTCCAATCCAAAAGACAAGATTTTAACGAAATAATGGGTTACATTCCTCTTATTGAATTTATTTTAAAAGATCTCAAAACATCTTTCCCAATAGATATCCTTAATGTATTGAACATACCTAAACTTCTACCTTAAAGTGTAATCAACTCATATACAGATACAAAACTGTAAAAACCACAACTAGCTGATGAGCTGATTATATTTGATAAAAGAGATAAGCACCTACTTACATCTAAACTTGAGCCTGATCTATCAGATAACGTTGTAGATGCTTTAATAAACTGTGATGAAGATATCAACCCAAATCTAAGAAAAATATTTCAAATTTTCGTTTTAATGCTCGTCAGTAATGCTATTCGTCGAATAAGACATGACTCAGATCAACAACGACAGAAGATATACTGTACCGTCTAAATATGCCTCACAAGGAAATCATAAATTGCTTATTTGAAAAGATTAATGTATATCAAACTGATCTTGTATTTTTTTTAACCTTTTTGTTGAGTTTTTTTTTTTATATATACGCATATTGTTTTTAATAAACTTTTAAAAACTAATTTTTTACATAATTTGTATCATACAAATTTCCCCCCCCCCCCGTAAGGCTCAAGCTGGATCCGCGCCTGTTGTTTCCTATCTTGAACGAAGAAAATGTTGATTAGCTGGTAATGTTTGGTTCTTCAGATCTGTAGGGTACTTAGAAAATCATGTAATTATGTGTGTTTTATGAGGCTCGTCATAAGGAACCATGTCCATAAACTATTCCTTGCAAACAATTATTGACGTAGAATGGACAGCGACAAATTACATTTTCATGGAATCGTGGAAACTTTGATTAGGCTTTTCTTTTTATAGTTTTTTTTTGGAGGATAAATATGATGTTTTGGCATTGTTTGTTTGTCTGTTTGTTTGGGCGAGGAGTTGAAATGCACATGTGTCTTTTGTCACGCGTTCGTTCACACAGAATAACAAAGACTAAAAAAAATTAAAAAGAAATAAAGAGTCTCAGTGCAGTGATAGACAAATAGAACTTGTGTACTGGCTAAACATGGTCTTTGACGCTTGGCAAATTTATCTCAAGTTATTGCCTGGTGTCTCCCATTTGACCACGGTGACACTTGACATGTTTTTCGTTTATTACAGCCAGCCAGTTCTTTGGGCACAGCAAAAAGAGAAATTTTTGGAGAACGAAAAAGATGCAAATAAAATTCAGTGGTCACAGCAGCAACACCAGCAACAATATCAACAACAACAACCACAACTACAACGCATATTATGACATTCGATTATTTTGTTAAAAATGTTTTTGTTGCTGTTGTTGTTGATGTTGTTTTTTTGTCGTCATTTTACTTCACAAAGATATAAATAATTCAACTCGTTAAAATGTTGCTAAGACGACAACGAATGAAAAATAAAATAAAAACTAAACAAATTTTATGTAAAAAGTCAAACACAAAATACCGTTAGATGTAAAACATTGACTTGAAAGCAACAAACCAACCAACCAAACGAATGAACGAACAAACTAGGCCATCGTACTGTATTTGTGAAAACAATCTGGCAAAAAATCTAAGAAGAAAACAACAAAATAAAAATTAACTATAAAAAATATTTCAAATTTTCTAATAACGACAAAATCGCATAATGAATTGTTAAATGAAATGCTCTCTTTTTAATCGTGTGGCAGTATGCATGACGGCCAGGACAGGACATTGGAATAGAAAGATTGTGCCTCCCTTCCCCCCAAAATGAATGATATGCATGCAAAGCTGACATTGAATACGCGTGCGATAATTAATTCGTTGCGTTTGTAGAATTTTTGTTCGTCCGTTCGCCCGTCTGTCTGCCAGGCCATCCATCTGCCTGTCGATCCATGCGACCGTCTGTCTATGTGTTACAATATTGCATGCAATAATTCAAATGCAACAACACGCTTTAAGTCTTATATTTTTGCATATTTTCATGTTTTTAGTTTTTCTTGTATTTTCACCAGCATCCTTTTTGCAACACACAACAAAATATTGTGAAACTGCTAACGAACTAACTGCAAATACTGTGCAGATATTTCTTTTGTACATACATATGTATATAAATCTTTATATACCTATATATATATATATATATATTTTTTTTATATACATACCTCTCAATGTAACATCAATTAAAAAATTTCCATTTAATGTCGTCGTACTCCTCTTCTACAAAATACTTGCAAGAATATTTAATGCATTTCTAAGATGGCTGTCACTTAAAGTGGAATTATTTATTCGCACACACAGACATGCATACATTAACACAGATACACAGTCTCCTGATCCCTGTTGCCTCTTCTTTTTCCCCGCAACTGAATAGGAAGCTGCAATACTTTCATGTGCCTCTAATTCCAACTACTGCGCCGTCTTAGTCAGACAGTATTTGTTGCATTTAAAGCTGTCAATGACTGTAATACTTCGCAAAATCGTTAATTTCCAAGATCTTTTCCCCCCTACCTCCCCTTCACACATCACTGACTACGAGTGCGTATGATCAGTATGCAAATTAGTGAACACAGCGTTTTGAAATGACAAAAGTTCTGGTTTTATTTAAAGAGCTTTTTTCATTTTCATTAATTTAAATGAATTTCTTTTTGTCTAAACATTTTTAATCAACATCCGGTGAGAACACAAAGAAATTGCATTAATTGTTTCACAGTTAAAAATCAGCTATAAATGCATTCGTAGCCATAATTAAAATTATTTCAATTTATTTAAAGAAAAAAAAGTGAAAGTGATCGATTGTTAATAATTAATTCTATTCAGTTTAACAAAAATTTTTTCTTAACAAAACCCAACCCATTGCAAACAGAAAATTCTCACATTTATCATTGTTGCAACAAAGTGCAGGGATTACTGATTCCAACGAAACAAAAAGAAAACATATTCAATAATGTATTCAATTTCCCTGCATTAAATGCAAAAGCAATCACCAAAAGCACAGTCAACCAGATGGTTGGAATGGAGTGAGGAGAAGGAACGGATATAAAACTAATTTAGCACACGTTTGTTAACAGTTTCAGGAGCTCATAAATCTTTACAGATTTAAACAAGCTCCCAATAAAAAAAACAGAAGAAGAATGGGAAAAATAAAAATTAATACCAAAAACAAAATGGGGTCAATGCAAAACACAGACAAAAAACAAACAATGAGGCTGACCAAAAATTTATCTTCCAACAGACTCTTCCTCTTTTAACCGTCTTAAGATACGAGTAATTGTGGCTTATAAGCGGAATATATGTAAAAAGATCTAAGAAAAGTTCAAAACATTTTTTTTTTTTGTATTTTTCTTACGAAATTCCAAAAGGATATTATTTTTTCAAGAGGAAAAAAGCATTGTTGTGTAACAAAAACAAAATCCAATGGTCTCCTGCTGAAAATTGGAAAGGTTAACCCAAAATGCATTTAAATTAAATGTCAATCAAATGTAACAAAAAAAAAAAATAAAATGAAAAAGAAGATTTTAGCCGAAAATATTAAAGTTAAAATAAGCTTAAACTTGAAATGACATTATTCAACATGAATTCGAGATGCACGTCAATTCATCACAACGCGCATGAACGGACATGCTTTTTTGTTTTTCTTCTTTTGTTGTTGTGGCTTTTGTCGTTTTTCTATACTGAGCTGTAAAAATTAAACGAAAGTTATATTAGTTTCTTGATTTGTTTGCAACAAATTAGAAAAATGCGTTAAGGTGGATATTGTAACATGCAACAAACTGCTCTCAATGTTGAACATAATATTATTTCAATTGTGGAAAGCTCAAACTATCTTGGCAGCTTTATCTGCCAAAAGAGTGGGCCTAACTTAATGTCGTTTGCACAATAAATAAGGCTAAAGCAGTGTTGCCGCTTCGCAAGTAATTACGCGAATTTGGAGTAATTTTTACGGTCGTAGGTAAGGCGTATTTAATTCCTTTAGAAGAAGATCAGGTGTAATTTAAAATTTTGTCGTTTTGAAACAAACAAAATATAAGGAATTGATAAAATGTGATAAAATTTAATTCCCAGTTTTTATTCTTGATAAAATCACTTGAAACTTATTGTTGATGGGATAAGCTATTCCTATGCGCATTTCACTGGTTGCTTAGGCCAGATCATCAGGAAACTTCATCCATAAAGATTTTAGAAAAACTAAAGATATTAAACCAAATAAAACTGTTAAACGTATAAGACTTTTAAGCAACAGTTCTACTTGTAACAATATCAAAGTTTAAACAAAAAACATCAACAATAAACAGTGAGTTTATCTCATCTTACATTCCTTATTAAAAAAAAAAGATTTCAGGCCAAAATTTGATAGTGAATAGCGCCAGATGGACGAGTAGATTTCGGTAAAGAAAAACACTGGAGGAAGATGTGTTTCCAATTTTACAAAAAGTAATGAATTTTGTTTTCTTTTACAATTACAAGTTGGTAAACTGATTTATAAAACCTACTTACACTATTTTTTGGAGAGTAAACGAGTATATCATGTATTATGGAGCTTCTTTGTCACCCCATTAATCTTTTAACGCAATTAACATAGAAATCAAGATTATACCAAATTCGTAGCTTATCTAAAAGATATAAATATAAACTAAGTACTTTTTTGAAATTCGAACGATAAATGGGTGAAAATGGTTCATAATTTTGGTATTTTTTTTACAAAATATGTTTTCTATGCTTTAAATTATGGGCTTCCTCTACAAAATTGAAATTTTTGATACTTCAATGAAGAGAAAAAATTTTCAAAATGGGGAAACACGGTAAATAAAATTCCTTTCTTGTACGTTTCCGTGCTGCACGTGGTAATTTTTAAATTTTCAAGGAAAGCAAATTTCGATCTACCAAAGGTTAAAATACAATTTGGTTTCAGGATTGATGTTTGACTATTGACGTCAGCAGTCGACGATGGCTGCGAGTGTAAGACAGCAAATCCATCTGAGGGGATCGAGTGGTAGCGATCGAAACATGTCATGGCAACCTGCCGGCCAGGGTTCGAGCCCCGACCACGGTCAAGAATGAAAGATTATCAATAACAATTTTTATTAATTTTCATGTTGTAAAATTCCTTTCTTCATAAAAATAATTTAATGAAAATTAAATTTGATGAACTTAAGCCTAATTAAAAATATAAAAAATTTGGATTAAAAACCATAAATAGTTCAACAAAATAACCACAATACTAATTATTTTCTATAATATTAAACCTAGAAACATAAAATTAAAAATACTAGTGTTTGTCTAATGGTCAAACTTCGACCATAAATTTTTATGTACATATGAAGAAAACATAGCACATCTAAGTTTATATGAATTAACATGTTTCGAGAATTTATTTTTTTCCGTCTTAGTGGATCGATTTGGCAAGGGAGCAACCTCCGGTTCATATTTTATCTTCTACGTGAGTTAATGTAATTTTTTAAGTTCAATATAAAAAATATCAATTGAAAAACAAAAAAACATCAAAAAGTATGCTTTATAGACTGTCATCTACTCAGAACATTGCATGTTTAATTGTATGTTTCTATGTCTTATATTAGCGAAAATTAATCAAAGTACCAGATGTTGAACGAAAAGGTACCAAAAAGCTCGCCTTACATGTTCTTATTCACCCAGCTTAACGTATAATTTTATTTTTATGTGTCGAATATTAACGAAAATTCAAACATTTCCAGATAAAAAACAGAAAGTACCATCATTTTTCATCTTATAGGTTTTCATTCACTCAGGACCCTGCATCTATACTATTATGTTTATAATTTCAATTTTATAGAAAATTTAAAATTATCACGTGCAGCACGGAAATGTAAAAGAAAGAAATTTAATTTCCCGTATTTCCTCTTTTTGATACTTTTTTCTCCCCATAGAGGTTCGGTTGACAAAAAAAGGAGAGCGTTATTTATTGTTCCGATTTAAACATACGATTTATATAATCGAAATATTCGAAAGCCGGTTTCTGAAAAATTTTGAATAATCGAAAATAGGGGTTTTTATTATTTGATAATGCAAAAAACAAAATTTTTATTACGTGTTCTGCATACATATGTGTTAGTATCAATTTTAAACGCTTATAACTCTGAAATGATTAAACAGATTTTAATAAAATATATATTGTGCACTTCGGTGAGTAAATACCTTTCAAATGGTGTATATTTTGTTCAAATCGGTTAAAATACAGATGAGGAAAGTGTTCTTAACTGTTTTGCCTTAGCCGATTTATATATACATAGACTCTTCAACATGCATAATTCCAAGTGAAAAATATCTATAAGGGGGAGCTTTTTGGTAACTTTTCGTTCTTTAACTGGTACTTTTTGAATTTTTATTAATACTGAACCTAAAAATATAAAATTCAACATGCAGAGTCCAGAGTGATTGAGAAACTATATCTAAGATGAGACTTTTTGGTACTTTTTTGCTTACCAATTTGTACTTTCTGATTTTATTTCTATTATTGAGATTACAAAACTAAATTTATGAAGAGAGTTTGGTCCTTCGCCAAATCGATTCATTAATTTAAAAAAAAAAAAATGCTCGAATCATTTTAATTCATATATTCTCATATGTATGTTTTCTTCATACTTGCATAAATAATTATGCTCGAATGTCGACCACTTGGCAAACACTAGTTTAAGTAAGTCTATTGTGTTTTTATACCAGTGAAGGGCACACACATACTATCACATTTATGCTTATGTTGACGAAATAACAACAAAACAACAGCCGAACGTACATTGTCACAGACACCACAAAGAAGTTTATAGTGTACATGTGTCGACGTCACACAAGCAGCATTTTTATTCCTATGCACGCGTGCATAGGATTTGCAAATGTGCCCTTCACTGTTTTATACCCACATCACGAAGAGTGTATTATGCATTCGTCCTGATGTGTGTAACACATACAAATGTTTGTTCTAGTATACCGATCGACTTAGAATCAATATCAGAGTCGATCTAATGATGTCCGTCGTGGTGGTTTGTATGTCTGAAGGTCGCAATTTTTAAGATAATTTGATGAAACGTCTTTATGCTCATAAACCATCTTTTAAAGTTGATATTCAGACAAAATTTGGCCCAAAAATATATTTTCTTTCAACATAAATCATCTAAATAAACCAGGGACCCTAAATAACAGTTATCCGGAAAATTTCAACATAAAAACTCTTCATGTTAGAGCCAACGGAGACTTATAGTGTCATATACCAATATATTCGAACTGACGAGCTCTTTCAGAATCTGTAGTGATCTTAAAAAACAAGAGTTTTTTGTTTTCCGTCAAAAATAAAACTCATTTTAGGAGTTTTATTTTTTCGGTCTAAAATAAAACTCATTTCAGGAGTTTTATTTTTTCCGTCTAAAATAAAACTCCTAAAATGAGTTTTATTTTTTCCGTCTAAAATAAAACTTATCTGTGGATTTTTATTTTA
Source organism: Pollenia angustigena (assembly GCA_930367215.1). NCBI lineage: Eukaryota > Metazoa > Arthropoda > Insecta > Diptera > Polleniidae > Pollenia > Pollenia angustigena. Next base: position 233,311,381 of record OV884060.1, read on the forward strand.
TCCGTCTAAAGTAAAACTCATTTGCGGACTTTTATTTTTTCCGTATAAAGTAAAACTCATTTTACGAGTATTTTTTCGTCTAAAATAAAACTCATTTCGCCTTCATAAAATAAAACTCTTTTGAAGAGATTAATTTTTTTGTCTTAATTCATTTATTTACTTTTTTTAACAGACTTTTTATATTTGTTTAATTTAACAAACATTATTTTTTCCAAATTTTCTGGTGAAAGATTTGACCGCAGGTCGCTCAATACCAACTTAAGAGCAGATAATGCTCTTTCCACGCTTACTTGGGTTGCAGGAACACATTGCACAGTTTTTGCTAATTTATACAAGTAAGGATATGATATTTTTTTTGTCTCCCAGTATTCAAAAAGAGGTTTATCAATCGATAACTGCCTTGGAAAAAAGCTATCGATTTCATAGAAGGCTTTTTTTTCATCAAACAACACAACAACACAAAAAACAACAGGCATATTGCAAATATCAAAATGACTTTATAAAAAATATAAATAAACAAAAATTAAGAGACACCAAACGACACACCACGAAGAAAAACACTGCAAACAGGTGGCCTCGTGAGCCCACCCCCTAACTGCATCATAATTAAAACCATGGCAGAATAAATACAAGGAATAGTCATTATAAAATTTATTCTCAATTTTAAAACCCATAATATTACAACAAGCATATATTATGACAACTCTCCGCAGTTAACATACCTTGTACTTATTTCACTATGAGTCAAACATAACTAAATTCAAAAAAGAAATAAAAGTTGCCAAATTAACGAAAATATAGCGGACCAATCAGCTGGTGTTTGATAATTGAAAATTTATTTGCTTGAAAATATTTTTAAATGTCAAAAACAAATTAATTAATTGAAAAAAATCTGATTTTTGCAATGAACTTAGTGTAAAATAAATTGTATTAATATGCAAAATTGTTTCTGACGGAAAAAATAAAACTCAAATAAAACTCCTAAAATGAGTTTTATTTTAGACGAAAAAAATAAAACTCCAAAAATGAGTTTTAATTTAGACGGAAAAAATAAAACTCCTAAATGAGTTTTATTTTTTGATGGCAAAATAAAACTCCATTTTTAAGGGTTTATTCGACCTTTTATTTTTACGTTGAAAAATAACTGTTAAAGATTGAGTTTTTTTTTTAATTCTTAAAACAACTGTTAAAAAATAACTTTTTTAATATCACTTATAACCGTTACGGTCCCTGAAATAAACTAATTTTGGAATTGACCATGCCTCCCATAAAAATCCCCCTCCCGAAAATAGCTTGTCATGCAATAACTTCCTTATAAATGTTGGTTTGTATTAATATAAAATTTGACGGCGATAACTTTTATAATATCTAATATGTCATGGCAAAAATGTGTGCAGGTAAAGGATTCAACGTTGGCCCAATATAAACCCCCTCCCTTAAATCACTTTAAGACGAAAACATCTGATATGTGATATGCTGGCTGTAGCATTGGGCTGAAGGTACATTTGGTATATTAAATAATGTCTGGAGATCAAGCCAAATACCTACCAATACGAAATTGTGAATCTTAAATGTAAAACCTGAAAAAAGCACTAACTTTGTAAGAATATCATCGACATATAGAGCCATAACCGAAAAAAAATTGTAAAAGCGTTTTTTTTAATAAATTTATTGATTGGCGAAACGTGCATCATCGCCTAAAATTGTATGGTCATTAGAGTTTTTTTTCCCGGAGTTTTTCGATTCCCGGGAAAGCGGGAAAAATTTTTAAATTTCCCGGGATCCCGGGATCCCGCCCCATACAAATAATGCAAAGTAAACTTGGTTTTATTAATGAAAAAAACTTTTATAAACAAACGTGAGGGAACTTGTTTACAAAGTAAGTAAAATAAATGCTTAAATACTACAAAAATTAATTGAAGATTGAAAGCGGAACTTGAATTATTATTACCTTTGGCTATTATAAGTAAATTCCGTATTATGATGATCTAGTACAAGATAAAATAAACATAACAATTGAGGTACTCAAGATATGAGATCAAAAACTAAAATCATAAAATATTTTAATAAATATATTAACATTTTTTAACGGCATAGGAAATTACTTTCTGACACACTCAAAGCGTTTAGTGAGTCGCCAAAGAGTATATTTCTGATTTTGTTTAATGATTACCATGTTTCCAAAAAATTTCGTTTACTTTTTTACCGAGGTTGGACAAATAATTAAAAGTGCACCGTTGTTGCATGCTTCTGATGTCAAGGTTGATGCAAAAAATAGCATCATCCGGACTACTTCTTACAAACTATTTCTTTTCATTAGGTCCATCTGTAATCTTTAGGACAATGTGTTTTTAAAATTGTATGTTTTAGTAACTTACACGAGTTTCATTATTTTTTTATTTCGGTTTCCCCGCACTTCCCGGATATATTACCAAGCTCGATTTTTTTTTTTTTTTTAGATACGACTATGTTGCAATAACGGAGCGATATGTTTATGTATATCCTATTTTTAAGACTTGTCCATGGTCAATGAGAATTTACCGCCTGCATCTTATTTTGAATTTATGTTCTTTATCAATTCATCACTTTACTAAATTTATTAATTATCAACTGTTGCACTGCCCATTCTGCTTTTTATAGATTTATTGCCGCAGGAGACATTGATTTACGTTTGTACACATTTCTTATAATTGATCTAATAGACAACCCATCCACAGATGCTAATTTTTAGAGAAAAGAAAACTAAATTTCAGAGTAAAAATAGCTGTTTTCTCAAACTATGAAGAACTTTTTATTTCCCGGGATCCCGCAACAAAAATCCCGGGAAAACGGGAAATATAATAAGTGAAATTCCCGGGAATTCCCGGGACGGGAAATCCCGGGAAAAAACCCTAATGGTCATACAAGCTACCGTTACGATTTTATAGCAAAAACAATTTTAGCTCAAGCGCCATTTTTAGTATGTTTTTTTTATAATAACAAAAAACCTTCTCCTGTAAAATTTTGTTTTTGTCGCTTAAGCTTTTTAACGTTTATGGCTTGATATGGTGGAACAGTAGTACAAGCAACGGAAAACAATGGACTCGAACTGGTCAAAAGCCAGCACCAATAGAAATCATACACTAGACAATAGACTTCAAAGACCTTTAAGCTCAAATTAGACGTGACATAAACATAATGCCACAGCCGTAACGGCGAATTTAGAAACCAAAATTGTATTGGTTTGTATGGTATGTTTATGTCGTGTTGGTTATACAGTGGCTATGGTGATACAGTTTTGGTATGGTTATGTCACGTCTAATTGGACCTTTAAGGTGGTGGAGAAGTTGGAGGGACATCGTCCGCGAAGCGAATAACAGAGTTAGATACGGAAGAATAGTAATGGCCCTATTCTGTGGGAGAGAAGGATGACAGAAGACAGATGTTTAGCTGCTAACCAAGGGTTAAACGTTATCTGCGTAAAATTCTCAAAAATGTTCTTAAGAAATCATTTTTCTAAAATCAAAATACAGCTGGCGATTTTTCCCAATGCAGTTTTTATAATGTTTTTTTTTTTTTTTATAACTTAAAAACGATGTTTATTAAACATATGAAATTTTATAATTATTAAAATTGTTGTCAGTTTTCTTGTTTCAGAACAAATTTATCCAACCTAAAACCAAACTCAGGCAAAAACTTATTCGTCATTTCAGCAAAATTTTAATTAAAAAATATTGATTTCGTTACTTCGAATAAATATTTTCGTATGCAGGGTACATAATTTTCGGTATGATCGAATGTTGCAATATGATTGTTTTTTTAAATTTAATATTGTTGCAAAAAAGCTGAAAAAGATACAAAGGGAATGATTGGCTTAAATTTGATGAGCATAAATGTATGACCATTAGGGTCGCACAGATCCTTTCTGTGTACTTACATACCTTGTTTGTTGTTTTATTTCTCATTACCTCCAATCAAATAAAGTAAAGACTGGCAAATGGGTTTGCAATGCAGACAATATTTTACCAACGTTAAAATTTAAATTGGACGTTTTCTCAATGTATCAACAAACTGCCTGTTACTCAATCTCAACATAAGTTTATTAGACTAATAAAATGTCCGTTCGCGATTTTGGTTTTCTCAATAAAACGACAAAAATATTATTTTTTTCAGCTGGCAGTACCTCTCAAAATAAATGTTAAAGTTGGTAATCAGCTGATTGAATTTATCTGTACGGCAAATAAACTGCAAATAAATAATTGGCTGATGAGGCGGGTTAGCTTTGCGACAGAATAGAAGCAAATGAGAAATTGAGAAAACCAAATTTCTTTTAGATAATGAGAAAACGGCCTGTTAAGTGCCGCACACAGAAATGGCTTCATAAAGTTTTGTGCATAAAATTTAAGGAGTGGTCCCTGAAAGTTACCACCAAACATTATATATACTTAGCTAGGAAAAAAAAATATAATAGAATTTCATTAAAATCGCCCATGCGCATCGCTCATCGCCCACACCACGTTCAATTCTAAAAGGTTTTTGTTTGCATAAAATTATTCCTATCCAAGCAAAAGTTTTCAAATTTGGTATGTACACTTTCTAGAATAAACAAAAGATACAAGCTAAGTTTCATCAACATTACCCACGCCCACCGCCCAAATAAACATTTCATTCTTCAACTATTATTTTATAAACTATGTACAACATCTACTTCTAGATGATGTTAAAATGGTTGACGTACAATAGTACTTATGTATGAATCAAATGATGCAAAACATCAGTATTTGTTTAAGTTCTACTGCACTTTCTGGAAAACATTAATTTATAATTCGTGCAATCGTTACTACGTTTGTCTTCTACTTTCTCGGAGAGCATACCAATATTGAGTACTGCTGCAAAAATCATGTACTTGCCATGTATTAGCATTTTTTAGAGAGTAACAGGCGTGAAGTACCAGTTATATTTTCTTTTGCAAATTTTTCAGCCGTATCAATTTTTTATGTTTTAGCTTTCTCAAATTTTATAGTCAGTTGTTTACAAAAGCTACCAATAAATTTTTAACCAATTTTTTTTAAAAATTGATAACTGCATCCTAAATGTATGCAACAGATTTGAACACAAGCCTGCCCTGCAATATTCGTGATTTTTTTCGGAAAATTAAAAACTTTGTTTACCGATCGGTGAAGTTCTATGGATTTTTTTTTTGGGTAAATTTAAAGAATGCACCTTCATCCTTCGTTTGGTTCCAGTAGTGGGACGGAGGTAGCCGGAGCTGATTGCTTTTATTTCCAAAGAGAACTGCAAACGCTGAATTTTATAAGACCAATTTAATTCGCTTATTTCTTCTTAACTATATACATATGTATGCAGTTTGAATATTTTTTTTAGTTAAGAATAAATTGTTGTATTTCAATAAAAACGGCATTAAAATTTTTGCAAAGAAAATATATTTCAAGCATAAGCTTCTTCGTTACATGAACAGTTCCATCACTTTTCATGGTAAAATATATTTAAGTAAATTCTCTAGATTTTTTCTAGCGTTTTACGAAAAGCAACCACGGATTAATCTTAGTGAAACAGAAAGAATTATATTTGAAAAATTGCTTGTCTGCCACCAAAACTCCTCCGAGCGCCGTGACACCACATCAAACTGCTTCATCAAATGTACGTATGTATTGGTAACGTTTTTCACACATCAATTTAATATCATCAAACTTCTAGAAAAATGTCAAATTAAAATTTTTATTGACACAAATTTGGTTTTTCTGGCTTCAAATATTTCAAAAAATCAAAGTTTTTTTTTTTTTTTTCGTCAAACTCACATCAAGCCGTGAGTTTTTTTAATACTAACAATCACAACAAGTAAGAAAATATATTCGGTCAAGCCCGACCATATGATACCCTACACCACAGTTTTTAAAAACACATCATGCTAATGTGTCCATGTAAATATGGATTTATCTATGTTTATAAACTTCATGAAAATCAGTTTGAAAGATTGTGAGAGGCAGAAATTGCCCCCTGCCTCCCCTTGTGGTCCTATTTTTTAAAAACTGTATAGCTAATGTGTCCCTATAGATATGGGTCTATCAATCTTTTAAATTTCATTAAAATCTGTTTGAGAGGCAGAAATTGCCCCTATCTCCCCTCGTGGTTCGATTTTTTTTAAAAATTTATACATTTTGTGTCCATATAGATATGGTTCTATCTATGTTTTAAATTTCATTAAAATCGGTTTGATAGTTTCTGAGAGGAAGAAATTTCCCCCTATCTTCACTCGTGGTCCTACGATTCGGCCCATTTCCAATAGGCTTCGTCCTTGTGCCAATAAGAATCTATGACCCAAATTTTATCAAATTATCTCCAAAATTGCGACCTGTACTTTGCGCACAAGGTTACATGGACAGCCAGCCTGCCAGCCAGCCGGACGGACATCGTTAGTTCGACTCAGAAAGTGATTCTGAGTAGATCGGTATACTTTAAGGTGGGTCTAGGTCCACTATTTTGAGGCGTTACACACATCAGCACAAATGCATAATACCCTCTCCACTATTGTGGTGTGGTTATAAAAATTTGATTTTGATAAGCCAGTTTTTTTTATTTGTTGTCATCACATATCTATCTATGTATATAAAAATAAGTTGCATTGTGTTAGTAAATGATGTTCTCTAAAATGCCGATTTTGTTTCTGTAAAGTTCACGTGGAAGGTGACGTCAATACCAAGGTTTTAATGTATCAACGGTCTTCAAATGTGTATTGGTTCATGAGTTATATCAACAAAATGCTTTCCATTTTGAACTCCTCCGAAACGGCTTGACCGATTTTTATGAAATTTTGTATGTGTATTTGTTTGGTATGAGAATAGTTCGTAGAGTATATTTTAATCGCTAGAGGGCGCAAAATATTGCAGTAGGGGTTAAAGCTCCCACTCCCCAATCTTCTAAACTAAACAACCGGTTTTCTTAAAATTTGGCATGTAGACAATGTAACATCTGAAAGAGAATAAGGAATAGGGTGTGAAATAGGGTAAGAGGGTTAAAAGCTCCCCCTCCCTATATCTTTGTAACTAATCAACCGACTTTTTTGAAATTTCGCAGACAAATAGTGTTACAGTTGGAAAGAACTATAGCCTATAGTTTTTATTATTTAGGGCGTGAAATAGAGCAAGAGGGGTAAAAGCTCCCCCTCCAACTATCTTCTTAATTTATCAACAGATTTTCTTAAAGTTTGGCATCGGAAAGAGGACAAGGCATTAAATAAAGCAAGAGGGGTAAAAGCTCCGCCTCCCTTCTTAACTAATCAATTAGTTTTCTTGGAATCGGGCAGGCAAATAGTGTAACATCTGGAAAGAACTATAGCCTATAATTGTTTCTTCAAATTTGGGTAGCAGACACTGTTACATCTGAAAGAAATAAGTTATGTGGCAAAACAACGTTTGCCGGGCCAGCTAGTTTTAAATAAAATCGTTGATCTTCACATAAACTGAAGCCACCCTAATGTAAATAAATACGCTCTCCCTTTAAACGCTGACATTGATGGGATTTTTTTGTAGAGATGTTGACGATTATATTTTTAAAATACACAAACAAACACACACTCGCTGACTTACAATTGTTGCAAAAGTAAAAGGAAAGATTGATACAAACGCATGCATCATTCATACATGCCTTGAATATTTTCACCAACAACCAACAACAAGCGTATTACCAACCTACAACCAACCTCTTAGCCGTACCATGGCTAATTTATTTATTTATGAAATGTTAAATTTTTTTTGCTTTTCTTAAAGATAAAAGCTTTCAAGATAAAAACAGTCGCCAAAAACACAACATTATGATACTTACTCGAATGTATTGTGATGAATATGATGGCTCAATGATCAGGGAAGAAATGATGTGATGTTTAATGTAAAAAAGATGACCATGATGAGGATGATGTGGATGCGCGATACCCTTGCACCCAATTTCAATATTTTATTTTAAGTTTTCTAGAAGAGAAGGTGCAAAGAGAGCAGGGCTCAATATATTAATTTGAATCCGTTATTTTTATAAAGCATTTAATTGTATTTCAGTTTAATTCAACTGCAATATTGTTGTTGGTTGAAATTTAAAGAAAACAACAATAACAACATCGACTAGAAGAACAAATATTTTAAATTTAAATTGTAAATTGAAAAATCATAAAAAGCATTAACATTCTTCAATGAACCTCAGCTGTGTATGGAACGAATACAAAAAAAAAATTATAAAAACAAAAAAATAACAATCAAGAAATGTTTAAACGATTTTGCAGCATTAAATTTTCCTCCGCTCCTCATGCTCAACTAACCAAGTTTAAGATGATAGACTAAAAACACTAAAACTGCTTAAATAAAAAAAAAGAAAAAGAGAATGAAGCCAATGAATAGAAACTAAGAAAAAATGATTGCTTAGCAAAGATAAATTGGTGCGCTGGCCATAAACTGGCAATTAATCAATTGAAATTATCAGCTTTGGTACGGTAGCAGTTGCTTTGGGCGTATTGTGTCCGTATGCGTTGTTTCCCCAGCATGAAAAAAATCATTATTATTATTGTTATTATAATTATTTTTCAGTTTTTCACTCTGTTTTAGTTATTTTGTAGCGCTTTTGCCTTAGCTACTTACAACAACAACAACAAAACAAATTCCAACAGAAGACAAATGCAGCCACCTTAAATTGTTAAACATGTTGTATTTGTAGTCAATAGCAGCAACAACAACCACACTTACATAAAATTTAATCTAGATTCAATTTTTTACTCATGTACCAAATAAATAATTTATTAGAGCGGACCAAAACGGACAACAAAAGTAAAAACATTTCTATGATATCCTGCGAGTATTACAAGTTGGCAGTGTTGCCAATTAAGCCATTATTTGTATTTATTTATTAAATTTCGAATTTCAAGTACAACAAGATATAATATGATATAACTTATAGTATCAGAATCAGAAAATCACTTAAAAAGTATATAAATTCAAAGAATAATACTAATATATGGGCATTTCCCCAGAATGGTCTACCAGGAAGAAAATTAAAATGTTGATTATCATCGTATTTTATTGGTTATTATTATAAAAAAGTCTTTGCTCTTATAAAAGAATGGTTTCCTAGCATGTTTTACTTGAGGAAATTGGGCTGGAATCTAGAAAATTTTAAAATTTCCTGTATTTTCTACTTCTAAAGACTTTTTTATATACTTATTTCACATGCAAGAAATATGTTATGTTTACACTCTTTCTTCATAATCTCTCCATTACAATCAATTGCAAAAGGAGTATTAAGTTTTTTTGTTAAGGAAATTTGAAGACATTTATGGGAAAATGCATGGTGATAATAATAAAAAAACATATTGAAAAATCGCACGTTCGCGATCCGTCCGTTCGGGACCGGTTCATAAGCCAATTAAATAAAAACCAAGATAGATATTTTATTTTTTAAATACTTAAAACACTTTTAAAATAAATTAATCACTTTTGACAATTCCGTTTCATTACGCACATTTTTACATTTCACTACTGTCAGCCGAAGTTGACTTCTATTTTGCGTACGTTCGTGACCACACGTTTATAACTCTTATTATGAAAACTTAAATTCGATGAAATCCATCTTTTGTTCTAAACATAGAGCTACCCAATTGCTATCGAATCGCAAAAAAATGCTAGGAAAAGTACGAACGTACGTTCGTTACCCCAGGAAATGCCCATATAAGTATATGTAAAAACAGAAATATAATATAAAAATATAAAAAATATAAAGTTACGAATGACATTAAAGCAGATAACGTTGGACAAAATTGATAAAGTAAATAGGTCTGTCTGCGTACACATATTTTGCGCAAAATGTTACAAAATCTTGCAAAATGTTGTCTGCGTACTCCAAATCTCTTGCAGCGAGAGAGCCAAAAAGAGAATTTTTTGACAGTTGGAAGTTAGAGAACTTGCAAAATGTTACTGGAGAAATTGACGCTTGCAAGATTTTGCAATTAGTTTGAACAGCTGTTTGAATGAAATAGTTTTTGTGAAATGAAAATAAAAAACAATGGCAGAGGTAAGTAGTTAGAATTGTGTTGATTTTTAACGTTTATAATAAATTATAATAAACAAAACATTTTACTTCATGCTAGAAACGTCCAAATATACAGTGCGACCGTGGCGTAAGTGGAGTGGAGATGGCAGAACCGATAGAACCAGCAGAACTTTGTGGGACAAACTTTGCAATTGAAGAGGCGAGTATTTGGAATAGTGTTCCTTGCGAGCACTTCACATCCAAATTATTTTTCTCCGTTGTCAAGCTGTTGAAGGTCACTGTATTGGGCATTTCATTATTTTTTCCCATTGTAAGCCGGCACTATGTTGGGCAATGTAAGCAAAAGAAGTTTTATAAAAAACCCGACAAATAAAACTAAAAACTAAGAAGAAATTGAACTTGGCAAATTAATAACAGTGTAATAAACAAGTTTTTTAATTTACAACACTTTTTAAGCTTCACTTTAATTAATAATTTTTTAATTTACCTCGAGAATTCAATTTTGCGTACACATATGCTAAAATTCTTTTGCTTTGTTATTTCAATGGTTTACACCCAGATGAGCTGTTTTCTTGCAAGATTTCACTGGATACTGTCTGCGTACTTTTTGAGATTTTTTCAGCCGATAGAGTAATATTGGTCTTACTCTCCCAAAAAAATTTACTGAGTATTTGCTACTGGAAAAGTACCCAGACAGACCTAATATTTTAATTTATTTGCGTTGTTAATAGATTGATAGTTTAAAGGTTAAAGTTGGTTCCAGAGACGGATAGTTAGTATGGAAAGTTGTCTCTCGGACGCCGTATACCGATGTCTTATTTGCATGATGCCATTTCCTTTTGAAGACCTCATAAATCTTAATCGGTCATGCAGATATTATGATTGTTCTAATGTTGCTGTTTTATGAAAAAATACTTGGTTTTTAAGCTTTAAGTAGTTATAAAAGTGGCAAGATTTATCCAATTTTGTTTTGATTTTGAGAGTTTATTTTTGATTTATTTTTTGAAATAGCTCTTTAACACAGAAAACCTTTTTAAGATTTGGAAGCAATAACTACGTTAACTGCAGCCCACCTGATTCCTTATTTGCTTCTGAAAATTACTGCCTTACTCTACTGCTGTAAGGTAAGGCATACAGGCAATAATTTTTCGCTGTTTATTAATTTTTTTAGACAACATTTTTTATTGCTTCAGAAAAAAACTGAAAATCATTTTTTCTTTTGATAAAAAATATAAAATTTTAATCAAGTTCTACAACAACTAAATATAATTGTATATGGGTGATTTTCATTTCAAGTGTATATTTTGTGCTCTTATTCTTTTTTTTAAACTTTTTCCAATTTAATTATTAAAAATATGAAAAGGTAACATTCATATTATTGTTTTCGCTTTAGTAAATGGATCCTTAAAAATAAAATTATATTATTTGAATTTTTAACACTTTTGTGTGTTGAGCGTTACATTTGCTTTCACGGTTGTTTTGGGAATGATTTTTATGAAATGAACAGTCCGCAAAAAGCGAGTATAGGGTTAGAAAGAACTATATGTATATATCAAGTCCTAATAGCAAAAATGATGTAACCAACAAAAATAACATTTTACAGGAGAAGGTTTTTTTAAAATATTTTTGCTTCAAGTCTAGAGATGATGCAAATGATCAAAAATTATCGATTTTCATCAAAAAACAAAAATCTAAAATGTTGTTGGTTACATCATTTTTGCTATTAGGGCTCGATATACTCTCTAAATATAATTTCAAGTAATCGTAGGTTGAAATTAAAAGTTATGATTATTTTTTTAATATTGACTTGGGATCCCACGTAGAGGTTCAAGATAAGAATTTTAGAAAATAGTTCTTTCTGAAAATTTATACATGAGCAGACCAAATTATTGTTCTAACAAAAAAACTTTTATCAAACTCGAACGACTGTTTTTATGTCAATACCAGGAAGGCAGTTATGGCAGTAAAAACATTTTCCGGGGGAAGTATTTGTATGGCAGCCATGGCACAATATGGACCGATTGCAATCAAATAAGTTTGCATCAAATTAAATTTAAACACTTCCATAATAAGATGGCTTATAAGCAAAAAGACTCTATTTCGTAAGGAAGCTAGAAGGGGGGATATGAGAAATTGTTGACCGATTCCCACCATTTTCATTGTTTGCTTGTGACAATTAGAGCTTTTGTACCAAATTCCATTAAATTATCACAAAAATTGCGACCCGTACTTTGCTCCCAAGGTTAACATTGACAGATAAATTATATAGGAACATTTTGTCAATGTAACGCACAATACATTTTTGTACGAATTTCATGTTTTTTCTTTGGGGTTTCACATAAAATACTGATTTAAACACTAAAAACTTTTAATTAATTAAAAATATTTGAAATAACATTCAAGACATATTTTAAAATACAAACCCTCATCGATCGATTAAACTTTTCACAAAACTTTTAAAAATATCAAACGATAAACCGACGCTGGTATTTCAGTGTATATTTTGAATGCGATTTCAACGATTAAAATGAATAATGATATTGAAAAAACAACGTTCAGTACGCTAAATGCGGACACCAAGAAATTAATAAATAAAAATTATTTTCCAGATAGTTGATGTGTAAAATAATAAAACTAAATGCAATATTTTAAAACGGCTGTAAATTTACTCTCGTACATTGTAAAATTCATAGTTTCTTAATGTGGAACAGCGTCAGCAAGCAACACGTAAATGCCATTTTGTTTAAAGGGAGTAAAACAAATATTTGCGTTCTTTGTCTTTAACACATTAAAAAACTCGTGTACATTAGTTTACAGTATTTCAAATTATGCTAAAGCAAAATTAGTTTTCAAATTTTATGTGTTAAATTCAATTAGCACGAAAAAAGCTTTTGAAATGGGAATCACCCATATAAAAGCATAACCCCCTTATTGTTAAGAAATATTTTAGGTTTGTTCAAGTTTTTTAAACGCTGACATGCCAATTTTTCCAACGCTTAATTTTTTCACTTCTTTATTCACGTCAACCATGCCAGTTTTCAAGGCGTGAAAAAAGCATATTTCGGATCCATAAAAAAAGCTTCTATACGAGAAATTTCATACTTAAATCATGTAATATTTCACAAAAAGTACGCACTACACAACCAGTTCTCCCTTACATTCATGCTTCCGAAGAGCTTAATTTATTGCTGAGAACTTATTTGGTTTGCTATGAAAATCCGTTAGCCGTCCTAAAAAACTTTGCTTCGCTGTATTAATATTCTTAATGCCAGATTCCACCTGTAATTCGGCTCGAAAGTGTTAACTTTGTAAACCTATAAAATTATTCTATAAGAATCTATGGGAGGAGGATGTGACATAGAAATACAAAAAAAAAAAAAGACTTATTGGCTTCATTCAAACGTTCAATCACATGTTGTTAAACTTTTTATAAATAACATTCATTTATTTGCAAAAGTTTTTGAGCTACCCTAATGAAGAGAATCCTTTCCTTGCATGCTGGAATATTCCAAACATCTATCTAAACATTATTACTGTTGTTATTATAATTTTGTTTTTCTTTTTTTTATTTTGAAATATTAATTTATGATTATGAAATATTTTATTAAAATGCAATCTTAAATTTAATGTTCATGTACGAAAGTATCGATTGGCAGAGAGACCGACAAACAGACAAACCTGGTGTTTTACCTTCCGCTCTAAACTGTTAAATTGTACACAGAAGCCAAACACATTTTTCACTTGTGTTTTAAACATCTAATTTTAGTTGTTGTTGCTAAAAAAATGCAAAAAAAAAAAAAAAAAAATTTAAACGCCGTCCTGTATGTGTTGAGCAAATCATTTGTTGCTACAATCAGTAGCAAAACTTTGTTATAAGTTGCAATCTTTAGCAAGCTCCTTGCACCTCCATTTTCAGCGCCAATATCTGCTAAGGCATTATCATCGTTGGCTTGCATGTATTTATAGTTGTTATTATGGGGCGATATGCTGGGTTGCGGTGTGGCTGAAATCTATTTAACTTCTTTTTTTTTGCTTAGCTGATAATACTTAATGTTCTCATGTTCTTCGCTTAGCATTAAAGTGGCAAAATGAAAATAATAATAGCCACTAAATTATGGAATTCCATGCATTTATTATTTTAGTGAAGCCATGAAGGCGTAAGTAAAAGAAAATATGATGGAAAATGCTTAGATTTTATAAAGTTTTGTTTATGTTTTAAAAAACGAACCTAAAAGACAAGTGAAGTTCATAAATCGGTAAAACCATTCAGCGAAAATTGTCTGCCAGCACTCAAATGTTTTAGTAAAACAAAAGACTTAAGCAACAAACCAGATTTCTTCAAGTGCTTTGACGAAAGATTTTTGTTTGTTTTTTTATCTAAACTCAGAATTAATTCTATTGATATTTTTTTTGTTTGTTTATTTAATTAAGATTAATAATGAAAAAAAAAACGTTTTAAATGCTCAGTGGCAACAAATTATCTAGTTTAAGAGTTTCAAGGCTCCTAGAAGCCTCTTCATATTACACTTAAATGCCTGTGTTTATTAAACAATAATTCTAAATAGAAAATATAATTATAAATATTTCTTTATGTCTTCCTTCTTCTAATTTGCAATAGTTTCTTAAAGACTTGCAAAGCATAAATTAATTAAATCATAAAATAAAAGCAACATTAGGGAAGTGCATACAATCGACGAAATAAACAATAATGTACCAAAAATGATAGACATTGGAAACCTAAAGCAGATTCAAAGCCTGCAAAAGAAGTCAATTGAGTATTATTAATTCGGCTAAAACGAATTGAAAACATTCCTACAAGATCTTTGAAAGGCAGGCATATTCTCTTAAGATTTGGCAGTCGAAATCGTGTCAAATTGAAATCGATGGAGATTTTCCGTTTAATATTTTTCCTGGTTTTTGAACTAGTTCTGGTATAGATAAGTGGTTCTTAAAGTCTACTCGAATATTATGCCTGAATAAATTCTTAGTAAAAAGGTTCCTTAAAAAGAAGGCAAGTGTAGTTTACGAATAACCCGTGTTCGAGCATTTCCAAATTGCTCTACAACAAATTACTCTACAAGTCAAACAGCCGAATCTCAAGTTGATTTATTCTGATAAAAACTTACAGAATACAAAAGGAGTGCAAGGTGCCTTAAATACTTTGCAAACAATTTTTGTGTAAAATAAAGTTTTGCTTTTTTAAATTACATAGATGTGTTACAAATAAAAGGACAAACCAAAAATAGTAAAAAACCAAAACATACATAATTTTATTTTAAAATACTTTAAAATGGTCCAGCATACTACTGTTCATTTCATTCGAGGCAGAGATGATGGGTCAGACTAAAGATGAAGCACATAATATTAATGAATATGGCGCCTTTAATCCTGGCGTGCCAGCCAACTAACCAAATCGTCATCTCAGTATCATACAATTTACCATACAAAACATATTCTACCAGTACTAATATTTTTCTTTTAAACTAATGCGAGTTGAGTTCTTCAATTTCAACTTAAAAAAGAGAGACAAAAGCAGCAAAAGAAAAAAAAAAGAAAACAGAAAAAGATGTACATCTTTGCATTGGTCACGTTTAAGATACACGGACTTCTTTCCTTACAAAAATTTGCCACAGAAGAGTTTTATAATTATAATAAACAATTTCTATATGGTTGTGATTTCATCAGGCTCAATCGAGGGAAATGTAAAATGTGATATTATTTTTTTTTTTTTTTTGTAAATGAAATTAAAACAAAATGAAAAGAAATGATGACAACGACAGGTGTATTCGTTTGGAAATAATTCTTAAAAAAAGTCTAGCTTAAATGGATCATTGGAATGCACTACCATCAATTAGCGATGTTAAGACTTGTGGCAAGTGTAATAAAAATTCAAAATTCGGATTTATTTATATTGAATGTTGCGGTAAGCTAAAATTATAGACCAATAATAGACACACATTACCCATTTGATTACTTGTAATTGGCTGAGTAACTCATTTGTATACATTAAACATTTTTCGATCGCCTTATGTTGCTTTCCTTGAACTTTTTGAGTCTGTAATAAATTTTAGTTCCTAATTATTAACATAGTATATGGTCAAGTGCAAATATCTGCCATTTACGGATTAATACACACAAAGTAATGCACAGAGAAATGCTAGATAAGGACGCTACTTCATTCTCTACCTATTGGCCATTTCTCGAGAGCCCCGAACTCACTTGCCCCCTTTGCCGCATACACACAAGCGTTTGTTTATTCGAAGCACCATTGACGGAAAAACTCCCTCCTTCCTGTAGCAAACTGCCACTTTGTACTTAAATCTTGTGAGTCGAGCGTACGAGTGTATAATACAAAATGTATTATTTTATATGCAGCTTAGGAAATCGAAATGTAAGTGCATCATCATCATCATAAACGTTACGATTTTATGCATCATACACTTTTTCGCTTAAAAGCATACAAACATAAATTGACTGGATTTATACATTTTTTCGCTTTATATTGACTCAAGTCTGTTTGCTATATTTTGTTTTTATACTCGCATGCGGCATGTTGCAAGTAAAATGCGTTTTTTTTTACTCTGTTTATTTTATTTTACTTAGCGGCATTATAAACAGAATCTTGTTGATATTTAAAGACACCACTCATCAAGCGAACTTTTAGGGCAGGAGAATGGCAACGTTGCAGGAAGCGTTTTAAGGAAAAATTTAAACGAAAAACTCACGATTTGATTAAAGTTGAAAAAAGCCTTTTAGTCTCTACCAAAACTGTATTAAGTTGTTAAGATCGATATTATTATAACATTTAAAATCCATTGAATTGCAGCCACGCCAGTCCTATAAAATACCACGCAATTCAGCGGCGAAAATGAAAAAAAAAAAATGTGAAAGATGCGTAGAAAAGACTGAAAAGAAGAAGGGGAGCGCAATGGAATTGAAATTGCGTGCATTTCACGCAGTCGCAACCGAAGTACGTAGAATTAAAAAAAAAACCAAAAAATGATAAACGGGTATATTTGTGGCAATGTCACGTTTGTCTGTCCGATAGCAGTTTTGTTATGAACAAGTATGTGTGCATGTATATGTGCTGATAGTCGCTTATGGTCAATAAGTGAGAATTGTTTGAATTTGGCAAAAAAAAAACAAGAAAAAACAAATCAATTTGCAATTAAGTGCAATTGCGGTCTTACAGATTTTTTGTTTGTTTAAACCAACCAACGAACGCACCTGCACATACCCATACAATTGAGAAATAAAACAATAAATAAATATATAAAATTTTTTTCAACTCTTTATGATAAACACCCTACTAATTGCTTCTTCTAGTTAGGAGAGTGTTGTCAAAAAAGTACAAATGTACACAGAAACGTAAATAATTGACACACTTTATTTAAAGAATGTTTTATTTTGTTCAATTTATATTTTAATTTTTGAAAGTGTAAATTGTGTGTGTGTGTGTGTCTTTGTGTACATTGGATTCAACAATAATCCTTTGTTTTTTTATTTGTTGCAGCTATTGTTTGTTGGCTTGGACACAGCTTGCAACCAATATTTTGGTTTTCAAAAAAACAAGTTGACGGTAAAAAATTGAAAATTGTTCAAGTTGAAGCCTGCTGATTCTTTAAAATTTAATTTTTCTTAGACACATTTGTTGTTGTACTCGTAGTTGTGTTGTTGTCTTAGCTGCTGCTGCTGTTGTCTATATCACGCTGTTTGCCAAATTGTTTTTTGCATTGCATCAGATAACAAACTACAACATTTTGTACACACTTCTAGGTTACACCGTTTCCTTACTTCCTTTTTTTTTACTGCTTTTAATATGCTTTTAGGTTAAGTGATTTGTAAAAAGAAAAATTTAAAAATATCGGCAATGAGCTTCATTGAAAATCATTAAATTAAAGTGGTAATCAATGTTTTATAACGAATTCGTTCCTCAGAATGTTCACTATTATTCTATTAAAAAATTGCTACGCACATTTGAGACTTTAATTTAAATCTGTTTTTGATTTTTAAAGCTTAGCGCTCTATGAATTGGTGTAATGTAATGGTGCGAGTAGCGATTAACTCTGAAAGGTAATGCGTTTTGGAAGTTGTTGTTAAAATGTTAGTAGAAGTGTTTGCCGGAATGCTTTTGTAAGTATATAAGTATTCTAGAGCGACTCAAGTTGTATGGAAGCAAAATTCGTGCTCGATGCACCCTCCTAAAAATGAATTTTGTTACTTTACGAATCTGTTTCCTTACCAACATATACAAGTTTTGTATCGTAAGAAAGGTTTTTTTTTAATTTAAATTTGTTCAAGGACGATCATCCATGTCCTTTTTTTAAGGATTTTTTGTAAAAAAGAACCGATTTTTGAATTTTTTGTTCAGGGTTGTTTGTAATAAAAGTGCCAAATTAACATATTTTAATCTTTGATCGATTTAATTAAATACGTGCCTCAGCTTTTTTTGAAATTCGTGCTAGTTCGCGTTTTGGCAAAAATGCAATGGCGTGGTAACCCTTCCTTTTAAATAGGGCAATATGGGTATCAAATTTTATCTTTTGCCAAGTATATCACATTTGTATGTAAATAATTTAGATTTTTACACGGTGCTCTGGAATATATATAAATGCAATTTTGTAGTAACTCCCCAATAAAAATTTTTACCATTTTGCGAAGCACTAAAGGTACATTTAAAGAAATAAGCGCACAATTATACGCTACGCAATAAGACGTACAGAAATGCAGTAAAGAAAGTGAAAGAACTCTCAACAAATTTTATAAAAAAAAATAACATTTCAAGTGCTACGGCATTCCCTTACTACGAAGCAGGTTTGTAAGGGAGAATACTAAAAAATAACTGTATCAAAACATTCAGTGTGTAAGGCTGATCGTTACATCTAACAATATTTATGTGCGCTGAATAATGCGCTTTATGTGTCAAAAATGTATTGCTTCAAAGTGGGAACTCGCCATATAAAATTCATGTCTTCCGTAAGCGCAATGGTAAGCGAAACCCTTATGTTTCTCCCGTACAAACCTGCTTCGTTGGAAGCTCCCTTTTTAATTGGGTCTAATATGATAGCGGATTTAGTTTTCAGAACATGTATGGATGAAAATAGGACTAAAGAAAGAAAAAAAGAAATGAACCACGACCTGAATTTTTTTTAATTTGCGAAAAAAATATGCCGCCGAAAAGTCGTGGATCATTTCTTTTTTTCTTTCATGCAAAAATATACCCTTTTTCAAACTGGTCCAGCTCACGAGAGGTCAACCCTGGAGCCAAAATATTTAAAATGTCATCTTAAAAAAGTTCAAGGTTCATTTTTAGGAGGGTACATCGAGCACTTTTTTTGGTGAGTAGCTCTAAAGTATATACGTTAGGGCTATAACTTTTTTACACTTTTTGCGAATATCAAAAACGGCATAGTATAGTCGTGTAGAACATTAAAAGTTATTAATAAAAGATATGATAATTTTTTCGGATTGTTAAAAAGGTTCACGCAGGGATCGGGTTGAAGTTTGAAAACAGCCATTTTTATCTCACGTAAATTTTAAAAAATATACACATGATATTTTTATTTATTCCTATACGTATCACTTAAAAACTATTTTGGAATCTATCCACTGCTTTAAATTTAAAAATTTTCCTTCGGCTTACAATTCATCGTGGCTCAAAATTTCTTGGAGGGTTTTAGAAATTTGCTTCCCTGCGTGAGGTTTTTTTTTTCGCAAAACGACGGGAGACAGGTGTTTTCAATTCTAAAACATTCTTGGCCACTCCGTGGTTCTATGCCAAAAATTTGGTTATAACCCTAATATACATGAGCATATACGTAAAGGGTGTTTTTTAGACGTTTAGAACTTCTGATAGGGATAACTGTAAAACGAGATGTCATAATAGTGAAGTGGGTTTTACTTTTTTTATAGTATAATTTGGCAAATAACCATACAAAGACTTACACCAGAACAACGTTGACAAATCGTGGAAATTCATTTCAAAAATTACTTAAGGAGCACTTTGTCCAGTTTAAGTTGCGCATAATCCATCATAGAATCGGGGATTTAATTTCTCATGGAGAGAAATATTTGTTATATGAATTTTTAATAATTAATTCGTATGTGTAAGCTTTCATACTTTAATAGTCTTGTTCCTGATAGTGTTTAGAAAATAATCTTGGAAAATATTGAATAAATAAGACTATTAAAGTATGAAAGCTTAATAAATTATAATTTGACTTAGAATTAGAGTTTTTTTTTCCCGGAGTTTTTCGATTCCCGGGAAAGCGGGAACAATTTTTAAATTTCCCGGGATCCCGGGATCCCGCTCCATACAAATAATACAAAGTAAACTTGGTTTTATTAATGAAAAAAACTTTTATAAACAAACGTGAGGGAACTTGTTTTACAAAGTAAGTAAAATAAATGCTTAAATACTACAAAAATTAATTGAAGATTGAAAGCGGAACTTGAATTATTATTACCTTTGGCTATTATAAGTAAATTTCGTATTATGATGATCTAGTTCAAGATAAAATAAACATAACAATTGAGGTAATCAAGGTATGTGATCAAAAAGTAAAATCATAAAATATATAAAATATTTTAATAAATATATTAACATTTTTTAACGGCGTAGGAAATTACTTTCTGACACACTCAAAGCGTTTAGTGAGTCGCCAAAGAGTATATTTCTGATTTTGTTTACTGATTACCATGTTTCCGTAAAATTTCGTTTACTTTTTTACCGAGGTTGGACAAATAATTAAAAGTGCACCGTTGTTGCATGCTTCTGATGTCAAGGTTGATGCAAAAAATAGCATCATCCGGACTACTTCTTACAAACTATTTATTTTCATTAGGTCCATCTGTAATCTTTAGGACAATGTATTTTTCAAATTGTATGTTTTAGTAACTTACACGAGTTTCATTATTTTTTTATTTCGGTTTCCCCGCAGTTCCCGGATATATTACCAAGCTCGATTTGTTTTTTTTTTGTAGATACGACTATGTTGAAATAACGGAGCGATGTGTTTATGTATATCCTATTTTTAAGACTTGTCCATGGTCAATGAGAATTTACTGCCTGCATCTTATTTTGAATTTATGTTCTTTATCAATTCATCACTTCACTAAATTTATTAATTATCAACTGTTGCACTGCCCATTCTGCTTTTAATAGATTTATTGCCTTAGGAGACATTGATTTACTTTTGTACACATTTCTTATAATTGATCTAATCGACAACCCATCCACAGATGCTAATTTTTAGAGAAAAGAAAACTAAATTTCAGAGTAAAAATAGCTGTTTTCTGAAACTATGAAGAACTTTTTATTTCCCGGGATCCCGCAACAAAAATCCCGGGAAAACGGGAAATATAATAAGTCCCGGGAATTCCCGGGAAAAAACCCTACTTAGAATACACATACGAATTAATATGAAAATTTAGATAATTTTTATCAAAATCAAGCCCGTACCGCGCAAACAGAAAAAGCCATCGCCGTTGTAGACATGAGTATGGCAGAAGACTCGAATTTATCGATCCGATTCCGTTCTCCGCTACTCGGTCCTTGCCCATATACTTGGAAAATGTCGAGGAAATATTGTGGCCTCCAGCCATATAAGATTCAACTGGTGTAAGAATTGAAGCCATTAAACCATCAAATGCGATGAATGGGCTGAGAATCAACTGAAAGTTCAACCAGATTTTTTTTATTTTGGATAATGAAGCTGATTTTTGGCTTAATGTGTATGTAATAGGGTATTCATTTAATCGAACTTTTGCTTTAATCGGTTAATCGCTCGATTAATTAACTGAAGTTTTGGTTTAATCGGTAAATTTTGTTTTTGATCGGTTAACCGCTTATAGTCACATTAGCGATTCAGTCCATTTTATCTGTTTCTTTTGCCGCTATAAGTTAATTTAATATAAAGTATACATGTTATAGTCCATTTAGCGATATAAGCACATTTGCCATATACGCCATCTATCAACAGTCATCAATGGGAAAAGTAAAGCAAATTAATGGCGTTATACCCATATTAGCAATATTTACTAAGTTTTTTTTTAGTTTTCGAAATCACAATCCATCAAAAGAAAGAAAGAATTAAATCGTTTAATTTTTGCCATGAACTCTCTACTCGTAAAAAACTAGTTTTTGCCTTTGGTATCAGTTATTATTTTATTTATTTATTTAGTATGGATTGTAAGCCCTGCCGGCCAAATTAATCCAGCTTAATCGTAAATCGTATGGCAAATATTAAATTTTTCTTTTCTTATATCTTAAAATAATGTATAACTATTTTTAATACTCCCCTATTGCACAAATGTTGAAAACGATATAAGGACACAGAACTTGTGGCAACTTATACAGTCAACTTCTTACGTGCTAATTTACAGATTTTTTAATAACATTTTCCTAAACATTGATAAAGAATTAGAGAATGTGCGCTCACTACAAGGTATGACGGAATTCCACAGTCTTGAGACCCTACTCATAATTTGAATGGAGTGTCTAGGTATGGTCATTAAACTAGTTCTAGTGGAATGACCGAAATTAAATTTTTCTTTAAGGTAAGAAGGGTTCGTGAATTTAAAAACTTTATAAAATTGTAATAGTATTCTCATATTTATGAAACTTTCAAAATCACATTTCAATAATTTTCTAGTATAAGAAGTCATATGAGTGTGTGATCTATAAGTTATTCCAAATATATATCGTGCAACTCTATAAAAACACTGTTTAAGTCTATTGATACTAGTTTGCGATACCCCCGAATAGACTTCTAGTCCATATACTAATATAGGAAGACATAATGCCATAGCAATGTTCCTCTTTACATTACTTGGCAAATAAAGGGCTAAAGCATATAACCTTCTCAAAACAAAATTAATTCTTGAAGCAACATGATTGATATGAAACTCAAAATTTATTATCTATATAGAATCCTAAGACTTTATAATATGAAACAAATTCTATATTCTCCTCACCTAATACCAAATTCGGTTTTGTATAAGACTGCGAAAACCACATGCATCGAGTTTTAAAGGGATTCATACAAAGATTATTTGCTTTAGACCACTCCATAACAAACTTTAAATCTTCATTAACTTTATGTGCCAAAAAATTAATACCACGACCATTGTCATCCGCCAGCAACTGAACATCATCAGCATATGTATAACACCTACAGAAATTTATGTGATGATATAAGTCATTCATATAAATCATAAATAATAAAGGCCCCAAAATGGAACCTTGGGGTACCCCCCTATAGGTTTTAGCGATTGATGAACGGGCAAATTTGTATTGTACATATTGGTATCTATTAGTTATAAAAGACTCGATTAATTTGCAAGCAGAAAATCCCAGGTCAAATTGAGAGAATTGCTTACTACATAAACGCCCATGGTTAATGGAGTCAAATGCTTTACTAAAATCAAGAAATATTAGTACAGAGCTCAGTTTATTGTTTAAATTGTTTCTTATATTCTCGACGCAGTCCAAAATCAAACCTGAAGTGTTGTAACGCCTTCTAAATCCCGATTGATATTGATTTAAATAATTTCCACGATCCAGATGTTCCAAAAGTTGTTCCCTTAATAAAATTTCCAGTATCTTAGAACATGAGTTCATGATTTGAACTATTTTAACAACTCTGTTGCATAACTATAAGCCTGATGTCGGTGTAATTTATATGAATTTTTTTATTTTCTATATTCACATAACTTGATTATACCCAGTAAAAAAAATTTTGGTTTTTTGAAGCACTATTGAGAAAAAGCGCATACTCAAGCGCTTCAATTAGAGAGCTCTTTTAAAGCAGTAAATGATAACGAATAAAACATACAAAAAAGCTGATATTTTAGTGCTGACAACGAAGAGGGGTTTTAAGCGAAAAAAAAAATATATTATGGTTTACGAAAATGATTGAAAAAAGGCATTTAAACAAGTAAAAGCAAAACATTAATGAATATGGTAATATAGTTAGCCCTTAAAAAAGCACTCTAGGAGCGCTTTGTTTCCATGTTAAAAGAAGCGCTTCTTGTCAGCAGAAAATAGTCCTCCAAACCGGGAACACCCCATACAAAAATCAGGCATCCCATCAGCACGTTTGAAGCGATTTCAGGTATGAATTCATACAAAAAACCTGCTCGTTTTGGAGCACGTTTTTTACTGGGTATTCGAATACGGTTATATGCCTCATAGTGGCATATATGTGTGTGAACTAGCTTTATAGTCAAATTAGCGATATAGTTCACATTTTGTCTGCAACTTAAGGATGTGACTATAAGCGAAAAGTACTGTAATAAAGTTTTTTTTTATAAATTAAGGAATTTAAATTTTTTTTATTTGGAGTTTATTTTAGTAAAAAGAAAACAATAACATACCAAACATAGCAATTCTTGAACTTAAACTAGCAAACAAAAAAAAAAAAAAAAACAATTCATAAATACATAACGAGCCTTTGGTGCAATACCGTAGTAATTCAAAAAATCGTGAACTGAGAAAAATGCATTTGAAGTTTTCAGCCATCTTTTTAATAGACGTTCCGTTTACTTAAGTTATTTTTTTACAAGTTTTTTAATAAAGAGGAATGTTTTGTAATTAAAAAAAGGTGAAAAATTATTAATAATATTAAATATTTTTTTTATAATAATATAAATATGGCAATGAAAACATTTTTAGCTGTCAAACCTGAACAGTTAGAGATAGAACCATAATCTTTTTTTCTTTAGATAGATATTTACCCAAAGATCATTTCTGCATACCCAGCTCAAAAAATTCAAATTTTGAGTTACTACGATCTTGCACCAAAGGCTCGATATGTAATATGCATTTTTCAGCTAACACACAAGTCTATAAAGTCATATCGTCATAACATATTTCACAATTGTTTAAAATAAATATTGTTGTGTTTCAAACAAAATGAAAATTTTAATGCTGTATTCACTGATTTGTCATAAATGTACAGTAGAAAACAGTCATATCGTCGGCTTAATATGCAAACCTGCTAACTCACTTTTAGAACATTTTACAGGAGAGACTAAATACTTTTTATTTTTCCTATTTGCAGCTTGATAGAAAATGAAAAATACAGTTAGTTTTACACACCTCAAGACATCCATAGAAGAAAAACTACATGCTGGTCACTACCACACGGCATCAAAATCTCAATTTACATAAAAAGTGGATTTAGCCGGTTTGCATATTAAGCCGACGATATATATTTCTTGTTATTATTTTAAGACATAAGGCTTTATGACTACCTTGTGAGTCCCCCAAATATGTATTTATAAGAAAATAAACTGAGATAATTTTATTAGTTACTTCAATAGTTAAAGGAGATCTTATAAAATAACTTTTAGAAAAGTAATTTGGTTCAAATGTTTAGCATTAAAGCGATTCTTTTCTTTAGTTTTGACAAAACTTGAAATGGAAAAAATACTTTCACTTATCGTAGATGAATATCTTATTTCTTAGTATATAAAATACTCCTTTATGACATTAGAGATTTTTAAAATTTTCAACACTTCTTTCTAATTGTTTCGGTTAATTCTGTTAAAAGACTGCTATGAGAAGAAACAAATAGTTAAACACGTACATATAAAAAGTACGTGAAGCAAAAAATAGGTGTTGGCAATCAAACATTTAAAATCAAAATCACTGAGCATCTTCTTGTTTGTATAAACAAATATTTTCTAATCACATGCATTTTGTATATGAGACGAAACAAATTATTAAAAACACAAAAAAATATGTTATAATACTACAAAATATTGAAATTTTTGTTACATCGGTTAATCGGTTAATCAACTGAAATTAACCGGTTTAATCGTTAATCGAAAAAAGTCAATTTGAAATTTAACGATCAGTTAATCGGGTAGTAATCAATAGGTTAACCGATTGACGGTTAACCGAATGAATACTAGGGATTGATTTTAGAATATCCCGGGATTCGGGATTTCTGGATCCCGGGATTTTGGGATTTTTTTTTAAATAAACAACACTTTTTATTTATTTATGAATTTTCAAAAGGTATTATATATAACATATATTTTTAAAAAAGAAAAATAAGAATTTTAAAACTAAAAAATACAACTGATATATAATTTTTAATAATTTTTTTTGTATAGAGTATAAAAATTCAATAAAAACGAACATTTTGTACACAAAAGTTGATATATTAAAAATCCCGGGATTAATGAAAATAAATCCCGGAATTCGGGATTTATCAATCCCGAAAAATCCCTTGATTTCGGGACTCGGGATTTCCCGTTTGGCTTCCCTAATGAATACCCTAGTATTTAAACAAGTAGAATTGTGTCGTTTTTGGATAGAGCACAATCATCATAAGACTCTTCAGGCTCCATTACATCCCGTAAAAATCACTGTTTGGTTCGGTTTACATTCCCAAGACTTCAACGGCCTACTTTTCCTTTAATCCGAAATCGGTGCCAAAATTACCCTGAATGACGAACGTTACAGGCAAATGATTTGTGTTTTTTATTCCTCATGTCATTGCAACTCACTTGGAGCAAAAATAGTTCGAACAAAACGTCGCAACATGCCAAGAAATTGTCCAGCGCAGCGTTTAAAAAACTACAGTCACAATAAAAAAAACTGCCATTTCTTCCACTTCTTCATTTGTCATTGGCAAAAAAAAAAAACTTTTGCTTTTACTTTTTTTTTCGTTGTAAACAAATTTTCGTTTGGTCCTGTGAATTGGCCACCTGGTTCATGTGATTTGGACTAGTTTTAGTGGAGGAACGACAAGTCTCTGGTCTATGCTGATAAACCAGCAACGATTGATCACTAAGAAGCCAACAGTCGATGCACTATTGACGAAGAAGACCGGGTATGCTGAAAAAAGTGAAGTGAAGTGCAAAATAGGACCGACAGGATGGCGTTCATAAGGCGAAGTGGCGTAGTCGCAGAAATTAGTTTTACATATTAAATGCGAAATTTGTGAACTTATAAAGTGAAAACTTTAGTCGTTCCATCGAACTTTTTGTATTTTATTGTCGAAGCCTCAAAAAACTCCCTTTATATCTGATATAAAGCGTTTATTGGGTAAAATATTCATAGAAAATTTGTTTGGTAAAAGCTTTTATTAAATTTAAGATATTTCTTTTATGAAAACAGACATTATTTGTTTCCTCGTAATTGATATTAAAAGTAAAATAACATAATTTTTCTTTTCTCTCTCTCTCTCTCTCTCTCTTTTAGGTGAGTTAACCGATGGTAGTCAAATATATAGCGAAACAACAAAAACAAAAATTGCACAATTATTTTTATTGATCCTTTTGGTAAGTTTGTGTTGCTTAATTTATATTCAATACTGTACGATAAATATACATTTCCAGACCTAAAGATTTATACTACATTTAAACACTGTATTTTATTTCTTTAAAATTATCGGTTTCATGACACAAATTTACGTAATGATGTGTGTTGTGTTCTGGTGGTTTTTCTGCTTCTTCTTCGTCCATTTGGTTGGCTGGATGCTGCTGTTGTAAAGCGTCATTTTATGCCACCATTTTGACAATTTAATTGCCAGCTCTTGCCTTCATTGTAATGTCATTTTTCATGTATGTTTTCATTCAATTCCTTTCCGTTCCTCTTTTATTTTTTGCTCTTATTTTTTTTTGTCTGAGTCAAAAATTATGTGTGAAGATTTAAAGTTATAGAGTTTTTTTTTTGTTGTTTTGTGGAGTCTGCGCTCTATAATTAAATAATGACTTCTGTGTTTTTTATGTTCAAATGTTTCTTTTTCATTTCACACCTTTTTTTTTGGAGTTTGTGCAAGATAAGACTAAAAGGTGTGTAATTATATGAAGATACCTACATTTTATATTTCTTTATGAAACCTTGACAGAATTCGGCTGGTGTATTAATTATTTTTTATTATACATTTATTTGAGGGATTTGGTCGTTTGTGGGCGATAAGAAGGAATAAAAAATGTTGACCGTTGTTGCTCCAATTTTTTTGTTAAAATATCTATCAAAATCACAGCTGTTCTAACACAACAAACTGAATTCATTTTGGAAGTTTTAATTGAAATAATAATAAGAAGTTATTTAAGTTAAAAGTTTTAAAATGATAAAATGTTTGAAGGTGCAACCATATAATTGTTGTCACAATCAAAGTAAGTGTCGCCACATCACATCATGTTGGCCTTGATTCGAAATTATGTTTGTTTATAAACGTGTTTACGTATTCAAATTTCTTTTTCTTAAAATAAGTGCAATACTTATATCACGTGTTTAAAAAAATTACAGCAATAAATAACACCCAGAAAAAATAAAATTTGATTTCGATTAAAAAATTGTTGTTATTAATTAAATAATTAATAAATTTTGCACCATATACAAATAAGTAGTATCAATTAAATATTTTTGGTATTAAAAACATTTTCTGCAGTTATATTGTTGATAAAAGTAAACGTTTTATTTTCTTGATTAAATGTTTAATTAAAACTAATTTTATTTTGATTAATGGTTTAATTGAAAACAAATTTGCAAGAATGTTTTCTGGGCATAATTGTTGCAACAATTCTAACGATTTATTAATGTTACACTATCCAGTAAATGCAAAGCAAATTGGAAGCAAAAATAGTACATGAGCGCTGTTATGTGCGCTGAAATCCCAATGAAAAATGTTATCATTTTGCGAAGCACTAATGGTACATTTAAAAAAATAAGAGCGTAATTTTGCGCTACACAATAAGACATACAGAGATGCAGTAAAGTAAGTGAACGAACTCCTAGCAAGTTTTATAAAAAAAAATAGATTAAATTTCAAGTGCCACGGCATTCCCTTACAACGAAGCAGGTTTGTAAGGGAGAATACTAAAAAATAACTGTAAAAAAGATTCAGTGGGTAAATCTAATAGCTACACTCACCAGTTTTTATATTCGTTGAATAAAGCGCACTTTGTGTCAAAACTGTATTGCTTCAAAGTGGGAACTCACCATATAAAATTCATGCCTTCCGAAAGCGAGAGAGTAAGCGAAACTCTTACATTTCTCCCTTATAAACCTGCTTCGCTCGAAGCACAATTTTTTATTGGGATACTACCAAGAAGCAGCAGATAAGTAAGTAAGCAGGTTGTAAGTGAGTAATAAGCATTGTTTTAAGGCAAAAATGCACGAACTATGTTCTTGGTGGTTCTGTTATTCCCTTACACGGAAGCAGGTTGTATTGAAATCATTTCAAAATGTGTTTACGATCATTCCCGAAATATTACCGAACATAGAAATAAAATTTTTTTTTTATAACGCAGTCCGTCATCAAATTGTTTTTTAGCAAAGAGGAAAAAAGTAGTTCTTCCAAGTGGAAATTCGCCATATAAAAATCATGCCTCTTGTAAGCAGGTTTGTAAGGGGGTATTGTGCTTCTCTCGCTTACAAAACTGCTTACTTTTTTTACTGGGTATGTTTCTATGTACAATTTGTTGCCTTAAAAAATTATAAGCATATACTATGCTTATAAAAAACTCGCTTATATAAGAAAGGACACTAGATGTTTTTTTAAGAGGTACATACATAAAAAAGAGATATTTAAACACAAATAACAAAAAATAGCACAAAAGCAAACAAATTTCTTTTATTTTTAAATTTTAACAATAGGTCTGTTCATTTACTGTTTACGTACTTGAATAACTTGCAACCAGGGAATCAGAAAAAAAACTGCGTAAACATTCGACAGAAAAATAGCTAATCAAAATTTCTGCTAGTAAAATTTTCACTAGCAAATATTATCCAAACAGGTGTTTTATGTTAAAGATTATATTTTAAGAATATGTGCACGGTATGTTTTACAGATCTACAAGGTATTAGACACAACATATGGCGATCAAATTAAATATAAAAAAAGCCCAAAATAGAGTATTTAACACGAACGTTAAATCTGTTTCGTTATACGGATGTGGTACACAATGTTTTGTAAACAGATGCCTCCGAAACATCCTCTGAATATGGTGGTGGTTACTAAATCTCCAACGATGAGCTTTACCGGAAATGCAAGCAAAAGTGAGTAGAACATGAAATCCGAGAACTTACTTAGATGGAAGTGGATAGACCACACATTAGAAAAACCGCAATCGAGTTTTTCGAATAGAAATCCCAGGGCCATAGAAGGCGAGGCAGTCCCAGGAGAAGATGGTGGTACAGTTTACTAGACGAATAGCGGACCATAACAAACAACTCTCATGGCAATAATTTAAATCAATGGCGCACAAGCGTCCAGAATGGAAGAACTTTGTAATGGCACTATGCATCCACAATTTTGCGCAATAGCATTAAAAATAGTAATAACGTTAGCCTAAGTTTTTGGATGGCCCTTGGCCCTAAAGAATGAGATCGGTAGACGTTAAATCGAGCAAGTGCGGTGACTAGTTAAAGTCAGAATAAATACTATTAAATTACCAAAATTGTTTGCATAGTTGGTCGAGCTGTATGGATCCACTTTTCTGAATTTTTCCCTGCCTGCTTTAAAAATGTTCAATCAAAGCGCCGTATTGAATGCAATTCATATTAACCGCGAATCGCTTGTCGTTTTACGAACAAATTTGGTCTAATGATCCTTTCTGAAGTTATGCCATATCAATCTGTGTATCTAAGTGGAATTTCGGTGCTCCATATTCTGCAATTTTTTCCCCTTGATCATTGAGATAAAAATTAATCTTATCAATCATTATTAAAGCCTTAATCATATTTGGGAAAAGACATAGCTGATGTAGCAAACGGAGTATTTCTTAAGACTTGCTTGCACCCGAGATCTATCTTCGCATCATTTCGAGCTGCACGAGGTCCCCAACATGCCGAAGATCACAGAAACTCTCATGTTGCCGAAAAAGCATTTCATAAGTGCATTTCGAAAATGAGCGAAACTTCGAATTCATCTTTGCGTCAGAGTTATCAATATATCGAGTGATTTTTCAATTGTTTGATATTTAAAAAACTTAGGAAGAGTGGAGCTCTTCGTATCTGCTGGGATTATGTTTGTTTTGTAACAGTTTGAAGACACATTTGCGATGTACATTTGTGTCACTTTTCAGACAATTTAATAATAATAATAACAATTTATAAATACAGTATTCGTTATTGTGTGTCTTTGGTAACACAGTTTAATTGAAACTTTAAATCAGTAAAAATTGCATAAATTTAAACTTTTAACGGAAGATTCTGCTGATTTGGTCTTGGCTTTTGTTAGGCTTTGCGTTAAGTTTCCAGAAGATGCTCATTCGTAAGCCTGACTCCCCTTAAATTGTTTTTATTTGTCTGCTGCTGCATTTGCAATGCTTTCAATTTAGAGAATAAATCTAAAGAGCAGGTGCATTCAATAGTAGTTGGAATCTATCTGAATCCATCTAAATATCTCAGCACTTGATGTTACAAATAAATGAAAAAAGGTTTTTATAGTTATTACAAAATGTATGTTTTATTTTTTTGAAAGAAAAAAATTCTATAGTTTTGAGCCAACAACTACATAAATACATACATACATACATACCTTTAAGTTTTTCTATTAAATAGTTTTGGCTTTAGCGGCACAACAGCAGAACAACTTCCAATCAATCTTGTTAACAAGACTTTTTTTTTGTTTTTCGTATAAATATATATTTATGTATGTACACTTTGAACACAAACTACATTTATATATTTAAGGAATCTGTAAGTCTTTAGTTAACAAGAACAAACAGGCATTCAAACATACTCTACATGCTTTCAGAGCACTATAAAATAACGTAAAAAAAGAATGAAAAAAGAATTCACTAAAACAGCTGCCTGTTATGGGTGCGGTATTATCTTTAACTTTGTTGTAGAAGGAACCCACAAAGGATGTCAGTATGATGCTGGCCAAGTTGCAGCACATCCCAGAGAGATGAATTAACAAGATACGCATTGTAACTACTCGTAATAGTTGTAGAGTAGTAAGAAGCTGGAGAAGAAAAATAGATGAAGCAAAAAAAAAAATTAAATAAAATGGCTCGAAAAAATACAATATTTAAACTTATAAAGTTGTGTATTTTAGAAAACTGATGAATGAAAGACTGAATGTATGAATGAATGAACTCAAAAGACAGAATTAGTGTAGTTATTTGCAAATGGTATACACACATTGGAACGAGGATATCAGAGTTACTGGAATAAGATCAAGTACAAGTTCAGCACGTATTTTTTTTTGAATGACTTTAGTTGGCGGTATGCAAGTCGTAGGAACGGATTTGAAGTCTGTATGTGCGTCGTGTGATGAAAAGTCTATTTTGTAGGGACTTTTGTTCTTCGGTTTCTGTTTCGGTTTCGGTTTTCTGTTATTAATAATAGCATTGTTATTGTTGGTCTTGTGTCAGTACTATTATCATAATGATCATGATCATGATCGGCCTTAGCTTCACCACCATCTACTGGTACATCGTTGGCATCATTATAGTTATTAGAGTTTAACACAGAAGCTGTTTAAGGTTGGACATCGGAAGGCTCGTTTAATAGGTAACTTTTGACATCTTAGTAGTAAAATGTTTCTTTTGCTTGCTGGCTAAATTGCTTCTGTTGTTACGTCTTGTACATGGAAAAGGAAGAATGCATCATGTCTGAAAGTATGTAAGTGTGTAGATGTAAATGCAAGTTTGTATTCCTATCGATCAATCGATCGAATGAACGAACGAACGAGCGAGCAAAAGATTGCCAGGCTGATGGATGGTTGTCTTGGCAAAATGACGGACTACCTGCCTGCTGCCTGGCTACATGATAGACCGATGATGAATGTTGTGTTGTATGTTGAAGCTGTTGTTGGGAAATTAAAAAAAATACAATTTTTGTTTTGTCTTTTGCAAAAGGCAAAACAGTAATTGTGTGTATAAAGTAAAACTAGACATTATTATGAAAATATAACATTTATCTATTCGCATAAATCATAAAATATTATAAATTTAAATAGGAGAAGTGTCCCAAACGAAGAAGATCTTTTCAATAAAATATTTACGCAATTTTTTTAATTGACCGACAGGAGGTTTGAGCGAATTATCGAATACAAAAAAAAGAAAGTATTTAGAATAAAAACTTTACATTTACCCTTAAAAGGATCGGAGGCAAAATTTCATTTTATGAGCACAGAAAAAATGTTCTGAAAATTCTTAAAGAATACATAATTAATGGGTTAATTGAATTAATAACACACTTTTTTAATTGAGCAAAACTTAAAATGTGCAATTCAAATATTATTTAAATCAATCTAAATCTTAATTGATTTGTTTCTTTAAAAATAAAATAACTTAAGCTTGTAAAATTGGATAGTATTTATTTTGGTTGTTGTCAAATCATGAGCTTTATGAGTCAATGAAGCTTTCAGATTAAAAAAAGGACGATTAGAAAGGCTATTGAACTTTATTATAAATAGTATATTTTAGAAAGATTTCTGAAATAAAATATCAGGATTCATATCTGTTTTATGCATATTATGCTTTTTTTAATGCCGTTTTATATGGGACCTAGCGAAAATTTTGAAGCGAATATCACAAAAGCCTTTTAATATGATTTCTAGTGTCAGGAAACTTAACTGGACGAAATTTCACCAAAACGTCATATTTTTTTTAGGTTTATACTTTTAGACTGTTTCCATGAGTGGACTTTATATGTGACGGATGGAAAAATATGAAAAAAAGAAAAAACATTATTGTGGTAAACATATTCTAAGAGCAACATATTATGATAAGATCCATGATTGTAGTCATCATATTACGATTATTCTTGAATCATACTATGACAAAATATATTCGTACTATTACGTCATAATATTTTTCTCTTAATCATATTATTATCATGTTAATCATAATAA
This sequence comes from Pollenia angustigena, assembly GCA_930367215.1. Lineage (NCBI taxonomy): Eukaryota > Metazoa > Arthropoda > Insecta > Diptera > Polleniidae > Pollenia > Pollenia angustigena. The sequence continues at coordinate 233,345,235 of OV884060.1, forward strand.
GTTAAAAGTAATCATAGCATATCATATAATCGTTGGTTATCATAATATCGTTTGTCGTAGGTCGTAATTATTTTTAAATTATTTTATAGAATATTTCTTTACTTTTTATATTAAAATAACATTAAACTTACATGCAATGGTCAATAGTTTTTGCACTTTCACAAAAAAAAAAAAAAAAAAAAAAAAAAAAAAATTTATTAGAAATACTATTTTATTTAATAATTATTTTAATGAACAATTTGTTAACTTTTTTTTCGACAGAACTGATTTAAAATTATTTGACAATTGGCGCTAACAAAATATTATTAGAGTAAAGATATTTTGTTTACATCTTAAGCAAAGAAATTTAATATGTTTTAAAAGTTAACTTTATTTAGTCGTTAGAAAAATACTTATTTGGCAGTCAACAGTACCCAGTAAAAAAAATTGGTATTTTTTGAAGCACTTAAGAGAAAAAGCGCATAATCGAGCGCTTCAATAAAAGAGCTTTCATAAAGCAGAAAATTATATAGAATAAAATATACAAAAAAGCTGATATTTTAGTGCTGACAACGAAGAAGGTTGCAAACCGAAAAAAATAATAGTGTACGAAAATGATTCGAAAAAAGGCATTTAAACAAGTAAAAGCAAAACATTAATGAATATGTTTTGCTAAATTCCCAGTTTTTCATATTTGATAAATACACTGAAATTTATTGTTGAGGGAAAGCAAGCCTCTATGCGCATTTCGCCGGTTGCTTGTCATTTAGCACGTCATACGAAGATCGTATTAATAATAAACTTTGTATTCCCAAAAATAACTTTGATAATATGTTAATATAGTTTGCCCCTAAAAAAACACTTTAGGAGTGCTTTGTTTGCATGTTAAAAGAAGCGCTTATTGTCAGCAGAAAATAGTCCTCCAAACCGGGAACACCCAATACAAAAATCATGCATCCCATCAGCGGGTTTTAAGCGATTTGAGGTATGAATTCATACACAAAACCTGCTCCTTTTGGAGCACATTTTTCACTGGGTACTCAAATTTATAATTGCGATAAACAGTAACAATATTATTACTTATATTTAATAAAAATTTTTTGTGTACGACAACCATATACTGTTACAATAAACATATTAAAGCTGCCGTTACCATGCCCAACCATATTTTTTCTCTGCGTGTATCATCAAAAAATTAAATGGTGTTATTTCTAGATATACCAAACTCAATTAAAATATTTAAACTCAAATTCAATCAACCTTTTTAATTCATTCAATAAACATTTTAAGTGAATCTAATAAACAATTTGATTACAAGTTTGTTCAATTCAATTCCTTTATTAATCATTTTTTTATTATTTACTTTTAATTACCCGAGGTTATTCAATAAATTATAGATTTTTGTAAATTATTTTTTTAGTTGATTCAATTAATACATTGTTTGAAATCAGACATTTTTTGATCATATTTTTAATCAAAATTAAAATTTAATTTCTCGACAATAAAAACAACTTCACAATTTTAAATTTTAACAACTTTTACTAATCAATATAATCGTTTTGTTGATAAATGCAAAATCAACAAATTCTTTGCTTGATTCTACGAATTTCGTGATTAAAATAAATTTTTATTAGTAGTTTTTAATCAACTAAAAAAATTGTTTAAAAAGTATTTAAATTTAATGAATGTGATAGCTGAATCAATTATTTTGTTTGTTGAAAGAAAATTAAAAATATAATTTTGATTCAATTAACGTTTTAGTTGTTTTGAAATAAATTTTTAATTCAAATATTTATTAAAAACCAAATGAATGTAAGAAAAGATAAACTCACTGTTTATTGTTGGTGTTTTGTTTAAGCTTTGATATTGTTACAAGTAAGACTTTGAGTGTTTAAAATTCTCATTCGCTTAAGGGTTTTATTTGTATATTATTTTTAGCTTTTCTAAAATCTTTGGAAAAGGTTTCCTGATGATCTGGCCTAAGCAACCAGTGAAATGCGCATAAAAACTAGCTTTCCCCCAACAATAAATTTTAGTGTTTTTATCAAATATGAAAAATTGGGAATTTTGCACGTCATACAGAAATCTTATTGATAAAACTATTTTTCGTTTAAAATAAAATAATTCAAACTTTTTAAATTGTTGTTGAAAATTGTCAAACTCAATCGACACATTGTTTGAAGCGGCAAAGTTTTTTGATTATTTTTTTAATTAAAATTAAAAAAAAAATTCATTGACTCAAGCAAACAATTTGTTGAATTTGCACCTATTACCAACATGATTTTATAGATTAATAAAAATTTAAAATTTTGATTATTTGTTTCAGTAAATGATATTTTTAAAAGATTTTGTTATTCGTGCTTAATTAAATTAAATTTCAAGTGTTTTTGTCAAGAATAAAAACTGGGAATTAAGCACGAATAACAAAATCTTTTGAAATTAAAATTTTGTATTCCCAAAAATTGAAATTACTTTTTGATAAAACAGGCAAGTGCACGGCCTAAAAAACACTTAATTGACAACATCTTTTGTAAGTTGTTGTTGTTTTTATTTTGTTTTTCTTAACCTACTTACAACTACAATTAATGTTGAGAGAATTTCAACTAATTGTAGTGGGGAATGTAAGATGAGATAAACCCACTGTTGTTTATTGTTGATGTGTTTTGTTTAAGCTTTGATATTGTTACAAGTAGAACTGTTGCTATAATTCTTATACGTTTAACAGTTTTATTTGGTTTAATATCTTTAGTTTGTCTAAAATCTTTATGGATGAAGTTTGCTGATGATCTGGCCTAAGCAACCAGTGAAATGCGAATAGGAATAGCTTATCCCATCAACAATAAATTTCAAGTGTTTTTGTCAAGAATAAAAACTGGGAATTAAGCACGAATAACAAAATCTTTTGAAATTAAAATTTTGTATTCCCAAAAATTGAAATTACTTTTTGATACTTTTAATTTTATAAAAAAAATGATTAAAGAACTTTGCTTTCAAACAATGTGTTAATTTTATTTTAAACGAAAAAATCAATTAAGATTTTTTGTTATCTAATTAATATCTCAATTTAAAATGTATTTCAAAACAACTAAAATGTTAATTAAATCAAAGTCATATTTTTAATTTTCTTTCAACAAAAAAAAAAAATAATTGATTCAGTTATCAAATTAATTAAATTGAAAAATTTTTTTAATTGATAAAAATACCACTGATCATTTTTCTGTGTAGGGAATAACCTTAACATTAAACATTTCAACACCGTCATGATGCGGCGGTATTGGATTAAGGAATTGCGATGTGAAAATAAAATTTTTTTTCTTATAAATTGACAAAGTCGCCATAATTTTCTCATGAAAAAACATTAATAATATCCTTTATGAAAGTGAAATTGAAAAATTCTTTAAGGATATATTTCAATAGATTGTACAGAGTTTGGTCTTATTCTATTTAATTCAAGCCCAATTTTCTATTTATGCCTTTTTCTTTGGTTCAAAAAAAAAAAAAAAAACGATAAGAAAATGTTTTAAACAATTTAATTGATGCATCCCAATTAATTAATTTTTTAAGTAGAGTTTAGTGTTTTTTATTTCATAATTTATTTATTGAAACTTCATATATTGAGATATGAACCAACAATAATTAAACAAATCTTATTTAATTTCCTAAGCTTATGTCCTGTCAATGCCTGACGAAAATTTTACCAATCACATTTCTTATTCATATTGTTGTTAAGCGGTCTTCTGATCGGATAAGTGCTACAGTATCTCCTCTTCTTAAGTGAACGTGGACGCCTTGAATCCAAATATTTCGAGTTTATGGTGCAATGCAAGCCTTTTTATATATTTTATTAAATATTTTGTGATCATAGTTTTTACGAGTTTTTACATACCAGGAATTGGATATGACCATTCGCAGAATTATTCTTCGGCGCCTTTAGATTTCTCTATATAAGAAGCTGCGGCAGTACCCAAAAATTGGATACCTGATTGGCTTCAAGACAGAGTTGGAAAGTAAAAACGTACAGTCCAGACTATGGGCATAATTTTTCTAATGAGTCTAATGAGGCATTTTATTTAACTTTATTTGAATTAGTTTTGCCTCTACATATGTATATGGAATTTACATGTTAAACGTCAAACAAGATGTTTACCGAGATATTTCACGTTCGAATGTTGGGGTATTTTTTGATTGTGGATTTTAAAGTTAGAGTTTTTGTTTATTGACCTTTATTTTCCATTGTTTTATCCATTTATCCATTTGAAATCTATAGTCCTGTAGGAATCGAGATGGTTCATGGCGGGTGTTGTGGATGTTTTGAACAGCTGTATCATCAGCAAAGCTTTATGTACTGTGTAGTTGTTGCTTGGCATATCTGAGGTAAATATCAGACTCAATAGACGTCCTAAATTGCTTCCCTGTGTCAGGTGGACTTAAAAATGTCCTTCTTTTATAATTAATTTTCGACCAAAGAATTACCTCTCCAACAGCTTGTGAATATTTATGGTTAAGTTAAGCTTCAAAAGAAAATGTTAAAAATAATTTTATTGGAACACATGTATTATTAATTTTTGAGAAGAATTTAGTATTTGATTCGTTGTTTAGACATAGTTTTTTATGGAAAATCCAAACTTCAAGAAAAACAAATGGCAGAATTCAGTTTTTGGTATAATAAATTAAATAAAAAATAAATTAAGTCCTCGTTGTCGCAGTTTATCAATAATTATAATAATAAAAAATTTATTGGACATTATTCTCATGTAATTTCCAACCACATCAATTGGAATGGATATCACTCATACGTGACAGTTGATCACAGAAAACAATTAAAATCCAAAAATGTTTAAGGAAACAATTTATAATTACTCGTACTTTAATGTTTTAATATAAAACAAACAGGCCTGTCACAGAAATCAATTCCATTCAAAGATGGAAGTTATTCCGTATTTTGCTTCCTATAAAACCGAAAATTTAAGTACAAAATTAAAACCTTTCCGATTGGAATTTGCGACAGGCTTGACGGTTTTATTTAAAATAAAGTTTTCAATTTGTGATCTTTATAGAAATTTATTTACAACAAAATGTTTGGGAAACTTTCCCACCTCGTTAGATGCTAAAGCCAAGTGAACGAGTGTGGCGAGCAATGGCGGATGAAAAACCAATTAAGCTTCTTGGTGGGCGTTGTTTTAAATGTTTAATCACACACAATGGACGGATGAAAAATTCTTACGTTTTTTTTTCATTATTTTGCCGTTGCTGGGTTTTTTTTATATAATTTTGTTATTGTAAAATTACAAAATTGCAACAAGAATATTGAGATAAAATAAGTTAAAAAAACAGCAACATTTAAAAAGTATTTTAATTTAACAATTAAGTAACCACCAACCACTCAATACATTTACAACGTTAACAACACATGCTAAAGAAACGATCAAAATGATTGCGAAAAAAACTGAATTTTATTACAGAAAATGGCAAAATAAAATAATAAATGAACCTTTAATTCGTGAACCTTTTAAGGAGTGGACTTTCTCTTGAACTTCTCAAAAATACAAACGAAAAAAAAAAACAAATGTAAACAACAAATAATTACAACAATAAAACCTTTAAGCAAGTTGCAATAATCGAATAAAAACAAAAAAAAAAAAAAAAAATTAAGAAAATTACAGAGAAACACATTCAAGTGAAATGGCTGGAAAAAAGAAGATACAGTTAAAAAATGCGCTATAATTTAAACTTTTCGCAACTTAAACGTTCAATTTAAGTTCGAACTATTTTGGGTTTTCGGTTTGAGTTTTTTTAGTTTCTTTGGCTGTAGATGACGAGGAGGTGGAACATCTCACACAAAAAATGCCCAAAATTAAATTGCAATACTAAAAAAACCAACCAAAATACAACAAAAACTTACAAAATATTTATAACTTAAGGGCAACCCAGAAAATTTACAATGAATTGCTCATGTTTTCGCTAAAACGCTTTCGTTGCTCCATCCTTGTGATTTTTGTATTACGGCGAATGCGCAGAGTAAAAAAACAAAAAACGAATACAGCGTAATTACAGGAATTTAACCAGCTATCTGTGGTATCTGCTCGACAACATCAGAAACAACTTAAAATAAAAAAAAAATAAAAAAAAAACAAAAAATCCCTTTTTGTTGTGGCCCTCTTTTTAATGCGTGTAATACGGTTCGTACCAACGTAAATGAGGCCACTTGTACTTTATTTTGAATTTAAACCTTTTTGGTTCCACCTTGTGCTAAAACAAAGGAAAACGATGCAGTAGGACTCATAAGTATGAGACTCTTTTAACGCTCTTGCCATAAAACATTTTACCTGCAACGTGTTGTTGCAAAGTTAACAAACGTCTGCTTAGGATTTGATGTAAATGGTTGTTTATTCGTATGTTCGTATAATTTATTGTGCGCGTATGCGTTTTGGTTTTTATAAATCGAAAAATGCTTTTAATCAATAAGTGCGTGCGTGTGTGCCCAGGCTTCAGCAGCATTTAAGTGAAATTGCGAACAAGTGCATTTTGGTTGTCTTCATTTCCTTCTTCTTTTTATTATTTTTTTCTCTAACATCTCATGCTCCCAGTACATAATATCACGATTTATAAAATGTTAAATAAAAAAGAAGAAAAAAACAATCACAAGACACAAAATAAATACCAGTACAATATTCTCTTGGGTTAAAAATTCATGTATCTTTTTCATACTTCATAATTTATGAAGCATCCATCATGCTCTATCGCGATATATGAGTATCAATGTACGTATGTTTGTGTGTAGTTTGTATATATGAGGGTTATTTTAAAAGCTTGGTAACGAACAAAAAGTTTTAGTTTACAGGGTTATGTTTCTTGTTGTCACAACATGCAACAAATTGCAGATCTCACAATTAATGCTTCATGATTTTCACATTTCAACTTGAAATTAAAACTTAAACATATAAAGCATACTTTTTTGAACCACTTTCTGCCCATTTCGTACCAGGCTTAAAGGTAGACACAATTAGAAACCCAAGTTTTTGGAAGTTTTTTGCACTAACCCTCGTACATACGTAAACATATGTGTATGAAATTGCCATAAGTATTATTTATATGCTGCACATTATGGCTTTGAAACTTATGAAATTATCATCGTTAGTTTCTGTTACCTTTATCATCAGTCAGTCACTCAGCCAGTTAGTCCATCAGTCGTTCGGTCAGACAATCCATGTGCAGAGCAAAATTCAGTTTAGTTTGTTTTAATGTCGCATGACTGTATCTCCTGAATTTAATTTAACTGCGATTCCTTTTTTTTTTGTTCGCTCATAATGCACATTTTAAATGATTGCTTAAATTAAATTGTGTACTACTACTCGCTCCATTTAATGACTTTTTGCTATAAAACAGGAAATACTTAAAATTTTACAGAAATACAACATAATTTAACGATTATCTTTTTTAAGATTTTATTTTATTCGTTCATTTGGTATGTGTGTCCTTTGGGGACAACTATTTTCACTCACTTAAATATAATTGGCATCTTGTTATAACTTATGGTTACAAGCCAACAAAAAAGGAAACCTTAATTTGTACATGGGTTATTAAATTATTTTCGAATTTAATTTTATACCCTTCACTACAGATGAAGATATAAGTTTGTCAATGTGTTTTTGTCTGCTACAATATTGATCTTGGGTCTTTAAAGTTTAGATGTGCAATATGGATCCTTAATAGTACCGGAGTTGATTGAACGATGTCCGTCTGTCTGTAAGTTTTTCTGTCCATGTGTATGTTGAAATGCGTTTTCCAAGACACCAGATATTATGACGACTAGCTTGTTCTACATTTATTTCACATATACGAGCATTATTGTACAATCACAAAACGCTTAACATTTGCGATTCTATAAATTGCTCGCTGTCACAAGAAGTTTACGAGTTCAAATTGAAAAAGTATGCCCAAAGAAACTATGGCAGATCGCGAGCAAAACCTACGAGATTCAGATCGTACGATTGTCAGAACATGTCCGATAGTCTGAAATATTTTGCTGTTCAATTTCAACTAAATCGATCTACAAATGACTTAGATGTGAGCGCAAAAGCCACGACTGCCTTAAATTTTTACGCATAAATCAACAATTTTTACTTATTAAGTCTTCTTATTATCCATGAACTTTATTTTTTATATTTCACCTAAAATAAGCGCAGTAGAATACTTGAAGTTATAATTTACAAAATTGGTTAATAAATAACCGAGCTATGGATATTTAACTACTAAATTCTTCCCATAATATTTTCTTTGGCACAGCTGTGGAAAATTTTTTCATGAATACATTCCCTTGTGCCTACACCATAATGGATCTTAACCACTGGGTCACAAATAATGCGTTTACCGACCCCAAACAATGTGGGTACCGCCTCCGAGTGTGAGAGAAACCAGCACACCCAGATAGTAATTTGAGTGCATAATCTGGCAAGATTTTTGGCACCTCCATAGTTTAGGACCTGGGGCTATCTAAGCACCGCTGCTGTTGGAAATATGCCAGCAGCAGCAAATAGGGATAGACCTTTTTCAGGCCGAACTTTCCCACAAGTGGTGAATAATTAGCCCTTCAGTGGGATTTTCAGGATAGCAAAGATTTGGGCCTCGGTTTAATTTTTGCAAAAAAGTGATAATTTTCTAAGGCACATATCTTGTAGCGCTTATGTTACCGCAAAAGTTGAAAATTTCCCGAACATTTTTAAAAAAATTTTTTTTTTTTTAATCCAACATTGAGATACTATGCTTTCCATTACAAAAATAATAACAAAAAATTTGAATAATGTTTATAAAGTGGATGGGCCTGGACTTGCATATCGCACTCTCTTTAGTTGGGAATAAAAATCGTCGTCCGAATCGTCCAAATCTGACTCTGATTCAGAAATTATGGCGTCCACAGGAACGTTGCTTCCAGACGGTGTTAAGAATCATTCCTAGGAAGTTCATATGTTCTAGAAAGTTATTTACTGAGATCTAAGGTACATTTTTGTAGTTGATTGTTTCCTTGATTGAATATGGACCTGAATAGGGGAAAAAGGTAAAAAAATCGAATTGTTCAAAGTTTTTCGCAATTTTTTTCTTGAAGATGAACTTTTTTGGGTTTTATATGTTCATAATTTTTGCTTTTTTTTATGACAAGAGCGACAACTTTGCCTCAGAGAGTAAGCCAAATTTCCGAATGGCTTGCAAGATATGAACCTGAAAAAATTATCACTTTCGTGTTGCACTGTGTAATTTAAGCAACCATAATTCTTTTACATTTTCTGGTGCCTTATTTCCGGCTGTATTATATATCCCTTTAGACGCCCTTGGTAACCGGAAGATAGTATAAAATGTAGACCGCCATTCTTAAAAATAGAATAAACATATGTTCATTAGAGCAATAGCCAAATTGTTGGCTTAGTACCACGGAGTGACCAAAAATATTTAAGTTATGAAAACACCTGTCTCCCGTAGTTTTGCGAAAAAAAGCTCACGCAGGGAAGCAAATTTCTAAAACATTCCAAGAAATTTTGAACCACGATGCATGGTAAACCGTAGGAAAATTTTTAAATCTAAAGCAGTGGATAAATTCCAAAATAGCATTTAAGTGATACGTATAGGAATAAATACAAATATCAGGTGTATATTTTTTAAAATTTCCGTGAGATAAAAATGGTTGTTTTCAAACTTCAACCCGATCCCTGCGTGAACTTTTTTAACACTCCAAAAAAATTATCATATTTTTTATTAATAACTTTGAATGTTCTACACGACTATACTATGCCGTTTTTGATATTCGCACGTACATGGGCATTTTCACCGAATAGTCTCCTTTTTGTAATTTAACGTCAGCAAGCAAAAAAGCTTGTATTGTAGGCCCATGTTGTTCAATTGTTACCCATTTTTGTTGCTACATGTAGAGCTTATGGCGTTTAACACCAAAAAAGAAAATAATACAAATAAAACTTTTTGAGCAAAAATTTTAACTGCTTGGTGGCCTTACGTTACAAAAACTAGACTTTTCTGTGGAAATGCCCCTTTGTATATGAAAAACTGCTTAATTATTATCACTGTTAAGTCTGAGTTCAAACGGCTCATGTCTTATTGACAAGATTCTACCTTTTTCTTCTTTGAACATGAATTGGCGTTCAAATGATTCATGTCATGTTGACGACATGTGCTTTTTTTGATATTGAAAACAATAAGAAAATTTAACAACGAATGAAAAAGCAAAACGTAAAGACAGTACATGCATCTGTGTACTCGTTTCTTTTCCCCTCGTCCCTCTCGCCTATAAAGTAGCAATCATGTCAATAAGACAAGAGCCGTATGAACACAGACTAAACAATTAACAGCATAATGGTAACTTAAAGTTAATGGCTTAAAAATGGTTTTTGTCTCTGCTATTTTAATTCGTATTTATCTCCATACAATTCAATTACAATTACAATTTCAATTAAAAATTATATTTAAATTAACAAAATTATTAATTTTTATTACTTCGATAAACAAAATATCGCAAAAAAATGGTAATAATAAGAAATCAATAGAGGCGAATCTTTTAGCCAAGTTTTAACAACAGTCAACAGTTTGTGTGAACGTGTGGCAAATTCAGACAAAAGAGCGCAACGTAAGCACTTAATATGCATAGATCGTATCATTTTATAACGGCTCTTAAAGCTTTTTATGGCATTGATTCACTGGCTAAAAAGAAAATGCTGTTACTTGGACGTTACGCATATTAAATGTAAATGTATGCAGTTTTATGATCCTTTGTGCATGACAAGACAAAACGAAAAAGCTTAAAGGCATATTTTTCTTTATGGACGTATGAAGCTTTTCTTGAATTAACTCGCACATACACATACATATTTATGTTGTACAAAATGATAAACATCGATTTACCGTTTTGGATTTTCGTATCTAGACTTGTGGATTTTCATTCATTTCGTTATCTGAAATGCTGTGACGTCATAATTTATATGACTTGGCAAAAACAAAGAAGGGTGGGAGAAGGAAGAGATGGTCTTGCACTCAACAAATAAAATTCACACAAATCACTTGAAATCGAAACGTAACAGGGACAAAAGTTTCTAAAACACGTTTCAGGCAGAGATGCGTAAACTTTTTGCCATCCAGCCAGCCAGCCAGCCATCCATTCATTCGGCCAGACACTTTCGTATTCATTTTTTATTAGCCAATGGGTGAGTGATGACCATTTGGCCAATTGCTTAAAATAAATAAATATAAAAAAAATTAAGTAAGAAACACCATCATGAAATGAAAAATGAACAGAAAAGCTTGTAATGGTCAATGGTGCAGGCTGTTTTTCATTTCTGTGTTTACGAGAGGATGTATTTATTTTATCGGACTGACAAACCGTTGGTCCGTGTGCCTTCGTTAAAAGATGAGACTCGTAGTCAAAGTGCTTTGTTGCACTAGTGCAAGCCGGTAGTTGTTTTTATTGTTGTTGCTGTTGGATTTGCTTGTTAAAATGCTTGAATGGTTGAATGGATGGATGAGTGTCAATAAATTTAATAAATGGCTGCTTAAGCTGTCACGCTCAACAGTTATGTGCCTATAAAAATAATCAAAGCGAACAAAAAAAGATAAAAAATAAAAACTTTTTGTTCTGTTTTTGTTGTGGCATTAAGTAGCTACAACAACAACAGCAACGCCAACTACAATATTCCACATTTAAAGGCCAATAAAATTGTTCACAAATTTCACACTTGTTGTCTCAATAACAATTTTTAATAAAAATTATTTATTATCAAGCGAACAATGAAAAAAGCCAACTATTAATTCAATTTAAAATATTTACCACTACTTACATGTAAATTAAATAATAATAAAAAAAATTATTAAATACAGATTTCATTTAGAATTAAAAAAAAATGTTCTTTAAAGAAGTGACGCCTTCATTTTTGCTCAAACCGAAATGCATGATTGTCAGAGACACCTTTCAATGTTTTGTTTTTTTGTTCTCTTAATATGAATTGAATTCGTTTTTCTTTGTTTTTTTTCCACATTTAATTGTTGTGGTGGAGAATTTTTTTTTTAAACTTATGTCGAGCTAAAGCAGCTGAACTTTAAATAAGCGCAAAATCGTGCTTCGTGCCACAATGTAATGTATCACTTTACTTCAACATAACAAATAGACAGACATTTAGTCATTCATTAAAATGTGCTTCAAACAGTTAAAAGAGAATAAGACCACAACACCACCAATAAGAAACGAATAGTATGTGCATTAAGGTGGTTCCGAAGAAGAATGCCAAAGTTTTTTTAAACTCAAAAGTAATTTTCAATTTGTTTCAAGAGTCTGAAAAAAAGCATGACTTTTTTTCTAGAAAATAGAGCTCCCTAATACAGATTTATACGTTTGTATGTTAATATGTAAACATGATTTTGCATGTCCAATATTTGCTGTCTGTCTGTTTGTGTGTGTGTGTCTGTGTGTGCAGTTTGTGTTTAATATTTTGACCTTTTCTATTTGATTATAATTTGCATTTATTTTGTTGCAAACCAGCGAACGAACAAGCGATTGAAAAATATTACAACAACATTGAAAAATAACCATAAAGTATTACAGAATTTGACATCTAATCATTAAAGACATGATTGTTTAATAGTTGTCGAGTTTTTGTGTCTTCATAACCCCCACCTCACTGACACCACCCCCACCCACCTCAAATTTAAGTTTCAGTTTTAGTGTAGAATTTTTTGGATTTACGTTTTTTTTCGATTATTATTTCTATTTGTTGCATTTTGACTTTTATTGAGCAGTTTTTTGCCGTTTTCCTTTTTGTTTCGCTAAACGATCATGAATATTTCTTAAATGACTTTAATTTATTTCATAAATTGTTGAAAATTGTTTATTAATCATGCATTATTGCCCGTCAAATGATTCTTGTATTGAGTTTATTTTGTATTAAAGTTTAGTGTTTGTAATGCGATCATGACTCATAAATTAGTTGTTTCTATAACTCGAATAAGAATGCAAGAAAAACTGTATAAATTATATTATTCTTATTAATTGTACCGAGCAATAGTCCCGTATACCTTCAGCTTGCTGTAGTGAAACTGACCAGAGAAAGACTTGAACCCGCAACCCTCACACTGATAAAGTAACGCCCCGATATTTTTATGTTACTTAATATTTAATTTTAAATTTAATATCTAGTCTGATACTTTTTTTATTAAAATATCTTTTGCAACTATTATAATTCCAATAATAACCCAGCGGAAAAAAGAATAAGTAAAGAGGCCTGAAAGAAGGCCTTATTTAGCAGATAAAGGAGAGGGGATATAATGGTTGGTAGTTACTTAAAATACGTAAACCTGTTAAAAAGCGTTAATACTACATTTACACCTACTCAAAATCTAGTACTTACGAGATTTCGACCCAAATCTAGCTGTTTTTGACTCGATTTCCCATACAAAACAAACCTGCTTCGTGACTAGATTTCGACGAAATCTATTCAAAATCTACTACTACTTAATGATGCAACTATGGGTTTTTCAATACTTCCCTGCACAAGAAAAAATTACATAAAACAAAAATCAAAGCAAAACTTGTTAAAAGAAATTAAAAAGTTTTATAAAAATTGTAAAAAAATAAAAAAGACGAATAATATTGAGAAAATAAATATCGTTGGTTAATTAAAAAAAGGTAATGCAATTTGTTTAATGTATATTTTTTTATGTGTTTGTATGTGAAACGAAAAAACCTTTAAGTGAGTTGTTTTGCTATAAAAACAAAATCTCGCTAATGTCAAAAAAGTATAATGTAAACGCACTGGATTTCGAAGAAGATTTTAAATCAAATCTACAAGATTTCGGACTAGTGTAGATGTTGTAAAAAAACCAGAATATTATTTTTGGTAATGTCCGTCGATGCAATCTTCGCTTAATCAATAAAAATAATTAAACATAAAATTCTGTCACAGCTGATAAGTAAAAACTAAGAAAATTTTTCATATCCGCAACGCAAGGTAATGTTTACGTAAGAGTATATATGTATTTATACATGAACATGGTAGGAAAAATATAAAATTTTAACAACTTTTGTTCCTTCCCAAAGGAGGGAGTAACGAGTGTCACTAAGAAAAAAACAAATTTAAACTTAACAACTTCGTTTCCCTCTTCTTAAAGAAGGGAACGTCTTTTTAAAAGTAATTTGTAGAAGGTATAAACACAGAATATTTCAGTAAGAGGAATAGAGTATTTTAAAAAGCCCTGAAACCTGCGGTCCTTTCTTTCATTATTAACAAACTAACAAAATTTGTATTTGTGTCAATTTAAAAGAATCGAATTCAAAAAATTATTGTCTTACCCACTTTCTTCCCCAAAATTTTTCTTTAGCATCATAAAAGTAAAATGTTTCCTATCAAGTCTTTGGAATCTTAAATTTCTATTGTTTTATATCGTAATTCACACACAGATATTCTTAATAGTTTCAGTTTTTCTGGGTCTTTTTGGTAGGTTTATATTGTAAATTCATTGATTGAGATCTCCCCTCTTTCTGTATTTAGTCGATTGACAGTTAAATTTATACAATTGAAATTTAAAAAACAATCTTAGGAATTCCTTAACAAAAAGCGCACACAAGAAACAAAAAAAAAAAAAAAAAAAAAAAAAAATATATATAAAATAACTGGACACACACCGCCCATATGGAAAACACTTGTCGCATCGATTAAAGTTTTACTCCACACATACACACGCTTGCATCTGCATGTATATACGTATGTATGTGCTGCATCCCAGCAAACACAATATCTACACACAATAGCTGTATGTGCCGGTTCACACACGACAAGTTTGACTCGTCAAGTCTGGTGTTCTTAGGAGAGAGGGGAAAAAGAAATGGCAATCTCTTTTCCCTTCTGTAAGTAAATATCTTGCAAATGGTATATATTTTGTTCAAATCAGTTGACAAACAAAGGAGGAAAGTGTTCTCAACTGTTTTGCTTTTACCGATTTATATGTACTAGTTAGTGTTTGCCTAATGGTCAAAATTCGACCATACATTTTTATGTCAATATGAAGAAAACATAGTACATCTAAGTATATTTGAATTTACATGTTTTGAGCATTTATTTTTTCCGTCTTAGTCGATCGATTTGGCGAGGGACCAACCTCCGGTTCATATTTTATCTTCCACGTGAGTTTATTCAATTTTGTAAGTTAAATGCATATATAAAAAAAAAACAATTGAATAACAAAAAAGTATCAAAAAATCTCCTTCATAGATTGTCATCCACTCAGGACATAGCTTGTTTAATTTTATTTTTCTATGTCTAATAATAACGAAAATTAATCAAAGTACCAGACTTTGGTTGAACAAAAAAGTACCAAAAAGCTCCCCCTACATATTCTTATTCACTCAGAACCATGCATGTTTAATTTTATCTTAATATTTAATTTCCCGTATTTATATAGTCGAAAACTGGTTTCTAAAAAATGTCGTATAATCGACCACCTTTTTTTTTATTCAGGTATGTGATGGAAATCGATTTTAAAAACGAAACGATTTGAAACCGAAAATATCGTTTTCATTATCTTTTAAAATGGATTTTAAATAGAATTTCCTTTTATTTTCCGTCTTTATTCTTTTATATTTTATATTATATACGTTAACTGAAGTGTATTCTGAAAGAAAATTTAAGACTATAATTCAGAAATGGATTTTTAAATACCTCGAAATTCATCACACCTTTTAAACACGTTCGTTTTGAAATCGATCGATTTTCATCACATCCCTGATTATTTGATAATTGAAAAATCAAATTTATGTGTTCGGCATATGTTTAGTATCAAATTTGAACGCTTATAACTTTGAAAATCTTAAACAGATTTTAATGAAATATATATTGTGCACTGATGTAACTAAATATGTCCTTGTTTTGCCCTTGCCGATTTATTTATAGATGAAGATTTTAATAAAAGTAAAGCATTGATTTTTTTTTTAAATAGAAATTGGTTTCGTTTAAATATTTGCAAAATAAAATTTTTATTTTACATCGAAAAGAGATCTTCACGATCTCTTGGGATCGTGGCTGATTATAGATCAGTAGCCCCTGGTGGCACGGCAACGGTCTGACTATTGGTTTAGGCCCCCATTTGTGGTAATGCGTCCTATCTTTCAGGAAGATTATCTTTGCGAATTCTTACTTTTCTGATAATCATGTTACACTGCCGTCTGGCATGATGGATAGATGCCTTCTTGACAAAGCGGGTGTAAGATAGATCCAGCTCCTAAGCAAGGGGCGAGAGAGTAATTTGGCGGATTGTGGGCTCAAATTAGTAGCTGGATGTGCTGGTTCTTCTCGTACTCTGGGGCGGTTAAAGTAAGATTCAAATATTAATTTTAAAATACAAATTGAAATTTATATTTACGTAGTTGAATGGTATTTATTTTTCAGGCATTTTTTTGAAACGGAAAATATTTAGCGAATTTATATATAAATACTTGTTGGGTTGTCTGTGACAAACACAAACCCATTATCATTCGTTTGTAGCGTTGTAATGCATGAGATGTATACTTTTTACTACAGGGAAATCACAGCAAGCTGTCATTTTAATCTGTTTTTTTTTAATAAAATTTTTTTGTCTCTCCATCGTCGTTATCAAGCTCACTTTATAAACGTTTGAATATGGTGTTTGCATATGTATGTTTTTGTGTGTACATGCATGCATGCATGCATGTATGTATGTATGTATATGTGTGTTCAAATATTATGGCATTGATTTTATATAAAAATTCGACATTTAAAGTCATGTGTGTGCGATGAAAAAACAAAATACATAATAATAAAAAAAGGTTAAAAAATAAAAAAAACAATCAAAGATGATGCTGGCTGGTTGATGGTCGACCGACCGACAAACTTGGCTGGAAAAAGCTGGCTTGTTAGTTCGTTGGCTGGTGGTGGTAAAGCTCAAATTGATAATGCAACGCTTATGAGGAAAATGATGCTGATGATGATGGTGACGATCGTATTGTAGTCGATTCAATTGAATTGGGATGTGTTGAGGGGATGTCTGATGACAATAAAAGTACTGTTGTGTCAACGGTATGCCGCAGTGTTGAAACCCATTTGTGCAACATACTTTCATCCTAAATGGTTTTGGCCAATACGTAAAAATTTCTGAATAATGAAAAGAATGTCTAAATATGGTTGCTTGGGGCATAGTAAAAACAAGCAAACAACAATTGTTTTTATTGTTGCAGTTGTCCATGCGCACACATACACACACACACATGTACGTCTGCACAAAATTCATCACCAATAAGAAATTTTTATGCGTACAGTTGTGACTTTGTGTGTGTGTGTGTGTGTGTGTGTGCGTGTTTTTCATTTTGAACGATGCTTTTAAAGATTGTGTCAAGTAACAGACTTTTATGGGAGGATAGAAATCATCATAGACATAGCGGCAGACAGCTAGACTTAACTAAATAAGGACAACAACAAAACAACAATAAAAATAACAGGGAAAAATTAAATAAAATCATAGAAATCAATCTCCACCAAATAAATCTTGATTATGATTTTTTCAAATGAAAAAAATGAAGAATTTTTAATCGAATACAACAGTTAAATAAAAAGTATTTGCAAATACTGTTTCTTTTCTGCTGTTTTTAACAAAAATATTTAAGAGTTGTTTTTATTTACGTTCGTTCGCTCGTTCGTTCGTTTCGATTTAAGCCTGAAGTCAAAAGTTAATTTCCTTAAAGTTTAACAGCGAAGAAGCCAACCGATAAACGTACAGATGTCAGTCCATCATGTCAAGCAATGTTTAATTTTTGACACTCACTGTAGCGAATTGTGAATTTGGAATCCTTGATCAGCACCACCTTTAATGGGAACATGAATTTGAACTTAAACACAACAACACAAAAACACAACATGAACTCCAACTTGGTATCTGGCCACTCCAACAACTACAAAATGTCTTTTATACGAAAAAGTGAAAGTCTACATTGAAAGACACGAAAATGTGATCAAAAAAAATAAAAAAAGAAGAAACTCTCAAGGAGATGATGGCAAATATTGTTGCAAGCCAAAATTATGGTATCGTAATGTGTATTAAATTAAGTGTGATACTAAAACTTGACTTTATTTTTTTTTTTATAAGTATGACTTGTTGTAGGCGCGGTTCATACCAATGAAGGTGATCATCATTATTATCATCGCAAAACCGCTATCAAGGGTCGGTATTAAGCCGATCATGAATGATGGCTTACCAAAAAAAAAAAAAAAAAAAATTAAATGAATGCGTTCTTTCTCTTGCAACAATAAGCGTCATCACATTATCATCAAGGTTATTAAGAAAATAAAACCTGCGGTCAATTTTTTTGGTAAGCACAACAACTCGCAACAAATCAGATGACAATATTTTAAGTATCCTTTTTCATCACCTGTATTTCAAGGCATTAAAATAAAAAGTTAAATTAAAATAAAAATACTCATTCTCCAATTTATTCATATGCAGCATGATGCAACCGGCACTCGTGCAACCAACCATCCGAAATTCGATTAATAGGGAAGCCCTACTCTACCAAAATTGTAATACTAAAAGGGAGAATACTTCAATACAAAAATATAAAAATTAAATAAGTTCAAAAATAAAAAAACATGTCACAAATGCTCAAGTTCAGGTTCAGGCTGAAACAAAGAAAACATTAACCGATATTGTTTAAATACACAACCCAACACACATGCATAAAGATGCTCGTGGTTGCAGTTGCTCCAGTAAACCAATAAAACAGCAATTAATACTCTGTGGCAGGCCTCGAAAAACCATTAAGGAGTTGATTAATGTGTGCTTAACACAAAATAAAATCACAAGGAATAAATTTTACACAAACAGTTGTAAAACAAACACATAAACAGTCACACAGACACATACAGATACACATAAACACTATTTAAAACACATTCACCTTAAAGTCGGTCAGCAAAAGATGATCACAATGATGATGATGATGATAATGATGATTATTATGATAGAGGAGATGAGGGCAAATAAGAAAAAAAACATCAATGTTAAATGTTTAAAAATGATACATCTTGAAAGGTGAATGTTAAAAACAAAGTGACGCTTTTATGATACAACAACACCGCCCTTTCCACCAAACGATAATTAAAGAAACCGTCGAAACGTTGTGTATGTGTACTAAAGGATTTTTTTTTAAATATCATGCAGGTGGATGTGTTATGTGATATATAAAATTAATTTTGTAACATTAGTTTTTCCTTATCATTGTTTAAACAATGTCGACAAGAACATTTATTTCGTATATTTCTGTGTATTGAAAACAATATTTTTTTTTTTTACTGTTAGGACCAGCACTTAGGGGATGACCCCTACTAATGCATTACATTGTGTTGGAACTAGGAAAATAGGTTGTGGAAAGGAGGATAGGGGGAGTAGTGTTTGTGAACATTCGATTTGAACTTAATCATGTTGTAAGTGAGAGGGAAGACTTCTGCAGGAAGGTTATTCCATATACGAACAGTCCGGGAAAAAAAAGAATTCTCTCTGTAATGCGTTGTACGATTCACATGCCAATCGACCACATAAGGGTGGGCTCTTGAGGAAAAACGTGTATTACGAACAAACGTACGGGTTTCGGGAACCAGATCCCAGTGAAACAGTGAAAACAATCATAAAATACTGAAATTTGTTTTTCTTCTTCCAATATAAATAGACGTAAGAAACTATCCTTTTGACATTGTGGGCCAGCCAGTGAATCTGTGTGTGTTAAGAAAATTACAGTTAAATTAAATTACGGTAAGAAGACTTCGAAGAGAATTATTGACTGCCAGCCGTCGTCAATGGCGGTGAGTGTTAAACGGCAAACCCCTTTAAAGAGATTGATATGGTTTCAATCGAAACATGCCAGAGCAACCTGTCCGTGAAAACCTGGGTTCAATTCCCAGTCAAGTCAAGAATGAAAAATTATCAATCAATTTTAATTAATTTAAGGAAAGGAATTTTTTTCTTCATTAAAGTAATTAAAAGAAAATTAAATTTTACAAACTTTAGCCTGTTTAAAAAAATATTAAAATTTGAATTAAAAACCATAAATAGTTCAATAATCATAGTAAGAAAAATTTTTAAGTCGGAACATAAAATGGACGCGGCCACAAGACCCTCAAATTAGATACCAAGAGTATATTCGATAGTTTGAAAAATATTTGACAGTTTAAATGAAAAACTTAATTTTTAGAACTGTCTTTTATTTAGTTAAACATAATGCATTTTGTTAAGCAATTAATGCTTCAATAATTGATACTGAATTTAACGTAATGAAAGCTAGTTGGTACACACAACAAAAATTAATGTAAAAGTGTCGAAAACAAGGTTGACTTTATATTTTGCGGTAGTGATTTTGCTTACTTCGTGTTAAATTAACTTGATTTTATAATAACTTGCGAACAACATTTATTTCTTTTAAAGTCACTATTATTCAGGTTAATTTAACGTTCAAGTAAAGAAAGAGCAAAATGAAAATTATATTAAATTAACGCTACAAATCATGTTGAATGAAAGAATTTTCAAGTTGAAACAACGTCAAGTTCATGTTGAATCAATTTGATTTGAGTGCGAAATAACAGTGAGACGAAGCTTGAGAGGCTTCATTAGTATTTATTTTAGAATAATTCTAAGCACCAGATAGAGAGAGAGAATATTATTAATTTTATTTCTGTTACACATGTTTTACTTTTGTTGTATTCCCCTTTGCATACAGAAGCAGTCAAAATTACTAGACACAAGCAGAATGGCCCGATATGGTTTGCGTCACTGGTCTACTTGGAAAATTTGATGTATTTAACAAAATAATTAAACACAAAGAAAATGGGAATTTTTATAAATTTTTAAAACATGAAAATAAATAGTGTAATTTCTTCTTCTTGTAGTGTTGTTGTTTTTTTTACACAAAGCAAGTAAAACAGAATTTTATGTTTTCAATAGTGAACAATCTTATTTTTCATTATTTTTACATTTTTCATTTAAAATTAATATGAAACAATAGTAATTTTAAATAAAGTCCACATATTTCCAGAAATTTACTATGATTTTCAATCAACATTGCGCCGTATTAATTTTACATTGGTATTTTTTTTCTTTGTGTAATAAGCTATTCTTTTAGTGCGAGGGTTAAGGGTTCGATTCCCGCCTCAGACTCTGATCTGTTTAAATTATTGTTTGTTGCTTTTACGCCATATCGTGGGCGCATAGTGCCAAAATCTGATTTAATACAACGGGCTAAAGGTCTTTTTTTCTTATTGCTCGCAGGTTAGAATATAATTTGTGTTAAAATTTATAAAATAGACAATCTGTAACAATGTTTAAAGAAAAATTACCTGATTTTTTTAGTAGTTAACAAAATTTTTTAAAAAATAATTAAATGTCTTTTTTCCTTTCTACAAATAAGTATTTTTTCAAAAAATTTTACGGTTCCTTTTTAAGTTTTATCCTTTTACTTTAAATAAAAAAAAAATCGATCTACGCTCTTAAAATCAGGAAAACCTACAGTTATTTTCAACAAAATTTTACTGGAAATCGATCTAAATTTCACTCGATTACTATTTCCGTGGCTGATAATCCCTTTAAATTTTTCGAAAAGCCAAGTAAAAGTTTTATATGCGGCTGTGTCGCCAATTTAAAAAAAAAATTACCTCACAGTATTCAAAATTCGTTGCGGTTTTAGATGTATTACAAAAGTATGTTTCGAGAATTAGCTTTATATGGGGCCTTTGGTAAATTATAAACCAATCTTTTTGAAATTTGGTGGGTTGATTTTTAGTTCTATCAAAATATTATAAATCAAATTTTACTACAATGGCATTACTCGTTACGGTTTAAGAGTTTTCCGGGCGTAGGGCGGCATAATTTAAAGGTAAAAGAATGTAAGGGGAATTTAAATCCGATAATTGATTTGGCCAATTTTTACTTTAAGCGAATACGAACTTTATATTAAATTATAAATGTTAAGTAATTCAATTGTTGAATTTACTTCTTAATTAGTAAGTCGATTCAGATAGTTATCGATTCTGATTACAGATTAAATAAAGGAAATAAAATAATATTCTTAAAAAACCTGTGTATCTTAACTTTTTATTTTGGTAATAGATACAAAAATCGCTTAACAAAAATTTTATTTTAAGGTCTTTAAAAATTAAAAATTGAAAAATGATTAGCATTAAATTTAATATCATAGAACACGATACACAAAATCTGTAAAATATTTTGGCGAGCAATATTCAACACGATCCGAAAAAATGTTGGAGATTCCTTAACGAAACTTTGGGACGAAGTACCAAAACTGAAATTTGTTTGAAAGATTCAAATGGAGATTTCATTTCGGATGATGTTACGAAATGTAACCTTTTTAATCAATATTTTTTAAACATGCCAAGGCTTTTGAAACAAAATATAACATACTCTAATGGAGATACTTATAACCGTATCCGTACGCTTAGATTTTTTGCAAATAATTTTAATCTTACCAACACGACACTTGAGGAAATTTCACAAACTATTTCAGATCTTGTAGTAAATAAAAGCCCTGGTCACGATAACTTATCCCCAAAAGTATTTATTGAATGCAATAGTGAGATATCACCACATTTATTAAAAATATTTAACAATATTATCCAAACGTCCGAATATCCAAATGTATTAAAAATCTCAAAAATTAAACCTATACCGAAAGAATCAAGTGCTTTTGTTGAAGATAAATATAGACCAATTTCCTTGTTACCAATCATAAATAAAGTTTTTGAAAATATAATTCAAAAACAGCTTATAACTTATTTGGAAAATAATAAATTGATTTCTGATTACCAATATGGCTTTAGAACTGGCAGTGGAACAGAAAATGCAGTTATAAATGTTATTAATAATATATGCCAAGGCTTAGATGAAGGATTTAAGGGGGTGGCAGGAATTTTTTATGACTTCTCAAAAGCATTTGATTTAGTTGATCATGAAATACTGATTCAAAAACTTCAATATTATGGCATTCGTGGTAGAGAATTAGAAATTTTTAAAAGCTATTTCAGTAATAGAAAGCAATTTGTTGAGTTAAATGGCAGTAAAAGTTTTCTTGGTGATGTTAGAGATGGTGTACCACAGGGCAGTGTTTTAGGTCCGTTACTTTTTTCAATATATATTAATGACATAGTTAGTCTTGGATTAAATGGTAAAATATGCATGTATGCAGATGACATTTGTGTGCTTTATCCGTATAAAGATGAAAAGGCACTTAAAGTCCACATGGAAAGAGATGCCGCTTTAATTTTTGAATTCTCAAGGCTAAATAGATTAGTTATAAACTCAAGTAAGACTAAACTTGTAAGGTTTCGACCTTATTTAAGAAATGGTCAAGATAATTTTAGTATTTTTATAAATGACAATGAAGTTTTTGAAACCCAATCGGTAACATATTTGGGAGTCATTTTACAATGTAATTTGTCATGGAATTTACACATTGATACACTAAAGTCGCAGATATCAAGTGCTATAGGTATTCTGTATAAGTTTAAAAACAGATTCAATGTAGAAACCAAGCTAATGCTTTATCAAGCTCTAGTACAAAGTCGTTTGAACTATTTAATTTGTGTTTATGGATGTAGAAATACATTGTTGTTAAAATCATTACAACGTGTACAAAATAAGGCGTTAAAAACAGTTTTTAATTTACCAATACAATACTCAACGTTTCATTTGTTCAAAGATATAGCCCAAGATATATTACCCATCAGGGGTTTGTATAAACTACAAATACTAATTTTTGTATTCAAGTCATTAAAAAATATTGGTCATAATACAATAAGTTTCCAAATAAATCAAACTAGGTTTAATACAAGAAATAATTCGAATTTGCGTATCTTAAGGTGCCGATTAGAAGCAACTAAGCAAAAAATAACGTTTGTTGGTGGTTTTGAATATAACAAATTACCGCAAAATTTAAAAGATATAGAAAGATTATCAATCTTTAAAACCAATTTGAAACATTACCTTTTACAAAATCTTGAAATGCTTTTAAGTTAAGTACGATCAAATTACTTTTGCATTACTTTCGTGTAATTATTTAATAATTAATTGTTTTTCTTTTTTATTCATATTATTTTTTATTTTTTTTTTTTTATCCTAATTTCTTTACATTTTATTGATTTATTGTTAAAAATTTTTATGCCAACTCGCCTCAAAAATGTCTTTATGACGCTGAGGCTATAACATAAATTATTGAATAAATGTAATAATTAGTATAAGATTCAATAAAAAAAAAAAAAAAAAAAGTCAAATTTTTAAATAAAATACCAGATTTTGTGATAATGCGGATTAAAAACTTGTTTTTTTTTGTAAAGTTTAGCAGCTTGGCGTCTTGTATTATAAGCCGTAATAGAGGTCCTTATTTCTGAAAACGTGTTTAAGTTAAAAAAAACAGTCCATTATCTAAAAATTTGTTAAGAATGGTAAAATAACTAACATTTAATGAAGAATCCATAGGATATATTTATCCTTCCTGCAATGGGTATGCAATTCATTTTTATTTTAAGCTTTAATCAAGAGGATCAAAATAATATATTGAATATATTTTTTTGTGCACACTGGCTATAACAATAAAAAATTATAGCAAATTTTTGTTTATTCTACAATCTTGGAGGAAATAAAATTTTGATTCACAATTCATGGAGAATTCCTAAAGGACTTAATTATAAGTCATTATATATCTAATTTAAACTTTTTGTTTTAATTTGTATGTACATTTTCATACAAAAAAATTCGAAAAATTGCAATTTTTAGAGATCTTAAAACGTCATTAGATTTCGCTTGAATTTTGAACATATGTTGGTGTGGTTCACACTAAAGACCTGCACAGATACATCTGTTTATATCTGTTTCTGTGTTTTTTCTAAAGTGGATGCGTATGGAAGAGTGCTCTTGTGTTTCTGATATAAGTTGATCTTGATATGATTTGTCAAAGAGTGGATGTAAGTTGATACAAAAGCGAAAGAGAGTATCATATCTGCTAATATCTGTTTCGCGAAAGCAGATCCTAGTGGATGCTGATGGAATACAATAAGTTACTTATTGTACGATACCGTTATTTTCAATTATTTTTCAACGCAAAAGAGCCGAACTCTTTGGCTGGCTAAAAAATAATTTTTTACAAAAACAAAATATGTGCACACGAACAGTTATTTTTATACCCTCCACCACAATTAGTTGTGAAGAGGGTATATTAAGTTTGTCATTCCGTGTGAAACTTTTTTATTATTCATCTCAGACCCCATAAAGTATATATATTCTGGGTCCTTGAGTAATTCTAAGTCGATTTAGCCATGTCCGTCTGTCTGTCCGTCTGTCCGTCTGTTGAAAACACGCCCACTTTCGAACAGCTCAAAAGAAATGAACAAACTTGGTGCCAAATTGCTTCTAGTTATCCTAAGCAGTTTGGGATTGAATTCCAGCAAAATCGGTTCAGTAGGACCAGAGCTATGAATCAAAATGTGGAACCACCACCTAAAAAAATTGATAATTTTGTTACAAAAAATAACATAAATGCTGGAACAAGGCACGGAATGAGATAAGATTTTGCAAAAATTTGTTTTAGTTGACTTGAAATCACGCTGTTAAATTTCGTGATGATCCCGCCATAATTTACCCTAAGCCCCATGTAAACAATACTCCCGGAAAACAGTTTAGTACGCCTAAAATCGTAAAAAATAACGCTAGCGTAACAAAATTTGGTACGTCACAGTCTTATAAGACTACAAATGACACTGTGAAATTTCGTGAAGATCGGTACATAATTTACCCTAGGCCCCATAGAAACCCTACTCCCGGAAAACAGTTAAGTACGCCTAAAACCGTA
This sequence comes from Pollenia angustigena, assembly GCA_930367215.1. Classification (NCBI taxonomy): domain Eukaryota; kingdom Metazoa; phylum Arthropoda; class Insecta; order Diptera; family Polleniidae; genus Pollenia; species Pollenia angustigena. Next base: position 233,371,111 of record OV884060.1, read on the forward strand.
AAAAATAATGCAATCATAACAAATTTTGGCTCGTCACAGTTTTGTAGGACTAGAAATGATACTGGGAAATTTCGTGAAGATCGGTACATAATTTACCCTAGGCCCCATAGAAACCCTACTCCCGGAAAACAGTTTAGTACGCCTAAAACCGTAAAAAATAGTGCAATCATAACAAATTTTGGCTCGTCACAGTTTTGTACGACTGCAAATGATACTGGGAAATTTCGTGAAGATCGGTACATAATTTACCCTAGGGCTCATAGAAACCCAACTCCCGGAAAACAGTTTAGTACGCCTAAAACCGTAAAAAATAATGCAATCATAACAAATTTTTGCTCGTCACAGTTTTGTACGACTGCAAATGATACTGGGAAATTTCGTGAAGATCGGTACATAATTTACCCTAGGGCCCATAGAAACCCTACTCCCGGAAAACATTTTAGTACACCTAACACCATAATTAATAATGCTAGCATAACAGAAATTGGTACGTCACAGTTTTAAAGGACTAGAAATGACGCTGTGAAATTTCGTGATGATCGGTCCATAATTTACCCTAGGCCCCATATAAACCCTACTACCGGAAAACAGTTTAGTCGCCTAAAACCATAATTAATAACAAATCGTCACAGTTTAAGATAATAATAACATCATACAGATATTACTCCTTAAACATTCGAACTGTCGCTGGAGGGTATCAAAGATTCGGCACAGCCGAATATAGCACTCTAACTTGTTTTCAATCATTTTTGCGTGATGTGCTTCGAGCACAAAAAAAAAACTTTACAAGAACAAAATGTGTTGCTTGTTTTTTGGAAGGCAAAAATTTTTGAAATTTTCGGTACAGATATGTATTTTGTTTGTGTAAAAAATTCTTTCATGAAATTGAAAGGTTGCGTTTTCTTCGTTCAAGTGCCAAGTAGACAAAAATTATTGAAAAAAAAACTCTGAAAGAACTAAACACGTGTACATACTTTGTGTTTGTAAAAAATAAAAACTAGCAGGAAGCGTTGTATTCAGGCCTACCATATTTACCGATAAATCTGTATTTTGACGATTTTTTTCCTCTAAATTATCAAAGTGCCTATTTTTTGATAAGCACTTACAGCACGGTAATTTTTGGTTTGTTTTATACAAATTATTAATTTTGGGTAACTTGTTACACAAAGAGAAAACTTTTATTAATTTAGCGCTTATACTTAAGGAAAAAATGGTTATACATATTTATTTTATATATGCAGTGTTTGTATTGTGTCTAACCCAACAAACATATTTTGAAAAATATACAACTTCATATGAGAAGCTTAAAGGAAATGCGGTATATATGTTTTACTAGACCTAAGAATTGTAACCAGAAAAATAAATAATTTTTTCCTATAGATATTTGTAACCAAAAAATTACTTAGGTTATCAATAACCAAAAATAAATAAATTTTACTTTAATTGGTTACCACAACCAAAATAAAATATATATAACGATAATGGTTAAAGATTCCCAATTGAAAATAAAGGAATTTTTTGTTAGAGGATAAGATCAAGCGTTGATTATATTTCAATGAATACACCTTTTATTGATGTGAACGATTATGATTTATTTATTTTAATTTTAAATTATAATGCAGGTACCTTTATTTTATGTATGTTGTTCACAAGGCTAATACAAAGAAAAAAGGAAAAAGGAAGTTACAAAAGTTGACATATGTAAAAATGTCATTATTGACTTATTATAAAAACATATGTTAATTAAAGTAATTATCGATATCAATAAAGATGAGAAAATGTAAATTACAATAACTAACATTTTTCTCGTAACCTTTACAAAAAATAATAAAAGTAATTATTTTTTGTGAGTTATTTTTGGAATAAAAACAAAAAAGTCCATATAAAACTGATATTTTTCAACGTAAAGATAAAAGGTCGAATTTAACTCTTAAAAAAAGAGTTTTATTAAGCCGTCATAAATTAAAATTCATTTCAGGAGTTTGATTTTAACCGACATTTAATTAAATTCATTTTTTCTACATGGACACCCAAAGCTTGTAGCTGGTCAGATCACTACAATTTGTAAAGCAGTGTTATCTAATCAGCTTGCAATTAAACTAATTGTCATTAAAAAGAAGAAGAAGAAGAATTTTAGGCCGACAATTTTATGACTGCGAAATTTTATGACTGCGGGGTTAGAGAAGTGGGCGTGGCAAAAAAAATCTTTAGTATTTAAGTAGTGATCGTGTCTTCAACAAACGGACAGACAAAACTAAATCGACCTTAAATTTCTTGAAGGCCCATATTATTTATACTTTATTGGGTCTTAGATGAATAATAAAAACGGGTTCACTCGGAATGACAAACTTAGTATTCCCTCATTAGTGGTAGACGAACATTTTATGGTTAATAATTACTGAAATATGTTTAACAATTATAATAGCGTAATTGTTTTTCAACCATAGCATGTTGCTCATGAAAAAGAGGATAATACTATTGTTGGTTTTAAAAGAAATTATTGTCTTATTTAACCATAACACGTTTAGAGGCAGACATAATATGGTTATGACTTCATGATGGGGGATTAATTTAACCATAATATGGCTGTCGGTGACAAAAATATGGATAAACTAAACTAAATAATTGGGGGATTCACAAGGTGTGCTAACAAGTCATATCGCCATTATGTCCTAAATAATATTTTACAATTGTTAAAAAAAATATTGTTGTGTTTCAAACAAAATAAAAATTTTAATGTAGTGTTCATTACACTGATAGAAAAGGCGTTATAACGCTAATGTATTTTGACATCATTACTATGACAAGTGTCTTCGTTTTTGACCCCATGACACTTTTTATCATGGTGATGTCAACCTTAACATCACTTGGCCAAAGTGTCAACAGTGTGCCTCGGTAGTCTAGCTGGTAGTGAGCTAGTCTATCAGCGCCGGGGTTGCGGGTTCGATTCCCGCCAGAGACTCTGGTTCCTGCAGACAAGCGTAAAGCTTCGCGGGATTAGCTTAGGGAATTAAAAAAAAAAAAAAAAAAAACAGGGTAAAAATTAAATTATGTCATCAATGGGAGGACACATCGGCCTCACAGAAATGACGAACATGTCCTCAGTGCGATGATCAATTGCATTAATCTAATGACAGTTTGTCATTAAGTCAAAGTGCGAGAATGTTATTATTTACTTACTACGACCTGTGCTTAAAGCAGAACTCTCAATAATAAGACACCAGCGCCATGCCCCATATGGTTTCGTAATCAAACTTTAAAAATTTGATGAATTTAACTAAATAATTTCAAAAAAAAAAGAGTATAGGAATTTTTGCTTCTTATAATACATTGTTATCATGAAAATAATGTTAATAATATGCAAAATGTGGCATAGAATTGATGTTACTATAGTCATAAAATAGATGACACGTAAAAAATTACAAAATTGTACGAAGTCGTAAGTCATTGGATTGATGTTACTTTTTGCATCATTGATGCCATTTGTAGTAACATTGATATCACAATTCTGATGTTAGGGCATCATCAATCTGAATATGTATTTTTCTATCAGTGTAGTTCTTCATAACTGTACAGTAGAAATCTAAATTATAAGCGGTTGCCCACAGCAGTCATTTATATTTCTTGAAGTTATTTTAAGACATATGATTTTACAACTTTATGACTACCTCGTGAATCCCCCAAATATGTTTAAAATTTTCTTTAAAAATAGTTTTGTTGGTGGTGACCATAATAAAACAAGTTTTTTCTCTGCGTGTAGGCATGAATACCGGTTTTTATTTTTCTCCCATCATGAATCAAAATCTAATCAATGTGGGCCAAAAAGCGTTTCGTATTATAATTTTCAATAACTCAAATATCAAGTTTAAAAAAATCAATACAAAAATCCGTTAATTTTAGGTACACATTATTTTTTATATATTTTTAATAAATTTGGAACTTTTACAAAAATTCTTTTGATGAAAATTATTAAACACTACAATTGGAATAAAATCATAGATACTTTAAGCAATTTAATTTAATTTTTCTATGTCAACTTAACGAGAATTGTAGGTTTTTATTTCGCGTATATGCGCTTTTATTGTGCGAAAGATTTCGCAAAATGAATTAAGGACCAACAAACAGCTTTAAAAACAAAAGAAATTTTTTATCGAATCGATTGAACATCAATGCAGCATAAATTTGAACATATAATCGAACAATTACCGTTGTTTTTTATTTTATTTTGGTTTGAACTGCAGCTCACCAATTTGACTTGAAATAAACCCACAACAAAAATCTCAATTTGGTGGCATAAAAAAGAAACAAATATAAAACTTAAATACAATATGATTCTGCTGCTGCTACAAACACGCCTTTTACAAAGAAAGCAACCACGCCGATGGAAACGCATCAAACACACATTGTAGTTTGAGTGGTCTTTTCTTTGAGCAGGTGCAGCGGCGAAAGCAGTAACAGCCGCAGCCGCAGCATAAATCAAACCAATAAATGTTTACAATGTTCAGATCAGTTTGAATCGATGGCTTTGAATATTTATTTACTGTTGCTGGTCTGGTTTTTGTTGCTGTTGTTGTTTTTGTTTTCCACCTAAAAGCTGGTTTGTATTGGCGGTTGGGGATTTTTGTAGCTAAATTCGCCGCGTGTTCGATCTGTGATTGCATGCGGCAAATTGGGTTTGTGCGCTGATCGAACCTGTATCTCCATCTCTGTGTGTTGGCCACCACAATAAGCAGGTAGAGTTAAGAGCGCGCAAAGTGGTTTTCAGTTGTTAACGGCTCGCCACAAGGCTAACAACAACAAGCTCTGTTTTTTCTTGCTTGCTCGCCTGCCTGCTTTCTTGTCTTCTTAATTTCTTAGCACGAGATTTCATTTTTGTGTTTTGTTTACAACGGAACGGGATTTTCCAGTTAAGATCTTTTTGGATCTTTAAAATTGTTGTTTATTGTTATTACTTTTTTGTTTGTTTTATTTACTACTGTTCTTTTTTTGTTATTGTCTTTTGTAATTTGGCAAAAACAAAGTGTTAAATTTACAACGAAAAGGAAATTGCCGTGTTTAAAACAAATCAGTTTAGTGTTTTGGATTTGTAACAATTGAAGAAAAAAAAAATATTGTTAAATTACTATTGAAAAGAATATAAATTGTATTAAAAGAAACGTGGTTTGTGCAAAAATAAATATATATTTTTTGAAAATGATTTTTATGAAATTAAAGCAGCCTTAAAAGGCTTTTAAAAGAGAAAAAAGAAAATTATTGATGAGAAAAAAATTCAAGGAAACAAAATGTTGTTTGATTAAACAGAATTAAAAAAAAAAAATATTAACAAGAATTAAAGAAACATCTTTGAAATAAAAGTTAAGTGTAATTTAAAAATAAAGAAACCTTTTGAATTAAAAGAAAAAAAAATGGATACCGCCAGCACTTTTTCAATATCCTACGCAGATTGGTTGACAGAACCCCGGTAAAGGAAATTTTCAATAAAATTTTTGTACTCAAAACTCAAACATTTAACATGAATTATTTGTTAACATTATTCCTATAAACAAAATCTAATCATAAACTTAAGTGTGTATTTTCCATTGAAGCCAAAAATAAAAATAGGAAGAAGACTTAAGGTGTTAAATAAAAAAAATTCATTTTCAGTTATGTTTTTTTTTTCAATAATTTTAATTCACAGCCATTTTTCGTATTTCCATATAAATTGATTATCAAAAAAAAAAAAATTTCACTTTTTTGGTCAAATTAAAAAAAAAAAATTAAATAAAAATCGAATCGGTTGTTATGGAACAAAAAATTAATTAGTTGTTGTAATATGAGATTTTTATTTTATTTTTAAAAATAATCAAGGCCCGCCTGCCTGCCTGGCAGACGGACAGTGCGGCTGGGTTGTTTTTAACGTTTAATGATAAACAGACTTTTGGTCGGCTGACAGTTTGTTGTTGGGTTGGACATTGTGAGCCTGTAAAATTTGTATTTATGCAAATGAAACGACGTAAAAATATTTTGGTCTATACTTTTGTTTTAGTTGTGTTCGTTGGTATCAAAATCTTTTTGTATTTTTGTTTGTTCAGTTTTCTTCTTTCCGTGAAATAAAATTATCATAAATTATAATTAAGAAAGCCGAAATCACTGCATGCGTACGAGCATGTGATCACCATTCATTTAAAACTCTAAAAATAATACTAATTAGGCTGTTTAAACCCAAAAATAAAACTATATTTTTAAGAAATACATTTTATTGAATTATAAAAATGTAAATTATTAATCAATTCATTTGGAGTATATTTTATTCCTTTTGTTGGCAAGCGTGAAGTTTTTATTAAAAGTGTGAAGTTGGTTTAAAACACTTTTCTGTTTTCGTTTTAATAGAAAATAGAAATAGTAATACATCTGTATTTCCTGCAGAGTTAAAAATTTTGGCTGCAGACCTTTTTTTATTTTTTGGACCTTTAGTACCTACTTAAAAGACTAATAACAAGTAAGAAAGAATAGTTAGTTATGGCAGCCCATATGATACCCTACACCACAGTAATTAAAAACATATTTCAGAGAGTGTACCCTATTTGGGACCGACCTATGGGCTGTCATGAACCCGCCAGGACAAAATTATGTTATGAGCTTAAGATTTATGTAAAAGTTGCTTGTGCCGAATGTTATTAAGATATCTTTCTCTATATGAGAGTTGCTTGTCTTTCAGTGATTTAAGGAAGGGAGTGATGGACATCGTTAGATCGATTCAAAGCGATTTAAAGGTGAAACAAACATCAGCACAAATGCATTATACCCTCTTTACTATTGAGGTGTGAGTATATCAATATCGATTCGCTATAATCAGTATATGAAAACAAACGAAACATTTCGGAAACGTTTGCAAAATTTACAATTCATATCATGAACAAAACCTAAAGAAATAAATTTTAACTGTCAAAAAATGCAAACAAATGGAGTGGCTTTTCACTCATCTACATGCTTAAACTAACCTTGCAATCGCACAAATGCCAAACAATTTTTTTGTAAAAGATTCGGTGTGTTCTTTTTTTTTGCTCTAAATTGGTCTTTAATTTGTTTTGTTACTGCTGCAGTCTCAATAAACATTATAAACACAAACATTTTTACAAGAAACTGTCTTGTAATTGGAGGCCTCAGAGCTGAACCGAACCAAATCTAAAATATTATTTATATAATTAGTATTGTGGTTATTTTTTTGAACTGTTTATGGGTTTTAATCCAAATTTTGATGTTTAAATTAGGCCAAAATTCATCAAATTTAATTTTCATTAAATTATTTTTATGAAGAAAGGAATTTTACAACATAAAATTAATTAAAATTTATTGATAATTTTTCATTCTGGAATGCCGCGGGAATCGAACCCAGGCTTTCACGGACAGGTTACCCTTACATGTTTCAACTGCAACCTCTCAATATATTTATTTAAAGACTGGTGCAAAATTCTCCGCAAAGTCTAACTCTATACAGTTCTGCAATGGACGAAATCAAAAAGTGTTTCATTTCTAAGGTAACGTTAATAAACCCAAGTCAATGGCTCCAGATATTTATTGAAGTTCACTTACTTAAACTCAAAATATTTTCGAATTATCTTTTGTGGCTTGGTTCGCTTTGGCTCTGATTCCCCAAATTATATTTAGAAATACTATAGAGATTAGATTAATCGGCAAACTTTTTCGAAACGTTTTTTTTTAAAAATTTTTAAATTTCACTCCCATTGTTTTTTTTAGCTGAGTGTGTTTAAAACAGTGTTGCCCGAATCAAAATTCAATTTTACACAGACACAGATTCAAAAATTTTTAAAAATAACACAAAACAAATTTCAATTTAGGAATATAATTCAATTTAGGAAATTAATTGTAGAGAATTTCAAAATTTCTGGTGCACTGGCCATGATTTCATTTCGAATTTTAGTTTATATGTTGGGGATGTTTACTGGCTGGTCATCTAAGGTACACTCTTCCTTTTAAATATCCCTTAAGAAAACTGTCAGCAGCGGTTAAATCCACCCGGCGAACGCGGAGGTCAGTTAAAATCGCTTGTGCGCCAAATAATGCTTTCGATGAATATGCCACTTATCAAAGGCATTGAGGCAACTTCGATAAGGGCTGTGGCGAGATCTTGTTCTATGGGTTTCCACAGCTTGTCTAACAAAATGTTCCATCATTGTCCGATATACGGCTGTAGGAAATATCGCCCAAAGAAAAATCGCCAAAAAAAAAAAAATGAAAAATGGCCCAAAATTTTTGGTGATTTTTCGTTTTTTAAATTTCAAACCCAAAAATGTTGTATGAAAAATGGCCCAAAGAAAATGGGCTATTTTTAAAATTCTACCATAATCTTACATAGCAGAGAAAACCATGTTTTATTATGGTTGCAAGCAACAAAACTATTTTTCAAGAAACTAATTTAACCATTATATGGTTGTCGGCGACAATGATTTGGTTAAATTAAACATAATATCGGTAGAATTTTTTTAAAAATGGTTTTGTAGCTTTTTTTCTGGGTGTATATATTAAATATATATATCGAAAATAAGGATTTTCTCTTCTATGGTATAACAAATACTGGCTTCGCTAACTAAAGCTTCTCTGTATCGACGGCCTTCGGCCGGGCGCAAGGATTTTCTCCTCTATGGTATAACAAAGACCGGCTTCGCTAACTAAAGCTTCTCTGTATAGCCGGCCTTCGGCCGGGCGCAAGGATTTTCTCCTCTAGGGTATAACAAACACCGGCTTCGCTAACTAAAGCTTCTCTGCGTAGTCGGCCTTGTTCGGAAACAAGGCAGTTTTTCGAAGCTTTACTTAGCGAAACCGGTTTTTGTTAGACCATAAAGGAGAAAATCGTTGCGCCCGGCCGAAGGCCGCCTATACAGAGAAGCTTTAGTTAGCGAAGCCAGTCTTTGTTATAGCATAGAGGAGAAAACCCTTGCGCCCGACCGAAGGCCGGCTATACAGAGAAGCTTAAGTTAGCGAAGCCAGTATTTGTTATACCATAGAAGATGAAATCCTTATTTTGGATATACATATATATTTAATATATACACCCGGAGTAAAAGCTATAAAAATATTTTATCCATATTATGTTTAATTTAACCAAATCATTGTCACCGACAACCATATTATGGTTAAATAAGTATCTTTAAAAAAATCACTTGAAATTTTAACGGTATTTAAAAAAAAAATTTACACATTTTTGATTATAAGTTAAGTTGCGGACGTTGCAAAGTGTCATAACGTCCTCGTCCTCGTCTTCGATGGACATTATGACACTTTAAAAGTGTCCAAGGACACTACGACACTGGACGTTATGACATGTCACCTAAATTTATATGAATAATAAACACTTTTTTGCAAATTTAGTAATTTTTTTTTTTTTTTTGGGAAAAAATTCGTTTTTGCTTTTTGGGTCATTTTTCATTTTCTTTTTGGGCCCTTTTTCGTTTTTTTTGGGCAAAATTTCATATTTACCTTTTTGGGTCATTTTTCATGTTCGCTTGGGCGATTCTTCATTTGGGCGATTTTTCATTTTTTTTTTGGGCCATTTTTCTTTGGGCGATATTTCCTACAGCCCCGATATACACCACGGTGAACAGAGATGGAAACTAAATAATATTTTTTTAAATAATATTTTACCAGACGTCAATTTATTCCTTACGTGAGTTATTGTCTATTTTAATTTGCTAAAAAAGAAGGCAAGTTATTTAAGTTTTTAAATTAGAAAATAGAGGCTCACCAAGACAGTTTTTTTCAAAAACTTTTGACCAAAAGCCTTGAACATCCAAATTGTCGAAATATACAAAGTGAAATACGATGTTTCAGCAAATGAGCATTATACATACGTATGAAATAATGTTAAGGCAAAATTTCACAAAAATTACACAAAAATGTTATGCTCCAAAATAGTCCCATTTGGTTAATAACACAGAAATCGGCAACGTTGGCTTAAAATAATGTACGTTTTATGCTCAAACGCAAACACAATACAAAACTACATGGCAAATTCATTCTTATTGTTTTTGTTTTACTCACTGCAAAGTACAAAACAAAACGATTGCAAACGTTGGTTTTATAACAGGAAATTATCAGCCAGGCCCACGATGTCACACGTTAACGTTCGCATAGAAAATTACATTTAAAACAAAAACAAATTTTAGAAATTGTTTTTGTTTTAAATGTAATTTTCTATACGAACGTTAACGTGTGACATCGTGGGCCTGGCTGATACTTTTTTTTAAAAGTAATTCTAGCGCGATTTATGTGCTGTTTCCAAATGACAGGTGATTGATTGTATAAAAAGCACTCAAAAAGCTATACACTGCACAATCAATCGATTGTCATTTGGAAACAACACATAAGTTTTTACCTAATCATTGCGAGTTTTCGGAAATTTCACGATTCGCTTGAGTTGATTTTTCAAAGTTTTGTTTGGATAAAAGTGAATGCCGTTTGTTTTTCGCTCTCTTTTAAAAACTCAAGACTTGACGAGTGGGGAATGTAAGAAAAGATAAACTTTGTTTAAGTTTAAACTTTGATATTGTTACAAGTAGAACTGTTGCATTTAATTCTTAAACGCTTAACAGTTTTATTTGGTTTAATATCTTTAGTTTTTCCAAAATCTTTGGATGAAGTTTCCTGACGATCTGGCCTAAGCAACCAGTGAAATACGCATAGGAATAGCTTATTTCCATCAACAATAAATTTCAGTGTTTTTATCAATAATAAAAATTGGGAATTAAGCACGAATAACAAACTATTTTAAATTATAAAAACAGTCAAACAGGAAAAAAATGTGTATTTTATTTGGGAAACATCATCAGAAGTGAAAAGTGGAGAAAATAAAAAAAATATGCTACGTTTAATTTTTTCTAGGCTTTAAATGGGATGGATCGATCTATTTGAAATAGTTTCATTAAACGGAAATCCCTAACTGAAATTAAATTGATTTTAAATTTAATGTTATAAAAAAAAACAAATTTTTTTTTGGAAATATTGACCCATTTCTCATAATTATAATTAATAACACATTATTTTTCCTTTACCCCAAAATAATTAAAAGAAATTCTCGATGTTTCTTTTTTTCTTTTTGCCTATAATTACACCTAGATCTTTCCATGTGAACGTTAGTTCTTTTATTATTTATGTTTTTTGTTTTGGTTTTGAGCATTTTTCTATTTTTCTGTTTCCTCTGTCTTATAATTAATGACCAAAGCTCTGTTTTAATCCTTTACATCTGGACAACATTAGTTAGTTTTTTTCAAAAAAAAAAAAAAGGTAAGATACCTACAAATGTGTACAATTATTTTCATTGTTTAGATTCCCACAAAAGGTGGTGATACTGGGATTTCAGGGCGTTTATTTGGCGGTGTTGTGTGTTTGTACAGTGAAAAGGATAAAGAAGAAAAAAGGGTTGAAAATGGGGTTAAATTAAAGCATTTCAATTACCTACAAAATGTACAAGAGCGTTTTAGGAAAATCGTTAACAAAAAGGACGAAAGAAGATCATTGCAAATGCAAATTAGAAATTATTGGTCATAAATCTTTTTTTCGCTCTTTTTATTCATAATGTTGTTGTTATTGTTTTATCATTTGGACAGAGAGATGGACAGACGGTCATATACGTGCGTATGCATGTACCTTTAGTGACCATCGAAAACAATAAGTTGTATTTGTGAAAATAACGATCACTGACTGACCCTTTGGGTCGATCAACTGGGCTGTCACTGATTAGAGGAAATAAAACTGAAACATCTGGATGTTCATAATTTAAGCGTTTTGTTTGCACTCGTATTAAAAAATTATACATATTTTTTAATTAAACTTTAGCTTTGAAATTTTTCTACAAAAAAAAAAAAAAAAAAAAAATATTTTATTTGTGTATTCACACTTGATCGTAATATTTTTAATTGTATGAGTGTTGGGAGAAAAATATTTTAAACTTAACATTTGGACAGAGGTTAAAATATAGATTCAAATTACATCCAGATAAAATAAATTTCAATTAAAGAATTGAAAATTAAAAAATTCACAATTAAAATCCAACAAAAAAATGATCGTAATATGAAAGACTGAAATTGTTGTTATTTTTTGTTGCTGTTTGTTTGATTTGACAACAATGATTTTAATAGAAACACTTTTTTTCATATTTCTGTTGGTTGTTGTTGTGAATTTCGTAGCATTTAAATTGCATCTGAATAAATTTAAAAAGTTTTACAAAAACAAAAAAAAAAAAATATTATAAAAATTAAGCATGTCTTTTTTTAATTTATCTTAAAAACTTTTTTATAGTTTTCGTATACCCGTCCACATCTTCACTTCATCTTTCAACAATTTCATGAATTAATCAAATTTGATACTTGAAGTAAAGTTTAAAACTAAATACGTTTAGTTTGTATTAAATTTATATACGTCAACCTTAAACACACATTATATTGTTTAAAAAAGAAAAAAAATTATATATGTCCGTCTGTCTGTTCCATAAGTCCGCTGTCCGTCTTGCCTGACTGTCTTTTTTGTGTTTGTATATCAAAAAGAAGAAAAACAAAATTGTATTCAACAACATCCATTTTGGTTGTCTTTTATTGATGCTAATTAATGCGATACGTATGAGAAATTTATGGCCCACACCCGAAAATTTGTAGCCATCATGTTTGATTGTACATATAGATGTGTGTGTGTGTTTTATAATGATACGTACCCTGTAGGAAATGTGAATACTAAAACTGTACTGATTCACTATTGACTTTGCCACCACCACTTTGTGGCGCTGCGAAAAATGACCCCAGGAAATATGGCCCCAAAAAATAAATGAAAATTGACCCCAAATTTGGGGCTATTTTTCATAATGCAATATGGCCCCATTTTTTTAATGAAAAATTACCCCAACAAAATGAAAAATAACCCTAAAAATAAAATGAAATATGACCCTAAATTTAGGGTTATTCTTCATTATGAAAAATCACCTCAAAATGTATAATGAATTTGAACCCCAAAAAAGAACACAAAGAAAGTTACATTAAACATTTTCGGTGGAGTTCATATGCCCGAAACTAAAAATCACAAATTTAAAATCCCGATTTCAAAATCCGGATAATTATACAGTTTTGGTTTTAAAAATCGTACGATTGATAGCATGATTGGGCTTTCGGCCATGCGCAAGGATTTTTTCTCTATGGTATAACGAAAACTGGCTTTGCTTACTAAAGCTTCACGTTATAGACGGCCTGCCGCAAGGATTTTCTCTTCCATGGTATAACGAATACTGGCTTCGCTAACTGAAGCTTTTCTATATAGCCGGTCTTTGGCCGGCTAAAGGATTTTCTTCTCTTTGATATAACGAACACTGGCTTCGCTCACTAAAGCTTCACTACATAGACTACATAGATAGTCACCAAAATATATGACAAAAGTTGCGACTTGGAGACCCTTGATAGTAGGTTTCCTGCAGGGTCTGTATGCAAACATACATATACATATTTTCATATAAGCCAGACATACTTACTGTCTTAGTTAACAGCGGTATAACTTTAGAATCTTAAATCTCCAAAGCATTAAAAACCGCCATCTCCAGCGCGATCACAAATACACACACACACCAATTTACAGGTGTTTCAGTCAATGCGACGGACATCGAAACACTTTAATGTTAAATGGAGATTTTAATTTTATGTATGCTGAATGATCGTTTTTTCTTAATGAAAATCTGTATAAAAATCCCCCTAAATAAAAAACCAATAAATATTTAGATTTCGAAAACAAAACTAAAAAAGAAAAAAAAAAAAAAAAAATTATAAATGCTAAAAAGATAAATTATATTTAAATTTACATATAAATATTATAACTGAAAAAAAAAAAAAATAAAATACTCAAAATAGTGACATCAATGTAGTTTGTTAATGAATGGTCGGGCATATGGGTTATTCCACAATTTTTAACACTTTTATATAAATTTAACTCAAGGTTAATATTAAAATAAATTTAAAGGGATACATGTTGTTTGAGTAAATCCCCTTATAGACTATAAATACAAATATTTTCAAAGCTAATTCTATTATGCACTTGACGCTAATTGTTAATTTTCCAATATTAAATTAAGTTAACACAAAAAGTGAAGGATGCATTTACGCGGGGTTTTGATGAAGCAATTTTGCTTTGTTGGATTCGATGGACGTGCAACAACAGTAATTTTGAAGTTACTGACTCCAAAATCATAATTTTATTAATTGTAAACTGATTTTTTAAATTATTTCTTTAACTAAAAAATATGACTTTTCATATCGGCTGGTTAAGCTACCGTAGACTTCCGTTTTATTTCAAAAATTTTAAATTGTTTAATAAATTTCAAGTTTCTTTAATAGTGGACTGATTTGTTCTTACTTTAATAAAAAAGAAAAAAATGTTTAGCTTTCCAAAACACTTTCCTCCGCATTAAAAAAGCGATTGTAAAATTTCACAAAACTTTGTTAAGTAAAGTTATCTTTTAAAAATGTTATCTTAAAAGGAAATAAAATGTACACCCTTACAGATTTAAAAGGTCTACTAAATTAAGTATGAAGGTATTGCTGGGTCACCCTACACCACTACGGGCAATAGAAAGAAAGATGAAGTGGATCCTTTATAAAACCTATTTATATTTTTTAGAACATCCACTGAAAAAAGTAAGGTTTAGGTAAATGTAAAGGACATAATGGTTACCGGAATTTATTCAGAAACAAACATCTGTACGATGTTGATTTCTGTTAAACTGGTTTTCGAAAGGGAGGCATATGTGGGACTAATGGCAATAAGAGTATTATATAAGTTATCTAATACTATGTTCACACTTGGGTTCTTAAACGCGTTTAAGCAGCTTGAACGTGATTAAGCTCTAATCACTTCAAAATCGAGATGATTACCCACACATTGAAGTGATTTGTTAATCACTTTAAATTGACATGATTACAACTAAATCACTTCATAAACCCCTTAGAATCCACTGAACATACCTCAAACTGAGTGTAATGTAGAATCGCCAGCATGATCGTGTACAACCGGCCACGATTTCTGCTTAATGTTTTTATTTTTTTCCTTGAATAATTCATAAATTTTCACAATTTCATCATTAAAATGATTAAAATAATCTTCTGATAACTTTATAAAAGCAGTTTCATCCATTTTTAATACTTTAAATAAATATAAATTTGTTTGTTGTGTTTTTTTTTTCTTAATCATCTGTCATCTTAATCATCTCAAATGTAGTGTGAACGGCTTTGATTAACTTAATCAACATTTTGCTTAAACGCGTTTAAAAACCCAAATGTGAACATAGCATAAGCCAAATTTGAATTCCATACCAATAATAAAATATTTATGTCGATAAAAAGGGCTTTTTTCAAGGTCTCTGTATATGGGAGATATATTGGAATATGCACCGATTCCTGTTAAATTTGAAAAAAATAAATACAAACATAATTAAATGGATAATGTACACTGAAGCTGTATTTTAAGAGGATCTGCACTCGGTGTTTCAGAAAAATAAACGAGAGTAGGAAAAGACACCTGATGCAACGAGTAACACAAAACAGCAAGATATTTACATTGGTCCTTTAAGCACCAAGCCACAGATGTAGTATAAACCAACTTGGGCAACTACTATTACACCCAAAGCTCACGGTGCTCTTAGCTCCATTCTTTGTTTAAAAGCTAAAGCTATGAGTTCTTAACTGCATCTCTGCTGAACAGCAACGATACACATATAAAACAGTCGGCAGACAAACTTCGTCAGTATGCAGGGTTACCGTTAGGAGTTCTTTTGAAAAGTCGCAGAAAACGTCGCTTGAGAAAATAAGCTCGCACATCTTTTTTAACACTTTTAATTGATAAAAAGCATAGCAAAACGCAAAAAACATTTTTAAAAGCCTTTTAGTTCACTAAAAGCTGTTTACAAACACTGCAAAAGAAAGCTTTGACTTCATGTCTTGGTTAAGCCATTTATACAGCAGTTCCCAGTCTTTCGAATGGTATCATCAAATAATACGTTTCTTGGAACAACCTGCATTCATTGACTCGGTGGCTAAAAATAATTCTGTAAAATGAGCATTGCAAACACCAGAATTTTTATTTTGAAAAGATTTTTTGCTAAAACTATTCTTTGAACTTTGCGGAAAATTTCCTAAATACATTGTATACCTTGTCATGTGGCAAAAAAGTAATAAAATTTTTGCCAAAGAAACAGTAATCTGTGAATTGCTTTAAAATTTTGACGACGTTGTTTTGACGATTTCTTTTTTTGATAAAAATAAGAAGAACAGTTTTAATTCACTGCAAATTAAATATTTTTTTTTTAAAACTTTTCAAAAAAATGGTATAAATTAAGAAAGTCACAAAAGTCGTTGATAAAAAGAGTCTCACAAAAAGTCGAATGTCGAAAAAACGGCCATATTGCGACTTTAGTCGGTCGAACGGTGACCCTGTCACTATGTATTCTAAAAAAATAAGCACCTTATTAATGTTAAAATCACACCTTCTTCATAAATCCCAAAGTGATATCTCATTTATGAGCGATCTCCTAAAAGGGAGAAAAAAAGGAGAATCGAAAGAACTGAAAACAAGTTTTTTTTTTTTTTTTTTTTTTTTTTTTTTTATATACAAGTCTTAGGCCTGGAACAGAATATAGTAGTTGTAGTAGTAGCTGAAACTGATGTATGCTCTATAGCGCAACAAAGTTCGGAATTTCGAATTTTCCACTTCAACTTCAACTGCAACGTCTACTACAACTACGTATTCTGTTGGCACTACTTTGAACCTGCCGTTTTTAACTTGTGACAGCTTGCAGCGCTATTCGTAACTTTGTACAACAGCGACAATTCTGTTCCCTATAGGGTATACTTTAACAAAAAGGTGTAATACTTTTGAATAAGCTTATGGGTTCCAATAACTTTTGCTTTTTATTTTAATAATCTGAGGTCAGAGTAATACTTGTGTTAAAATCTTTTAAAATTACTTTATTAATCTTTTTGATTTTCTTAGATTTTATGTAGAGCCAATATAAAGTCAATATTTTGAAAATAAATCTAAGGACTGCGGATTTTTCGCTACAAATGGCTGCAACGTACTAAAATAAAGTTCTTTTTTGTACCTTTCACCACAGTTGGAAAGGGTATATTCAGGGGTTTTTCTTTTTTTTTTTAATACAGTATTTTATTTGGGAAGTTTTAAAACTAGATTTTAAAAATTATATCCTGTAAGTAAATTTGTGCCCTTTTTAACATTTTTTCATAACTTTTTGCAACATTTCTGGTGTTTTTACTTTTGTTGGACTGTAAAATTATTCATAATTAATTCCACAAGCCTTCTTTTCAAAATGCAAAAAAAATAATAATTAAAAAAGTTATAAAAAATGCAAACCATGTAGCTCATTCTGCGCCACCCTGTATAAGTTGCTTTTATGTAAGTGAGTCACTTAGTTCGTAAGTTTTATAATGTTGAATTTAGACCTTAAAGGGTATATATCTGTGGCATTTTGACAAAATATCTTAAGTCATACGAATTTTCATTCAAAAAATCATTTTTGTTTACGCTTTTAAAATTTTGTATTATGAACGAAATGTTTCTTTAATTTTGGTTTATTTTATAATTTGATAAAAATTATTATTTCACAGAGATTTTTTTAAAAACTTTTTTACCATCATATCTCGACTTAAGATGTTTTGTCAAAATGCCACAGATATATTTTGCATCCTTATTTGTAGTGCAGTTGATCTAACCATGTCCATCTGTTAGTCCGTCGATTTGTTTGTCCGTTTGTATGTTTTCGAAAACCCCAGATTCAAATTTGGCTGAGATAAAAATTTATCTTACAAAAATTATGCAAATTTTATCACTGCTATTTGATGTGTATGAAAGATGGGTCTGAAATGAAAGTATAACAAAAATAGATTCTCAGGAGCCAAATAAAACACACAAACGGTTACATAAACACTTGAAAAAGTATGAAGCAAGTTTGTGTAAATATTACAAAAATATTAAATTGAATTTCTATTCCTTCGACCTTTTCGACCAATTGTTTGTAAAAAATATATATATTATTTATGAAATTAACCGTTCCACTATTTCGATATCCATCGGATATCATTAGAAAAATATTTTGGAAGTATTAAAAATATTCAGACAAATATCTTGTTATCAAACAGTTTGTGTGGTTCATTTGGCTTTTTATGATGTCCGATCAAATCTGGAATTTTGTTTTCATAAAAACATAAAACTCTTTTTTTTTTGTTTGTTTTTCATGTTAATTTATTTCCCCGTAATTACTAAGTAAAGCAACAATTTTAATCATCGCTCTTTGAAGTGGTCTCCACAACAGTAATTACGCGTAAAAACAGTGCACCTGATCAAAAGAATTTCATTTGTAAAGTTGTCGATCTTTTCAAAATCGACTCGAAACACTTGTTTTAAACAGACAACAACTCAAGAAAATCCTTGAAGTCGTACGATAATTTAAAAAAAAGAACAAGGATCCCTCTTGAATGAATAATGAACGAAAAGAAAAAAAAAAAATAACGAAATAATTTTCTCACACTTTTTTATGTGTTTGCTTGTTTCAATTCATATAGAAGTTGTGTATGCGTATGCGTGTGTGCAAAGTGTTTTTAACGGCAGGACACGCACATGATAATCCTTTTCATGTTGTTAAAGTAGTCGTCATCAGCAAACGTATGTTTCCCTGCATTCATTTTCATCTCCAACTTCGTCTTTATTGTAGTTCATACAACAATTTAACATTTTTTGTTTTGTTTGGTTCTCTTCTCATTCTTCAGTTTATTTCATTTTGAATAAATGTAATCTCGGTCAAATTTAATAAAACACATTTCAGCGCTTATGAGTTGATACAAGTGGACAGGACAGAACAGAATAGGACAGGACAGAACGGGTCGGTCAGCCAGCCAGGCCAACTACATCTTGTTATCATTTAAAGCGGGGTAAAAATAGGCAACTAGCGAGGGAAAACGAAGAGACGAAACATCATTATGATTACGTATTTAAAAACACACACACACTTACGCATTGAATACATAAAAAAACCTTTAGGGCCTTGATGCCGAACGAGTTGTAGGGCATACTAAAGTAAGTTTAAGTATATTGACGATGATCATTTCGCTTGTCTGTGCTGTGTGTTTGTCCAGCTGTCTGTCTGTCTGCCTGCGACGCTTTCAGTTGCATTTTATTTTATGTTTTTTTGTAGTTTCTCTTAAGTGATTCCTTATCCGTAGGATGTAAAGGACGCTTGATTGTGTATGAATGAAGAAATATATGAATGAATGAATGTATGAATAAGGAAAAAAAACGATGACAAACAATCCACTGAATTTGTGTTTGTGTGAGTGCATGAATTAATGGACGTTTCATTGGATTTTCTTTCGTAGTCGTTGATGATGCATTAATTTAAACTAAAATGGACATTTTAAGATAACATTGTATATAACAACAGAGAATAAAACATTTTAAAAATAAAGGATCTGCTCTTGATATTGAGCCAAAACTAAGAACAAACATACAGGGGTAGTTTTCCACTGCATACCTGACATACTAAATTGTAGTTTGTCTTCAAGTCCACTTACATTTTTTCATAAATTTTCTTAAGGCGAAAAGAAGGGGTTGTACGCCTATCCGTCGCTTGAATTATAAGAAATTCAGCAATAGAAAAAAAACTCATTTGCATAAGCTTTTTTCTTTGAAATGGATTTTTACAGCATCATCGCGTTGTCGTCCTTTTTCTAGCATTCGGCATTAGTTAAGGACGTTGAAAATAAATCGGACATGACTATGTGTGTCCATGTCCAACAATGACATACAAAGTCCTTTCATTGTGTTTTTCCCCGCGTATTGTTTGTCGATGAATGTAGAAGAAAAAGGTAAATAGTTTTTGTTTTTATACAAGAATGAGCAAAATAGTTTACACATCATGCTCGACCGCATCTTCTTTTCTTTTTTTTTTTTGTATCATTGTTGAATTGAAATTATGCAAATTAGTTTTGGGCATAGTTCTCGAACAAAAGGGTGCTTTTATATTTCTTAAATTTACGTGGACGTTGTCCGAAGGAATGACAATCCTTTCACATGAATATCATTGTTGTTGTTTCCTGAGAGGATGAAAAAAAGCCTAAGGTGTTGCTTGAAGCAGAGATCTTCGGTTCCTCGGTTTCCTTTAGAAAATTAAACATCATCGGTGTGGCCGTCAGCTTATTCATCTTTTGAGAGCATCTGTTCGTTCTAACGGTCGTTTAAGAAAAATATTTTTTTTTTTTTTGTTATTTTAAATCGTCTACTTAAGTAAACACAGCTGTTCTTGAATGTCTAGAAAAGTTTATACGATCATTTTGGATTGGGTTTGTTTCGTTTTAAGATTTGTTGAATAGATTAAAACTTTATTTACATTGCAGACCAAATTGAAAAATTTGATTTATTTTTAATGCTACACTTGAAAAAAATCAATGTCGTATATTGTTCGACAGTTTTCGTAGTGACAGGTACGAAATGTTTAAACAAACTTTAAAACATTTAAAAATTTTTGAAAAGTTTTTGAGTGTCATTACCTTCACTCCTAAAGCAGCCAGGTTTATATATTTTGAAAATTCAGTTTTGGATGCAGTTCAATACAGGGGTCTAATCACCGCATTCGATACTGTCGTATCGAATAAACTATCGAAGTTTTTTGCAAACGATAGACACTGACGTATCGAATGAAAACGCGATAAATGTAATGTCGAGTTACTCGATATCAAATGCTATTATTTCAAATTCAATACATTTCATTCGATGTCGAGTTTCATGATACCAAAATAAATAGTTTCGATAAATTTTGCTCGATATCGTTTGTATTGATTAGACCCCAAAACTCAAAAATACATATTTTATATGTTGTTTTGCAATTGTAGGTACCCAAAAGTGCTAAGACCACTACAGATTAAAGAAAAAGTCCCGTAAGTTCCCTTTTGATATAAAATTTTAAAACAAAACTTTAACACTTGTGGGTTGTAAACCTTTAAATTAGATGAATCTAGTATTTATCGCTAATTAACAAACTACATTTTTAACTTTTGCTGTTTTTGATCGAATCTTTTAAGAAAAGCATAACAATGTTTAAG
The DNA here is from genome assembly GCA_930367215.1 of Pollenia angustigena. NCBI lineage: Eukaryota > Metazoa > Arthropoda > Insecta > Diptera > Polleniidae > Pollenia > Pollenia angustigena. Next base: position 233,392,242 of record OV884060.1, read on the forward strand.
GTTTTTTTTTATAGTTTGTGTGTTTGATTAACATTTATTATTCAATTAAATGCTGACGAATGCATATGGACTTACATTATCGAAAAAAACCCATTCAGAAAGTACCATTCCTTCAAAAATTTTATGGCGATGGGTGATAACCAAAGCTTTGTTAAAAAAGTTATTTCAACATAAAGTAACTATTGATCAAAAGATTCTTAAAATCGACCAAACGTTAGTCAAATGACCATGAAGCACAAATACATTTATGGCACCGCAGACTATATTGCTATATGTGAAGTTTAGAACCCCTTTCCTTATCTTCCCCAAATAAAAGCCTATTGGAGGCCTGACTGTCTCACACAGTCAGTATCCCTCATTTCCGAGCCCAGTCTCGCCAACTAATCGGCCATTTTACAATAGGCGATGTTGCAGTGACTCGGTACCCAGTAAAGCCAAACTCCCTAAAGTTTTCCCTTTGAGTTATTTTACAATCATCCACAAGCTGAGAACTAACAAAAGAGTCCATCATATCCTTAAGATCAACCTGGCTGTCCACTTATATAGTGCCCTTAAGCCCCCAGCAATGTTACCCCTTATACACTTCATTCATTACGATATCCATATGACCTTCTAATATCTATATTCTCAAGGAAGAGCCCTTAGCCCGTGCACCTTATCGTCGAGCCATCTGTTAGAATAGCAAATCCCTCACACAATCTGCTCTGACCAGCAGCATGTTGCCAATTTTTTAATCAAATTAAGTTTTGCAAATGTTAAAGAACACAGCAACGCAAACGAAATTTTCATGGCCGCTATAGATTTGTTTTTGAACTGGCTTATGAAAAACAAAACGATATATTTTGAGTTGTGTCTGCTTATGATTTAGTGTGCGATATATATTTTTAATAGCCAAACGAATACTTTGTTGTAGTAACTTTGTAAATTCTTTCACCTGCGTTGAGAAATTTTTTATATAAATTTTTTTGAATTTTCAAAAATTTTTATGAAAATATTTCTCAAGTTAGGAAAAGTGTTTAAGAAAATAATGTAAAAGTTTATTAAAGAGTACTTAACGCTATCACACAAGTCTAACGTCATTAGAGGAAAATACAACCCTGTCATGATAAGTTGTTTTTTTTTTTTTTTTTGAAAATTTTCAAACAATAAATAGATCAGGGAATCATTTTCGTCAAAATACTTTGAGTGATAGTGTAAAACTGCCTTAAGTGATACGAAATAAAAATGTGAACTGACAAATGTTTTCGTATGTTTTAAGAAAAATTAACTGCCAGTTCAACAATTCGTATTGAATTTTATATGGGATTTGTTTATTCAAAACTGAGTATTTTTCATAGATAATTAACGTTAACGTTCCAAATTGTTTTGAACAGGCAGATATTTTTTGTATAAAAAATTTGTTTTTTTTGAAGTGACTTCGCCACGAACAAAATTCTTAAGTTTCTTTAAAGTTTATAAAATAAATTATCTCCGAACGAACTCTTTAATTTCGTAAAACTTAAAAGAGGCTTTAATTATGGTTTGCGAATTAAATGCGAACATTAAATGGATTTTTTTCAGTGTACTGTCATTTAAAGCAATCGAATCGAAAATGATTTTAAGTTTTGTTTTATGATTGAATTTTATTAACCACAACTGTAATTTGCTGTAGCTGTAGTTTGCATTTAACAAAATTGCCAATTGCCAGTGATTTGAGCGAATAATTCAAATTCAACAATCCTTGTGTGTGTGTGTGGTTGTTTATTTGCAACTCAACAAGATGCTGTTAAATCGAAATCAAAATTCCATCCAGCCAATTTGAACATTAATTTTTTTTGTATGTTTCTATTTTTTTTTCGTTCTTTTAGTTTTGCATAATTATTTTTTTCTTTCTTGCAAAAAATGCATGTGAATTTCTGGTCGCTTTGGTTAGAAGTGCGATATATGAATTTTGTAATTTGTTGTTATAGAAACAGCACAACGTTATTAATGTTGTTGATAATTTGTTGGTTAAATACAGTTTACACACCTGAGAGATTTTTCCCATCTAGATGCCAGCGGTTAACAAAAGGTTCAGGTTTTTGTTGTTGTTGCTGTTGCTGTCTTGCCCACGGCAACGTGGGTGGGTAATGGAGCGCATAATGTGAGAATGTGAATAATGCATGTTGTTATTTGTTTTGTTGTTGTTGCAAATGTATAATTGAGCGCGTGCTCGTGCGCATGCTTCTTTGCAATCAAAAAATGAACTCACGAAGCAAAACCAACAAAAATGTTTAAGAAAACCCAGTAAACCAGCCGACCGACCGACCAAACGACCAACAATTTACAATCATTTACGAACTTCTAGTTGGAGAGAAGTGCTCGTTTAAGTGGTGTTGAATACAATTTTTTTTGGTTTTTTTGTTTCATTTCTTCACCCTTCATTTTATTGAATTTAAATTTTATTTTTAAACTTAACTAGCAAAATCAGTGTGTGTTTGTTTGTGTGTGGGCGTTCGATTTTAAGTTTCTTAAATACTTTTATTTTGTTTTGCTCGTACTCATTATGTTGTTTATGAGCATAACGCTCTCTGTAGGAATTTTGGTGTTTGTGTTGGATGGAATAATTTCATATGCAAAAGTCAAAAAGTCGCACGCTTTTAGGGCCGTAACGGAAGGCAGTTATTTGTGGTATTCATGGCATATTGACTCGGGCATTTAACTTTATTTTGCATTAAAAAAAAAAAAAAAAAACAAAAGACCACCGACCGACCTACATTCACACTCGTACAAACATAAAAATTTACAAAGTAAATCATTTCCTTCCTTTGTGGAAGTGAACAGCTTAAGGAAACCTTATTTCACATTCAAGCATCTGGGTGTAAGTGAATGTGTGCGTGCATATATAAAATTATTGCAAATACTGTAAATTGCTACTGAAGCTGAAATATGTTGTGTGTTTGTTTGAGTGCGGTATTGTGTGAAAATTTATTAACAGGAAACAACAATGCAAACATTGTACTCTGTGGGACACAATTTTTATGGTGGACTAAAAATTTCTTTTATAATAACGAAAACACTTCGTTGTGCTCAACTGCAGCGAAAATTACAGAGTAAAAGAAACAAACACACTAAAATGTTTCCACTTACTTACAAAAGGGTCGAGATTTTGCAACTTGTTGCCAATATTGAGTTGAATTCAGAGAAGGGGTTGTTTCTGTTTTGTTGCTTTTGTAAAATTTGCTAATAATGGTATTGTTGTCAAGTATTTCGAAATACTTATAAAGTCACACAATTTCTTTAAGTATTAAAACTTCTAATTATTTAAATACACAAATGTTTTCGTTGTATATATTTTTGAAGAAATTAAGACGTGTGACGTGCCTTGGGAATGTGTGAGAAATTTAATTAGTAACTTTAATACAATAATTTTCACATTAGGACCGCATGCTGTTGTCTTAAATGTATATATGTGTATGTGTTTGTGTATGCGTGTGAGTATTTATGTTTGCCAGATTTCAACTGAAAGTGTTAAAATTTCCACGCAGAAGCAACAAATTAAATAAACTCTGTTAAAATTTGAAAAATTATAAATTTTTCGTTTAACAAAATACAAAATAAAAAAAAAAAACACCGCCTTATTGCTAAAGTCTTTGTGCAAAGTGTGTATCATCGCCTTCACTTAAAAGTTTGACATGCTTATCAATTTGACATCGTGTGCTAATGGCGCTAAATAAATAGCTAAACAATTACAAGCGGTAACGTTAAAGTCTAAACTGAACACACAAAACAAACAATTGTTTGTTTATTTATCAAATAAACAAATAAATAAATGACTACACGAGTGTATGCCACTGTATGGAGTTAAAATTTGCTTGTACATCAGTTTGTTTCTCTTCATGCCTGTTTGTCTGTCTGTGTCTGTTTCTCCCTTTTTTGTTGTGACAAGTGTAAATGCAGATTCAGTAGTTCTTCACAATATTTATTTGGTTTTGTTAATTTTATGTATTTATTTCGTTTGTTTAAAGACTTTTGTGGATGAAAATATGGGTTAAACGAAATTTCAATTTGACTTTTACATTTTGCCTTTTATTTAGATTTTTTGTACTTTTTAGTCATTTTTTATTTGATTTTTGAATAAAGCAGAAAAAGTTTGAAACAAAGTTTGAATTGAGCGTGCGCTTAATTGAAAATCGAACAAACTTTATGAAATCATTGAGGAGTTTAAATCTTAAATGGCCTTCTTTCGTTTTGAGGTGCAATTAAAGGGACTGCAATTTTCTATTCCTTCAATGTGACCATAACTGATGTACTTGACAGCAAATTTGCAACAACAATATAAGGCAATTATACTCTTTTATGTTAAAATGAGTTTTAATTAAAAATTTAATCAAATGAATTAAACTTCTAATCAAGTGAACTAATTTGATACTGTTAATTGGTTTACTGGTCCCAATTTTATTAATTTTTTTTTTTTAATTGAAATCAATTAATATTTTTTTCCGTGATTCTGTTTAAGTTTAGGTCTTAAGTCTTTTGTTTTAGACGCTTACTTCTTCCTTGTTTCAGTGTAAGTTTGTTTAGTTCAATGGGTTTACGCATATAATTTAAAAAAATAACCTTAACAGTCATTTTGTAGTGTTATTTTTTTTTTTTTTTTTTTTTTTTTTTTGTTAAAAACATCGTTTGTGTTTCAGCTACTGTTAGCAGACGCTCTATCAACAATATAATTATAGTTAATTGTTATTTCAACATAAATATAAAACGATTAAAAATATAACAACAACAAAAACAGTAAAATAAAACCAAAATCTATTTAATTTAATTAAAACTCATAGAAACACAGCCTTGAAAGATCATACAAATCTTTTTAATGAAATTAAAACAAGACAAAAACAAAAACGCTTAAGTTTTTGTCTTTAAAAAAATTTTATAAAAAACAAAAAAAAAAAAAATATTTATATATATGTTTATAACAGATAATCAAAAGATTAATAAACATAAATTACACACAAATCATTAAGAAAATACAAGTTTTTTGTTTCGTAAAATTGGCATTTGCCATTTACTGTAGAATTAAAAGCAAACAAATGTATCTGCTAAATACTTTTGTATATAAAATAGAAAAGCTATAAAAGTATGTTTACATGTGTTTGTAGAACCCGCACTCGTTAGAAAATTACAATTACAATGCAATTAAAATGCAAATGAGCCCACACGTTAATAAAAATAATGGAAATAATGGAAACAAATCAATATTAAAAGCCTTTTTAAACAGTGTGTTTGTTTGTTTGTTTTGTAAACAGCAGATACGCTTGCAATACGACCAATCATTATTTCTGAATTCAACAACAAAAACAACAATTAATAAATACACTTGATTCAAATTTGAATTGCATAAATAAATGGTGTAAATAATTTTTTTAATTAATTAAAAAAATACACAAACACACACATACACACACACACACACTTGCATTGGTAGACATAATATTTGACTAAATAAAATAATAAAAACAACTGATTGATGTTTTAGGTGAAAAATTATAAGTTTTGTGTTTTTTTTTAACAAAAATATCTACATTTTATTCAAATAATTTAAAGTAAACAAGTTTTGAGTTTGTGAAAACAGCACACGCCAAGCGATACCAGAACCATTGATTAATTATAGCTTGGAATAAAATACAAAAAACAATCATACACACACTGGCAACAATGAACACATGAATTTTGGACAACAATTAATAACTATTTGGTAGAATAAACAACAAAATAATTAAATTAAGAGTATTAGAAACAAAAGACTTAAGAGCCAAACTTGATTAATTCTAAGCAAACTTTAGGCTTCCACAAAATAAGATCCTTCGAATTTAGTACGCATATTAAAGCAATAACGACAATATTTTTACTTCTTTTAGTTTGACTTTACACTTCCGATTTGAGGCAAATGCCCCGATCGCTGCCACATTCCTCAAAGATTACATAACTTCACAATTTAATCTTAAGCGCGACTAACATTTTGAATTTTATTTGATTATTAACTTAAATTTGTTGTATGTGCTTGGTGTATTTTTTTTTATTAAAACGAATACAATCTTAGTTTTAATCACTTGATGTGGTAATTAAAAATCCACTTATGTACGCATCATCGATCACTTACATATTCACTTGAACATGAATGAATGGATTAAAAAAACTTTAAGAGATTTTTCTGTTAAAAAGAGCTTTTCCTTCAAAAGAAATAATAATTAAAAAGCATTAAACGTATGATTATTTCTTCTGGCTGCTGTAACATATTTACATGATCAATCATAAATTTCGTTTAAATAATTTTAACACAAGGTTACATTGAAAAAAAAAAAATAATCGAAACCTTTCGCTTTTTGTTTAAGAGGCTGTTACAATAGCAAAAAAATACAAATACAAAATACAAATTAATGATAAATCAGACGGAAGTGCGTATTTTACACAAGTCTGTATGCCGGGAGAGCTTAAAGGCGTCTTTCCCCTCCCTCTTGTCGGTCGCCACATTGTAATTTAATTGTATGTGTCACCTTTTAACCTTGAAAACTGAAATCATAATGCCATAAAAAGTTTTATGCATTGAATTTTAAAAATTAAATCATTTATTTGTTAAAAATAATTTGCTTTTTCTTCAAGCCATGGCAATTTTTTTCACTATTTTTTATTTTTTTTAATTCCCATAACACATTTGTACGATGGCTGTAAATTCAATATCAAAAGTCATCGTTTGTTAATGTTTAATCAACGTTTGTAATTGCGATAGCCAACATATGAATATAAGACCAACAACTACAACAGTAACAAGAGCTTAGTAATTATAACAAATATTTATTTCTAATAAAGAAAAATACACCGACTTGATGATAAACGAACACTTTTATACTGCATATTTATAAGCGTTTAAAATTACAATAACAAATGTCATGTATGTTTTTTTATTTTTAATTCTGTCATACAAACGTTGGCTCAAACCCTACACTCACTACTGAAGTTGTGTTGCCAGCAACGCCGCTGATGTTTAAATATGAAAAGGTTTTTTTTTATTTTATATTTTAACATCAGCGGCGTTGCCTGATTTCAAAACAATTGTTTACAGTGAACGTAGGCCATCGACAAGCTCTCTCCATCCAACTCTATCGTTGGCCAATGTTTTGCGTTATTTCTTAGTTCTCTTATAGACGCTGTACTAAGAGAGAAATATAAGTGTTCTTTAACGTTGTGCCCGCGGGGTTCTCGTCTAATCAGGTCCATTTCGTTCGTAGAAGCAGCAATTTTTTTGAAGAGCGGTTTGGCCAGAAGATTCTCATTTTTGTTTTTCGCGAGATGTTCTAGCATTTTCAAGTTTTTTTCAGTTTAATAAAAGTACTTATAGTCTTACCGATATGATCGCGGACCAGACGCTTCTGTTCTCCGTGTTTTGTCATTTTACTGCCGTGGCGGCAAAAGCTATCGATGTCTTCAATGACCTCCCCGTCTATAGTAAGCGGATCCACATTAACCGTGCCTTTTCTCATAAGCTTGACTTTTTTAGTACCTATTTTCAGACAGACTTTAGCAGCATTTTCTTTAAGGGTTCCAGTTTAGCCTTTTTGTGTTCAAAATTGTCCGCGGAAAAACTTATGTTGTTAGCATAGTCGATGACACCAAGGAAGTCATTGACGTTCCAGCATATTTGTTGATTCTAAAGCAGAATTCAGGAGGAGAAGTAAGATGGTGTGTGAGAGGATGCATCCATGTCTTACCTGACTTTCCCTTCCGTTAAAGCAAAATGTAATTTCAGCATTTCTGTACAACTCGCTAATTAGTGTGACTATTTATGTAGCTATGCCTTGGATTGTAAAAGAGGCAGCATCAAAAGCTCGCTTAAAATCGATGAATAGAAGATACAGGTGTGTATAAAGTTCTACTACCTGTTCAAGGAGTTAATGTGTTTAGCACAAAATCGACCTGGGAAAAATAAGGAATAAAGTCACTATTTTTTAAGCGCTAACTTTTTATAAAGGTCAACTATTTCTTAGATCTAACGACTAATTGTTTGGTTCACTGACGAAATATATTCACTAATGAACTAGTTCGTCCAGATATTTTGTTGACTAACAACTATTTGAGACCGTTTTAGACGATAATACAAGTCTTAAGTTAAGTCTTTTAACGAAAAAGCTTCCTTCCCTAATATTATCTAATTATTAATATTAATATCTAATTATTAATATTATCTAATTATCTAATACTTAAGACGTGTATTCTAGACTGAAGCTGCGTTACTTATCACATAATTTATTAGGGAACTTAAGAAATTTGGGCACTTCGGGACGTTGTTTATTTATGAACTGAATTAGTTAAGAACGTTGTGCACTTAGGAACTAGTTTACTAGGAAACTGGTTCACTAAGGAACGCTTTAAATGTGTAAATCAGTTTAATAAATCATGGTAATTTTGAATGATCCTTGCATTTATAAGTATGTGAATGATATCGCAACTGCTGTAGGTAAAACAATGGTCGATCTGGACTGAATATATAGAATTAATTTTTGTTTTTGCCATTGTACTATTTAAACGATATTAAAAGATACATATTTTATAAATTTTTTGTTTATTTTAATATAACTGCAAGTGTTTGTATCTGTATCTGACCGTTTGGTAATATAAGTTTGTTTTAACTGCAGTCAATGTTCGTTTGTCCTTCAATATTCTTTTGTATTTGTTGAAATGTTCACAATTTATATAGATACAAAAAAAAAACACACACACATACACATACATTCTTGCTATTCTTTAATTATGAAAATCTTATCAATATCATTTTATTTGTTCAAATCAAAGGGGTTGGCCAATGTATTCGCAACATGATAAAGAAATTTTAGTTGTCTTTTTTTCTGCCGAATACTTAAGTCTATCTACTTTATGTTGATATAAATTTTCTTAATTGACTTTTTTTTCAATATTCAAATAGAAATAGACATTTTGAAAATGAATCACATAACACTGGCCATTTCCTGTAGGCTTGATTTTATATTCAGACATGCTCGTATTCAGACTTCTGTTTAAGGTATGATAATTTTTTAATTATTTTTTATTACTTTTTGTCACTTGTAATGGCATTTAACAATAAATATTTTTGTTTTTCTGCTTCGCTTTGCACTTGTACTTCCACATGCCTGTATCCAGACACGAACATACACATGCACACATACGCTTTTACATTAATTGAAATACTAAGTACTCAGCCACACAGATTAAGTTCTAGAAAAGTTGCTGTTGTTGTTGCTATTGCTATTGTTGACCACTGTAACATTGTAATTTTATTAATGATTATAACTGTTTTTGTCTCTTGTGTGAATTTTTTCTTTATAATTTATTTATTAGAGTATGATTCATATAATTTAAACTTTTACTTGTTTATTTTCAAGACGGAATTATTAAGAATTTTGTGGTAAACAACAACAACAACAACCCAGCAGAACGATAGAACAGATAGATAATTAATTTGAATATATTATCATCAATTTAGTTTAAAATATTAACTAATTTGAATAAGCGTCAGTAAAACGGCTCGAAATTAAGTTTTATTTCGAATTTTTTTTCTAACTTGTGTCTAAATTAGAAGATTAGCATGTGTGTTTCTGTGTGTGTGTGTGGGCAAATTGTAGGATCTATTGAAATAAATTCTGTTTGTTTTGAATCGATATTGGCGATATACAAAGTAAAAGATTTAACAGATTTAATTCGTATTTAAAATTAATTTTCTCATGTTCTCCATTAATCTTGAGGTTGCCATTTACTGGATGGATATTAAATACTAGAATTTCTATTAATCTCTATTGATGATCTGAGTGTTCAAATACATTTGCTGTGCTCGAAAGATAGAGGCTGTAGTAGTTGTGTGTTTGTGTGTATTATTTACGTCAACCTCTTCGGTCAGTGTTTTTTTTTAAATTTCAAGTGCACAAGTAACGCATTCAATTAAGTTTTAATTAATTCAATAAATCCAAAATAATGATACAAAGTTTCATAATAATAAAATATTTTTTGATTGTTTTTTTTAAACACGTTTTCAAAAAACCAAAAAAAAAAATCAAATTTCTTAATACGAAACATATTCGAATCTAATTTGCCCGACATTTAAAATTCATATGAATCTTGAACGTCACAGGCCGATTTGAGATTGAACGCAATCACGTTGGCTCCTTCCGAACGTACATATGTTAAAAAACTGTTGTACATTGAACGAAATAGTTTGTAGTTTCGCGCCACGAAATTACTTTTTCATTATTTTAGTTAAATATTTAGTATTTTTAGAAAATTATTTAGATTATTCTAGGAAAAACTTTAAATTAATTATTATTAAGATTTTTATTTTAAACCAGGCTCAAGCTCGTCCAATAAAATTTTCATTTAACTATTTTAATAAAGGGAAGAATTTGACTGGTCGAGTTGGGTGCAAATCAAATACTCAACTTGAAAATTTAAACGAACGATAACGGTCGACATCGGGGACCGGGCTGTTAGTTTATACTTTTTCGTTAACATTTTTGTATCATATTTTCTTATATTTTACAACATAAATTTTCTTTCCTTTCGTTAAACAAAACAGGGCATATGGGCATATCCATCAAAAGATCCACCGTGACCGAAAATTCAAAAGTTATTAAAAGCTGATTATTTTACGATATTATTATAGAGCAATATTTAGATTTTACTAATTTTATAAATTTACCCATAAATTTGTTCACTTAGATGTACAATCGGATTGCAAAGTTGTGCAAACGTAATTTATTTTTTGTGAGAATGTTTTATTGTATGTTTTCTTTAATATTATCTTCCTGAAAAGAGGTGATATTTGATAAAAATTATTCAAAAAAAAAATTTTTCTTACATGGTCTGTAATCTAAAGAAGAGTTCAAAGAGAAATATGTAATTCGGATTAAGGGTAAATTTTTATTTTGTTTTAGTCATTATTCAGTTAAATTATTATGGAAAAAATTTCACGTTCGAAATGTCACGTATCGACCCAGATTTTGGTTAAAAAAAAGGAAAATACAGAAGATTTTGGAATCAAACCAAAGACATTTTAATGTGACATTGCTACGAAAAATTCTCAAAAAATTGTGCCAGGTTTCGCTGAATTACACCTTTTTATACATGGCCACAAAAACTACTTCTATGTTTTTCACGTTCGAACCGCCACTTCTTTTAACCATTATCTTTGGCCTAGAATCGCGCCCTCCATAAACTTTAGCATAGATAACAGTGCTTTCTTAGTGCTATAATTTAAGGGTTAAGAGAACGTAAAAATATTTGTGGTTTAAAATGTTATTGAATTTTTGATGCGTACGTCTGTCACGTTCAACCCTTTGGATGTACCCATATCTTTTGTCTTTTGTAATATTTCCGAAAAAAATGACTACGAAAGAATTCGTTACTTTAGTAAAATTAAAAACTGCTAGAGTAAACTTTTTTTGTATTATATACGAAACTTTTTAAAAGTTTCTTTCGTAAAATGTAGCGTGGCTTTTTTCAGTGTTTTTCCAAACGAAATGGTTGCTAAGTGTTGTCTACAGGCATCAGTTTTGTGCCAGCGTTAATTTTTTTTTCTTTTTTTATTTTATTGTTATAAATTTATTTGTCTTGTTTTCTTTTTGTATTTGCACGTTGCATCACTGCTTTAAATAATTTCTGCTGTTAATTTGCGTTTATTAAGTAAATCAAATTTAAAATGCCAAATGTTAAACTTGTGTATAATTTAAAATTCATTGAATTATATTTGTTTTTTCTTTATTTTAAATATGTATTATTTTGTGAGTTAAATAGCAGTAAAAAAATATAAAATTTAATGTTTTCATACGATTATGTGCATAATGAAAAATTTAATAAAAAATAAAAAAAGCAAAAATTAAATCTAAAACACAACAAAGAAATAATAATTTGCACAATTTATGACTTTTGTTAACAAAAAAAAAAAAAAAGAGACACTAAAAAACATCTCCAAATTCTGAAAAAAAATTTATAACAATTAAGAAAGATTTTGGTTTAGTAGAAATGTTTTAAAAATAAAGATTATATAAACAATTAAATTACAAAGAAAAGAACTTTAAACAAAGAATATTAAATGACAAAAAATATACAGCAGCAAAAATACTCGAATTTGATTATTTTGTTTGAATTCAAAAGACTTCGTGAATATCTGTATGTGATATCCTATTGCTTTTATAGAGAACTATTATTTAATCCTAAGCAGACATATTTGCATGGCAAAGTTAATGTTTCAGCAAAAAAGTACCATGCACCCATAATTTCATGTTTCTTAGTTCCATATTATAGAAAATTCAAAAAGTAGCACATGTAGAACGGAAGAGCAAAATAAAGAAGTTTAATTTCACTTATTTACCTTTTTTGATTTCTCCCCATTGAAGTATCAAAAATGTCAATATTGTAGTGGGAGCCCATAATTTAGAACGTAAATGTCATTGAATGGAGAAAAAAGTTTTGCAAAAAAAAGATACGATTTTCATTCCTTAAACGTTCGAATTTCGAAAAAGTACCAAATTTAAATTAGTATTGTTTTAAATGATTTCTAAGTGTGTTTATGTAAAAGATACATGGGGTGACAAAAAAGTACCAAAATACAGGTTTTACCCGTTTAATTTCCGAAGTGACCGAAAATAAAAACAGTACCAGACCACTTATCCACTTATTTTTCTAAGCAACAACGATAAGTTTAAAAATAATTTTTTCCATTTCCTTAAGGTTTGAAGATATGGGCACTTCCACAGAAAAGCTCTCTTTTTGTCACGTCACGTCACCTAGCAATTGTTCTTGTATTTTAGAAGCACGTTGTTCAAATTTTTCCTCTCTTTCACTAAATGAAAACCTACTTGCGCTCTACACCCAAATGCAAAAAAGTAAATAATATTTTCACTATTCTTTGAGAAACAATTAAAAATGGTTGGTGACGTTACGTGACAAAAAGTAGACATTTCTGTGGAAATACCAATATGAGGTTTTCCCCATAAACATTCGAATTTCCAAAAATTCCGTCTTGGTGAATCGATTTGGCGAGAGACCAACTTAAGGTTCGAATTTCAACTTTTATGGATTAAAATCTTTTAAAAAATAATAACACGATTTTTACCCTTTAAACATTTGAATTTCGAAAAAGTACCAAATTCATATTTGTATTTCTTAAAAAAGCTACGAATGTGATAAAGTTTTATTTCAATGTTTTTATTTTAAAAGAAAGATATTCTGACAAAAAGGTTCCTAAATACAGGTTGCACCAACCAAAAGGGCCGAATTTTAAAAAAGTTTATAAAGACTTATAAAAAATATGAATGGCTTATAAGGGGGTTAATGAGTAACGATAAGTATTTAATTATTTGTATCTCTTTTATTTTATGAGATGTGAGGTTAGCGAATTTTCACGTTTAACTCTTTTTTAGCCCCTAAACATTTGAGTTTCTGAAAATCCCGACTTAGTGGACCGATTTGGCGTGGGACCAACCTGTCCAAATATAAATTTGTAAAACTTTAGGCATTTACGCTGCGCGATGATGAATCAGTCAGTTACGTTACTATGTTATGTATCGCATTTGATCAGCAAGAGGCGCTATATAAATATTTATATTTTGTTAAATTCAAAAACAATAGCCCATATTCATAGTAAAAAATAAAGTTGGCTTTTTCTAAAGTATACTTTAAGACAATGTTGTTGACATCCATTTAAAGCCGGTTTTAACTTAAAGTCGACTTTATTTTGACTATGAAAATGAGCCAATTTCTTTATTGAATGCATTACATTTTTCATAAACTCAATAAAATTATGAAACTATTAAATAATTTGAATAATTGTTTCGTGTTGCAATCGATTAACAAAGGATTTATTGTTAACCAATAAAAGAGTCTATAATTGCATAACAGTTGTTGTCCTTATTTCCTCTGATATTTACGTCTGGGCTATAAATATGTGTTGACATTTTATGGTTTAGATTTTTTTATTTTGTTTTATTTTCTGCTAAAAGGAAATGTTGTTATATTTTTTTATTTTCTTTCAAAAGACCATCATGTTGAAAAGATTCGCCTTTCTTTTCCTGTTGTCGTCTTCCTTTTACATTGTAATATTCAATTTTTTTACGAATGATTAAACAAGAGCCAAAATATTACGCACAACAAAAACAACATGTGCACTCCACACACAAGATTTGTGTGTATGTATGTCAGGGAAAAAGGGGGAAAAATACCAATAACAACAACTAAAATATCTAATGCCAGAACACACAGCTACTGTTTTTATATCATCAAGCTTATCCCGGTATCAGATTTCAAAGAATGAACTGAACAGAAGAAAACACCCTTAAGACTTTCCTTCTGTACTTCAGGCATTTAAGTAGAAATATGTCCTGACTGGCCCTACCGGCAGTGTTATTTTTAGTATTTTTTTGTTCTTTTCCTGATTATAAAAAAGAATTTGCATATTTTTTCGGCTAACCCTTCATTTTCTACGTAATTTTTTATTTATTCATTTATTTATTTAGTTTTAGTTTTTGGTTGCTATAAAGTAATAAAAACTATAAAATTTTTTTAAAATATTTTTTACCCTAAAAAGGGACCGTGTGAAATACGTTTAAAGGAATTTTTAACTTAAAACACTTAAAAAGTGTAAGAAAAGAAAGAAAAACATTGTTTACTAAAAAATTTAAATATTTAATTGGGAAATACACACTTACGTTTGATAATTTTAAGTATTTTTCAAAAAAAAAAAAAATATTTAATTTTCTTTTTAAATTTAAAAATAACAACAACAATCTTAGACGCCGTACTGTTTTAACAAATGGTGACAACTTAAACTCTGGTTCTACGTCCCCAACACCTTCGACCCCTTCGTCACAAGCCCAACCCTTAGCCATGTCCGCACATCATCAGAGCAGTCCACATGAAGTAATAATACATCAACATAATGGAAACTCTTATCAATTGCCTGCGTCCTCGGTGGCATCGCGCTACTTCGAACATCCACAATTGACGACAGTTGTATCTGCAGCTACTCCCCAAACTCTACTCAGCTTATCGCCCAATGATGGTGCCGCCCATCCCCACAGTCAACAGCAGTCGGACGATCCAAACGGCAGTGGCATGCAACAGACTCACCATCACCAACATCAGCAGCACCAGCAGCAGCAGCAGCAGCACCAGCAACAGCAACAGCAGCATCAATTAATTGAAGCTGCTGCTACAACTGTCAATTTAAGTGCCCTGGGGACACCGCAATTGCATCAGGTTCAAACCTCAAATGGCACAACGTCATTTGTTTACGAATATTACAAAATGCCCGAAAAAGATGGCGCATCTACCGAAGCTGAACTTCACTGGAGGTGAGTATTTGAAAAAGTAACGTTCGAGCGGAAACTTGAAATGGATTTAAAAGTAACTTTAATGTTCATTGCGGCCAATTTCAGTTATAATTAACTATCAGTTATAAATGTCAAAAACATATTAGTGGTATTCACACCGAACTTGTTAATTTGTTACTCGGTAGTTTGTTAATTTGTTAAAGTTACCAACTGTGAACCACCCCCTTTTTAAAACTTTGTTATTCATTTAATTAATTAATTAAATTAAAATTAATTAAACACAAATAATTTTTTTAGAAATGTATCACAAATTACTTTTTTATTTTATTTATTTAGAAACTGCAACAGCTGATTGTGAGTTACAAACTAACAACTATTTTATCAGAGGTGCCGTGTCGTTAATTTGTTAAATGTTAATCCGGTAGCGCGTTAAATATATAAAAACAAAATGCGTGTAAAAAAGTAACGATTAACGACTAACAAACTAACAAGCTCGGTGTGAATACCACTATTGTTAACTGGAAGTTAAAGTAAAACTTAGTCTTAACATGCTGAAATTGGCCGTAAATGCGTATTTTAGAGGTTTATTTGTGAAATCTTCGGAGAGTTTTTAAAATCCGAGCTATCAGCATTATTTTTTTAAGTTAATTGTATTATCTGCCGCCGTATTCTCTAATTCGCTAAATCTCTATCGCTAAAAATCTATAAGGTGGATTAAGCGATTTTTGGCTACGAATGCAATTCTGCAACGTGCATTGCTAAATTTGGCAATGCCAAACAAAATTTTTAAATTTTGTATTCGCTGAGGCATTTCGAGCGAATTACAGAACCCGGCTGTTGGAAAGACTTTTGTTGCAGCAGAAGTCTCAGAATCTTAAATAACTAATTAGCAGGAAGCGTTATCTGAGGATCATTTTTGCAATATTACATTAGCAATTCTTAATACTTGGTAGTGAATCAAGTTATTGAAGTCTTCGAAGTGTTGAAATAGGGAATTCTAGCTTTGAAAATAATTTGAATTGAAAGCTAATTTAAGAACTTTGAGTATAAAAAGCCTTTCCATATAAAAATGGAATTTTTTTAGAATTTGCTTAAAGATTGTAATTATTTTAATGGTTTTGATTTATTATCAATTTATATTTTATAACAAAACAAGCCACAACATTTTTAAAATAATCAAAAAGAAAAAAAACGAAAAAAATTTTATATTTCATCAAAAATGTCGTGCATTAACTAAAGTTCGAAAATAAACCGAACATTATTAGGCGTACGGTACAGACACCTTGAAACAATTTCTATTGTTTTTGCGTTTCTGTATTAGTAGACAACCCTAAATACCGTTCATAACTTTTTTCACGAAAGTAACTAATCTTAAGTAGTGTTCTGCTTTTCGTTATAAAACAGTACAATTGTATTGGTTCTGTATACATACCTTATATTTTAATGTTCTATAGTGTTATTCCACATTGATGGAGGAATAAGCAAACAAAAAACTCTAGCAAAATTTCTCACTAGTATTGTTGTTGTAGCTTGGCAATTTGCACAACCACAGGCCGAATTGCCTGTGTGTTTATTGTGTTCATGTTTTGTTTTTATAAAAAAATTATTTTGTCTTTACCAGCCAAAAGGGCACTGAGCAAAACTGAAATGAAGAAACATTAATATGATGAACAGAACACACAGAAGTTTGTGGTTTTTTACGAATAAACAGAACGCTATAAAATTTTCTTATCTTAATGTTGAGTTGGTCTAGTACAGCATTCTTATTGTTTCGTATATAAAATAAGAGAACTTTTTTTTGAGGTGTTTACTACACAAACACTATGAGCGGTTGTTTTATCCATATATCTACCGTACAGAACACTTAAGTGTAGTATATAATGCTTATTTTCGAACTCTGGTATAAACAAACAAGTTTTGAAATTTACAATCCAACAAATGTATCAAAAGAGTTTATTAAAATCCACTGGAGAAGACAATAAACAATAATAATTTTTTTGTTGTTGTGCGACACTCCCGCTGGTCATTTGCTTGAACTATTTAAAGTTTAATTTAATACTTTGTTGTTGCTGTAGCTGTTGAATTTTTGTTTTTATTGTGCTCCATTTGATTAAAGTGTTGACATTGGTTTCATTTTAAATTTTAAACAAAAAAAAAAAAAAAAAAATTATCTATTTCTCGTGGACAGACAAAAGATACATGGCCATTAGGCTTTTGATTGTTAACACACACACACATACATACACACTTGTGACTTGAGAAAACAACAGCAGCAACAGCAACAATAACAACGAAATTGATTACAATGTTTATTAAGTACAAAATAGAATACGAACAACAACAAAAATGAAAGAATAATAAAACATTAACAGTGAGAAATAAGAGCATTTTGCTGGAGATATCAGTTATTTGAATCTTATTACCATTAACACTTGCCAAGTGTCGCTAGCCCAGACAGACGACTGGGACAATATCCGACATAACATAAGAAACACATGCCAGACCGACCATACCATTCCATACACTGTTATCTATCTCACTGTGAGTCTGTGAACATATGAATGTGTTTCTGTATTATTGTTATGCACTGTTATATACACCGGCCATTTGAAAGCCACACCCTTACAAAGTTTTTTGTCTAATGAAAATTACAACGAAATAAGAAACAAATAAAAAATAAAAAATAAAAATTAAAAAATTTAAATTTTAAATGAATATGTGTGTAATTGTTGTTGTATTATCAATTGATCATGTCGTTGTATCTTTTAAATAGTTCTTGATCAGTTTTCTATAATGTTTTTATTTCATTTAGTTTTTTTTTTTTTTGTTAAGTATCTGTTGCTGATTTGCTTTGCTTGTCCATACAGCCACAATAGCGGCCAAAATATGCGATTCGACATTATCGTTGTATTTAAATAGAAAAATGCAGAGATTCCTAAATCTTATTTGTTGTGACGGGTATGACAACTCTAATTTGAAATCAATAACTCAATTTTCTTAAAAACATAAATAATAATTACAGCTTTTTTACGAAAGTTTTTGAAATGCATATTCGTTAGAGCGAAGTAATTTGTTGGGTGATGAAATTTTGAAGGAGTTCTCAGATAAAATAGCGAATTAGCTGTACTTCGAAAATAAAGTTTAACTCCCCGAATGTTAAGAAAGGCTTTTTACAGCAATTTCCTATTAAGATTGATATCTTTGTTTCAATCAGTCCTTTTTGACTTTATTTTTAAGATCGATAAAAGCTTTAATCGGATTGCCAACATCACACATTACAACAACTCCACAAATGCAACTGTATTGCATTACTAGATCAGCTTATGAAAAAAGGGGATTACAGCTTTGTTTCTATATCGCTCATACGATGCTTCGACAGTTTTTGACCGAATTTCATAAAGAATGTAAATATGCGGTACGCTTTGGTCCTCACAAAATCAATAAAACAATATGCCTAAAATTTAATAGTCGTGCAAAATTCGGTGGTGTTCACGCCATCTTCCGATTGTGGGTTGTTCGCCACGTTATATTCGAATTTGGTTCAACAAAATGCACTCTGCCCTTTTATTCGAGCTTTTCTTTCACTGTTGGCGTTTTTGCTTGGATTTCTTCTTATATCGCCTGCCAGTGTGTATGTTGAAATAGGTTTTCCGAAGACCCTAGAAATGAGGGGCACTAGGTTGTTATACATTTATGTCACATATACTCCGTTTAAGTTGGCTATTGAAATACATCCAGATCGGTCCATAAATAGCCGAGATATAAGTAAGAAGCACGACTACCTCTAAGTTTTAGCTATAAAATCTTTTGTTTTTTTATAGTTGATGTATGTTAGTGGATTAGTGCCGGTTCACACACGTCAAGTTTGACTCGTCAAGTCTTGAGTTTTTAGGAGAGAGGGGAAAGGAAATGGCATTCTCTTTTGACTTCTGAAGAGTCAAACTTGACGTGTGTGAACCAGCACTTAGTTGTATAGCGAAGGGTATTAAAGATCCGGCACAGCCGAATAAAGCACTTTTTATTGTCTTTTTTTAATATTTTAAGCAAATAAAAATTTGGCTTATTTTATTTTAAAAATTATTTTAGGCACAAAAACAAATAGTTTTCCTTTTTAAGAAGTTGTGATTTTTTAAACAACCTCAAAAAAAAACAGTTTGAGAACCTCTGATAGTTCTAACCATATAACGCCCCAGGCTAATTACTTAGTTAAAAAGAATAAATGTATTTTGTAGTTGTAGTTGTAGTTAGTTGGCGTTATTGGTGTAAATAATTTGTTAATATGTATAACTATGCATTTTCGATTCTTGTTGTACATAGTTGGTTTTGCTGTGCTTGTGATTGTTGTTGTAATTGTATTTGTAGCATGTGTAGTAAAATGTAGTCGACACCTACATTTTGTTTTTTTTCTCTTGTTGTTTTATAGTGTGACATATCGCTGTAAATCATAATCTTTTGCTTTGGTCTTAATTCATTGATTTTTTTTATTCATTTCGAAACACTTAAAATGTAATCAGTAGAATTATTTAAGAGGAAAAAAACTTAAATACTTTGAATATTGTATTTACAATTTATTAACATGTTGTTAATTTCATATTTTTTTTTTTTTATTAAAATGTAATTAAAAATTTTACAACAAAATGAAAACAATATGGAATTA
This sequence comes from Pollenia angustigena, assembly GCA_930367215.1. Classification (NCBI taxonomy): domain Eukaryota; kingdom Metazoa; phylum Arthropoda; class Insecta; order Diptera; family Polleniidae; genus Pollenia; species Pollenia angustigena. The sequence continues at coordinate 233,412,228 of OV884060.1, forward strand.
AGTTTTATTAATTTATTTTCAATGGAGATCAATTTGAATTGTTTGGCTATAAAACAATTTTTATAATTCTGCAAAAAGTGTGTTTATCTGTGGAAGGGCACGTGTTACGGAAGTTATGCAAATTAAAAGGTCGTTAACAATCTAAATAAGCAATAAAAAAGAAGTAAGAAAGTATAGTATGTCAAACACGACCATTTTAGACCCTACACCACACGATAATCAGACAATTTTTCGAGAGTACCATATCTGAGGCCCGGGCAGTCAAGGACCCGGCAAAGCCAAATTATGTTGAGAGGTTTTAATTCATTTGAAAGTTCTTTGTGCCGAATATTTTCTAGATATCAACATCTAAATAAGATTTGTCTTGAAGCTATTTCAAAGAGAAGATTTACTTGGAACCATGGCTTATTTCGGATATACCAGCATATCATTTTGTCATAACAGGCCTGTTCTAAAAATATCGCACGTGATTTGAATTGAAGTGGTTTTTAGAACAGGCCTGATAGTAGCAATTATAAGAGTCGTTGCTTAATTTTAAATCAGTACCAATATTTTTAAGAAAGTTATGGCACTTAAAGCAATTTCCGGGAGTGGTATTTCTATGAAGGCTGTGGTCATAATGAGCCGAATTAAAAAATAATTGGTAAAATAAAATTTAAATACCACCACAATATGATGGAATATTGGCACAAAGATTCCACTCTGGAAAGAAGTTTTGAGGGGGGCCATGTGAAACTATGGACCGATTCTCACCATTTTCAATTGGCTACATCATTATGGCAATTGAAATAGATGTACCAAATTTCATCCAGACGGACAGACACACATAAAACTCTTTTGCAAGACACACAGATTTCGATATTGATACAAAAAAACACGCCCTAATGGAAAATATGTTGCCCTGTTTTCTTCAATGCGCATAAACGAATTGAACCAAACTTTGTTCAAAGTTTAAAAAAAAATCCTATTAAGTTTATGTTTGACTTTGTTTTAATACAATGAACAAGTGTTCTGCAGCAAATGACAGTCAATATTTAAATTTCTTTACTTTTTGTAATTTCTTGCTAAAATTATTTAATTTTCAAAATGTGGACTTTAGGTTTGTGTGTTGTTTTGTGTGATTTTTTTTAATTTCCAATAATTTTGTATTTTTTTATTTTTATTAAAAAATGCAATTTTTTAAATCTGTTTTAATTTTTTTCACTTTTTTATTTAAAAGCCATAAATTTTATATTTAATTACTGTCTTTTAAGCTCTAAATACTTAAAGAAACATTAAAATTGACATAAAAACACATTTTTAATAAAACAAAATGAAGTGCTTTTTATATAAAAATAATCTTATATTTTGATTTAAAAGGAATTTTAAGTTGAAAAAAATGTAATTCAAGGCAAAAGTTCAATGGAAAGAATTATTTTTTTTTTTTATCAAAAAATAAGGAAAGTATTGTAAGAAAAAGGGAAATGAAGTTAGAAATAAATAAAAATGGCTTTAATAAAGAAACAAAGATTTTGAATAGTGATTTAAAAATCTTTTCGTCTTTAAGTGATTTTGGATTATATAAAAAAGTGCCAGCTGGACGGACAGATGGACATGGGTATAGTAAAAGGTAGGTCTAGGATCAATATTTTAAGGTGTAACAAGCATCAGTTCAAACGTATAATACCCCCTCCACTATGGCGGTGTGGGTATAAAAACCAAAATACCCCGCATTTTCGTACTCAATGCTAAAAAAAATCATAATTTCAACTTTGACCTTTAATTTCTCAACAACTGCTTCACCGATTAAAATTAAATTATAACTGGAGAAAAATTCATAAAATCATCTCTCCACGGAAACAAATTTCTAAAATATCTATCGGTTTAAAAGTTACACCTCTTGGCCGATGGAAAACTATTTTGATCTTTCGTATCGATAGTAAAATATCGCCGATACCGATATATCATCGTCATTATTGGTATCGGTATTGGTTACATCCTTAATTTTTACTTAATTTTTTCTAGAAAAATATTTCTTTGTTTTTATATTTTAAAAAGTGTGATCAGAGTTTTTGGATTTAAATTAATCTTTTGCAAAATGGTATAACAAACTTTATTTCAATATCTTATTTAAAAACTTATGTCTTAAAACGATTTTAATTTTGAGAAGTTGTATAAAAAATTTCAAGAAAATAATCACTGGCAGGACATAAAATAAACGATTAGATTTAGATTTAATGAATTATTGTTAGTTCATATTTTATATATAAAGACTTAAAAGAAATTGAAGAAAAATAAGCAAAAGTTTTAGTTTGTATCTTCCTTTTCCATTAAACTAATTGGCTGGTGTAAAAGCAAACTCCAAAAATGATCAATTTGTTATTTTGTTTTAAAATGTTTCTCTTGTTTTTATCAATTTGACGCGTTAATGGCACTTAATCCCATTAACAGACACACGCTAACTTTTTATGTTGTTTTGCAAAATAAAGAAATAGTTTTTTTCTGTTCTCAAATCCTTGTCATACAAATTTGAAAAAAAAATTTGTTTTTGCGAATGATCACAGTTTCAAAATGTCGTGACTTCATAAAATCTTTAAAATTATGAAAGACCCGTAAAAAATGTGGGTATTTCTTTCACTTGGCTGGCATGTAAATGAGTTCCTTCACATGTATTTGATGGTTAATGTATTTGTATTGCATTATTGTAATGACAATAATAATGCTGGCAAAGATCATGATGATGGCTTCTTCATGGCTTGAATGCACAAAAAAGAAAGAAAAAAAAAACGCTGGTTCCAACCACCTGCTGCTGTTAAAATCAGTGGCCAATAAAAAGTTGAATGGAAATTTTGAATAAGACTGACGCCTTAAAATAATGTTGATTTGAAATGCGCTTTTTTAATTGTATTCCACACTCAAACACACACACACACACACACTCAAACATACAAGCAGGATTCCTTTTTTAATCTTCCTTTTCCTTTTTTTTTTGGGGTCATATGCAACAAATAAGCATTTTTATTGTCCAGGCAGTTTGGCATGGGGATACCACAAACTATGAAATAAAAAGAACTTTTTGTATTCTTAAGATAAAAGAGAAAGGAGGGGACAACAAACAGACAGACAGACAGACAAAAAGGAACAACTGACGTTCGTTCTACTTAATCCCGGCTTAATGAAATTGATTCCCATCCAGTCACATCTCATCAATGCAACGCAGCTCACAGCTAAAATAGCACAGAGCAAATAGTTTAACATTTATAATGATTAGTCGATTGGAAAACAAAAAAAGAAGAGAAAAAAAAAACAACTGAAATTCATAATGAATAAATAAAATACAAAAACAAAAATGCAGTTTGGTAAAAAAAAGAAACGAAAAATTTGCATATTTTTTCTTAAACTTGCCATGTGAGATACGCTGCAACCCTTTTTTGTAATTTTATGCTGCTGCTGCCGCCGTAATGTTGTTGCTTATTCGTACGCTGCTGTCGTCTACACTGCTGCTGATGCTGATAATGCAACTGTAGACAAGATAAACATCAACAAATAAAAAAATTAATAAAAAAAAAAACGATATTTGTGTCTGTGTAGATGTTTTCTTTAATAAAATTTAAGAATTTAATTTCCTTCTGCCTTAAATGAGATGTGTAAAATCTTAGAGAAGAAATTTAAAGATTTTTATCTTGATTTGCTTGCAACTTTAAGCAGAAACAGAAAGAGTACGTTAAATTTAAGATGACGACTGCGTGAGCAGCGATTTTCCAAATAAGATAAAAATAACAACACGACAAAAAAGTTTAAATAAAAACAAAATTAAGTAAAATAAATAAAAAATTAAATTGAATCTTTCAAATTTTATACATGAAATTTGTACTGTTTTATTTTCTTAATTGTAGATTTATTAGTTTTCTCAAACTGAAAAAAGACCTTTTGTATTTTAGGTTTTTTCAGAAACTGCATTTTTTCTGTTTTTGTTTTGGAATTTAGTACAATTTGATAAAAAAAAACAAAATTCTCGTAAATGAATGAAATGAAACGGTTTTAAAATGTTGTTAAATAATATAAATGTGTATGTGCGTTTGTACGGATGTTACTTTTGTTGTTGTGTGGCATTATTGTATTATTTTTTCTTTTTTTTTTTTATTAAACGGTTAATTGGACTTTATGAAATATTTTTTAATGTCTTTCTTTGTTGTTTAACAAAAAAAAAAAAACCAAGTTTTTTTGAAACATACAAAAGTTTAATTAAATCTCCAAGTGTTTACTTTTAATAAAAACATAAGTACACTGAGTATTTGTATGTGTGTGTGTTTTCATAACTTAAAAAAAAAACAAAACAAAAACTACTTGTGTTTTACGTGTTTCACCTCTCTAAAGCATGGTTTAATGTCATTAAACCATAAAATCCATAAACCTTCTTTCGACAAGCTTCCTTGACAGCAACAACAACAACTCACATTTACACAAACTATTTTCGTGGAAATGTTTTTTTTTTTAATATTCTTTTATTTTTTCCATACAAATTGCTCCACATTATAAAGACCAGAGCTGTAAGAGGTTGCAGGCGACTTATGGGAATGTTCGTTAATGCTTTATTGATTGCATTCAAAATCGAAACATTTATTGTATCGGGAATGTTTTTTTGTTCTGAATTTTCAAAGCAGCTCACTACTCCGGTTTACACCGAGTATCCCCTGGTACTGTGGTTCAAATATCCGTATGACTGCAGAAAAAGTGATAAGGCAGACAGCTGAGTAGCCTGAATGGCACACCAAGACCAATGCGCCCCAAGAAATCAGGTGTCAGGCAAAGTGGAACAATCAAAAATTATTTTGCCATTTACCGGTTAGCCTGCCTCTAGCTAATGGCAGCCCCAACACTAGGATCGGACAAGGTAGCCTAATAGCCTTTTTACACTGATCAACATCCAACATCTATCATCAATTTGCCACCATTTGCGAAGATGTTAACATCTTTCCATAAGAAAAACAAAGGGCTAAAAACCAACATCTTTCAACATCTTTAAAAGATGTTCCTATCTCATTTTATTCCATTCTACATCTTTCGATTATTTTAGTGTCATCACTAGAAAAGTGGCAGTCAGTTATATTATTATTGTGGCATCACTGACAAAAAGAAGTTTGTTTTGAAAGCAGCGTTACCATTTGTCACGTTTTATCTTTTATTGCAATGTTTTTTTGTTAAGTATTTTTTATATTTTTGAACAAATTGAACTTCAAATACATTTTTGAGTTTTCTTTTTAAATTTTGGCACTTTTGCGAGAAAAAAACATTTTAAATTAAAAAAAAAATTTTTTTCAAAAATGGTGACATTTTTGCTTGATGTTAGATGTATGCAATGTAAACGAGTATTTCACATTTTCTACATCTTTGATGGTAGATGTTGATCAGTGTAAAAGCCTATAATAATTCGCTTTGTCTTAACAATTTTTTTACGGAAACCACAACCAATTTCGATAATTGGCCCTTTCTTTGTTCCATTTAGGAACAGGGTTGTCAGATTTTTTTGAGCTCCATCGCCAAACCGGATGTCAGAAATCGCCAAAAAAAATAGCCATTTTAAAAAGAATGATTTTTAAATGATTGCAATAATAAAATATTGAAATAATAACGAAATCTCATTTTGAAATCAGAAATAATTTTGAAATCAAAGAATTTCAATACCAATTGATTCCAGGTTTTAACAGCTCTGATTCAAACTACATGTATAAAGAGTGTGTGTGTGTGTGTATCAGTTATGTTTGTTCTTTTATTATTTTTTTTTTTTAGTTTAAGCTTCTTTATTAATGTTTTTATTTCTACTTAAGTTTTTTTTTAATCTAAAATTCTATTTAAAACTGTGTAAGAATAAAAAAAAGAAATAAACGTAAATGTACGCAATAGCAATTTTCGTTTTTTTCTTCTTAGTTTGTCATTTGTTGTCACATTTTGTCAAAATGTCGTTGTCTATAAGAATCGTAGTTATAAAATTGTTAAAAAAAAGTGTTTTATTTCATTTGTTTGCTGTTGCTGTAAGATGACCTTTTCCATGCTCTAGACATTTATAATTGTTATGTTCACTTAGACACACCGATACTCACATACTGTTTTGTTTTTCTATGGAAAAGTGCGCAAATCTTTTTTTTTTTTTTTTTTTTGTTTTGTAACAGCCACTACGTAGTTGCGTTAAATTGTTAAATGTTTCGGTTTTTTTTAGTTCACTTGAATTTCTATGAGGCCATTTTAGATCATTTTTTTATTTATTTAAAATTTCATTTAATTAGAATTCAAATCTTTTTCAGTTAAAAAAAGTCAACCACATATGAATAAACATTAAAAAAAAAGCCGAACGTGTTGACAGGACAAGTAAACTGCTAAATTCGGTTGTGCAAATCTTTTTTACCTGCCATCCCGAAAAAGAATATTTCAGAATTGGACTTTATATCTTTAAATTATAAGCCAAAAACTGACCTGCCAGTTAATTAATTCGCTGCCGTTTAAGCTAAATTAAAGTCTATTTTTAAGTACGCTTTTCATGGGGCCTGTTGTAAATTACGGGTCGACCAATTCCTTCGATATTAGGGCAGCGTGATTTCTAGTAGCATAAAACTGTGATTGACAGGTTTTTATTACAACATATTTATACAAAACTAGCATACACCCGCTACTTCGTTAGCGTTTCCTTTTTCTTCGTGGAAATATTTTTATGCCAAAGTTTATTTTTCTAGGTTTAAACTTGTTTAAATTCTTGCATTTAACCCGCTACTTTAGTAGAACCAAAAAGCTAAAGAAAAATGTCAAATTTCCCGTATTTCCTTTTTTGGGTACTATATTTTCCCCCCATTAAAGTATCAAAAATTTCAGTAGTGTAGTGGTTGCCCATAATTAAGTACGAATATGTCAATGAATGGAAGAAAATGTTTTGTAAAAAAGTACCAAAAATAGTTATGATTTTCACTTCTTAAATGTTCGAATTTCGAAAAAGTACCAAATTATTATACGTATTTTTTTGATCAATTTCGAATGTGGTATTAACTTTGTTTCTATGTTTATTGGTTCAAAAGATGGCAAAAAGTACTAAAATTCAGATTTTACCCGTTTGCTCCCTAAAAGGGCCGAATTTCAAAAAAGTACCAGACACCATTGCCTTTATTTTGCATCTCTTTTAGTTTTGGAGTTATAAGGTTACCGAATTATCCCGATTTTACCTCCTAAACATTCGCATTCCGAAAAATCCTGTCTTAGTTGATCGATTTGGGGAGTGACCGATCGCTAGTCCAAATTTCAAGTTTCTAGGGTCAGCGGTTTGGGCTGGGCGATAATGAATGAGTCAGTCACTCACCCAACTCTTTTATATATATAGAAGATAAGGCCTATGGAAAATAATGTAACGTTCGTCACAAAATTGAGTGGTATAATTTCTTGTCATATGAAGTCTGTTTTTACCAAACTGTTCTCTTGATTGTACTAAAATTTAATCGCAAACTGCTTCGGAGAACTGGAAACAATTTGATACCAAAATGTTTCTTATCTGTTGAGTTTTGCAAAAGTAATCGTGTTTTCAACAGACGGAGAGACAAATAATCACTCAAGGATCAAGAATAGAGATATCACACACTAAATCATAAACATGAACAGCTTTAAGTTTATCAAAATAAGCCAGTTCGTTTGCGTCACTGTCTTCCTTGACTTTTCTTTTTTAACATTTGAAGCACAGCCGCGAATAACGTTGCAAACGCCACATTTTGCAAAAACTGTTTTTCAGCAGATAACCGTTAACCTTACTCTCTTACACAGTTTAATCATAAAATCACACAAAATTAATCACCTTAACGTCTTTTAAATGGCATACAAAGTGTCAGCCAGTGGAAGAACGTTGTATGTTACTATTAAAATGATGTAACCGAAATGGTCTTGCAGTGCGGAATAATGTTTTAAAGCCTTTTGCATAAAAGCTTTTATTATCATTATTTTTAATAAAAGAAAAAAACGTTTTTTAAAACAAATAATCCTGCCTGTCAAAAAACGTTTTTTTTCTCTCCTGAAAAATTACTATTGTGTAACTTAACGTTATTCGCGGCTGTGCTTCATTTGAGAAGCTCAATTTGATCTCTTCTAAATATTTTGAATTTTGAGTTTAGCCTGTTTATGATTTAGTATGCGATATCTATATTCTGGATCCTTGTCCAGTGGAAAAACAAAATTAAAAAATTTTCATAGAAAATAATAAACAGTAAACTTTAACAAATATTTCTCCAATCTCAAGGGGCTAGAAATGGTTGACAGTTTTAGCCTTAAACACTAAAAATGTTATGCAAAAAACCCGTTTTACTTCTGCTGTTTTGGATTGTTGTTGTTGTGCTACACCTGCAGTTGAATTCGCCTTGCTCCAATCTTTACTCGACAATTACGTTTGATATCATGAAAACCGTAAAACTTTCATATATTAAAAAAGTTTTGGTTGTATAACATCCCCAATAATGTTCTCCTTTTGCTTAGCACTAATGTAAGAACGCAGTAAGACATACAGAGATACAGGTTTGTAAGGGCGAATATTAATGAATAATTGTAGCGCTTTTGGAGGCAAAAATGTATTGCTTCAAAGTGAAAACTCGCCATGAAAAGTTCGTGTCTTCCGTAAGCGAGATTCTAAGCAAAACTTTAACATTTCTCCCTTACAAACCTGCTACGTTTGAAGCTCAATTTGTTATTGGGATGTATTGCTAAATTTCCACAATCTTTCCATAGACCCGGCAAGCAAAAACAAATGTTTGGGAAAAATTAAAAAAAAATATATTTCTAATATAAAAGCTAAATTAAACAAGTTAGAGTGCTATATTCGGCTGTGCCGAATTTTTGATACCCTCCACCGACAGTTCGAATGTTTAAGGAGTAATATCTGTATGATGTTATTATTATCTTAAACTGTGATGATTTGTTATTAATTATGGTTTTAGGCGACTAAACTGTTTTCCTAACAACTAAACTAAAACAAATTTTTGCAAAATCTTATCTCATTCCGTACCTTGTTCCAGCATTTATGTTATTTTTTGTAACAAAATTATCAATTTTTTTAGGTGGTGGTTCCACATTTTGATTCATAGCTCTGGTCCTACTGAACCGATTTTGCTGGATTTCAATCCCAAACTGCTTAGGATAACTAGAAGCAATTTGGCACCAAGTTTGTTCATTTCTTTTGAGTTGTTCGTGTTTTCAACAGACGGACAGACGGACATGGCTAAATCGACTTAGAATTACTCAAGGACCCAGAATATATAGACTTTATGGGGTCTGAGATGAATAATAAAAAAGTTTCACACGGAATGACAAACTTAATATACCCTCTTCACAACTAATTGTGGTGGAGGGTATAAAAAAGTTCACCTTCTTAATTGGGAATGATTTATTTGAAGTACGTAGTTTTAATTTGATATCAAGATTGTGTGATTGCTCAAAGCGGGGAGGTCTTCAAATTACAGGCGCGGATTCAGGGGGGGGGGGGGGGGAAATAAGGAAATTTCCCCCCCCCCGTAAATTATAAAAATATGTTTTGTTAATTTCGATAATACAAGAATTCCCAATAATAATATTTTTTTTATTTTTATGGAATCTCTAACAAAATTTTCAATAAGTATATTTTTTTTTTTTTTTTATTGAATCTCTAACGATTTTCAATATGTATCCATATCTTAATTATAATAGTAATTTATTATATATTTCCAAAGAAACATCTTGTTTACCGTATTCAATTACTTATTATTCTACATTCAATCCCAGCAGGAGCCATCTATATCCAAAGACTAAACGTCTGACTTGATAATGCGTGCGGTTGAATTATTAAAAAGCCTTAGTTTTTGCAATATTTATGTATATATTTATGTGTTATATAAATCAAAATTCTATTCGATAATTTTTGACGAAAGCACAGATTTGTCGGGGAAAAGCCAGATTTCCTTATCTTTAAGATATTTCAACACACAGCAAAAAGTTTTTAGGGAAGAATTTATTGGCTTTGTTGTAAACGCATTTGAAGAGGCTTCAAAAGATATTGATGACGTTTATGTGTCAATTGAAGGAACTATCATCAATAGTTCTTAAAGCTGTGATAAATTTTGGTCTTGACCTAAAAAATTGTGTGGGAGATGGAACAGATGGGTGTCCTCGGATGTCAGCAGAAAATGGAGCTGTTCAAAATTTCTGGAAAAGCGACAAATCGAAACAAACGTCTTGCTATTCCCATAAATCGAACAACTCAATTTCTAAAAGTAATAAAGTGCCATTAATAGAAAAAGTTGTATCATTTGTAAAAGAAATGACAAAATTTTTTATATATAATCATCCCAAGCGAAAAACAGTTTTAGCAAAGTATTTGGGAGCCAAACTCTCTTCATTATGCGTCTTTGCAACAAGTGTACATCATATAGTAGAAGCTTTGGAAAAAATATCTGAGTGGAAAGGTAGTATCTCTCCCTTTATATTAAGGAACTCACTTAGTACTTTTAAATTTATTTGCGGAATATACATATTAAGTGTGATACTTATTGTAACACAGCCACTTAGTATCATTCTACAAAAGCAAGATAAAGATCTTCAAAAAGGATTAATTAAGCCTTATCAAAATTTTAATCATGTGCCTTGAAGAAAAAAGAAGTAAAGCCGAAGAACAATTTAAAGCGATTTTTGAAAAAGTTTAAGTTATTTGCGTTAAAATCGAGGTTCCCACGAAAAGACTAGATTTGAACGAAATAATCACATCCAAAATATTGAAGATTACTACCGAGTTGTAGGTTACATTCCTCTTATTGAATTTATTTTAGAAGATCTCATAACAACTTTCCCAATAGATATTCCAAATGAATTGAACATACCTAAACTTCAACCTCAAAATGTAATCAAGTCATATACAGATACAAAACTGTTAAAACCACAACTAGCTGATGAGCTGATTATATTTGATAAAAGAGATAAACACCTATTTACATCTAAACTTGAGCCTGATCTATCAGATAACGTTGTAGATGCTTTAATAAACTGTGATGAAGATATCTACCCAAATCTAAGAAAAATATTTCAAATTTTCGTTTCAATGCTCGTAAGTAAAGCTACGAGCGGGAGGTCATTTCCTACCCTTCGTCGAATATAAACATGGCTCAGATCAACAATGACAGATGATAGACTGTATTGTCTAAATTTGCCTCACAAGGAAATCATAAATTGCTTATTTAAAAAGATTAATGTGTATTGAAATGATCTAATATTTTATTTAACCTTTTTGTTGAGTGTTTAGGTTTAAGGTAATGACTTTTTTTTTTTTTTGACAAAATTTCCTCATCCCACCACGGGATGGGCAATTTAGTATTGATAATGAAAATAATTTTTTTAGGCCATTTTGGCCAAAAAAGTTTCCGCATTAAATGCAATTTTTATTTATTGTTTATATATGCTATATATTTTAGCCCCCATATTCATAAATGATTATAAAATTTAATAAACGTTTATTAAGGAAAATTTTCATAGAAAATTTGGTTTTCAAGCCTTTATTAAATTTAAAATATTTTTATGAACACAGGCATAAAATAAGCAACTGTATAACAAAACTTTTTTTTGTTTTTGGGTTTAATGAAATAAATTTTAAGTTTAAAGTGCGAGTTGATTTACATAATGGAAAAATATCTTGTGCAACTTTAAAAGCTCGTTCCGCGCATATTTTACTACGCTGCTGAAAATTATCACTGTTTCCTATATCCGCCAAACAACTCATCTATCACAACATCTATCATTTGCCATTAAAATTTAGTTTATTAAAAAAAAACCGCGAAATAGAGTCGCGATTTTGTTTTTGTTATATTCATGAAATTATTAGAAAATACTTAAAATTTTGCAATTAAATGTTAATTTTGTATAGTAAGGAGAAAAATTGAAATTCAAAACTTTATCGCGTTTGGTGCGGAATCCTTCTTCTCGATCGCAAAAAATTAATACATAATTTCCTAATATTTATTCACGGTCTATACGGCTATGCGATGAAGAATTTGATATTCGCAAAAATTGCAAAAAGTACTTACCCTAATACACATATTGTTTTTAATAAACTTTTAAAAACAAAATTTGTTACTTTTTTGTATCAGACAAAATTTCACCCCGCTAAGGCTCAAGCAGGATCCGCGCTTGTCAAATTACTTTTGAGCTCCATAAAAAAAATATCATAATATACAGGATATTGACTAAATCACCAGAAAATATGGCTTGAACCAAGAAAATTTTTTGCATGGACGAGATCAAACCCAAAAAATTACTTATTCTAAATATATCGTCCCCTTAATAAAACAATAGTGTATAATTTTTTTGGGGTTTTGAGAAAATCGTGTTTAAAGTTTTTGTCAAATCGGATGTCTATTTAAACCTCATTATCGCGGTAAATAAAAATTCTTCATACTGGATTTTTCGACGAAAACATAATACCGTTTCTTGTCTTTAAATTAACCAATTTTTTTTTATTCTACGCATCCTTTAAGACCATAATTATGTCATTCAAAGTGCAAGTTCTCCATATAGGCTATTTTATTTTTTATATGTATATTTTTTTTTTGTTTATTTTGTATGGTGTACGCTGTTTTATTCAATAATTTTACGGCATTTTTATTAAAATATTTGATCTCAAAAATATCAATTTGTAACATTATAAAACAGTGATTAATTCATAGATTCAATGGCACATATTCATTGCATTCCAATTTGGGTTAATTAAAAAAAAAAAAATTATGAGAAATTAAGGTATACATTGCGTAAATCAAAAATAACTAGAAGTTCATTCGTCTTCTTTCTCTTCCTCTGCTACATCTGGCTCATCTAAACAATTTCGCTTCGTTCCACCTTGTAAGTTAAAGAAAAATGACTGCGAGCCACGAGGAATTACATTCTTCTGGCACAAATTTTGGAGATCATGCAGCTTTCGATGTTCGGAATGAAACTATTTCTCAAACAATAGTGTATATTATTATAAGCTATTTTATGAGTTAAAGTTTTCATAAATTGAATTTTTTTTTCTACAGACTAAAATGGAGTATAATGCGTATACACTATAATTCTTTTAACAATTTTGAAGTGGCAATTTCAAGTAAAATAGCGCATATGAGCTTACACCCTTATTGAAGGAAAATGTTGAACAAGAAATTATACACTATTTTTTCCAACGACATTTTGACCCACTTTTTGGAAGTAGAATTTGACGAAATTTTGACCAGACATAAAATCAATGATGGAGATTCTAAATATGTAATAAAAAAATAATGGTGTACATGCGTATACACTATTGTTTTATTGAGGGGACGATATGTGCGGCTTGGTGAAAGCAAAATGTTTATTAATTTTACTAAATACGAACGAAATAAGTTGATATCAAGAAATTTTTATGGATTTTCTTATTTACAGAAACGAAATTGATTACTTTAGAAAATAAGATTCTTTCCGTGTAGGATTTAAAATTTAGTCTGTTACGTATAGTTCTCTTCTAGGAAGCACGACTACTATAATTCGGCTGCTCAGAAATTCTTTGGCATACCGCACGACTAATAAGAATTTCTAAATCAATGTAAAAATTTGTAATCAAAATCAAACTTACATCTATTACGAAGTACATAGTAATGCAAATTAATTATTAATTATAATTTTTAAAAAAAAATTATAGATATTTGTAAGCAGTTTGTTTCTCAACTTTTAATAGTTACAGTGCTAACTCTTCAGACTGGACAATTTTCACAATTACAGGCTGATAATAAAATCATTTACTAACAAAATATTACATATCGTTGGTCTCATGTAGAAAAAAGGCCCTAACTAGATTTTTTCGAAAGTTAGTTGTTTATTAATCCAAAACATTTCACACAAATACACCTCGTCACTAAAATTTAATCCAAAAGTATCAAAAATAATGATTTTACAAGCAATTTACGTTTTGAAACATTCAGCTTCTATTCCTATTCTATAAATTTCTTGATACAAACTTGCAAAAATGTGAGTTAGGGCCTTTCTACATGAAACCGAAGACATATTGAAAAACAACAAACATCACACAAAACAAATTTCTCATAAACACCTGTATGGCGGTGGCTGTTAATAATATTATAATGTATTGTTTTTATTGTTGTTGGTGTCTTATGAATAATGTTTGTAGTTTTATTTATTTTCCACACCCTCAGTTAAAAAGTCAGTCTGTCCTTTTAATCGATCTGTTCAAAAAAAAAAAAAAAAACAAAAAATTTTGTTCCCAGCTCGAGTGAAACAACACAAAAGATACAAAATTTTAGACCAGATTTTCTGGATTACAACAGCAGCAGCAGATTAAACTTTTTTTTTGTACAAATTTGAAACGAGTAATTTTTGTTTTATTTTGATCTTTTGGTTGTTGTTGTTTAGTTTGCAGAACGTCTCTATTGTTGTTTTAGTAGTTTTTTTTAGTTGTATATTCAAGATTTCTGGTATTAAATTGTTGACGCGTGCCTGCATGCATTTTTTTTTTTTTAATTTTTTTGCAAAAACTTAAACATGATTTTGTGGTTCGGTGGCTGTTAAATTTAATTTCTTGAGCCCAGTTGACGATTGATTTATATGCACCACAAAAGAGAGCCTTTTTTTCTCCAACAGCAATAACAACAACAAATCAACTTACCAAATAACATGTAACTCCATGACTACAAGTACTCGGTACAACAACATGTTGTCCGGTTAGTTTTTCCTTTAAAAATTTTTGATATTTTTTTCTACAACTGATTGATAAAACAAATGAAATTTTCAATATTGAGTTCAAAAGAAACAAAAAATAAAATTGCACACAATACAACAACAGCAACAAACTAAATTAAAGGAGCGTGTTTAGAATTGTTTATGTTTCATGTGCTCTAGCAGCAGCCATCAGCATTCACACTTTAAACTTTTGTTGCTGTTGCTAAATTTCTGTATTCAACGTTTGGTAAAAAATAGCAACATTGTTTTTTAAATTGTAGTCAAAACAACAACAACAACAACAATAAAAAGTTAAACAAAACAAACGAGTTCGTTTCAATGTTTTGGTTTTGGTTTTTGTTGATTTCTTTAACTGCATTTCAAGTTCAATTAAGTTGTTATTGTATGGAGTTGTTAATGCTGCTATTTTTCTGTTGTGGTAAATGGAGGTTGCCACCAACCACTAACAAACCAACCAACCAACCAACCAGCCAACCAACCACTTGCCTGCCATCATTATTACAAGCATTAACCTCATTATTATCACTATCGGTATTATTAGCATTGGCATCTTTCTGGATGCAGAGCAGCAGGAGTGGTAGCGTTCGATCTAGCGATCGATGGATCGATCAATCGAACAAACGAAACGATCCGATCGATGCCTTATGTTGTTTGCTTTTCGATTATTGTTATTGTTGTTGGTGTGATGCCTTCTTATTAAGCAATAGACCATAAAAATATATAACAAACAATTATGATCATTATCACCATAATTGGAAAATCCTAAAATAACAACTGGAAACAACAAAAAATGTAAGTATGTAAAACAAATAACAAGAAGGATTTTATTACCAATTTTGGCGAATGCTTAAGCTAATTGTAAAGTGTCAATGTACAATTATAATAAAATGATGAAATTAAACATTAAAATATTTTTCAATTTCCTTTTTCACTCAACCAAATTTGTTGTACCAGAAAAACATTAGACTTAATTGATCATTGAAATGTTTTCATTACTGTTGGGGGTTATAACTGGACGTTCAGTGATCACTTGTTCGTTTTAAATGAAAATATTAAATGCTTAATTGGAATGTCTTTTTTTTTAATTTTTATAGCCACCATCACCACTATTGGTGACTGATGGTATATTAAGTTTGTCACTCCGTGTGAATCTTTTTTAATATTAATTTAAGACCCCATAAAGAGGGCTTGGTTAGTTTTTATTAAAATGAAATAAATAAATAAATAAATAATAAAGTATATGTATTCTGGGTCCTTTAGTAATTCAAAGTCAATTGAGCTATGTCCGTCTGTCTGTCTATCAGTCTGTTTGGCTTTTGAAAAACGCTCACTTTTGAAAGACTCCTATGAAAAGAACCAAATTAATGTCAGGCTCTTTCTTGTTCTCCTAAGCAGTTTGGGATAGCAATCCAGCAAGTTCTGTAGAAAAAGAGTTATGAGCCTAAATATAAAATAACCTCCCTATAAAATTGCAACAGAATGCAGCGATTCTCATTATTAAAGCATAAATTCGTTTAATCTGACTGGAAATCAAACCATTAAATTTGGTAATAATCGGTCTATTATTTACCATAATGCTCCTTAAACCATGACGAATAATGCTATTGTACTAAAAATGGTTTCATAAGACTAAAAATCACAGCACAAAAATTCGTAATTATCGATATTTAATTCACCATAGGCCTCATTATAAGCCCATTCTCGGAAAATACTTTAGTAGCGGTTAATGCTTTTGCAGTAAATTCTGATCTGTCGTAGTTTAACACGGTTAAAGAAAATCATTTAGTTCTTTAAAGAAAATAAGAACACAATTTAATGGTCATTTCGGTGAAGAGTTGCCGGTTTAGGGCCTTTCCCCCCAAAGGCTTAATTTCATTTACGTGCAAATTTAAGGGGTAAAATTCTTAGGGTTAAAGTAAGAGGGCATACATTTATATCAAGGGGGTTTTACTTTTTGCTTGTCTGAACAATAACTAAAGGCTAGATTACACTATTATACTTTGTATTAATACATGTCAAAAACTCAAGTAATATGACAAAGTGTGATAGTGTGAATGCAATGTGTCACGAAAATGACAAGTATTAAGAAAAAAGTTTGACATCCCATACGACTTCATCGTTTTTTGAAAAATTTCAAAACAATAATACTTTTCATTGGATCAGGGTTGCATTTTATTTCATGTGTAAGTGTTTATACTTTGTGAGATGGTGTGAACACAAACTGTCATGTTACATTAGATTTTTTGACAGTCGCAACAAAACTCATTAGATTTCTATCTCACAAAGTATTATGGAATACGTAAGACTTGTGAGATAGTGTAATCTAGGCTTAAGTAATACTTTATTTTACAGCTTCTTTGTGACTTAAAAATTTTTGTTTTTTTTTTTTGTTTAAAGACGACTTTTTAATTTTCGGTTCCTAAAATTAATTATATTGTTAACTGAAACGTAAAAGGCTCTAACTAACCAAAAACTCGACTTTTTCATTGATTCTAATGAATTGCATCAATAGTTCGACCTTTCGATTTCCGTTTGCATAATCTGTAACATTTACAAGAAAACTTAAAGAAAAATAACTTTTAAATTGTTTAATGCAATTTATCATTTTAAAGACTTTTTTGCATTTCCTCCAAAATTTTTAAACTGTTAGATAGGGCTCTTTGTGGTTTAGGTGGCGATATAAACTATAATATATATACACTTATAAAATTATTACAGTAACTGATTGTGGGTTATTAAATTCGTTTTCTGTTCTGTTAAAATTGAATAAAAATATAGTTATTTTTCGAATAATTTTATTTTTTAACATTTATGTTTGTTGTTCAAAAAATAATATTTTATCGTATTTATGTTGTTATGTAGTTTGATTTTTGTCGTTTAAAATATATTTTTTAATAACACTGGTTTACAGCCAAAAAATACCAAGAACACCTCATGCCTAGATAAGTTAATTGGGACCTCCTGAACACGAAAATCGCTGTAATTTTTTTTCCTAAGTACCGTTTTTTAGATAACGGTACTTTTGCGTTTTTCGGTGTATGGTCCCACTCAAACCCTTGTGGAGCCCAACCAAAAAGTCCGGTCGAAATAAATGAATTACCAACATTTTAAGTGTAATTTGAAAAAAATCGGATGAAAAATAAAGTTTTTATTAAGGATTTTGTGGAACGACAATATTTTCATCTGATATAAAATTCCTTGTTTTTTAAATACGTTAAAACTGATGGTTATTTGGTTAAGAAATAAAACATTCCAGATATTTAATATAACGTAGTAAAAAACGAAATAAAAAAGAAAAATTTTGAAAAAAACATAAAAAATAGAAATTTTTTGAACTTTGAGGTGCCATTACTCAGCCATTTCTTATCAGATAGAAATTTGTAGCATATCGACGGAAAAGGTACTCGATTACCTTTCTAGCCATATGCCATTTATTTCGACCGGACTTTTTGGTTGGGCTCCACAAGGGTTTGAGTACCGTTATCTCAAAAACGGTACTTAGGAAAAAAAATTACAGCGATTTTCGTGTTCAGGAGGTCCCAATTAACTTATCTAGGCATGTGGTGTTCTTGGTAATTTTCCAAATTAAAAATTTGTAAAGCAGTGTAATTAGTATTGTGGTTATTTTGTTGAACTATTTATGGTTTTTAATCCAAATTTTTAATATTTTTAATTAGGCTTAAGTTCACGAAATTTAATTTATATTTTTTAATAGTAAAAATCATTCAATTTTTAGGAATATGCTGTTCAATAAATAAAAAATTTAAAAATTAATGTAAAAATCATTTGTTTTAAATGAAATGTAAATGATCCGTTTTTTAAGTGAATTTTAAGTTGTTTAAAATGAATTTTTGTTTGAATTTAACTACATAATATTTTGAGTGTACACTACACAGAAAAAATTCTCGCAATTTTTTTCAATTAAAGCATTAATCAAAAATAAAATCAGTTTTTATTAAAAATTTAATCAAGTGAATTAAACGTTTAGTCAAGTGAATTAAACCATTTAATTAATTAATTTTAATTAATTTTTTAACATCAAAAATTGTTTATTTTAAATCGATTTTTATTTTTTTTTCTGTGTCGGGTCCAATACAATAAATTTTAAATACCTCCAGGATGTTGCATCTACCAAAATTTATACAAAAAAAAAAAATATAAATATACGTCATACAAAAATCTTAATAAAAAATATTTTTATTTTTTCGGAATATCCTTTAGCCCTTTACCAGGGATGGAAGATGAAGTAATTAACTTCATTTTAATTTCTTGAATTAATATTTTTTTTTTTTTTTTTTTTTTTTTTAATTCATATTTATTTATTGAATCTTCATAAAATATATGAACTAACAATAATTAATCAAATCTTAATCTAGTAATTCTTGGGTTTGCGTCCTACCCATGCCAGACGACAGTACCCCTAAAAACGGGTCACATTGGTGTTAAGCGCTCTTCTGATCGGATAAGTGATGCAGTGTCTCTTCTTCTTAAGCGAGTGTGGCCACCATCATTTAAAATATTTCGAGCTAATGGGTTTGGGTGCGATTCGAGCCTTTTTAAGTATTTAATTGAATATTAAGTGATCATCGATTTTACTGATGGTACATCGAGGTCTTTGTGAATGTTCGAGTTTTTTACATACCAGGGAGCGGACGTAATGATTCGAAGAATTTTGTTTTGACGCCTTTGTATTTTCTCTATGTTGGAAGCCGAGGCAGTGCCCCATAACTGAATACCATAGCACCATATTGGCTTTAAGATAGAGTTGTAAATAAGGAGTTTACAATCTAGACTTAGGGTCGAATTTCTTCCAATGAGCCAATTTATTTGAACTGCTTTTAGTTTCATTTGAGTTAACTTTGCCTCTATATGGCATTTCCACGTTAAACGTCGATCTAAATGTAACCCGAGATATTTTACATTCGAATGTTGTGGTATTATTTGGTTATTGATTTTAATAGGGGGACATGATTCTCTACGCAAAGTAAATGTTATATGTATGCATTTTTGTACGTTTACCTTTATTTTCCATTGTTTTAACCATTTTTCCAATTGATATATATGGTTCTGTAGGTATCTAGATGCTTCGTAGCGATTTTCGTGGATGCTTAGAAATGCTGTGTCATCAGCAAAAGTTGATGTGTGGGTGTAGTTGTTGGTTGGCAGGTCTGAAGTATATATTAAATACAATATTGGCCCTAAATTACTTCCCTGTGGGACTCCAGCATTGATCGGTTGGGTTGAACTTAAAAAATCTCCTTCTTTTATAACAAACTTTCGACCGACTAAGTAACTTTCTAACAGTTTATGTGTGTTTACGGGTAAATTAAGCTTTAGTTAATGTATTAAGCCTTCATGCCAGACTTTGTCGAAAGCTTGAGAAACATCAATGAAGAGTGCAGAACAATATTTTTTTTCTTCAAAAGTTTTTCTAATGGCGTTTACTAGTCTGTGTGTTTGTTCGATTGTGCTATGTTTCTTTCTAAATCCAAATTGATGATTTGGTATACTTTCATTTTCATCCAATATCGGAATTAATTTAGAAACTAACAGTTTCTCAAACAGCTTTGAAATGTTAGATAATAAGCTAATCGGCCTATATGACTCAGCTCTTGTGTGATCTTTCCCTGGCTTAGGTATCATGGTAACTAGTGAGACCTTCCATTCTGAAGGGTAGTATTCTGTTCGTAAAATTGCATTAAAAATGAAAAGGATTAATTTTATTGAATTAATATGGGAACTTTTTTTAAGCCTACACGTAAAAAACTATTTTGTGCTGAATAAAAGATACTTAAAATCAAGGAGACCTGATAAAAAAAAAACAGAAAGTTATACAAAACTTAGTGAAAATAACCGAATTTATTTCTTATAGAAAATTCATTTTTGTAAAAAAAATTGTTTATACTCCAAACTAAATTAAAGATGTTGTGAAAACTTTCTTATTTTTGTCGAAGTTTACAAATTTTATACAAAATTTAATCGTCACAAAATTATCTTTGAAATACAACCCGAAAAAATATACTTGTTATATTTTTTCATCTTAATGGAGCAATTTAAAATGATAGATAATTGCAAAATGGCAACAAATAAACTTTTTTGAATTTTTTAATGCCTGTATTTCAATACAATTTTATCCGATCAACACAGTTGCAACATTTTAGTGCTATTCCAAATTAAAATTCGCATTAAAATGGTGACGTTCAACCCTAATGTAGATTATGTAAGTCGTTGTTGATGTTTATGTTGCTTGAACATTAAGTCGACTACTACACCACTTCGACGTTAATTTAGTGATTTTTAAAAATGTTCTGTCGTTGTCGCCTAGATGTCAAAAATCTGACAGACAACATATGTATTATCTCGGACTATTTGTTCCTTCTGACGTTCAAGTTGTTGTTTTAATTAATATTTTGTTCGAATAAATGTAAATTAAAAATTAAGTTTTTGGCAAAATCAAAAGTAAAGTACTCATCCTGATAGCTTCTGGTATTCGAGTATCACTCAACAGTGGGCATTTGGACAAAGTATGTATTTGTAATTTCTGATATACACATACATACATACACAGAAAAAAAATTCTCTAAAATTTTTCACCAATTAAAGCATTAATCAAAAATAAAATCTGTTTTAATTAAAAATTTAATCAAGTGAATTAAATGTTTAATCAAGTGAATTAAACGTGTAATCAAGAGAATTAAACGTTTAATTGATACTATTAATTTGTTTCCTGGTAAAAAATTAATTAATTTTTTAATTAATATCACAAATTTTTTAATTGAAATCGATTTTTATTTTTTTCTGTGTACATACATACACAGATATTTGGTAAACTTTTGCTGGACTATTTTAACAATTATTAATAAAATTTGTGTTCAAAAGTTCTTTTTAATTTGCATTTTTATTTGCATATACACGGAAAGAATTATTTACTAAATATGGCTTGAACCCTGCAAAAAAATACTTATTCTAAATATATTTTGACTCGGTTTAAGCAAAATGTTTCTTTATTTCAGAAAATTTTACTTAATAAAAACAAAATAAGTTAAAATCAAGAAATTTTCGACTTGGAAGAGAATCAAGCCAAATTTAGTAAATAATTCTTTCCGCGTATAATGTGTATGTATATGGGTATGTGGGTATTTACGTTCTAACTAAAAATTCTTTTATTATCATTTGATTTGTCGCAATTTTACTCTAAACAAAAAAAGTTCTAGCCAATTTTTTTTTTCAATTAAACCATTAATCAAAAATTAAATGAGTCTTCATTAAACATTTAATCAAGTGAATTAAAGGTTTACTTATGTCATCAGCATTACTGCAGAAAATGTTGTTAATATTATTATTATCACAAATTTTTCGTTGAAATCTTGTTTTATGTTTTACTGTGATACGTTGACTCAAAGGCGTCGCTTTAGCAAATACCCAGTGACTGTCAATAACAATCGATTGTTGTCAATTACGACTAAGAAAATACAATTATTGTACCGTTGTCGTCGAGATATTTCGTCGTCGACTTTCATAATAGGCGTGAGTATAAAACAATGGGAACTTTGATTATGGACAAATAAATTTTAAGTGTCAGTGAAGGGTATCAATAGCTATTGCAAAAATATTGAATTACGAAATCCAATATTATCCATGTAAATGCTAGAAAATTTGATTTGAGCGACAAGATACAAACAGTTTAATTGTTAAACTTATGCCCCTTATCACGGTTTACAACTCAACTCAGTTGAGTTGAAACTTGCAACTTAAGTTTACAACTGCTAAGCATGATGTGTTGTAAATGTTTGGTCTTAACCGCACTAACACCGGATTGTAAACACTATTACAAAACTGGAAAATAAAACCGTAAGAGGGACATTATTCTTTGTTTTTAATGACATGACATCTTAAGAGGAAGCACAACATTTATTTACTTATTATTAATCGCCTCCCGGAGATTTCTGCATTATTAAGAAAATTTTTCAATAATAACATTTCAGGTGACAAGGTGTAAATGTGCAAATGGACGATTAAAAATAAATTGTGCAATTTTTGTTTTTTACGATTTTATTGCGAAGTGTTTCGCATAATTGTTGCATAAAGAATTTTAATTACTTAATTTAACTTATTGTTTTGTTTTTTTCTCTCTTTTTCTTTTTGTTTGTTTTTTTTTTATTTTCTTTTTTTGCTTAATGCTGCATTTCGCAATTATTGTTGTTGTTGGACTTAGTGCTCCCAGTGCAAAGCTAAATGGTCAAACCACACCTCTTGATGTGTCGAGCCTATCGCAAAACGAGATACAAGGCTTGTTGCTTGGCTCACACCCATCGGCAACTTCGGCTGCTGTGGCGGCTGCTGCTGCAAATGTCACCACAACAACAACTCTGGCGCAACAACAGCAGCAACAACAACATCAGCAGCAATCAACCATCGTGAGTGCAACTGGTGGGGGCACAGGTACAGTGGTCATAACAGCTGATCAGCATCGCCAGCAGGCGGCCACGACTACGATAAACATTAAGCGGGAACCGGAAGATTTGCGTAAAGATCCTAAAAATGGTACCGCTAGTAATGGCTCCACAGCCAGTAGCGGACAAAAGGTGAGTGTATGTAACGTCCTTTTTAACGCTGACAAAAGAAACCTCTCAAATCACCTTTTTTCGAAATAACCAAAACAAAAAAAAGGAACTTTCAAAAGGATGTTGAATATAAAAAATAATATGGATTTTCTGTCAACAACAGGTGTTGATTAGTATAAAAAAAAGAAACAAACATTTTTTTATAACATTATTAAATTTAACTTAAGTTACAAACCAAAAAAAGGACGCCACACGCATTAACCAGTTTTGTTGCAAGTTGAAACGGAAAATGTCGAAAGAAAAAAATTTCCAATTTTTGCTTCATCCTTGTTCTTTTACTTTTGCATAGTTTTACTAAAATTGTTGTTGTATTTGAAAAATATCTTTATTTTCTAACAATTTTCTTCTTGAGTTTCCATCCATGTTTCTATTGAATTAACTAACACTTTCATATACACTAAACGAATTTGCAATGTGTGCATTTGACGTAGTGTGACTGTTTGTTTGTGTGTGTGTGTGTGAGTATGTAGCTTTGCAATTGGCTTAACTTAATTGTTGAACAACAAACATTCATACACAACAAATATGTATATGAGTTTTCTTCTCGTTGTTTTTTCATTATTGTTTTTGTTTATTTTTTATACTCTCAGACATCTTGTTGTTTTTATTAATGTATGCAGTGACTTTGAATCACTAGCAAAACGTTTAGCTATTGGTTAAATAAAATCGTTCCACCAACTGTCATACTGTCTGTGTGTGCTTGAGACCAAACAAATAAATAACTGTTATACCGTATAACTTCATCTCTGTTTAGCAGGCGCTTGCAAAGCAACAACTGCCATCTCTTTCCAACAACCCGAAAAGAAACCATTTCTATAAATGCGGTTTCAACTGACTGGCATGATGGGGTTTGATACAACATTTTGTTACAGTATGAAGCTCCTATCATTTTAAACAACAAGTTCGAAACGAACCGAAATATTAACTTAATTAATTTTTTTCTTCTTTACTGTAAATTTTTGATTTTGTGATAAGATCACCAATAATTTAAACCAAGAGTGATAATGAAAGACATTTTTGTATGACACAAACGATTTTGTTAATAAAACATTGAAATAAAAACGATTTTTTTTTTAATTCTTTATTTTAATTAGAATTTTCAGTTGAAGAAGATTCTTCATTAAATCGTTACTTCCCTTAATTTGCTTTGCTAGTTCACCCAACAAAGAGTGTGCTCATCGAGTGCTGTTCAGTTTTGATATGAACATTGTTGATATTCACACCTCAACACACGATGGTGGTGGTTTGTTTGATCAATTGCCTGAATTGTGTGTAGCAAAGTCGCTTTTATATTTGAGACTAACCAACAACTAGTCTTACATACCTTTAGTCATCTTTTTAACGTGGTCTAAGCAAGGTCGTTCTGTGAAACGCATGCTCAGTTTCGTTTGTTATAAATTTTTCAAACCAAAAAAATTTAAGCGGGAACGATCAGCTTGAAAATATTTACGTAATAATACAAGGATTAAAAAAAATTCCTAATAAAAATTAAAAAAAAAAAAAAAAAAAATCAAACGATACAAATAAAACACCAAAGATTTTATTGCTATTAAAATATTTAACAAAAATAAATTTATTAAGAAAAAAAATATTTATAAAAAAATATTAAAGATTAATTTGAAAAGGTATTGAATCATTAAAAGAACAGGGAAAATATAATTATTTTTACTTAGAAACGACAAGTCTAGCTGAATGATAAGAAAAACAAAAATATGTTTTAAAATTTGTGTGAATATTTTAGAATTTGTGTAACTGCAAAACTCTTAATTGAGTTCGAATTAAATTTTAAATTAATTAAATTATTTCAAATCTTAAACCAGCTTTACAAATTGACAAAGTGTTTGGCAACAACAAAAATATCATCCACAACATATGGTTTCCTTGTTACAACAAGAACAGCAACAACAGCATCATCACAATCAACATTTATGAGTTGCTTGTGTGCGCCTGTGTGTAGGTGGTACTTGTTCGCTTGGTGTTTTTCATACACAACCTGAGAGCACCCTCACAACATAATGCTTGTGTCTTAAGTCTTTTGATTTGAACACTTGTGCCTGCAAAGAACACAAACACACTCCCTCACACACTCAACTAACTCAAAGTACATGCTTGAAAATCAACAACTTAACACAAAAAATACTGAAAAATAACAATAAAACTATTGAAAATGTTTAGATAATAATTATATTTGATACGATATTTAGTTATTGTTTTTGTTCTTCCTTAAAAAAATTAATTATCACTCAAACAAAACCTGTTGCCTTCATAAACCAATAACAAAAATCAATTTCACTTTTGTTTAAAGAATTTTTTGTATCTTCTAAAAATTAAATTTTTTTTCAACTTTTAATATTCATTTATTTAAATTCTTAATTGCGTTATTTTTTGAAAGAATAGGAAAAAATCCATCTACATAATATGATAATATTCTAAAGTTTCATTTCCTGTTAATCAATAGAGCAAATAAAAATTAATTAAAAAAAGAAGGTTCTGAAAGCGAAAACTCTACATCTACATATTCGTAGTAGTATGTGTGTGTGTATATGTGCATAAATTTTTTTTGTGATTTTGTCACAATCATTAAAACTTTATTATTGCTATAAACATTATTATTGATTATGTTATTTATATAACAATACAATACACAATGTATTCTTAAGCGTCATCAGGTTTTTGTTGGTTTTTTTTTATCTTTCGGTGATTTTTTTTTTTTTTTTTTTTGTCAAGGTCTTTGGAAAAAAATCAAAAAATCAAAATCGTTAATAACATTATGTCGTTTAAAGTTTAAAACATGTTTCCAACCATTTTAACAATACGAAAATGCAAATTAAACGCACATTAAAAACTTCGTAAAAAAAGTTATGGTATTAGCAAGAGTTAAAGCCCAACTTGAAGATAATCAGTATACAAATAATAATAATAATAATTAAACAACATCATGATCATCGTAATCATCTTTAACGTATCATCTGTTTCATGTTAAATTTAAAAAAAAAAAAAAACAAGAAAAAGAAAACAAAATTATAAATTATAATTTTTGTTGTTATTTTGTAAATATATTTCATACCTACATAAATAATTTCATGTTTTTATGTGAAAAAATTAATTATGCATACAATTTGGTTTAAAATATATTAATTTTTATATATTTTTAAGCCTGTAGGCTGCGTCAGAAACGTCACTAATTTTTCGATTATGTGCTTTTTACATAAATAAATATTTTGGAAATTAATGTCATTGACTAATCAGTATGTATGGATGTTTTATTTAAGTGTGTTACTAAGGCAAAGTCGAAGTAGGAAATGTTTTGTTTTTAGTTATGGACATACATATTTGTAGTTATAGATCTGGTTTAAAGAATTTAAAATGATAACATCTGAAATAAAACTGATCAGTATTTTAAGATAACACATTACAAACATAAGAAAATATTAAGTTCCACAAGTTCCCAGTAAACAACAGGGTAGAAAATAATTTGGCAAAAAGTCTGGCTTCACACCATGAAAGCTTCAAATAAAAGATAGTTTTAAGATAAGTGATCTATAAAACTAAAAGGTCGGAAAATACTTACTGCCTGCCTGTTTAATAATTTCGAACGTTAAAGTCCGCATAGAAAGTTTCCATGAAATACAGTGTAAAAATATCTTCCTTATAAAATCCTTTACAAACCATAACTTTCGAAATTGTTGACATTCAGGAATCAAGAAGCCACAACCATATTGTGGTTGGCTTTTATCATGTTTTAAGCAAATATGACAATAATTTGTTTTCCACAAACAAATTGTTTGGCTTTAAATTAACAATGACAATTTCCTCTTTTCCAACGCCCAGAGAAAAAACATGTTTAAATATGGTCACCTCCAAAAAAACAATTTTTAAAGAAAATCCTAAACATACTATGTTAAATTTAACTATATTTTTGTTACCAACAACCATATTATGGTTAAATTAGTCATCCATCAAGAAGCCACAACCATGTGATGGTTGCCTCCAAACATGTTATGGTTAATTATAGCTTAAATATGTTTAAAACTTATTATGGCACAGTTGGTTTTAACCATAGCATGTTGTTCTTGAAAAAGAGGAAAATACTATTGTTAGTTTAAAAACAAAATATTGTCATATTTAAACATAAAATGCTTAGAGGCAACCATAATATATTTGTGGCTTCTTGATGTAGGACTAATTTAACCACAATATGGTTGTTAGTGACAGTATTATGGTTAAATTAGACATAATATGTTTAAAATTTTATTTAAAAATAGTTTTGTTGGATGTGATCATATTTAAACATGTTGTTTCTCTGCTTATTTTATTTACATAGTAAAAATTAAAAAGAAATTGAAACAATTCTAAGGGTCATTATTACAACCAATGATAAAGTTCCTGATAACTTAATTTAACAATAGCTATTTTGAACGATAAAGTGACCATTAAGTTTTCTCCATTATTAAAACTGTCAGATAAAAGGAAAAAAAAATAATTTATAACTGAGGCAACATTGCAGTAGATACCGACTTCTTTTGGTTGCTTAAAACACGTAGTGGCAACGATTTACTATTGTTTATTTCTAAAATTGAAGGCAGAAGTCAGTTTTTTGCGTTTTATTTTTGGTTTTTTTTATGGTGAATTGTTTTGTGTTTTGTGTTAAATTTTGTTTTTGTTTTTAAGTCTCACGCCTGTATTTATAAAATATTTTTAAATTTTATAAAAACAAATTTTGTACGAAAATTCTCCTTAATAAACGTTTGTTAAATTTAATAATCGTTTATAAATACGGGGGTTTATATTTTAATTTGACAAAAAACTGTCATTGAAGGTACCATATCTTCAGATGAAAATATGGCACTTTCAAATTTTTAAAGCTCACTTGTAAAGTTACTATGAGGAAAAACCTGCTGTTAGCTTTTTGGCCACTTTTTAGGTTAATGTTAACTTTTAATAACCAAAAACCATTTATGCCGTTAAAGTAAAAAGTAACTTTATTCACTAAAACACTAAAAAAAATAAAAAAAATAAACGGTCATTCTGTTCCAAATTCGTTGGGGTACGACACACAGATGTTTCATTCCTGACGACGAATATTCGTAACGAAAAAGTCGTTGTTCCTCCAAACTGTGCTTATACCATTACAAAATAAATATCGGATTCAGTTAAAATTTTTAGTTTTGTATGGAAGTGTATTTTTATTTATATCTTAAATCTGTGCCAATATAGAAAAGTAGCTTATGTAGAATATTGTAGTTTTTTAATATCCTCAGTTTTTAGTCGAGGAGTTTTTTGTTTCAAGTCTGTATTTTTAGAAGCATCTTTAATAGAGGCCAAAAGTAAATGTTTAAGAATATTTTTAGTCAACTTTACACCTTTTTTAATTGTTATAAATCCGCTTTGTCTTATGTCGACTTAAGCTACTTTTTCAAACACGATAACAAATTGAATTACAAACTAAACTTCCCAATAAACCAAGTGATATTGTAACGCTATTGAAACGAAAGAACGATAAAAAAAATTACAAGTGATAATCGTTTTCAAAAAGAAAGAATAACTTTCTCTTCATTTTTCTTTTAAATAATGATATTGTTTTCGATATCTTCATTTTCAATAACAGCAGTAGGGAATCCCATTTTTTTTTTCACGATATCTTCTTTAAAGTTAGTATAGAATATCATTATCGCCGTAAAATATAATATCGCTTGTGCTATCATGTTTTTCTATAGTTTATTGGGTTAAATCTGCCGAGCAATTTTAAAATATTATTCAATTTAACGAACGATTTGCTCGTCAATTTATATAATACTTTCATTTTAATTGGATAGTCACCGTCCAGACGTGCAATTTCTTAATATTTTGTTTTGAAATTGCATAAGTGTCCAGATTATGAAATTTTAATCCTGCATTTCTTTTATTTTTATCTAGTCTTTTCTCTTCTCCTACTAATAATTTATATATAAATACAAATATACGTACATCAAACTTCTAGTTGAAAGGTTTTACAAAACAAAACAGAATTGCAGAGAACATGAAACTGAGTACCCCGTCCCAATTGTCTCACCTCTTGCACCAATAAACTCAAAAATTGCTGCAACCAAAATTGCAAGTCTGGACGATGACAAACTTTACTATTTTTTTAACAAAATAAATTTAATATATTTTCGTTCTGTTTAATTGACAATTTTTTTCGCCAATAACTCATAATTTACAAAGAGCAGACAAACAAACAAACGTCCTGATGTCATAATGTCAGACATAAATTAATTAAGTCTACCTGTTATCATCATTCATGGAATTTAATGCACAAAAAAAAATATTACAAACGCAAAATTTTGTCATAACATTGCAAAACTGCGTGGTTCACTTGTACATTTTTTTTCTCTACGTCACTTTGTAGGATTTACTTCCTGTTAAAAGCAGACAAAAAAAAAATAAAACTAAATGACAAGTTAATGGCACAAAAAGATTGTAACAAAAAAAAAAAAACAAAATTGTATTGAAAAATAAGAAAAAGAAAGAAATAATAATCGAATAATCGAAAACTAATAAAAAAAATATGAGTCATTTGTTAAAACAAGAAATGAAGTCTTTTTTAAGTGACATTTTTAACAAAATTAATAACATTTTTTCCATTAAACGAACCTTTTAATATTTTTTTTTTTTGTTAATTTTAAACGCATGATTTATAAATTCAAGGACATTTAATTTTTATTATTGTTATTGTTGTTGTAGTTTTTGTTAAATAAAAGACTCTATTAAGTGTTAATGTGTTAAATGAACGCATAAGGAAATTTTTCGTTTATTTAAATATTAAATTTAAGTATTAAGAAATGTTTTATTTATTTATTTATTGTTTTTTGTTCTTCGTATTTTATAACACATTTTAAAATATAAAATACAATAAAACCAACAAATACATACATAAAAAAAAAACACATTGACACACACATTCAATAAAAATAACAATAAATTCGCCCACTGTCAATATTTAAATTTTGTGATTTTTTCTTATTTTTAATTAAAAATAAAATATAGTATATGGATATGTGTTATTTTTTATATTATACAACCGACAACAACAACAATATGAATATCGAGCACATAAAAGTTTTAATACAAATGTTCATTTCAGTTGTTTTTTCTTTTAACAGTTTTAAAATTTATAAAATATTTATTGTGTGTATTAAAAAAACAAAATGGCGTTTTAGAGTGGCTTAAACATTTGACATTTTCGAAATTAGATATTAACTCAAAAATTTAAATATACGTGTTTGTGTGTGTGTGTGTGTGTGTGTTTGTAACTTTTAAATAATAATTTGTATTGGTTAGTATCTAAATAAAATAAAGTGCGATTTAGCTGAACACAGGCAATATAATAAAAAAAAAAAAATATATCCACTAGTTTTAAAATGTTCGATCGGTAGGCACACTCTTTAATTTAAGTTTTATTATACCCTCCACCACTATTGGTGAAATACTTTGCTTGTTTGTTGTTTCGTATGAAACTTTTTTAATATTCATATCTACGGCCCCATTAAGCAGTGTTCGAAAATAGACATTAAATATCGTTCCTTAGTGTTCAGCTCTGTAGATTTGTGGAAAACACAAACGATAATATTGTTTGTATAGAAAATCGAACACAAAAATAATACAGTACTTATCCAACTCAACAAAAAGATGAGAACATTAAATTTGAAAATTTGCAAAGAAAAAAACTTCGTTGTGTTCGATCAGTACATTCATTATCATTCGTTTCAGTTGTACATAACAGCCTTTTAGCTGGTCAAAAAAAAAAACCAATGATTTTTTACAAAAACAAAATATTTGCACAATACACACACGAGCTGTTGGTGCTGTGGTCGTTGCTAAAATTGTTGGTTTGCTCATTTCTTTATTGAAAAAAAAAGAAATACTTAATATAATGTATGTCTACGGAACCACTACAATTGTTCTGTTTTATAACGAAAAACAGAACACTATATAGTTACGAACGGTTGTGTTCGCATAAACAAACAGTAAAAAATATCTATCGTTTCTGGGTGTGTCAGCCGTACGCTGAAAAGTGTTCTGTTTATTTTCGAACACTGCCATAAAGAATATATGTATATTTTGGGTCGTTTAGTACTTCTAAGTCGATTTAGCCTTGTCCATCTGTCTGTCCGTCTGTTGAAAACAAGATTACTTTCGAAAGACTTAACAGGAAAAAATAATTTTCGTGTCAAATTGTTTTTTGTTCTCCAAAGAAGTTTTGAATTGCAATTAAGCACAATTCGTCGGGTAGGCAATAATAAGCCCAAATGTGAAGCAACCTTCCCCTAAAAATTTGTATTTTTATTTAAAAAAAAAAAAAATCATAATTTGATGATTGATACACCGATTTATATATATAAATGAAAATCATGCTACTAAATCTTGTGTAGTTGGGTCGATAAGCTACCACAGGCCCCATATAAATCCCACACCCGAAAAAAACTTAAGTATAGTCGTATAGTTAAATATTATATAAGAAATCACTCTGCAAAATTTTGTGGGGTTCGCTTCATAATTTACCGTTCATATAAAGCAAAATCTGGTAAATAAATCAAAATCAAATAATGAGCTTTTTATTGCTAGAAATAACACAATGAAATTTTCTAATAACATTGGTCTAAAAATTTGGAGAAATAAATTGACTGCAGAAACGAAGCATGTTTTTATTTAATCTCGAATCACGTCTTGTTCATGTTTTATCGCATGCTGGCAATACTGTTAAACAGTCAATACTGACACTACAATTCCACAATTATTTATTTGACAGAAGCCCACATTCATTCTAAAGGTCCAACCATAATATGCATAGCCGTGCTTAACCTAGTATCAAAAATTAACGAAAAGTCTATCAAATGTTTCGCACTTTGCTTTAGCAAATGACAGTTTCATAAAACTTAACAAAAAGTTTCTTTTAGTTCAATATGGTTTGCCTCATAAGATTTACATGTATTCGCACATTTGCTAAAGCCAACTAAGCACAATATGGTTGGGCCTTTAATCTTCATAATAGTAGCATTTAAGCATGTTAGGGATATGTTAACGCTTAAAACACTGTGCAACATTTTTGAAGTCATCGAAAGCAAACTCCTTTTCGTGTGGAATTTCTGGAAGAACTTAAGAAAACTAACAAACCCCTTTTTGGGTTGTTCAGATTATATGGCCCCACGTATATTTTGGCTTGAACTTGATTTTTTTGATATTTATGCAACTAATTGGAATTTAACTTTCCTGTCCTCGGCACAATTCTATCTAGCTATCACGAAAAATGCATATAGTGCCTTTTTCTCCTAGTCTGTAGCTATAATTGTGCCTAAGCCAGGAAAACAAAGTTCCAATTGGTTTCCGAGCTATAGCCGGGAGAAAAATTTCATAATGGCCTAAATGTTCTATCCGAACAGCAGCTGAAACCTGCAAAACCCAAATAGGGCTGTGTTAGTTAAGTTAAGTATTTGAGGAATTCCCCACGAGAAAAGTTCGTATTTAATGTGTTGCACTGTAATTATTCAAAAAGGCCATGGCAAGAAATATTTAGTTATGGAATAAATAGTTTTATTGACCAAAAGGCCGAAATACGCTTAGAGTTAACTTAAAGTGAAATACTCACAAGCAGAACTGATAAAGATTAGCTGCTACTGTACGGGCTTAAGCAGAAATTTCATGTTGTATTTTTCTTCGCTTCAAACGATTAATAATTTTTAAGCTTTTTTTAAGCCATCAATCAAAGCCACTTGTTGTCAATTATTATCTGAGACTAGACTTTGAAAACTACGTTATCTAATTTAAAAATTGTTATTATTTCTATTCTGCGATCGTACAGATCCGAACATTCAATTACAAACATAAATTTAAAATAAATATTCAATTGTAAATTTGATGTGTTTTTTTTTTTCTTTAAATCGTTTTAATTATTATTCTTGGTTTGAAGTCGTAAAAATATTGGCATCACAATGTCAACTCTGGCTATCGTTAATTAATCTTTTTAAGGGCAGATGGAGCAGTTAGGAATTTAGGCCTTGAAGGTAAAAAGTAAAGATGTAATTTCTAATTTTTATTAATAGTTTATAATAAATTTATCTCTGTTTTTTTTTTTGGTATTTATTTCCAAAAAGATATTTTAAAGGTGCGGTTTTTTAAATATTCAAATATTGTGTTTTTGTTATTATTTTTTAAAAAAAATATTAATAAAAGACAAATTACATAAAATTTGGAGGTCTATTTTTAGTTTGAATTGATTTATTTAACTTCATCTTCATTTTTCTCTGCAGACAGTAAAAAATCAAACCATTTATTCCAGATGATACACAGAAAAAATTCTCCAAATTTTTCACCAATTAAAGCATTAATCAAAAATAAAATCAGTTTTAATTAAAAATTTAATCAAGTGAATTAAATGTTTAATCAAGTAAATTAAACGTTTAATTAATAATATTAACTGGTTTAATTGATACTATTAATTTGTTTACTGGTGCAAATTGAATTAATTTTTTAATTAATATCACAAATTTTTTAATTGAAATAAATTTTTATTTTTTTCTGTGTAGTTATGCTTATAATTTTCTTAAGTTTATTTCGAAAAAATTCATACATATATTTAACATTATTTTTTCCAATTTCATTCAGCAGTAGCTTTTCTTTTCCCATTAAAAAAAAATCTCATTTCTTTTGTTTGTAAACTTAAATAGTTTTGCTTTTTCAAAAAAATATATAAAATTACTCCAAAAATTCCAACAGGTTATTGTATTACAACAATCACCATCGCCCACACAAATACACATTAAAGAACCGCCTCTTAGTCCTGGAAGTCCAACAAATCATACAGAAGCCATGTACGCTGCCGGCGGCGGCACTCAAATTTATCTGCAGGTAAGTTGACGTCAACTTTAAAGCAACAGCAATCGAAAACATGCAATCAAATTAAAATATCTGCTTAAAGTTATTTTCGTTGCTGTTGTTGTTGAAGGCGATTGAAATTCTCTTAATATAGACGACCCGGTTACAAATGACTTGACACATGAAAAGTTCTTACTGTTTTTTTCTCTGCTGAGCCGTCAGTTCTTTGCTTTTCCATACGGTTCGATTCGATTTAATTCAGTTTTTTTTTTGTTTGTTAATGTTTTCACTTTCATGACATGTGGTGTCAAATATATTGCCTTTTGCGGTAGGCAGTTTTGTATTTTACTCGCATTTTATAGTGTGTAGTAGTAGGAACAGGTTGGACCGTTAACAGACATACAAATACACGCACAAACCCAAACTCCCTTCCGTTTAAACGGCAACATATCAAAAGAAGGCTGCTAACAAAAAATCAACAATGATTTAGCGCCAGTATTAACTAAACCGGAATCTTCTCAAAAGTGGAAAAAAGAAATCAAAAAAAAAAAAATAATAATAAAAAGATCACGTTCCTCACACACGCCAGTCAGCCAGTTTGCCAGCTATCCAGTCAGTCAGGCAGGCAGGCAGGCAGGCAGGCGAACAGGCCACAGCAAGATTGAACGAACATTTAACACACTTGAAATACACTCCTCCGCAGACTTGAAATCGAAAACAAAACAGAACAGCAAAGTTGTATGAATATTCTTTAATACTCGAATGTACATGCAGAGGCAAATAAGCATAACGACACCAACAACAAGAACAATAAGAAGCAACATCAGTGTGACTTTTTGTAAATGACAAGAACTTCTGTTAAGCTGATTAACACCCTCAACGCCACAACAACAAAAACTACAACAATTATAATGAAAAAAAAAATTAATGAGAAATATCGCCAATACGATAATTTTGCTTATCGTTGTTGTTTTTTTTTTATATTTGCAATTTAGGGACCTCATCAGAACTCAGCAGCTGGACCTGGCAGCAATGTGAATACACAAACACCCAGCCCTGGTCCGTACATTGGAGCCGATGGTTATGGCATGTACACAACTAGTCGCTTGACAACAGCTCCAACCACCACATTTATTTCGGAACCCTACTATCGTGAATACTTTACGACAACAGATGGCCAAGGTTACGCACCCACCCGCACAATATACGGCGATAGTGAAGGCCCTCAACCGGGCACAACATATGAAGGACGTTTCACCACTACAACCACCAACAATGGTATACCACCTCCCCACCCATCGGCGAACATCTCAAAGAACAACGGCGGCACTCCCATCTATGCCAAGACAGTAACAGCAGCTGGCCTAACAGTCGATTTACCTAGTCCGGATTCCGGCATAGGAGCGGACGCTATAACGCCCCGAGATCAAAACAATATACAACAGGTAAGTTCCATGAAAATAACAAATATACGCTTAATTATTTAAATTTAATTTCCAAACACGATTCCCCCACAAACCGCCCAAACAAACAAACCGCTCAAGCAAGACAAAAGCTGCAGCACATGGGTGAAAGCACGATTCGTTCGTCCTTCACTACCGGTCTTGCCGCTTTGTTTGTATTGAGATGTTGTGATTTTACAGCTGATTGTTTTCTTGTTTCAGCCCAAGTGTATCTTATGTATGAATTTCTCTACTTCATAAATATTTTCGCTATAGTTTTATTTATATATTTCTTAATTTATGTTTGACATTTTTTTTTTTTTTTTTTTTTGAAAATTAACAAAACTGGTCACATTTAGCAAAAGGAATGAATAGTGAGTGCGTGTAGCGTCCTAATACATATTTATTTTTAAAAACATATTTAATTGTTTAATTTCATTTGGAAATTTTTTATTTTTTTAGATTTAAATTAATTTGTATTTTGTTTTTCTCGTTTTAGTCCTTCGATTATACGGAACTTTGTCAGCCGGGCTCATTGCTGGATAACAACGGTGGTATACCCGTTTCCGTTAACAGCATACAACGTGGCGCTGTCAGCGTCCATGGAGGTCAAAATAGTCCCACAACTTCGTTAGGAGGCACCAGTGCTAATGGAAGTGCTACTCGATCTAGACCCTGGCACGACTTTGGCCGACAAAACGATGCTGATAAAATACAAATACCAAAAATGTAAGTTCTAGTGTTTAGATTTTATAATTTGTTATTAAGTGGATACTTTTTTTCAATCAAATCATGGGTTGCTTGTGTTGAATGTTAGTAAAAATTTTAACAATTTTTGGAATATTCTTATAATTGAATTTGTACCGAATCCATTGTACAACATTCACAGTTCTTGGGGATTTATTAGATCCCGGAGAGACTTTTCAAATTACAATAAGAATTTAAATTTTTTAATTAATTCGTTTTTTTATGGATTTTTCTTTTTTATTTGAAATTTTTAGATTCACAAATGTTGGTTTCAGATACCATCTCGAGTCTCCAATCAGTTCTTCCCAAAGACGAGAAGATGATCGAATAACCTACATCAATAAGGGACAATTTTATGGAATCACTTTAGAATACATTCCCGATTCCGATAAGCCCATCAAAAATACAACAGTTAAGGTATGTTTATATGCAATAAGATATTTAAGCTCAAGGTCACTTACAAAAATCGGGACTTTGACAATCAAACGAAAACTAAGTGCGAAATATTTCGTAGTTTCGTACAATGAAACCGATAAATTTTTTTGTGATTTCATTAGTTATGTAAAATTTTAAAAGTTTAAATTAAACATGTTTAGTATTATACAGTGAAACCTCCCATATTGGCTTTAATGCTTCATCTTAAGAATTTATCGAATCAGATATATGTGTACTTGTATCTCGTCTTTAGAGTCTTCAGACTACCTTATCTCTAGCACTGCGCTTGAATTTAATATATGGTTTTCAATATAGTCATATTCAGTGTCGACGCTTTCATCTACATTTAAAAATTCGTCACGGTATTTGTTTGACAGAACAGTTCTTGTAAATCTTCACAC
Organism: Pollenia angustigena; assembly: GCA_930367215.1. Taxonomy (NCBI): domain Eukaryota; kingdom Metazoa; phylum Arthropoda; class Insecta; order Diptera; family Polleniidae; genus Pollenia; species Pollenia angustigena. The sequence continues at coordinate 233,449,449 of OV884060.1, forward strand.
GCTGCAGGTGGCATCAAAATTCAGAAGCATACAAATACCTGTTGAGAATCCAGTTCTTTGCGAAAACAATTTTTAGTGTCCGCTTCCGGTTTTGAGAGTGTCCGGTTATAGGAATACATTTTGTATGGAAGAACGGCTCCGCGAAATAAGACCCAGTGCAATAACTCCCAATGAAATAAATCAGAAAATAAATGAAATTAGTCCCAAGCTTGGAAATGGTGGAGAAAGTCCCGAAAACTAATGAAAGAATTTATTTTAAAATTTTGATTTACTAATTCTTACAAAGCTCAGCGGTAAATATAGAAAGAACCGCAAGTGGCAGCACTTTTTGAAGGCCTCTATACTCCTTTTTCAAAGATTCGCTTCGTATGATATCCGCCTTCAGAAGTATACCGTCTAGAAGGTATAATTTTCTTTTTTTAAGACCTTTCAAAATATTCAGTACACATTCAATACTCCCTTTCTTAAGAAGGTAGAAAGGAAGTTGTTCAGAGTTATTATATTTGTTGTGACCTTCCTTACACCCTTTCTTCCAATGACAACCAATGTAAAAATAAATAAGTATGGAATGCGTCGAGGAGGGCTTGCTTGCTTAATAAGGCCTTCTATTAGGCCTCTTTCCTCATTTTTGCTACCGCTAGGAGTAGTTTCAAACATACACATGGACTTATTTCTTAATCTTAAATTTTAAAATCCAGAATCGTTAACTAAAACTTCTCTGCATAGCCGGCCTGCGCCCGGGTCCAAGAATATCCTCCTTTAGGGTATAATAAACAACGGCTTTGCTAATTAAAAGTTCTGAATATGGCCTTGAGATCCGCAGGTCGGCCGTCTTCACATATAATCTATATTTAGCGATTGCAAATAATTGAAAATTGAAATACCTCTCACAAAATTTTTTTATTATTTCATTATGAAATAACTCCCAGGCAAAAAAAATTAATAAAAAACTTCCAAAAAATTAAATAAAACCGATAGGGCTGGAAAAATTTAAAATGAAATTATGTATTTCCATATTTGTATGAAAAATTTACAAAATTACAAAATAATCCCGGTTAAATTATAATTTTATAATTTTGTAAAAATTATCTTTTATCTATTTATTATACCCTCCACCACAATTAGTTGTGAAGAGGGTATACTAAGTTTGTCATTCCGTGTGAAACTTTTTTTTATTATTCATTTCAGACCCCATAACGTATATATTCTGGGTCCTTGAGTAATTCTAAGTCGATTTATCCATGTCCGTCTGTCTGTCCGATAATGATAATTTTGTTACAAAAAATAACATAAATGCTGGAACAAGGCACGGAATCAGATAAGATTTTGCAAAAATTTGTTTTATTTGACTGGAAATCACGCTGCTAAATTTCGTGATGATCGGTCCATAATTTACCCTAGGCCCCATATAAACCCTACTACCGGAAAACAGTTTAGTCGCCTAAAACCATAATTAATAACAAATCGTCACAGTTTAAGATAATAATTACATCATACAGATATTACTCCTTAAACATTCCAACTGTCGGTGGTATCAAAGATTCGGCACAGCCGAATATAGCACTCTAACTTGTTTTTTTCCTAAGTACCGTTTTTTAGATAACGGTACTTTTGTGTTTTTCGGTGTATGGTCCCACTCAAACCCTTGTGGAGCCCAACCGAAAACTCCGATCGAAACAAGTGGCACAGTGTTGGAAAGGTAATTGAATGCCTTTTCCGTCGATATGCATCCATCAGTTTTAACGTATTTAAAAACAAGTTAGAGTGCTATATTCGGCTGTGCCGAATCTTTGATACCCACCACCGACAGTTCGAATGTTTAACGAGTAATATCCGTATGATGTTATTATTATCTTAAACTGTGACGATTTGTTATTAATTATGGTTTTAGGCGTACTAAGCTGTTTTCCGGTAGTAGGGTTTATATCGGGCCTAAGGTAAATTATGGACCGATCATCACGAAATTTAGCAGCGTGATTTCCAGTCAAATAAAACAAATGTTTGCAAAATCTTATCTGATTCCGTGCCTTGTTCCAGCATTTATGTTATTTTTTGTAACAAAATTATCAATTTTTTTAGGTGGTTGTTCCACATTTTGATTCATAGCTCTGGTCTTACTGAACCGATTCTGCTGGATTTCAATCCCAAACTGCTTAGGATAACTACAAGCAATTAAGTACCAAGTTTGTTCATTTCTATTGAGTTGTTCGAAAGTGAGCGTGTTTTTAACAGACGGACAGACAGACGGACATGGCTAAATCGACTTAGAATTACTCAAGGACCCAGAACATATATACTTTATGGGGTCTGAGATAAGTAATAATAATAAAGTTTCACACGGAATGACAACCTTAATATACCCTCTTCACAACTAATTGTGGTGGAGGGTATAAAAACGGAATTTTATATGAGATGAGAATATTGTCGTTCCACAAAATCCTTAATAAAAACATTATTTTTCATTCGTTTTTTTTCAAATTACGCTTAAAATGTTGGTAATTAAATATACTATTTGGTTAAAAAATAAAACATTCCAGATGTTTAATATAACGTAGAAAAAAAAAACAAAATGAAAATGAACAATTTTGAAAAAAATCGTAAAAGATAGGCAAATTTTTAACTTTGAGGTGCCATACACAGCTGGTTGGGCTCCACAAGGGTTTGAGTGGGACCATACACCGAAAAACACAAAAGTACCGTTATCTAAAAAACGGTACTTAGGAAAAAAATACAGCGTTTTTCATTTTCAGGAGGTCCCAATTAACTTATTTAGGCATGTGGTGTTATTGGTACTTTTCTAAATTAAAAATTTGCAAAGCAGTGTAATAAATAGACATCATATAGATACGACTCCTTAAATATCAAAGATTCCGCACAGCCGAATATAGCATTCTAAATTGTTTTTTTGCAGTGTATGGGTACATCATATTTGTTATTTTAAAACAAAAGAAATGCTTATGAGTTAGGGTTTCTATGCGGAAAAAGGTTTAAATTCTCGAAAATTTATGCCCAGGAAATTTCGGTAATTTCCTCTAGGGTTATTTTTCTTGTTATAATCCCAATAATTAGTATTGTGGTTATTTTGTTGAACTATTTGTGGGTTTTAATCCAAATTTTTTAATATTGTTAATTAGGCTTAAGTTCATCAAATTTAATTTTCATTAATTTATCTTCATGAAGAAAGGAATTTTACAACATGAAATTAATTAAAATTTACTGATAATTTTTCATGCTTGACTGCAGGAGACCAGAGTCTCTGGCGGGAATCGAACCCGCAACACCCGCACCATTAACTAGCCTACCGGGGCACCCTAAATGTGCGTTTTTTCCTATTTATCAATGTTAAAAATATGAAAGAAGAACATTTTTCTACCAGAGCAAATGAATTGAACATTGTGTTCGTTTGTGAGGACAGGACAAAGTTTTCAACAAAAAGTTCCACCGATATTAAGTAATTTAGTAGCTTTATAAGGATGGAAAAGGGAAAGCGTCTATCAAACACATCTTGTCAACTACTTTTGTCCAAGGACATTGTCCTTTACATATTTCGCGATAGAATAATCTTTATTAAGTGTTCAACATAATGTTTAATCAGTTTAAAATTTTTTGATTTCAAGAAAGTGCTGGAACCTACCAGCTTAATGTATTTCTAAATTAATTCCACTTGTTTCTATTACGATTAATACGATGGGGAGATTTCCCAAGCATTTTAAGACAAAAAGCAAGCCAGTCTAAAACATATTTTAAACATTACAAACCGTTCAGATTTTTTTCCGGATTAAACACTTTTTGTTGCATAAAATGATTTCTGATTGTCAATAATTGATTACATCTTATGAACTTTTTTTAAATCATATCTTGAAAAAAATACGGAAAGTTAGAAACCCTATAAGTTAATAAACGAATATAGAAATAGATAGACATATGCAAATGCGCATAGCTTTTCTCTATGATTTACGAGTCCTTTATGAATCCTTTTAAATGGGGGAAGAACTTAAACAAACAAAATTTAGCTTAAAGGCAGGAAAACTCAGAAAGACAGGCAAACACAGCCGATAGAGTTTTTTTTAAGACGTTGAGCGAGCGTGAAAAGAAAAGAGTTGTGTAAACAAACGTTAGTGATTTGTCATGTTCTGCATGATTTAAGTTTTTAGCACTTCCGAGGTAAAAAGGAAACAACCCTTTTTTATTTTAAATCTTTTTTTTTTTTTTTTTTGTTATGGAAATCAATACGCGAAGACAAGCAAACGATGATGTCTGCACTCGTCAATGTCATTTCAAATCAGGACAATTATTTGAATGATCTGATGATGGCGATGAGTTGATGGATGATAAATGATTTGTATGATTTATTTATTCTTTATAACAACTGACTGGCATTGTTGTATAATTTGCGCAACATATTTTTGTTTTTGGTCGTGGCAGCGAACGGAAGAATAAATGTTTATCTTGCAATCTTCCTTTAAGATCTCAAGTGTATTTGTTTAGGTTCAAGGAACGAACACTTTGGGCCTGTTCGCAAAGCCAGTGAATAATTGAGATCTTGGCAACATTATCAATCATTCCCAGAGATAACAGCGAGAGAAGTACCAAACAGGATATGTAAATTTCTAAAACAAATTTGTACAGGCTTTTAAACTAGAAATCTGTTACAATTTGCTACTGTCATTGAAGTTCATTCATTTAACATTCGTTAAGAAAGAAATTTTTTTTTCTCAGGCATTTGTATTAAATTCCTTATTTATGTGTGTTGCGTGTGTGTGTGGGTTTTTTGAAATTTATTTTAACGATTTTTCTTTAATTGCTTAGCTAAGCTGAAGTTGCAATTTAAAACTGACAAACTGTGTGTACTTGTGTGTGTGCGTGTGTTAGTTTTTATTTTCATGTTATAATTTGTCATCTCTTAAAAACGTTTAAACTTTCCTTTACAATAAAACCAAAACAAAATATTTTCTCCAACTAAATAATGTTTTTTTGCACGCGTTTTTATTTCATTTTTAACGATTTTCACTCGTCTATTAAAATTGAAAAATAAATTTTAACCACTAACACTACAACAATCGATGTATACATATACATATGTATATATTTATTAACTGCGCATGTGTGTACAATTAGAGACATCGTTTTAATTTAGTTTATGCGTGGTTTTCTTTTTTTATTTCAATGTAAACTATTTTTCAAAAGAAAAACTTGCCTTGAGGCCTTTATCGTAAAAATGCAAAGAAAATTATTAAACAAAAAAAAAAAAAAAGTCGGACGCATCACAGCAAAACCACGCCATGAGACAGACCAACACACACAAGCAGCCAGGCAGATGACAGATATAAGAGACGGACGGACGGACAGACACATTTAACTGTATTAATTTTATGATATCAATTTTTCCATTTGTTAATTATTTTCTTTTTTTTTAATTTATCATTTTTAAACATAAAACTGTAAAAAGCTGCTTGACTTTTTTTGTATTTCTTTTTTTTTTTTAATTTCTTTTGCTTAATGTCATGATGAAATTGATGCATTAAGGAAAGCAAAAAACAAAAAAGAAAATCAAAAATGCATTTAATACAATTTGCATAAATATCTCATAAATAAAGTTAAAGGCTTAAATAACAACAACACAACAACACTATCTTAAAACGCTGCTCTTTTCTTAAAGCAAAAAAAAAAAAAAAAAAATTAATAAAAATTCATACATGAAAAAAAATTAAAGAAAGAGAGAAAGACAAAAACGAATAAAATGTCAACTTTAATTTATGTTTGTTTAACTATAAGCCCTTCATGCAACATCCCCAGCATCGTACGTGTTTCGCCTTAAACGAAAAATAAAAGGAAACACGAATCGGGCAAAAGGATTGAATGCAAATTTTTTTCTTTTTACTTCGTTTCAAATTATTTACGATCCAAATCTAAATCTTAACTGTTTGCTCAGCAATCTATCTTTATCGTGTTAACTGAGCATAGCAAATTTGAGAATATCATTATAACAATGATCATCTTCATTCTTTTCCTTCTGTCGTATGATAAAAAGAGGGTAGTTTTTCGCAGATGCCCGTTTGCATTTTTTTAAAGACAGACGAAATATTAAAAAAGTTAAATTATCTTAACGCGTTTTCTTTTTCTTATATTGGATTTTGAGATCATTAATTTGAAATTTTTGGCTTTTAGAAAAATGATGATCGTTTGGAATGATCATTCCACTTTTAATGTTCGATTTATGCAAATTGTTGGAATATTTTTTTCATGACTTTCTTTGATGAAAAATTATAACCTTTTGACTTTTGCTTTAAATAAAGGCGATGGTGTGGAAATAAAAAATATAAACATACAACTTTTATTTATCAACCCATTTCGAACAAGTTGCAACGAAGTTTTTAAATTAAGTAGTAAATAAATTGAATTCTTTGGTTCTTTTTAAGTCTGCACTTTTAAAAATGTATTAAATCTTTTTCTATATATATAAAACAGGATGTGTATGTAACGTATGGACTCCAAAACGGCTGGGCCGATTTTGATGAAATTATCAGGGAATCTTCAGAATAGTCAGGCGGGTGACACTGTGAAGATTTTCGGTCTGCAAGCGGAGGGGCGTGGCAAAATCCAATTTTCATATTGCACCATTCATTTTTTTTTGCTTCTTTTATTTTATTATATTTTTTTTGAAAGTCGTTGTCATGTTTTTCAAAACGAGATATCAAACTTTTAAATCGGTAATGTAGTTCCGAAGAAATTTACAAAAAACCTATGCAAAAAATGATCCAATATCAAAATTTTAAAACTTTGGAAATGTTGCATTCAAAAATGTAAATTTACAAAATATTTACATCATTCGATAACACAAGGTATTCCGCGCCTACTAAGGTGCAACATTGTACAATAAGTTTTAAAAGCTCAATTTAAATCGTGTGGTAATACAACACTAATGTTTGCTTAGGGCCAGCAACGCGGACTGGGTCAGCTAGTTGCATATAAAGAACTAAATAAATGTAGCAGACTTACACATTAGATTCTCAAATTGGCAAATTTTCAAAATAGTTTTGAATTTTAATTATTGTTTATTATTTACAAACACTTTTTTATTTAACTTCACTATTTAAGAGAGGCGAGTACTTTTTGAATATTGAAATATTCGATTTAAATACAACTCAATTCATAATACCGAAATGACAAATAGTTATTTAATCTTTTTAGAGCGACCAATTCTTCACAATTAAAAATTGCTTTATTTTAAGCAAAAAAATGGCTAAATATCGATAAAAAATTGCCTTGCAAAAACGCATTAATTAAAGAAAGAACGAAACAAATTTTTTTTTTCATAAAACTAAAAAATTATTTACTAATATGATTTCTGTATGACGTGCTAAATTCCGAATTTTTCATATTTAATAAATACACTGAAATTTATTGTTGAGGGAAAGCCAGCTTCTATGCGCATTTCACTGGTTGCTTAGGCCAGATCTTTAGGAAACCTTTTCCAAAGATTTTTGAAAAGCTAAAAATATTCTACAAATAAAACCCTAAAGCGAATCAGAATTATAAACACTCAAAGTCCTACTTGTAACATTATCAAAGCTTAAACAAAACACCAACAATTAACAGTGAGTTTATCTTTTCTTAAATTCCCCTACAATTGGTGGCTGGAGGAAATATTTTTAAATTTGTTTCGTTTTCAAAAATGTTGTATGAAAAATGGCCCAAAAAATGGGCTATTTTTAAAATTCTACCATAATCTTACATAGCAGAGAAAACCATGTTTTATTATGGTTGCAAACAACAAAACTATTTTTCAAGAAACTAATTTAACCATTATATGGTTGTCGGCGACAATGATTTGGTTAAATTAAACATAATATCGGTAGAATTTTTTTAAAAATGGTTTTGTAGCTTTTTCTCTGGGTGTATATATTAAATATATATATCGAAAATAAGGATTTTCTCTTCTATGGTATAACAAATACTGGCTTCGCTAACTAAAGCTTCTCTGCGTAGTCGGCCTTGTTCGGAAACAAGGCAGTTTTTCGAAGCTTTACTTAGCGAAACCGGTTTTTGTTAGACCATGCGCCCGGCCGAAGGCCGGCTATACAGAGAAGCTTTAGTTAGCGAAGCCAGTATTTGTTATACCATAGAAGATGAAATCCTTATTTTGGATATATATATATTTAATATATACACCCGGAGTAAAAGCTATAAAAATATTTTATCCATATTATGTTTAATTTAGCCAAATCATTGTCACCGACAACCATATTATGGTTAAATAAGTATCTTTAAAAAAATCACTTGAAATTTTAACGGTATTTTAAAAAAAAATTTACACATTTTTGATTATAAGTTAAGTTGCGGACGTTGCAAAGTGTCATAACGTCCTCGTCCTCGTCTTCGATGGACATTATGACACTTTAAAAGTGTCCAAGGACACTACGACACTGGACGTTATGACATGTCACCTAAATTTATATGAATAATAAACACTTTTTTGCAAATTTAGTAATTTTTTTTTTTTGGGCAAAAATTCGTTTTTGCTTTTTGGGTCATTTTTCATTTTCTTTTTGGGCCCTTTTTCGTTTTTTTTTGGGCAAAATTTCATATTTACCTTTTTGGGTCATTTTTCATGTTCGCTTGGGCGATTTTTCATTTTTTTTTTTTTTGGGCCATTTTTCTTTTGGCGGTATTTCCTACAGCCACAATTGGTTGGCTTTTTTCCGACTCGAATTGTAGTTGTAAGTGGATAAAAAGAAAAAACAAATTGCTTCATTTTATAGTTTTCGTAAGAAAACACCAAAAAAAAAAAACAATTTGCCAGCTCAGTTTTTTGCACGGGCACATGCAAGTATATTATCAAAGTTATTTTTGGAAATACAAAATTTATTACTAATAAGATTTCTGTATGACGTGCTAAATACTCAATTTTTCATATTTGATAAATACACTGGAATTTATTGTTGAGGGAAAGTTAGTAGCTTCTATGCGCATATAATAGATGATTTTCTTTACACAAATAAATTTTTGTTTTAGTTGTAGTAAGTTAAATTTTTAAGTAGCGCTAAATTTTAACCATCGATAGAATTCAGTTTTTCGTCAGATTTTACGATTTATCGTTATTTTGACGATTATGGTCCAAAAATGGCTTATGGACGATTTTTGCCCAAAATTCTACGATTTTAGAAATGTTATATTTTTGTATAAATTTACAAAAGCTTTTAGTATTTTTTCTCAAACTCTTGTAGCCTTTTCGGAAGTGTGACATCATGTGTTATACACAACAAGCAAGTCATCTGTTGACAAGCTTTGCGAATTAACTTATACTACCAATATTTTTAATATTTTCCTATTTTCGATTTTAAAAACTCTGAATTTTTTATTTTTAAAAACGCTATCCGCTCTTATTTAGGTTGGCCTATAAAAGACGTTAAAACTTGCATACATGTTTAATGGAAGCGAGAATAAATTATTTGTTTTAATTAAAACCAACTGGAAATAGCAAAAATTTTCAAAAATTCACAAAATTTAGTGTTTTAGGAAAGAGAAAATCTCCGAAGGTTTCTAAATGATTTTTGGTATTATCAAAATCAAGCCATTGTAGCACTCAAACAAAAATTTAATATATTATTTAAAAAAGTTGGGAACAATTAATAAATGACTTTTGAAACATTCAAAATTATCTATTATTTAAGTAGTTACAGTAGCATTTTCAAAGTGAAAAATCACCTTTCGATGTATATTTGCTGTCATATTTTTAATGATTTTGCAAAAGGTTTTCAAATCTTCAAATTGGTTTCTCAATTTTTTAAGTGACAAACACAAAACCTACAATTGGTTTCAGAAAGAGCAAATGCATGGCACGAAATTATTTTGTTAGAAAAATTAGAATTCGCTGTACCTATATACAGGGTGGCACATTATAATACTATGATCGCCAAAAAAGAGCCATATTTAGACGAACTTTGGGAGCTGTGGATTTATCTTTTATATTTAAAGCATTAATCAAAAAGAAAATCAACTTTAATCAAAAAAATCAAACCAGTAAACAAATTATTAGTATCAATCAAACGTTTGATTTACTTGATTAAACGTTTTATTTTTGATTATTGTTTTAATTGGTGAACAATTTTTGTATCGCTTATCGTTTAAAAAATACGATTTTTGTTTATAAACTTGTGAATATACAAATTTATAGTATCGTTACCAGTGTTGCCAATTTAGCCATTTAGTGGCTAGATTTAGCCATTTTTCACCCTGTTTAGCCATTAAAAAATGAGTTTAGCCATTAGCCATTTTTTTAGCCATTTTTCAACTTGTTTAGCCATAACATTTTTTTGCCGTTTTTCTTTTAAAAGAATAATTTTTATGCTATTAAAGTAAAATAATCATTTTGAACAATTAAAACGCCTTTAATTTAAATCACAACTTCTACAAATGTTGAACATCGCTATAAACTATGACGTTGCAACATCTTTCAAAATTAAGGAACAGTATTCCACTATTAAATTTATAAAATCGATCTTAACAAACATCGCTGTTTTTTCTGGTTGCAAGTATTTAAATAAAGGGATGCAGGCGGTAACAAAATTGTATTAGAAATTTCAGAATTGACTATAAAGTTGCTCTCACTTCCATGGTCTAATAATGCTGAAGTGTTTAGGGTATTTAGCCAAGTAAACATCGTTAAAAGTAATTTGAAAAATAGGTTACATTAAGCAACCGTTAATTCGATTTTATCAAATAGGTAAATATTTTTACCATAACAATACAATATTTATACCACCACCACAATAGTGAAGAGGGTGTGTTTGTGCTGATGTCTGTAACACCTTAAAATATTGGTCCTTAGCGCACCTTTACGTATACCGATTGACTCAGAATCACTTTCTGAGTCGAATTAACGATGTTTGTCCGGCTGGCTGGCTGTCCATGTAAACCTTGTTCGCAAAGTACAGGTCGCAATTTAGAGATTATTTGATAAAATTTGGTACAAAGGTTCTAATGTGGTGTAAGGTATCATAAAGTCGGGTTTAACCGACTTTTCTTTCTTACTTGGTTTTTATTGTAGATCTGGACTCAAAAGGTTGGGTAAATGTTGTCGTGATTATGATTTACCTTCAAATTATTTAAAACTTATGATTATTTGAAACTAATGAGTGAATGATTCCTATGAGATGAACAATAACGACATCGAATTTTTCGATGATTTAATTTTTTAATATTAATTTACGTTTATTCTTATTTAACAAATTGATCTTAACTCACAATTTTATCGTAAACAACTTTAAATTAATTATTTCTGTTCTGTTACTGAATTTTAATGTGTTTTTATTTAAAAAAGCTTTTAGCCATTTTTTAGCCCATTTTTAGCCATTTTTTAGCCATTATTTTCCGTAAATTTAGCCATTTTTGGTCACCAAGTTTTGGCAACACTGATCGTTACTTTGTCGTATTGGTAAATATCAAAAATGTCAATGTACATTGTCAATTTACTTTGAGTAAACTATTTAAGAAGATTTAAGAATTTTAAAAATAAAATTAAAAAGCAAATTATTTCATTAAAGATATAATTTTTTACTTCACTTTTGGTTTTTATTTATTTCCTCTTTAATGAAATGGCATATCCACATTGGTTGATACCATGAAATTAAAACCATTAAAACCAAAAATTGGAGTTTAAACTTGTCAATAAATATTAATTGATAATCAATTTTAGTTAAAATAGTTTAAAAAATTAATGCATGGATAATTCAAAATAATTAAATTTGTGGTGATAGTTCCCAGTAAAAAAAATTTTGGTTTTTTGAAGCACTATTGAGAAAAAGCGCATACTCAAGCGCTTCAATTAGAGAGCTCTTTTAAAGCAGTAAATGATAACGAATAAAACATACAAAAAAGCTGATATTTTAGTGCTGACAACGAAGAGGGGTTTTAAGCGAAAAAAAAAAAATATATTATGGTTTACGAAAATGATTGAAAAAAGGCATTTAAACAAGTAAAAGCAAAACATTAATGAATATGGTAATATAGTTAGCCCTTAAAAAAGCACTCTAGGAGCGCTTTGTTTCCATGTTAAAAGAAGCGCTTCTTGTCAGCAGAAAATAGTCCTCCAAACCGGGAACACACCATACAAAAATCAGGCATCCCATCAGCAGGTTTGAAGCGATTTCAGGTATGAATTCATACAAAAAACCTGCTCGCTTTGGAGCACGTTTTTTACTGGGTTATCAAATTCTAAAAAGATTTTAACAAACTCACCAAACAAATCGAACATTTCCAGGCCTGGCATGAATAAAACATTTTTCAAAACTGTGAAAATTGCTTACAACAAATATACAACTAAATGGCTATACAACTAATACGACGATACTACGATCTTGTGAACTGGGCAAATGTTTAAAAATATAATATTATTATTGTTTTTTATAAAAATCTATGATTGCAGCTAAATTTTATTTAATACAAACCAAATTTTATCAAACGTGACAATAGTATTGTTAAAAACAGTAAAATTTTGTTTGTGACCATTGTGGAGACCATAATATATTTTTTTTTAAATACTTTAACCATGTTTTTTTCTGCGTGTAGTAATGCAAAAAGGGCACAAAGTTTCAAAAAACTATTTGCCTGTTCGTTCATTAAAAAACCAAAATTTTAGAATTTTGAGTTTGTTTTAAGTTAAACGGATGAAATATTCTTTCGATAGCGACAAACGGGCTGTATGGGTACGTAACAAAGCGTCAGTTGCACAGCAATTAGATTTTTCAAAATGCATTCTTCAATGCAACCGTATAGAATTTTAACCAATGACCGAAAATAACAGTTATATTGGAATTTTAAAACAAAAAAAGCACATAGAAGTAAACATCGAAAAACTGATTCAAGTATACCATATTGTTCCTTATGCACTTGCCAATGATAAAATATATTGATTTTTATTTTTTCGATCAAAAATAACAGTTATTTTTTGATTTTTATTTTTTTGAACAAAAATAACAGTTATTTTTTGATTTTTATTTTTTTGAACAAAAATAACTGTTATTTTTTGATTTTTATTTTTTCGATCAAAAGTAACAGTTATTTTTTGATTTTTATTTTTTCGAGCAAAAATAAAAGTTATTCTCTAAAGAAATGTTTTAATAATTTAGATGACTTTCAATAATTATTTTAATGTGCATAAGAAATTCCAATGATAACTACACACTAAAATAAAAATTTTAATTCAACTAAATTATTAAATCACGTACATTTCTTAAGAGAATAACTTTTATTTTTGCTCGAAAAAATAAAAATCGAAAAATAACTGTTACTTTTGATCGAAAAAATCAAAAAATAACAGTTATTTTTGTTCAAAAAAATAAAAATAAAAAATAACTGTTTTCATCTGACTTTTATGAAAAAAGGTATAACTGTTGCGGTCCCTGATTTTAACAAGTTGTCTTTCCTGTTTATGGTCGAATTATGTTTCGGGATTTGGTCGCCAGAATCTGAACTGGGATGATGTAGGGCTATTGTGCTGAATAGGGTTGAGTTTCTTTCTCTTCTGATAGTAATTTCTTTTCATTCCCTTTATTAATATATATATATATATATATATATATATTATATATATATATATATATATATATATATATATATATATATATATATATATATATATATATATTAGAGCGACTCAAGTTGTATGGAAGCAAAATTCGTGCTCGATGAACCCTCCTAAAAATGAACCTTGGACTTTTTTAAGATTACATTTTGAATATTTCGGCTCCAGCTTTCACCTCTCGTGAGCTGGACCAGTTTAAAAAAGGGTCAATTTTTGTATGTTTTGTCAATTTGAGAATCTGTTTCCTTACCAACTTATATAAATTGGGTATGGTAAGAAAGGTTATTTTAAGCCGCATCTAACCGTATATACAATTTGTCCAAGGACGATCATCCATGTCCTTTTTTTAAAGGATTTTCTGTAAAAAAAAACGGTTTTTGAATTTTTTGTTCGGGGTTGTTTGTAATAAAAGTGCCAAATTAACATATTTTAATCTTTGATCGATTTAAATAAATACATGTCTCAGCTTTTTTTGAAATTCGTGCTGGTTCGCGTTTTGGCAAAAATGCAATAGGGTGGTAACCCTTCGTTTTAAATAGGGCAATATGGGTATCAAATTTTATCTTTTGACAAGTATATCATCTTTGTATGTAAATAGTTTAGATTTTTGCAAATTAGATGCATTTTACACGGTGCTCTGGAATATATAAAAATGCAATTTTGTAGTAACTCTAATATGATAGCGGACTTAGTTTCTAGATCATGTATGGATGAAAATAGGACTTAAGAAGGAAAAAAAGAAATGATCCACGACTTGATTTTTTTTTTTAATTTGCGAAAAAAAAATATGCCGCTAAAAGTCGTGGATCATTTCTTTTTTTCTTTCTTTAGTCCTTTTTTCATCCATACAGGATCTAGAAACTAAATCCGCTATCATATTAGAGTTACTACAAAATTGCATTTTTATATATTCCAGAGCACCGTGTAAAATGCATCTAATTTGCAAAAATCTAAACTAGACACGTATTTAATTAAATCGACTAAAGTTTAAAATATGTTAATTTGGCACTTTTATTACAAACAACCCCGAACAAAAAATTCAAAAACCGTTTTTTTTTTACAGAAAATCCTTAAAAAAAAGGACATGGATGATCGTCCTTGGACAAATTGTATATACAGTTGGATGCGCCTTAAAAAAACCTTTCTGACCATCCCCAATTTGTATAAGTTGGTAAGGATACAGATTGTCAAATTAACAAAACATACAAAAATAGACCCTTTTTAAACGGGTCCAGCTCACGAGAGGTCAAAGCTGGAGCCGAAAAATTTAAAATGTCATCTTAAAAAAGTCCAAGGTTCATTTTTAAGAGGGTACATCGAGCACTTTTTTTGGTGAGTCGCTCTAATATATATATATATATATATATATATACAAGTTTGCCTTTCCGAGTCCAAGATTTATAACCCAACTAACTGGCAAAATTCTTCTTAAGCACGTCGGTATATAAATCTGTCAAATCGGTTAAAAAATGGCTGAGTTATAATCAAAATACTGAAATCCCAAAAATTACTCTTTTTATACCCTTCACCTCAGGTGGAAAAGGGTATATATAAGTTTGTCATTCCGTCTGTAATTTCTGCAATATTGATCTAAGACCCTATAAAGTGTATACATTCTGGGTCCTTATGACGAGAGAACTTGATTTAAACATGTGATGTCACTCTGCCCCCACCCCCCTTCCCGGTTCAATTGTTTACATATACTAGCATAATGCCCAATATGATTTTCGTTATCACCCTTCTTTATTATTTCATCTATTTAACAAAATAATTTTAACAAATAGAAACTAGGAATTTTTGTAAAAAAACTCGCCAAAAAAGAAAAAAGAAAACAAACAAACACACATACATACAAACATCAAAAGTAATTACAACTCAACTGTGTTGAATTTTGTGAACAGTAAACGTGCCATATTTACCTATGATAATTTTTTTTTTTATTGATTTTTTTACTAATAAGTAGTGGTTTAAATTAGAAAGAGTATGTTTTTTTTTTTTTTTTTTTTTTTTTTTTTTTTTAATCCCTATGCTAAGCCCCGCGAAGCTTGAAGCTTGTCTGCAGGAAAGAAACCAGAGTCTCTGGCGGGAATCGAACCCGCAACCCCGGGGTTGATAGACTAGCTCACTACTAGCTAGCCTACCGGGGCTATTCAATTAACGTTCCTTCATGGTTCAGTTGTCTAGGGGGTGTGTTAAGTTAGAAACTGAGAGTTCCCTGGTTCGAATCTTGGTTTTTAAAAAGAAAATTTTTTTTTGTTAATATTTTTATTTTTTTTATGTTCTAAAAACGATTTAAAAAAATATTTACCAGTTTTCGCTTTTTAAATTTTATTTATAATGAAGTTTTAAGTATTGTAAATATGTAAAAATTATTTAGTTTTTGTCTAGATGCTCTGCATTCTGCTCGCACAATGGTGAAGGGTATATAAGCACTCTTACTTGTTTCTTCTCAAGTCGTCCGAACGGAACATTCTGGTCTCTGGGCTAGGCTCTCAATTTAAATTCATACCAGAGTACCTACTTATGGATGTGTCCAAAAGTGCACCAAAAAAAAAAAAGATATCGATGCATACACAATAAGCAAACTGTACATTGTTAAACTTGATGATATATTTTTGACTTTGACTGCAAAGAATTCTGATCTTTGGGAACTCAGTCTATCTTTAATGTTTTTTTTTTTATTACAAATATAAAAAATTAGTTTTAAATATCAATTATTACAATAATGTTATCCAATGATACATTTATTTAATTTCTTTCATGGCCAAATAGAGTGTGATTATGTTAATGTTTCGTGAGGAGAAATCGCCTGAAGATGAAATCAAAGCCTGGCAATTTTGGCACAGTCGACAACATTCTGTCAAGCAACGAATCTTAGATGCAGGTAAGTGCAATTCAAAGCTTAATTTGTTTAAAATTCAAAAAGTGTGTTTATTTTCAAATTCAAAGTTTCAAAGTCGCAATAAAGAAAAAAAATAAATAAATGTAACAAATTTTAATTAAATTTGATGTGTTGTAAAATCGTAGTTTTATTAACTCCCACGTGTAACAGATGGGATTTTTGTGACTTTACGATGGTGTCTGTCTGCTTGTTGCAACATGTTAAAGTTAATGTTAATCTATGCTCAAATGTCCGTCTGAGTGTGTGTCCGTCTGTCTTTAAGTATGTTTGATTATTTGAACATGACTGTTTGCTAATGTGTAATTTGAGACAATGTTGCTTCATTTTCTTAATGTTGCTATTGTTGGAGTAGTTGGTGCTGTCGTTGTTGTTGCTGTTGCCGTCCCTGGTTCTCTGGGAAATAAAATCTTTATTTCTACAACAAGTGTCATATTGAATATATTGTATACGTATAAATATGTTTTGTAGCACACTTGAGTATGTAAAATTATGTGTAGGTATAAATAAGTATATATTCATTCAAGCCCAACGATGCTTATCATTTGTGATGGTGTGTGTGTGTATGTGTATGTGTTTATTTTTTTTTTTTGTTATTGGAGATCATTGTAAGTTTTGTAATTTTATTGAATACGCATCGAATGAATTTGTTGCGGGCAATGTCCAATGGCCATTATAACAAAGATTTCATGGCTGATAAAAAAATTAAAGGCCTTTGCTTTTCTACACAAGACAACAGAGAACCCATACCTTTAATGTTCGATTGCACAAATGCACTCACACACACACACACGCACACACACATATCATATGCAACCAGCAAGGCAGGCAGTCACAAAAAGGGGAGTCTTTGGCAATCACCTGCGTTTCTCTTTGGCTAATTGGAAAATCATCCAAGGGGAGATGTGGTGGTGGTTGGCTTTGCAAAGGTGTAGCGATGGCATGATCATTTGTGCCTTAAAATGGAAGATCTATACATTGTGATAAGTAATTGCTAATATGTTTTAAGCGAAAAATTTGTATGTTCGTTGCATGAATACGAGTATGAGCATGTGTGAATAAAGATGACAAATGACCAAATCATAATTGTATTCCTAAGCTCTTTGTCTCTGTTATTATAGAGCCATCTACAACAAACGTTGGCTAAATGCAACTAACATTTTATTTGTATTTTTTTCTTCTTTATTTTCTCGTGATTACAGATACCAAGAACTCGGTGGGTCTGGTTGGCTGCATTGAGGAAGTCTCCCACAATGCCATAGCAGTCTATTGGAATCCTTTGGAAAGCTCTGCAAAGGTAAGATTTCTTTTTTTTATTCTTAAAATCTATTTTAACCAAAAACCAGGGCAAATTATAAAATAATTTACTTAATTTTCACTGTATTACGTGTCTTTTACAAAAAAGCCTGTTCAATAACGAACATCCTTATTAAGTTTATAATTAGTTATTATTAGTGTCTTGTGGGTCTTTTCCTGTAACACCAAAACGCAAACGGCCTGGGAAGGGGAGTAAATGATAATGGTAATGAAAACACATAAATATCAGTAAGCGATTAAAGCTAATCAAGCTTAATTGCAAGAAAACATTTATTCATTCGGTAGCCGGTAGTTGTGAGCTGTGAGTAGGGAACACTAACAGCATTTTTACTCACATTGTGCACAAGGTGTTGTTGCTGTTTCACTTACTACTTGTAGGCCTTTACATGCCGCATTGCTGCTGCAACTAACTGCAAATCATGCATAACTTATGAAAAATATCTCAATTTCCGTTGTTGAAAATTACACGACTGCCTCTTTAGCGCAAAATGTTAGTTAGTCAGCCAGCCAGCCACAAGCTTTAAAATTTGTTTTTTTTTACTTTTTTCATGTTGAAATCCTTTTAGGCCTTTAGTTTTTTTCCATATTCATTTCTTAAAGGTGGCCCATGTTCTTTAAGCTAATTTTTTTTCTGTAACAGTCTTCTTTTGTAACCATGGGGTAATATGCACAGAAGTAGTTAAGAAAATATTTTATTCAAAAGCACCTGGCCGGCATTTGTAAACGTAGTAAAATTCTTAGTCGGCATTTTGTAATCATTATACTTTAATGTGTCATAGAAATATGCCACACATTTTATTAAAATGGCTCATTTTTCTCTTAGTTTTCTAAGTAAAACACAAAACAAATTCATAAAGCTTAAAAGATTATTTGCGACTTAAAACATATCAAGCAAAATCAAAAGACTTAGGAAACAAACTTGCAACTATTTGCAATACAATTCATTAAAACACATTCGTAGCGTATGGTGGCTAGTAGGTGCTTAAACTGAATTTTGATTTAATTAAAATGCAACAAACTTATTTAAAACATATTTAAATTCCTCATTATAAACACTCGAATACTTAAAATCCAATGAAAAGAGGCGGCGTTTTCAGTTTTAAATATTTTTCAGCCAATTGAAAAACGTTGTTTAATTTCATTTTATTTTGTGACACCAGAATGTGCGCCATTTATTACGAAAAAAACCACAAACAGTCGCACTTGCATGTTATTTCGCTTTTCTAACACTCCATACTTCATGTTGTTGTTTAGTATTTTTTCATTTAGTCTGTTTGTCTGTTGGCTTGTTGGCTTGATGGCCTGTCTTCTGTTTCATTAACCACACAATGTTGACGTAATCATTAATGCTAATGTGTTTCATATTATTGTTATTACCAGCAATTAGCACCTCACGCACTTCAGGCCAACATTCAATTGCACAAATATTCATAAATGTATGCAAGAATGTGTGTGCACATGTTCAGGCAAATGTAAAAGGCAAAAAAAAAAAAAAAAAAAAATTAATTGCTTATGTCTAAGTGCAAGAGAGTGAATGTGTTGAGCATTTAAATATTTATGAATGCAAATTTATTCAATAATCGGCGACCAATTGCAAAATTGCAATAACATTTAAACGTCGTAATAAAATGACAAAAAGAACATTTTACGAAGTACTAATATTTTTGAAATTTAAAGCGGTGATGTTCAAAACTTTTATTCACTTTAAAATATTTTTCGTTGATCAATTAAATTTGAAATAATTTTTTAATTTTTTTTTTTTGTATTAATTAAAACTAAATAACATGCATTTCTTTCCACTTTGAATTTGTAATCGTTATTTTTGTTGTTGTTGATTGTAGTTAAATCAAAGCTGCTGTAATATTTTAATTTAAATTTAAATGAGTTTAGTTACAGAGTTTGTTTGTTTTTGCTATATTTTATTGCATATTTCTGCTCAATACAATTAAATCATTTGCAATTTCCTGTGTAATTCTTATAAACAAAATAGAGCAACAATCAAAAAACAACAAAAAAAAAAAATACCAACCACAACAACAAACAGTGGCCATTTTAGAAACAATTTTATTTGAAATCAAATTGAATTAAAATGTATTTAGTCGAGAGTTTGTTAATAAATCAGATTTAGTTTCGCCTCGTAAATGCAGTTGTTACAAACGCATTCTATGGTGATTATGTCAGCCGTATTAAAACAATTTTACAAACTGAAAACTAAAAGTATTGACCGTTTTTTAGTTGTCTTTAGTTTTTTTTTTTTTTTTTTGCAGCAAATCACAGAAACTGTTGTCAGGTACGGCACAGTAACAAAAAGGCTTATTAAAGTATTAAAATTTATTATGAATGCGAAAAAAATTAAAATTTCCATAAATTTACTTATAGAAAACAAAAATAAAATATACACTAAAAAACAAATTTAATAATCTATTCAAATAGTTTGTTATTACCCCCACTGTAGTTGCGCTGTAGTTTAAGCCATTTTGTTCGACTGGCTGTTATTAAGAGGCTATGGAGACTATCAGCTCAATTATGACACTTGTTTAGTCTAATGATAATAATGATAATATTTTATTTTTATCGATTTTTATTTACCGAACATAAGAGAATTTTAAGCATAATTTCTTATAGGTCTTCCTTATATAATTAAAATATTTCCAGAGGATTTTATTTATGCAACTTTAAGCCTTCTGCCTTAAATGTGGTTAAAGATTTGTACGAATATCTATCAAATAAAAAAAATCCAATTGTGCTGAAAATTTCTAGTTGATTATAGAGGTACATGTGTGTGTGTGTGTGTCATTAGGTTGCATAAGGAGTAACGTAATTATACACTTTACATACCTTAAACTAATGACCATTTTGGTAATATATTTATCTATTAGAAAGAAACCCTTTGTCCTTCCTGCTTAAGCCAACTCCGGGAATGTCTATCTGAAAGTTAGAACTTAAAAATCTAGCAATGTCTAAAGCTAATTAGTTTTCTTTGGCTTAAACAAAGTTAAAATAATAGGATTTTATTCATTTCTTTCGAGTTTGTTTGATTGCAATTCAATGCAAAAAAAATGAAGAAAAATAGAAACAGCGGAAAGGAAAATATTTAAAATTGCCAATTGCATTTATGGTGTTGTTTGAAAGATTTCAAATGTTAAAATGTCTTCTAGAAATAAATGTGCGTTGACTACAATAGAAGTAAGAGATTCATTTACAAATTTTTGAGTGACCATCTCTTTCTTTCTTTCTTTGCTTTTCCAGCTGAAGTACGCCCGCCTTAAATTCTCCGTTGTTAAATTTGGCACAAACAATGTCACATACTGTAATCTGCCAAGTTATACAAGACGTTCTTTTTTATCTATTTTTTTTTTCAAAATCTCTGCAAATCATAATGCAACAGTATTTTAAACGTCTAAATGTCTGCTGCATTAAGGTAGCTTTTGTGTGATGATGACGAAGATGATGATGGTGATGGCCATGTAGAGTCAAATATAAAAAGTTACAAAAAAAAAAAAAAAATAAGTTAGTGAGTGAGTGAGTGACTGACTGAGTAGTGAATGGTGGCTCTGCCCTAAGCTGTATTTGGTAAGCCCGTGTTCGCTAATTAATTCCCATTAAATGCTAGTGGCCGTTTTGGTTGCTGTTGTTGCAGCGTTGTTGCACTTTGCCATTAAAAATGGCAGTAATGCGCTTAGACTTTGTTTGTTTAGTTGTTAGTTAGCTGATGCTTGTTTGTAAATGATTATGCGTTTTTAGACATACACACACACACACATCTTTGTTGTTTTTGTTAATTTTTTTGTTTGTTAACCAACAGATGATGATGGATTTTCCAATAGCTTGCCCCTTTTGTGTATGATTTTGTTGTTTTGTTTTGTTTTTTTTCTATTTTTGCAATAACATTCTCGAAATTGTTTTAAACACATTTCCACAGAAAAAAAAAACGCAAACAATCATACGCACAATCACATGGAATCAAATACGACAACATGCAGAAGCAACAGCAGCCAGCAAAAAAACATCATTTAACAACTTTTATAATGTGTTGCAGTCGGTGCAGTGGCCGTGTATGTGGCTCGTTGTTACTGTTGCTATTTTCATCGTTGTGTTAGTTTATGTGTATGATGATGTGCGTTACAATGATATTAAATAAAAATTAAATCTTTTTTTTTTTTTTGTTCGCTACTCGGGCATTGTCGTTGCTGTCTTCTTCTTGATTTGATATTGTGATTTATTGTAATGTTTGCTTAAAAATCAGCAGCGACAACAAAAACAACAAAACATCAGCAAACGTATTTAAACGGCGAACTGCAAAAGTCATCATCACCAAAATGGTTTAAGTAGCCAACTCAAAAGTATCCATCTCTAGGCTTCTTTATTTTACTTTACCCAACTTTAATAAACTTTGTTTTGTTGTTATTTGTTTATTATTTACTGTTGTAGTGCGTGCATGTGTGTGTTTCTAAGCAATTAATAGCCAATGACAAATACTGTAAAATAACTGCATGTCCATCGTTTGTTGGTTGCAATGAAATGCAATGCAATGCAAAAAGAAGAAAAAAGTCTTAAATACAAAATGAAAACGAAGAATTAATTTCTTCTTTGTACAATTTATTTGGTTTCCCTGCCGTGTTGGTATTTTGCAAACTTGCATCTGATAATTTCTTTTTATGTTTATGATTTCCTTATGGTTGCATTTTACATATTTTTATTTCTAAATTGTAAATTAAAATTCTTTTCTCCATCTTTTGCAGATAAATATCGCCGTGCAATGTTTAAGTACAGATTTTAGCAGTCAAAAGGGCGTGAAGGTAAGTTGTTTTTTCTAAAGCATTTGTAAAATAAGTTTTTCAATCAATTGCTGTTCATATTTGTTCAATTTTGCCACATTGCTAATGAAACTCTTAAAAAAAGGTAGGAGAGTCTAAGTCGGAGCCACAGATTTGTAAAACTAAAATTTTTAGAAATAAACTTTTTTTGAGGTATTTGAAGTTTTTTTTTTTTTTGTGGAAGAACGAATTATGAAGTAACAAACACAGTATTTATATAAGTTTTTCTAACTCCCACTGGTTCATAGGATGCCTAAGCAAGTAGTTAAACGATTTATAAATGTTTGCTGAAGCATGACTGCAACGTGGGATTGGTCACACAGATGGCAGCCCAATCACCAAGCAACCCACAATTCTGAAATCAATAATGATAACGATTCGCAATAGGGATGCGAAACGGGAAATCCCGAATCCCGAAATCCCGGGATTTATTTTTATTAATTCCGGGATTTTAATATATCAACTTTTGTGTACAAAAATGTTCGTTTTTATTGAATTTTTATACTCTATACAAAAAAAATTATATTTCAGTTGTATTTTTAATTTTTATAATTCTTATTTTTCTTTTTTTAAAATATATGTTATATATATAATACTTTTTGAAAATTCATAAATAAATAAAAGTGTTGTTTATTTAAAAAAATCCCGAAATCCCTGGAAATCCCGGGATCCGAATCCCGGGATTTTCTAAAATCAATCCCGATTGGCATCCCTAATTCGCACAAAGCATAACGCTATAATATTTCCTAAATTCTTTTCAATATCACAGTGCAACGCATAAAATGGCAACCCCTTTTCATGTGGAAAAGGGAAACCAATTGGAATTTTGTTTTCCTGTCTGTGGCTTAATTTTAGCTATAAACCAAGGGGGCTACCGCGTATTTCGATTCGAAAGAAATCATTTACGTATTCGAACAATTTGTACTGTGCATTACGATTTTCGTAATATTTGTTTCGAATAAACTGACGTTTTTCATACTTTATTGAAAACAAAAAATCACTTTCTTAAAAGCCACTCTCTATTACGAACAAAAATTGTTCATCAAATTTCCCATTTTTAAAAAAATACAACCTCTGACATCGTTTCGAACGATTACGAAAACCGTAATACACAGCACAAATTGTTCGAATCCGTAAATGATTTCTTTCGAATCGAAATACGCGGTAACCCCCCAGGAGAAAACAAGGGTAAAACAAACTTACCCGAAAAATCTGCATTTAGTGCCTCAAAATTGCTAAAATGGAAAACATTTTCGTTTTTTATATATTTTTTCAACATTTTTGATCTAAAGCTGCCAAACTGGAAAAATTCAATAATGTAATCTGCAGAAAAAGTATTTATAATTCTTTAAAACATTAGAAATTTTTAAAATGTTTTTTTCACATTTTCCGGCTGTATTTTACATCGAAATTTCGAGAGTTGTATGATAAATGTAGCAAAAAACCAAAAAAATGTGTTATTAATTCATATCGCAAGCGAATTCCAAAACGTCATTTGAAATGCAACCGTGCAAAATTATTAATTTCTAAACGCAACCATTTGAACATTGACTATGTCATTCGGCCTTAAATATATAATAACAGTTATCGATGTGCAAACAAAAGGCAAACTCTGCGTTAACGATTTTGTTAATGCTTTGTTGACATTTTTTTACAAAGTAAACAAAATATCACGTTACATTAGCTCTGTTTCTTTACTCTACTTTGGGATCCCTTGGGATCCCAATTTGCATGAAAAGCGTTCCCGTACTTTTAATTTGTGTAAATGAGAGCGGATTTGAGTGAATAAATTTCTTCTTCTTCTTGCACGAAACAGCCCAGACTTTTTCTTCGTGCAAATTGTGTAAATTGTCAAACAGCTGTAAAACATAAACAAAACAATGAAATGCAAAGGAACAAAATCATGAACCAAATTTTGGAAAAAGTGTTGTGGAGTAAAATCATGTACTCAAATATAAAGTTGTATGTTGAAATATTAGGAAAACATAATGTTAGGTATTATTAAAGTGTTTATTTTGTTTAATTTTTGGTAAAATTTGTCTATTTCTACAGACAATACACACTTTTTTAAAAGTGGCATAAACTTTTATTGTTTTGTAAGGACTGTCAAAACAATGACTTTTTATTTTGTGCTTAAAATTTGGTTTTTTCTGCTCCCGTACTTTTGTGTAATTTTGTCTCTTTATGAGAGAAATTTATGCTTGCTCTCATTTTCACGAACTTTACCCAAAAAGTAAAGAAACAGAGCTATTGTATCTAAACCGTATCAAAATCGCATCACTGCCATGCGTTATGATGTTTTGGAACTCATTCTGCATGGTCGTCGGAAAAATAAAGTTTTCGCCAAAATATACATAAAATTCACAGCAGCTAAAACTAGTGGCTTTGTTAGTTTCGATAATTACTTCGAGAAATTTCACATGAGAAGAAGTTTGTATTCGATGACTCCAAAAATGTTGCGCTGTGTATTAAAATTTGTCACACATTTCCTTTAAAAAAAAAAAAAAAAAAAAAAAGGAAAAATATCCACTTTAATCAAAATATAAATCATTATGAAAAACTGTATAAAATAATAAATGTCTTGTAGTTGTAGTTTTTGCTTCATGCACCATTGTAAGCTCCATAAATAAATTAAAAAAGGCGTAGTTGTAACCTGATCGAAGTGTTAAACTACATAATATTTTTGTTAAGCTTTCTATTATTTCTGGACAATATCGTTTCGATAGTGAAAAATATTGAAAAAAAAACTGTAAAATTAAAAAGTCCATTCAACAATCTCACGCATTTTTTGTTGGTTTGTTGTTGTTGTTTTTTTTTTTTTTTTTTATTGTGGTACATGTTCGAAATTAAAGATCTTAAAAATTTTGCGTTGGTTAATAAAACAAAATGTAGCAAAAGGAAAAAAAAGAAAAAGGCTTACAAAGTCATACAGTAACAGAAGAAACAAGCCGAATCGAAAGAAGGCAACAAAGAAGAGAAAAATGAGGATGAAGAAGAAAAGGAAACAACGGCATAAACATGCTTTGCTATTATTGCTGCCGCATCTGTCAATAAAATATCGATTTAACATTTGCCTTAACATCGTGTCGCACATGAAAAGCATTAAATGTCTTGTTTGTTTGTAAAGCAACGCTCTACAACATACGTTTTTTTAATTTTTTTTCCCGCATAGTAAGAAATGTCCGACTGTTTTAAAAAAAAGAGAAAAAAAGAAATCATTTTTTTTTTAACACGACATTAAAAGTGTTGCAACAATATTTTATTTATTTACAAACTTTTTTGTCTACTCTTGAAATTTTAATAAATTTTCAATAAAAATATATAATTTTTATTTTTTTTATTTTTAACAGCAACAACAACAAAAGAAACATAACAAAAACAAACGCAATCTGTCATGTACTTATATGACGCGCACGACCAACAGACAATTGTATATTCTCATAAAGTCGGCATTCGTCAATGTTGATTTAAAAAGTTAACTAGCACCACTCATTTAACATACACTAGATCCTTTATCAACCATTGTTTATATCCTTAAAATGAATCCAATACAAACGTATTAAAAAATTGTCTACATTTTAGTTTGAAACGACGTCAAATGTTAAAACGATGCTTTAATTGTTTTTGTTGTTGTTTTGTTTTTAGCAAAATAAGTTTTGCTTTTAAAATGTCCTTTTAAAATGTTTGTTTATAAAAAACTCAAAAAAGGGTCAATAAAACTAATGCAGTCAAACATCCCCGTAATGATTTTGCAGCGAACCCTAAAACTATTTTTGTATCCTCCACCACACCACCACTAGTGTCATTCTGTGTTAAAATTTTTAAATGTTCATCTAAGACCCCATAAAGAATAAATATGCAGTATCCATGAGTATTTGTAATTCGTTTCAGCCATGTACATCTGTCTTTTGAAATCACGCTCACTTTGGAAAGACTCAAAAGAAAAGAACAATATTCGTGTCAAATTATTTCTGGTTATTCTTAGTAGCATTACTTCCTCCAGTTCGCTTCCATTTACTTGGTTTTGTTGATGTTAATCATAAGGCCGACTTTCTTTCCCAGTTCTTGAATCATACATATGTATTAAGTTTCATCGACATTTTCTCAAATTTGTGTTAGAATAAGCATATACCATCTGCAAAATCCAAATCCTCTAACCTGCCCCGCAGAGCCCATGTTATACCTCTTCTGGCAGCCGTTCCACGTCGCATCACAGTATCTAGCACCATGTTGAACAGGTTAGGTTAGGTTAGGTTAGGTTAGAGTGGCCGGTCACAAAGACCCCGCATAGACCAAATAGGTCCCTAGCGTTACCACAATTGTCCGATAACCCACAGAAGAAAGTAAAAAGGTCAGTCAGATGTGATGGTATCCAAGGTACCCCACACTCTCTTGACGAATGCAAGGAGTCTCATTAACCCAATTCCAGAGACTTCCCCGAGATCTTGGAGATAATGATCTCCCAGACAGTTCGCCCTGGAGCGCACGAGTGCCGGACAGTAGCATAGCAAGTGCTCTACCGTCTCCTTTTCTCCTGGTACCCCACAAAATCTACAATTGTCACTATTCAACCGGCCCGCCCTATAGGCGTATACCGCAGTCCAACAATGACCCGTTATAAAACCTATCAGAAGTCTACAGTCCCTTCTCGATAGCGACAGAAGCATTTTCGATGACTCCGGATCATAGGATCCCCACATAACCTTGGAAACCCTGCACGTTCTTGTGTTTTCCCAAAACGCCTCTGATCTCCTCCGTATAGCAGAGTCCGTATCTCTCCTTATATTCTGAATTGGAGCCGGGATGACCACCATCCTATCGTGTGGTAAAAGGGCCCCCCGTTTCGCCAATTCGTCCACCTCCTCGTTGCCCTCTATGCCCTGGTGACCGCGAACCCAGTAGATATGCACTCTCCTATTGACACAGAGTCTATCTATCGAGTCCCTACACTCCTGGACGACAGATGAGTATGAGTATTCCGCGGTTATAGCCTTGATCGCCGCCTGGCTATCAATGAAAAAGTATACCTGCGAGTTCTCGGTGCTGGGAACACGTGCCAAATCAGCAGCCATTTTGGCTGCAAAAACCTCCGCCTGGAAAACGCTGCAGTAATCGGGAAGCTTATACGATTCCCGAATACCCAGTTCTCGGCAGTAGACTGCAGCTCCAACTCCGTCCTCCATTTTGGAACCATCAGTGTAGAATCTGAAGGTCCCTTGGCCTGATCGGAGTCCTACCAACCAGCCGTCCTCCTCTATGGTAACTCGCGGTTTCCTTCCAAGTGTCAGTCTCGGAATGGTGTAGTCACTGCTACAATCTATTCCCCTTATAATACTACCGTGACCATAGGGTCCATATACAAATTGTCCCGTCGCCCTTAAGCGGATCGCAGACCTCCTTGCAGTTCCTTCTGCCACTAGATGAATCGGCTGCAAGTCCAGGATCACATCCATTGCCGCAGTCGGTGTACTACGCAGAGCACCGGTGATACTAAGTTCGGCGAGTCTCTGTACGCCCGTTAGCATATTCCGGTACGATATCTTATCCAAGGCCGTCCACCACACAAGTATCCCGTAGAGTAGGATTGGTCTCGCCACCGCTGTGTAGACCCAATGTGTAAGAGCAGGGGTTAGACCCCACGTTTTGCCTAGCATTCCCTTACATGCGTAGAGCGCAATCGTTGCCTTTTTCACCCTCTCCTCCACATTCAGTCTCCACGACAGTTTGCTATCCAGTATTACTCCCAGATACTTAGTGTGGTGTTTAAGTTCTAGGTTAGTACCCCCTAGTTTAGGTCTCCTCCATGGACCAACTTTATACCTTTTCGTAAATAGTACTAGGTCCGTCTTCTCGGGATTAACTCCCAGTCCTACTCCGGCCGCCCACTGGTTGATTATCGCCAATGTAGCCTCCATTACAGAACTAATAGTATTCAGATCCTTGCCAGTAACTATCACCGCCACGTCATCTGCGTATGCGGTCATCTTTGCTGCCCCGTCCTGAAGTCCATTGAGAAGTTCGTTGACGACAAGCGTCCATAGCATCGGCGAGAGTACCCCTCCCTGGGGGGTTCCCCGGTGTGCCCTCTTTGTTATCCTGGAGTTGCCCCACGCCGCGGATATAGTTCTACACCGTAGCAGGTTACCAATCCAGTTTTTAGCATGCGGATGTGCCCCAGTGCGAGATAAGCTGGCCAAAATTGCCTCTGTGGACACATTATTGAATGCTCCCGCGATATCCAGGAACACACCCATAGCGAAGTCCTTATAGCTCAGGGTCTTCTCAATCAGCGAGACAACTGAATGAAGTGCCGTCTCAGTTGATTTACCCTTCGTGTACGCATGTTGATTGACAGAGAGAATGGTCGGCCTCATGTTACCCTTGACATGATAGTCCAAGATTCTCTCCAACGTTTTCAGCAGGAAGGATGTGAGACTTATAGGTCTAAAATCTTTTGGGTACATATGATTGCTCCTGCCCGATTTCGGCAGAAATACAATCTTAGATATCCTCCAAGTTTTAGGCACATAGTTTACCCTCAGACATCCTTTAAAAATTTCCACCAGCCATGGTACTATCCGTTGTCTACCCCGCTGTAGTTGCGCTGGGATAATTCCGTCAAGACCAGGCGACTTATATGGCTGGAACGAATCGATTGCCCATTCCACCCCCTCATAGGTGATAATTCCGCTATCACCATCTGCCACAACAGAATTTTCATCAGTTGGAATGGGATCATCAGAGCAGCCCGGAAAGTGTGTATCCACAAGCACTCCCAACGTTTCCGCGCTGCTCCCTGTCCATTCTCCGTTTTCCCTACAAACCGTACTTGGCATTACCGGAGTGCCCACTAGCATCCTCCGCAGTCTTGCCGTTTCGGTTGTCTTCTCTATATTGTCGCAGAAGCTTTTCCACGAAGCTCGTTTAGCCCTTCGCACGTCGCGCTTATACACCCTAAGAGCGTCCTTATACTCCCCCCAGCACTCAGACCGGTCGACAATTTTCGCCAGTTTGAATAGCTCACGAAGCTCGCGTCTTCCAGAGTCCAGCTGACCATTCCACCACGGCGGTCTGGACTTACGCCTAGCTCGTGTCGGGGGACACGACTTCTCATAGGATCTAGTTACGCCCGATACCAATGTGTCTACAGCCGAATCTATGTCCCCTGAACTAACCAATGTTCCCGAGTGACCTAGGTCCCTGTTCAAAAGTGAAGAGTATTTGGCCCAGTCCGTATTCCTTGGGTTCCTAAACACTGTTTTGTCAGGTATAGTATAATTTAACAAAAATGATATATAGGAGTGATCAGAGAAGGATGGCTGCGTAAGCACCTTCCAATCATCTATCACTGTTTTATAATCAGTATAAAGCGTCACATCAAGCACATTTTCTGAGGTGGGACCCCTATACGTGGGGACCTCACCTCTATTCGCAATTTGTATATTATTCTGTAATATAAAAGCAATAAGATCCTCACCTCTACTGTTGGTATCCTTACTGCCCCATATTGTGTGATGAGCGTTAGCATCTGTACCCACTACCAGGTTTTGTCTCCTTCTACAAGCTTCTTCGACTAGTCTATGGAGTTCTACTGGTGGGGCATCCCTATCGTGTGGCATATAGGATGATGCAAAAAGTACCATGTCATCTCTGCCATCCTCCAAGGCCACCACTGTGAGATCGTCAGTGCTGTAATTATAGAGAATATATGAACAAAAATTCTTCCTCACAAGTATTGCAGAACGTATTCTACCTACCACTTTTGAGAAGTACGTGTTATAATTACGTGACTTCAATCCAGAAACCCGATTTCCTGTGGAGATCCACGGTTCCTGGATTAAAGCCACGTCGTAGCGACCCTCCTCTAACGTGAGGAGGAGTTCGACCGATGCCATCTTACAATGTTGAAGGTTGACCTGCAGGATCTTTAGCGTCATCGACTAAAATCACCCGCTCGGGGTCGGCTCTATCCTCATTGGCCGTCTCACCCAGACTCAGTCCAGAAGTGGCCGCAGTGGCAGCTGCTAGATCACGCTCCACTTCATCGACCTCCAGTGTGTTATGGTTGGAGTCCTGCGGATGTCTTTTCTTTAACCGTAGAAAGACACTTCCAACTCCCCATGACATTTTTCCATACCGCGGATACAAAAGGTCTTCCGACTCCTTTGTGATCTGCAGTATGTAGTTCTGTCCGTCCTTATTACCTTTTTGCACATGCAGAATCCTCCATTCTTTAGTGGGAATATCAGGATTCTGATTTTGTAGGAGACGAAGAGCGACTTCCGGTTTGACAATACGCGGAAAATTCACCTTCGCCTTCGGTATAGCAGGAATGTGCGATCGATCCACAATCTTAAGTTGTGCATCCGACCACAAACCCTTGAGTTTAGTAATGACTCCTTTAAGCCATTCCAGCGTCATTTCGTCCTTGCAACTGATGAGCTTCACTCCATTGAACCAACCAGCCCCATCAAAAGAGGGCAGCGGTCTGTCAGGTTCAGCTTCCATCTTAGCAACGATTGCGTTGAAAATCTTAAGCTCCACAATCTTCCATCGCTCTGTGGACATTTGACCAAAGGGGTTGCTCATGTCGAGAAGTGCCACGCTCAGAGGACGTTTGGCCACTTCACTGACTCGTGCAGCCTTTGGCAACGGCTCAGTGGCAGATGTCGAGGGTCTGATCTCCTCGGGGTTTCTCTTGGATTTTTTCGTCTCCTTAGGATTTACGGCAGATGGAGACTCATCAACTGACCGCTGTCTTTTTCCCTGCATGCTCTTAATCACGGCTTCTTCAATGCAGTTGGGGAAACCATGGTTTTTGGCAGCATATTTGGGGTTATTTGAAAAGTGAGCTCGGCCTTCTGCAATCGCTCCTTTGGCCCACTTCATCCGCTCTTTCTCATCATTGGAAAGGTTGGATTGGGAGCCAAGCCGATGCTGTATCCGGACCGCAGCTTTGTATTCTGATAGAGCTCTAAGTCCTTCCTTGCTTCTCCTGGGCCTGTTCCTATTTATGGAATGGGCTCCCCGAGATGTGCTAGGTGAATTTAGCAGCTCACGTTCCTCTTTAGAGGTAATAGTTTTGACGCTATCGAGATCCGAGTCTGAATCGACAACGGCATCCGTACGTGTCACAGTTGCGTTTTTGGCATCTTTAATACTTCCACCGTAAGGCGCCTTAACCACGGCAGAGAATGTGTGACCGCTGGCGACACGCAGAGGAGATACTGGTTCTCCACCGTGCCCGCCGGTGGTCGCAGTCACTGCTAACACCGACGTTTGGGCGTATATTACCGCCCGGCTTTTATTAATTTCCTCTTCCATTTCATTATCTTCAGTTGCATTTTATACATACTGCCATGTTCGTATTAACGCCGATCCACCGGATAACAGACGCGCACCAGGAAGCCGCCCAATATGGGAACAGACGCGCCTGGATTTTAGTTCCAAGAATCGTGGAGACATCACCGACCCGAAAACCGCCCAATGTGGGAAACAGACGCCCGGACCGAATCAAACCCCACGATTACCTTCTACCTATGATCAAGACCCATCACAGTAATGTGGCAATAGGCATTACATTGAGACACTATGCTCAAGGCCCTGATCTTAGCCGCGTACCCACCAGTACCCGTTTCCAGCCAGCACCCCCGTGGAGGGTTCAGTAGAAGGATTTTCATGCCGGCCATGTTGAACAGGAGTGGGGATAAAATGCAGCCTTGTTGGTGTACGACAAGGGGATAAAATGCAGCCTTGTCGTACACCAACATTAACAGGGATAGCTTCACCGAGTTGCCCTTTATGTAATACTCGACAACAAGCAGCGCTATAGAGTTTTTTAATTTGTTTGTCTGGCACACATTTGCAATTGAGTTGTGATTAAGAGTTTCAAAGGCTTTCTCAAAATCAATGAATATTAGGTATAATTGTGAGCGCCATTCAAAAGATTTTTCAACGATTATTCTCAGAATGTTAAGTTGGTCCAAACACGAACGACCAGCTCTAAAACCAGCCTGCTCACACCTTAATTCATCCACCAAAGGTGGCGTGAGTCTAGAATAAATAATGCGTGTTAAGGTTTTATTAATCATGCTCCAGTTCTTACAGCGTGAAAGATCCTCTTTCTTGGGAAGTTTAATAATAACACCTTCTTTAAGATCTGGTCGTAGGTAGTAACTGTAGACTCCAAAAGTCATCGATAACAGGCTTAATAAGAGGAGCGCTGGTATAAGGGTCGACATTTAGAAGTTCTAGCGAAATGGGGTCTATACCAGGTGACTTGTTGCTTTTGAAGGATTTAATTGCGTTCTCTATTTCTGTAAGACTGGGACAACTCACATCTATATCAGCCCTTTCTTGGTGACTTTCACATTGGTAATACCATTCAGATGATGTTACTGCAGTTGAGAGCATATAAGTATAAAATGTAGTCCAAATTTTCAGTTGTTCTTCCTTTAGACGGTATATGAACGGTTAGAAGGTTGTTTAGAAGCATTCCGCATATTAACTAGCTTGTCCTTCAACAATGAGTTTTAGTGTATTTATCAAGAATAAAAATTGGGAATTAAGCGCGACAAACAGAATCGGCTGTAGGAAATATCGCCCAAAGAAAAATGGCCCAAAAAAAAAATGAAAAATCATCCAAAAAAA
Organism: Pollenia angustigena; assembly: GCA_930367215.1. Lineage (NCBI taxonomy): Eukaryota > Metazoa > Arthropoda > Insecta > Diptera > Polleniidae > Pollenia > Pollenia angustigena. Next base: position 233,482,717 of record OV884060.1, read on the forward strand.
TTCCATGTAAAATTGGGCCTTAATTCATATGAAAAGTGACCCAAAATTTTTGGGCTTTTTTTCGTTATTATTGGGTGATTTTTCGTTTTTTAAATTGGGTGATTTTTCGTTATGAAAAATCACCCAAAAATATTATATGAAAAATAGCCCATTTTTTCGGGCCATCTTTATTTAATATAATTGTAATTTATTTAAAAATAAGTTTGTTGTTTTTTCTCTGAGTGTTTATATTAAATATATAACGAAAACACTTTTGGGCGCAAGGATTTTCTCCTCAAGGATATAATATATACCGGCTGCTCTAACTAAAGCTTCTCTGCAAAGCCGGCCTTCGGCCGGGCGCATGGATTTTCTCCTCTATGGTATAACAAACACCGGCTTCGCTAACTAAAGCTTCTCTGTATAGCCGGCCTTCGGCCGGGCGCAAGGATTTTCTCCTCTATGGTATAACAAACACCGGCTTCGCTAACTAAAGCTTCTCTGTATAGCCGGCCTTCGGCCGGGCGCAAGGATTTTCTTCTCTATGGTATAGCAAACACCGGCTTCGCTAACTAAAGCTTCTCTGTATAGCCGGCCTTCGGCCGGGCGCAAGGATTTTCTCCTCTATGGTATAACAAACACCGGCTTCGCTAACTAAAGCTTCTCTGCGAATATGGCCTTCGTTCGAAAACAAGGCAGATTTTAGAAGCTTTACTTAGCGAAACCGGTACTTGTTCTACCATAGAGGAGAAAATCCTTGCGCCCGGCCGAAGGCCGGCTATACAGAGAAGCTTTAGTTAGCGAAGCCGGTGTTTGCTATACCATAGAGAAGAAAATCCTTGCGCCCGGCCGAAGGCCGGCTATGCAGAGAAGCTTAGCGAAGTTTACGCAGCCGGTATTACTGTCCTTACTGCCGAGCAGCTGTTGAAGATAGAATGCAATTTTTTACATAAAACTTACACTTGTATGGAACTAAATTTATATGAATAATAACCACTTTTTTGCAAATTGGGTAATTTTTAATTTTTTTTCGGAAAAATTCGTTTCTGTTTTTTGGGTAATTTTTCATTTTTTTTTTTTGGGCCCTTTTTCGTTTTTGTTGGGCAAAATTTCATATATAACTTTTTGGGTCATTTTTCATGTTCTTTTGGGAGATTCTTCATTTGGGCGATTTTTCATTTTTTTTTTTTGGGCCATTTTTCTTTGGGCGATATTTCCTACAGCCACAGAATCTTATTAATTAAAAATTTTGTACTCCCAAAAACTACTTTGATAGTAAATTCTATATTTAAAAACTTTTTCATTTTATAGAAAAATTTTCTGTATTTAAGGAAATTAGAATTCAATTAAGATTCAACGTAAAACCCAGTTATTTTAAATTAATTCATAACAGGCAGAGCATCATCGAATAGAAGTTCACTTTAGATAAGTTCGACTGTCACTTAAAAGGAAAAGAAAAAATAAAAATAAATGTCATACACATATTTCTACAGAAATCCATTGAAACTTCTGCGCCGTTACAAAAGATTTAAGTGTAATTTACTAATGTTTGTTGTTGTTGTTGAATTTTTGCTTGTCTCTGTTACATTTCACAACGACAAAATAATCGTGTTTCTAAAAAAAAGAAAAAAGATGAAATAAATTGGGAATTAAGTAAAGAAAAAATATTATTAATGACTTATCAAGTGGGCGCTTTGCATGTTGCAATATAACAAATGAAAACTTAAAAAAAATCGACCAACCAGCCAACAACAGATTGATTTTTTCTGTTTTTTGTTAAATACACTTGTACCCGTAGTTTTTTTTTAATGCACTCGTAAGTGCAAGAAACCTCTCACACTGCAGTTGAATACAAAAATGTAGACATGAAGTGCTTTAAACTAAAATAAAGTAAAATGATTTTTAACAGGTGACAAAATTAATGTTGTTGTTTGTTTGTATATTCACAAAGTGAAATTCATAATAAATAATAATGAAAAATATTGAACTCAATAATAATCTATGGATGGGTTGATATCATTTAAATGAAAAAATAAAGAAGATCAAAAAAAACAACTCGAAGCGGTTGTGTCGTTTCGATTTGTTCGAGTGTATTGAAATTAATGCGTGCCTGGTTATTTGGATGGCTGGCTCGTTTGTTAGTTTATGTTGCAGCAAACCGTATTTTTTAATTAAGATTACAAGTATTCATGATGGCTGTAGTTGTTGTTGTTGTCATTTTTATATTCCTCTGCCCATGAGAGTCTCACACACAGCCACACAGATCTTGGCAGTTGTTTTCGTTAATATGCTCCCAATGACATTGATATCAAGCTACAGGTGTTTCTTCTTCCTCTTCTCGAGCGATAAACTTTTTACGTTTTTTAAAGAAATTTTTAAAAAATAAAATAAATATTTATATGACTCTTTGTTTGTAATTTATAAAAGGGAATTTTCAATTCTCTTTGTTTGTTAAGGGTTTTCTTCTTCATTAAATCTTTCTATTCAATAAAAACAAAAAAAAAAGGTTTTATTTTATTAAATCACTAGATTAGGTTGACATTTATTGTGTTTGTTCGTATATTTATGTTGCATTAAGATCACTAATACCAACGCAACAACAAAAACAACAAAATAAATTGATAATAAAATAAAGGTCTACTATTGATTATTGTTTTTGTAATCAATAAAACAATAAAGCATGACTTTTTGATTTTGTTTTTATTTAACTTTCTGTCTTAAAACACCTCAAATGAAAAGATTTTGTTATTTTTGATTTGAAATAGAATTCTACCTGCTTCATCAGGGCATTTAGTGTGACATGAACAATAAGAAACCTTCTTCTTTTAAAATTGTTGAAAATTTTGACACAAATTATATATTATTGCATTTACACTGCGAAGAAATTATTGTATAAAGAACTCTTTTGACCTGATAAACAAATGTTTGCATTAGTATGTGTGTATGTGTGTATGTGTGAGGATAAATTTCTTTTCAAATTCAACTCTTTTTGTGCAAGGCATACATACAATGGTGTAGAAGAGTAAAATAAAATTCTTAAATAAATATTTCTAATAATTGTTGATATTAAAAAATAAAAAAAAAAACATTAAATTTGAATAACTTCTTTTTAAAATGTAATTAAATTGTTTATAAGGCCACATACAAAACCATGTCCCACAAACAAAATAACATACATTTGTGTGCAACATTTAATTAAATTATTGGTACGAAAAGTAAACGAAAGAGACAAAATGCGGCGAACTAGATTTTTAAATTTTTATTGGTCTGTCTTAGATTTATGATTAATGTAGTTTAATTGCACAGTTTTCCATAGACATTATTAAATGTATTTAATTTTGTTTTTCTTAAATGCCAAATGGCGACAATTCTGGTTGCTAACTATTGACCAACAGCAACGGAAGTTGCTACTTATAAAAAAGTTAAACTACATAAATATTTTTGTTTAGTGGCATTTAAAAAATATGAAAATTTTAATTGAAATTGTTTAATAAGACTCAACCAAAGAAAACAAAAAAAAAAGAACAGCAAATTGATTCAAACAAAAATAAAAGTAGTTTACAATTTTGTACGGAAGTCATGGTATTAATAATATTTTTTTATATTTCTTTTAATTTTCTCAGGGTTTACCTCTACATGTACAAATCGATACATTTGAAGATCCTCGTGATGCCCAAGTCTTCCATCGAGGTTATTGTCAAATTAAAGTTTTCTGCGATAAGGTAAGTACACACACACATTTCTGTTACATACGCTGTTACGTTCATATTAGTGCTCAGGTCTGCCATTCATAAGCTGTTGCTGAGTTTTAAGTTGGGGGAAAAAAACTCCTGTTTGAAACTTTGTGACAAGTGACGTAATATGAAAAAGTAGGCGTCAATCAAATGACAAGACAGCTTAAAAATAAATTAAAAATTATAAATAAAAAAAAAAGAAAAACCACTTGACATGTAATAATGCAATTATGTATATAGCAGCAGAAAAGTGAAGAGATTTTTTTTTTGGTGAGTGTCAGTTGATAGAGAAATGACACGAAATATGTTTAGCACAGTGGCGACAAAAAAACTGAATTCCGGCTTAGTATATCACTCAATTTACATGATCAATCTTATGACGTCCAATTTTGGACGTCATTTTTTTGTTTGGGAGCAAGCGGTGTAGAGAAGAAAGAGGGGTAGAAAAATAGACATGACTTCTGTTTTCTCTTTTTCTTTCTTCTCTACACCGCTTGCTACCATACAAAAAATGACGTCTAAAATTGGACGTCATAAAATTCATCATGTAAATTGAGTGTAAGTCTTTCCCCTCGTTATTGTACGAGTTATTTAATAAAGGTTTGTGTCCTAAGTCTTTTGTTGTAACACATGTCCAAGGATTTTTAACAATTTTGAATTTTGATAATTACAGCTGATACGGTATCACATAATTGTAGCAGTTATCATTTATAGTTATTACTCCCATGAAATCACCAGCATAACCAGTTGTAGCTGATATTGTTATAAATATTGCTCTTGATCTTGACTTCTTAACTTCAATTTTTTTATATATGCACTTTTTGGGAAAAAATCGAGACGTAATATTCATACACGGAAAGAATTATTTACTAAATCATCAGAAAATATGGCTTGAAACAAGAAAGTTTTGCACGACAGCGTTACCGTTGGGACACTTTAGTATCACTTTTGACCCTTTTTCATGCCACTTTTTGTAACCCTTCTTTTTAATTTATGCCTTTTTATCATTTTACCAAAATTTATGACACTTTTTCAATGTAATTACAAGCTTCTATATTCCTTACGAAAGTTCTCATGACTTTTGTGAGCAAATATATAACAATTAATAACATGCCATAACGTCTAGTGTCTAGTGTCCACGGACACTATTTACAAAAAAAATTAAAATAGAAACTTGTGAGTCCATGCTTTTCAATCTCAATTTGCTCGAATCGGAGCTGGAAGAATGGACTCCAAGTGAAGAATTAATTACAAAATATAGAGTAAGAATTTCCAAAAAGTGATGAACATTATCAAAGGGTTTTGTAAAAGTAACATCTTTTTTTGATAATATGACTAATATTGGAATGTACCTGTGAATTGTTTCTTAGTTTTAACATTGATTGTAATTCAAGTATGTATAACTACATTTATTTTAGTCTAATGTATTTAATTAATACATACTCATAAACTTGACCCTATTTTACTTAAAAATACCCTTTTTGACTCTTTTTTTCTCAAATGCCCTTTCTATGAAATTTTTTTGAAATTTTCAATGGCAACCCTGTTGCACGATCTCGTCCAAGCCAAAAATTACTTATTCAAAATATACATATGTGCGGCTTCGTTATAGTAAAATGTTTTATTATTTTTAAGAAAATTTTAATAAATACGAACGAAATAAGTTAAGAAATCAAGAAAATTTTTTTTGGATTTCTTGTTTTAAGAAACGAAATTGATTATTTTAGAAAAAAAAAACTTGTTTACGTGTATCTATCCGCTGTTTTCTCAATATACCGACAAAAAACAAAGTTTTCAGCTGGCAACGCCACTCAAAATACATGTAAAAGATGGGAGTCAGCTGATTGAATTTATCTGTACGGCAAATAAAAGGAAAATAAATAATTGGCGGATGAGTGCCGGTTAGCTTTGCGATTAAATCGAAACAAATGAGACATTGAGAAAACCAAATTTCTTTAATGTGCAGTTTTTCGTTGGGTAAAAAGATAATCGCCTAATGAGAAAATGGCCATAACAATAAGAAAAAGAATAAATTATTATTGTTTTGGAAATTCTAACAGATACTTATATACATATAAATATTTATATAAAATTGCACATTAGTCATGTAATACATAAGGCAGTTATTTTAATAGAACTAACGATTACATAGAATACCTTGTAAGGGAAATGATAATGGACAATGTAGTAAGACAAATGTATTGTGTATAGGAACAACAACAAAAAATTAAAACAAAAATAGCTCCACATAGAGAAGACCAGAAATATAAATACAATATTTCATCTCAAACTACAAAATTAGCATCCCACTGTGCTTACTTAAGCCATTATCCAGATCTTGGAGGTGTTACAATTTTTAACACAGAGTGTAATTATACGTTGAAAATGCTCCCAGTTATAAAAGCCCCATATTTATTAAGAAAATTATAAAACAGACAGAATGACCGACAGTTATAGATGCAAATGAAAACGGAAACTAAATTTATTAATTATTTATATAAAAAAGTACAAGGCCTGAATATTCACACACTCACTGCCTTATCAATGCTCAGCGTCTAAAGCTAGAGACTTGAAATTCGATACACAAGTACCTCTTTTGATTAGCAGATCCAGTAGGAAGGGATTTTTTGATATTCGATCGCTGAAAGGGTAAAAACAGGTGAATTCGGAAACCTTTTATCTCAAAAACTAAAAGAAATTAAAAAAAAACTTAAAGCTTATCGTTGTCCATTAGAAAAATAAGCGGACAGGTATCTGGTACTTTTCTTTTTAATTCGGTCCTATTACGGACAAATGGTTAAAACCTGTATTTCAAAACTTCAATGTGACCCCATCTATATTTTGAGCCAATAAACGTGGAAATAAAGATTATACCAAATTCGCAACTGATCTAAAAAATACAAATACGAATTCGGTACTACATATTACGAAATTTGAACGTTAAGGGAATCCAAGAAATAAGTACGATTTTTGGTACTCTTTTACAAAACAGTTTTCTCCATTCATTTAGATTAACGTATTTTTTCCACCACAATGTTTAAATTTTGGCTACTTCAATGGAGAGAGATAAAATATAATAATAAATAAATAAAAAAGTACAATACTGAAGTACAAAGTATACTTTCTATAACGTAGGAAAAGGCTCAACAAAAATAACTTTAACTTTACGCTTGTTTTTTGCCGTTCTAAATGTGGTACTTATTGAATTTTTTATAATACTGAACTAAGAAACATGAAATTAAAGGTGTAGGACCCTGAGTAAATGAGAACCTATACGATGGAAAATTCTGCTGCTTTTTTGTTAGAACTTAGAAACATGAGCTTTGGCATATAAACATGTCAATGAAAGAAAAGAAGACGCATACAATGTAACGGGTTAAATGCTACACAGAAAAAAACACTCGGGATAAATTAAGATAAATTAAGCAAGTACGAATAACACTAAAACGTACTTAAAACAATCCTAAATGGGATTACTTTCAAATATTAATCCCGGAATTTCGGGATTAAATCAACTTTATAATTCTTAAATCAAGTGAATTTTGAGATTGATTCAATCTTAGTTTACGTAAATCAATCTCATTTCGGGATAATTTTAAATGCGAATTCGTGATTAAACATGGATAAGTTAAGTATTTCGCACTTGAATAATCCGTACTTAAATCAATCTTTCTGTACTTGATTCAAGAAAATCCGTACTTACCGTACTATTGATACCGCTTCGGGTTAATTTAAGTACGGGTGGATTGATTTTTCTTTTCAGTGTAGTGTTAACTTATTTTGCTAGAAAATGTTTTTAAAACTGTTCAATTTTTATTTAAATTTTGTTGCTTTCTTTTTTTTGTAAAATTATTTTAATTTCTTGAAGCTGTACACCGCAGCATCAATATTTTGAAAATGAGATCAAAGCGATAAATTTGTGAAACACTGTGATGCAATATTTAACATCTTTGATAGTTGTTGTTACTTAAATAAACCATGATATTTAAATTAAGATTTCAGACCAACGTAAGATGACCCTTCGTTAGCTTCCTAAGTCATTCTTCTTTAATTACCAATCCATTACTGGATATAAGTGATCACATGCATGTTTACATATAAGTTTCGTGTTTTGTTCTGTCAAACATCTTCAGTTTGGTCTATAATTTAACCATGAATCGTCTTACAAACGAACAACGCTTGCAAATTATTGAATTTTATTATCAAAATGCGTGTTCTGTTAAGAAAGTTCATCGCGCGCTTCTTCCATTTTATGGTCAGTTTAATCGACCCACTGAATGGGTACGTTAATAAGCAGAATTGTCGATTTTGGAGTGATGATCAGCCAGAAGCATTGCAAGAGCTACCAATGCATTCAGAAAAAGTTACAGTTTGGTGCGGTTTATGGGCTGGTGGCATCATTGGACCGTACTTCTTCAAAGATGATGCGAATCGTAAAGTAACTGTGAATGGTGGGCGCTACCGTGAGATGATATCCAACTTTTTTTTTGCCCAAAATGCAAGAGCTTGACTTGCATGACATGTGGTCTCAACAAGACGGTGCCACATGCCACACAGCACGCTTAACAATGGACTTATTGAAAGGCGAGTTGGATGAACATTTTATTTCACGTTCGGGACCGGTCAATTGGTCAATTGCTTAAATCGTGCGATTTAACGCCTTTAGAACATTTGCAAGAAATAATCTTCAAACATTAAATTATATGGACCGTACTATCGATTCAAATAAAGATTTCATGCATTTTTCTGAATTTTATGTGTTTTTTTTAACTTTCCTATAGCTCTTAAAAAATCACCCATTATAAGGTTTAAATAATATCATTGACTATGCTACAAAACTCTTCTCGGCTTCTTGCTGTGTGTATTAAATCGCCAATGGTTCTCAGCCCCGTCCAATCTCTAATATTCCGTAGCCATGACATATTTTCGGCCCATGCCTCTTCTTCCTACAATACGGCCTTTCAGTATTAATTGTAGGAGTTCATATTTTCCACCGCGTGCAATATGTCCAAAATATGCAGTTTTGATGCATTTCAACAGCTCACGCTCAGTTCCTATTCTTCTTAGGACTTCAGCATTGGAAACTCGATCAATCCACGAAATTCTTAGGAGCCTACGAAAACACCACATCTCAAAAGCTTCAAGTCTATTCATTGTGGTTATTTATTTTATTTATGCATGTTTTGGCAATTTGCGTGAAAAATATCCTTTTTTTAGTGGTTGTTTGTTGGCATAAATTAACAATAAAACAAGTTTTACATTGTAAAATTAATATCTCCCTATTCTTTCAGGCAAACCAACAATTCTGTTGATCGGATAAAAATGTATTGAGTTTCAGGCCTTAAAAATTCCAAAAGGATTTATTTCTTCACATTTTGTAAAAAATTATCATTTTAAATTTCTCCAACAAGATGAAAAAATGCACTGCTTATATCTTTTCGGGAAGTATTTCAAAAATAATTTTTCGACGACAACACGAAGTATAAAATTTGTAAAATTAGACAAAAATTAAGAAAGTTAAAGGCCATTAAGTTGAAAGCCCCGAATTTTTGCACACAAATTAACTTTAATTAAGTTTTATACATTTTAAATAAGAAAATTATAACATTTAGGCCCGTTTTCACGACTTACCTTTAAAGATCGAAATAGTTAATGGTACCTTTAGCACTAGTGAGGAATAAAGTTACCTTCAACTATTTTTCGTTTTCACAACTTCTGTATAAAATAAACTTAACATTTTTAAAAATGTGGCAATAATTAATTAAATACCGATTATTTTTGTTAAAATAAAAATACGAACTGGCAACTACGTACTTTCTTTTTCTTTTCTCATTTTAAATTTTTGTGTGCACAAATAGTTTTTAACAATGGAAAATATTAATGAAATACCGCGTAAACGCGAATTTAACAATTTGTAAATTTTATTTGTCAAAATACGATTTTGTTATTAATTTACAAAATATACGTATACTTGGAGTTGCCATATATACAAAATATGTGAATATAATATGGCAATCTCAAATCTAAACCTTACGACAAAAGTTAAAGATAGAACGTTCCTCTCTTTACCTTATCCTTCACTTTTAGATTAAAGGGAACTTGTGATAATTAAAAACTCATTATCTGTTCGATAACTTCCTACATTTAGGTATCGTTAAGTCGTGAAAACGGGCCTTAATTTATTAAATTGTCGATACATCAATGTGTATCTATCATCAACGAAAGTTTTTGATACATTTTTTTTTTTTTTTTTTTTAATTAAAATAAATTTTGTATGGAAAATAAATTCGGCTTTTTTCACTAAATTGCGTAGAACTTTCTTAGTTTTTTTTTCAGATCTCCTCGATTATAAGTATCTTTTATTCGGAACAAAATTATTAAATTTTACGTAAAAGAATAATAAATTTCCCACATTAATTTTATGGGAAAAATACAAAAATTTTTATTTGTGTATAATTTAGGCAGATTTTTTTTTCATGACGCTTCGCCCTTTTAAACAAGGGAGTAACGAAATATTTAAAATCTCCTAATCTCAAATTTATAGAAATAAAAAAATAAGTTATTTTAAAGTTTGTTTCTTAAATCTTTTGTTTTACGTCGCAATCGAACATTGTTTCCCACCTTTGAATCTTAAAAATTTAAAGTTGTTCAAGTTCAAAAGCGCTTTCATTCCAAACGAATAAAATACTTTTAAACCACTTGCAACCCACTTATTTCGTTGTGCGTCATTGATTTGGTTTTTTTCTCTTTCATTATTATTTGTAATTGTGTGTGTGTGTGTTTGGCATTGCTGGTTATGATTATTTTCATGTGTTTATTGAAACTTCAATGCTTCATTGGTTTTTCTGGGTTTTTTTTATTTTCTGAAAAGCTCCCCTTTTTAACTGCTAGTAGTGCTTAATGTGTTTTCTTGTTGTTGTAGTTGATATTGAGATCATTGTGGTGGCAATGCAATTCATTATAGCGTGCCATGCATACGACCATCTTGTTTGTATGCTGTTAAGTTGGCTGGTGTGACAGACAGAACTTGTTGGCTTGGCAGCCCTTTTGGCTTGAACACACTTCCATAACGCATGCTGCGTAATAAAACCTTTGTACATGTGTAATCGATACAAAAAATAAATAAATAAAATAAAAAAAGTCAACCAGCATCAGCAACTGAGTCAAACGGAATCAATATGTTTGGTTGTTCATGTATCACAGGCACAAATGTAAAATGCAACTTCGAATATCAGTTTATGAGAAGGGGAGGGGGCCCTTTCCCTTTTCAATTGATTGTTATGTTGCGCAAACAGAGTAACACAAGATTTTTACATTTATGAGGCATTTTTTTTTTTGAAATCTTTCGTTTTTCTGTTTAATTTTTCCCCCCTTTATTTCTTATTGGCAATACTTGATTTTGTTTCATTGTTAAAGACATCAAGTAACCTACAAAAATCAAAAACACACATTATTAAAATGGAGAAGAAGAAAAAAGAAATAACGTAAAAGAAAAATGAAGTGTTAAAACCCTTTTACGCTCTTCATGTTGTTTTTTTTCTTATAATAAAAAATATATAAGGATTCAATACAGGGTTACATCACAGCAACAACAACAACAATTAAGTGCACTTGTTTTAATGTGAAACAGAAAAAGTTGTTATCGTGTTTTCTGTTTAAACAAAGATCTCCTTTAGGGCTCCTTTTTTTAAATAAAAGACTTAAGCAACAAGTAAAATGATACTGTTGAGCCCTAAAAAGTGATTCTTTAACGTGTCTTTTTGACAACAGAAGAAAGAAAAAAGTCCTTGTGAAAAGAAGAAGAAGAGGAAGAAAATAAATGATACTTCTTTAAAAATTCTTGGTTTAATTTTAATTTTTGAATTTGGTTTGCTTTTGCAAAAGACTCGTATTAAACTTTTACAAATTTTCAGTTATTCTGTTATTTTTCATTTTGTTCTTCTTCTTCTTCTTGCTGTTCATTGTCTTCATAATTTTCCATGAGATGTATAATTTGGAGCTACTCAATAATCACATGGTTTGATTGTAAAGCTGATGTTAAATATGCGTTGTGATGGGATGCTTTAAGATGGGATGGCTGCTGTGATGTTATCAATTAAATTTGTGTTCATATAATAGTATTTATTATGTTGAGTTGTTGTTGCTGTTGTTGTTGTTATTGTAATTCTGTAAAATTCCAATGAATTCAAATTAGCGCATTGGGTTCATTATAATCACAAGAGCCCATAGCACAATACAAAAAACAAAAATCTGAGACCTAAAAAATCGAATCTCGAATCTTCAAGTTTAAAATACCTAAAAAAAAAATAAAATTGTAAAACTTTAAATTTTAGTGTCGATGTTATAGTTTGTTTTGTATTGTTTTTTTTTTTTTAATTTTGTTTTAGAAAGTATAGAGTAGCGCTTAATATGTACGTTACGATTTTGTGCCACTTGTTGCTGCTACCAATATCGAACAATATTCTGTATTGTTTTTTGTTATTCTTTTTGCTTTTGTCGTCGTTGTCGTTGTCGTTGTTGTTGTAATTATTGTTTTTCCATACCATTAACCGAAACCACACCCATTAAAAAATATCAATGCATTTAACAGCCACTTTATTACACAGTATCACATTAAATATAAATGCTGCTCTCTTTATTCATTTTTCTTTTCAATTCGCAGTTTTCTTCAAAAAAAAAAAAAAACCTTCAAACAATTAACTATTATACGAAAAGAAGTGGTAATTTAATGGAGATTTTTCTTTGATAAAAAACTCGAAGCATTTTTTGATCATCCCACAGAGAAAGTTTCTTAAGATTAATTATTGAAAAAAAAACAAAAAAGATTTTTTATGAAATAGTTCACACTTCCTCCAGAGTGATGGATTGGAGACATGTTTTTGCTAGAGCAATTTATTCCATTAAGAGCCAAATAAGCTACACAAACAGCTTGACAAACACAAACACTTTTCGTTTCCAAATAAACTACAAAAAAATGAACTCTTAAGTATGGTTTTGTTTTCAATGTTTTCAATTTGCTTTAATTAATTCTTCTTCACTCTCTTGCAAAATTTTCACTCCAGTGATAAAATTGATAAGAGCACAAACAGTTGGATAAATATTCACTATTTTTGCCAAAAATCTAATTTTTTTTTACATTCGAACATGCTTCAAACTTTTGTGCAAACACCTCAATGATCAACGCAAAACGTTTCTAGAAACGTAAATTAAATGTGGCTTTAAATAAGAGTTCAATTATGGCTGCAAAAATGTTACGAATTTTTCGCATTACCAAGATTACAGTTTTTAATTTTTTAAATATTCTTACCAAGAGAAAAAATATGTTTGGGCATGGTTACGGCAACTACTCTATTTTTATAGTAACAATATATTGTTGTCGTACACAAAAAATTGTTATTTTTATTTAATATCAGTAAATAGAAACTGGGAATTATTTCCTTCCTAAGGTTACTTTATATTAAATCCAAATTTTTTATTTTTCGAATTTATTCCATGAGCTAAATTTCAGTTATGTATTTTATAAAGCTTTTTTGTAATAGTTCTATTCCTTCAATTTTTCAGAAATGGCTTTAACACTACCAGACTATTGCATTGTATTATAGTTGCTGTAAACATTTCAATGCTTACCGGAATTATAAATTTGAGTATTGTTGACCGAAAAATCATAATTTTCCCAACAACTAAATAATGATAACTTTGAAAACATATTAAATTGCTCACAACCATTTCATGATATTTAACAGCCATAACATGATAACCTTCTGTACGTGTAGTCATAATATGTTTAAGATGCAAACAAAATATCTTTACTTTATTAATACAGTGTAAATTCGATAATCCGGACTCCACTAATCCGGAATATTCGGTAATCCGGACAGAATTTTGCAACTCATTGCCTATTCTATAATCCGGATTGATTACAACTCTAAAGTCCGGATTGAATAACACCCGTTTTAATTTATTTTTTATTTAAATCACAGCATGCTTTGAAAAATAGAGTTAGAATAGTGTAATATGAATACGTTTGCACATGCGTTTTCAGTTTAGTATTGATGCAAGATGCCTTCAGTGAAGAGAGCACACAAGACTTTATCTATTTTAGATAAAGTAAAATTTGTTAAAGAACTTAGTAAAGTTATGACAAAGTTTTTGTTTTTGTAAATATGTATTGACAGTAAAAATTCGGTAATCCGGATAATTCGCTACTCCGGATTGGGGTCTGCAATCAATTATCCGGATTATCGAATTTTTACTGTATTATGTTATAGCCATTTGTTAAATAATTTTGTATCAGTTGTGTCGTTTGCACAACAAAAAAAAAATCCAAAAAAATTTTTTGGGAATACAAAATTTTCAATTTACAAGATTTTGTTTGTCGTGCTTTATTCCCAATTGTAGTGGGGAATGTAAGAAAAGAAAAACCCACTGTTTATTGTTGTTGTTTTTGCTTAAACTTTGATATTGTTACAAGTTAAACTGTTGCTTATAATTCTTCTTCGCTAAACAGTTTTATTTGTTTAATATCTTTAGTTTTCCTAAAATCTTTAGTCTGGGATCACACTATGAAAGTTTTCTTTCAGAAAGTCTTAGTTTATTGGTGAAGGGGGAAGAGAACAAGCTTTTCTTTTCTCCTCTCTCACCCATAAGCTAAGACTTTCTGAAAGAAAACTTTCATAGTGTGATCCCAGACTTAGTTGAAGTTTCCTGACGATCTGGCCTAAGCAACCAGTGTATGCGCATAGGAATAGCTTATCGCTTCAACAATAAATTTCAGTGTTTTTATCAAGAATAAAAATTGTTGTAAATTGAAAATAAAGAAATTGTATTTACATTAAAAAAATTGTAATGTGCCTCAAAATAAAAAATCCATGAGAAAAAAAATTGTAATTAATTTTTGTTTTTGTGAAAGTGGTGCGTGCCGCATCATTATATGATGGCTTCTTAACTTAAAATGATTACCATGACAATTATATGATAACTTCTTAAGGTTTTATGATTAACAGGATAATAATATGATTAAGGGAAAAATATTATGATGTTATATTACGAATACATTTAGTCATAATATGACTCAATAATAATCGTAATATGGAGACTACAATTATGAATCTTATCATAATATGTTGCACTTAGAATATGCTTACCACAGCCATGTTTTTTTCTTTGCGTGTAATCAAAATGAATGAGGGACAGGATGAAGTTTGGAATTAAATCGTTTGCCATTAAAATCATAAATTTAGAAACATTTCCATAAATTAGATAATTTAAAAAGCTTTAGACAGGAAATAATCAATGTCATTAAATTTAACTCAAAAATAGCATCCCATACCGAATGTTCTTGTAGATCGCGCAAGATCTACATCGGCAACACTTCGATGCATCGACACCTAAATTTGTGTGAGTGTTTGTGTGTATGTGTGTGTGCCAGTGATAAATTGAGAGATAAATTCTTGCATGTTAGTAGTTGCTAAAGAAGAACAGAATCCAGAAGTTATAAAATTATTGTGACATTTGTAGTTCATTAATAAAAATTACACGTATGTAACACTTAATGATGCGGCCATAATAAATTTTAAATTTTATTGCAACAAAAATGGTAACAGCTTTCAACAAACACTCACACTCCATAATAAAAACAATTAAAACGATAAGAAAAACTCAGACGAACTGAATTTTGGTTACGATTTCAATTGGAAACAGACCAGGAGCAGGAACAGAAAACTACGTGGAAATGTGTTTAAGCAATTAAGAGAAAAGCTTAAAATGTAAATAAAATAATAGACAAGGTTAATAAAAAACAAAACTAATGGAAAACGTTCCCAAGTTTCATGAAAAAGTAAATTTAGAACTGACATTTTTATATTCGTTCACTCAAAATATCATGTAGTTAAATTCAAACGAAAATTTTTTAAACAACTTAAAATTCCTTTAAAAAACGGATCATTTACACTTCCCTTAAAACAAATGAGTTTTACATTAATTTCTAAATTTTTTATTTACTGAACATCATATTCCTTAAACTTGAATAGTTTTTACTTTTAAAAAATATACTTTAACCCACAAAAATTAAACTACAAAACGAAATAAATACGGCAAAACATTATTTTTTGGTAGTTTGTTTTTTGAATAACAAACGTAAATGTTAAAAAATAAAATTATTCGTAAAATAACTTTATTTTTATTCAATTTTAACAGTACGGAAAACGAATTTTATAACCACCAATCAGTGACTGTAATAATTTTATGAGTGTATGTTTGCAAATAACACAGTGCAACACACTAAAAGGAGTTTGCACTCGGTGACTTTAAAAATGTTGCACTGTGTAAAATTAGTTATTTACTTAAAACAATGTTTCAAAACTAAGTGCTGGTTCACACTCATCAAATCTTACCCGTCAAGTCTTGATTTTTTAGGAGAGAGAGGAAAAGAAATTGCTTTCTCTTTACCCTTCCCTCCGAAAAGCTCAAGACTTGACAGCTAAAACTTGAAGCGTGTGAACTTAAAACAGAATCAAGGAACTTTGGATACTTTAGACTTTTAAATGTAATCCGTGATTGTTATGAACAGATGAAACGCGTTAGGTTTCCTTATTAATTAATTTTAAGTTCACTTTATTTTAACGTGAAAAGAAGGGTTCCCCTGGTAGACTGGTTGGTAAGGGTTGTGTGTCCGATTCCTGCCAGAGATTTCGGTTGCTTTTGCTCGGTAATTTAAGTTAGAATTTAATTTGCAGTTGTATTTGTATCTCTTAATAACTAAATAAAAGTAAAACTAACTTGAAATAAAAATAATAAATAAATTTAGACTTTAAACTGACACACAACAAGTTAAATAGTTAAATAAGATTTTCTTCAACAGACTCTGCTCTTTCCCTATTTCATATAAAAATGTGTTTTGAAATTGTATTTTCTATTTGCAAATCTTTGATTATTGCCAAGCTGATGTTGTTTGTGTTAGTGTTAGTGTTGCCAATGGCAGCTGTCTCAGTGTTGGTGGCTTATAATAATTACGCAAATCTTAAAGGTGATAGACCTCTAGGAGGCTTAAATATTTCATTTGCAAAATTTCATGCAATTTTCCATAATGTCTTTTACATACCCCAGCACACACACCCCATCACCTCACTCACACACACAACTATCTCTGTATGCACCTGCAGTCGTTGTTAAAAATTTTTATTTTTTTTTTTTAAGCCAAAGAGGTCATGTTATTATGATGAGAGCAACGTCTATTATTTTGTATGTTTTTCATTTTATTTTTATAATTTTTTTAAATTAAAGACGATGACGTTGATGATGGTGGTGATCGTTATGAAGAGTAAGAAGAAAAGTTTTAATAAATTATTAAGTAATAAATGCAATTTGCAATAATATATAAATAATGAGACAGGCTGGATATTGTGCGAGTACATTAAAGTTTTACAATTTGTAGTTTAATGAAAGAATATTTATAGAAATGTATGCCACAGAACCCAGCAAACACGGCAATACAGACATGATTTACAATTATAAACAATTGTGTTGTTAAATGGTGAATTGGAAAAAAGTAATAACGAAAATATTGCCAGAGTTGCCTTCAGAGGTTGCAAAGAATTTAGCCAAGGAAATCTTTCTTAAAACGTAAATCGATCTTGAATAGTTTCCAAGATCAAAGTTAAAACATTTACAAAAACCATATTCATTTAGTTGTATCTGATGTTTATAATCTGTTCTCAATTGTCTTAAACATTTTGAAATTTATAGCTTCAGATAGTCCAATAACATACACATGTCATATATTCAAACACACACACCCTTGATATTAAATCTTTTACAACCACCAGCAACAGCAATAACAACAATCCTATTGAGATTTAGAAACAAACGAAAAACTTAAGTATTGTTTGGTTATGCATGTAAATCGCAGCAAAAAGTTCAAAAAAAAAAAAAGATGCGTGTCAGATCATTTACTACTCCCGATCGCTTTCGATTGCACGAGGCTATAAATTCCAAATGTTCAAATTTCGCAAACGCTAAAAAGGCAGCAGCAACAACAATAGAAAACATATTTTTGCAAACGTACGAATTCGCTGGCAAGGCAGGATGTATGATTCGTTTTGGTTTGGCTTAGTTTGGTTTGGTTTGGTGAAACAAAGCTTCCGTAGCTTAACTAAAATCTTTGTTATTTCTTTTCTTCTTCCAACGATCGATTATAGATAGTGGCAGTATTAGCATTTTACCGTTAACTCAAACTCAGCCGTCTCTCATTTCATGGAAAATTCTGCATACATATGTGTGTGTTTGTGTGTAGATTTGAAAATCAAGCCGCAATACATCAATTGTTTAGTAGGAAAATATCTAAAATATGCAGTGTATCTAGAAAATTTATAGCTTGTAAAGTATAACATTCATTTCTCTTGCTACTCGTACGTTAAAACGCAATAAAATTCACACTTTTTTAAAGTGAAAAAAAAATAGTAAAAAATAAAAGAGTAAATGAAATACCAAACCAAAGTCGACTCTTTTAAACGCTTCATTAGCAATTTTCCATGTATCTTTACAGCTAAAAATAAAATGTATGAAAATTCTGCACTCGCACATGGATGCCATGAACAAGGCGTTGGTGTTTTTGCCGGATTAAGAGGTGAAAATAAACAATTCGAAAAAGAAAAGAGCAACAAAGAAAAGGAAACTAAAATCTACTTTAAGCCAGCTGCAATAAATTTAGTTTTCATATTAAAGAAATTATGATTGCCAGAGCTCTTAAAGCATTGGAAATTTTTAATGATAAGCTTACACGTGAGGCGGCCAGTCGCTAAAATTCAAAAACGGAAAAAAGAAGCAAATAATAATTGCTGGCATGTCATCTGTAGCATCTGCAAGCAACCGTTTGTTCGTTCGACCAAGAGAAGACTCGAGCATTGTGCCATCTTTGATGCACTTGTTGCTGGTATTCCTAATGCTAATAAACATCTCAAACTGTGTGTTTTATTCAAGATTTATTGTGGCATTATGCAGATGGATTAAATTGCTCTCGTTTCATTTTCCTTCCACATATAATTTTATTTTCATCTTGATCTTCTGTTTGCTGTTGATTTTTGTTTGAATGCTTGTACTTTTATTTAGATTTAGCTGTTGTTGTTTTTTGTCGGTGCTGTTGTTGCAATTTTAGTTAATTGTAAAGTCCGTGGCAAATCTTAAGATGGATGTCTGTTTCTATGTTGCAGTTGCAAATAAATGCTTCCACTTGTGCATTTCCGCTTGGAAAAGCTTTTGTGATGTGGCCCACAGCATAAATGTTAAATGCGGTGAAACGCATCTAATTATAAAGGATTTCAAGAATCAAGACATGACTTGATGTAAAGAACAACATGCGCGAACACAACAAGACATTCTTCATTGTACTTTTTTTCTTTGTGTCAACAGCAGCGGACTTGACGAACAGAAAAACAAAAAATAAACTCTCTACATAAATAATTCTTTAATTGTAACTGTTGCTGCTGTTTTTGTTGACACAGACACAGACGCACACTCACACACGCAAGCACGTGTGTGTGTGAGTGTGCATTACTGTAATCAAAGATCTAGTTGGTGAAGAAGGCGTTCTTCTCTCTTGGATCCCTTGCAATGTTTAACAGCGGCAACACCATAAATTATTATGAAGAATAAAAACTTAAATAGTTTAAAATACAAAAGACTTAAGCAACAAACTCGTCGAAAATAGTCTATTTCTAAAATTAAAAAGAAGGAATAAAAGATATTTGAATTTTACATTGATCAACATTATTTCTTATTTTGTATTTTCAGGGTGCCGAACGTAAAACCCGTGACGAAGAGCGTCGTGCTGCTAAACGCAAAATGACCGCTACGGGACGTAAAAAATTAGATGAACTTTATCATCCGGTTACAGACCGTTCAGAGTTTTATACAATGCAGGATCTTACCAAGCCGCCGGTATTATTTTCACCAGCCGACGATTTGGATAAGGTAAGAATTCCAATGCATTCAAATACTACTACTAGCACATTGTCTACTACTACTTCCTCCACAACATCTGTTATAATACAACCATCAAATCATACTACTACTACTACCAATACAACTTCTCCACAACATTTAACAACTCTAACCACTCAATATCATGACGTGTATCATAATAATAACAATACGTTTGGTAATTCTTCGCAGGGCTTCTATGGCCATGAGTCTGATGGAGCGCCAGATTTAAAAGGTGCCTCACCGTTCCTCTTGCATGGACAAAAGGTTGCCACACCAACATTGAAATTTCACAATCACTTTCCGCCCGACATGCAGACGTGAGTATATTGTAAAAATCCACCAAACCAATTCTTAAACCTTGCCTCCCCCCAAACATTTTCAATTGATTTACAACTAATGAAACAAAAATTTTTCATTTTGCATTATTTCAACTGGTTCAGTGACAAGAAGGATCATATTTTAGATCAAAGTTTAGCTATGGGCGAATTTAATCCTCCTATGAAGCGTGGCCGCATGACTCCACCTACCAGTGAACGTGTCATGTTGTATGTGAGACAAGAAAATGAAGATGTTTACACCCCCCTACATGTTGTGCCACCCACCACCATCGGCCTCTTAAATGCGGTAAGTTCTCCTAATAAGTTCCCAGCAAAACTCCCAACACTTCCTTGACCCCCCCCCCCCCCCCCTCCTCTATCAACTTCCCATTCGCTAGCCGAAAATTCTCAATTTCATTAATAGTTTGGCAGTATCAAAAAACAAACCAAAAACAAACACAAAAACTCATAACTTTATACAAAAGAATTAAAATACTTAAATAAATTTATCTGTATTAATAAAATTTAAAACAAGAAATAAAATAAAAAACAAATCATCGCCAATTAATACTTAATGCAAGAAGAGGTTCTCTTTACAATAATTAACCTTTTGTTCCATTCATTTTGGTTTCGAATTGGCCATTGAAATTGAAAAAAAGAATTATCTTTAAGAAATTTGCAACTCTTTAAAAAGCCAAAATGTATGAACGATTCCTTTCATTTATATAAATGATTAAAAAAGAACTAAAACACGATAATTCTGTAACCAGGGTCTCATTCTCAGTGTTACTTATCTTAATTTTAAACTAAATCTTAATCCAATGTAACCAACTAAATTAATTAAAATTATAATTTTAATCATTCAAAACCCATCGCCACCACCATCTTCATCACCGTCAGTCATCATCACCACCACCAAAACAAAACCAACAAACAGGTCTTTTAAATTGTTTCCCAAAATCATCATCAACATTTCAGAAATCCAATACAAAACAAAAAAAATTGTTTGTGTAATTAAACCATAATAACAATGGCCTAGAGAAATAATGTTATTTATTTTAAATAAACTAATAAAATTTAAGTAAAATAGAAGAACACCTTAGAAACTCATGCACTCTTGCATTTAAAACAATCTCTGTCACTCTCTCTCTCTCTCTTTTACTTACAAAATTTCTGTTCTCTTTCTTTTTCAATCTTTGTTTATGCGAAAATATTTAAAAAAATTTCTAGTAAAAAATAATATGTCATCATACTTTATGTTTAGTTTTTGCTGATAACACTGTGCAACAAGAAAAAAATCTGCGCAAAAGCGCCTGCTCTACTTTTATTTCGTGTTTAAGTCATTTCTTGTTGCACTGTGTAATTTAAAATTGATTTATACAATTTTTCTTTAGTTTTCATTTCGCGTTCGTTTGCGAATGAGCATGAATTAAGAAATTAACTCTTCGTACTTTGTTCATTTATCTATTTCATACAAATTCATACACACACACACACACACACACACACACACACATACATACACTATATTACACATACAAACTCGCAAACAAATAGACTTAATAGATGTGTGGACATTTGTGATTAATTAAAAAATATTTTACAAAATTCTAAGCGAAAAAATGCAAAAGAACGACAAATTAAACTGTCCATGTAAATTTGTGTAAAAAAAATATAAAATATATCTTTTCCATATAAATATTTATGTATTTTTGTATGCACATGTGTGTGTCTGCTGTATCCGTTAACCTTTACAGAAATCTTTAAGATTATTTAACTTGTTTCTAAAATTGATTTCTGTTTTCAAGAAAAAACTATTTAACATAGTCTTAAAACAATTTTTGCAAAAAGTTTATTAAACTTGTAGGAAAGTAAAAAAACTTAAGAGACACTTAAGAATGGAACTTAAGTCTACTACATGTTCACCACTTAAAAACTTTTAATCACTTTTTCAAAACTGAAACGCAATCAATACAAATTATTATTTGTTTTTTTTAAGTTGATCTCAATCAAAGTTAATGCTTTATACGGACTCGTTTCTCTTACGTAAACGTAAACGTTGTGGATCAGCTGTTCTATTTTATTTATTTCCAATCTTATGTATAGATAGGTACTTTTACGTAAACGTAACGCCGTGTTGCGGATGAGCCTGATCAAATTAAACTGTTTCTCCCTTTTTATAGCCTTTTCACACTTTTATGCATTTCGTAGGAACGCATTGTGGATGTTGGAAATATAAAATATGCATTCACACTTGCAACATCTATAATCTAATGTCAATCAAAAAAGTTACCATTCTAAAAAAAAACTTCTTTTTAAAAAAAAATTTTCACAAAAGCGCCAAAATTTTAAAAGAAAACACCAAAATGTATTTGGAATTAATTTTGTTTAAAAATATAAAAAAAAAAAATCTTGCAAAAAAGTAAAAACTTTACAAATGGTAACGCTGCTTTCAAAACAAATATCATTTTGTCAATGATGCCATAATAATAATAAAATATAGCGCAACTTTTCTATGGATGACACTTATATAATCGTATAATGTAGAAAGGAATACAATGAAACAGGAACATCTTGTAAAGATTTTGAAAGGTGATGATTTTTAATTCTATATATTTTTTATGGGAAAATGTTAACATCTCCGCAATTGATGATATATGCTGTTAAGTGTGAAGGGGCTATTACGTATCAGCTGTAAAACAATTTAATATTTATTTACGATTATTGATAAATCGAACAGTCCATCGCAAACACGACAATTTTTTTAAATTTTTATACAAAACGCATAAAAAACAAAAACTAAATTTTATATACAGGCAAAGCTCGATATAACAAATACTCACTTTAACAAAAATCCGATATAACGAATGAGCAAATTTTTTCATTAGTTACCTTATATAACGAACGATCAACATTTGTTTGTCCCGGTTTAGCGAATGGTTAAATCTTGAATGTACTTGTAAGTCTTTCTCTAATATCGCAAAAGTATGGAATACCAGTCTTCGATTTGCACTTTAAAGAAGATGGCAAATAAAATTGATTACACAAATTTTAAGTGATGAGAGTATTGCAAGAAAAAGCAGTTGAAAAAAGTTTGCATGCTTCATAGGTACAAACAATCATTTATTACTGAGTTTTTAGACAAATAATTTTCCCCAATATGTTAACACGTACTAACGTATTATGCAAGTTCAATAAACATGAATATAATATAATAAAAGCTCGATTTAATGATAAATGTAGCTAATTTTTTATTTAAAAAAAAGTTCGGTATTGCGAATCTCTCAGTTTAACGAAAGGGGCTGAGATTATGTCATTCGTTATACCGGGCTTTGCCTGTATTAAAAAAAATGTTGACTAATTTTACGTTTTCTTTTTAACATATTTCAACTTGTTTGCGTATTTTTAGTAACTACCAACCATTGAAGTCGACCGCTACGTTTATATATCCGCAAAATTTACGTATGAGTAATAAGGCCCTTAAGCTTCATTCACAGTGGCAGCAACATTTTTGTTTTGCTTCCGTCTCGGTTTTTCCCCAAAATATATCATAATTTTCCATTAAGTTTTTGTGCAAAAATATAAATATAGTTTTTTTAAAAAACTGAGTCTACTTCAACTTCAGCAACAATTTGTATGAAATTGTAAATGATACTTATAATAATTTTTTTAAGTTTTGAATGAAAAATTTTAAAATAAGTTCTGAAAAAATAATTTATACGTTTTAGACAAAATTTACAATGTTTTGTTCCTACTACAATGTTGCTGCCATTGTGAAGATGGCTTAAATCTATTTCGGTTTTTTTCTTCAAATCAATAGTAATATTATTTTATTGAGCTTTATAGAAATCCCTGGTTGTCACATGTTTAGGATAACTGGCCAGTAAAAAACAAAGAAAAAAAAGAAAACAAATTTGATTTAAAACAAATATTTATTAAAAATTTGTTTAAAAAAATTGGTTTACAAAATAAATTTATGAGTTTTTGTTAAAAAAATTAAAAATCTTTTCATATTGTTAAACTATTTTTGAAAAAATCAAAAAAAAAACATTAAACAAAATTTACAAACAACAAAAAACACTTTAAAAACGCATCATCAATTTTGTTTTTTTTTTCTCTCTCTCTCATTTTCTCAATTGCAGATTGAAAATAAATATAAAATATCGACAACGAGTATAAATAATATTTATCGAACAAATAAAAAGGGGTAAGTAACGAACCACTAACTCAACAACTAACTAATTTACTAAATAGCAACTAATAAAAGTAACAATTATTGTAATTTATAACAAAAAAAAAAAAAAAAAAATTATAAAAAAAACATGGACTTTGGATTATCGTTTAAACAAACCCCCAAATAGTAGTTAGAAAACCGCATGTCTAGTTTGGTTTTGTAAACAAACACAAAAACCGGGTATCACATGTCATCATTGCAAACTTCTGACACCCAAATCACAATAATTTAAGTTAAAAACAAACACCCCTCCATTTCTTCAAGAGCCAACAAGTTTTAAACAAAATGTGAAAAATCAACAACAAACTCCCTTTCAATAAACTTTTATTTTATTTTAAATTTTTTAATCTTTAGTTTAACAAACTTTTCTTAATTTATTTATCGTTTATTTTTCTATTATTTTTTTAAGGATTACGGCGAAAATTGATGATGATATGATTTCATATTATTGCAACGAAGACATTTTCTTATTAGAGGTGCAGCAATTGGAAGAAGAATTATACGATATTACGTTAACAGAATTGCCAAATCACTGATGGCAATTGCCCCACAAATAAATTCAAATAAGACCCCATTAAGAGACTTGTAAAACGAGCATTATTTCAATTTCAATGTACGGGAATAATGTGGTAAAGGAAAACGATCTTTATTTATCGGACAGCTTAAACGATAAATATGGATGGACGAGATATTCTTTTGTGTATATAGCCATACAAATAGTAGTAAAATTAATGATAATGATGATCACACATCAAACCCGATTTATAATTAATTAAACAACCAACAACAACAACAACAACAACATACCAATCAACGAACAATTTCAAAAATGTACAATTCAATGGAAGCAATAACAGTAGCAGCGTCTCACTCACTCTCTCACTCACTCACATACAACAACTACTACTCTGACACATACTGACGGACTCAAAGTTAATGCACAAAGTATCCAAAAGGTTACAACAACAATATAAACTACAATAATAACAGCAAGAACAATTGCAATTGCAACTACAACTACAACTACATAAACAGCCAACAAACACGTTAATTATATAAACAAAATATACTTAGTTAGTAAGTAATTAATTAAATAATTAAACAAAATATTTATAAATGAGATTTTTTTATTATTATTATTATTATTACTATTTTTAATGTTTTATTTTTATTTTTTAATTTTAATATTAATCTCTACAATTTAAAACGAACAACAAAAAGTGAACAATTTAAATTAAATTTAAACAAATTGTATAGTACATTTCTACATGCATACGCATGCATACATATATTTACAAGTGTGTATGTGTTTACATATTTGTAGTACTTTTTTTTAATGACCCATTCTATAAGTGCCAATAGTATCATGATTCATAAACTTACTGCAAATAAAATGCTCTTGCTATTATTTTAATCAAATTTTTAATTAAATTGAAGCAACAATAAAAAAAAACATTCAAGAAATTCCAAAATACAATACAAATTGAATGCTGTTCAAAAGTACTACTGCCCAGAGTCAGTGTTCTGTTTAATTATTCAAAAAAATGTTTAGTTGGAACATCATGTCCTTTAATTATTCCTGACTTGGGGGTGGGGTTAAAAACATATTTTTGCAAATATTGACCACAACATGCTCGGAGAAAACCATAATATGTTTGCGTCTTCCTAATAAAGAACAAATTTAACCTAAATGTGGTTGCCGGTGACAATAATATGGTTACATTTGCTATACTATGTTTCCACAAATTCGTTAAAAAATAGTTTTGTTGGAGTTGAATTTATTGAAAATTGTTTTTCTGGCTAAAAGCAAAAAATTAAATACTCTTACAGCCATACCTAAACAAGAGCGGAAAGAGTTTTCTAGCTGTCAAAAATTCTCATGCCCATACAATTTGTATGAAGCATCCCTAAATAGCGCGGCGTCAATGCTTTGCAATTGGAAAATCCGATTTTGACAGCGCGCTTAATAGTGAAGTTGGCCGCTATTGTTAATCACTAATGGCAATTTAGCTATTTTTTTCTCAATCTTGCGGTTTTTTCTTATCTTTTTATTTCTATTATGTGGGTTTTATTAAAAAAAAAATAAGTAAACACTACTGTTTGTAAGACAACGTTTACGCTCTTGTTTGGGTAAAGCATACCAGCGTAAAAGCTAAGCGGAAGAAAACGTTCCGCCTTCCGCTCTTGCATAGGTACGGCTGTTAGGGGGTTATTTTGTAAGTCCTTTTACCTTGCGTTGAAAATTTTTCATATAAAATTATTTAAATTTTTAAAAATTTATATAAAAATAGTTTTCAAGTGAGGTGAAGTGTTTTGCAAAATAACCCCCTTAAAATTTTTAATACTTTAAATCCCTATATATTTTTTTTATTAGTTGCTTATAAAAATAATTGTTATTGTTTTTATTAAGTTGATAAAAATTAAAAAAACAATTTCTAATACAATTCAATACGAAAATATTGCGTTGAACTTTGTCTAATAGTAAGAGGTAAATCTTTTTAAACACTTTTAATCCCCACTGTAACTAACTTTTTTACATTAAATGATACACATACATACATATACATATATTGTATTGTATATAATGTTATATACAAACAGTTTAGTTTTTTAAATATTTGACATAAGCGTTTTCTATCTGTGTCTCTTTTTCTTCTTCTTTTTACAATAATTTTTTAATAAAGTGACATTTAAATACAAAAAACAAACAAAAATAGTTTTAAATTTTTCTGACTTGTTTTTTTTTCTATTTTATTAACAAAAAAAAGATCTCAATTTTAAATTGAACTCTCTATCCCTCTCTCTCTCTCTCTCTCTCTCTTTATGTCTTTCTCTGTCCCAATCTTCCATTGAACAACAACAAAAAAGTCTTAATTAAATAAGAAACAAAAAAACGATTAAAATTATTTTAAATCGTTTAAGAGAAATGCAATAATTCTATTAACTCAATGAATATAAAAGTAATAATAATTAAGTTTTATTAAATATATTCTTTTTTTTGCAAAAAGAAACCCTTTTAAGTGCTTTTGTTGTTAAAAACACACATTGAAATTAACAAACTTGAAAAAGATTAAAAATAAACAAAAACTCAACCCAGTTGTTAATTAATGAAATTAAAATGAAATTTAATTAAATACCGAAAGTCTTTTATTTTTTTTTTTTTTTTATTGAAAATGTATCAATTTCAAAACTCAAAACAAAACATTTCTTTTTTTACAATAAAATTTTTGTAAATAAAATAATTTATGTATTTTAAATTAAAAAAAAAAACAAAGTTGAAAAATGATTTCAATAAACTTCCATAATTTTTGTGAAAAATTTTAAACATTTCAAACGGCTTCCCCATTTTCGTAGAAAAATTTTTCTTTTATTAAATAAATATTCTTTAAAAAGTTTTATTTTGTACATTTTATTTTCTTAATTTTAATTTAATTCAAATAGTTGTATTTTTTTGTTTAAATAAGTTTAATTTTTCTTTTTTTTTTTTAATTAATTATTAACTTAAAAACACAAAAATCTTGCCGTTTATTTAAAACTTTTATTTTTTAAATCTTATTTTTTAATTAAAATAAAACTAACATAAATAAAAGAAACAAAAAAGAAATTGGAAGCAAAAAGTTGAAAGTAATTTCTTTAAATTATTTTTGAAAACATTTCAAATTATTTTTCTCAACTTTTTACCTTTTTGTTTTCTCTTTCTTAGATTTTTGTTTTTTTCTTATACATATTTTTTCGTTCTAATTTAATATTTTTTATACCTTTTAAGTTTAAGTTGTAACTTAATTTTAAATTAAAGAAAAAAAAATAAAAAAAAAAACAATTTTATACAAAAAACAAACAAAAACCAAGATCAGTTAGCAACAGAACAAAAACAAAAGCATATATTCATATATACACACACATACAATATACAAACATAAATATATTTTATTATATTTTTAAATAAACTATTGTAGAATAAATGTTTTTTTATATAAACAAAGTAAATTTCCAAATGTTTGTTATTTTACAAAAAAAAAAAAAAAAAAAATCAAGTAAGAAAATATAACCGGTCAAGCCCGACCATTCCCTACACTACAGAATTTAAAAGCAAATTTTCGAGACTGTTCCCTATTAAGGACTCATGGGTAATCGTGGACCTGCCCGAACAAAATTAAGTTATGACCTTAAGATTCGTGTAAAAGTTCTTTGTGCCAAATTTTATTTAGATATCCATCTAAAAGAGAATTTTTGCCTTTAAGTGATTTTTATGAATTTAAGTGAATTTGTGATAATTTTTGAGAAACTTTAAAGAATTTGTGTGGGAGCTATAGTCAAATATGGACCGATTCCAATTAAATTTTGTAAGATGTTATAGATTGCAATGAAATAATTTCGGACCTAGGAAAAAAGCTTGTATGGGGTCCATGTGAACTATGGACCAATTCTCCCATTTTCAATAGATTTGATCCTTACGACTGTTATTTAGTATGTACTTGTATGAATTTACTAGTAAATTCATTAATTTGACTCCAAAATTGCGACCTGTGCCTTGAGCAAAAGGCTTACATGGCCATCAGGGATGCCAAACGGGAAATCCCGAATCCCAAAATCCGGAGACCTTCACTCCAAAATCGACAATTCTGCTTATTAACGTACCCATTGAGCCAAAAATGAGCTTCGTCGCTGAACACAATTTTTCGAAAGAAGCGCGCTATGAACTTTCTTAACAGAACACGCATTTTGATAATAAAATTCAATAATTTGCAAGCATTGTTCGTTTGTAAGACGATTCATGGTTAAATTATAGACCAAACTGAAGATGTTTGACAGTGAAACAAAACACGAAACATGCGTCAGCTGTTTAAACCAGTGTTGCCAAAAAGATAATAGCTAAAATATCAACCGATATAATACCTTTTGAAAATTCATAAATAAATAAAAAAAAGTGTTGTTTATTTAAATAAAATCCCGCAAAATCCCGGGGAATCCCGGGATCCAGAATTTCGGGATCAGGATTTCAAAATCCCGACTCCCGGTGTTTTCTAAAATCAATCAATCCCAATCTAAATGGCATTCCTAATGGCCATCCAGCCAGCCGGACGAACGGACATCGATTCAAAAAGTGATTCTGAGTCGATCGGTATACAAAAGGCTGGGTCTAGGACAAATTTTTTTATGTGTTACAAACGCATAATAACCTCTGCAGGTGGTTGGGGTTTAAAAATCGAACAAATGGAAAATTAGATTCAAGCAACCATAATGAAGGATGTGGATGGGGTAAGTATTTTTAGAGTACCCACTCGATTAATCGCTGTTGAATTAATCGGCATATTTTTTGTACATTATTTGATTGAATAATTAAAATAGCCAATTTCCAATAACTCTAGCAATTTAGAAAATTCTACTTTTTTAATACAAAAATATTTTAATAAACATTTTTTTTTCATTTTTCGAATTTATTCTATGAGTTAAATTTCAGTTATGTATTTTGTAAAGCTTTTTTGTAAAAATATTTTTTTAATAATATATATGGGGGATTTCATGCTAAGTGTTAGTAGTTTGACACAAATTTTCAACAAGATCGGTCAAAAAGTTTTTGAGTTAGAGGGTTTCAAAGTATGACATTTTGGCCATACTGGTGTTCTTTCTCATCCATGTAACTTATCAGCTATTGGTGTTAGCAAAATTTGTCCCAAGTAGCTTCGATAGATTCGATAGTTAAAAAAAACTGTAAGAACGATCTTTGGAGGGATGCTGGAAGCAAGCTTATCTACATGGGACCTCCAAATAATTGTGGTACTGAGTGGAAAAATGTTTGTTTTTAATTAATATTCTAACAAGTTTGAGTGCTATATTCGGCTGAGCCGAATCTTTGATACCCTCCACCGACAGTTCGAATGTCAAAGGAGTAATAACTGTATGATGTTATTATTATCTTAAACTGTGACGATTTGTTATTAATTATGGTTTTAGGCGACTAAACAGTTTTCCGATAGTAGGGTTTATATGGGGCCTAGGGCAAATTAGGGACCGATCATCACGAAATTTCACAGCGTCATTTTTAGTCCTTTAAAACTGTGACGTACCAATTTCTGTTATGATAGCATTATTAATTATGGTTTTAGGTGTACTAAACTGTTTTCCGGGAGTCGGGTTTCTATGGGGCCTAGGGTAAATTATGTACCGATCTTCACGAAAGTTCACAGTATCATTTATAGTCCTATAAAACTGTGACGAGCCAAAATTTGTTGTGATTGCATTACTTTTTACGGTTTTAGGCGTACTAAACTGTTTTCCGGGAGTATTGTTTATATGGGGCTGAGGGTAAATTATGGACGGATCTTCCCGAAATTTAACAGCGTGATTTCCAGTCAAATAAAACAAATTTTTGCCAAATCTTATCTCATTCTGTGCCTTGTTCCAGCATTTATGCTATTTTTTGTAACAAAATTATCAATTTTTTTAGGTGGTGGTTCCACATTTTGATACATAACTCTGGTCCTACTGAAGCGATTTTGCTGGATTTCAATCCCAAATTGCTTAGGATAACTACAAGCAATTTGGCACCAAGTTTGTTCATTTCTTTTGAGTTGTTCGAAAGTGAGCGTGTTTGCAGCAGACGGACAGACGGACGGACATGGCTAAATCGACTTAGAATTACTCAAGGACCCAGAATATATGTACTTTATGGGGTCTGAGATGAATAATAAAAAAGTTTCACACGGAATGACAAACTTAATATACCCTCTTCACAACTAATTGTGGTGGAGGGTATAAAAAGTAATTGATCAATAATTGATTAAACGAACTCTTCTGTCGAACTTCTCAACTGTCAGCTGCCACCACTTTGCTTCTTAAAGGTCGTCCAATTCAAATATTTTTGGACACCCTTTATTATATAAAACACATCAAGTAGAGCCAATTAAAATTATGTTTGTCAATTGACTCCAAGCAATTAAATAAAGACAGCCAGCATCGTCATCATCATCATCATCAATATTATGAAGTAAGTGAATGAGAGAAAGAAAAAATGTCATAAATAAAATATGAAAGAAATAAAATCACATTGTTTAACAATTCGCATTTTCAATGACCGTCTGCAATTGTTGCAGAGATGAACGGCACCATTCGGAATTCAATGAAATGAAATTGTTGCAGCACCATCATAACAAACAATAAAATAATAACAACGATTAAATCCCAGTGCAACCGACACTTGCCCAACACCCAACAAGAAACTGTCTTTTCAAAAAAAAAAACAATTTTCTTGCAACATTTGTGATATCTTAAAATTAGGAATAATTGATTTATTGTTAGATTGCTTTTTTTTTATACCCTTCACCGAAGGTAGAAAGGGTATATATAACTTTGTCATTCCGTTTGTAATTTCTACAATATTGATCCTACACCCTATAAAGTATATATATTCTGGGTCCTTATGAAAAGCGAAGTTCAAAACCGGTTGTCCGTCTGTCTGTTGAAATGGGTTTTCCGAAGCCCCCAGATATGATGGGGACTTGGTTGGGGTATCTTTATGTCAGGTATTCCTATTATAATTTTGCTATTGAAATTCAGCCAGATCGGTCTACAAATGGCTGAGATATGAGCAAAAAACCACGACTACCTCTAATTTTTTACAAAAATCCCTTGTGTTTGTTGTATTTTTATTACTTTTTGCTGTATATCTGGGGAACGGCAAAAGCCAAAGTTTCCAAATTAGGTACACACATTAAGGTTATTAATACACACCATCCTACAAAATAAGGGCGGGATTGGAGAAGTCGGCGTGGTACCTCCCGTACAAAAAAATTAAAAATTGTATAAAAACCAAAATTTTACGGCTGCCATATGTCCTATATGACTTATATACAAAAATATTTTTAGTTGAACATATTTTATAAAAAACTCGGGAAAATCGGTTCAGATACAAAAAAGTTAGGACCAAAATTAATTTTTTTTTTTTTTAATACCCACTTTCGGGAACAATAAATCACCCGAGTCCAAGCTTTATAACTAAAGTAAATGGTAAAATTTCTGCTTCAACACGTCGGTATATAAATCTGTCAAATCGGTTAAAAAATGGCTGAGTTATACCCGAAATACTGAATCCCCAAAAATTGCTCTTTTTTATAATTAACTTTGTTAAAATATATGTATACAAGTATATATTAATGTTTATATATAAATATAAATTAAGTAAATGGTAAAATTCTTCCTAAACACGTCGGTATATAAAACTATCAAATTGGTTAGACAATGGGTAATTTATGAGCAAAATACTTCAAAAATGGGCTAAAAAACATCAAAACTTTTATAAAAACCAAAATTTTAGGGCTGCCATACGTCCTATGGATATGACTTAGATACCACAATATCGGATATATATATAACGTTGTCATTCCGTTTGTAATTTCTACAATATTGATCCTATACCCTATAAAGTGTATATATTCTGGTTCCTTGTGAAAAGCGAAGTTCAAAACCGGTTGTCTCTTATTCGGGCCATATTTAATTTTAATGATTTTCAAACAACATTCGTTTATGGTTTAGTAGTCTAGGGGGTTGAGTTTAGAAACTGTTAGTCCTCTGGTTCAATTTTTCAAAGAGAATTTTTCTTTTAATTTGTATGTTCTAAAAACGATTTTAAAAAAATATTTACCAGTTTTATTTAGTTTTTGTCTAGTTGCTCTGTATTCTGCTCGCACAATGGTGAAGGGTATATAAGATTCGGCACAGCCGAATATAGCACTCTTACTTGTTTAAGTTACAACCTTTTTTAGGAAATTGTGTCACAATTACTTCTAACTCTAAGTACCTCCATAAATTTTCAATTCGCCATAATTAAATAAATTTTTTTCGTACGACGACTAATAACTATCGCAAGGAGTGAATTGAGTTTTTGGGAAGTGGTAGCGATTTTAATTCAAATCAAAGGCTCCGTTTCACTGCAAAGGTATCAGTGTTTTTTTTTATTGCGAATGGTGAAGAATAGCTCCTTCGAAAGGCGACTTCACATTCGTCTATTTTCACTATGAAAAAGTAGTCTCTTTTGCCTGTATTCATGAAAATTTTTTAAATTTAAAAAAGGTTAGAAGAACAAATTAACTATGAAAATTGTCCTTAATAAACGTTTGTTAAATTTAATAGTCGTTTATGATTACGGGGGTTTTTCTTTATTGTAATTTTTAAATTGTTGATGAATTGATGAAAAATTTGTCTTAATATTTTCATGTTTAGGATCGTTTTTTCTTAACTCACATACCCTTCCCACCCATGGCGGTGTATGGTATGAATATAAGTGAACAATAAAGAATATATGTATGTCCATTAGGGTTTTACTTTTTAAATTTTTTTGCAAATATCAATTTGTACATGCCATAGCCAAAATGTTCATAAAAATGTAAGCGAACGCCTTCTTTCTTTTTCGCTGCTTTAAAAAAAGTTCCCGCACCAAACGATTTGAGATTTGTTCTATATTAAAAAAAAAAAATATTAAATTTATCAATAAGATTTCCCAGTAAAAACTTCGCTTACTTTTTCAAAATGAATAGCTTCTTTCACTCGTTATTTAGTAGCTTTCTTTTATAACTACTTTTTTTGTGGACGTGTGTAGGTAATAAATATGTAATGATTTACTTTTTAATGCGTTTATTTTGGGATATATCCCTTGTAAAATTCATTGGTGCTTTCGGTATAATTATAAGTAGTGCTTTTTCTTTTTTACTGGGTATGACGTGCTAAATTTATAAAGACACTAAAATTTATTGTTGAGGGAAAGCTAGTTTCTATGCGCATTTCACTGGTTGCTTAGGCCAGATCATCAGGAAACCTTTTCCAAACATTTTAGAAAAGCTAACAATGTTATGCAAATAAAACCTTAAAGCGAATAAGAATTATAAACACTCAAATTTATCATGGTCAAAATTTTAAACGGCTACAGTATATCGTAGCTGTTAGATTTTTTACATTTGCTCTTTCAGAAATCCACTAATGTAGTAAAAACAAGTAAGAGTGCTATATTCGGCAAAACCGAATCTTATATACCTTTCACCATTGTGGGGAAATAACAGAGAGTTATATATATACCGTTCTATAAATATAAATAATTCAACTTGTCGGATCCCGCCCACATTGCGTCGAATGTTGCGAATTTATAGCCAAGATCCTTCTACCTAATTTGGAAACTTTGGCTCTTGCGGTTCTTTAGATATACAGAATTCGTTAATTGGTTTGTGTGGGAAATATCACGCCCGCTTGTTTAATCTCGCCCAAATTTCTTCAGATATTGTGTATTGGTAACCATGGTTCTTGAACCTAATTTGAAAACTTTGGCACTTACCGTTCTCCAGATATATAGAAATCTAGAATGCCTTTTTATTGGGAGTGCCACGCCCACTTGTGCGATCTTGCCCATATTTTGACCGATGTTGTGTTTTGATAACCAAGACGCTTGTACCTAATTTGGGAACTTTGGTGCTAAACTGTTCATGACTGCAATGAACAGTTTAGTACCAGTAATTAAGATTTTCATTGCACAAATGAATGAGTAATTTCCAGTTACCTTCACATTCAATTTCGCTACGATTGAAATCGACAGCAGCCCTGTATGCCTTATTGTTATCTTGTAAGAAAAAACAAAAGATTTAAGAGCTGGCACCTGACAGGGGTGGTGTAAACCATCTGTTTTTTACGCAATCAGTAAAAAGCTGTTAATTTTCGAACATCAATCCAGCTTTATTGACCCAAATGTAAGACCGATAACACATTTTTAATAAATTTAGAGAAAATTTCAATGTGTAGGCAAATTAGTACTAAGTACAGTGAAAGCTCTCTAAGGCGGCCACCGACCGCTGTCGCAATTTTATCCGGTGACCGTAGATGTCCTTCTTCGGATTTGTTGGTTTTAATGTGTTAAGATGGCATTTAGAAAAGAGCGTCTAGAAAATCGTCTGGCTAGAGAAGTTACCCATTGTTTTTTTTAACATTTTAATTTATAGATTTTAGTCTAGTAACTTTTAAAATGTTTAATCTAAGGTTTCTTTATCATTTTATATGTAAGTTAGTGTGTTTTAAAACTTTTATAAAAAGTGTTGATTGTTTAAAAAACTTTGTGGAGAACGCGAGAAGTAAGTGGACATTTAAAATAATTGCTTTTTTAAACACACATACATACAATAAAGCCAACAACACGTATGACTGTTGTCTTTGTTGATGTCATTGTTTGTATCGATGATGATCTTTTGTTATTGATGTTTGTGGTTTGAAAAGTTAAAACAACTCGTTATAAGGATCTGCAATAGATCATTAATAAAACATTATGGGAATGGGATGATCATGTAGACGATGATGTGGATAAAAAAAATATATAGAGAACAAATAAACAGACAATCAGCAATTGAATGACGAATGACGAATGAACGAAACCAATCAATTGAATCGTTCGATCGATGGAAGAAGAAGTTAAACTGCTGGCTCAATCATAATTGAATACATACTAACATTTAAACATATATGTTTTTGTATGAGCCACTTACTGAATCAGACAAACACAGATTGAATTGTTTTTTACAAAGTCAAGATATTTTTTTCGCATTTCTTAATTTAACTGAAAAAAAAATGATTTCATAATGAAATATTTATTGATATCTTCTTGAAGATAATCCAGTATGAAAGTTTCATATTTAAAAAAATACACATGCATTTTAAATTCAAAACTGTTCTCGAAAACATTTTTGAATTAGTCGTTTTAGATATCTGGCAACAATTATGAAAATAAAAGAAATTTTCTGCCCCT
Organism: Pollenia angustigena; assembly: GCA_930367215.1. Classification (NCBI taxonomy): domain Eukaryota; kingdom Metazoa; phylum Arthropoda; class Insecta; order Diptera; family Polleniidae; genus Pollenia; species Pollenia angustigena. The sequence goes on from OV884060.1 coordinate 233,518,735, forward strand.
GCAATTGTAACTGGACTGAGTTGGTGCGCAGGTTAAAATGTATGAATGACTTGCTAACGGGAGCCTCTGGAGAAATGTAATAATCATTGTTCGTTAAATTATTTTTGCTTGCCTTTGGAATCATTCATTATTTATGAGTTACGTGCTGCCATGCAGGGAGTTGTAAAAGTTGATCCTTTAAGAACAATTCAAATCTGCAAAATGGACACTGACAAGTTTAAATAAATATATTTATTATTTTATTTTTTTTTTTTTTGGTAAGTCGACTAAAAATATTTTTTTTTTTTTATTTTTTGCTGAAGTCCAAAGCCGATAAGTAGATACTGGCTGATTGTCTGGCTGGCATTTAAAGACTAATTAGCTTTAATTATTTCAAACATTTCACAGGACCCACATTGGCATGATGGACTGCAGTTATAGGCAATTCACAGCCTGCAAGAGTCACGAGTTGCAATTGAATTGCAAATTGTAGAGAGCGAAAATCATCAGCATTGTGTTAGATACAATTAATTTATTAATTTCTGTTTCTATTAACAATTACAAAATAAATTGTACATAAAGATGCGTTCAATCAGTTTTTTTTTTTTTTTTTTTTGAACAGACAACCAGCTGGCCATTGTCATCATTAGTGTTGAAGACCGTGGCGTCACTGACAGCATATTAAATGCAAGCGACAGACAGACAAACAGACAGAAGAAGTGATGGACAGATCTGCTAACTGGATGTTATCAAACGATTTTGATTTAAAAAAAAAAAAAAAAAAAAACGGACTTGTGGGACACATAATGCCTTCTGCAGTCTGCAGTTACAATAACAGTTTGAGCCAGAATGTGTTTTAAAAGAGGATTCAAACTTTTTCGGAGTTTTTACTGGAGCAATAGATGAATATCGTTTGAAAAAGTTAATTTTTATGTTAATCACGCGGAGAAAATTCATGTTTGAAAGTCACAAAAAAAAAAAAAAACGAAAATGTCTAAGCATATTATGGTTAATTAAACCATAATATTGTCACCGGCAACAATATTATCGTTAAATAAGTCATCCATTAAGAACCTTAAACCAGATTATGGTTGCCTCTTAACATGTTATGGTTGAATATAACAATAATTTGTTAACAATTAATAACACTGTGCTAGTTGCAAAAAACAGACAAGCCGGGCACCTGGTGTTTTAACCTAATTCGAGAACGCTGAGTCCAGTCGTGATAGCCGTTTTTTAGGTTAGCCCTTGTTTTCGAGATATACCGTTATTTCGAAAATGGAGGAAGTTGCACAACATACACATATTCGCGTAACTCAAAAACGGTTTCGTTTATTGAATAAACTAAAGCTATGTTCACACCTATTACATATTTGGCGTCCTACAGGTAACCACTAGTTTTCTCAAAGAATTGTTTGCTTTTGCAAAACGTTTGGTTATAGCAAACATTAATTATTCAACAGTTTCGAAATTACATAATACAATTAGCGTCTTAAGCTAAGATCCCACTATCGGCGCAATGTACCAAGTTTTGGTGTTTTTCATGTGCCGATAGTGTGAACGGTCAACATTTTTTAATATGCGACAATCTGTGTCGAAATTTTGCTGACTGTGGACAATCAAAATTAACCTAGATGCGCCGATAATGTGAACACTTTTTTGCACAATGTGGAGCTATCAAATTGTTTAATATGTACTGATTTTTATCGGCCACTTGTGCGCTGATCACAGTCGCCAATCAGCGCCGATGCAAGGGATGGCAAAACGAAATTTTTAAATTGCACCAACTGGCTACTAAAATTTTAGTTTTTTGAGCTTAATTGTACCAAAATTACATTTGTTTTTTCTATAATTTATGTATTGAAACGTTAAATAGCACATTTGTACTGATAAATGAAAGAAAACAATTCGCTTTAACCAAAACATTGCAGTTGTATATTATTTAAAATTGTTAGGAAACATAATGGAATATTCGGACGGAGAATTTTGCGAATTTCTAAAGTAAAATTATGTCTGCCATCAAGTTAATAAACAAAAACATTGGATTTAATTTGCCCAAATAGCACGATAGTGTGACCGCATTGTACCGATTATTGTCGCAATTAAGTTTTTGGCCGATAGAACCGAAAAAAATTGTCACAATGTGCGACGATAATGGGACCACCCAAGAATAAGTTGTGCAATGTTTTTAAATGTGCGCCGATATAGCACGATACAAATCGTCACAGATTTCGCTATTTGAGCCGATAGTGGGATCTTAGCTTTAGAAATAAAGTTTAGTAAATCAATAGAAATGGTTAAAAAAAAAAGTTAAAATGTGATCAATTAATTGGTCACGCTTTTTTTGGATTTGTTCGTCAAATACTTGTTAGGTATGAACATACCTTGACAAAGCCGAAATTGCGAAATAAGATTACGTTAAAGCAAAGCTTAACTTTCTTCTTATCTGCGCAGTCTTTTTAGAAATTAAAAATAAAACTCGCCTGCTCAAAACTATTAAAATGGAGATGTTACTTTCTTCCTTAGGAGGGCAGTAGTATTGTAATGTTCAAAAAACTATGTACGTCTTATAAAGTTTTTTCATGAGTCAGTCAGTTCTTATTTAAGGCATCCGTACACGACATGTATTTGTCATCTGACATGTCAAATTTTCAAGTCACTTGTAATTGTTCATGTCTGTCAAAATTGCTGTTTTACATAAGGTTTATAATATTCGGTCACAAACGTACATGTAATTTGCTTCTGACATTGTCTCTGTTTTTTTTCGCATTGTTATTGCAGAAACCAAAGTAGTTCTCGGTTTCAAAATAGCTTGCGGTCGGCACGAAAATATTTATTTGCGCCGTAAAATAATTTAGCCATCTTAACATTTTTTTCTTTTATGTTAAAGATACCAATTTAGAATTTAAAAATGAAACGGTTTTTATGTATACATTTACATAAAATATATTCAATGGTGAGATGAGCATACATAAATTGGTATTGTAAAATATTAACTTCAGCCGGCTAATGATTCCGTCAATAGTTGACGCCGCTGCCAGTTACTTCGCGGCATAGATTTCTGATGTCAGATGGTTTGTCAGAAGAAAATAGAGCACGCTCTAATTCAAATTTTGTCAGATGACTTTGCGTCTGACTTTTACAGAAGCAAAGTTAAAAAGGTAACACACGACATGTATGTGTTGTGCAGTGGGAAATTTGACATGTCAGATGACAAAAACATGTCGTCTATACGCTCCTTTAAGGACTATTTTCGAAAAAAAAATTATCAGACAGCACTATTCACTTTTGTTTTGTTTGAGTTCAATAACTGCCTGTTTTTAAAACACAAGTGCAAAACTCTTTCAAATTACTGCCTGCTTTTAGATCGCGAGCACAAAAGTGACTCGTTTAACTAACATTTAAAACAAAATTTCAAAATGTCTATTCCTCAAGGGGGCCCCATACAAAATGTTTAATACAGACTAGAAATATATTGAAGAAAACGTACCATAACAGCCAAGGAGTCGCCCTAACAATTTCTCGAGACATACTTGTCCCTTATCACAACTTCTTAAGGCGGTTCCCATGCAAATATTGCATTTTTTGAAATTTTAAAATTAATTAAAATTTTTCGAATTTTGTGAATAAAATCAAAAGTTGTTAACAGATTTTAATCATTTACATAGCGTCTTCACCTAACAATTTTTTATCATACCAAACGTCAAACTTCATATTAAAAAAACGCTGACAAAAATTTTCGAGTTTTTTTTATATAGACTTTGACGTTTGGTATGACAAAAAATTGTCACGTGAAGGCGCTATGTTTTAGATTGCAAGGCGAATTCATACAAGGTGGTCTTATTTTGAACACGTTTTACAACACTGTAAAATATTTTAACGTTGTATCAAGGCGAATTCATACAAGGTGGTCTTATTTTGAAAACGTTTTACAGCACTGTAAAATATTTTAAGGTTGTGTCAAAAATTCAAACAAATATTTGATTTTGTTTTTATATTAAATTGTGTTTTTTTGAAATGTGTTAACTTAAAAAAGTTTTAAATTTTACAATTTTAATCACAAATTATAGAATTAAGTTAAGATTCCCCAGAACAAACCGGACGGTATACCATTTTGAAACAAGGTTAGTAATCAGCTGTTGCTTACGTAGCAAGATAAGTTCACCTGGTGTAAACTCGCCTTGCGTTGTATCAAAAATTCAAACAAATATTTGATTTTGTTTTTCTAATAAATTGTGTTTTTTTGAAATGTTATACAGTAATTTTGACTTAGCTGCACAATCTCCTTTGCACGATTTTTTGTGCAGGTAAATCAAAAATGCAGCTATCTTAAATGCATTTAGCTGCTTTAATGTACAGGTACGCAATTGTGGTTACCTGCATAAAAGTACAGCTAAAGTAAAGTGTTTGAAAGAGAAGTAACAACGTTTTTATTAATAAATTGATAATAACAATGACGTTCAAACAACCTGCAGTCATTTGTTATGCATTTTTATAATGAATGATGTATCCAAATTTGTAACAATAAAGTGTGGAACTGAAAAGTCGCTGTAGTTCAACGTTAACAATAGCGCTGCAAGCTGTGAAAAGCTAAAAATTTTGAACTTTGTTGCGCTACAGAGCATTCGTCAGCTTCAAATAATACTACAACTACTTTATTCTGTTCCAGACCTAAGATTTGCTATTCCTTTCATAAATTCGTGGCAAAGTTGCTGTAACCGCAACCCATATGCATAAATGTAGCTACATTTAAACAAAATAAATGAAATATGTATAATGCTGTCAACTTGACTTGATTGCGATTTTTGTTTTTATTGCAACTTAAATTGGATTTATTAGATTTATGTGAAAAAGTGGCCACCATATTTTTTCATGTGTGCAGCTATCTTTGAAGTTTTATATGAAAATATTTCAAAGCTGCCTAAAAATATGGAAAATGTGCAGGTATACAAAATGCACGTAAACAAGGATTTTGAAGAATAATTACAGAAAATATGTATTTTGGGCAGTTAAGTCAAAGTGCAGCTAACTTAAATTATTTGTAAGAAAATAATTTTAAAATGCCAAAAATGTTGGGCACTTATCTTAAATGTGCAGGTAAAGAAAGTGCACTTAAATAAGGAATTTGTACGGGATTATAAAGAATAATGCCAAAAATTATAAATTTTATGCAGTTAAGTCAAAAGTGCACGTAAATAAAAGGCAGCTAAGTAAAAACTACTGTAACCTAAAAAAGTTTTAAATTTCACAAGTTTAATCGGAAATTAAAGAATTTAGTTAAGATTCCCCAGAACCAACAGGACGGTATACCATTTTGACACAAGGTTAGTAATCAGCTGTTGCTTACGTAGCAAGATAAGTTCACCTGGTGTAAATTCGCCTTGATAGATTGTTTTGTTTGTTTTTGATATGTCTGGAAAAAATTAGAAGCATAACTGTAATTTTTTATAGATTTTTAGCAAACAAAAACTTCGAAATGTTGCTAAAAAATTATTTTTGTTGCCAAAAAAAAGTTATGTTTCTAAAATGACTGCGCATGTTAGAATAAAATTTATCGTTTAAAGGAAATTTTGTTGCGGATTTTCGTTTTTTTTTTTTTGTAGTTTCAATAAACTGAAACGTTTTTGAACCGGTATTGGATTCAGCGTACCCGAATTAGGTTAAAGTGCCAGTTGTCCGGCTTGTTTTAAAAAAAGTGTCAAATTCTAGCGCAGTGTAATTGTTTGATAAAACTTGCGAAAAGCAATAAAAAAAAAACGTTTTTAAATATAACATTAAAAAGAAATTAATTGTACTTTATACTTATACTGTGTACTTTTTTTTCTTAACCTTTAATAATCAATGTACTTTAATTGCAACAAAAAAAGTTGGGAACCCTAATGTCATCCGTATTTTCAAACAAAAAATTGTTGATCATAACGATCGCTATTGACCGTAATATGAGCTTCGCCTTAATTTTTGAAGAAAAAAGGTCCGATGATGCCACCAGCGTATAGACCGCAACAAACGTTGCATTTTTTTATCTAATTGACTCTGTATGATGGTGTGCTCATTTCATATGCATTAATTTTGTTTATTACCAAATCCATTAAGCTAAACATTTGTCTCATTGCTCAACACAATTTTGCGACAAAACATCTATCACTGATTTTCAGAGTAAATTTGGATAGTTTGGTAGCGTTGTTCAAGGGTGAATCTATTCATGAGGATTTGCCAGAGTTTACTGATCATAAATCTGGAGGTCCACAAAACGCGTTTGCTCCTTCATGAATTGCATGTTTTGTATACCTTACTTGCGTTCTGCGTTTCAAGTTACCCTACATTTCCACATGCAGGTGGTGTATACGTATTATCAACGAAAAATCGAGGAAACAGCCAATTGGCTGAAAGTACAAGAATTGTGTGAATGTTAGTGAAAATCTGTGAGTGTATTGAGTTTTTCGAACTTGCACTTGCATGTGGAAACGGGGGGTTAAGTGCAACGATTTTTATGCGGCATCACCACAAGTAAAAATAAAATTGTATTTGCCAAAATCAGCAGATTTGTTCAAACGCTGTTTGCGCCGCTTACAGAAGAAGAAAGTAAACCTACTTTTCGCATTCAACGTTTCCAGCCATTGTACGCCTTTGTGCATATAAATTAACAGCACAGATTCGACTTTTTTGATAGAAAGCGTAGAATGCATAGTGTGTACATTAGAGCATGTATGTCCTATTCTTTCCGCAACTTTCTGAAGCCATCTGATGACATAGGAAGCTGAAATTTGGCACACTTGAAGTACTTTCTCTGCGAAAGATCGTAACGAAGCCATATTTTTGATTTTCGGCTTTTCAACTAGTATAACTATAAAGATCTGATAGAAAAGATATTTTTTTTATAATATGGGGAACTTTGGGCCCCACCCGGCACGGCTAGGCATCGTCGGATTGACCTGAAAAATTAGATCATGATTTCTTACACCAAACCTCATATTTAAAGCAGCGCAAACAATTAAATTTAAAAAAAAAATTACGTCCAGTCTAGTGTACATTCAGCTTAAATGTCAAAAAGTCAGTATTGACAGTTCGTTTGACAGCTAACCCTTCCGTTAGTTATAGTTATTAACTCAAGCCTTAAGGCTCAGTTAGTCTTTACTTTCTGTTTCTGTTCTGTTCCGTACCGTTCTGTTTCGAAATTGTAAGAGTAAGTTTTTCTGTAGTAACTTATCAGCCATTTATGACAAATTTTTTAGTTTTGCACCGTCCATTGTTTTATTTCAATAACTTTGATGCACATAAATTTGAAGAAATTAAGTTTTTGAATTCTGAAAATCAAAAAACAGTTTATTTCAATATAAATATGTATTTTTTATTATTTTTTTTGCTGTCACTTACAATTACTTAACAAGTTTTTGATTTAAACAAACTGAACCGCAACAGACCAGAAAAACTAATCAATTTCATAGGTTTTTTCATAACAAAAACAAATCAGCTGATTCGTAACAGAACAGAAAGCAAAGACTAATTCTGCCTTTAGATCAATAAACTTTTAATAAAGGAAAAAAAAAACAAACAAGTCCTTTAAGTCTCTTCTTGTTCCCCTGTTGACAGAGTTGTGCAGTTTAGTGAAGAATGTGGTGGCAACGAAGACTCACTACTCCCATTAGTGATTTAGCTCTGTGTTGTGTTTTTATTTTTTTATTTTAAGTTGGATTCACTTAAATGGAGTCATTAGTTTTAATGCTCGCAACACAAAAAGGCAACCCAAGTACATAAATTGAAGAAAAATGTTAATGAAATCGGAGTTAATCGCATAAAGAAATACTTGAGATGTGTTTAAAACAACATATTTCCGATGATAATCAAGAGAAATTGTGCAAAGTTGTAAACATTTTTTAAGTTTGTAAGGAAAATTTTAAATTAAACAACCACTTCCTTTTTTTATAAGTAATTTATTTATGAATTAATTTATTATTATTATTATTAATTTATTATTATTATTACTTGTTTTTCTTTTCTTTTTTGTTTTTGTTTTTTTTTTTTTTTTGTTTTTTAAGTTTTGCTTTTATTATTAAGTTTCTTTAGTTTTTGTAAATTTCATTTTGTAGTTTTTAATTTATTTGTTTTAATTTCATTTTTGCTGTTGTTGTTATTTAAATTTTTGTGATTGCTGTGATAGTTGTAGTTGTAGTTGCTGTTGTTGTTGTAGGTTGTATATAAACTTAATTAAAGTGAAAATTGATTGAATGATGATAGGAGAATGGAGTGATCATTGTGGTAGTATGTGTATGTACATATCTATGCACTTGTGGGTGTGGGTGGTTTTTCAATGAATATATTTAATTTTCTCTTGGTGATTTTTTTTTATTAGTTTTAGTTTTTTAAAAATGTTTTTTAGCTTTTAGGTTTCATATATGGTCATAAGTTTATTTTTATGTATTTATGCATTTCTATGTATTAGTTTGTTATATACTAAATATGTGTGTGTGTGTTTTTTTGTTCTCTTAAAAGATGAATGGAAAATCATAATTTCTGTTTTATTTTTTCATTTAGTATCTAGAGGCTTGGATTCCATAAAATCAAATATTTGCAGTAAAAAAAATTAAAGATTTTTTTTTAGATTATTAACTAAACACAAAATTTTTAAAACAATCTATCGTGTGTTCGGTTATATCGTTTTAAAACGGAGAAATAATTGTAGTTAGAGTACAACATGTTTATACGATCACTTTCATTTGCGTTATTTTTTGCAGATCGATTTGAATTGAAATTATAATTAAAATATTAAAAACTTAAACACAACACCGGAGTTTAAAAAGGTACACTGAGAAAAACAACAATATTTTTTTATTAATCAATTCCTTAACTTGTGTTTTGCTTTCGTAACAGAAATATCTCAACATTTTTTAATTGTACTATTTTTGAGTTTTAAAATTTTGGAGCAGTTTTTATTCAAGGGAAATTCTTTTTAGTTCATTTAATGTTGAAGAAATCTGTATTTTATTTAACACCATTAACAACTTACACTTAAAGAAATCTAATGAGTAAATGAAACGGAAGTTGCTTGATTGGATAATTCGACAGAAACCAAAAATTAAATAGAAAAAAAAGAAAACGGGGTAGCTTGTGTGAGTGTGAATTGGCAGTGATTGGCATACTTAAAGCTAAATACTATTAATATAAAATGTATGTGTGTGTAAGTGTGGATTTCTAACTTAATTACACTAGTTTAACTAAAATGGAAAGCAATCTGTCCTTAACGACTTCTTCCTCCTGCTTAAATCGAATCTAAATCTTGCACTAGATGTAGTAATAAATAAAAAATATTAGTAGATTTATAAATAATTGGAATTAATTTTTAACAAATTTTATGTAGAAATACTTGCTTGTTTTATTATTTACAATTTTACTTCGATGTTAACATTTTATTTAATTTCTTTTTTTTTAAATTTAAATTAAGTAGGAATCACAATTGAAATATATGTAAATGAGAACTAAAATTATAAGATATAAAAATATTTGCCAGGTTCATTAAAATACTTTACAAGATCATCAAGTACAACGAGTTCTTTCTGGGTGTTTTACAACAAAACATCTGAGTACACCCCGGGTTAAATTTTATTTTGTTAAAATTTTTTTAAATTTCTAATTGCTTAAAGTTTTGCATTTTCTATTTAAAACAAAATAATCTGCCCATTTTCTGCGAAGAAAATTAAATAAATAAGTTCAGAGATTTTTCCCTGCTCGAAATTAAATTTAAAGAAGCACAGCCGCGAATAACAATGTAAACGCCACATTTTGCAAAAACGGTTTTTTTTGCAGATACCCGTTGGCCTTACTCTTTTACACAGTTTAAACATCAAATCATCCAAAAGTATGCACCTTAACGCCTTCAAAATGGCATACAAAGTGTCAGCCAGTGGAAGAACATTGCAAGTTCTTACAAAATGATGAAACCGAAATGGTTTTGCAGTGCGGAATAATGTTTTAAAAGCATTTTGCATAAAAGTTTTTATTATCATTATAACAATGCTGCCTGTCAAAAAACGTTTTTTTGCATTCCTGAAAAATTATTATTGTTATTGTCCATTTATTTTTTAACACTTTTCACCTCACTTTAAAAATATTTTCATATAAATTTTGAAAACTTAAAAAAATTTTATATGATAAATTTCTCATCGCAAGGTGAAGGGATTTTTACAAAATTAACCCCCTAAAACGTTCTTTTAAAAATAGACACAAGTTTTTTACTGAAAGGAAATTTAATGCATTAATTCGTACACACGTTAATAAATTTAATCAAGGTGAATTCATACAACTGACCTCATTAAAGAGAGAGAGAGTGTTATGCTAGATGTCAATTTATGTATTTACATAGCGTCTTCACCTGACAATTTTTTGTCATACCAAACGTAAAAGTCTATATAAAAAAAACTCGAAAATTTTTGTCAGCGTTTTTTTAATATGAAGTTTGACGTTTGGTATGACAAAAAATTGTCAGATGAAGACGCTATGTTAGGTACATATTTGTATTCTAACATAAACAAGAGCGTCAACTAAGGATGCCAATCCCGAATACTAAAATCCCGGGATTATTCCAAAATGAAGTCCCAAATCCCGGGATTTTAACATGAAAATCCCGAGATTTTGGGTTTATTGAAAATGTGTTATTTTTTTATCAATTACAACAATATTTAAATGAACGTGAGTCACCGTGTTAAAAATAACTTCTAAAATTTAATATTAAATCATACTGGCAATGAATCTAATTTCAAACTGGTTACAAAATGCATTTTGTACCACGGAAAACAAAATCAGAAGATAAAGTTCGGTGTGGCCTTTTTTCTAAGTGAATGATAATAGAACTTCGCACGCAAAATGCAAGTTGTGCCAAAAGGTGTTAAAAAATTAAGAGGGTTCTACCAAAAGTCTTTTGATACATATTTGTCTAAGTTTATTATATTAGATCAATACTTGCATATATAGATATAATAGTGTCATAAAGCATATATGTAGCTATTTATTTACAGTGCCACCCAGAAGTGTTGAAAGCGAACATTGATATCGTCGGCAGCATATGTTTGCAATAAAATAAGGTATCGATTATCAGACGGCATTAACTTGTTTTGGAGCTTTATATAATATAGTAAGTTTTTATACACAATTCTTCAATATTACTTTAAAAGAATACATTAAACTGTTTTATTTTGTAATGAGTTTAATTTTCTTCATGACTTAATATGTTTTAATACATATACATAAACATTTAGGAGCCTTTTATGAACTAAATTCGATTTTCGACAGTAGTCGAATTAGCTGATCGAACGAATTTTCATTTGGTATTATGGCGCGCATTCGATAAAATGAATTATGGCTGTTTGCAAATAATTTAGCTTCAGTTGGGTTTCATCCCACTTTTTTACATGCTTCACTTTGCTGCAAATCATTTGGTCAAAAAAGAATTTTGCTCCATAAGGAAAATGAGCGTTTCCAATTGCTGTTTACGACGTTGGACTTGCATAAAATGAACAAAACTGATAAAGAATATGGCATTTGGTATACGAACAAAAAAAAAATTACAAATAGTTACATTTTCAACAAGTTTTTTACATTTATTTGCACCGTCAAAAGCACATTTGTTTTCGTTGAAAAATTCGATGCACAACGAAATTTTCGACAGTGCTGCCAATTCATAATACCAAATTAACATTCGATAGTCGATGTTCGATAGCCATCGAAAATCGTTTATCGAATGTAACTCATAACAGGGGCCTAAATTATAATTATATGAATTTTAAAAATTGGCTTTTATATATGAAATCCCGAAAAATCCTGATCTGTCTTGGGATTCCGTTTCTTTGAATTAAAAATCCCGAATCCCGGGTTTCAAAAAACCTGGTCTCATTTGGCATCCCTAGCGTCAACGTTGTGTCAGAAACAGGGCGTTACCGCGTATTTCGATTCGAAAGAAATCATTTACGGATTCGATCAATTTGTACTGTGTATTTCGATTTTCGTAATATTTGTTTCGAATAAACGGACGTTTTTAATACTCTATTGAAAACAAAAGATCCCTTTCTTAACAGCCAATCTCTATTACGAACAATAAGTTTTCATCAAATTTCCCATTTCATTAAAAATACAACTTCTGTCATCGTTTCGAACTATTGTGAAAATCGTAATACACAGTACAAATTGTTCGAACTCGTAATTACTTCTTTCGAATCGTGCTAACTTTCTTGTTTTAAAAAACCTACAAAATGGAAATAAAAAATTGAGAAAAAACCGACAGAATGATTAAAATTACTACTATTAATTTACAATAGCGGTTAACTTTACTATTAAGCGGGCTGTGAAAATCGGATTTTCCAATTAGCGCGGCGTCAGCGCTAATTAGGGACAGTAAGAGTAATTTTCTCTACGGTCGCCTGTATGAATTCGCCTTGAATTTAATATACAAATACATCTTTGACATTTTTACTGTAAATGTACCAGTTGGGTGAATTAAGTTATATTTAAGTATTTAATCAAACCCAAAAATTGGCTGTAAGAGTTACAAATACAAATTATATTGTAACTTTATTTGCTGAGCAATAGAAACCTAGACCTTTCAGCCCGTTAAAGTGAAACAGACCAGAGTCTTTAGCAAGCAAATCTAAAAATGTTTTATTCCTTTTATTTTTGTAAAATCTGTATGATGATGAAAAAGATTGGACCTTTCTTATGAACCTGCAAAGTGTAAAAAATACAGTACTTTTCATAGGCCTCGGATTATCCATTGGATGTTGTTGTTTTAAGAGGCGTAATAATTTGTTGTTTTTTTTTTTGTTTTTAAACAATAAAATGAAAAAAATGAACACTTTATTATCGATTATAAACTTAAAACAGTTTTTTATTTATTTTTTAAAAATTGTTCAGTTTTTTTTTAAAGATTTTCAGATTTATTACTATTTGACTTAAATTTTGTTTTTATAAAGAAAAAACTTACAAACTAAATACTCGTGTACTTTGTTGCTTTTATAATTTCATTTAATAAATATTTTTTGTTTTAATATGGTTTTCATATTATTTAAATTATTATTATTTTAATTAATTTGTTGAAATTTTAATTATTTTATTAAATATATACTTTTAATCAAGTATGACTTATTTATTATTAAAAAAAATTATGGTATAAATTTTTGTGTGTTTCGCTTTTCTTTAAATTTGTTTAAATATTAAATAGTTTGCTTTGGTTTTAATTTGTTTAATTAAAATTATTTAAAAATAATTAAAAGAGAAATAAAAAAATAAAAATTTTAATTAATGCTCGATCGTTCGATTAGTTAGAATTAAAACTAGTTAAGTCAAAATAATCTTAATTTCCATGTAGTAGTTGGATTTTTCTTTGTGTGGTTGTGTGTGTGTGTTTGTTTTTTTTTCTTAAATAATTTAAATAACTTGACTAGAAGGGACTTATTTGCTAAAAGAGAGATTTCAGAAGATAACAAAAACTACAAATTAAAAATTAAAAAAGTGTAAAATATAAAAACAAAAAAAAAAATATTTGGTAATGTTTACGATTTATAAGCAGTTTATAAAAACTAGTTAAATATTTTGTTTTTTTTTTTTATTATTTAAACATTTAAAATGCATAATACGATTGTTGCGCTTATTAATCTAATTTTGTTAATTTTTTTTCTCAAGTGATCAATGCGATATAAAAGTATGTAATTTGAAATTTAAACAACGAAAATAAATTGGAAATATTGCTCTGTTGGTATTTTTCTCTCCTGACAAAAATCTTTCCACTGTTCTTTGGTTTATTTCCGACTTTGTTTTTTTTTTGGGTTAGGAATGGGGAGAAGGAAATTTATGGCTTTTTATATTTTTTTTTTTTTTTTGTTTTTTTTTTTTTTTGTAAGCAGCAACAACCTTATGGATCATTTTGTGTTGTATATTAAGTGAAATTGATTCCCATGTTACTTTTCTTTAGTTTTCAGCAAATATTTAAGTAGGACTGTCTGCTGTGGAGCCTGATGCGGACATGCCATCCTGGAGTTGAGCGAGTGTTTTATACTTTTGGGAATTGATGAATCTGCAAAAGTTATAAAAGATTAAGCAGATTTAATTTTAAAAAATTATAGATTTGAGTGTGAGCTAAGTGATCTCCATACCTGGGATATGAGTCTCTGAGCATTAGTGTGTAAATTTGTATTTGAGCCTCGTCAAATGTGTGCGATGTCGGTTCAACCATATTGCGGTTGACTACTTCTCTTACTCTAGCGTCTAGCGATACTTCGCGGGGTGACAATATCGATATATAATCTTCATAAATGAGACGTGCCTTTTCTTCAATGGCCTCGGCATTGATTTCTTTCTTCAAATCTTCACAGGCTAACCAAAATAGGATGTTCTCCTCACTAAATTCACTGCGTAGAAAATCACGAAATACTTTACGACCACCTTAAACAGAGAAGTGAATAATTTGATAATTTGAATTAGTTCAGATTTATGTATTTTTCGAAACAAGTGTATCAAAAACACAAGTTTTTTCTTAAAATTTTAAAACTTTATTCGATAGAATACTAACTTTGGCTTCTCATTAGTTTATCAAAACTGTGGCCCCAACTACGTATTTCTTCCAAGGTGGGCCTGCGAAAAATTTATTTAAACTTTTAAATAAAAGAATCTCAAGATTAAACAAAACTTACTGTTCTCCTTCCAATAACAAATCAGAACTTCCCGGATCACGCTTTGTGGGTGCATTGTCTTCTGCATTTTTTAATGCCAAACTGAAAGCAGAATAAACGAAAAATCATAAATACGATTAAGCAACCAACTTTTAGTATAATAATTAGGGAAAAAATGTTAAATTAATGTTAACTTATTCACTTCTATAAAGAAATTTTGCGTAACCTTTAAAGTACATTACGAGTATTTTCTTTTAAAGTAAGAATTTTTAATAAAATTATTCAAACTTGATAAATTAAAGGTATAACAAATAGAACGTCAATGTTTAAAGCTTTCTTGCAATAGTCCTATTCCCTCAATAGTTCGCATTTTACTCATGTAAGCAAATTCGAAATATTTAAATTTAAAACATTAAAATTTTTATTCAATTAATTAAAATAATTTATTAATCGTTTTAATGATTTATCCGCATTCTTATTAATGAAAATTTAATACAATAATTAATCTCAAATCTCTAGTAATGAAGCGGGCGCATGTATGAAAAAAAAATTTTTTAATTTATTTAAATACACACTTAAATGTGACCGTATTTAAGAAAAACCACGGCATGTTCAAAAATGTTTCTATTGATTCGTTTTGCTAAAATTTATTTAACTTTAATTTAACTTTGCTCCAAAAATTTTCAGCCAGAAAACGCGAATGTGGTAATGGAAATAAAAACTTATTTTAGCTTTTAGGATTTCCCGTGTTTAAATGTTTTTCGGTTTTTTCCCCTCACTCGCTCCTCTTTTTCATTTCGTTATCGGTGTCTACTGTTTGCGTGTCTTATCTAAAGCGAACAAACAGTCCAACTAGAAATTATTGTTTTTCTTAAACTTTTACAGTCATGTTAAACGTAATAGCACAAAAAAAAAAACAAAAAATCTCTGAGAGAAAAATGGACAAGAAACCCATTAAATTGGTCTGAACATTTCAGCTTACCTAAAAGTAATTTGAGTAAAATGCTTTGCTCTTTTCTAAAAGTTCTTTGTGCCAAATATTATTTAGATATCTCCATTTATATATATCGTTTCCTTAACAGATTTTAGGAAGGGGGTCTATATGGAACGTATGGCTAATTATGGACCCACCAGCACATCATTTTGTCATGATATAGTAGCTATCGTACAAGACATTGTCATTTACATTTAATGTAACTACTAACATTTATCAGCAAGTTATGGCATTAAAAGCTATTTTCGGGAGTTGCCTTTTTATGGATGCTATGGACAAAATTGGACCGATTCCAATAAGAAGATTATTTGGTAAGATTATTTAGATTGCAAGAAAATAACTAAATAAAATAAATAACTAAATTTTGTTTTTAAAAAAATTTGTTTTTTTAAATATATAAACCTAAGATCCCTAAGCAAGCTGTCCATTCCCTAGAGGGAATCGAACTGACACCAAAGAAGTCCGTGATAGGTTTTTGGTGGTAGGGACAGGTTCTAGTTCAAACACTTTGTGTAAATGGGACCTATCACTTTTACATGGGCTTGTCATTGGACGGGTTCAATTGACACCTAACAGCCACAATGAACGTGTTAAGCGTTAGTTACTTCAATGCTAGTCCTAGGTATTATTTCAACAAAACCTAGCCATAGATTTAAATTTAAGATCCAATTTTTAAAAAAATATGTCACACCACTGGTGACTACTGTACCGGTTACAAAAACAGTCCTTTTAAATTAAAAATGCGTTTTAATTAATTCAATTCATTATCTACTTTTAAGTTCTTAAAAAACCAGTTAAATGATTGGTTCTCTTTTCGCTGGTCATGAGTTCTTCCTTTTTGTACATATTCTGTTTTCACAAATCCCAGGACCGATTCTCTTCGTTAATTGACCCAAATTTTCCGCAGGGTTGTGGCAGCGTAATATTGGATTAACAATAAATAAAAATCTTTTGTTAACCGGACCTTGAGCTTGATTCTAATAAAAAAAGAAGAAATAAATAAATAACTATTCCGGAAAGAAGTTTGTATGGGGGCCATGTGAAATTATGGACCGATTCTCACTATTTGTAATAGACTTAGTCCTTGTAACAATTAGATCTTATGTACATACTCTAATTATCTGGGAAACAGCCAGCCTGCCGACGGACGGACGGATACCTTTAAATCTATTTAAAAAGTGATTCTAAGTCGATCGATTTACTAAGAGGAAAGTTCAATAATATAAAAAAGTACCAATGGAAAATCAAAATGTACCAAAAATAGTACCAAGGGTAAAAGAGTACCAGATTTCCCCATTTTAGGAGTAAGAAAGTACACTGTATGTTTATGTAGGCTATAATCTGTGTGCATACCAAATTTATCAAAAACAAAATGGCACAATTTTTTCCCAGATGTCCCTCTTAAATAGCAGCCTGTATTTAGGCCATATGCTATTTGTCCACCAAATTTCATTTAAATCCATTAAGCAGTTTTCACGTGATTGAGTCAGAAACTAACAACATCTTTTCGAAAAGTAAAAAAGTACCAAGAGCACCAGTTTCACCTCATTTTAGGCCCCGAGAAAGTAAACTGTATGTAAATGAAGGCTATAATCTGTATGTTTATATAATTTATCGATAAAAGTTCTATCCCGTTTTTACTTCTTCAAAAGTACCAATTTTATCCATAAAAATGTACGCTATATTATAATCCTGACCATATGCAATCTTAATAAATCTTAGTACAGAGAGCTAGTGAATGTGATTAAATTAAAAGTATACAAAGATGTAAACATTTCTTCTTAGTACAATAATTAAACGTTTTCTTGATAACTAATGAGTTTTGCTTTCCGATATTTTCAAATATGTGGAAAAGTGCCTCTTGTTAAAAAAAAAAAATGGTACAAAATCAGAAAAGCATTTTCGATCCCTGATAGAGGTAAATCAAGGATAAAGAATAAATAGTTTAAACACTTTCCCCCTTATGCAAAAGAAATTAAAGTTTACATTAGTTAACCAACACATAAAAACTCATTATGTCTGTTACTTAATGTCAACATAAATTTATTGGACCGATAAACTGTCCGTTAACGATTTTGGGTTTCTCAATATACCGACAAAAAACAAAGTTTTCAGCTGGCAACGCCACTCAAAATACGTGTCAAAGATGGGAGTCAGCTGATTGAATTTATCTGTACGGCAAATAAAAGGAAAACAAATAATTGGCAGATGAGTGCCGGTAAGCTTTGCGATTAAATCGAAGCAAATGAGACATTGAGAAAACCAAATTTTTTAATGTGCAGTTTTTCGTTGGGAAAAAAGATAATCGCCTTATGACAAAATGACCATTAATGTGTTGGTTAACTAATGTAAACTTAAACTTTTTTTCGCATAAGGGGATTTGACTTATTGTTCAATAGATTTTAATAAAGAAATTTATAAATAATGTTCACAGTAAAAATAAAAATTTATTTCAATTAAAAAATTTATGATATTAATTAAAAAATTAATTAAATTTGCATCAGTGAACAAATTAATATAATAAACTTAATAATTTTTGATATTAACAATATTTTCTGCAGTTATGTTGTTGATATAAGTTAACGTTTAATTCACTGGTTAAATAAATGGTTAAATTAATGGTTTAATTAAAACAAATTGGAGGGAATTTTTTCTGTGGTTAATAAAATTAAAAATAATGATTTTAACCAACTACTGTTAAGCTCAACATTTTCTCAAAATAAATTTCCGCAATTTTTATCACGATTTATTTTCTAAAATCTTTTGCGATGCGATGAGGAGATTTAAAGACGATGCAAGCATTTTGAATCAAAAATCAGACTAAGAGATTTCTTCTAGCCTCTAATGCTTGAAACACATTTCATACCACACAATTTTCCCTGTTTAAACATATTTTATTGCTTCAAGATAAAAGTGGTTGTCAATATTAATTATTTTTATCTTCATATTATTCTAATTATACAAAAAAAATTCGCAGGAATTTATGAAAAATTTTTAGCGCAATGGAAAAAGTTTGAGCACTTAGGAAACTTAATACAAAAATAAATATTGTGAAAAGTCAATACGATGCCATAGTAATTTATGTAATCGTGTAACAATTGCTATTTATTTTCAGTTCACTGTTTAAGTGAAATGTGATTAGAGCATGATAATATTTTGGTGTCGGTTAAATATTTTCCTTTTTATTAGTTAAAACAGAGTTTTGTATTTGTGCGTCTGTATGTGTTTTTATTATTTCAATTGGAGCACATCAACAGAAACATGTACAAATGTACATTCATAAGTTATATACACACACGAGTTTTTGTTACAATCAGTAGGACATGTCACAATCTTTAAGGAGTTTTTTCTTTTGGAAAAACGTCGGTAGTTTCAAAGGCCTTCTCAAAATTGTACCCCAAATAGCAAATCTCATCTAAATTATACTCTTCTATATAATCAAAGTTCAAAAAATTATAGAAAAAAAAATTGTAAAAAGCACTAAATGCACTAACGAAAAATTGAAAAAGCATCATGTTAGTGCTTTTCCTTAGTTTGGCACTATGGATAAAATTTTGGCGTTTTGAGGCATCAAAAAGCACCATTAATAGTGCCAAAAGCACTAAGTTGGCATCACTGTAATTAAAGGCCTTTAAGTCGAAATTTGTACATGTTTATGTAGGGACTGAAATGTCAAATATTTTTGTAATGTTGTAAAAAAGAATGCAAATACAAATGCAATTGCAAGCATGGGACAAAACAATGAACGACCATTAGAGGATAAATCCGCTAGATTGATTACCTTTTTAGGTTAAGAATTAAGAAAATTTTTTTAAGTTGCAATGGAATATCTTATAGTCCCTGTTACTTCGGGTCCTTCAGAAAGGAACTTATCAAACGTCTCATACATTCAATAAAGTGATGAAAACAACGGACTGTAGCCTTATAAAAAAATAATTAAAGTTTTCCTGCACAAGTACAAACATTCAGTCGATAGTAATATCGATATATCGATAGTGAAATCTGAACTATCGCTAAATATCGATAGTGGAAAATATCGATAGTATCCCAGCACTAACGTTTAGTAATACTTTGTAAGAAAGAATTCCAGTGAGTTTTATTGCGACTGCCAAAAAATCTAATTTAACGTTACAGTTTGTATTCACACTATTGCACATGAACATGCTTTTAAAAATGAAAAGTATAATTGTTAAGAAAAAATTTCAAAAACGATGTCGATTTTTTTCAGAATACTTGTCATTTTCATAACAGACTGCATTCAAACAATCACACTCTTAAATATTACTTGAGTTTTTGACATGTATTAATACAAAGTATAATAGTGTATAGTACCTTTTAATGTAAAATATATATATATCGTCAGCCCATTATTGGTGTATCCTTGAGCTGACGATGTGTAATTTCAAACCAAATATTAAGAGCCCCCCTAAGATACACTCACATACTCACTTATAAATTTTCAACTACATAAACATTTGCGAAAGGGAAGGTGTAAAATTAAAAAAGGGAGCTCGTGGGCAGGAAAGGTTTATTGTTATTGCTTTAATACGATTAATGATAATGATTTTTGCCCTGATAACATCATCATTTAATATAGAAGTTGCTTAATAGAATTAATAATTTGAGTAGAAGTTTGTTTTTACGCTTTTTTTATTAGATACATCATATCGTTATACCCACACCACAATAGTGGAGAGGGTATTATGCGTTTGTACCGTTGTGTGTTACACTAAAAAATATTGGTCCTAGACCCACCTTTAAGTATACAGATCGACTCAGAATCATTTGTTAGTCGATCTAACAATATCCGTTCGTACTCCCGTCCAGTCTCAATTTTGTAGATAATTTGGTGAAATTTGTTGTGCACGTCTTAATTGTTATAAGGACGAAGCATATTTAAAATCGTTACAAATGGAGAGGGTATTATGCGTTTGTACCGTTGTGTGTTACACTAAAAAATATTGGTCCTAGACCCACCTTTAAGTATACAGATCGACTCAGAATCATTTGTTAGTCGATCTAACAATATCCGTTCGTACTCCCGTCCAGTCTCAATTTTGTAGATAATTTGGTGAAATTTGTTGTGCACGTCTTAATTGTTATAAGGACGAAGCATATTTAAAATCGTTACAATATCTTTCCAGATTAGTTTTTGTGCCCATAAACGATGTTATTATGTTGGTATGTCTATATTTCGAAAATAGCTTTAAATGCCCTTAATTCTTTAATATAGCAACTATGTCATATCATGTTATCAATTGCTAGGTCAATAATTGACCACAAGGCCTATATAAATACCCTCTCCAAAATCGCTTTAAGGCAATCAAAGCTCATATCGATATTTATATTTAGATAATTTTCGACACAAAAAGTCTTATATGAATCTTCACCCCATAAAAAATTGTAATTTCTCATTATTGGCCATTGATCCCGAATAGCGAACAAACTCGAAAATTTGTCTTTGATACTGTGGTGCAGGGTATCAAATGCTCGGGCTTGACCGATTATATTTTTTGACTTGCTTGTTTTTATATTTCAATCAAAAATAATCTTATCAACAATAAGTAAAAACGATACGTTAATACAATTAGGGGAAAAGCGTTTGTTACTTTTTAAAAAAGGACTAACATCCGTATTTAGAGTACCATTTTGGCGAGTTATTGAAGAATAATTTCAAGAATAACTTTTGATGTCTATATATGTACTATTGGTCTAACGAATATTCGGTCCGCCGAATATTCGCCTTTTTAATGACATTTGCATTCGCCAATTTTAAGCGAAAATTTTGCGAATAATTAAAAAAAAAACACAAGTGTAAAGAAATACCCAAAATAATTTGAAAAAATATTAAATTTTAATGGTTTTTATTTATTTAAGACACACGCGTGCTTAATCAATAATAATAAAATCTCATTAGAGCAACATTGAACTTCAAAAATAAATTATATGACATGGTTAAGGTACATAACACGCGTTAGTGCGCGCGCGCTCTGTAGACTTCTGTCAAAAAAAGTTTAACTAGTGTATTTTCATAGAACAAGCTACATGCAAAATATTTTGACGCGTTTGCGCCAGAAAGTTGGATAACTTTGAACTTTTTAACGCGTTGTGTATTTTTGACAAGTAATCAGCTGACAGTAAAAAAAATAATTTAACAAATTTGTGAATCATGAAACAAAAACTTATTGAAGAGCTTAAAAAACATACAATATTTATAAAAAAGAATAAATTCTTGATATACTTTCGAAACGGTTTTCAATGCACAAATATTTAAGTAAACAACTAAAAAACAGCTGACAGGAATGGCTTTTGTAACGCGCGTTGTGTAACTTGCAATTTTTCATGTGCTAAAGTTTTTAAACTCAAGACAAACTTCGACGAATTAACGCGTGTTATGTACTTCTGCCTTCAGAATGGGATCAGTCTTGTTGGATATTTGCAGTTTGTGTGAGGACTTAGATCAGTTGGAAACAGTTGAACACATTCTATGTCACTGTCCCAGGCTGCAGAACAGTAAGCTGAGAAGCCTAAGTAGTAGATTATTAGGCGAATTGGGAAATGTCTCGGGCTGTGGTATCGAGAATCTGTCGGGATTTGTAATGGGAACGACCTGGCTGCGTAATATGAAATATATGGGTATATGTAGGGCAGAATTTTTTTTTAAGTAGAGTGGTTTTTCTTTTTTTTGGTCCGGTTTTTATCTTTCACTTCTTTTTCCATTCTTGTGTTTTCACTCCTTATTTCTTCTATTCTTTCCAAATTAGTACTCTAGCACTAACACAGAGGTCACAAAGGACCATATTGGTATATAAGTGAGGTTGTGAAGTTGACTTCGTACCAGTATAACTAACTAAGCTGAGTTAATTAGTGCTTTAAATAAAGTAAAATCTGGATCAATTGGCATTGACTAACGGCCGGCCATATTTATAAAAAGTTCTTATTTTAAGTTTAAAATATGTAATAACTACAAAACGCTTTATGTTTTATAGACCTCTTATAAAAATGCGTATTCATAAACGTACAATAACAGCTTTTTAACTATTAACTGTTTGTAACGATTTTATGTTAAAGTATGGCAACTTTTTTACGTTTTGTTGCCATTTTATTGCTAGTGATGCATGAAACTTCTATTCGGTTCACATGAGATTCCATATTTAATATATTTTTTTATAATTAAAGATCTTAAAAATTATTCTCATAATATAAAAATATGTACATATTATTATAGTTTCTGAACAAAATTTTGCCGAAATGTATTACAAAAATGTTTGTTTGAACCTTTGTTTAAATATACGATTAGAAAGTATTCGAATGAAAAGTTTGTTTACTTTTTATTAGCATCACTATTATTATGATTGCTTATTTTCCTTATTTTTTAATATTTTTGAACAACAATTTGTTCTCTAAAACATTGAAAAAAAACTAATTGCAATAATTTTAAAAATAATTAAATTAATCAGAACGCATTCATTTAAATCATATAAAAAAATTTAAAATATAACTTTAATTGTTTCCACTATTTTTAAACGTATTTCACAAAAAAAAATTATCATAAAATGCAAACATTTCTAAAAATGTAATTTTATTTTTGGTTTAAAGAAGGTTAAATCCAACAATAAATTTTCTTACTTTATGAATGGTTTATTAAAGGTTTAATAGACTATTTTTTGTTCATGAATACAACTTTAGCAATTTTTCCTTAAATATGGTTAATAAATCATAAATAAGTTTTTATGAATACGGCTGTTAATTTCTACCAAGTTTATTAAAATTATTTTTTTCACATTTCTGATTTATTAAGGATGTTAATGGTCCTGGTTATCTAAGACCTATTTCCATTCTTCCACTAATATCTAAGATTCTTGGGCACCTTATGAACGATCAAATTCTTCTATCTACTGATACCACGATTTATAAGTCCCAGTAGGTTTTCTATAAAAACTATAAAACCACATCCTTGTTGGTCAGTCTTACTAATACTTTTAGGGAAAAATACAAAATAGGTTAATAAAGTGCATTGATTTAACTTGATTTTTATACCCTCCACCACAATTAGTCGTGAAGAGGGTATATTAAGTTTGTCATTCCGTGTGAAACTTTTTTATTATTCATCTCAGACCCCATAAAGTATATATATTCTGGGTCCTTGAGTAATTCTAAGTTGTTTTAGCCATGCCCGTCTGTCCGTCTGTTGAAAACACGCTCACTTTCGAACAACTCAAAAGAAATTAACAATCTTGGTGCCAAATTGCTTGTAGTTATCCCAAGCAGTTTCGGATTGAAATCCAGCAAAATCGGTTCAGTAGGACCAGAGCTATGAATCAAAATGTGGAACCACCACCTAAAAAAATTGATAATTTTGTTACAAAAAATAACATAAATGCTAGAACAAGGCACGGAATGAGATAAGATTTTGCAAAAATTTGTTTTATTTGACTAGAAATTACGCTGTTAAATTTCGTGATGATCGGTCCATAATTTACCTTAGGCCCCATATAAACCCTACTCCCGGAAAACAGTTTAGTCGCCTAAAACCATAATTAATAACAAATCGTCACAGTTTAAGATAATAATAATAAATACACATCATACAGATATTACTCCTTTAACATTCTAACTGTCGGTGGAGGGTATCAAAGATTCGGCAAAGCCGAATATAGCACTCTACCTTGTTATAAATGTAGCTTTGAACACAATCTGCCATTCAGAGATGCTCAGAAAACTAAAGAGTCAATATCAGTTTTTAAATTCTGCTTGTAAAGCACAGAGCACACAGAGGCGTCACGAGACAGAAAATATTTTTTTTTTCTGTCTTTTTCTTCGAAAGCTGCCCATTTTGCATTTTTTGCTTTCATAACGCAATTTGAGTTGATAGTAGCGGCCTGTTTTTACACATTGCCACTTCACTACCAAAAAACGTTTTCTTTCTCTTTCTTCGAAAGCTGCCTTCGCACATGATTTAGGCACTTTTCATACGTCACTTTTTTCATCTTTGTATGCTTTGTGTGGAAGATGCTCAGCAAAGTTCAAAGAAGTGCATCTCTTGGCATCACAGGCGCAAGAAGAAGCACTCCGCAGGCAGCTGGACATCCTACTATATCTATCCCCTATCGAGCATTATGTGAGGAGTGTGGCAGCTAGGAACTTACTTAGACTTTACGAGTCTTCTTTAGTTAGACCTAGGCGGGATAATCACACGAGAATTTTGTACGAGATGGGTCTGCTTGATCAGGGTATTATTCTCGAGGGAATTTCGGATCATAAGACTATGACCCTGGACTTCGGTGCAACACCACCAGTGGAGTTCCCGGAAAGGGAAAATTGGAGTGGATCCAATGGATTGTTTGAGGGGTGGGCAGTATTTACGGATGGGTCCAAGATGGAAACCGGCACTGGTGCCGGTGTTTATATCGCGGACACCGAGGTAAAAAGGTCATTCAGACTCCCTGATGAGTGCAGTGTCTTCCAGGCTGAGATCCTAGCGATCTGGAGGGCGACGGAGGTGATACTGGATCACATCGTGGGTGGATCTGAGGTGACAATTTACGTCGATAGTCAGGCGGCGCTTCGGGCATTGAAGAGCCATACGGTGCGATCATGCCTGGTTGCGCGGTGTAGGAGCGCTCTTAGGGAACTCATGGGGGCATTCAATGTGAGGCTGTGTTGGGTACCAGGACACTGCATGGTTGATGGGAATGAGGTGGCGGACGAACTCGCGAGAGGGGGTTCGGGTCTCGACTTACTGGTGGGGGACAGGGGGTAACCCCCCCCCTATGCTACTACTATGGGGTGATACGGGAGAAATTCCGTGATGACGTTGACCGATCCTGGAGGGGCAGAATGGATTGCAGGGTGTCTAGGGCACTATGGCCCAATTTGGACGCGGGGGCAACCAGGGTTCTACTGGGATTGGATAGGGGTAGACTCAGAACACTTATAGGGTTCTTGACGGGTCATTGTCCTGTCAGGCCTTTTGCGGGCAGATGGGACAACGCCATACCGGACTTCTGCAGGCTATGCGAGGATTCAGAGGAGCTAGAGACGATCGAGCATGTACTGTGCCATTGTCCTAGGATGCAGGGTCTCAGACTGAAGTGGCTACACAGAAAGAAAAACACTCGGGATAAATGAATCTGTTTATACTTACTTCAATCACGAATCGTACTTAAAAATTCAAGTACGAATAACACTAAAACGTACTTAAATCAATCCTAGGGATTACTTTAAAAAATCAATCCCGATATTTCTTGAAATAAGTATAAAATGCTTAAATCAAGTACAAAAAAGATTAAACTTTTCGTTGAAAGTAACACTCTGAGAGTAAAATTACAAAATGATGGTTTTATCTCATAAAACTTATTAGTCTCATCTCTCAGCATTGCATTTTTTTATGCGTGCGTACGTGTGTGTCTTTCAAAATTTTTTGTACAATTACAACAAAACAACACAGGTTAGAACAAAACGATTTGCTTTTTGTTTGTAGTAACAACAAAAACAACAGAACAATAAGTAAAACATATACATACATATATATGTATGTATGTACTATTTTTATGTTTAACCCTCCGGCTTACGCATGTTTTGATTATCTATGCACATTAAACAACGTTCCGGCCAGGCTCATGTGTACCACGAAGGATTAAAAAGTAAATTTGAAAATTGCGTCTCATTCAGTTTATATTTTTAGTTTAATATGTACATAAGATTTTTAAAGTAAAAGCCATATCGGGCATGATGTTGGTGTTTTATCTTTCTTTAAGGTGTAAAACGGGTAAGTAATCAATAATTTTTTCTTTCTAATTTCTTTTTTGGTTTTTTTCAAGAACAAATTGGAGATATAATCAACTTTATAATACTAGAATCAAGCGCATTTTGAGATTAATTCAATCTTAGTTTTACTTAAATCAATCTCATTTTCGGATTATTTTAAGTACGAGTTCGGATTAAAACAATTTTATAATTCTTGAATCAAGTGCATTTTGAGATTGATTCAATCTTAGTTTTACTTAAATCAATCTCATTTTCGGATTACTTTAAGTACGTCATCGGGATAAAATATGGATAATTAAAGTATTTTGGGATTGAAAATCCGTACTTGAATCAATCTTTCTGTACTTTATTCAAGAAAATCCGTACTCACCGTACTATCAATCCTGCTTCGGATTGATTTGAGTACGTTTGGATTGATTTTTCTTTTGAGTGTAGGAGATAGGTTTCACGACGAACTGGGGTGCATAGCTGGATGTAATCCGGCCAATCTACTGGGGTTTGTCAGGGAAATAACGCGGCTGTTTCTGTTGAGGGGACTGTAAGGGGGGTATTGGTCCTACTTTCTAATTTTCTGTCTATATCTTACTTCCTTTTCTCTACTTTTCACTTCCTCTTATCTCTATCTCTTACTTCATATTTTCATTGAAGGGAATCACAATGGATCGTATTCGGTCTCCGAGTGGAGGTGTGCCTGTGGGCACACAACCCTTCTTAACCTAACCTAACCTATGATTTGTGTTGTAAAGTAATAATTTCATACTTGATTGACACGCAGATAAAAAAAAAAATTTTCAATATGATTACTCCAACAAAACAATTTCTATCTAACAATTTCAAACTTAAAATTGTTAATTTAACCATATAATAGTTGAGTCAGTCCTCCATCACGAAATCACAACCTTATTATGGTAGCCTCTAAACATGTTATGGTGGATTCATTTTATGTTGTAAATTCCTTCCTTAACTAAAAAAAAATCTTTAATGAAAATTAAATTGGATGAACTTAAAGCCCAATTTAAATATCAAAAACCTCAATTACAAATTAACAGTTTAATGAAAAACCACAATTAGTAAACTATTTCTTTAAGAAAATTCTAATCGAGTTTACTTTTCTAAAAAAAATATATTTCTTTATTTTCTTCTGAAAAAACATAACAGGGTAATTTCATGTCAAAACGACCAGGAGTGGGACACGACCCCTTCCGATTTTAATGAAATTTAGTGAGAAGGTTTCTTTTATCTTATAAAGAACATATATGAACGAAAAAAAAATTTAAACATTTGTCATATTTAAAATGTCATAATTTCGACGAATTAGCCGAATGTGTTGAGTTTATTTCTTCAATATCTCGAAAACTACTTGACATGCGAAGATGATTTTAATGTCATTTTAAAATGAATACTTGGGGCTACAAACCATATATTGAAAAAATATATGCTGTGCAACCTCTTGCATTTTCGAAATAACGGTGTATCTTGAAAACAAGAGCTAACCTAAAAAAAACGGCGAGAACACTGGATTCAGCGTGCCCCAATTAGGGTAAACTGCCAGGTGCGAGGCTGGTCTGTTTTTTGCAACTAGCACAGTGAACTTATTGCTCAAAATTACAATAATAAAATTTTATGTTAAGATTATTTTTTTAAAGGTTGCGAAAGAAAAAAAAATCATATCTTAAAAAAAACAAACACCTCCTTCAAAGTTTCAGGATTTTTAAAGAACAGTTTGAGATATTTTATAAAAAAAAAGCCAAAGAAAAATAGGTTTTTGACTTGGTCCATTTTTAAAATTTAATATTTTGCAGATATTACATTTTTCAAAAAAATTGTTTCTTTTCAATATGTGACAGCGCATAGAGAAAGGGACCAATAAGGTTAAGGGAACAGTAAAAACCAACTACACAAAACAAGAGGTAGGGACGACCTACGCGCGTTTTCAAGGTTGGCCAACAAGGTTGAGATGTGCCGTTTTTAAGTGAGACCAATACCAACACGGTATGTCAAGTAGTTTTTGAGATTTTGAAGAAATAAGCTCCAGACATTCGCTAATTCGGCGAAACTATGACATAAGTTTCGAAAAAAAAATTTTTTTATTTTTTTTTCGTTCATATATGGGTAATTCCAAAGTGTTGACCGTGACAGTCGTACGCATCAAAAATGCAATAACATTTTAAACAACAAATATTTTTACGTTCTCTTAACCCTTCAATAATAGCACTAAGAAAGCACTGTTGTCTATGCTAAAGTTTATGGAGGGCGCAATTTTAGGCCAAAGATAATGGCAAAAGAAGTAGCGGTTCGAACGTGAACAAAACAGAAGTAGTTTTTGTGGCCACGTATAAAAAGGCGTAATTCAGCGAAACCTGGCACAATCTTTTGGTCAAACTACTTTCAGAATTTTACGTAGCAATGGAACATTAAAATGTATTGGTTTGATTCCAAAATCTTCTGTATTTTTTTGTTTTTAAGCCAAAATCTGGGTCGATACATGACATTTCGAACGTGAAATTTTTTCCGTAATAATTTAACTGAATAATGATTAAAATAAAATAAAAATTTACAGTTAATCCGAATAACATATTTCTCTTTGAACTCTTCCTTAGATTCCAGACCATGTAAGAAAATTTTTTTGGAATAATTTTTATCAAATATCACCACTTTTAAGAGAGACAAATATTTTAGAAAACATACAATTAAACATTCTCACAAAAAAGAAATTACGTTTGTACAACTTTGCAGTCTGATTGTTCATCTAAGTGAACAAATTTATGAGTAAATTTTTAAAATTAGTAAAATCTAAATATTTCTCTATAACAATACCGTAAAATAATCAGCTTTAAATAACTTTTAAATTTTCGGTCACGGTGGACCTTTTGACGGAAATGCCAATATGTATGTACTTTCTATCTTCTATATACTTCTATATAAAAATTAAAAATGTTTGTATGTTTGTTTGTTTGTTGGCTTATAGACCCCTAAACTACTGAACCGATTTTCCTGTAATTTTTACAGTAAATTCACGTGGCTGCTTCTTTTTTCGATAGGGGCTGGGGATGCCAATATTAAATATAGGATATTTTTAGAGCCGCTGCACGCATTTTGTTGAACTTTTGTTAGTAGGATCTTCTGAGCCCCAAAATTGAAATAAAATAGCGGCGGGGGAAGTGGTTTCCCCCATAGGACGCCAATATTTAATATCGCATATATTAAGAGCTGTTGTAGTGAGAATGTTCAAACTTTGTAGAAGTCACTTTTATGGTATACTACACTTTTAAAAATAAAAATAAAGCGGGTAGGTGCAGGTGGGAAATACCCCCCATAGAATGCATATTAGACTGGTCGCATCTTGTATGGGATTTTTTTTAAATTTAATTGTTTGCGCTGCTTAAAATATTAGGTTTGGTGTAAGAAATCATGGTCTAATTTTTCAGGTCAATCCGACGGTGCCTAGCCGTGCCGGGTGGGGCCCAAAGTTCCCCATATTATAAAAAAAAATCCTTTCTATCAGATCTTTATAGTTATACTAGTTGAAAAGCCGAAAATCAAAAATATGGCTTCTTAACGATCTTCCGCAGAGAAAGTACTTCAAGTGTGCCAAATTTCAGCTTCCTTTGTCATCAGATGGCTTCAGAAAGTTGCGGAAAGAATAGGACATACATGCAAACATCCTGACATACTAAGAAATTATATATTGTATAGATAGATTAACATATGTTCGCGCAACTCAAGAACGCTTTAGTTTATTGAAAAACTAAAAAAAACCGAAATTCCGCAATAAAATTTAATTAAAGAAAGTCAAAACTTTTTTCTTTATGTTGGCTTTGGTTTTCGAGATATACCGTTATTTCGAAAATTAAGGACGTTGCACAACATATATTCGCGTAACTCAAAAACGCTTTAACTTATTGAAAAACTAAAAGAAACCACCATATTTGTATGAGAGCCCCCCTAAAAAGTAAAGGTTTTTCATTTTTTTTTTTTTGGTTATTTTTCATTAAAAAAATGGGGCCATATTGCATTATGAAAAATCGCCCCAAATTTGGGGTCAATTTTCATTTATTTTTTGGGGCCATATTTCCTGGGGCCATATTTCGCAGCGCCTAAAGAATCACGCGACACAAGCTTCGCCAACTAAGGCTTTCCTGCATAGCCGGCCTTCGGCCGGGCGCAATGCCTTTTTCCTCTATGGTATACCAAACACCGGCTTCGCTAACGGAAGCTTCTCTGCATAGCTCCACGATTTTCTCCTCTATAGCGTAAAAATACCGACTCGACCCGGCTACGCAGAGAAGCTTTAGTTAGGGAAGCCGGTGTTTGGTATACCATATAGAAGAAAACCATTGCGCACGGCCGAAGGCCGGCTATGCAGGACAGCTTTATTTATCGAAGCCGGTGTTCTGTATACCAAAGTGCATAAATCCTTGCGCCCAAAAACGTTTTCATTATAAATTTGAAAATGAAATAATCCCCTAAAAAATATATTGGGGCTTTATTTCATAATGATTTTTTGGAGGATAATTTCATATGAAATAATACCCCAATTAAAAAAATTAACTAACACCCCAAACAAAATTAAATAATTCCCCAAAAATCGTTTTTGTTGTTCTCTGTACAAACTTTTGGGGGGTTATTTCATTATTTTTTTGGGGGGTTATTTCATGCCGCACATTCACATATGAAACGCAATTTTATGTTGTGTTACACTGTGCACGAAATTTACACTTTTTTTTAAGACAAGCCGAAAATGGAGGAGGTTGAACAACATATATTGTGTTCGCGTCACTCAAAAACGGTTTAGTTTGTTGAAATTACTAAAAAAAACCGAAATTCCGCAATAAAATTTCCTTTAAGAAAAGTACAACCTTTTTTTTAATACGATCAGTCGTTTTAGAAACATGATTTTTTTTAGAAAATTTAGGAAATTTTATTGCGGAATTTCGGGTTTTTTAAGTAATTTCAGTAAATTAAACCGTTTTTCAGTTACGCGAATATATGTTGTGCAACCTCCTCCATTTTCGAAATAACGGTATATCTCGAAAACAAGGGCTAACCTAAAAAAACGGTAGCACCATTAGATTCAGCGTACCGGAATTTTGCTAAAACGCCATGTGCCCGGCTTGTGTAATTTTGCAACTAGCACAGTGTTATTATTGTTTTTTTTTTTTTTTTTATTATTAGATTCAGAATATTTTTTGTGTTAACAGGGTATTCTGTGTGTTTAAACTTCTATAAAATGTTTTCGGTTTTTTTTTTTGCAAAAGTATAAAAGTTCCTATAGTTTTTTTTTTTTTTTGTTGCCGGGTTGCTCGCACGTTTTCGCAAATATTTTTTATTTGTTGATGCCTTTATGTTTACTTGGGGAATTGCTTGCAAAAACAAAAATTACTATTAGTAGGGATCAAAATCTTTATGAACAATATTAATAATTTTTATTGATTATTAAAAGCTATATAAAAAATAAGTTTCAGAAGTAATTGATAACTTCAACCCATTTTTACCGCTATGTGCGATATGAGATTTTCGGTAACTTTTCCATCAGCAATTTATTTTGTGTCAATTTATGTAATCTAACGTTTTTTTTTTGAAACTTGTTATCGATTTTAGAGTTAAAGTTTTCTTGAAGTGAATTATTTGCGGAAATTTTCAATAAATAATTGTCCAAATGTTTTTGCAATACTCTAATAACATGTTTTTCTATTTTATGCGAATATTGTGTACTTTTTAAGTTCGGACAACTGAGAGTAAATGAATATTATTGTCATAAAATATCAAAAAGGCACAATAATGCGAAAGATAATTGTTTAACATTAATAAATCATTGTTAATCAGCGATGGAAATCATGCTTCTATTCTTCTTCATAAAATGCATGACACGTGTTAGTGGGCGACGCGCTGTAGTCCTCTGTAACAAGTACAAAACATTTTGACGCGTTTGCATATACAAATTGGTTAACTTTGCACTTTTAAACGGATTTTGTGGAAAAATTCCTACCGTTTATGCAGATTTCAAAAAACTAGAATCAGTAGCAATTATTCAGTGCTGCGTACGTTTTAGGTTGCAACTGTTTGTTTTCGCAATAATTTTGTCATTTATAGTGAGCGGTACTTAAAGCATCTTTTCAATGGTAGCTGTTAATAAGGTAACAGCATATATACAGAATTATTGGGCGTAAGAATATACAAAAAGGTGTTTGATGATTTTGTAAAACCGTTTTAATGCCACGAAGCAAGGAAAATTTTATCGAAGCATTAGTAGATTTGTTTGACGATTCTAAAATTACGGTTTACAAATTTCAGCTGTTGGAGTACCAGGGATGCACACGCATCCTTTACAATTTCCCTTTATTAAGTGTTTTACATAACTGTTTTACGGCACTTTACCGTTTTAGTATACTTTTGTGTGGAAGTTGGAAATAAGGGCAAACATGACCCCTTAAAATTAGAGTTAGAGGGTTATTATATTCTAAGAAAAGAATCGCAATACAATTCTGCTGAAGACATCTGAAGTTATTTTTAAGCTATGAGGTACTCCAAACGCCTTTTCAAAAAATTACAAAACTTCAAGTGCTGAAATTTCGAAAACCCGAACAGACTTTTCAACAATTGAAGCTTGTTTTTTTTTGTAGCACAGTGTTATAATTATGTTGTTGTAATTATACTTGTAATTGTAGTGTTTACATCTCTATACAGATAAGTTTAGAGAGAATTTTATAGCCAATATATTCGTTAAGTTAAGTGGAAGCTAAAAGGCCCAACTATATTATGCTTAAGTTGGTGTAAGCTACTTTGCGAACACATATAAATTAGGTGTCACAAACCATATTGAACTTTAGGAAACTTTTTGTTAAGTTTTATGAATCTATCATTTGCTTAATCAAAGTGCAAAACAGATCGCACTTTCCGTACGGAATCAAACGTTTTTTAATTTTATTTTAATTTTTTTTTTAAATGCATTTGAGAGGCTTTTTGTTAATTTTACGATTTACAACTCAACTCAGTTGAGTTGTGATTTCTTAATTTTTCTATTATGGTTTACAACTTTGCTAAATTGCGCTGAACAAAAACATAACAAAAATTACAACTGATCACAACCAGTTGTAATAGGGAACTTAAGTATGAGCAATTAAAAAAAAACAAAATCAAAAAAATTTGATTCCGTACGGAATGTGCGATCAGTTTCGCACTTTGTTTAAACAAATGACAGTTCCGATATGTTCGCACATTTGCTCAAAGCAGCTTATACATATTATAGTTGGGCCTTAAGACGGATATTGCATGGAGTAGTCAGTACTAGTTCAGACATTAAAGAGTGCAGATAACAATGGAAAGCTGTTAATTTTTTTTCAATAAGAATGTTAATAAAGTTTGTTAAAGTAAATTAAAGTGTTTCATTGTTAAGTTGCAACAAACGATACACATCTAGCCGGACATTACTTTTTGTTTTAGCTTATATTGCTTCTTAAAAGTTATTGAGTGCCCCTAGATCGATGAAACTTGGCAGAAATATGTGATATTGTCGTAGGCAGGTAAAATAAATAAAATCGGACCAAGGAGGAAAAAGTTCCCCCTAGAAGAACTAATCCAATCTCTGAAAAATTAAATTTTTTTTAAAGTTTCCCCATACTTTTGTTTGGCAAATGCAACTTTTAACGTCGGCAAAAGTTAAAAAACCTAAAATTAGACCCATGAGATCGTAAAATTACACTTTTCGCCCCCGCCCCCTTTTGAGGGCGGTTACATAAAATAATATTTAAAAAAAAATTTAAATATTAAAAGAAATAGATTACTAACGCCTTAATACTATAAAAATTCAATTTTTGAACTTTTATGGGTAGGGGGAGGTATACCTCCAAACCCCCCCCCCCTCCCCCGGAACGACCCTGTAAAAAAAATTTCCAAAACATATTAATTTTTAAGAAAATTAATATATTCGTAATTATAACTTATTTATAATAGTAACAGCAAATTTTATTTAAAATAACTTCTCTTTTGCACTAAGATGATGATGAGTGCCATGGTTCTTCTTCGTCTGAATTCTCTTCAGAGCCAAGTACAGTTGGAAGCATAAAAGAAATTGCTTCTTTCGTAAACGGTAATGACTTTTTTTGGAGTTGGTCTTATACTTGTCATCAGTGGGTCAGAACTGAGCAAAAGTCTATTTATAATATCTTTGTTACACTGAACCTTCGAAAACTTTCTAGCAAAATTCTGCCTGTAAAGCCGAAAATGTTTATTTCGTGCCGCAGACGCTTCTTCTGATAATAGACCGAAAGGCAACAATGCCTCACTTATTACAGTTGCGCCATGTATTATACACTTTTTCCATTTTACTCTCAAAGCTTCAAAATGATTCTGATAACAACTTTATGCTATATCCACAATATATTAAAAAAAACACTAAAAACTAGAGCCCAGATTTGATTTTTTATTATATATTATTTTTGTTGTTAATGATTTTAAAAGTTATGCAAACAGGTACATTTATTTTGATCCATAAAATAACGTCATTTAGCGGCCGCACAGGTAGTTAAAACCCGTTACTTACTGTTTCGCACATCCCTTTTTTACACAGGTAATATAAGTCTTAGATGTAATAATTTAAATAAAAAACATCTTCGTACAACCAAAACATTTTATGACTGACGAAAGGGTTTCTATCATATGTACCTATGCAAGATGAGCAAAAACAGAAAAAAAGGTGAAATTTTAAAAAATTCTAATAAAATTTTTCTAAAAATTTTCATAATTAGCTGTTTATATAGTCTTTCACAGAAAAAAAAATCAATATAAAATCTTTATTCGTTTATCTACAAAAAAAATATATTGTAAACCTCCCAAAACCGTAAAACCGTAAAGTTTAATCAACTTTCCTGGTTTTAACAGTGTCTTAAAACCTCAAATCTCAAGCAAAAGACTTGAAAATTCACTATACGATGCAGAACTTTGTTGTCTGTCGAGCTGCGTAGTTTAATTTTTCCATTTATTAAAAAAAAAACCCCTATGTGCGATATCTAGAGCTTTATCATAAAGGAAATAAACCAACGCGTTATTTAAAGGGAAAAAGGAAACAATATTTTTCTTTCTCCTGCAATTCCAGACGTTTTCGATGGAAAAGGGTAGGTAAGTATCAGGCGCGAATTGAAGGGGGGGGGGGGGGGGGGGAATAAGAAAATTTCCCCCCCCGTAAATTATAAAAATATGTTTTGATAATTTCGATAATACAAGAATTCCCAAGAATAATATTTTTTTAATGTACAAAATTTTTGGAAATCCCAGCAAAGTTGTTTGTGTGTTTTTTTTATGGAATCTCATAGAAATTTTCAATAAGTAATTTTTTATTTTTTTTTATTGAATCTATAACGATTTTCAATAAGTATCCATATCTTAATCCTAATAGTTATTTATTAGATATTTCCAAAGACACATCTAGTTTACCGTATTCAATTACTTATTATTCTGCATTCAATCCCAGCAGGTGCCATCTATATCCAAAGACTAAACGTTTGACTTGATAATGCGTGCGGTTGAATTATTAAAAAGCCTTAGTATTTGCAATATTTATGTATTTATGTGTTATATGAATCAAAATTCTATTCGATAATTTTTGACGAAAGCACGGATTTGCCGGGGAAAAGCCAGATTTCC
This sequence comes from Pollenia angustigena, assembly GCA_930367215.1. Classification (NCBI taxonomy): domain Eukaryota; kingdom Metazoa; phylum Arthropoda; class Insecta; order Diptera; family Polleniidae; genus Pollenia; species Pollenia angustigena. Next base: position 233,554,771 of record OV884060.1, read on the forward strand.
TTATCTTTAAGATATTTCAACATACAACAAAAAGTTTTTAGGGAAGAATTTATTGGCTTTGTTGTAAACGCATTTGAAGAGGCTTCAAAAGATATTGATGACGTTGATGTGTCAATTGATGCGAAGGCACTATCGTCAATAGTTCTTAAAGCTTTGACAAATTTTAGTCTTGACCTTAAAAACTGTGTAGGAGATGGAACAGATGGGTGTCCTCTGATGTCAGCAGAAAATGGAGATGTTCAAAATTTCTGGAAAAGCGACAAATGCGAAACAAACGCCTTGCTATTCCCATAAATCGAACAACCCAATTTCTAAAAGCAATAAAGTGCCATAAATACAAAAAGTTGTATCATTTGTTAAAGAAACGACAAAATTTTTTAAATATAATCACCTCAAGCGAAAAACAGTTTTAGGAAAGTATTTTGGAGCCAAGCTCTCTTCATTATGCGTCTTTGCAACAAGTGTACATCATATACTAGTAGAAGCTTTGGAAAAAATATTTTAGTGGAAAGGTAGTAAATCTACCTTTACATTAAGGAACTCACTTAGTACTTTTAAATTTATTTGCGGAATATACATGTCACGTGTGATACCTATTGTAACACAGCCACTTAGTATCATTTTCCAAAAGCAAGATACATATATTTCTTCAAAAAGGATCAATCCTTATCAAAATTTTAATCATGTGCCTTGAAGAAAAAAGAAATAAAGCCGAAGAACAATTTGAAGCGATTATTGAAAAAGTTAAAGTTATTTGCGTTTAAATAAAGGTTCCAATCGAAAAGACAAGATTTTAACGAAGTAACCACATCCAAAATGTTGGAGATTACTACCGAGTTGTTGGTTACATTCCTCTTATTGAATTTATTTAAGAAGATCTAATAACAACTTTCCCAATAGATATCCCAAATGTATTGAACATACCTAAACTTCTACCTCAAGGTGTAATCAAGTCATAAACAGATACAAAACTGTTAAAACCACAACTAGCGGATGAGCTGATTATATTTGATAAAAGAGATAAACACCTACTTACATCTAAACTTGAGCCTGATCTATCAGATAACGTTGTAGATGCTTTAATAAACTGTGATGAAGATATCTACCCAAATCTAAGAAAAATATTTAAAATTTTCGTTTCAATGCTCGTGAGTTAAGCTACGAGCGGGAGGTCATTTCCTACTCTTCGTCGAATAAAAACATGGGTCGGATCAACAATGACAGAAGATAGACTGTACTGTCTAAATTTGCCTCACAAGGAAATCATAAATTGCTTATTTAAAAAGATTAATGTATATTGAACTGATCTTATATTTTAATGACTTTTTTTGGACAAAATTTCTGCATCCCACCACGCGATGGGCAATTTAGTATTGATAATGAAAATAATTTTTTAGGCCATTTTGGCCAAAAAAGTTTCCGCACCAAATGCAATTTCTAAAGCTCCTCAAAAAAATTTTTTTTTTTAATTTCCATACAGATTATATATGAGGAGGTCCATAACAAAAACATTTTTCAAGTTTTTTGATTGAATCCCATTCTACACATTGAAATCTATATTACCTTCATTATAAAGCATTCCAAAACTCAATAACTACACTGCAGATCAATATCAAATATACTGGCCCAGAGCAAAAGGCAATAATTACACATCTTTGCAATAAATCTTTACAAGAAATTTTAAAAAAGTCAACTTGATAAATAAATTATGCTCTGGTGGTAACTCTGAGATAACTGTAAAACGTAAGGAATGTTTGTTTAGTTAATATCATTTGCTTTTGTTATGTTGATTGTGAGCAGTGTTCGAAAATAAACAGTACATTATTTAGCGTTCGGCTCACACACCGAAGAACGATATCTATTTTTTTAGTGTTTGTGTAAACATACACAAACCTTAATACCGTTCGTAACTATTTTCAAGAAAGAACCGAACATTATATAATGTTCGGTTCTTCGTTAATAAACAGAACAATTGTAGTGATACTGTAGAAACACATTATATTTTAATGTTCTATAATGTTTTTTTCGTGTGTGTATTTTGTTTTTGTAAAAAATGTTTGGTTTTTTTATCAGCAAAAAGCGACGAACATTAACGAGCCGAACCGAAAACATTGAAGTTCGTGGATTTTCAAAAAAAACCGAACGGTTGAGTATGATGAAAACAGCATTATTTTTGTGTTCGAAAGATGACAAACAGGGAAACGTTATTTTTTTTAATGAATTTCTACACAAACACTATTAGCGTTTGTGTTTTCCACAAATCTACCGAACCGAACATTAAAGAACGATATTTAGTGTTTATTTTCGAACACTGATTGTGAGTAATATTTTCGTACAATTCATAGCAAAATGAAATAAATACTATTAATTCGGACCAAAACGCAATAATTCCAAACTTGTTATCTAAATTTAACACAAACTTTAAAACAAACTGTCAGATAAAATAATTAATTTGTGATTAATATTACTTTTGGTAGACAATAATACTTCAATAATTGTTTTTTAAAAAAATTATGTGCTACTTACTTAAATTACATTTTGTCGTTTATCCAAAAAGATGTTATGGTGTAATTATTGCGTTTTGTTATGGACCTCCTCATATGGTACATTTATTGTTTATATATGCTATATATTTTAGCCCCCATATTCATAAATGATTATAAAATTTTAAAAACGTTTATTAAGGAAAATTTTCATAGAAAATTTGGTATTCAAGCCTTTATTAAATTTAAAATATTTTTATGCATACAGCAGTGTTGCCACTTTGTGGGTAATTACCCGAATTTGGTATAATTTTTACGGTCGTGGGTAGAGCGTGGGTAATTTCTCTTAGGCGTAATTAAGGTGTAATTTGAAATTTTTACTTCAGATGCCCTAATAAAATCAAGATTCGATTTCAGTGATGACATTTATTTCTTTTTAAATATTGTTGCTAAGAAATGCACAGCCTTTTGAACCAAAGTCTCGGTTTCTTTTCAAGAAACGACTTCAATCATTAAACATACATTTATTTTTAAATGTTTGGTAATGAATGTCGCAAGATGGACCCCTAGATTTGGATTAAGATGCCTATCATAGTGATTTAGAACCTGAAGTTTATTGAAAAAAGTTATTCAAACTAAAAACTTGCCTGGGGGAAGATATGTTTCCAATATTGCAACATACAATTAATTTTATTTCTATCTTGCTACTTTTTAACGTTTTAGTTTAAAGAATATTTAACGCCTTTTACAGTTGTAAAACTGAATTACGAAAGGGACAGTTGTATGAAACTCTGCAAGCATTTTGTTTACTAAATAAGGTATAAAGGGTATTTTTTAACACCATGAAACTTAAAATGGTAGGCAACACAAAAAAAATTCATTTTAATCGCAGATTAATACACGGCATTACCATTTGAAACTGATTTAAAACACCATGAAACTTAAAATGGTAGGCAACACAAAAAAAAATTCATTTTAATCGCAGATTGATACACGGCATTACCATTTGAAACTGATTTAAAACAAATAGACACCGCGCCTGTCCTTGACGAAACGCATTGCAGACGTCCAATTTTGTTTCTCTTGTTCGAATAAAATGAACAATGTTGACCTCCAAGACACCGATTGTTGCTGACTTCACAGCCCCACGGAAAACAATCAATTAGTTTATTTTCTCTAAATCAACAAATTGCCTTCATTTGTGAAAAAGTTGCGTTATTTAAATCATGAAGTCATCTTTAAGTTGCGAAAATCGATGGCTGATTTTCAAAGTATATTTGGATAATTTGGTGGCGTTATTCAAGCATTAATCTATTCATGATGATGCGCCTGATCAAAAAGTGAAAACAGTATGGCAGTTCGTTTGACAGGTAACCTTTCGTAAGCTCCATGGGGCTAAATAGCATTCATTATAAAGCAATGACAAGGAACATTTTAAACCTTCCCAAGATATAAAAACCAAATGTGGAAGTTAAACTCGTTATTTTAGCAGTTTTATTTTATGTTTTATTAATTTTTTTAAGTCTTTAATGTTATTTTTGTTAATTTAAATAAAATTAACAGCTTTACTAATATTGATCTTGTTTAAATGAGTTTGTTGTGTTTTTGCGTCTTTGTAAATGTCTTTTTATTTAATAAAACTTCAATTTTATATCAGGTGTAATTTATTTTAAGTCGGGTAATTTTGCTTCATCTCAAGTGTAATTTTGAATTTTGCTGGTGGTAACACTGGAATACAGGCATAAATACATAAAATAAGCAACTGTATAACAAAAATGTAAAGTTTTTTTTTGGGTTTAATGAAATAAATTTTAAGTTTAAAGTTTAAAGTGCGAGTTGATTTACGTAATGGAAAAATATCTTGTGCAGCTTTAAAAGCTCGTTCCGCGCATATATTTCTACGCTGCTGAAAATTATCACTGTTTCATATATCCGCCAAACAACTCATCTATCACAACATCTATCATTTGCCATTAAAATTAAGTTTATTAAAAAATCCGCGAAATAGAGTCGCGATTTTATTTTTGCGCCCTTCTTCCGTACAAATGGTAAGATCTTGTTATATTCATGAAATTATTAGAAAATACTTAAAATTTTGTAATTAAATGTTAATTTTGTATTTGAAATTCAAAACTTTATCGCGTTTGGTGCGGAAACTTTCTCCACGATCGCGAAAAAGTAATACATCATTTCTTAATATTTTTTCACGGTCTATACGGCTATGCGATGAAGAATTTGATATTCGCAAAAATTGCAAAAAGTACTTACCCTAATACACATATTGTTTTTAATAAACTTTTAAAAACAAATTTTTTACTTTTTTGTATCATACAAAATTTCCCCCCCTAAGGCTCAACCTGGATCCGCGCCTGTATGTATGTATTTAAGTTTGTTGAATATAAATTTAAAATTTGTCTCTCATTCTGGTTATTTAACAAATTCACACTGATACATATGTACGTACCTGTGTTTCAATTTGGACACAACGCTTTTCCAGCGTTCAGCCATTATTTCTTTATTTTCAGAAAGTGTTTTTAATAATTGATGTCTTTAAACTGACTGATTGGCAAATTGTGGTAAAACATTTATTGTGCTTTATTGTTGTTGTTGCTTTTTGTTTTTTTATATATACATTACGAGTATTATTTACACTAATATGAACTAATTTTTTTTTTTTTAATTTGTGTTTATGTGTATACAGTATTTCACACGCGAAGATGAAAGTTCATCCATTCCAGTAGTTGGTATTCACAATCAGACATACTTAGATAATTTCGTTAAATTTTTCTTTTATTTTTAATTTTTGGTCTTGAGTAATTTAATTTTTAATTATGGCAAAATCAAAATGTGTGTATGTGTGTTTCTTTATTTTATCGGCTCTTCGATATCGCGTCTTTTCATTATTCGGTATGTGCATTTTTCGAGAGTTTAAATTGTACTGTCAAAATCTAAATTTGGAATTTATGAGGTGTTGTTCTCAATACGAGTAACAAACAGATTTTGTTGTTTTGCTGCTTCTTTATCTTCTTCTTTCTCCAGTTCCACTGAATGTTTTGAAGATAGAAATAATTTCTCCAGAGTTTGGGCATTTTTATTTATTAATTTTTTATTTGCTAAATAGGCGAAAATTTATTTCTTTTGAATCATGTGAAAAAATACACATTTTTTAAATTTTTCGATACGAGTTGTTATTTTTTTGTTGTTTGAAAAATTTAAAAGCCATGGGGTTTTGCAAGACTTTGTCAAGTAAAAAGTAATTGAGAGGAGAATTAGGGGTAGGGGAATCTGGTCAGTAAATGGACTGTGATCAAACTTGCTGCAATGCTAATTTTAATTATACAAATGAATAATTTATAATGAGAAAACTACAATATTTAGCCGTTTAATGGGAATTCTATTAAAAAAAAAATTTTTTAGAAAAAAAAATTTGCTGCACAAATCGATACTTTAAACAAAATTTATTTAATTTATTTATTTGTTTTAAGGCGAAGCTAAAGCATGCTAAAATCCTGTATGACATAAATTGGCACATGCACGTTGATTATGTCACACCTAAGCCAATCTTTGATCCTGGCTTCACCATAAGCATTTTGGATATCGTGGTTCCCAGTGACAACCTACGAATTCCAGCGAATGCGATCCAGGTTTTTACTGGCGTGTTTTAAATACTGTATATTTACAGTGAAATATCTGGCAGGGATATTCCCATTATTACCGAAAGTAAGACGGCCATAGGATCCGTGAAGAATGCGTTAATCACATCGAGAATTGTTCAAGAATGCCGGATGTCTCTGGAGGAGGGGCAACACATTTAGTGGTTACCCTTAAGTAGGTCGCCGGGCACAGGGACTTACATACAACTGTATGGCTGACTCGTTGGCGAATGCTAGCACCACTTTGAATCGAAACGGTTCATCATATGATGTACAAAGGTGTTTTACTCCCAAGGAGTAAGCAAATTATTGTACACAATTTTTATGTTATTGGCAGTCAGAGATAATTTGATGAAACTACCTTTGAGGACAACAGCTGTCCTTCATCATCACCTCAGGAGCCTAATCGCGGTTATAACTGTCCCCTGGTTCATTGGGAAGCAGCTGCTGCGGCGGCGAGGAAGAGTTAACGGAACAACTTCTCTGTCATTTTCCGGCATTCGAAGATCTAAGATTTTAACTGTTTGGTCGAAGAACCCTTGGGGACAAAACTTGTCTCTCTGATATTGATGTGAACAGGATCAACTCCTTCATTGAATCAACAGGATGCCCGAGTGAGAATATTAGTAGCCAGGTGAAACATGGTAACACAACGGGAACTAATTAATGGCCCCACGTGCGCTGTGCTTGATTGCGGCTGCCAATGGAACCTAACCTAATTTATGTTTCTTGTGGAAAAATTTATAAGAATTCACATTTTGAGGGTTTTGGTTTAACCTTTAGGAATTCTGCAGTATATTAAAATTTTTTGATTCATATCTAAAAATCCACCAATACTACAAATCGCATCCCAAATGTTAACGAAAAACAACTTTCGTGAATTAGTGCATTTATATTGCAGCTTTATTTCCTCTATTTGTACCAAAATATCGTATTTTGTATGAATTGGTAACCACGATCATTAACGTAGCTTTGTTTTTACTGGTCTACGAAAATATTAAACAAAGTGACCGCTTAAATCCGAAAATTCTTTCACTTGAAGTATTTTTCCTTTAATACACTGTAGTTGAAGAAAAGCAATTAAATAATAAACAGAAACTTGGTAAAAACGTACTTGACCGCAAAGAAAATCACAATAAAAAACTTTGTTTTTGTACGAAATTAAGAAAACTGAAAATAAAGTATTTTTGTGCTCAACAAAAAACATGTCTTTCATACTCGTAGGCAAATACAAAGTGAAAGAAAGAATTTTTGTTATTAAGTCAACATTTTTATTTATTTTATTACGAGAATTTTTGCAGAGGTATGTACGAGTATTCATTTTAATTATTCATTACACCTTTCATTGTAGCTAAACTTGCACAACAACTACAACAAAACATTATGAGATTAAACAAACTGAAGAACTCAAGAATGAAATGAATTAAAATAAAAAAGTGCCATAAATAGGTCTTGCAGTTGGGTGAAAAGAAATAACACGAAAAATTTTGTTCAAATAATTTTATTCAATACTCTGCAGCTGAATTGAATTGTCATTTGAAAAATAGAGAAATTTTTTTTTTTTTTTTTTTTATTAACGTTTATTTTAACAAACAACATATAATTGAAAAATAGAGAAAGATTTTTAGCAGACATTTAAGGATTAAAAACATTTCGAAAACAGTTTTCTTAATTTTAATCGGATGGATTACATAATTGTTACAACCAAGTTTTTTAAAACTGAAACAGCAATTTCCCAATAAAAATTTTTATCGTTTTGCGAAGCACTAATGGTACATTTAAAAAAATAAGCGCACAATTATGCGCTACGCAATAATACATACAGAAATGCAGTAAAGTAAGTGAAAGAACTCAACAACTTTTATAAAATAAAACAACATTTCAAGTGCTACGGCATTCCCTTACTACGAAGCAGTTTTGTAAGGGAGAACACTAAAGAATAACTGTATCAAAACATTCAGTGTGTAAGGCTGATTGTAACATCCAACAATTTTTATATGAGCTGAATAATGCACTTTATGTGTCAAAAATGTATGGCTTCAAAGTGGGAACTCACCATATAAAATGCATGCCTTCCGTAAGCGCAATAATAAGCGAAACTTTTATGTTTCTCTCTTACAAGCCTGCTTCGTTGGAAGCTCCATTTTTATTGGGTGGTTTTGTGCTATTATTTGTAACACAGCTGTACACACTGGAAATGTGTTTTTGTCAATGGTAATGAAAATTGAACAAAAACATGCTCTCAAATTTGTAAGTGTGTAAGAAAAAAACACCTGCATACATTAACAATAACAAATGTGTGTGTGTGTGTGTGTGTGTGTGTGTGTGTGTGTGTGTGTGAGTAGGAGTGTGTACGATATAGAAGTAGATCCAGTATTATTTTAACAGTTAAACGAGTGCTTAGGGACTCTGAGGCTAAAAAGTCAAAAGGATATTTTATGGTCTTACATGCAAAGTGTATTAAAGGAAAAACAAATTAGAGAAATATAAACAACTACAACAATGTGCAAATGTAGGTAATTATGTTAAAATGAAATCTTAAAAAGAAAACAAAATTCGTAAGTATTAACAAAAAACCTCTAAATTAGAACAAGTGGGCCCAAAATACACGTTGTTCTTCAAAGCTTTCATACTTCATCATTTACATTATTCTGTTCTAAAGTTATATCATAACAACCAATATGACACAATAGAACACTTTGTGAATTGTATAATTTTTTTGCATATCAGCCATGTTTGAAAAGGGAAAAAGAGATTTTGTTGCACCCCTTATTCCATTTTACCATTATTCGTTTATTTTATAATGATTCCCAATCTAAATACATGTATATCGGCAAAGGCAAAACCGCTTAGATCACTTTCTTCCTCTGTTCGTAAGCTGATTTGAACAAAAAACAAGTTAGAAAATATAGTCGGTCAAGCCCGACCATATGATACCCTACACCACTGTATTAAAATATAGATCATGCTTATATGTCCATATAAATATGTATTTATCTATGTTTATAAACTTCATTAAAAACGGTTTGAAATTTTGTGAGAGGCAAAAATTGCCCCCTATCTCTCCTTCTGGTCCTATTTTTGAAAAACTGTATAGCTTATGTGTCCACAAAAATATGCTTCTATATATGTTTTAAATTTCATTAAAATCGGTTTGATAGTTTCTGAGAGGAAGAAATTTCCCCCTATGTTCCCTCGTGGTCCTACGATTTGGCCCATTTTCAATAGGCTTGGTCCTTGTGCCAATAAGAACTTATGTCCCAAATTTTTATCAAATTATCTTCAAGATTGCGACCTGTACTTTGCGCACAAGGTTACACGGACAGCCAGCCAGCCAGCCGAACGGACATCGTTAGTTCGACTAAGGTTTAGGGTAAATAGGGTAAACACGAGTAAATTCGGCAACCTTTTATCTCCCAAATTAAAAAAGAGACAATAAAAATGAATTCATTATAAAAACAAGCGGACAGGTGTCTGGTACTTTTTAAATTCGGCGCTTTTTGGGAGTAAACGGTTACAACCTGTATTTTGTAACTTCTTTGTCACCCCATCTAAACCAATGAACATAGAAATAAAGATTATACCAAATTCGTTATTTATCTAAAAAATACAAATATAAATTTGTTTTGTAAAAACAAACGTTTTTACAAAACAAATTTGTCTATTCATTGATATAAACGTATTAATTAAGTTATGGGCTCCCACTACAATATTGAAATTTTTGGATACATTAATGGCAAAAAAAAGTATCAAAAAGGGGAAATACGGGATTTAAAATTTCTTTTTTTTACTTATCCGTGTGCATGTGGTAATTTTTGAATTTTCTTTAATATTGAACTAAGAAACATAAAATTATAGGTGCAGGGTCCTGAGTGAGTGAGAACCTATAACATGAAACATTTTTGTAGTTTTTGTTCTTTAAGTGGTACTTTTTAAATTTTCGTTAATATTGGACCTAGAAACATAAAATTTAGTATTTAATGTCTTTCTACTATTTCGTTCTACAACTATTATTTTTGTTTTGTTTTCGTTAATATTGGAACTAGAAACAAAACTATAAACATGCAATGCGCTGTGTATATGAGAATCTATAAGATGAAATTGTTTGGTCCTTTTTTGTTTATCAATTGGTACTTTCTGATACCTTTTTATATTATTGAAGTTAACTTAAACAATTACGGACTTGAGTGGAAGAAATTATATGGACAGGAGGTTGGTCCCTCACCAAATCCATCCACTAAGACAGTAATAAACAAATGCTCGAAACATGAAAATTCATAAAAATATACTTAGATATGTATGTTTTTTTATATTTGCATAAATAATTATTTGTCGAATTTCGACCGCTGCCCTAAGTCTCTGATTATTTACCGAATCATATGTTTTTTAGAGGATTTAAATGAAGAACTAGAAATGGTGGATCCTTCAAATTTAGTCCAACGTAAGACCAACGTGCGGTTTCGTTTATTTGTATATTTAATTTTGCTACACAATCAATCGCCAGCCATGTGGAAACCGCACAAAAATATATGAATATAAGAAGTTGTGTGCAAAAGATCCTTTTTGTTTATACATATACATATTTCATTTCCAAGTTTTAAAATTTGTGACCTTATTTGTCTGTTCCATAATGTCAAACTTTTCTTTTCCCTTTAATTTTGTTTCTTTTTGTCTCATTTGTTATTTTGTTCTTTTATTGTATTTCCTACGTAATTTATAGGTAAAACTAGGAATAGTTATGGGCCAAATTTGTGCAACGATTTGTCATCTTTTTGTGTGAGACTGTTACAACCAAAAAGAAATAAAAACAAAAATAATAAATAAAAGAACACAAAACTAAGTTTTTATTGTACGAATGTAATGTCTCCAAAAAAAGTTCCTTGGCGGTGATGTCGCCATAAAAAGCAGTATATTAAATCGAGTATAAATTGGTTATATGAAGGTACCTAATACATACTACGTATGTATATGGGCTTAACCAAAATGTTTGAAATTTTAAGATTTTCAATTGTCTACATTTTATATCATAGAGTACAAAAGAGTACGTATGTGTTTGTTTTTTGATAAATTTTAAATAATTCTAAAATGTGAAGTAAGTAAATATGAAAGGAGTGCAGACTCTGCAGAGTAAGATGATCTTTAAGACATAAAAATATAAGTTATGCACACATTGCACTTATAAACAAATCAGAAATTCCTTCTCTTGCAACGCGTCATTTCTGTACAATTTTTCCGCGCTGATTTTTTAAAAATTTTTTAAAGTGTCCGGTCAGTTTTTAAGATACCGATAGATAGATATAAGAAGCAATAAACATTGCGACCCACTGGATCTTCTGTGCAGCCAATAATATCACCATAAAGGGTTTAAGCTACGCATAAAAACTGAATCTAGCCACGTAAGACAATGTTCATTTAGTTGGATCCATGGTGGGCTCCCCAAGAAGTTTCTGTCTATGAGTTTATAAGACAGGACATTAACGGAGTCTCATCATTCAGCACCCATAATATGCATTATTTGGTAATACCATCACTATAATAAGCTGATGACATCTTATTATATGCCTTGAACTTAGGCCCGTGTGTCCAGTAAATAGGCCAATAAGCACCATTAGTTGTCTTTTTTAAGCAAAAGCAACTCACGTGATTTACTTTGTGATAAAGTGACAAATCTTTAAGTTTGCTGTAACTTGGGAATATTGGTATATATTGGTTTTGAAATCTAGGGAGATTAGATTAAGCCTTTATTTGAATTGAACAACTTAAAGTTAATAGATATTTTTGGGATTTTGCAAAGAACTCTAAGATTCTCCTTTTTCAAATCAATAACGAAAGAATTTAACGGACATATTGTTTAATTTAATTCCTAAAAGAGTTGATACACAAAGCGGGGCCTTTCCAAAAACTAAAAGTCGGATTTCGGTGTAATTACACCCTGCAACAGCAATTTGCACACATATTGACACACTGATGGAAAAGGTAATAAAAAACCTATTATATTTATGTTGGCATCCAATGTAAAAAAATATCTAGACAAAGTTATAATTAAAAAAAATCAAGGCATAAGTTCCAATTATTGTTATGCATTCGCCACAATTATGAAGTCAGATTTTAAAAATGTATTCAAAATTTGTTTTTAAACATCTAGATAAAGAGTTTTAATCAAATAAAGTAATTTTAACCCTTCATTTAAAGGCCACATTGACATACAAAATAGAAAACTTTTTTCTTAGTTCAAGGTTATCATAAAAACCGAGAAGGCTGTTCATAATGCGTGGTTTCTGTGTTTTTTTTTTAAATTTTTGGAGGATGTTTAATAAAATGTATATATTATGCTAAAACTTTCTTTTTAAGTTTAGAATAAACCCATATACGATTATATTGCAAATTAAATGAGTATTTCATTTCTAATAAAAACAAGTTAGAGTGATATATTGGGCTATGCCGAATCGTATATGTCCTTCAATATGGTGCGATAAGAACAAAAGTTATATAAATACCGCTTTTTTGATATAAATAAATCTTTTTTGGCCACGCCTACTTCTCCAATCGCGCCTACTTTTTGGCGGATGTTGTGTATTGATACCAAAGATGCTTGTAGCTAATTTGGAAGCATTGTCTTATGCCGTTCTCCAGATACACAGAAATCTATAATGTTTTTGTGTGGTACGCCCACTAAAAATTTAAAAAAATATATAGCCTTAAGCTCCTTCCAGATCATCAGTAATATACGGCCAATGTCTCTGTTCACATTTCTTTATTTAAGTAGCAAATCATATGCATTTGTATGTGTAAAAAATCCACCAAATAAAAAAACAAATAAACAACAACAAGGGATTTTTTGGGCAACAATTCGAAGCAGTCGTGGTTTTTTGCTCATATCTCAGCTATTTGTGGACCGATCTGGCTGAATTTCAATAGCAAAATTTATCAGAGGATATGTGACACAAATATTTATTTACCAACCATTAAATATGGGGCCATCATAAGACCCATTTCAGCAGACAGACGGACATCACTAAAGCGATTTCGCCAGACATAAGGACCCAGAATATACAACATACATATACATGAGGGGCTTAAAGCACAAGGGGTTCAAGTGACTTATTTTAAATAATGAGACAAAATCGGTTGTTTCGCTTGTGCTCGAATTAAAGCAGGTATTTTAATGCCAAGCGCTTGAATTGTTCACCATATCTAGCGCCCGGATGAGAATCCTACATTCCCCTCTTGTGCTCTGAACAACTTCTCCGGCCTATACCTATAATTCCATATGTAAACTCAATTTTAGAAAAAGACACTTAAACCCCTTGTGCTTTAAGCCTCTCATATACGTTATAGGTTCTAACCCAGCTAGCATTTGGGCGATTATTTTTTGTAAAAATCGTTTTGGTGAGTCTTTTCAGAAACAGAAACTTTCGTGTCAGCCAAACAAATAAAAAGCTTGGTTAAAAAAGAGGACCAAAAATTATTGAAAATTTATAAACATAAATGTTAGTGAAAATGGTTTCTACTCTTCTTTGCGAAAAACTTATAACTTTTATTTGGTCCAAAATAATGCTGGTGCTGATTTCTTCAATCAAAAACTGAATCAAAAACTATATAATTTACGATTGAAAAGTGAGACGAAAACGACTCAATAATTATAAAAACTAACATTAAAAAAGTCAGGAATCAGAAAATTCTATCACAAATGATTCTTTCAGTTGATTCATCGATGGGTTACCATTTCATCACAACGACAGTGTCATTTATGATTGAAAAATGAGCTCGTACACGGGTATTTTGCTCTTGAAGCTGATTCCTAAATGATTAGATATTGATACATAACGCTAGCTGGGATGATCAATATTGTAGAAATTACAAACGGAATGATAAACTTATATGCATATACTTTACTAATGGTATTGTTTAGGGTATAAAAAAAGTAAACTTCATTTGCTTGGTTTATTTGTTAATGAATATAAATTATTTGCTTAATGGTTGCAACTTTTTGAAGGCAAAAATTATAATAAACCTTGAAAAATAGAGTTGCAGGAAAAAAATTTCAATAAATAAATAATAACAATTAAATGATTGAAATAAATTTCTACAATTTCTTTATCGGCCACTTTCACCAAGTTCATTTAAAACTAACTATTACTTTAACTTCCAGTTAACAGTACGTTTTGACAGTTATAGCTGGTGGTTAATTATAACTGAACTTGGTCAAATTGGCCATAAGTCAAAAACTTCAAAATATCAAGAGCCAATTTAAAACAAACAATTTTAAAAAGTCTACTAAAGTTTAATTTTTTGAGAGTAACAATTTTCGATATGAAAGATTGATGTTACTAAAAGTACATCGAACAGACCATTCCATAAGAAAAACTTAACATGATATTATAAAATAAATTTGAGTTATTTTAGCTGAGTATAAAAAAAAAAAGTTAAATGATTAGACAACTATTTTCCTTTAAGCTTATTCTATAATTAGACTTCTAAGCCTTTTGTATACAACATACATGCAATATTATCGTAAGAGTTCAGTTTGCATTGTTAAAAATTTTTAATAAGCCTTTTGCCATAGTATCTAAGTATCAAATAGTTCTAAGCCAAAGGATTATGTTTGTAAGCTTGTTAGAAGTTATTTTTAAATCGTCTTGGTTTGTTGGGCTACGTTTGTGCTGATGTGTGTAAGGCATTTAAAAATATTGGTTCTAGACCAGCGATAGACAAATTAAGGGAGCCGTTCCTTTTGTTTTCTCTTTTATAACGTACGTGTGCACGCGCATACCCAGCGGGAAAAAGAAGGAGTACGGAGGCCTTCTATAAGGCCTTTGTACCCCTTCTTTTTGATGTACAAGGCCTGCTCGCACCATTTCATACTCATATCTTTTTTACACACGTTGTCATTGAGGAAGAATTGTAATTGTATTTTGCTTGTGCAAAAAATGTTACTCCTTCTCTACTCCCTTCTCATGGAAGCGAATGTGGAATGTGTACCTTATATTTTATACGAAAGAGCAGAGGCCTTCTTTAACAGTTAATTAATTAAAAAATATTTTAAGCAGGCCTTAAAAAATGGCTAAAGTAAGAAGGTCTTCTGAATTTTCCCGCTGGGTTGTAGAGAACTAAGCAACACTAAGAGCAACATATGTAGAATGCATACAATCACAAAATTTAATAGCATATTTTCTATCGCTGTTCCAGACCCCCTTTTGATAAATCAGTTGACTTGAATCACTCTTCTAAGTCGATCCAACAATTTTCGTCAATTCTTCCGTCCGGATGGCTTTGTTCTTGTAAACCTTGTGCGCACAGGTCGCCATTTTGAAAACAATTTCTTATCACAAGGACAAGCCTTTTAAAAATGGTGATTTCACATAGCCCTCATACATAATTCTTTCCTGAATAGAGTCCTTGGGGGCATAAATCAAATTGTTATTTTGGTGTTCAGATTAACCTTACGAAATTTTATTGGAGTCCTTCCATTTTTGATCAAAGCCCTCATGCAAATAACTCTTTAAAAAATTACCTTTATTGCCATAACTTCCTTATAAATGTTGGTACCAACCATGTTACACACACGTGTTACATGGTGTGTTCAGAATTGACCATATCTCTCCTTTATTGCAACATAGTCAAATCTCAAAAAATTTAAAATTTCAAGTTACTTGCAAAAGTGTTTATTCATACCTTCTTTATATGTAAAAAAATAATCTCAAACTGAACCGAAGTTATAACAAAATATATTTTATTAAATCTGTTTCTAAATCTGAATTTTGGAAACTTTAATCGCATTTTGCCAATATGGTTTTATTGAGATATGACTATGTTGCAATAAAGGAGCGATGGAGGTGTAGGCTATTATATCGGCGGCCTTCGTCGACTTTACTTTTTTTTACTTGTTATTTTACGATGCCATTTCAAAAAGATTTTATTTTTTTTATTGAACAATTATTTCCATTTCAAACAAATTAATTCTCAGACTGAGTATGTATCAAATATCGTTTGAAATACTATTCCAATGTTTTAATTTAATGGAACAGAGCCATAGTGGTCTACTGCTGAAGTATTGAATATCAAAACTAATTTACAGATAACCAAACGCGTTAATAAATATGATTAATCAGGTAACAGGTTAAATGATTACTTTGTCCCTTTAAAACACACTTCTTCAACCCACAAACATGTAATAAAAGTATTTATTACGTTCACATTTTTTTACGGCGTAATCAATTGTGGTTAAAGTGTTTTTTATAAAACAACTTAATATTATTTTTACAAAAATAAATCACACATACATATTTTTAAACATTTCGCAATCGTAAATTGTGATAAAAATAAGTTTTATTGAAAAAGATTCAACCAAAGTTTTAATTAAAGTCATGAAACTATTTAAATTTAGTTAAATATGCAGTAACATAAATTTAAGATTTTCGTGTGCGACATTGTGGTATGAAATTTGCTTAATTATTTCTCATACTTATTATTTATTAAGAATGGTTGGCTTATTTTTAAGAGCACATGTCGCATGCCGCATTTGTTGGCCAACATCTGCATTTATTAAAAATTTATGCAAAGAAGCAGTCAGGAGTATAAAGCAAAACAAATCAAACAGCAATCAAATCGTGTTTGTAACTTCACAAATTCAAAATTCTAAAAACACTCTAACTCACACATACACAAATTTTACGACTTTACTATTTTATTTATTTATTCTTTCAAACGCAACATAACACCACGATAAAGATGAAGCACGAAGAGAGAGTTATAATTCATACAGTAAAGTTAAATAAACTTTAACTTGTAAAAACAGTCAAAGAAAGGGAGCAACTTGTACACGACAGCGGTAAAATATAACTGAAATGAAATCGGTTCAACCAGGCGTATGTGAAATAAAAAATACATGTTCATTGGCAAACGGCAGTAGCACTAGCAGTCACAGTCGCAGTCGCAGCAACAGAAACACTAGCAACAATAATAAAAGCTTTTATTATTAATTTATTAATGCTCTGAACACACACTTAAACTCTCATTGTGACTTGCAAATGCATGAAAATCTCAAGTGAAATGACAAATGTTACACATAAAATTCCAACAGTTTAAATGAAATATCGCAATTTTTTAAAAATTCCATTGAAAAATAGCAACAAGAGTGTTAATTAATAATGTTTCCAACAATAACAACAACAACAATGAAGGTGTGCGAACTTTTACTGCTATTTTTCATATATCCTTTTGATTATACATGTTCGAGTACATGTATATAAACCCCGCAGCATTTAAAAGATTTTATTGTTGCTTATCGTATGGATATCACTTTATAGCCACTTTTGCAGAACATTATTATCCCCTTTTTATTGTTCAACCTTGTCTGGCTTTAGTTTTTCAAATACTCGCAATAAAAAGTACTTTATAGGAACTTCGGCAACATAAAATGCTTGCAGGGGATTGTTTTAAGAACAAACAAACACGGTCGCATATGATTTTATCACAAATACATTCATTTTCAAATTTAAGGTTCTGACAGCAGTCAAAATCGTTTTATTTTTCGATTACAATGTTTTCAACAACACATCACAGCTGTTGCGGTCATTTACGATACAATGTAAAGCTTTTATGAATGAATTTGAAATAGTTTTAAAGCTTTAAGTACATTTATTTATACGCATTAAAGAACTTTAAGGCGCTTTCTAAGCTTTTTACTTTAAAGTTTTCTATTTGTTTTCATTGTATGACGTTGCCATTTACAAAGAATAAAATGCTAAAAAGGAAAACAAAACAGAAAATTGGGAAACTGTTTAAGGATAAATACACTGCTTAAAAGCTTTAAATAACGAAGTTTTGGAAAACGGGAAAACATTTGTATTCCAAAGAAAGAATACAACTACACGTACAAGAGTGTAAATGTTTCTCTAATACACAAAGAGAGAGTTTTAAAGAGAGATTATAAATTTTTACAAATGAGTTTTTAAATTTCTATACCATTTAAAATATCTTAGCAAAATAACTTTAGAATTTTTAACATCCGAATCAATGATGGCTATCAAAAAATTATGCCAAAAAAGTAGACCGACCTAATAATAAACAAGTAATTAAGCTATAGGCGGCCTTGCCGAATCTACGATAAACACCATCATTAGCTAAAATAAAATGGCTTCAAATTATAAAACAGGAAAGAAAATATTTAACTGTTAAAAAAATTCAACTTGGAATGTGTGAGCATTTCATTTATTTAAAAATTATTTGTGCTTTATTTTGTTACTTTAACTTATCCCTTATGGCCGTTATAATACCAAAATTCTTATCCCAGGGGACTTTTGTATTGGGGTCAGCTACTAAATGGACCGATTTGGCCTGTTTCCAATACCAAACGAGTCTGTCGCCCAAAAATTATTTTGACCAATTTTCACATATTTTTTTTTGCGACCTCTATCGTACCTTTAACATACGGACGGACAGGCCTAGATCGTTTAAGGATTTCACAAGGATGCAGAATATATATCGAAGGCCTACTAGTGAATCGCACATATAAAAATTTTGCATTATTTGGGACTTAATGATTTCTTCTTAAAAATATTCGATGTGGATGTATGAAAATGATCTGATAGAGGATTTTGCATTTTAATAAAAATTAATTATTTTGATTTCATTTATGACATCTGTTAGTTTTTAACGTGATTTATTTTAGGTAACGGCTATTAATGCAACATAAGATAAAAAAAAATTAACAATAAACAATATTAAACAAAAAGTTAAAGCAAAAAGTTTTTTTTTGCTTTTTTCAGTTTTTTTGGTGTTTGATTGGTGTAAATTATCGTAAAAATAATGGTATTCCGGTAGTATTACGCTCTTCAAATCTATCAAATTGTTCCACTTATTTGGCTGAATATAAAGTGACACAGAATTTAGAGGTTTTAGTTCAATATGTCCTGTATAAGGTTGAATACGAACAGTTAGATCAATGTGATCTGTATCAAAATTTAATTCATATCTTACACTACCATCTGGAGGAATATTCGCTATTTTGATAAACGATTAAAAAATGTCAAATTCATGTTCAGCATGCAAAAAATTTAAGAAAACATGTGCTGCAAGAAGAAATTATTCCAAAAAATAATTTAAAATTGACTATTTGAAAGTACCGGTTCACACACGTCAAGTTTCACTCGTCAAGTCTTGAGCTTTTAAAAGATAAAAGAAAAGAGAATACCATTACTCTCTTAAAAACTCAAGACATGACAAGTTAAGCTTGACGTGTGTGAACGGGCTCAAAAGAAAACTTATTTGTGTACGATAGAGAAACAACAAAAATGCAAATAAAACAGCAAAACAAAATTTGTTTGTTATAAAATTCACACCAGAGATGAGGGCTGTTTCATTGAACATCTTACCATTTAAAAGTAATTTTCGTGAAATCAAAGATAGAGGGTTTTGAATATAGGTCCTCGATATTCATTATATGGTATCCGATAATTATTTCAATGTGTTACATGCGAAATGAAAAAATCAATACCGCCAGTTTTTTTGGTGATGCGCATTTAAAATTAAGTATTAATCAAAAGTAAGTCATACTTAAATAATATATCGTTACCTAAAACGCAAACGGCCCTGACCAACCAAATATTAAAAATCGACTTTTTCATTGATTCAAAACAAATTTTCAAAAATTGGAATATTTCGGCCAAAATCGATATTGATCCTAAAGAGGATATTAACTCAAAATTTAAAAATGTTAAGTAGAAGCAACACAATTCAACATTTAAAGCATATGAAAAATCATTTTTAAACCAACCGTAGACCAAAAAGTAGGCTTAATAGCAAGATATTTTTACAGCGGGTAGATATAAATATAAAGTGTCGAATTTTTCAAAAAAAAGGAAAGAAATAAAATTTTTGAGTTAATACCATCTTTATGATCAAGTGCGACGCGATGAACGCTAAAAGACCAAACTAACAGTTTGCATAATGCCCAACATTGTCAATTGCCAAAAACACTGTCACACAATTTATTTATTGATAAATAATAAATTATAAACCGTTTAAAGGAATTTTTCAATTTATCATTCCATTTAGTTTTTAGCTTATCCTGTAAAACTTTCGTAATATTAAATAGGACCGTTTGCGTTTTGGGTAGCGATTTGTATGTATTCGTAAGAAAACATATTTTAAATTTTTAGTTACTATGTATATTCAATTCAAAAATTACTGTTTTGACTAGTATCGCGAAGAATTCAAGTCGGATATTGTCAAACAAATAAAACTTTTTTTTTTAATTACAATTTTAAGTTGTTATTTGTGTTTGAAAAATCATGTAAATACTCTCGAAAACACAAACATATTGGAAATAACCCTTCAAGCATTTAGAAGATTTTTGGGCAATTGAAAACGACTGGCCGTCACTTCACTTCCACTTCTAGGCGGTAGAAAGAAGATTTGACACATTTACGGAAACAAAATCATTCTAATCAGCGATCGAAAATAAACTGAAAATATTAAG
The DNA here is from genome assembly GCA_930367215.1 of Pollenia angustigena. Lineage (NCBI taxonomy): Eukaryota > Metazoa > Arthropoda > Insecta > Diptera > Polleniidae > Pollenia > Pollenia angustigena. Next base: position 233,575,389 of record OV884060.1, read on the forward strand.
CGTCACCTCTAGACGATAGTCAGATAAGAGCACAAACTTTAAAAAGCTATAACGTCAAAGAGAGCGCTCATTTAAAAAAAAAAAAACTACTGCATTGCTATCAGTGATGTCAGGTTAGGAGATTTATCCCCAAATTGAGAATTTTAACGGGGATAAAAATAATGATTTGGGGATTGGGCATTTTGTTAGGGATTTTTGTTAAGCAACAAAATCAATCTTTTAAATACAAATTTATGTTAAGTCTTTCTCTAAGTAATGACATTTTTCATGTTGAGTGTATTAAGAGAAGACGTAACAAAAATAAGTGAGGCGATAGAAACAGATTCATCCTACTTTGCATTAGATTTAATGGATTTGGCCTATAATTTCCAAGAAAATATAAAATCGATAAATTTAGTGTTGTCATTAAAAGTAAGGAAGATATTTGTTTTATATCTAAAAAATTTATTGCAACAAATGTTAAAGAGTTTTCCACTAAATCTTAATTTCTTTTATTCCTTATCTTTTAAAAAATACATTATCGAAACTTATACACTTTTGGAAAGTGTATTCTCAGAGTAGTAGTCTGTAAAACTTTTTCGTATCTCAGAGCCGACATTTCCACGGTGAAGCCCTCCCGCCAAGAGATAAGGTTTATGACAGTGTTCGAAAATAAACATTAAATGTTGTTCTTTAGTGCTCAGTAGGGTAGAAATATGGAAAACACAAACGCAAATAGTGTTTGTGTAGCAAATACCTTAAAAAAGGTTTCTCTGTTTGTGATCTTCGTAGATAATTAAACTTCTGTACTTATTCAACTCAACATAAAGATGGGAACGTTTTTTCATTGCGTTCGGTTTGGTGTATGTCTACAGAATCACTACAATTGTTCTGTTTAATACCGAAAAACAGAATGCTACATACCGTTTGTTACTCTCATGAAAATAGTTCTAAACGGTGTTACAGGTTGTCTACTAAAACACAAACACTAAAATAAAAAATAGATACCGTTTATGGGTACCGTACCCTAAAAATTGTTCGGTTTATTTTCAAATACAGTTTTATGATATCGTAATGATGATTTTACTGGAAAAGTGTCTTACTTTTCTAAACTTTCGCGATAGCAAATGCTTGTAGGGAAAGAAGACATCAGGAAAAGTCTGTTTGTGTTGTTGAATCCGTTTCTAAAAGTATTGTATTGTATTTTATTCACATTTGTCTACACACGAAGACACAAACAACCATACCTATGTATGTATCTATGAATGCATGTTTGTACATTAGTACTCAATAAAATGCATCCATCTATAAAACAATTCTAATCAAATCGTATCAATACCACAATAGTCTCAGTAATCGACAACAAATACTTATGTATATCGGCTGTTTTTTAGAGACGAAGAAATTTAAATGGAAATATATCTTAGAGGGGAAAACCTTCTTTATATCCATTTGATTGGCTTAAGGAATTAGATAACTTTATATAATTAAAGTTTAAAAACGGTTTCGGGCATATTGGCATGAGTCTTTTATAATCAATTGCCAAAATTATCTTATACTAAAAGAACCGAAAACTATGAAATCAGCTTTCCGCCTCTAAAAAAAAAATCACCAGATATAAGAAACGGAAGGAAAGATAACGAATAATAAAATAAAAATATCAAAGTTGTTTTTTATAAAATGTGCACCACAATATAAATTCAAATTAAGAAAAAATATTTAGTTTTAACAAGAAAAATTTGCCATAATATTTATTTCCATTCACTTTTAACAATTATTCTTTAACTTATTGAAACAAAACTCTAAAATACAGCAAGTATTTGTAAAGGTTCTATGAAAACCCGATTAAAAAAAGATTTAAAATAAGTTCCAAATTGACAGTCTTTTTTTCAAAGAATAACGAAATATTCGAGAAAAAAAATAAAGAATATTTAATACAAAAAAGGACCTCGAGATTGATTATTTATTTGTTATTTATACTAATAACAGGGTTGAAAAACAACTTGATCTTTTTAACTTCATCTATTTGAAATAATAATGAAAATATTTTTCAATTCAAATTAAAAATTACACATGTATTAGTGATATTAAGTAAAATATTTGCAGCAAGTGAGCGATATGTACATACTACGAGTATGCACATACATACATATCTACGTATCTCTGCGTATTTGTTTCAACCGATTAAATGACATGAATTTAAAAAAAGAAACGCAGACGTTATTGATTTAATATAAAACTTACCATTTTGCCCATGAACATGAACAGCAACAACACCAACAAAAACAACATGGTTTTTGTGATTGTTGTTGCTGACGTTGTAGTGGAGTTGTTGCATCAGTTAAACCACTATTTGTCGTTGTTCCCATTGCACTTGTTGAAGTCAGCATCCCTCCTATATGAATGCCTCCCGTATTCGTAACGTCTACACCTCCACTACTTCGACCATTTCCCCCACTACTAACTCCAACACTGCCACCACCAGATCCATTGCCGCCTCCACTGCCCGTGTTGGTTGTATTGTGCTGTTGTTGTTGTGATGATGAGCTCATGCCGCGCAAACGACATCCTGACGGCAGTTCTGATACTGTACAAGACATTCTAAAAGATTCAATTGAAAAAACATTTTTTTTTTTATCAACAGAAACCGTTACTGATGTGCAGTATAGGAAATTGGATTATCAACCCGAATGTGGTAAAAGAAGATTCGTTAACTCACCTAAATCTGTAAAAGTCTTTTGGTCTTAAGCTACTAAATTGGCTTATTGCTTATGCTTCTAAATTTAAATACAAAATATTTATCTTTGTTTATGTTAATGGTGAAGCCGTTTGCTTGGGTCTCTTTAATACTTTGTTGGGTTTGGTGCATTAGGAAATACTAAATTTAACATTGGTACCTTTTAGAAGTTGTGCTTCGAGTTGCTGACAATGAAACATTTATCTGAAATGAAATGAAAAATTTAAAAGATGTTTTATCTGATAATAATAATTTCAAATAACATGAAAAATAAATTTAAAATATTACTGATAATGGAGATATGAAATAATGAGGGAACAATGGGGATATCGATTAGGGAGTAAAATTTTTTAATATTTAACAGAAAATCTATCAAACGTTGCTATTCGAAAGTCATTTCATTCAATATAAGAAAATAACTTTTGACTTTTCTCTTAGTCTATTTGAATAAACGATTGGATACTAGATATCTTCTTAGGCAACATGTGGAAGAGGGTTTAAGCTTCTGAATTTTGAAAACAATTCAAATGTGCATAAGATCGAAGAAATATTATAAATTATCTTTATCTATAACTTTTTATAACTTGGCTCATGAGATAAATCAATATAACATCTAGAAGAATCGCTTTTAAAATATTGCATGGAATCGCTTTTAACAGTAGTACTATTTTTTATTTCGGCAATGTGTTTGTTGGGAAATTATTTTCGTACTGCTAGGTTGTGCCCAGCTAAGCAACCGTCACATTACCCATTTATAATTGTTTGACCACTAATACTTAAAGAGTACTTAAAATAATACTTTGTCATCCTTTGCTCGATGTATGTATGTTTGGCAAAGGACTTAAATGGGCCCCGGTTGTATTCTTTTATTTGCAGAACTTGTTTGGTTTAATAAAACGATATCGCACACTTTACCATAAACAGGCACAGCTCCAAATACAAAAATGTTAAGGAGAGGTCTTCAAAAACATGGTTACATTTTTCCACAAATTTTTAAGAAGAAAATTTAAAGAAGACGGTTGCTCAAAAGAAATTTTCGTGATCGTTATAGAACGGTTTATGAAAAATAAACCTATTTTGATAAATATTGAGTTGTGCCTTTTTATGATTAAGTGTGCGATATGTTATAGGTCAATTACTAATAGATGAATAATATTAATTCATAATGATTTACAAAAGCAAAAAAAAACAAGCAAGTAAATAAACTACTTTTATGAAAAGCAAGTGACAAAAAGGGTACCTGTAAAAATATGCTTAACAATTTAATTCTTCAATTTTCAAATTGTACTTAAATAAACCAAACAAAAAGCGCCAAACAAGTTAATCCTTATGATTGGTTAAGTGAATGGATGAACAATAATAGTATTAATAAAAAAAGACAACAACGACAATATCCATGTGTAATAATACCAGTTACATCAATAGTAGGGGGTTCAGTCGGCTAGTTCTTGTTCGATTAAACGAACAATTTTAAACGATTAATTGTTCGATTAATTTAAAATTGCTAATTTCGATTATAGGATTAATCGAAGAATTTATGCCGATTAATCGAATAATAATAATAATATATATATTTTCTGTTAAATTTATAATTTTTTTTAAACCTTCAGTCAAATAAACAAACCAAATGTATGTGTCCGTTGGAATTAAAATTTAGGCCCGTTTTCACAACTTACCGATAGCTAAAGGTAGGATTTTACCGGCCGTATAAAAAGTGTTCCATTATTACAACTTTACTTTAACCTACCAGGTAGGATGAACCTTAATCTAGTTTATCGCTCACTTTAGCTTAAATTAAATTTTTAATAATGGAACACTTTTTATTAGGCCGGTTAAAGTCTACTTTTAGCTATCGGTAAGTTGTGAAAACGGGCCTTAGTGAGTAATACTGCATATATTTTTGTTACATTTGTGTAACACAACTTAATAATTAATTTCACAAAAAAAAAAGACAAAAGTATGTTAACTCTTAAAATTTATCTAAATATATAAAAATAAGTTGCATTTTGTTAGTAATTGATTTTCTTTTTTTTATGTATCAAAGGTCTTCAAATGTGTATTGGTTCTTGAGTTATAGCCATTTTAGTGAACACTGCTTTCATTCCGAAACATGTTTTTATATTCCCTCCATTTTGAACTCCTCCGAAACGGCTTGACCGATTTTTATGAAATTTTGTATGTGTATTTGTGAGGTATTATAATAGGTCGTAGCGTATATTTTATATTGCTAGAGGGCACAAAATATTGCAATAGGGGTAAAAGCTCTCACTCCCCAATCTTCTAAACTAATCAACCGGTTTTCTTAAAATTTGGCATGCAGACAATGTAACATCTGAAATATAATAGGGAATAGGGTGTGAAATAGGTTAAGAGGGCTAAAAGCTCCCCCTCGCTATATCTTCGTAACTAATAAACCAATTTTTTTTGAAATTTCGCAGGCAAATAGTGGAAAGACCTGTAGCGTATAGTTTTCATTATTTAGGGCGTGAAATAGAGCAAGAGGGGTAAAAGCTCCCCCTCCCTCTATCTGCTTAACAAATCAACCGGTTTTCTTAAAATTTGGCATCGGAAAGAGGACAGGGCATTAAATAGGGCAAGAGGGGTAAAAGCTCCGCCTCCCTATATCTTCTTAACTTATCAATTAATTTTCTTGATATTGGGTAGGCAAATAGTTTAACATCTGGAAAGAACTATAGCCTATAATTTGTTCTTAAAATTTGGCCAGCAGACACTGTTACATCTGAAAGAAATAAGTTATGCGGCAAAACAACGTTTGCCGGGCCAGCTAGTATCAATATATTTTTTAGCAAACTTATTCATGAGTTTCTCACTTTACAATAAGTTTGGTTGGAAAATATTTAACGAAGGATAAATCTAATAATACTAAATGTATCAGGGGTCCAACCATGTATAAGCCTGTATAAAGTTCTTCAACATCTTCACTGATTTTCCACTTACGCAGTGACTATAACAAAGTATTTGAAGAAGATGCTCCACCAACAAAATCAAAGAGGGCTACAAGTGGTCCAATGAATAAATATTTTAAACAAAATACTTCGATCGATTCTCTTGAGGAAATGATTTGTAGAAGCATAGCAGAGGATGGAATGTCCGTGAAAAGTTTCAAAAAATCCAAAGGGGCTTAAATATTCTTGAAGTGAAGCAACAATTTAGATCACCATTGACAAGTTTTATTTAAAAATTAATGAACATTTTTTCATTTTTCGAATTTATTCTATGAGTTAAATTTCAGGTCTGTATTTTATAAAGCTTTTTTGTAATAGTTCTATTCTTTTAATTTTTCAGAAATGACTTTATACACTATCAGACTATTATATTGTATTTTCTTTTTACATTTTACCTTAGCCTTCCTTTGGAAAGCAATGAAGTATATTGAATGTACAGAAAAATTTACAATTATTAGACACCAGCAGAATGTAATGCATTTTCTGGCCCGCTACGGCCTTCGTCAGCATTCTTTGTGTCTCACTGGATTGTGTTACTTTATAAATTGAATGTATTTAACTCAACTATTTTAACAATTAGAAACTGGGAATTATTTCCTTGTGAAGGTTACTTTATATTTTATTAAACTTTTTTCATTTTTCGAATTTATTCTATGAGTTAAATTTCAGGTCTGTATTTTATAAAGCTTTTTTGTAATAGTTCTATTCTTTTATAAAATAAAATAAAATACAGACCTGAAATTTAATAAAATATAAAGTAACCTTCACAAGGAAATAATTCCCAGTTTCTAATTAAAAATTAATGTTTATTTACTTTTTTTTTTAATTAATTTTTGCTATAATTATCGAAAAAAATCTCTTAATTTTTAAAATTTCTGGGTTTCTGGGTCGATTAATCGACTAGTTTTGAAATTTTATTCGTTTAAAAAAAATTAACCCTATTAATTGAACACCCTAATCAATAGCAACGTCATGAGCAACAAAACACTTATTTTATCAGCACACCGCACTGTCATCATGACAAAGACGGACACCGTCATTAACGAGTACCAACAAACTTTCATCACATTGTCGGAATCATTAAGAACCACAATATTGTACTTCACTATGAATTGGCGTATTGATTTTGTTTGTACGATGTTCGAGTATTTGAATTAATTGCATACGAAACAGATTGGTTGTGGTTGTTGTTACTAGAGTTTGCAATAACGACCCGGTATTTGGAATTCGGTTGTTCGAATTTGAACAATTTCAAATACCAAAATTTCAACAAATATGTATATACCACACATACATATCGTTTTTTTTTTTTTTTTCTTTTTTCAATAAACCATTTATTTAATTTGTTTACATATAGATTTAAGCAGAGTTCAGTGGTTGATGCAAATAGTCTTGCAAAAGCTGTGTAGCTTAAATCTGCGTTTTTTACGTGTATTGCGTTTGCATCTCTGATGCTCAAACAGCTGACATTTGTAAGCAATAATTTAAAATCGCCAAATAATCAAGGCGAATACTAAACAACGTTAATAACTTTTCAGGTGGCGTTGAAAACCCAGCCGTGCTATTTTTTACTTACTTGGCGAAAGGTTGAAAGTTGCTTTGACGTATGGACCAACTAAAGCAATAAAAAAAATACAATGTGGTTTAAATGTTCTTGTTGAACTTGTTGTAGTACATGCTGCTGCCACCGTGTAGAAGAATACGCCTTACTCCTAATGCTTCGATAATATTTTGTTTTGCGCTGCTTAGTGGCGCTTAAAAACAAGTTAACAAAATAATAATCAAACACCTTTTTATAAATTTTTCGACCAATAACTGTATATCAGCTGTTACCTAATAGTTGGAAATAAGGTAACAGCATTGCAAAGTTGCTTAAAATATCGCTCACTCTCAATTGCAAAATAATTGCAATAGCGAACAGTTGCAATTTTAAACGCACAAAACACTAAACACCTCGACTTTATTTTATGAAAAGTGTCTTCGCCAGATTTAAAATCCTAAGAAGTGTTAAGTAATCCGGGTAAATGTAATAATTAAATTTTTTTGAAAACGTATTTTTATTTAAGTTAAATATCAGATTGTATGGTCGTTTTTAGCAATAAAAACAAATGTAAGAAATGTTCCGAAATCAAAATTTTAATTAATTAAGATTTCGGTATTCTTGAATTTGGTATAGCAAATCCTAGTTGTTGCTGTTTTGTATAATTGAATTTGTCGTCGTTGTTTGCGATATCTGATGAGATTGTATTGTTGTGTAGCAGTCGCTACCCAACAAACACGGAGGTTTGATTTCAAATTGAAAGTGATTTGAAATTTTCAAATTGCTTTCAATCGTTATTCTCAAATTTTTGATATTTTTTTAGTTAGGCTTGAGTTCATCAAATTTAATTTTCATTAAATTATTTTTACTTAAGGGAGGAACTTTTACAACACGAAATTTTATTAAAATTTATTATCAAAGTAATTTTTGGGAATACAAAATTTTAATTTAATAGATTTTGTTAATCGATTTTCTTGGCTGAGCTGGGGCTCGAACCTGGGTTGAAGTTACATGTTTTAAGAATCACCACATTCTTTCATCATAGTTCTTTGAGTTCTAACCTCTCTACCACTGCGGTGCCTGACAGCCAACAGTCAGACATCAATGGTTAACCAGTGGTAATTATCATTTTTCAATTTATTTACATCAAATGTTTTTCAATGTGGATTTTAATACAACGTGGAACATAAAGAAAAATATTTTTTTTTTATTTAAATTCATTATTTATTTAAAAAAAAACTGTGAAATAAACATTCGGCACGATAGCTAAAAGATGAAATAGTGTTCTTTCCATCCTCTAACTCTTGGGAAGACAAAATACTTGGCTCCTTTTCGTTTTGAGCATTGCCATGACGTAGCACCGCGGTCGTACAACAAACTTATATTTTCTTCACTTTCCCGTTTTATTTTTATTTACATTCTTTCATTTTGTATTTAATTTTTTACTGACTTATTATTTTTTTTTTACAAGAAATCAAGGTTTTTTAAAGGCGAATTAACTGCACGTACACTGAAAGAATTATGCTTCATAAATCTAATGAATCAATTTCATTAAATTTTTTTCATTTATCCAAGTCAAAATTTCATTACGGGAATGGAATTTGACAAATATAATGAAACAATTTCATTATCACTACGAAATTGAGTTACGTAATTTCGTTAACATTTTTTATTAAATTAATGACAACTTAATATCTCTTTCAAAATATAAATTCAACTTATTGTAATTCATAATTTCAATAGGTTTTTTAAGATTAAAATGAACTATTAATTAAAATATTTAGTGTTTTGTAAGTTAACGAAAAAAAGGAATCTTGTGTAACTTTATATTTTCCATGATAAATGTCACTAAAACAATGAAAACAAGATAAGATTCTTTAACTTCAAAATACTTATAACTAAAAAATGTTCTTCCTATAACTGTAGTAAAAATGTTTTTTTAATTCAATTTTTAGCGGTAGACATGAAAATATATTAATAAAAAAATTGTAAATTTTGGTGTTTCATAACATTAATGATAAAACTTTATTACGATGTAAGAAATATTTATGTTAAAAGACAAACAACGCGAAAGAAAATTCTCACATTATCTTTTCTTTAATTGTTAATTTAAATACCCAAAATTTACGCAGAAGTACAAGCCAGAAAAATGGAAAGAAGGCAGATGAAGGACGTCGCGGGCTGGAAAATGAATTTAGCATGATGTAAACGAAATATAAAAATGATATTAATAAAACCTGATGATTTGAAACAGCAATAAAAAAAAATCAAAATCACAACCACTCAAAACGCACATTGAAAAAATGGATAAAATAAATTAAAAATTTCATTCAAATATAAAAACATTTATATTAAAATAATAAAAAAATTTCTTTAAACGTTTTGCATATAAATAATGCAAAATTTTCATTGATTTTATGAAACATTTCATTAACGGGGGGCTAATGTAATATTCTTCATTAATCCAATGAAGGTTGACTTTTAATGTAATTTTTCATTGGATTGATGTAAAAATCCATTGGATCTGTGAAGAAAATTCTTTCAGTGTAGTATGTAACTTTTCTTTCATTGTGTAACACATTTAACTTTAATCGCCATTTTTAGTGTTTACAATAATTCTTCATTACTGTTAAGTTATTTTTGGATTTGGGGATAACATTTGATAGCAATTTGATACCAAATTGATAAGACATTTTATGTCAAATGTTTATACTCAAATCATTATCAATTTGAATTCAAATGTTAAAATCAAACAATTTTAAAAGGTTTGAAATTTGTGTTTGATGTCAAATGATAAATTCATATCCATATCAAGGGTTTAACTTCTTGTTTGTTGGGTATTCAATGAGCTCGTTTGTGTAGGCATACCCCTGTCAATATCGTCATTAAACTATCGCATTGAGTACATTATTATTATTTTCATCTACATCATCATCATCGATAGCGTCATCACATCATTTTGCATATACGTTTATACCACTTTCTTTGTTTCCAAGCTTACATGAACATGAAGCAATGCATCAACACTTATTACGGAATGCCCGGCATAAGTTTTAAACAATGGTAACATTATTAACTAAGGTAAATTATTAATTGAAAGCCATGTGTATTTATAGTCCTTTACAAATAGGCAAAGAAAACTGTATCCTGTTATGGCAACTAAAAATATTTTAGCTCTGAGTACTGAACCAAGTGCAACATCTTTAGTTTGTTTTCGATTATAATTTGTACTTTTTATAAAATAAAATAAAGTTAATTTGAGTTATACTTTAGACATTAAATTTAGAATTTAAAAAATATTTTAAAATTCTTTATATGTATACACATTTGTATTAGTTATAACAGAAGATATGATCTTTGTTACTAAAATAAGTTTTGTAGCCGGCAAATAGTACATGTTCAGAGTTTTATTTAAAGATCGCACGGACAATTTCAATTGACTAAGTTTAAATTTGAAATTAAAGGCTCCTGATTTATAACTTTATCCTTCTTTGGACCGGATTTACTTACGGAAATACTTTAAAATGATATTTTAACATTGACTTTTTATGGTGATTATTTTTAAATATGTATGTAAATAATTAAACAATTTGATAATGAAACAATTCTATAATTAAACTTCCAACAAACGTCCAGTTTTTAAAACTTTCTAATCAGCACTGAATAATAAACGAATGAGTTAAAAAAAACCCAATCAGGCATGTTGGGAGAGTAAAAGATAAGATTATTTTTAAACGTCATATTTAATACATCAAATATTTATGTATTTTATTACTTTTTGTGGTTTGTGGATTGTGTGACATGCAACACAAACATTATACATACTCTTATGTAAATGAGAAGATATTCTTTGTTAGTACAAATATGTATAATCTGGTTAAGCAAACAAACTGTTGATGTAGTAGCATATTATATAGATTAATATTTTTACACCCACACACACGCACACGCACACACAGTCACAGACACAGATTATCTAGAGGGCCGGATTTTACGATTGTCCAATATTTTGGGTGAATATTCATAGTCTGCCTGTCGGTAAATATTTATGTAAATATGTGCGTCACTTTACTGTAAGAATTAAATAGTCGATTGTACGTATTAAACATAAATATATGGACATTATTATGTACTTATAGTAATGTACTCGTATGTGTGTATACATTAGTATGGATGTATGTAAAATAAAATGTATACGTTCCCAGCAAACGTTTGTATAATTTGAATGATAACTTCCAAGCGAAAACTTACCTTATTGAAAAAATGCATAGTGTAATGGACAAAACACTTTAAAACTTTAAAAAAATCTCTTCACATCACGTTTGTATTGCAAACGAAAAATTAAAACTATGAACGGAAATAAAATTTAAGGATTGGCTTTATTGCAAAGAAATTTAAATTTTTTTTCATTCGGAAATAGATAATTAATTGAGGAGGTCCATAACAAAACGCAACAATTACATTTTTCAAGTTTTTTGATTTTTTGATTGAATCCTATTCTACACATTGAAGTCTATGTTACCTTTATTACAAAGCATTCCAAAACTCAATAACTACACTGCAATTCAATATCAAATATAATGGTTCAGAGCAAAATGCAATAATTACACATCTTTGCAATAAATCGCTACAAGAAATTTAAAAAAAGTCAACTGTATAAATAACCTTTGCTCGTGTGGGAACTCTTATTTAACTGTAAAACGTAAGGAATTTTTGTTTAGTTAATACCTTTTGCCTTTGTTAAGTTGATTGTGAATAATATTTTCATACAGTTCAAAGCAAAATTAAATAAATACTATGGATTCGGACCAAAACGCAATAATTCCAAACTTGTTATCTAAATTTAAAACAAACTTTAAAACAAACTGTCAGATAAAATAATTAATTTGTGATTAATATTACTTTTTGTAGACAATAATACCTCAATAATTGTTTTTAAAAAAAATTATGTGCTTCTTACTTAAATAACATTTTGTCGTTTATCCAAAAAAATGTTATGGTGTAATTATTGCGTTTTGTTATGGACCTCCTCAACAGCGTTACCATTGTGATACTAAAGTATCAATTTGACCCTTTTTCGACGGTGTTGTTACCTTTTATGACCCTTTTTTTTAATTATACTTTTGTATCATTATCACCTATTTTGTGACACTTTTTGACCCTTTTATGGAAATAGCTCTCACATTTTGTTTTTTGTCAACACTGCGGAACAGAAGTGCTAAACAAATTTTTTCGAAATAAGCATTGCTTGATAAGGAACAGACTCAAAGTATAAACTTACAATTCCATGCTTTCTTCTCCTTGATTTTTGATAGTAAAGTACAATTTCCCTAAAAGCAAACATAACTCATATGTATAAATACCTATTTGGTTTTTTTTACGGTGGTTTCTTTTTAAAACAAAAATTTAACATTTTATTAAAAAAATGCAATTTGGTGTTTTGCTCTCTTAAACAGTAGCATGTTTTATTCAAAAAAATTCGCCCTTAATAATGGCAAAAGGTATTGAACTTTTCGTCCTCTTTTGAAATGAAAACAAGAGGTAAAAATTGCTCGATTAGCGGCAATTCCCAAATATTTGGTAAAAGCGGTATGATAGCAAAGTCTTATATTTATTAAAAATCGTAAAAGCTTTAAAAAATCTGACACTTACAGGAAAAAATCGCTTTAATCGAGAAAATGGTTACAATTCGCGAACGATAGCAAAATTTAAAACAAACACTAAAATTTATTTGACATCGCTAAATCGGAAAATTACATAAAAAGTTTGAAAAAATTAGCTATAATGATAAAGAATAAACTTTTTGTCAGGTGTTTAAAACAGGACAGAGCATTCCATAAAAAAATTAAGTCTCTGAGCTCTTCCTACCTGAACTATTATTTTTTTGTTTGCTTATAAAAAAACTTGGTCTTATTATGTTCATTAAAATGGGAAATACTGCTTATAAAAAACTTGACCCTTATTTTATTGAAATACCCTTTTTTACCCCTTTTTCTGGAAAATCCCTTTTTGTGACCCTTTTCGAAAATTTCCAACGGTAACCCTGCTCCTCATTTAAAACTTAATTTAGTGCTGGCTCACACACATCAAGTTTGACTCGTCAAGTCTTCTGTTTTAGGGAGAGAGGGAAAAAGAGAATGGAAAGAGGTAATGACTTGACCGTCATCATACATTTTTCTATTTTCCTTTTGTTTTTTGTATTCGTAAATATGCTAGATGAGATTAAGTTTAAGGTAAAGAACAGGAAAATTTTCTTTTTACAAACCGATGGCATATAACCAGGTATGGGCACCACTACATTGAAAGCTTTGCATGTGTGTCATTGTATTGGTTTGTTTACGTTTGCATTTGTTGGTTTTATGCTCTTTTGCTCCTTGTTTTTTGTATATGTATACACATCGTTCGCTCTCTTTGAATTTTCATTTTGAATTTGCCCAAATCCGTAAAATTTTACGAAAACTTTATTTACTTTCGATGCAATTTGTGTTATGAAGTATATTGTAATTAATTACACTGGTCTACAAATATCAACAGAGAGATCGTGAATAAAAGGGATATGCAATATTAGAATCATTAAAATATGCATTTTTACATTAGTCTGGTTTTGCAGTCAGAAACTTGGACAAACCGTGGACACCGACAATGTTTTGCATATTCTACATTCGCATTTAGATTTTTTTTTTTGAACTAGGTGCAGTGAGCGCAAACAAGGGGAGCGTGCTCACCAAGATTTAATGAAAGTTGAAAGAATTTATCAAGGATTTTGAGACAAAAGCATGATGGGACTCTAATTTGTGATACCGACCCAACAAAATTAAAATGACGTTCAAATAACGTCATTCACTTTTAAAAATTCATTAATTTTTAAATAAACTAGTGATTTTTTATGTAAGAATCTAATGAAAATGTGAACTAATGAAACGTGATAGAGAAAAACCAATTACAGATTTGAATTCAGCCCCCCATATTACCCTAGGAAAGATAATTGGTTGCTTCAGTCCAAAACCTTGTTGGCTAGGGTTATTTAACTACTCACAAAAGTCTGTGTAATCTAAATCAACCAACCTTTTAACCCTTATTCTGTACACATGGGTCAAAATTTCCCAAACAGCTTTTATTGCTTATTATTTTCAAAACTAGTCAAACAATATTTTTGAAATTAATGAAAATTATTTTTCTTTTGAAAACTTATAAGTTTATTATAATAATTTATATATAAACAGCCGTATTCATAAGCATTTTAACATCATTTCAAACCTGTTTTAAGCATAAATCGTTAAAATTGTATTCATAAGCGAATATTACCTTAAAACCCCTATTTTAAACCTTGTGTAAATAAGCGAATTTGATCGATAGTTCAGATTTCACTATCGATATATCGATATTACTATCGACTGAATGTTTGTAATTGTGCAGGAAAACTTTAATTATTTTTTTATAAGGCTACAGTCCGTTGTTTTTATCACTTTATTGAATGTATGAGACGTATGTACAGCGAGCCAAAAAAAAAACTTGTTAAATTAAAATAAAAGAAAACACAGAGATTAAAGTAAAACCATATTATGTCTTTTATTTCACATTAATTAAATTTTAAGATCTATATTTTAATTTAAATAAAACTTATTTTTCATATTGTATATTTTAACGTTAAAAAAACAACAAAAACATAAATATGCTTAAACTCATAAACAAAAAAAAAAGTTGTACAGGACAAAAAACTTAACGTAACTTTAAAAAAGATTAAAATATTTAGGTTTTCTGTATTTTGTATGGCCTCCTTTATATTCTTTAACATAAAGAAGTCTTCTTGGCATCGAATGGACTAGATTTTTTGTTACTTCTTGGGGAATAGAACTTTTTTCCGGATATGTGGTAATCTCTTAATTTTATTTTCATATGAGCCCACAAATGCTCAATCGGATTTAAATCCGGGCTCTAGGGAGGATGAGGCAAAACGTTTTTTATGTTTTAAAGCAACCATTCCCTTACGATAACGGCCGAATGCTTTGGATCATTATCTTGCACGAAAACAAAATCATTCCCTAAACCAATTTTTTGGGCGGATTATAGCAAACTATTTTTCAAGATATTTAAATTATCTATGTTATTCATGATTCCCTCGATATACACAAGGTTACCTACTCCATTAGCACTCATACACCCCCAAACCATAACATTGCCCCAACCGTGCTTAACAGTATGAAAAATATTTAGTGGATTAAGTGCTTCCCCTTCCTTATGGCTAACTTTAATCTCTGTGTTTGTATTTTAATTAAACAAGTGTTCAAGTATTTTTTTTGCTCACTGTATATACGCACGTTATTTTAGATGGCAGTTTTTTAAAAATTGATAAGTACCTTTCTGAAGGAACCGAAGTAACAGGGACTATAAGATATTCCATTGCAACTTTAAAAAATTTTCTAAATTCTAAACCCAAAAAGGTAATTAATCTAGCGGACTTATCCTCTAATGGTCGTTCATTTTTTTGTCCTATGTTCGCAATTGCAATTGCATTTGGATTTGCATTTGTTTTTTACAACATTACAAAAATATTTGACATTTCAGTCCCTATATAAACATGTACAAATTTCGACTTAAAGGCTTTTAATTAACAGTAAAAAGCACTACTAAACAATCCATACCACTTGCCATTCTTGTTGTTTGCATTCATTGCTGTAATTCAGCGCGAATTAATAATAGCAAGTAAAAATTTGCGGCAAAAAACTGTGTGTGTATAGCTGCTGTTAGATGCCTTCATATCTGTATTTTAAATACTAAAAATATCGATATTTATATTTTTCCTATCGATATTTTCGATATTTTAAGACAATCGATAATATCGATAGCTTATCGATAGTTTCCCAGCACTAGTAAACGATCAAAACAAATAAAATAAAACTAGTTATTTGAATACTTTTTTTTATTAGCAATAAAAAATAAATTGCACTTTTACTAAATAATTATTAAACTCATAAAATCAAAAACATTAAAAACACTCAACCTTTAAGGCTTTATTTCTCAATGGAAAGTGAAATAAGGCCTTTATTTCCAAAAAGGTTTTATTGCACTTTGAAAGTGAAATAAAGTCGTAAAGGGGTTATTACACTTAAATTTCTTTTTAAATGAAGCAATAAAATTTCTTATTCTTATTATATTTTATTGAACAATTATAAAAAATTTCATATTAACAAAAAATAATAGAACATTAATAATTAAAAAAAACAAATGTTAATTTAACTGCAACAATATTGAAAATCTTTGCTTTATAAAGTTTTTCTGCGTGGCGGCCTGCGTCCGCTCTTAGGAGGAGAAAACCCCTAAGAGCGGCCGCAGGCCGCCACGCAGAAAAACTGTATTAAGTGAAGATTTAGGTGGCTTTTTCCTACGTAGTGCATAAAGTCCTTGGACATTATGTCACTATTCATGTGTCACAATGTTCATGGACATTATGACATGCCACCGGAAATATATACTTACATGTTCATTATGAGCAATATGTATTATTAGGAGTTGTTTAAAGATATTGGAACTACTAATCGGTCGAAATGCTGCTACCAACAACAACAAAAATCGATAAATTGAACAGTGTAACAAAAGAATCAAAAAAATATAAAATAAAGGCTTTATTGCACCATTGGCTAAATTCCAATAAAGGCTTTATTTCACTTTCAATTGAGCAGTAAAGCCTTTTTCGCAAAAAAGGTCTTATTTCTCAATTGAAAGTGAAATAAAGCCTTAAAGGCCTTATTTCTTAAGGCGTTATTGCACCCCGCCGTTTTTCAGAAATTATAAAGTTGAGTTTCTTTTTTTCCTTAAGAGCAGGAAACGTCTTGTTTTTGAGAAATTTTTATTGGGCGAGGATAAAATAATGGACCGATTAAATCGAAATTTTTTAATACAAATATTCTTGTATTCACAACTTAAACTAAAATTTTAATAATTATTTTATGACTTAAAGTCAGATAAGTATATAGAAGCTTCTTACCAAATCATTTTCAATTTGTTCGCTGGGATAACAACAACAACAAGTAAACTGAATCAACATGACCGTAAGTATTCATTTACTCGTACAAGTAAACAACCAACAAGACAAAAAGATAAGATGCATTCTATTGCAATCGTTAATGTGACATCATTATTTTTATACCCTCGACCACTAGAGGTGAATGAGGGTATACAAAGTTTCTCATTCTGTGTGAAACATTTTAAATACATATGTATGTGTATCCATCTTTGAACTCAGAAAGTATATATTTAATTCTAGGTCCTTAAATTCTAAGGGCTCAGTTAGCAGGGAGTAATAGTAACAGTAACCTTACCGAAAAAAGTAAGACCAATCTATTTCTTACAGATTGAGACGTAACATCTTACTGCTAACTGTAATCGTTCTAATTGCTTTACATACAACAAAATGAATCAGCTGATTTTCAACGTTACTGTTACTCCCGGCTAACTGAGCCTTTAGTCGATTAATTCGCGGCGATATGTCTGTCCGTCTGTCAAAAACGCGCTCTCTTTCGACTCAACAGAAGAGAACAATTTTAACGTTAATTTTATATGACTGGAAATTATAGCACTAAATTTTGTGAAGATCGTCCATAATTTACTATAGGCCCCATATAAAAACGACTTTAAAAAACTCTTTAGTGCGTCCTTAAAAGCAACGAATAATGCTATTGTAGTAAAATACAGTCGCTTTTAATTACCTTATTTAAATTTGGTTTAATTCAAAATTTTTTATTACTAGAAATAACGTTTTTTGTGATGAACGATCTAGAATTTACGATAAGTCCAATATAAAATATCCTCCCGAAAATCACTTAAACGCGCCTATTAATATTTCTAAAAGAAATCATGATATATAATTCAAATGTAGTTTTACATGACAAGTTATGGATTTCATATACATCACACTCGTGAAATTTGCGAACTCTCGGTGGAGGGTACCAAAGATTCAGCACTGCCGAATAAAGCGCTCTTACTTGTTGTATCATAAATTTTAAAATATTTTAATAATTGTGTATATGAACGTATTAAGAATATCTGTGTTCAAAAAGCGCATATGTGAGTGTGAAATATGCAATTTATTTTTATGTCTGTTTGGGAAAAAGTTTTCATTCTTTATTATTAATAGGGACTGAAAATAACAGTTATTTTTGAATTTTCAAAGAAAAAATCATATCCTAGAAACAAGTTTAGTATATCATCTTGATCGTTATTAAGTAGTTTTTCTTATTTAAGAGTTGTTAATCCAAATGAAATATTTTTAAATGCGATATAAGTGTTGTATTACTAATGTTAAATCTCATAAATATTAATTAAACTTCTGAAATGTAAGCTGAATAAAGAAAATAAGAAACCAAAAAAAAAGTAGTTTTTCATTAAATAATTTTTTTTTTTTTTTTTTTTTTTTGGTAAAATGCTTTTTTGGCCGCCTTCTACTCAATGCAAATGGATGAAACTTTGCAGGCATACATATTCCCGATGACAGTACACGAATACATGGGCGTAGCCAGGATACAATCTAGGGGGGCGGGCAAAATTTTTTTTAAATGTTCCTTTTTAAGAAAAGCGTATCTTAAAAAAATTTTTTTTAAATGTTCTTATTTTCATTAAGCGCATAACTTGAGAACGGCTCGGGTCAGCTAGTATATTATATTCCACTAGCTGACCCGACAGACGTTGTCCTGTCCAAATTAGGAAAAATGTTTGCATTCGATTTTTAAAATCCGTTAAGTTAAAATGATACGAACATTTGAATGAAAAATTTGTCAAATCGATGGAGCCGTTTTTTGATTTTAGGTAAATCGAAAAAAGTGGGCGGGGCAAAATTTTCTTTCCGTAAAAACCTATGTTGGACCATGGCAATCATTTTAAAGAAAAAATCGTCCAAATCGGTCAAGCCGTTCCCAAGTTATGCGCTTAATAGAAAAAGTGGGCGTAAAAGTAGGCGTGGTAAATTTTTCTTTCGATAAAAACTTAAAATGGATTAATACCAACATTTGAAAGAAAAATTTGTCAAATCGATGGAGCCGTTTTCTGATTTTGGGTAATTCGAAAAAAGTGGGCGGGGCAAATTTTTCTTTTCGTATGAATCTAAGTTGGACCACGGCGATCGTTTTAAAGAAAAAATCGTCCAAATTATATAGATGTCATTAGTGATGCAATATGAAAATTGGATTTTTCCACGCCCCTCCGCCCGCAGACCGAAAATCAAAAATCAGAATTCACAGTGTCACCCGCCTGAATATTCTGAAGATTCCCTGAAAATGTACATACACACATCCTATTTTATATATGTACTAGCTGACCCGACAGACGTTGTCCTGTCCAAATTAGAAAAAATTTTTGTGTTCGATTTCTAAAATCCGTTAAAAAAAGGAAAAAAGTATTTTTAAATTAAAATTTTATTCATATACACAGAAAAAATTATCCACAAAATATTTTCAAATAAACTGTTGTTTTAAATTGTTCTTTACTATCTATAAATATTTTGTTTTTAGCAGTAATTGATCATTTTCAACGCATCATTGTTGGAAATTAAAATATGCTTGCTGCTTGTGCATTATAATTCGTAAAAATTAAATATATTTGTTTTGGTAAATATTTATATTTACAAAAAATTTTTTGGATAAAATATTGGAAAATGTTTTACTGAATTTACGAATTTCTTCATAGGACCTAAATTAAACAAAAATTTGTTTGATTGTGCGAATTTCTTTACTGAAATCGATTTTCAGTTTTTTCTGTGTAGATTTGGGGTATGTTTGATTTACATTTGATTTGAAAATACATATGTATGTGCTGTGAATCTTATAGTATTCTTTTTACATTTTAATTGATAGATCAATATTCAAGTAACCAGTAAAAAAAAATAAAACTTATTCGATTGCTTTGCAAGGATATGTTCATTGCAATGCTTTGTGATATACGACATTTTTTGCTTGGTTGTCTGGTGCGTAAACAAATAATGCTAATGGACTTCCGACGCGGGAACAGGCGACATATAATTGACCATGAGAGAAGCATGGATTCTCAAGGTTAATGCCGCAAACACGCAATGACTGCCCTTGAGATTTGTTGATTGTCATTGCATATGCAAGCCTTATAGGGCCCATACACAATACCATCATGATTGTACAATCAAGTGATTGTGCAATTAAGCTTAAACCACACAACACACCAGCGGTGGAAAAGGTTGTAATGAATAACAATAAAATTTGTGCTGCTGTTGTTATTGCTATTATCCTAAAACGAAAACGAATAAGGAGTAAAAAAAAACGTGTGTTAATTTAAATTTTGTTTTAAATTTTGTATTTTTTGATGTTTATGCCTTGACGATTTAATATTTATGAGCTAACTTTACAGCACACGATACAATCATGCTGGTACAATCAAAAAAATATCAAACTATTTTTGATAAAGCACCATCTGCTGGTACAATCACACCACAAGCTCATACACGGTCCATCAGCTGGCACAATCACTTGATTGTACAATCATGATGGTATTGTGTATGGGCCCTATTACTGGAAACTGCAAGCGCTTAAAATCGAATGGCATGTCGGTTGGAATCATTGGGATCCGAGGTATCAAAACATTTTCTCCTTTGTACTTTCCTTTAAGTATTGTTGCTTCGATGACGTTATTCATCAACTTTTTTATCGTAAGTCGGGTGCCATTACAAAGACGTGGTTGGTTTATATTTCGTAACATTATGATTACCGATCCAACTTTTAGTCGGAGAATATGAGGCGGTAATCCGGGTAATTCCAGGGAGTTTAAAAATTCGATTGGATAGTTGACGACATCGTTCTGAGAAGAAACGAAATCCACCGATTTGTACATCTTCAATTCGCCAGCGATTTCACTTTGAATCTTAAAATTCAATTCGTCGACATCAACGTTTTTCGCAGCCAATATAGCACGTTCGCTCAACCAATCATGATTTCTGTAATTTTGTGTAATGTTTGGAAACACCTTTCGGATGAGTTCGGACTTTGATTCGGTGAACTGGCAGAAATCGACGGGAAATTGAATACAGCCGGTCGAAATATCCACCGGGATTTTGCCGTTTCCTATGTCCAGCAATTGTTTGGAAAATACGTCTCGAGATTGATCGTTCTGCAGCTCGACACGCATGTTCAGAGTCAGTTTGAGTTTCCTGACGTATTTCCACAAAGCAGACGACTTCAAACATGCATTAAGTTCATCGGCTGGCGTTGATCGTGGTATCACTGGCAGCGTTTGCCGAAAATCACCTGCCAACAGAATCATCGCACCTCCAAATCGGCTTTGATTGTTTCGTAAATCTTGCAACGTTTTGTCTAATGCCTCCAAAGATGTTTTATGCGCCATTGTACATTCATCCCAAACGATCAGTTTGCTTTGCTGCAAAACTTTGGCCATAGAACTGTTTTTCGATATGTTGCATGTTGGATTTTCATTGGTTTGCATATAAATTTAAAATTAAAAAGAAAGTCCAACTGTTAAATTAAAAAATTTAAATATCATAAGCATTTTCTTAAACTTACAGAAAACTTAAATTGGATTGCTGCGAATATTTGAAAGAGAAATTAGCCAAATCGGTGCAACTGTTTTCCGATTTTAGGTAAATCGAAAAAAGTGAGCGTGAAAGTGGGCGGGGAACAATTTTCTTTCCGTGTAAACCTAAGTTGGACCATGGCGATCACGTTAAAGAAAAAATCGTCCAAATCGGTCAAGCCATCCTCAAGTTATGTGCTTAATAGAAAAAGTGGGCGTAAAAGTAGGCGTGGTAAAATTTTCTTTCGATGGAAACTTAAAATGCATTGATACGAACATTTGAAAGAAAAATTAGTCAAATCGATGGAGCCGTTTTCTGATTTTAGGTAAATCGAAAAAAGTGGGCGTGAAAGTGGGCGGGGAACAATTTTCTTTCCGTGTAAACCTAAGTTGGACCATGGCGATCACGTTTAAGAAAAATCGTCCAAATCGGTCAAGCCATCCTCAAGTTATGTGCTTAATAGAAAAAGTGGGCTTAAAAGTAGGCGTGGTAAATTCTTCTTTCGATGGAAACTTAAAATGCATTGATACGAACATTTGAAAGAAAAATTAGTCAAATCGATGGAGCCGTTTTCTGATTTTAGGTAAATCGAAAAAAGTGGGCGTGAAAGTGGACGGGGAACAATTTTCTTTCCGTGTAAACCTAAGTTGGACCATGGCGATCACGTTTAAGAAAAATCGTCCAAATCGGTCAAGCCATCCTCAAGTTATGTGCTTAATAGAAAAAGTGGGCTTAAAAGTAGGCGTGGTAAATTCTTCTTTCGATGGAAACTTAAAATGCATTGATACGAACATTTGAAAGAAAAATTAGTCAAATCGATGGAGCCGTTTTCTGATTTTAGGTAAATCGAAAAAAGTGGGCGTGAAAGTGGGCGGGGAACAATTTTCTTTCCGAAAAAACCTAAGTTGGACCATGACGATCATTAGAAAAAAAAACTGTCCAAATCGGTCCAGCCGTTCTCAACTGATGCAATTACCAACGAACAACATTGATTTTTATTTATATAGAATAGAAGAAGATATGTATATATATATACAGTGCAGTTAAAGTTATTTTCAATGCTTAATACATTTACTGCCTATTTCACGATGTCAAAATCAATTAAGCGGTTTTCACATGATTGCGCCACAAACATACCATTTTTCGTATTTATAATTAAGCAGGATGTACTTGCAAATTCATTATTCAGTTACAGTGTATCTTAGAGTGCAATAAGTAGTGCACCCGTACATGACATTTTTACACACATACACACACACATTTGCTTTAATAACAACAACAAAAATAATTTCCACTTTTACTTTAACGAAACCAAGAAAAATTAACGAAAAGAATTTAAATAAAATTAAAATTAATGTCGTTAGAATGTCTTGTAATATTTTATTTTTTCTGCTTCTTATCAGTGTTTTCAAAAACAGTGGTTCGAAAGCCTTTTTTAAGAAATCAATATGGGTGCGTTCGTAAATGCATCACTGCGTTGCATCAGTGATTTCAAATCGTTATATATTTATCAGTGAAGTAACTGTGGACCAACAAATTGTGAAATACTCCACAAAAATAATAGTCATACAATAAAAAAAATATTATAATTATTTTTTATCGGTTTTAAAAAAGTTTGCTTTTCTGATGCAGCGCAGTGATGCATTAACGAACGCACCCTATTTCTTTTGACCGTTGAGATACTTACCGAAACTAAGGCCCCTATTAAGGTTTACAACTCAACTCAGTTGAGTTGTAATAAAGACAACTGGTTGTGATCAATTGTAATTTTTGTTATGTTTTTGTTCACTGCAATTTAGCAAAGTTGTAAACCATAATACAAAAATTAAGAAATTACAACTCAACTGAGTTGAGTTGTAAACCGCAATAGGGGCCTAAAGTTCTTTAGATTGTTTTGAAATACATAACTAAATTTATTTTTAATGGATCAAGTTAAGTTATACAAATTTTCATCTGAAAAATTGAAATATATATTTCTTTTTTAATTAAATTAACAGAATTTCCAGTTTTTGGATTTCAAATCAATAATTTCTAACAGATTGATCTGACGAACAGTAAAAATTTCTTTGAGATAGTAGATCGCACATAAGTGGTAACTTTATTCAAAAATATCGTGTTGGAAATTCCATTTTGTGCATCGGTACACACCCACTCACCAAAACAAATATATAGGACTGCAGTTGTTTAATTATTTTTATTGTTTAGTTTGTTGTGTAATATTTACAACCATTGAATTTGTTATGATTTTTGCTGTTGTTGTTCTTATAATTTGTTTTTATTATTGTTATTTATTTATTAAAAACACCATAAAAATTCATTTCATTCATTCGTTGAGGTCGTTGTTGTTGATTTTTTGCACAATTGTTTTTTGGAAATTCTTCAGAAGGAAACACTTCCCGTCAAAAAGCGATCAAAAGTTTTAAGTAGCGACAATTTTTTTTAAATATGTAACGCTAAAACCTCAATATTTTGCATAATTTTTATTAAATTA
The DNA here is from genome assembly GCA_930367215.1 of Pollenia angustigena. Classification (NCBI taxonomy): domain Eukaryota; kingdom Metazoa; phylum Arthropoda; class Insecta; order Diptera; family Polleniidae; genus Pollenia; species Pollenia angustigena. Next base: position 233,599,647 of record OV884060.1, read on the forward strand.
TTCGAAAACCATTAGCACTTCTGCTTCTTCTGTTGTCTATAGGAAATCTTTTCGATACCGATACAATATCGCTTGGTTTATTGGGTTGTATTTTAAATATCGTTTTAAGCTTTCTGAGGAAACTCAATAAAACAAGTTTTAAGTAATAAGATGTAGACCCCAATTATGTAGAACGCAACGCAACGCCAAAGAATTACATTGAAAGCAAAAACAAAGTCATAAATATTTCGTAATTTTGTTGTTGCTTTCTACAGAAATTCTTATTGCGTTTTAAAATTTCAAACGCCTCATAAATTGTGGTTTTAATTTTTGTAGAAAGCAACAACAAAATGACAAAATATTTATGACTTTCTGCCTGTTTTTAAAACGCGAATGCATTTTTCACCTATTGCACCAATTTGGCTGAATTTCAGTAGCAAAGGGCATGTTCGTAAATGCATCACTGCGCTGCATCAATGATTATAAATGTGAAGTAGATGTGGACCAAAAAAATTATCAAATACTCTACAAAAATAATAGTCACACAATTAAAAAAATAATAAAAACGTTTTCTTATCTGAAGCAGCGCAGTGATGCATTTACCAACATTCCCAAACTTTTACGAACAGTATGTGGTATAAATATGAACATACATACATATGTACATATATGTATAACAACCTAGTCCGCATCATATCTGGGATCTCCGGAAAACCCATTTCAACCAACACACAGACAGTCCATCGGGCTGGTCGTACAAAAGGAATAGAATAGCAGTTTTTTTTTTTTTTTTTTTTTTTTTTGAGATCACCTAATCTGCGATTTGGGGAATTTTAGGAATAAAATACTTTAATACCACTCGTAAAACCCTGGGAACTCTCGAAATGTATTTAGTGGGAAAAAGCTTTTACACATTTTATGTTTGTGAGTTTGTTTTTTTCTTGGTGGGTTGTTTTAATTTTTGTAGGATGTTTTTAATAAGTTAGCAAAATAAAAATCGGAAAACTGAGTAGGTACTTATGTTTATAGGATTTCTTTTAAAGTTTTAAATTTTTTTAAATATTTACACATACTGAACTTTGGTAAAATCCCGACCGACCACAACGCATAAAATATGCACTGGGTAACAAGAATGTAAAAAATAAAAGGCGAATTGGTATTAAGATGCTTTAAAAAGTTGTGTGTGTGTGTATGTTCATATGAATGTATGTATGTACGTGCATGTTTTACTGAGTGGGTGGTTTTGGTAAAAAGTTTGTTTTTGTTGCTGTATATGTTAAGGGGGTGAAATGTGGGAATAATTATTGTTGTTGTTGTTGATGTTATTACTGCTAACCGAAAAGGCACTTTTCCGAATAGAGACTCGTTGTGGTTGCTGGTAGGGAGGGAAAATATGATTCAGAAAAGGAGAATGAGTATGAAAGAATTTATAATGATGAGAGGGAGAGAAAATAAATGTTTATTTGGAGAGTATGAAGCAGGTGTTTTACTTTGATTATTTTCCGTTGGTTGTATCCGTTTTAAGAACAGCAGCCAGCGACCAGACTGCTAAATAATTATTTCCTTAATAATACCATTTAGCCAAGTTTTTCTCTACAATTACTCGGAGAGAATAAATAGAGTAACTAGACATTAGCAGCCATATTTAGGAGTGCGTAACGCACTATTTCAAATTTTCCTTCGTCTGTTTGCTGTTTATTTTTTGTTTTTTTTCACTTTGCACAATAGTTTTGATTGTATTAGAATTTTTTCTTTGAACTTTAATAGATTTACTTAATTATTATTCTATTATTGCGATGATGATCATTAAAACTTCACTATAGTTGACATCGTTATCATTTTCAATAGCAGGCAGTAAAAGGTACTACCAACTGAGATTTTTAAATTATTTTTATGTATGGGGTTAAAAAATTAATAGAATTTTTTTTTTTTTTTTTTGTGCTTTACTTTTTCATCTTTCTTTTTTTTCGATAACCACAAAAACCGTACGTAGGTAGAGGCAAACTTATAGATATAATACGAGCAAATATATATGTAGATATAAATAAAAAAAAAACTTTATATTTTTCTCTCAAATATACATTTTTCTTTGGCTTTTATTTACGATATACTAAAAAAAATTGTTGAACTTTTTTTTGCCATTTACACTACAAATTTATAAAATAATTTCTATGCATATTTCGTTTGAATTTTTAAATTTTCTATTATTTTTTTACGCAAAATATTTATTGGCTTTTTTCCATCTCTTCTTCAATCTGAACCGTTTGGTTAAACTTAAAATCTGTGTATTTTTTTATTTAATATTTTTTTGTTCCAAATCCTTTTGTTGGCATTGAAACGTACGTACGCCAGCCAACTGTTCGCAACGGAAGAGAGATATCATACTAAAGTCATTGTATTGTGTGTAAATGGGCAAAACAGCCTTATTGGGTCGACTCTATAAACTTTCCAGTGAGTAAAAATAAGTACAATACAAACAGAAGAAACAAAAACATGAAAAATATATTTAAATGCTCCCAAAATAATGTTTAATGATGTATACGACTACGAATGGCAAGAACAGCAAATAGTGAAAAGCTTTCACAGCTGCTTAAGTTTGTTTTGAATTATGTACGTATGTACGTATGAGTGTGAATGCTAAGGCCGTTATAAGCTTTTGGCGCCTTCTTTTAAAATTGCACAATATTATCTCTGCAAGTAATTGAAAGACATCCCTTTGGGAAAATTGTAAATAAGAAAAATATTTCGCAATTACAAAAAACTAAACATATGTATAATTACAACTAAAAAAACAAAATATTTTATTATTTTCTTCAAGAAACGTGTTCAAGAATAGTGTATTAACTCAAAATTTTTATTTTTTTTACTTTTTGGAAAAATCGACACGCAATATTCATATCTAACCACTGTAAAAATATCGTGTTATTTTGTCAACATTTTGGTAATGGCACGGTTGGTTTAAAAATTATTTTTCAAATGCCTTTAAACCGCACATAAATTTCTTTTTTCAAAAGTTTTTTGTTTTTAAAATACACACGTTTTCAATTGAATCATTCGCAATATAAATTTTGCTTTTGGCAAGCCATTTTTGTTTTGCTTTAAATAATAAATATTTTACACAAATTTAGATTTTTTTAAAGATACATAATTTCATTTCTATCTTCATTCATTTGGAAAACCATTTTAATGTATTTCTTAATCTAAATAAAAGTAAACGAAAACTCACAACTTACAAAAAAAAATTCTTATATAGTACATACATTTGTATAATCTATGTGTAAAGTCTTATGGTGGCATCTGCACCAGTTGACAATATCCAAGGTTGTACAGGATGCCACACAACATCCAACACTCCAAACTCTTCGCGTTTTTCGTGAGTTTGCAGCTTTTTCAAAGGAACAATCAGCGGATTTTGCAACAAATCACTAAAAATATAAAAACGTTAATTCTTATTAGTAATTCGATTGTGAAAACAAGAGACGAAAGCTTACTTGTAGACCATGCCATGGGAAACAATGACAGCCTGATCGTCACTTCCAGAGGCAAACAATGGATAACGTAAATGGAAAGCAACACTGCGTACAGCGTTCTTATGTAGACGCATAGTTTGGTAGGGTTTAGTTGACAAGTCTAAATCAAACCATAGCATTTTTTTGTCGTATGTTGACACCAACAAATTGTCGCCTTTTGGATGTATAGACATACCAGAAATCCATTTCGAGTTGGTCAGTAATTTCTTTACCAATTCTTGTTTTACCAAATCATAGATACGTATATTGTGTTGAGTCTGTGAAAAAAGTATGTGTGAAAAACATTAGTGGTAAAAAAAACTAGAAGACTTTATCAGTTTTACTTACAGCCACAAATAAACACGGCTTGATTGGATGGAAAAGCACGCATTGAATTAGACCTTTACTCTTTGAAAATGGTATTTGAGATCGTCGCTTTGATAGTTGGTGTATTAAAGCGGACCGGTTGGCACCCTCAGGCATGACCGTAGCAAAGTAATCACCTCGTCCATGCCAAGTTACTTGACGTATCGGTTTAAAGTGAGTTATTTCAACACGTACTCCCTTTTCTTGTTCAGAGGCTTGAGCAGTTGACCACTGCACGGCTGTCTTAATTCGTTCACTTTCTAATGCGTCGTTCTGAGGAGCTTCTGCTAAAAGATCATCTGTCTTCTTAACCAGCATTTTATCACCAACTTTAGGATTAATAAGTAACAAACGGTTGCCAGAAGCAACAGCAATTATGGATAGTTTTGCATTTGGACACCAGGCAACGCAGCGTACAACATCATCAGTTTCAATGGTGCGTATACAACGTCCAGTAGAAACTTCCCAAACTTTAAAAGATAAATTTCATAAAATAGTTAATTTTGTTGATAACTATAATTTTACACTATTTTCAGTTTATTTTTAGTTATATTTTCAGATTCATATTTTTTAACTACAATTTACAACTTATACAGCGAAAATTGAAAGTTTAAACACAATATTTACAATAGGGCAGATATGTACTTACTTTTAACTGTTTTATCGTCAGAGCCAGAAACGATATATTCGCCTTTCGGTTCGACACTGACAGATCGAACCAGATCTGTGTGTCCACGATAAACCAAACTCTCGACTGTAGGAAAGGGTTGCAGATCCCTTGGTGATGGTAACTTCGGGATCAAGTATTCAGCATCTATGTTAAGTTTAACTCGCTTTGCTCTGGGACATAAATACAAGTCTAGACAACGCAAGAAACGTTCTCTCAAAAAACGTGAATAAGCTGGAACCTCCCGCAATGAAGAGAATTTTTGAGGCATGAAATGAAGCTTACGCTTATGTGGCTCATCTTTTAGTTTTAACCATTCCTTTCTTTCCTTTTCATCAAAGATGTATTCTGGGGGAGGATTATAAGATTCAGCATGTCCAGGTAAGTCACGTTTAGGAGCTGAAACTGGATCATGAATACGTCTCATTTCTTCACGTCCGGTATCAGTTTCCCAAAGCATGTAAAATTTAGGACCACGTTTTTCTTTCTTTTGCTTTTCAAGTTCTTCAATAGTTTTCATCCAACCCATTTTCAAAGCATGCACCATTCTACCAACTTTTTTCTTTTCCGACACAGATGGTAAAAATGATCTCTTGTGGTCGGGAACATTCTTAATTGGCATCTTCTCAACTTCGGAAGTAAACCATTCTATCCAAGGCTCGTACTCATTATGCTCTGGATTAGGTACACGGGCAGAATTAATACGTTTAATAAGCTCTATATCAGCATCAGTGAGAATAACTTCTTGTCCAGTTTGAGGATCTCGAACAGTACGCCAAAAGTTGGGATCTTCAATTTTACGTAAGAAATCATCAATTTGATCACCTCTTGGAGGTTTTATTATTTTCTTTGCATCCCAGTCGTACCCAATATGTTTGTATTCGTCATACCAATGCATTGGTATATTTCCCACCGTGTTACGAATATCTTCTTCATCCGAAGTATCTGAGTTTTCATACTCTTTGTAAGTTCCCGAGCTGCCTTTTAAAGTTTTCTTAGATACCATACTTGTGTTATCTTTTTTAATTTCTGACTCAAATTTTTCAATGGCATTTGAAGTTTTTATACTTTTTCTTTTGGGTTTTTTATCTAAAATGTTCTCCTCTGATGCCGCAGATTCTTTTAAATCAAAGAATTCATTATCACTTGCATCTTCTTCATCGTCCTCCTTTTCGTCACCAGATATATCTTCAATGTCGGCTTCATCAATTTCTTCTTCTTCGTCATCATATTCTTCATTCTCATCAGTGTCCCCTTTTTCTTGGCTTTTACCCGCCTTTACTGATTTAAAATTTCCGTCATCATCGCTCTCAAATTCCAAATCATCACTATCGTCAGACCGATAAGATTGATCAATACCTTCATCATCTGTACTATCGCCTTCCTGATCATTCACTTTTTGTAATAAATTCTGGAAGGTAAACCACGTTTCAAAATATATTTTATAAAATATAATTTATTGGATCCATACCTCTTCTGCATCTTCAACGCTATTATCGTCACTTTCAGACTCCTCGTTCGACTTAACAAGAATTTCTTTTTTTCGTTCCTTAACCGAACCAGAACTTTTTCTTTTATTTGATTTTTTTGCCATAATTTATATTTTATTTCTTAAATATTCGACTTGAATTAAATACTCGGAAGAAATAAAAAATATACAAACACACGTGTTAAAGAATGTTATAATTTGTGAAAATGTTCAAGAACTGTCAAACAAATTCCTGTAGAGATGCCAGCTCTTCAAATCAATCACAGAGTGATTCATATAATGTCAATTTAACGTTTAATAGGTAACATTGCAGTCACACGATCACGATTTTCTTGATAGTCTTTTACATATACTCTGTCAAAATATACAAAATTTGGCAGCTGTAACGTAAGTAACGTAGGCTGCACGCAATTTAAAAGCAATTTAGTTTCGAGATGTCATAAAAAAAAATTAATAAAGCTGTTAAATTGAAAGTTAATTGCCAAACAAATGGAAAGGAGAAATTGAAATCCATCTCGTGGTCAATTTAAAAAGTGTGAGTGTGTTAGTAAAAAGGTGAGAGTGTATTGCAAATTGAAAGGAATTGAAAGGCAAAACTTGATCGTGTGGCTGCTATGTAACAGCAATTTTATTTATTAACTTTTTTTCTTTGTAGGGCGGTTCAACGTTATATAAAATTCCATAACATATGAATTAGTCATTTTCATTTCAAAGAAAGCGTTGTCGTGCTTATTTAAATGATTGGAAATTTCAGAAAGAGGGGAATCTTTCATCGGTAGTTTGTTTAAATCTGTTAAAACTACAAGAATTTTTTTAAGTGAACGCAAGAATCAGGTACGTGATGGAAATCGATTTTGAAGACGAAACGGCTAACCACCGAAAATATCAATTTCAGTATCTTAAAACATTCAGCCAGGCCCACGATGTCACACGTTAACGTTCGCATAGAAAATAACATTTAAAACAAAAACAATTATTTTCTATGCGAACGTTAACGTGTGGCATCGCGGGCCTGGCTGATTGATTTCTTAAGCGGCCCATACACTTGCAATATAATAGTTAAATTTTTCGTATTGTACAGCTATATCGCCAATGTGTATGTGTTATTCGAAGTTAAATATTTGTTTGAAGTTCAATATTGCTCTACTGCGATTAAATTATAAATTATTATCTTTTTATACCAGTCACCGATGGTTGAAGGGTATGTATAAATTTCTCATTCCGTGACATAAATTTTCCAGAATATTGATCTAAGACAATTTAGGGCATATATTCACCTAAAATCCAAAAGGCCATAACTTACACAAAATTCAAAATGGGGGTTTTGATTGAATATGATATAAATAAATTTATCATTCCGTGACATTGATTTTCTACAATATTGATCTAACCCCTTTAAGGTATTTAAGGCCGTTATATACCATCCCAAAAAGTCTTTAGTAATTTGCGAAAATGCAACCCTGTCATGATAAGTTGTTATTGTTTTTTGAAAATGTTCAAAGAAAAATTTAACACATATCTTGCCGATTTCAAATCGATTTGTCGTCGAAATCGATTTCCATCACAGACCTGGAGGCTTATTCTGAATTGCGATGCGAAAATCAATGCGATGCGAAAATTCATAAATGCGAACAGTTGCTATTCTGTATTGCGATAATCGCAAAGTTTTTTTTTTAATCGCATTTCAAATGCGAAAAGGTGACAAGTCGGTATTCTACATTGCGAAAACAAATGTCAAATTCGCAAAATTTATTCGACAACAAAATAGCATTCGCAAAGTACAAACATGTTAGTGAGAGATAATATTTTATTTATTTATTCATTCATATATTTATTATTTAATTCAGGGAAGCAAGCAATAAGACCACCAAACCGCGTCAATTTGATATAATGATGGAACTTGTGAATAAGCACAGCCAATTGGCAAGAGGCTATTTGAAAACACTAAATGCACGTCAGTCGGCAAATACTTTATGGCAAACGTTAACTGAAGAACTAAATATCAATGGACCACCTATTAGAGAAGCTGCAGGATGAAAAAAGTATGAAATATATAAACCAGTTCAAAAATATTTGACTTCAACTTTAATTTTAATAGGTTTGGGCCGATTTTAAAGTACATACAAAACATTTTCATTTTCTTCTTAGTCGAACCACAGTGCCACAAAAACCATTTTTATTATTTTTTTTTTATTACAGAATGTCTAAAATAAATTTTTAAACAATTTTCACAGCCAAACACAAACAAATTAATTTATTTTTAATTTGACTTTTATTGACGCAAGGCGAATTCAACAAGGTAAGTGCAACTCTACAACTACAAAAAGCCCCATGTATTTTTTTGCAATTTAATAGGCGGCTGTCAAAAATGCTGACACGGCAAAAATTTATTGAAAAACAAAATAAAAATTTTGTTTGGGTAATAAAAGAGATTATTAAATTCACTTTAATTATTCGCAGTTTTTCTCAGAAATTTTTTCGGTTATTTTGGCGCAAAACATAAACAAAATTTTATTTTGACGTTTCCCTATTTTTTCTTAATTCGCCGTGGACACAGCTGATGAACGGCTGACGAGTTGAGTTTACCTTGTTGAATTCGCCTTGCACTGACGTATATTTGAGCAGCGTTGCCACAATTTGAAATAAATTGCGAAAGCGATTGCGAAAGTCTAACAGAATACCAATTTTCTTTCGCATCGCATTTCATTTGCGCATCGCATTGATTTTCGCATCGCAATTCAGAATAAGCTTCCTGCATATACATATATTTTTTTTTACTCAATTGCACTGTAAGAAAAATGAATTTTGAAAAAAATGTTGACTTAGTTTCTTTACAACAGATGGTAACGATCTACTGAATTTTATTTGAAAAATCATCTTACATAGTTTTGAATATCGACGGCTTATATTCAATATCCGCCATCCGCCAAAATACAATTTTTCAGGAGAGAGAAAAAACTGTTTCGTTCGAAAATTCTTAAGGTATGAATTAATCTTTCTTCTATAATATTTTTTAAATATGACTACTAAGTCACCCTTATAAAAAAAGTAGAACTTTTAACTCTATTCGTAGCGATATGGTAATGGTATGCAAATGCATATAATTTAACTGTGAATTTAACTGTTCTGCAACCCGATAATGATGTTAAAAAATTATTAAAAGACTATGCTTGAATTACGTATTCATGTTTTTTCTATTTGTTTTTTCTATGGGAGGTGGGCGTGATCAGGTATATATTTTCAGGAGCCAATTTTACAATTATAATATTTATTTTTTGTGAAAATTGAGTTGATGTATTAGAAATCAAGGCAGAAATCAAATTTCACACAAACGATTATGAGTGTTTCAAAATGCTATGTGCCAAAAAACAATGCCATAGGTCAAAATTTAATTTTCACTTTGTATGGGAGGTGGGCGTAAAAGTGGGCGGATATTTTTTAAATATCCCACAAATGATTACGAGTGCTTAAAAATGCTATGTGCCAAAAAACAATGCCGTAGGTTAAAATTTAATTTTCACTTTGTATGGGAGGTGGGCTTAAAAGTGGGCGATTCATTTTGATTTTTCCATTTTTTTCTTGATTCAAACAAATGCCTATGTGCCAAGTTTCATTATCCTTCAACAACTTCTTCTATTTTTTGCCGCTCGTTCTATGAACTTCAACCAATGTGTGGCGTATGGCGGGTATTGCATTAAAAAAAATCGTCCGGTTGATAGCGGTATCACAAATATTTAAAAAAAAAGAACTTATATTCATTTTTTTTCTGAAATTTTTGTCAGAGATAAAGCTGGCATCAGTGAACAATTTGCCATCAAAAAGTAATTTTCCAATAATTGGTGTATGGCGGGTATTGAATATAAGCCCTCGATATGCTCAACCGATTTTATTTGTTGCTTTTCTAGCAGCGCGGCCTGAAATTGTCGTGGTTCTTTATGTATATCCGAATTTCAATTGATTTTATAAAACTAAAGGCAGAATTAGTCTTTACTTTCTGTTTCTGTTCTGTTCCGTGCCGTTCTGTTACGAAATTGTTATAGTTACTTTTTCTGTAGCAACTTATCAGCCATTTATGACAAATTTATTAGTTTTGCACCGTCCAATGTTTTATTTCAATCACTTTGATGCAAATAAATTTAAAGAAATTAAATTTTATGAATTCTTAAAATCAAAAATAGTTTATTTCAACATAAACATGTATTTTTTATTATTTATTTTGCTGTCACTTACAATTACTTAACAAGTTTTTGATTTCAACAAACTGAACCGCAACAGAACAGAAAACTAATCAATTTCACAGGTTTTTGAATAACAAAAACAAATCAGCTGATTCGTAACAGAACAGTAAAGACTAACTGAGCCTTAAAAAACACTTCATTCACCTCACTTGAAAAAATATTTTTAAAAATTCAAATAATTATTATTTTTTTTTTTTATTTAAAATAAAACTTATTAGAATAAAATAAAAATTATATTATTTATTTATTATTTACTTCCCAACTTACAACTCTGCATACAATAACGACTAACTTGTATTTTTTCCAATTTTGGTAGAGAAATACTTTTGTGCGGTACTTCTCTACTACGAGTTACTTAGGACATTTTTAGCATGTGTTTATGGAAATTTTAAATTTTATGCATAAGTATGTATGTCGACAGCTTAATTCCAAAACATGCTAAGTCGACTTAGCATGTTCTGTTTTTAATTCCAACTTACATTTTTTTTAAATGTTAGTGTTGATCAGGTTATTCAATCCAAAGTTATGCACAACAAAGGAAGTAAGCATACAAATAAATTTTCTTTCGGTCGAAAACTTTAAGAGCTTCTCCTGCAAAACTCACTTTTTCGACTTAGCATGTTTTGGAATTTTGCTGTCGATGTATGGATGTATGTAATATATATTTGTATAAAAACACCATTTGACTTAAACATATTAGAAAAAAGAAAGGCAGTATAGACTTAAAGCCTATATATAACCTTAATCAACTCAACATCAAAATAAAAACAAAATCTTAAAGTGAAAAACCATCAAATGCTGAAACAGCCATGGAGGAACTGTGCTTTTTAGGACAAAAGTTGTTTTGTAAATTTTCTTTATCTGCCCATTATTGTCGGTTCATCGGCCATGGCAATTTCATCAGTTGGAGCTTTTGAACCCTTCTTTTTGCCAGAGTACCACATGAACAGTAAACCACAGCTAAGATTGACAGCAAATGTAAACCAAGCCAAAAAAACGCCATAACCGTACCTAAATTAAAAATTAATTTTTGTATTCTGTTTTACCGTAAAGAGCTAAATAAACCACCCAAAGAGTAAAACAAACATATGAAAAAAGGATGAAGCATGTTTGTGTAAAATTAAATATTCACACCAGCATCTTGTTGTTGTTGTCAAACTGCTTGTGTAGTTTATTTGGCACTTAAGGGCAATAAATAACTTACGTTAACTCTGCACCAGCTGGATATGCATAAAACAAGTGATCTTTGGTATAATCGACGGAAGCGAACAAAACTTGTAGAACAACGAGGACAGTAGATGCAGCAACTAAATCGATGCCACCTGCTAAGCGTTTAAACATGTAGCGTGGATTTTTAAAAGTATAAAATGAAAACACCGATCCCAGACACATCACAAAAACAGTAATACAAGCAAATGAAGCTTGAGAGCGGATATAGTCTATAACGAAAAAGCTTTAGTAAAAGGTTTTGTAAAATGTTATAAAAAAAAACTTACCCATTAAAGTCCAATCAAATCCTGGATCCATGCGCAATTCATTGGCATTAGGAAACATGTCAATATACTTGCAACGTTCTAAATATAAATAATGAGAAAAAGATTCGTTAGCTTTCAATTTAAAAATGTACTGTGAACTTACGCAAGGGTATGTATTCATAACCATTTGCAATTCTTTCTTTTTTGGGAGGATTCGGGGGCATTAATTGCAAAATAACTCGGTCATCATTTAATACAAATGCGGGTAAGCCGAGATCCCTGGCGTATGGCCAAAATAAACGGGGAACGAAGCGTTTATCATTCCATCCCTCAAATATCGCTGCCTGTGCCATTTCCGGTATTACAAAATTATAAGAGGTGCCATTTACTACGACTTTTTGCAATGCTTTTCCGAATATTTTGTTTCCTTCAATATGACGAACATTTAATGGATCAATAGCTATTGGTTGAGCATCTATAGGAACTATATCATTTTTAGCCTCTGGTGTAGACAGCACTAACTCTTGAAATGCTTTCTTAAATGTCTGAAATTCTATTTCATCTTTAAGTATCCAATGCGCAAACATACGTCTCTTTGCTGCTTCCGTAAAATTCACCAATGGAGTATCGACAATTTCATTTTTAAACTCCTTAATGAAATCTAATCGCGAACAATTGTTTTTCGCTTCATTTATTACATTGGGACTTTGAAACGCTATCGATGTTATATTACGCACAACATTGGCGTTTGGCAAAGCGGTTGGGGTAATAGTATTTCGACAAAATCTCCAAAGTCCTGAATGAGAAGATATAAAGAATCGTCTCGTTTCCGGTATAAAAATTCCTTTAAAAAAAATTATGTACTAAATAAGTTTGCTTGTAAAAATCAACGGTTTATTTGTAAAAACAAAAATTGCATTTGATTTGCTGTTTTATGTATGTATGTACATGTGTATACAATATTCGCTGTATACCCAACAAACACGAAGTCAAACCTTTGATATGAAATGACTTTGTCATTTGACATCAAACACAATTCTCAAACGTTTTTCAATTGTTTGATTTAACATTTAAATTCAAATTGATAATGATTTGAAAATAAACATTTGATATCAAATGTTTTATCAATTTGATATCAAATGTTTGTCAAATGTTAAATCAAATCAAAAATAAACTTGGCAATACTAAAGCGAAAAATAAATGTAATCATTAAAAATGGCGATTAAAGTTAAATTTTTTACTTTGCGGTTACATGTGTTTTTCTATTAAAAATAAATTTTAATATAAAGTGAACAGCTTATTTCTTGTGAAAAATAAAAACTATTTGTGAGTAATTACAATGATTAAAAATACGAAAAAAAGGAAAATAAAACGGGAAAGTGAAGAAAGTTTGTTGAACGATCGCGGTGCTACAATCCTCAAAATAAAAGGGAGCCAAGTAGTTTGTCTTTCCAAGAATTAGACGACATTATTTTTATCTCTAAGCTATGGTGCCGAATGTTTATCTCACAGTTTATTTAAATAAATAATAAATTTATATTAAAAAAAATAAAATATTTTTATTTATATTCCACATTGTATTATAATCCACATTTGAAAAACATTTGAGAATTACTTTTGAAAGCAAGTTGAAAATAAAGGCATTTTTCAATTTGAAAATAATTTCCCCTTTTTGTTGAGAACGCTATGATTTTCAAATGATTTTCAAATCATTATCAAACGTTTGACGTTTGAGAAAACGTTTGATTTCAAATCATTTTCAATTTGAAATCAAACCTTCGTGTTTGTTGGGTAATTACAAATGTACATTCATATGTATGTACATACATACGTATGTTATTTAAATTTTAGCACTATAAAACCTCCCTGTTGGCCAAACTGCCGTCGACGACATTTTCGTCAACAATTTATGCACGACATGTCTTCTATCACTTAGGATTTCTGGAAGACAATTTTGAGGAAAATGCCGTGGACGACAAAATACTCGACATTGTCTAGTGCACTGTCTTTTGAAGAAGTTAATAAACGACGACATGACCGACATTGTCTTTCAAGTTGTCTTTTGTTAAAACTTATCCATGACAACATGACAGACATTTTCTTGTAAGGTATCCTCTATCAACAACTATACACGACAGTATGAGCGACAGTGTCTTGTAAGCTGTCCTGTATTAAAGTGTATGCACGACAACATGACCGACAGTGTCTTGTAAGGTGTCCTTTATCAACTTCTAAGCACGATAATATGAGCGACATTGTCTTCTTAACAAACAAAAATAAGTTGTTCCCAATAAAAAATAAAAACAACTGTAAAATAACGATAATAATAAAAAAAAAAACAACCAAAGCAAAGTTAAGAAAATCAGTCAGTCAAGTCTGAGAACTCAAAGAATAAGGTATGATTTTAAAAACATATACATATGTGCTATTGTATACATATTTTTATTTATTCATTTAGGTTTATAGGCAAAATTGTCGTGTAAGCTGTAACTCCTGCAACTTCATCGACTTTGTCCTTTACGCAGTCGTTGACGTCAAACTAGAATCCATTGTCGTCTATATAGTCATCAAAGACAATACAAACGACAATGCCTTTCATGTGGTCATTAACGACTATATGGACGACAATGTCGTGCATGTAGTCATCAACGACAGGCTGAGCGACATTGTCTCTCTTTGTGTCGTGCACGATTTACGTGACACTTGTTTGAGAATGTCATCGACGATTTGTATTAGTTGTCCCTTACTTGTCGTGCAGGAATTAACATTGTCGTGCACGATTCATCAATGATTCTTGCACGACATAGCCAACTGGGCTATTTTTGTTAACACATACATATGTCGTTTGATTTTAGGTATACAATATTTATATCTACAATTAGAAAACTGGACTCTTTTCAGTTTATTTGTGAATCAAGCAATTAATTTTTGTCTGTTGATTATTATTCAAAATTATTTGGAGTGATAAATCCAAGTTGAATTTATTTAGTCTAGATGGTAAAAAGTATGTGCGACGTCCACCAAGCCAAGAACTTAATCCTTGCTTTACTTTAAAAACCGTACAGCATGGTGGTGGGAATATTATGGTTTAGCCGGCATTTTCTTGGTACGGTGCTGGTCCCATTTGTCGCATAACGGATTGTATGGATCAAAACCTGTGGAAACTATGTCAAACGATTTACTTTTTATGCAGGATAATGATCCGAAACACATTGTCAAGAGTGTAAAGCACTGGTTTTTGTCTGAAAGCATTGATGTTTTAGTTTGGCCAGCACAAAGTCCTGATCTGAACCCGATAGAAAAACTTTGAGCAGATGTTGAGAGAGTTTTGGAGATGAAAACTAATAAAAACTCAGATGAATTGTTTAAAAATGTAGAAGTGAAAAGATGTCGCGCTTTAGTTGAAAGCCTTCCAAGAAGATGCAGTGCAATAATTAAATCTAAAGGGTTCATAACAAAATATTAATTATTATCGTATTTTTAAACGAATTAAGCTAATTTGTTCAGAATTTTATTTACAGTTAACAAAAAACAATTTGTCCTTATTTATATGTCCAGTTAAAAAAAAAAGAAATATTTAATTTGTGTAAATATAACAACATATTTTTGTGTTTGTTTTCTTACTTTAAATAAATATTGTTACGTTTTTCCTTTAATAAACGCGTTTGAGTTCTTTTAATTGCAAATCCAAATAAATATACACAGTAGTTGTAGACTAGTATATTCAAGAATTCTCTATTCGAATCCAGACCATTCTGTTCGAATCCGAAATTCTACAACTAGCAGATTCAAGAACCTCCTAGTGGATTCCAGAACATTCTGTTCGAATTCGAGATTCTATAATTAAATCTAAGTTCTAAAATACAGTGTAGCAAATAATAACTCAAACTAATACGACAAAATAAAATAATACAAGACAATTATTAACTAAAACTACAAATAATTCTTAGATAAATCTAATTTCATAACAATATTATTTTTGTTGTAAAATAAAATATGATTTTAAATTTTTAGCTAGGATAAAAAATTACCGTCAATCAATCATATCAGTATGCAAAGGAAAGTTATCCCTAAACAGCTGACCACCGCTGTATATACTGCTATTTTTAAATATTGTACATACTAGTGATGCTACAAATATTCGTATTCGTATCGCCGAATATTAGTCTATCTAATGGCATTCGTTTTTGCAAAATTCAAGCAAATATTTCGAGAATACGTTAAAAAAACAAAAGTGTAAAAAAATACATAAAATGAAACGACAAATATTAATTATTAATAATTCTTATTTAAAAAAAAAACATAATAATCTTTTAGTAAAGAAAAAAATATTTTAAAACAAGCATTAAGAAGGCAAAAAAAGTTTAAGTTCACATTAGTTAACAAACACATAAAACAAAATTCACTTTTGCTGGGCTAAATGTATTGGTTAACTAATGTGACCTTTATAGGGACCATAATCAACACCATCATGATTGTGCAATTAAGTGACTGCGCCAGCTGATTGACCGTGTATGAGCTTGTGGTGTGATTGTACCAGCTGCTGGTGCTTTATCAAAAATAGTTTGTTTTTTTATTGTACCAGCAAGATTGAATCGTGTATTATAAAGTTAGCTCATAAAAGTTAAATCGTCAAGGCAGAAATATCAAAAAATACAAAACTTAAAATATGAATGCCGAAGAGACAATATTTTAAGGAGAATTTCACAAACTTTATAAAACAATGCTTTGCCTATGGAAAGATAAAAGTACGGAATACTGCAAATGTGAATTAAAAAACCAACGCTTCAACAAAATTGTAGAAAATGTTATCGTTATTCATTACAACTTTTTCTGCACAACTTTTGGTAAAAAATGAATTTTGTTGCTGGTGTATTGTGTGCTTCAAGCGTAATTGCACAATCACTTGATTGCACAACCATGATAGCGTTGTGTATGGGCCCTATAACCGTTTTTGTTCATATCATGTTAAATTAATTATCAAATCTTTTAAGAGTAATATTGAACTTTAAAAATTAAAGCTTTGAAATCCTTTTTCCTTCAAGCCTTTTGCGATGCGCTGTTTGAATAAGTCCTGCACCACTAAACATTCGCTCGGAACACTCGTTAATGGCGCCACTAAATATTTCCTGGGTAAGGTTAAAGAGGCTCGTATTTTTCCTTATTTCCTTTCCACCATTTCAGTATGTATTAAAATTTAAAAATGTTTTGTAGAAGCCAAAGTATATTTATACCAAGTACATGCAAGTCTACAACAAATCAACAATAAAAAAAACAACATTAATTTTGTTTGTGTAAAAACATTTGATACTGTCAAACAGCCAAACATAAAGAAAACAAAACAAAATCATGGCGCACTAAAATGTAAGCAAATTTTGACACTATCGAAAATAAAACAACTGAACAGCTGATCACTTGCATGTACTTGTAATAAATATACTTTGGTAGAAGCATTCAGGCGCGAAATTGATAGTTTCAAATTCAGTCATCGGAAATCATTTTAAATAAGTATGTGCTGGTTCACACACGTCAAGTTTGTCTCTTCAAGTCTTGAGCTTTTAGGAGAGAAGGGTAAAGAGAATGCCATTTCTTTTCCCCTCTTTCCTAAAAACTCAAGACTTGACGAGTCAAACTTGACTTGTGTGAACCGGCACTATGTTTACGAATATTAGTGCGTTAGGGTTTTCCAATATATTGTTATCGACACAAACGGCAGATATTTTTTTAATTAAATTTGAAATTTAGCAAATATTAGCGCAGATATTCGTATTAGCGAACATAAAAAATTAATATTCGTAACCTCACTAATGTGTATAGAGCTTAATTGAAAATAATAACAATATTTTTAAATATTTTCTTTGTTATTATTTCACATAATACAATTTAATAATTTTTAACTCATATTTTTAATACTTTTAATTTGCACACAAATAACGACACAAACACTTTACAAAATAAATTAAATAGTTCTGCTTCTGTGATACTTAGTTTAATACAATTTAATTATACTGTGATATTTTTTACTTTTATTTATATTTTTGCATTTGTTTTGTTTAATTAAATTTATGTTTTATGTTGTGTTTATGTAAAACAGAATGTGTGTTAAATATTCAAATGCAGAACTATTGACGAAGGATTATATATCTAATAAATTATCCCTGATGATGTTGGGAATCTCCAACGAAACGTCGGAAAAATAAATTATGAAATAATCTTTTATTTGCATAGAATACATGACCTTAATAAGCCCGATTTAGAATTTTCTAAACAAATCAATAATAAAATAAGGAAAAGGTCGATAAAAAACTTAAATAAAGATATCAAACTTTGTTTACAATTTTTAAATACCTTTTATTATTCCTGTTTTATTTTAATACGGTAAAAACAAATACAATTTAAAAAAATTGTCCAATAGGGTGCGAAGAATATGTGTTAGAGAATGCAAATGTTAATAATCAAATTAAATTTTTTCGAATGTGAATACTTTTTTCCGGGAAGAACTTTGTATGGGTGCCATGTTAAATTAGGCATCGATTTACACATGTAATCCTTGTGCTCAAACTACAGGTGACAATTTTGGAGATCATTTGATGAAATTTGGAACATACAAAGGTTATATTGTCACAAAGACCAAGCCTATTAAAAATAGTGAGAATCGGAATATAATTTCACATAGCCCGCATACAAGCTTTTTTCCAGAATAGAATCTTATTAAGCCGGTATGTATTAAGATCAAAATGGGTTTAATGCCATAACTTCCTTATAAATGTTTATATTGACACACAAATTGACGACAATAATTTTTGCGATAGATACTATTTTAACCATAAGTCACATACAAACCCTCATCCAAAAATCACTTTAAGGCAAACAAATCTCATATAGACGAAGGTATGTATCTTATAAATAACTTTAATAAAATTCTAAGCCCCATAGCATAATTTTGTTCGCCCCCGTTTGACCATGGGACCCAAGTAGGGTACACTCTCGAAAATTTGTTTTTAAATGCTGTGGTTAGGGTATCATATGGTAGGGGTAGACCGACTATACTTTCTGACTTTTATTTTGTAGTTGCAACAGTTTGACTTAAGCAATTCTTTATAAAAAAAACGTCTGCCTACCTGCCCAATGTGCAAATCTATGTAAAATATGAAACAAATGTCAACTTACAATTATTTGAGTAAATTATAGTTTTGCTTTTTTTCCTTTTAAAAATTTTATTTTTGACTAACTAATTTATTATCAAGGCGAATTCATGTAAACGGTGGTGTCGATACTACAACAATTAACAACACCAAAAACACAACAATGTATTTTGTTGCTGCTTTCGTTGGCCGATAAGTCAAAAAAACAAGTAACTTTTGACATTCCTCTCTCTAATTTAAAAAAAAAGTAGCACAGCTGTGCTTTCAACGCCACCTGAAAAATGAATTCGCCTGGTTTATTATTTTACAAATTTCATTTTAAATTTCAAAAGTCGAAAGTATCTAGATAATAAACTATTTTTAAATTTAAAGTATTTATATCAGTAGACGCTCAGAAATTCGAACTCTCAAAAATTCGAATTTCCGGAAATTCGAATCAGTAATTTCATTACATTTGGCGCTCTAAAACTAGAATCAAAATACGAATTTCCGAGCGGTTTTTTCTTTTTATTGTAAACACTAAAACTTAGACAATTTAGTTTAACCAAATATAAAGTAAAAAGGGGAATCCCATTTAAAAAGATGATTTACAGATCTTGTTGATGTTGTTAGAGTTTAAAAGTCAGTTTTTTGGTGTTTGTATTACACATACTAAATAAAGTCAAATAAACTGCATTGTTATCAAAGTCATTTTCGGGAATACAAAATTTATTATTAAGATTTTTGTATGACGTGCTAAATCCCCAATTTTTCATATTTGATAAATACACTGAAATTTATTGTTGAGGGAAAGCTAGCTTCAATGCGCATTTCACTGGTAGCTTAGGCCAGATCATTAGGGAACTTTTTCCATAGATTTTAGAAAAGCCAAAAATATTAAGCAAATAAAACCCTAAAGCGAATAAGAATTTTAAACACTCAAAGCCTTACTTGTAACAATATCAAAGCTTAAACAAAACACCAACAATAAACAGTGAGTTTATCTTTTCTTACAATCCCCTACTATTGCTTGGGTTCTTTCCGACTCGAATTGTAAAAAGAAAAAACTAATTGTTTAATTCTATTGTCTTCGTAAGAAAACAAGAAAAAAACCAATTTGCCAATTTTTGTTAATTTTTGTTATATTTCGTTTAGTCTGGGATCACACTATGAAAGTTTTCTTTCAGAAAGTCGGAGTTTATGGGTGAGAGAGGAAAAAGGAAAAGCATGTTCTCTTCCCCTCTCACCAATAAACTCAGACTTTCTGAAAGAAAACTTTCATAGTGTGAACCCAGACTTAGTTTTTTATAGTTTTTATGTTAAATAAATTTAAATTAAAACAAGTAAGAGTGCTATATTCGGCTGTGCCGAATCTTATATCCCCTAGACTAGACAAAAACTAAATAATTTTTACATATGTATACATACATATTTACAATACTTTAAACTTCATTATCAATTAAATTTAAAAAGCGAAAACTGGTAAATATTTTTTTAAATCGTTTTTAGAACATAAAAAAAATAAAAATTTTAACAAGAAATTTTCTTATTAAAAAAACAAGATTCGAACCAGAGAACTCACAGTTTCTAACTTAACACACCCGTTAGACAACTAAACCATGAAGGAACGTTGTTTGAATATCATTAAAATGAAAGATGGCCCGTTTAATTTTCACTGTGTTGAGTTGTAATTACTTTTGATGTTTTTATTCACCACAATAGCAAAGTTGGAAACCATAACACTTATTTCAGTTGTGAACCGGAATATAGAAAGATTTCCGGTCTTTTGATATATAAGGTGTAAACACAAATTCAGGTTTTTATGAAGTTTTTGATATTTTTTGTACGGGAGGTACCACGCCCACTTCTGCAATCCCGCCCACATTTTGTAGGATGGTGTGTATTGACAACCTAATTGTGTGTACCTAATTTGGAAAATTTGGCTTTTTCCGTTCACCAGATATACAGCAAAAGGTAATAAAAATACAACAACAACAAGGGATTTTTGGAAAAATTTAGAGGTAGTCGTGGTTTTTTGCTCATATCTACGTCATTTTTGGACCGATCTGACTGAATTTCAATAGCAAGAAATGGTGGACTGTATGTAACATAAATGTAAAACAACCTAGCCGCTATCATGTCTGGATTATCCGGAAAACACATATCAAACGTAAGACGGACAGACGGTCAGACGGACATCGTTAAATCAACTTCTCTTTTCATATGGACCCAGAATATATATATACTTTATGGGGTCTAAAATCAATATTGTGGAAATTACAAACGTTATGACAAACTTGGTGAAGGCTATAAAAAAAGCATTGTTTTTTATATCTTTATGGCGAAATTTACCAAATGTTTTTTATAAAAAACCCGTCCAGAACAAAGTGGTTCGAATTTCCAAGCGTGCACCAGGGCTTCCAATCGGGAAATCCCGATCCCGGAAATCCCGGGATTTCTTATTTTTAATCCCGGGATTTTCGGGATTCCGATTTTTTTTATATTCTTTATTATTTTACATTTTTTTAATAACTTGTATAAAGGCACGTGTATTTGTTGACAAAAAAAGTTTAAATTACATTTGAATTTGAACAATTTGAAATTTTATTTGAAAATTTTTAATATATTTGGGCAATTTTAAAATATATTTGACAAATTTAAAATATTTGGATAATTTCAAAATACATTTAGGCTGGGTTTTTGCGATGTCAGGTAAACTAGGTTTAGTAAATCTGAAAACATATTTGTTGCGCCATTACAAAGTTCGTATACATAATTTTGACGGGACAGCTTAGTTCTGCTTAAAGTGTTAGTTTTTAATACAACTCAACTCTAGTTCAGTTGAAAATTTGCAGTTTTTGTATTATGGATTATAACTCTGTGTTAGTGTGGTTAACAAAACCATAAAAAATTTACAACTCAAAAGTTGTTCCATTTCAACTCAACGGAATTGATATATAGGGGCGTATATAGGCTATAATAGGGCCAAAAATAATTAAAAAAAAAATTACATTTTGCCGGAAAAATCTGAGTTTTATACAACTTTTAACTAAGTTTAAATTTAATCCACATCTTAAAAACCCGGCCTGAGAAAACTTAAAAAACTTTTAATTTTTTTTTTATCAATAATTAAATATAGATAAAAAAAACAAGTCAGAGTGCTATATTCGGCTATGCCGAATCTTTGATACCCTCCACCGACAGTTCGAATGATTTAGGAGTAATACCTGTATGATGTACATATATTTATTAGTATTATCTTTACAAAAACAGACATCTGCATTAAAATTGGTTGTGGTTTAGACCTATATAAACAATCAGAAAGTTTAATGCTTTTTTTTTGCAAATTTAAATAGCTTGAGTAAAATATCATGATTCGTAAAATATCATGATTCGTAACAGCGGTGCAATTAATTTTAGCGTTTGCAGAGAATTTCAGAAGGCTGCTAAAATGGGATCTAAGGTAAAATATGGACCGCATATCACAAAATTGCATAACATTTTTTCTGGCAATATAAAGCTAAGCTGGAAGAAAGTTTACCGCAAAATCTATATCTGCTACGGTTTTAGGCGTATTTAGTTATTTTACCAGAGTGGGCTTTATATGAGGCCTAGAGTAAATTATGGACCGATCTTCACGAAATTTCACGGTGCATTACTAGTCCTAAAAAACTGTGACAACCAATTTCTGTTATGATAGCATTGTTAATTAGCGATCTTCACGAAATTTCACAGCGTTATTTCTAGTCCTATTAAACTGTTACGAGCCAAAATTTGTTATGATAGCATTATAAATAATGGTTTAAAGCGTACTTAACTCGTTTCCGGAAGTAGGGTTTATATGGGGCCTAGGGTAAATTATGAACCGATCTTCACGAAACTTTACAGTGTTATTTCTATTCCTATTAAACTGTTACGAGCCAAATGGTATGATAGCATTATTAATAATGGGTTTAGGCGTATTAAAATCTTTTCCGGAAGTAGAGTTTATATGAGGCATAGGGTTAGGTATGGACCGATCTTCACGAAATTTCACAGTATCATTTCAAGTCCTATAAAACTGTGACGTGCCAAATTTTGGTATGATAGCATTATTTTTTACGGTTTTAGGCGTACTAATCTATTTTCCGGGAGTAGGGTTTATATGGGGCCTAGGGTAAATTATAGACGGATCTTCGCGAAATCTTACAGCGTGATTTCCAGTCGAATAAAACGAATTTTTCCAAAATCTTATATCATTCTGTGCATTGTTCCACAATTTATGTTAGTTTTTGTAACAAAATTATAAATTTTTTTTAGGTGGTTGTTCCACATTTTTATTCATAGCTCTGATCCTACTGAACCGATTTTGCTGGATTTCAATCCCAAACTGCTTAGGATAACTACAAGCAATTCGACACCAAGTTTGTTTATTTCTTTTGAGTTTTTCGAAAGTGAGCGTGTTTTCAACAGACGGACAGACGGACATGGCTAAGTCGACTTAGAATTACTCAAGGACCCAGAATGTATATACTTTATGGGGTCTGAGATGAAATCGGAATCCCAAAATATTTTCTTCAATCCCGAATCCCGGGATTCAGAAAATGCAATTGATATAAGTAAAATTGATATAAGTAAAAATTATGTTGCGCATCTGTTGCCTCAAAACTGATTTTTTTTGGAAAAAACTTAAGAATTATGCAAAAGCATATTTATCATGCAAATATTATGAATAACTTGTCCTTGTAATTACATACATACATATCGTAACATAAAACGCAAAAGGCTCTATCTAGCATTTTGAAAATTTTACAGGAGAAGCAAAAACTATTTTAAGTGATAAATTGCGTTTAACTGTTTATAATTTATTTTTCTTGTAAAACCTACGAGTTGTTTTGGCATATTTTGGTCGAAAGATTCCAAAATTTTTTGTAGACATTTGTGTTGATGCAACACATCAGAAATGAACAAGTCGCGTATCGTGCGTACAGAAGAAGCCATCGCCGCTGTAGTCGTTAGTGTGACAGAGGACTTAAATTTTACGACCCGACGACGTTCTCAGCAACTCGGTCTCAACCCGTTCACTACTTCGAAACCTTTTGAGAAAGATCTTGGCCTACATCCATGTAAGAACCATCTGGTGTTGTATTCGGTGAATAGGCTGAGTGTTAACTGGAAGTTGAACGAGATTTTTATCATTAAATCATTTCTGGTCCATTTTTGGCTAAAGGGGTATACATATAACAAGAAGAATTGTCATTTTTTGAGAGAGCACAATCCTCATGAATCTCCCTTTTATCCCCAAAAAATTACTGTTTGATGCGGTTTAGATATATGCTGAAAGCGTCATCGGCCCATTTCTCTTTAAATCTGAAATCGGGGCCAACATTACCGTGAACGAACGCTACAGCTAAATGATTCGTGTGTAGGTATAAGCGAAGCTGTATATTTTAAGTTCAGTCCTCAGAATGTAATAAGAATGTTGGATACAGTTACATAGCAGTGTGAAAGTTTTTTTCTAATATATTGTTATAGACGCAAAACGAGAGACTTTTTTAATCATGTTTAAAATATCATGTGGCGCAAAATTTTGAAATTGGATATTCGTATTCGGCGAATATTGGATATTTGAAGTGACACCAGTACGTAAAAACTCTTTTCATTAATATTCTTACGCATTAAATCTGCTAAGCCAAATTTTAAAAATATTTTAGACAAATTGCTGGCAAGGATTAGGGGATGATGCATAGTGCTTTTTCCATAGACAAAAATCCGAAAAGTACTGATGTCTTATATTGCAATGAAAGTTATGTTGTTCGACAGGTTACACTTCTATAATTCAAACCAACGTGAAAGAATTTTGCAGTGTTATTTCTTATTGACGCCGCCAAAGGGGGCAGACCTAAGAAAATTTTATGCTTTAATTACTAAGCAAAAAGTTCAGTTTTGAAAACAATTGTATTAACTTAAATTTTTAGGGCCTAATTGTGAAAAACGCAACGCCAAAAATATCATTGATAGCAAAAACAAATTCAAAAATTTTTTTTGTAATTCAATTCATATTGTTTTTAAAATTTTCAATGCCACAAAATTTGAAGTGTTTGAAATTTTAAAATTCAGTATAAATCATGGTGGAATAAGCAGGTGGCATCGTTACGGCAACAAATACAACATTACAACAAAAATGGAAATTATATCACCGTTTAAGTCATAAAATACTTTAAACAAAAATCAAAGAGTACCACTGAACGTGATGAAATAAATACATTTTTAGTCAATTTTTATCAATATCTTATTTATTTTAATTTAAAATTATCAAAAACTTTAATAATATACAATAATCGCAGCACAAAACGTGGACTTTTTGTAAACATTAACAAAACTTTGACATAAACCTAGACAAACAATGCAAGAGCAAAAAATCGTCATGGTATAAATTCCTATAGAAAGCAAAAACAAAATTATAAAATATTTTTGAATTTGTTTTTGCTTTCAATATAATTTTTGGCGTTGCGTTTTACACAATAAGGCCCTTTAAGTTTGGTTTTCTCTAAAAATATCCAAACTAACACGTTATAACAAGTTTTAAAAAATATTTATCTAAGGTGATTTTTTATTGCATCAAAAAATTCATATTATTTAATTTTAAACGAAATAATGTTCAAGTTTAATGAAACATTAAGAGAAAAGAAAAATATGGTCTTCTGGTTTTTTTCTGTTTTAGTTTATTTGTTATATTTTTTAAAAGTCTGTTAAATGTGTGGAAGGCACATAAAAGAAAAAAGTTATGAAATGGTAAAAGTTATTATTGAAAAATTTTTAATGTAAATACAACGCCCTTCACCTTTATTTCTTGCTTTTCGAAAAGGAAAAGGGCAGCAAAATTCACTTAAGGTAGAAGTACATAACACGCGTTAGTGCGCACGCGCTCTGTCGTCTTCTGTCAAAAAAAGTTAAACTAGTGTATTTTCATAGAACAAACTACATGCAAAATATTTTGACGCGTTTGCGCCAGAAAGTTGGTTAACTTTGAACTTTTTAGCGCGTTGTGAATTTTTGACAAGTAATCAGCTGACAATAAAAAGAATAATTCAACAAATTTGTGAATCTTGAAAGAAAAACTTATGAAAGAGCTTAAAAAACATACAACATTTATATAAAAAGAATAAATTGAATAAAATAACAAAATCTTGATATACTTTCGAACCCTTTTTTAATGCACAAATAAGTAAACAAATAAAAAACAGCTGACAGGAATGGCTTTTCTAACGCGTGTTGTGTAACTTGCAATTTTTTACGCGCTAAAGTTTTTAAACGCACGATACTCGTCGACGAACCAACGCGTGTTATGTACTTCCACCTTTACTGCCTTTTTTTTATTTTAATGCCATAAAATTCCTTTAATAATTTTGTACTCATTAATTATAAAATAAATCATTAAAAATGTTATTTTAGAGTAGGAGCAATTTGTTAAGCTTGTCAAATATTTTAAATTAATAGGTGTGTTCATTACTTTACTAGCAGAAACTTGAAACGAGAGAGTAAATTTAAAATTTACAAAATTGTTTTGCCAATTACTCAAAAATTTTAAAAAGTAAATGAACGCTTAACCAGCAAAAACTAGCAGGTTTGGTATATCGAGATTATTTCTTAATAAATTTAATTGTTTTGAACTATTTGCGCAAGAATTTAAGAAAAATAAATATTTTATGGTGTTGAAAATCTTTTAATTTAAAAATTATGAAAATTATTTTTGAATTGTAAACAAAAACATGAAAACGGGGATTATGTAATTCTTGCTCAATAAAAATTTACTATCAGAAATTTGCAACAAATTTTTTTATTAAGAAACCAACCAACCTACAAAGTGTACGAGAAAGTATCCGTCTTTAATAGAATTCTTTGTATGTACTTTGTATAATAGTTTGTAATCATAATAAAATAGAAACTGGGAATTATTTCCTTCCGAAGGTTACTTTATATTATATTCAACATTTTTTATTTTTTCGAATTTATTCTATGAGCTAAATTTCAGTTATGTTATAAAGCTTTTTTGTAATAGTTCTATTCCTTTAATTTTTCAGAAATGACTTAATACACTACCAGACTATTATATTGTATTTTCTTGTTACATTTTACCTTAGCTTTCCGTTGGAAAGCAATGAGGTATATTGTATGTACAGAAAAATTTACAATTATTAGACACCAGCAGAATGTAATGCATTTTCTGGCCCGCTACGGCCTTCGTCAGCATTCTTTGTGTCTCACTGGATAGTGTTACTTTATAAATTGAATGTATTTAACTCAACTATTTTAACAAATAGAAATTGGGAATTATTTCCTTGTGAAGGTTACTTTATTTTATATTCAACATTTTTTATTTTTTCGAATTCATTCTATGAGCTAACTATTACAAAAAAGCTTTATAAAATACATAACTGAAATTTAGCTCATAGAATAAATTCGAAAAAATAAAAAATGTTGAATATAATATAAAGTAACCTTCGGAAGGAAATAATTCCCAGTTTCTATTTGTTAAAATAGTTGAGTTAAATACATTCAATTTATAAAGTAAAACTATCCAGTGAGACACAAAGAATGCTGACGAAGGCCGTAGCGGGCCAGAAAATGCATTACATTCTGCTGGTGTCTAATACAAATTGTAAATTTTTTCTGTACATAAAATATACCTCATTGCTTTCCAAAGGAAAGCTAAGGTAAAATGTAACAAGAAAATACAATATAATAGTCTGGTAGTGTATTAAGTCATTTCTGAAAAATTGAAGGAATAGAACTACAGTAGTTTTGACTTAACTGCCTTTTGTTTACGTGCACTTTTGACTTAACTGCACAAAATTGATCATTTTTGGAATTATTCTTTCTAATTCCATACAAATTCCTTTTTTATGTGCACTTTCTATACCTGCACATTCAAGATAAATGCACAAAATTTTTGGCATTTTAAAATTATTTTCATACAAAAAATCAAAGTTAGCTGCACTTTGACTCAACTGCCCAAAATACATATTTTCTGGAATTATTCTTCAAAATCATTGTGTAAGTGCATTTTGTATACCTGCACATTTAAAAATATATGGTGACCACTTTTTCACATAAATATCCCATTTAAGCTGTTTATAAAAATATAAATCGCAATTATTTTGTTTTTTATACCCTTCACCGAAGGTAAGAGGGTATATATAACTTTGTCATTCCGTTTGTATGTTCCACAATATTGATCCTACACCCTATAATGTATATATATTCTGGGTCCTTATGAAAAGCGAAGTTCAAATCCGGTTGTCCGTCTGTCCGTCTGTCCGTGTGTATGTTGAAATGGGTTTTCCAAAAACCCCAGAAATGATGTGGACTAGGTTGATGTATGTTTATATCACATATACTCCGTTTAAGTTTGCTATTGAATTTCAGCCAGATCGGTCCAAAAATGACGGAGATATGAGCAAAAAACCACGACTGCCTCTGATTTTGCCCAAAAATCCCTTGTTGTTGTATTTTATTTATTTCTGTATATCTTGAGAACGGCAAGAGCCAAAGTTTCCAGATTGGGTACAAACATTTAGATTATCAATATACAGTATCCAACAAAATATGGGCGGGATTGGAAAAGTGGGCGTGGTACCTCCCATACAAAAAAAATCAAAAATTGTATATAAACCTGAATTTTTGGACTGTCATATGACCTATGGCTACGCCTTATATATCAAAAGATCGAAAATCTTTAGTAGAAAATATTTTCTGAAAATTTTGGAAAAATCGGTTCAGATACAAAAAAGTTATGACCAAAATATAATTTTTTTTAAAAAATACCCATTTACGGGAGCCATAGGTCTTTCTGAGTCCACGTTTTATCACAAAGTAAATGGTAAATTTATTCCTAAAGACATCGGTATATAAATCTTTCAAATCGGTTAATAAAAGACTGAGTTATGTCCAAAGTACTGAAATCCAAAAAAATATGTCTTTTTTATACCCTTCACCGAAGGTAAGAGGGTATATATAACTTTGTCATTCCGTTTGTATGTTCCACAATATTGATCCTACACCCTATAATGTATATATATTCTGGGTCCTTATGAAAAGCGAAGTTCAAATCCGGTTGTCCGTCTGTCCGTCTGTCCGTGTGTATGTTGAAATGGGTTTTCCAAAAACCCCAGAAATGATGTGGACTAGGTTGATGTATGTTTATATCACATATACTCCGTTTAAGTTTGCTATTGAATTTCAGCCAGATCGGTCCAAAAATGACGGAGATATGAGCAAAAAACCACGACTGCCTCTGATTTTGCCCAAAAATCCCTTGTTGTTGTTGTATTTTTTTATTTCTGTATATCTTGAGAACGACAAGAGCCAAAGTTTCTAAATTTGGTACAAACATTTGGATTATGCAGATACAGTATCCCACAAAATGCGGGCGGGATTGGAGAAGTGGGCGTGGTACCTCCCGTACAAAAATTATTCAAAATTGTAGAAAAACCTGAAACACTCGGGAAAATCGGTTCAGATACGAAAAAGTTATGACCAAAATATAATTTTTTTTTCGGGAACCATAGATCTTCCCGAGTCCAAGTTTTATAATCAAAATAACTGGCAAATTTTTTCTTTAACACGTCGATATATAAATCTGTCAAATCGGTTAAGAAATAGCAGAGTTATGACCAAAATACTGCAATCCCAAAAATTACTTTTTTTATAATTAAGTTTGTTTAAATATGTATACATATATGTAAGTATATATATATATACCTATAACCCAATTTAATGGTAATATTATTCTTAAGCACGTTGGTATATAAATCTGCTAAATCGGTTAAAAATGGTTAAGTTATGGGCAAAATACTCAAAAAAAGCACTAAAAAACATTAAAATTTTTATTATAAAAACTAAAATTTTAGAGCTGTAATATGACCTATTCATACGTTTTAGATATCAAAATATCGGAAAATCGAGGAAAAAATGATATGGCAAATATATAGCTTTTTTTAAATACCTATTTTCGGGAACCATAGATCTTCCCGACTCCAAGTTTTATTACCAAAGTAAATGGTAATTTTATACTTTAAGATGTCGGTATAAAAATCTGTCAAATCTGTTACAAAATGGCCGAGTTATGACCAAATTCTAAAATTTGATCAAAACTAAACTAACTATACTTAAACTCTTAATATATTTAATAGCACGCAAGCATGTGCAAATAATTAAATAAAACTAAACAATACATATTATATAATATACATGTATATATACATATATTTAGATATCCATATATATAAACTTCTGTTCTTTCCAAACCATGGTGAAGGGTTTATAAGATTCGGCATAGCCGAATATAGCCCTCTTACTTGTTTTTTTTATGTTTTATGTTCTTTGTTAATTCTCATTGTTTTTGTTAATGTTTCTTTTATAATAAATAAACATTCATACATGTGTAAAATGATCTGTTATTTCCCAGCTAGCATAGGCTGTTTGTTAGACGATTATGTTTTATATACAACTCCTAAAAGACGTAACAAAAACATCTAAATATTTTTTTGCATTTATTTATTTATTTTTTTTTTTTTTTTTGACACGCTCGTCTTTAAATCTTGGAATGAACCTTTTGGGACTCTCTGTAAGAGCCGTATAACAATTACTGAGCTACTTATGTATATAAGACCGTTTTTGAAGTATGAAAATGTTATTTCCAATACAATTTTAATAAAACAAACCGGCCTAAGGATCTGTAAAAAAGGATTTTCCGACAGGATGGTGTGATTTCGCGACCTTAAGGTTTGTTATATAGAAATTGCATGAAAATTAGAAGTTTTGGCAGGAAAAATACGCCTGATGCCCTTATTTAGGTAGCTTAGTCATACGGCTGAGCATTGCACGAGTTGTAAAATAATACCTACATGAGTCTCATACGACTCTTGGCATGCTTTTTGAAGGACTCGTTAGATAATCTCAACATGCATCATAAACGATTCCCTTTACGATTAATATAAGCGTTTTTCGCTGCGTTATGGAAGAATCTCTCATACGAATCTGCACGTGTAACAGTTTCTCCCGTGCGAGAAATTGTCTACAATTAAAAAATGAGCTCGTCGACGATCAAAAAGACTCTTTTTGAGAATCCCAGTATGCTCCTAGACGATTGAAAATGCTAGCTGGAGTGATATAAAATTTTAATAAAATATAAATTTATGTATTAATAAAATAATTTTTTTATTCTACTTTAAAATCAAACACTTTACTTTAGCTGCACTTTTGTGCATGTATGTAACCACAATTGTGTACCTGCACATTAAGGAAGGTAAATGCATTTAAGATAACTGCATTTTTGATTTACCTGCACAAAAAATCGTGCAAAGGAGATTGTGCAGCTAAGTCAAAACTGCTGTATTACAAAAAAGCTTTATAAAATACATAACTGAAATTTAGCTCATAGAATAAACTCGAAAATATAAAAAATTTTGAACATAATAAAATATTTTCTCATATAAATACATACATATGTACATATGTACTTAAGCATGCGGTGCTACAGTTAACATAAGGTACTCGTTTATATACAAAGTAGATGGAAGTGTGCAACAAAAGTTAGAAAATTTAAAAAAATCTTATTTTTAATTTATAACAGAGACCCGCACAATTCAACATTTTCTGTAAGAATGTTATTGTCAAAAATTTCATGCTTTGCTATGTCATGTCAACTCAAACAAGGCGTTATGACATGTTATGCCAACACAAACATAGGCTGACTTCATAAACGCAGTTTGCAATGCATCACTGCAAACAAATGCGTAGACAAGGCAAAGCAATACATTGTGACAACACTGCATTGTAAAAAAATGCAATGATATTTTGACACATTTATGAACGCATGAATACTTTGCAGTGTGCATCATTTGTTGTGTGGCGTTTGTGTTTACATAAATAAAAAAAGAATAAAATGAATCTTAAGGAATCCTGTGCTGTTATTTTAAAAACGCCCTTGAATTGGTTGATAATAACAATAAAAGTAGAGTCACGTTAATTAAAAACACTCTCATTGTAAAAATTAGTGTTTAAATATACATTTTACTTACCATAAGTCTGCCATTTTAACCGCCAAGAAAATTTTCATGTATAAAGCATCAGAAGTAAAAACACTGCACAAATTTGACAAATGTTGCGCATTAAAAAGTATTGCCATGCAATAATGAACTTGAGGCATTGCCAAAACTAACTTCACTGCGTTTATGAACATTTTACATTTCAGTGTTGCTTTGCAAACTGCGTTTATGAAGTCAGCCATACATACGTCTTAGCATAGCACTGCAACATTGTACACTGTTCTGTTCAATACCATGTCTTTCAATGTTATTTTTTACCGTTTCCGAGAAATCTTGCTCATCGAAACTTGATATTCAGGTATGTCACGGAATTAAATCCAAATCGATTTCATTCCGTTTTACCAAATTTCGTTTTAGCTTCTTCAGAAATTTTTCTTTTTCATTAAATCGAAAAAAATTCTAAATATATTTTTGTGTATTAAATATGACAACGATACGAAAAATACACACAGCTGATTGTTTTAAACAAAAAGCAAATAAAGAGAAATTTGAAAAATATTTTTGTGTTGGATAAGTAATAAATAATAAATGACCGGCATATCCAATGTTGCAGCAGTAGAGGAACTAAATTAACATTCCGTTGAAAAATTGCGTCGACGACATTTGAGGGACGGATCAGATCATTTGTCATACCCAAATGAAATGTAAGTTACATATCGTCACCTAAAATGCAAAAGGGCATAAAAACAAAAAAAAAAAAAAAAAAAATAAATAATAAGTACATACCTATAGGTAAAAGAGATTAGTGGTTTGTACGAAATAAAAAGGTGGCAATAATAAGTTTACGACGTTTTGTTTATTTCGTTACCTCAAAATGGGTTTCTCTTAAATTGGTAATTAAATTTATTTTAAAGATTGAAATGTTTATATTTTCCAAAAACTAATAAAGCAATACTATTTTTTATTCTTTTAAAGTTGTTCGGGAAAGTTTTTTTGGTATATGTATATGCTACTTAAAATATCAATTCGACTTAGAAAATTGAAAGTGGTTTGTCCACTTTTAGACAGGCAAAGTCTACTTTGGCAAAGTTTGTTGAATTCTCTTTTAAACTTTGTTTCGTGTTTAGACACGCAAAGTTTAATTTGAAGTTTTGTTTTCTTTTGTTTGAATATCATATAAAAGCAGCGTTGCCAGAATGATAATTTTATCATATTTTTGATTATTTTTTTACAAAAATATTTAAAGATTTTTTTCTCAAATGATGATTTTTTTTTATTTTTAGAAATTGTGATTTACTTTTGTTTGTTTGTACAAAATACATACACAATTTTATTAAAACAGTAAATTTTTTAAACAAAGAAGTTCTGTATCAGCTTGCTATTTATAGGTTTTGCACTAGGGTAGCCAGATTTTAAATTCGGAAAAACAGTACATTGAATACATAAAAACAGTACAATCAAGAAAAAAACAGTAAATTTTTTTTGACGACAAGATTACCATTTGTTTTAATAAGTAACCCCCAATTTCACCAAGTTCAGCTATAATTAACTATCAGTTCAAGCTGTCAAAACATATTGTAAGCTGGAAGTTAAAGTAATAGTTAGTTTTAACTGAACTTGGTGAAATTGGGGTAAATATTTTAAACTTTTGATTGAATATGCAACAACAATTATATAAAGAAAGAAATACACTTAAAATGTGTAACGTCAAAGGAATTATTTCCAGTTTATGGCATTTCATAAATATACATATGAAATTACTCCATTTGCGTTTAAAAAGCAAACACCACAAACGAAGCATTTGGCCAGGAAAACCATAACATTGCTGTAAGCCATATAAGAAAGCTCAAAACAATCAACTCATTGATCTTGTTAGTACGATTTTCTTTAAACATATTCGTATTTAAAGCAATTTTCACTACACACATAGTTGCACAAATCATATAGAATTTGAGAAAATGTTTGTTTCCTAAATTAATTTTCCAATTTTAAATAATTTTTAAATTATTTACGGCTAATTTTACCAAGTTCAGCTATAATTAACTATTACTAAAACAATAGGTTTTTTGACTTTTATAATGAAAGTTAATTAAACCTGAACTTGGTGAAATTGGCCATTTATCTATAAAATCCAAAAAAAAATAGTTTGGTTTATTTTTATTTCACAAAATCTGAAAATGTTTAAAATCAAGTGCAATTGAAAACGATGAATATTTTCATAAAATTTTTTGTAAAAATTAATTTATCTTTTTCTTATTTTAGTAGTTTAGGTAAAGAAAACTGGTCATCAAAGGTATTAGGTATTTTTTATAAATTTTGAACACGGATAATTTTCCAAATTTGTTTGTTTTCAATTTTACGTGATTTCGATTTCCAGAACATGCCCGAAAATTAAAAAAGTTCTAAAAATTAACGATAACTATGTTGGAATAAAGCTGCGTTCACAATCAAAAAAACATTTTCACTTGGTGTTCATAATACAGCAACAATTTCTTTTGTAACTACACACATTTTGCATCAAGAAACCGTTTGCAAATTTTAGCCACACCAATATTATGCATTTATTTTTATTTTTGGAAACATTTTGTTAAAATTTTCATTCAAAACTAAATAAAATTATAATTAGTATTGTGGTTATAATTAGTATTGTGGTAATAAAATTATTTTAAACGTCAGAAACAATTTCATACAAATTGTTGCTGAAGTTCTAGTTGACTCAACTTTAGTTACATTTTTAAAAAATTTTTAGTTACATTTTTGTTCTAAAAATGAAAGGAAAATATATGAAATACTTTGAGGAAAAAAAAGATAGAAGAAAAAATGAAATTGTTTTTTTGATTGTGAACGTAACTTAAGTATTTTTTAGTACTTAAAAAAAATTTAGATTTTAAATTCATAACAACACGAAAATATACCACTGCTACGACCCACCCATTATAATTTAGATTTCTACTGTGTATTTATGAGAAAACAATGACCACAGCGTAAAAACTCTTATTATTTTAGAACTTTTTTTTTAACACAACATAATTTTTTGTTAGCCAGTTCTGTTAAATATAGACTGAGCAAAAAAACAGTACAAAGTGTAAAAAAACAGTACATTTGCGTACTGTTTTAGGAGTTGTGCATAAAACAGTACAATTGCAAAAAATCAGTACATGTACTGCTTAAAACAGTACGTATGGCAACCCTATTTTGCACACTTTTGTACCCAGTATCTAGAATACTCAAAATTGCATCATTATTTCTGCGCATACAAAATATTAAAACAAGCATCTTAGATTAGCGGTTGTTAATTTTGAAATTATTTGTGAAAAAACCCCGTATTATTATAAAGTTCTATGTATTAAAGAACAAAAAAAATAAAAAATAATCAAGTATTTAGTAACAAAAGCAACCTAAGAAGCTTTTAGTTTAAAAATTCCACCTTCCATATTTATAATCATTCAATAATTATTCAATGAGTTTTTTAAATAGAATTTTCTCAAAATGTCTTCTATATTACATCGATATCAAAAATATCATATTAAATTAAGAACCCTTAAGATTTCATTTGAAGTATGAGCTTTATAGCTCCCAAACTAAAATCTTTTTGCCCAAAACTTATAAATCACAAATTTTACAGTATAAAGACTTTCAATGAAAATTGTTTATGTAGATAGATTTTTTACATTCTTATTTATTAGAAATTAAATGGATTTATAATGTGTTTTTATAAAAATGTGTACAGAATATAACTGAAAACAAAATTTAAGCCCATTTAATTTTTTACAAATATGGCAATTCGTCAGCTCATTATTATACATAATAACCAGAATGTACTAATAAAGTGACCTCACAAGCGCAGCTGTTTGCAGTGATTTTCTTCGTGTGTGACGTTTGTCGTCATTTTTTTGTTTATTTACTTTTTAATAAGGCATTTTGACAGTTGCCGTCTCAATTCTAGCAACAAAATGCCTGTTGTTTTTTTATTGTTTTATTGATGTAGTACTGAGGTCACTTTGTTAATACATTTTGATAATAACCCGGCAAAAAAAGACATTCAAAATGATTAATAAATACATGGGTTCCAAGGATAATGCAAGGAAAATCAAAATATTGAACCTAATACTATTTTTTTTATTAAAGAAACAGATTCCAACATTAAAAGACATTGAAAATAGTTTTAAAATGTGAATTTGATACCAAATTATACATAATAAACAAATAAAAAGTTGATTAGTTTACGCAGGTTTTATTTAAATTTCTTCGTATAATTTACAAACAGCAAAGGCGTATTTTTAAATCTACTAAGTTGTCAAACTTTTTTTCGCTTCTATTAACTATTAAAATCAAATGTATAAATTAAATAAATCTTACTAAACTATTAATTTTAATTGCATAAAATATTCGTTCCTTTTTAATCCAAAAAGAATACATACCAAATTATAGTGAAATATTGCAATTCATACATATCGTTAGCTAAAATGCAAAAAGACGTAACTAGCAAAAAATTCAAAATCGAGTTTTTGATTGATTATTATGAATGCTATAAATCTACATGTCTTGACAAAATTTTACACTTCTGCGATCAAAAATTGCGCTTTTATTAGCAAAAAACAAAGGGACTACAAGTTTTTTTGTTTGATGTATGCAAAACGACGTAATTACACATTTTTTTCTAAGAAAATATAATGAAATGGTTTTCTTTAAAAATTGGTTGAAGAATTCCATGGACGACTTATCAATGCATGTTTTTCTGACATGTTTATAGTTTTCACTTTACAGAGTTTTTTGCTTCTCCTGTAAAATTATATTTTTGTTAGTTACGTGTTACGTGAGTGCAGTGTTCTCAGTTTTGGGGATTTATCCCCAAATTGGGGATAAAAATTTCGTGAAAATCCCCAGGGGAATTTTTGGGGAAAAGCACTTTTTCGCTTGGGATTTTTGGGGATAATATATTATTATAAATTTCATTTTGCAATGGCAAGACCGATTTGGCCAAGATGTGGGTAGTCCTTTTTGCGGTTTAAAACTATTTCAAGAACTTGTTGAAATAGTTTTAAATATGCTTGTTGTACCAACTAGCGTTACTTCTGTTGAACTAGCTTTTTTTTGTAATGAATACAACCAAAATCAATATTTGCAACAGAATACAATATGAGTCTTAGAATAAATACACACTTTAAAATAATGCAGCTTGCTGTGACAAATTTATTCAATTATCCCAAATACACTTTTTAAACAAACAACATGTAACACAAAATTACATTGGCTTATGAATTAGAAGATTATGATTCCCTAGTTTTGGAAATTATAAATATGTTTTGACGCATAATTATTTTTCGTTACGTTACGTAGAACTCAAAAAATAAATAAAATAAGTTTTAATAATATATTACAAAAATGGATTTATTTAAATAAATGGATGAATGCATATTTTTCCATTGACATAATATTAAGAATATTATTTTTAAGAAAATTTGGGAATTTTTGGGGATAAGAAAATGGCTATTTTGGGGATTTTTGTGGATGAAAAAATCGCAAACTGGGGATAAGGCTAAATGCATTTAGGTAAATAATAAATAAAATATAATAATGAAAATATTCCATTTTCTTGAACTACATCATAGTTTTTTTTTTTGCTGAGAAGAAGTATGTTTTTAAATAAAATTAATAATTTTTGGCTGTAGGAAAAATCGCCTAAAGAAAAATGGCAAAAAAAAAATAAATTAAAAATCGCCCAAAAAAATTCCATGTAAAATTGGGGGCTGTAGGAAAAATCGCCCAAAGAAAAATGGCCCAAAAAAATAAATGAAAAATCGCCCAAAAAAATTCCATGTAAAATTGGGCCTGAATTCATATGAAAAGTGACCCAAAATTGTTGGGCTATTTTTCGTTACTATTGGGTGATTTTTCGTTTTTTAAATTTGGTGATTTTTCATTATGAAAAATCACCCAAAAATATTATATGAAAAATAGCCCATTTTTTCGGGCATACTATTTGTCTAAATCATTCATTATTACTAGGGATGAGATTTTCATGCACAAAAAAATCGAAAATATGCGCATTAAATATGCACTAAAAAATCCAAAATATGCATTAAAAAAATAAAAAATATGCACCTAAAACTTAAACATTTTCAATAAAAATGCGTTTTTTGTAATTTTATTTAAAAGGTTCAATATTTTTTAAAACTTAATTTCAATTACTAATTTAAACATAAACAAATAAATACCTTTTTATATTATCAAAAGTTAACCTGTTCGGACACAAAAAACTTTTGCACATGAAAAATAAACTCTCAACGTCAACCGATGTTATAGGAGCATGCTTGAAGGATGCTAATTCATTTATAGACTATACATATATTTTCTAATTCAGAAAACGTTTTTTGAAAAAACGTTTTGGATTTTTTGTTTAATTTGCAGGGATATTCTTCATTCCACATTGTTAATTTTACTTTCTGCAATATCAATTAATTTGAGCTGTGTATTAAGTGAACTAGATTCCTCCTATTTAGTGAACTAAATTCCTTCAATTTAGTTATTGTTTCTCCAACATATCCGTCGTTGAAAAATACAAATGCTAATTGATCTTTTACTTTTTTAGTTGCATAAGCATCGGTAGCAACAAGTTCCTTTATAACATTTTTAAATTGCTCAAAGTTTTTTGAATATTATTCTACACCAGGGTCCTCATCTTGTTAATACTGCCTGCGGTGGTAACAGTACAAAAGATACATTTCATTCAAAAAAAAATTTATTTTTTGATTTGAAAATGTTTATTGATAATATGTAAATTAAAAAAATATATCCCTCAAAAATGATAAAATATGCAAAAATATGCATTTAAAACCAAAATATGCAAAAATATGCATTTTAACCAAAATATGCAACAATATGCAAAAACAAATCGATGCCATTTTAACCCAAATTTGTTGATTCGGAAAGATAATTGGTCAACATCGATCTTCGACTATCGACAAAAAACATGCATTTGCATGGAAATCGCATCCCTAATTATTACTATACGACGAATTCCTAAATATTATTTATAAAAATAACGGGACATATTGCAAAAAGGTGGCATAGCTTACAAACTTGAAAGCATAGCCGGCCTATAGCCGGGCGCAAGGATTTTCTCCTCTTTGATAAAAACAAGTACCGGCTTCGCTAACTAAAGCTTCTCTGCCCAGCCATACTTCGGCCAGACGCAAGGATTTTCTCTTCTATGGTATAACAAATACTGGCTTCGATAACCAAAGCTTACCTGCGAAGTCGGTCTTCGTTCGGAAATAAGACAGATTTTAGAAGCTTTACTTAGGAAACCGGTACTTGTAATACCATAAAGGCCGTCTGCGCAGAGAAGCTTAAGTTAGCGAAGCCGGTCTTTGTTATATCATAGAGGAGAAAATCCTTGCGCACGGCCGAAGGCCGGCTATGCAGAGAAGCTTTAGCTAGCGAAACCGGTTTTTGTTATACCATAGAGTAGAAAATCCTTGGGCCCGACCGAAGGCCGGCTATGCCGAGACGCTTTAGTAAGCGCTGCAGGTATTTGTTACAACACAGGGGAGAAAATCCTTGCACCCAAAAGTGTTTTCGTTATACATATGTTAAATATATGCACCCAGAGAAAAAACAACAAAACCATTTTTTAAAAAATGTTGACCATATTATGTTTAATTTAACCAAATCATTGTCATTGACAACCACATTATGGTAAAAAAAGTTTCTTTAAAAATAGTTTTGTTGGTTGTGACCATAATAAAACATGTTTTTCTCTTACATTTGTAAGTTACTAAATTTATATGAATAATAAACACTGTTTTGCAAATTGGGTAATTTTTAATTTTTTTTTTTTTTTTGAAAAAATTCGTTTTTTCTTTTTGGGTCATTTTTCATTTTTAATTTGGGCTCTTTTTCGTTTCTTTTGGGCAAAATTTCATATTTAACTTTTTGGGTCATTTTTCATGTTCTTTTGGGCGATTTTTCATTTTTTTTTCTGGGCCATTTTTCTTTGGGCGATATTTCCTACAGCCAAAATTGGGCCTGAATTAATGTGAAAAGTGACCCAACATTTTTGGGCTATTTATCTTTATTATTGGGTGATTTTTCGTTTTTTAAATTTGTATGAAAAATAGCCCATTTTTCGGGTCATCTTTCATATTTAAAATTTCGTCCAAATTGTACATACTATTAGTCTAAATCATTCATTATCAATATATGTACCTGGAACTCCTAAATGTTATTTGTAAAAATAACGGGTCATTTTGCAAAAATGTCACAGTGTCCTTGGACTTTATGACACTTTTAAAAGTGTCATAATGTTCATCAGATCAGTGTAATAAAGTCCGTGGACGTTATATCACTTTGTAGAGAGTCATAATGTCCACAACACGCTTAAAAACTCGAAAGCATAGCAGGCCTTCGGCCGGGCGCAAGGATTTTCTCCTCTTTGATAAAACAAGTACTGGCTTCGCTAACTAAAGCTTCTCTGCGAAGTCGGCCTTCGCTCGGAAACAAGGCAGGTTTTAGAAGCTTTAGCGAAGCCGGTACTTGTTATATTATAAAGGAAAAAATCCTTGCGCCCGCCCAAAGGCCGTCTGCGCAGAGAAGCTCTAGTTAGCGAAGCCGGTCTTTGTTGTACCATAGAGTAGAAAATCCTTGCGCCCGGGCGAAAGGGAGAAAATCCATGGACACTACGACACTGGACGTTATGCCATGCCACCTTGCAAAAACGTGAGTAATTGATTATAACTATGCAGTGATTAATTAATATTTAACTATTGAAGAGTGCACAAAGTTTGGCGGAGGGCTCGAATAAGCATTACTGTCCATACTGCTGAGCAGCAGTTGAAGATACAATGCAATTTTTTACATAAAACTTACGTTTGTATGTAACTAAATTTATATGAATAATAAACACTTTTTTGCAAATTGGGTAATTTTTCATTGTTTTTTTGGGAAAAAATTCGTTTTTGCTTTTTGGGTCATTTTTAAATTTTTTTGAACTTTTTTTCGTTTTTTTTTTTTTGGGCAAAATTTCATATTTAACATTTTGGGTAATTTTTCATGTTCTTTTGGGCGATTTTTCATTTTTTTTTTTTTGCCATTTTTCTTTGGGTGATTTTTCCTACAGCCATAATTTTTACTTTTTAGCACTTGTTATAAACAATTTGATCTAAAAAAAAATTTTGTTAATTTTTCTCCTCATGTTGAACCGTGTTCAACCAGGTTTTTATAATGGTTATTTGCTCTGTACATATTGTAAATATTTACCTTTTTTATTTATAGTTTTATAAAAATAACAAAATACGAAAGCATCCGCCGCATGTGCACTCGTCGCTTGATAAACGACAACTGAATTGTGTACTCTCGTGGACTAAATGAAAGAGCTTAAGAATGTGTGTGATTTTTGAGCTAGCACAATTGTGCTATGAAATTGAATGAATTTGACATCAATGTTTTAAATCATTGAATTC
Source organism: Pollenia angustigena (assembly GCA_930367215.1). Taxonomy (NCBI): domain Eukaryota; kingdom Metazoa; phylum Arthropoda; class Insecta; order Diptera; family Polleniidae; genus Pollenia; species Pollenia angustigena. The sequence goes on from OV884060.1 coordinate 233,640,989, forward strand.
GCCCATGAATAGCGGCCTTTATTTTTTCTACATGATAAAGGTATAATGTACATTTTTCTCCTTAATTTTCTCTACATATGTAACTATGAAGTCGTTTTTTTGTTAGTCAGTAAGTTAGTTAGAATTGTACACCCAATAAAGCAAGAAGCTTTTAATTAAAGAAAATTCGAACTCTTAGTTTTTTTTCTAAAAGTTGTGGGAAAAGGAGTTACCTAAGCCCCACACCTCAAAATATAATTTTTTTTCGCCAAATGATGATCTGGCAACGCTGCTTATAAATATAAAGTGGCAGCCAACTTCAGGTATAAACAACGAACGAAAAACAAAACGAATTTGCGAGTACAGCAAAGTGTGTACTCCCCCGCTATTCTCTTTTCCCCTCCCTTCTATAAACTCTATCCTTTGCAAAGTAAACTTTGCCTGTCTAAAAGGGGACTTTCAAATCGATTAAACGTTTCGGTTTACGTTTTCTGAAGAAGCCAAATACGGTTTCAATTCTACTTTTGATCGGAATTTGTTTCTGTGAAATTCCTAATTGATTAATAAATTTTTTCTTTTTCTACATTTTCGAATCATATCAAGAACTTTAAATGTAAGTGCCGGTTCACACAGGTCAAGTTTACTTGAACAGTTTTATTTAAATTTTCTTTTGAACTTGCGTTCACGTTCATGCACAAAATTAATTTTTGTTTTCTTTTCCTTCAACTTTGTAGCTATTTATTATATTACGGATGAAAAAAGAAAAGAAAAATACAAAACTGACTGGTACGGTCAAGTATGTACCCCTTTCCATTCTCTTTACCCCTCTCTCCTAAAAGCTCAAAACTTGAAGAGTCAAACTTGACCTGTGTGAACCAGCACTAACATACAGCATTTTCCAGTATTATCATGTTCTGAATTATATCTATTACGAAGAATCTTTTTTTTTTTTTTTTTTTTTTTTTTGAAGATCAATTTACTTAATTTTCCACAGTTTGGCAGTTATGAACAAAAAATGGTAATAATAAGAAATTAAAATTTTATGAAGTTTTAGCAATTTTTATGAACTAGATGCAGTTTTTTCGGATATGTTTGTTTTACATTCATAATAATAAACAAAAAAACACATGAATTGAAAAACAATCGACCCGTATTACATTCGTAATAATAAACAAAAACCACACATGAATTGCAAAACAATCGAACCATTCGATTCAATGTGTGCGTGAATTGAAATGATTTGTAAGTGGGCTTGTTGCAGGTCTCATATTCAAATTCAATATGTTTATCGGTATCGCCGATATTGCTTTTTTAGTAATGGTGTCTTATGGACAAAAAAGCGTATCGTTACATCCATAGTATTTTATAAGATTTGGCTTGGTTCATATTAGCCTTTTTCCTTTACAAAATGCTTTTTTATATTTAAAGATAATTGAAACAAGTAAGAAAGTATAGTCGGTCAAGCCCGACTATATGATATCCTTCACCACAGTATTTAAAAACACATCATGCTTGTGTTTCCATATAAATATGGATTTATCTATGCTTATAAACCAGAGATGTTAATGAATCATTAATTTTTGATTTAAATTCAATACGAATTAGCTAAATTTTGAATTAATTCTTTTCACACAAAGAGATGTAAATGAATCATTCATTTTTGAATTAATTCGTGAATGAATTCATGCACTGAATTAGCAAATTTTGAATTAATTCTTTTCACACAAAAAAATGAATAGAATGAAATTTGAGTCAATTCATTTGAATTGGGCAAAATGAATTGCAATTCATTTTAAATGCAAATGAATTGGTAAAATGAATTGCAATTCATTTCCAATTCATTTGAATTGAATTGACTTTAAATTAATTCAAATGAGTTAGAAAAAATGAATTGCAATTCATTTCTAATTCATTTGAATTGATTTTAAAAAAAGACTACTGTAAGTAAATGTGAAGAAGCATTACTCCCGTTTTGTTATCCAATTCATTTTATTATATCAGACAGCATTACACTCATTTCGGATATCACCAAGTACGAGATAATCGTCGAAAGGCATAGAAAATAATAAGAATATAAATTCCAATAATGTAATGTAATTAGCAGGTAACGGCAGAATATGACTTGAATTAGTAAATATGAATTGCCATTCATTTTGCCCAATTCAAATGAATTGACTCAAATTTCATACAATTAATTTTTTTGTGTGAAAAGAATTAACTCAAAATTTGCTAATTCAGTGCATGAATGATTCACGAATTAATTCAAAAATGAATGATTCATTTACATCTCTGTTATAAACTCCATTTAAATCGGTTTGAAAGTTTGGGAGAGGCAGAAATTGCCCCCAACCTCCCCTTGAGGTTCTTTTTTTGAAAAACTGCAAAGCTTATGTGTCCATATAACTATGTTTCTATCTATGATTAAAATATTATTCAAATCGGTTTGACAGATCTGAGAGGCATAAATTTCCCCCTATCTTCCCTCGTGGTCCTACCATTCGGCCTATTTTTAATAGGCTTGGTCCTTGTGCCAATAAGAACCTATGTCCCAAATTTTACCTTCAAAATTGCAACCAGGGGCCTCATTCTGGCAGTCGTGATCGAGTGCTTTCTCGATTCGAAAGCAATTTTATATCTTATTATTTTTATTTATATTTGCGTTTCACAATACTGAAAAAATAATTTTGATTTGTTCAGTATTGACTGAAAGAATAATAAATAAAATTGCTTTCGAATCGAGAGAGTACTCGATCACGACTGCCAGAATTACGCCCCTGTACTTTGCGCACAAGGTTACATGGACAGCCTGCCAGCCAGTCGGACGGACATCGTTATTTCGACTCAGAAAGTGATTCTGCGTCGACCGCTACTTTAAGGTGGGTCTAGGACCAATATTTTAGGGTGTTACACACATCAGCACAAATGCCCAATACCCTCTCCACTAATGTGGTTTGGGTATAAAGACATGGCGCTTCTGCCATGTAGTATGTACTGTACTACTGTTGTAAAACTAATAATATATATAAAATATACCATTTATGTATATTATGAATTCTTTTTGTGTTCTTACCTTGTTTCCCCCCAGATATAATAATCCAATGATCTGTTGAAATTGCAACTATCCACAAAATTAGTGACACAACCATTAAACAACTGCACGAAAACAAAACACGCCTTTGAAACATATAAGCCTTCATTAAAGGCTTACGGGCATCTTCTCGACCAATGGTCGACGTTGATAAGTCACGCTTCATTCTCTGCAAAAGGAACTGAATTGAGAAGCAACTTCATATTAATCTGATGAGTGTTTGTATCTTTAATTAACATAACATAAATTATAAACACAAAAAGAAAGGCAATATGCAAACATACATATGTTAATAAGTATTTACATAAACTAAGTAACAATTTTATATTTAATCCAATTTATTTAATGGATAAAATTTAATTTAAAAAAATTCATATTTTTATTCGATAAAAAAACACATACATACAAAAATGAAAATTATTTTAAAGAAAAAAAAGTAATGTGTTTCAAAGTGTAATTAAAATAATAATATGTAATTACATTTATGATCTGGTTACCGTACAAGTGTTTTGAAATATTGTTTTGAGTGGATTTGTAAATCTTTTGTTCACACGGCGTTGTTTTTCGAAATTATAAAAATACCTTTCGAACTTTTTGCTGTGTTTTTGTTCTTTATTTTTATTTAGTAAAATCTTTTTTATTTGTGAATTATTTTCGTTTTCTACTCAAACATTTCTTGTTCTGTTTAAATTTTTTGGTTTTTTTTTCAAAGATCCACGATTTTTTTTTTTTTTGCTTTTATTTTTTTTTTTTTTAAGTAAATGTCACATTTCAAAATATTTATGTTAAATTATTGATTCGTTTTGGGAAATTGACAGTTTTTAATATTTGCTCATAAAAAAATTCCCCCATTTTACTATTTTTAAAATGTTTAAACAATTTCTTATTATCAGGCCTGTCACAGAAATCAATTCCGATCAAAAGTGGAAGTGATTTTGTCTTTTGCTTCACATAAAATTAAATCACTTTCGTTTGCAATTGATTTCTGTGGCAGTCCTGTGTATTTCAGTATTTTAGATGAAATATGAACATAAAAATAAACTTGACACATTTTAGTTGGCGTTCAAAATGATCTTTTTGTTTAACATTTCCTCATGCAAACACAGTATGTGCAGAAAAAAACATTCACTATTGTACATTCTTTTGTTTGTATGTATAATTTCGAAAATTATTTATTACTCAAAATCATGTTTAGTTTGAATTTTATATCTAATTTTATTTTATTTAATAGCCTAAAAAAATTCACAGAATTATTTTTTTTTTTATTATGCAATTAAGTTTAAACACTATTTTTAAAAATACATACTATGGATTATATGTTTGTACGTAAATTTGGAATATCAAACTTATTAATTTTTGACTTAAGATCAATTGTTATGCTCTGTTTATTGCAATAACTTTGTTTTATGTATTTTAATTTTATCAACATGTATCGATCATATGCAGAAAAACATTTGTTTTGTTTCGTATTTTGATTTCTTTGTTTTTTGCCTGTTGTCAAACTCACATATCGCTAGTATTTGAAGACGTCGCCTAACAAATTCGTACTGAATGACAGGCTACTATCAGACTAGCTAATAGGCTAAAAATCCCAGCAGCAACCGCAGCAGTATTTAGGCGCAACATTTAAAAGAGAACTACATACATACATATGTATATTTTTATTCTATTTTGCTAAAGTAATATCCACTGAGATGAACGGACTAGTAGATACATAAATACTCGTTCGCACTCGTACACAGAATATTTTCTTTCTTTTTTTTTGAGGAGAAACAATTTATGCAGGCAATACCTATGTTGAATTATTTGTTTAATATTAAACAAATAAATACACACAAATGAATGCTACTAATGAATATTTAAGCAATTCATGGCTTAGATTTTCAAATATTCAATATGAATTCATCTAAATGATGAATTGCTACATATGTACATAGATTCATATACATATCGCACTTGTTCATTAAGAGGGTATAAACCAGAGAACAGCTTTATGCATTTAATCAACAACAACAAATACAATCAAACTTCCGCAACCGCAAATATTCGCTGCTGGTTTGCAGTCATTCAAATAATGCACATCGTGCTTTGTTATTTATACAATCGTTAGCTTCTTTTTTTAATAAAGATGTTTGTGTGTTCGGTGCGACAATGATTGTTTTGGTAAAGAAAAAAAAATACAAACAAAAAAGCGAGAAATGAAGCAATTATTACTCATGTATTCATTCAGCATTAACTATGTAGTACAAGAAAAAAAAAATTTAAATGAAACTAAACGCACATATGTAGGTACATACATACAAACAATTTCCATAGAAACAGACTTTTTTTCATCTTAAAAAGTACAGTAGTTCTGTATGTAGGTACAATGTATTGTTGTTTTTATTGTTGTTAATTTTAACAAAGCGTCTGATCGAGTGGTTAATTGTTGTTAATTTTAACAAAGCGTCGAGTCGAGTCGAACAATGACTACTTGAATGCAAAAGTACAAGTATGTGTTCCTTTGAATTTACACAGTTGTGTTATATTGCGTGAGCAACAAAAATGCAAATAAAGCACTTTCAATAAAATACGAATAAATGCAAAAATCAAATTTGACCGAAACGATGTAAAAATTACCAACGTTGAACTTTGTTTTGCAAGCAAAGAGTGAATGTAAATTTTAGCGTATGAATAAATCAAGAAAAATTGAGATTTTGCAGTTCTCTGGTATAAACTCAACATATAAAAATTTTCAGACATATGAAAAACAATTCTTAAACAAACCGTTTCATTACCAAAAAGTAGACAAATAGCAGCATACATTGACAGCGGGTAGATATGAATATTACGTATTGATTTTTTCCAAAAAAAAAAAAAACTAAAATTTTGAGTTAATATCCTCTTTATGATCAAGTGCGATATGTATGTATGTAGATAGGGAATTTAAATTCGCAGACATTGCTTTCTTATTATCCTAGAAAAAAATCTAGCATTACAATATGCAAAGCATAAAATGCAAGCTCCTTCTAGTGTGGAAGCTCATGATAAGTATGCTACTCAAATTGTTGCACTAATTTAAAAATTAAAAACTCATTTTTTCATGCTAAAAGCCAATAATTATACCGTTATTGACAAAATTTCATTTTGTTTAATGTTCTTTACTTATGCATATCCTTAAAAGAAATCAAAAACCATGCACATACAAAGTAACATTTTTACAATTTCAGTGAGACAATATTTGTATGTAGCTTTTTTTTGTCCAAATTTTGCACTATTTGAATTGAGTGCAGATTTTTACATTTAATCTGTGTTTAGTGATAGTAAAATATTTGCACTATCACTAATCTTTTTTAGTGGTAGTTAAAAAAGGTGGCATGTCATAACGTCCAGTGTCATAGTGTCCGTGGAGACTATGACACTTCAAAAAGTGTCACAGTGTCCATGGACTTAATGACACTTTTAAAAGTGTCATAATGTACATCAGAGCAGTGTCATAAGGTCCGTGGACGTTATGACAATTTGTAGAGTGTCATAATGTCCACAAAATGCTTACAAACTCGAAAGCATAGCCGGCCTTCGGCCGGGCGCAAGGACTTTCTCCTCTTTGATAAAACAAGTACTGGCTTCGCTAACTAAAGCTTGTCTGCGAAGTCGGCCTTCGTTCGGAAGCAGGCCAGATTTAGAACCTCTATTTAGCGAAACCGGTACTTGTAATACCATAGAGGAGAAAACCCTTACGCCCGGCCGAAGGCCGGCTGTGCAGAGAAGCTTTAGTTAGCGAAGCCGATTTTTGTTATACCATAGAGGAGAATATCCTTGCGCCCGGCCTAAGGTCGGCTATGCAGAGAAGCTTTTCTTAGCGAAGCCGGTATTTGTTATACCATAGAGTAGAAAATGACTTTTTCAAAAGTGTCACACTTTTTGGAGTGTCGTAGTGTCTATGGACACTATGACACTGGACGTTGTGACATGACACCTTAAAAAAATAACAGTCATCACTAAAGCTGGTAAAAAAGAGTGCAAACTAATGTTCTTGCAGTTTTATTTAGTGATGGTGCACTGCTGATTAAGTGCACTACCCCCAACTATGAGTACCCCTATTTGGGTTTTGATAGTTAAGCTGTCGTTTGAATTTTAAAGCCTCATGAAGATTTTGTCAAACACTGGATTTTTTGGATTGAAATTTCGTTTCCCTGTTTTGGGCACAATTGCAGGTAACTTTAGACTTGGAGAAAAATAGTTAGTAACAAACTAACGCGAAAAACTGCATTAAGTATCTCAAATATCTAAAATTTCGAAAACATTTAATTTTTTTATATCTTTTTCACCATTTTTGGACCACAGCTGCCACAATGTTCTTGAGTCTATTAAATCCGATCGGCAGCTAAACTAGCAAAACACAAATAAGGTTTTGTTAGTTTCGATAAGTACTTCGAAAACATTTTCACAAGAAAGAGTTTGCCCTCGTTGACTTTAAAATGTGGCACATTGTCAGTGTTGCCAATTTAGCCATTTGGTGGCTAGATTTAGCAATTTTTCACACTGTTTACCCATTAAATATTGAGTTTAGCCATTTTTTTAGCCTTTTTTCAACTTGTTTAGCCATAAAAATTTGTTTGCCCTTTTTCTTTTAAAAGAATAATTTTTAATTTATTATAAAAATTTATAAAAGTAAAATAAAAATTTTTAACAATTAAAACGCCTTTAATTTAAATCACAACTTTTACAAATGTTGAAAATCGCTATAAACTATGATCATGAAACATCTTTCAAAATAAAGGAACAGTATTCCAATTTTAAATTTATAAAATGGATTAACACAAACATCGGAGTTTCTTTCTGGTTGCAAGTATTTCAATAAAGAGATGCAGGCGGCAACAAAATTTTTTTTAGAAATTTCAGAATTGACTATAAGGTTTCTCTCACTTCCATGGTCTAATGCTGAAGTAGAGAGGGTATATATAGCCAAGTAAACATCGTTAAAAGCAATTTGAGAAAAAAGATTACATTTAGCAACCGTAAATTCGATTTGATCAATTAGGTAAATATTTTTACCATAACAATAAAAACAAACCAAAAACAAATCAAAATAACAAAAAATGTTGTAATAGGTTCTAATGTGGTCGTGGTTGACCGACAACACTTTCTTACTTGTTTTTTAATGTAGATCTGGACTCAAAAGGTGTTGGGTAAATGTTGTCGTGATTTTGATTTACCTTAAAATTTTTAAAACTAATAGGCACGATTGATTCCTATGAGATGAACATAACGACATCGAATTTATCGATGATTTAATTTTTTAAATATCTATCAAAATATTAATTTACGTTTATTCTTATTTAACAAATTCATCTTAACTTACAGTATCATCGTAAACAACTTTAAATGAATTTATTCTGTTTTGTTATTGAATTTTAATGAGTTTTTATTTACAAAAAACTTTTAGCCATCTTGCCATTTTTAGCCATTTTTTCCGTAAATTTAGCCATTTTGGTTCACAAAGTTTTGGCAACACTGCACTTTGTTATTAATTACTTACTTCTTGTGTAACAATTTCGAACGTTTACGTTCGTATAAAAATTTCTATTAACCACTCACTTTTAAAAATATTTCCCATATTAAATTTTATACAAACGTTTACTTTCGAAACTGTTGAAAAGGCAGATAATTCGCCTTTTAAGAAAAAAAGAACGTTTTAAAAAGACAAAAACAATCAAGTTTTCTAATAGAATTTAAGACATGTTGTACATAAGAGTTCCACAAAAAATGAACTTCCAAATCCCCCCCCCCCTTCCCCCCTAAAATTGTTCTATGTGTTCTAGATATACGTTGTGTAAAATATTAGTAAAAGGATAACGTTAACTGGCGCCGCAACCACGTTAAAGTTTGACGGTTTATTAACAACAGGAAAAAATACATTTCTTTAAGTTTTTGTAAAAATTTGCCATTAACGTTGTTATCACACTAATGAGATATAAAACACAAAATTTGGTTAAAAAATGGTTAAGCTGTTACAATTTCCCCAGGCCATTATCGTGTCTCAGGCCACTTTCACAAGAATTGTAGGAGCAAAATTAATATATTTTAAGAATTATCAAAAAGTAATTTCAATTTTTGGGAATACAAAATTTTAATTTCAAAAGATTTTGTTATTCGTGCTTAAACGTCTTTTACTAATAGAAAGAAGCACATTTGCAATTAAGTTATTTCTAGAAGGGGTAACATTTTTTATATACTATTGTTATCTATTTACAAGAATTTATAGGAAACGATCAAATAGCCACGAGAGAGCTTTAAAGTGCATGACGGGTGCAACCAAATTGGCCCACTTTCATAAGATCATACCACAAAAACACAAAACTCTGTTAATTTTTAAACTTTTTTTGTATTATTCTTTTTTATTGTGAAAGATGAGATATCAGACGATGATTATTAAACCAAACATCGTAGAGAAATATAATCCAATAATAAGAAATTTGCTCTTTAAGCCATGACGGGTGCAACATTCAATGAATTTTCTGTTCGCGCCAAATCTATGAATCTTAATGATTCGAAGTGCACAACAAATTTATATTTATGCTTACGTCTAAAAAAATTATATTATTATAAAATATAGATATTTTACTATAAATTGGCATCAAAAAAGTGTCAAAAAGTGTGATTTGAAAATTGATGTTAAAAGTTGTCTAGAATAGAATCGCCCAGTACTAATTTTTTAAGTTTAAATATACAGCCTCGTTCTGGCAATCAAACTTGAGTGAAATTGAAATCAAAATTGAAGCCAAAGTACTTATCAAAACGATTCTGTGCTTTAAGTTCATAAAGCTATTCGCTTTAAGGTATAAACTAATCTTAAAATCAGGAAAAGCTACGTCTATTAAGAAAAAATTTTATTGGAAATATCTATCGATTTCAATTTCACTCGATTTTAATTTTCAAAACATGGCCGATAGAAACTATTTTTCAATAGAAACTTAAAAAAAAATATTTTTTGGTCATACCTGCGAAGGTTAACGGTATTCTACAAAAACAAAAATTCAAATATAAGTATATATAAGTCTGGGTTCACACTATGAAAGTTTTCTTTCAGAAAGTCTGAGTTTATGGGTGAGAGGGGAAAAAGGAACAGCATGTTCTCTTCCTAAGTAAATACGGGTATATTTTAAGTAAAAATTAGATAGAATCTGGGAATTTATTTCTCATGGTGAGTAACATTTATTTTATAAATTTTCATATTAATTCGAATGTTTATTCCAAGTCAAATATTGAAGGAATAAGACTATTCAAGTATAAAAGCTTTTAAAATTGTAATTTGACTTAGAATACACATTCGAATTAATATGAAAACTTGTAAAAATTAGCTCTAATTCCAATAATTCTTAAAATATCAAAAGATTTTGTTATTCGTGCTTAATTCCCAGCTTTTATTCTTGATAAAAACACTTGAAATTTATTGTTGATGGGATAAGCTATTCCTATGCATTTCACTGGTTGCTAAGGCCAGATCATCAGGAAACTTCATCCATAAAGATTTTAGACAAACTAAAGATATTAAACCAAATAAAACTGTTAAACGTATTAGACTTAAAGCAACAGTTTTACTTGTAACAATATCAAAGCTTGAACAAAATACATCAACAATAAAAAAGTGGGTTTAATTGACAACATCTTTTGTAAGTTGTTGTTTGTTTTTTATTTTGTTTTTCTTAACCTACTTACAACTACAATTAATGTTGAGAGAATTTCAACTAATTGTAGTGGGGAGTGTAAGATGAGATAAACCCACTTTTTTATTGTTGATGTATTTTGTTCAAGCTTTGATATTGTTACAAGTAAAACTGTTGCTATAAGTCTTATACGTTTAACAGTTTTATTTGGTTTAATATCTTTAGTTTGTCTAAAATCTTTATGGATGAAGTTTCCTGATGATCTGGCCTAAGCAACCAGTGAAATGCATAGGAATAGCTTATCCCATCAACAATAAATTTCAAGTGTTTTTATCAAGAATAAAAGCTGGGAATTAAAGCGTCCAAATGTTGCACCCGTCAGAATAGAATCGCCCTACTGTATTTTACGTTTTGTAAAAGTTCAAATAAATAATGACCGTCCGTCCTAGCTTTTCTTAGCAAGAGACCTGGTATCTATTTTCTTTATGTGTAGCACAAAAATATACATATAAATGTATGTAGTATGCAGATATCTACATCTGCGATATGTTTATACATGTACAAGCATATGTACATACATATACACTTATTTATATGTATCAGGGATGAAAACCCATATCGTACCAACGAACTTTTAAAATAGTACTTTTTCGGCCCCAATAGTACTTAATCTTTTTTTATAATTTATTTTTATTTTATTTTATTTTTAAAAACACCAATTTAATACAACAAAAACAAAAGGTGTATATTATTCATTTGTACATTAATTATACATAATAATAGGGTGGGTAAAATTTTTTCGCGATTCTTGTTCTATAAGACATTCCGAGAATTCCGGATTTTTCCAATATAGTTAGTTTTCCAAAATATTCAAGAATAGAGGCAAACAATTTGTATTTGAATTAGCCAGACCTGTATCATGCGGTTTTTAGGGTCAAGAAATCCATTAATTTCTATTTTTGATTGCCGCCAGAGAGCGTTTTGATACACTTTTAAGAATTTATCGTCTTTTTTTGTGGAAAATTGCCGAATATTTTTCAAAATGCAATCTCGAATTTTAAACGAAAATAAAATTTTTAATCGTTCCAAAAATATTTACATACGAACATCTTCGGATTGCATTTCCAAATTTATTGTGTTTACAATCTTTAATATGCTCTGCAGAAACAGGAAAGGAGTAGAAAGTCCGAATAGAATAAAATTTAATTTAGAGCTTGCAAAATCTCCTTCAAAATAATTCGGAGTAAAATAACAATGGAGTGGGCTCCCGCTATTCCAAAATTATGTTAATCACTTCTTGACGTGACAACCATCTTGTTTTACGATTATTTGAATATATTATGAGTTCGGTCTAAAATAATCTTGAATTGAGAGGTATTCGCCGCTGATACTAAATTTAGAGCATGGCATAAGCAATCGTTCAATGCGCAAGTGCCAAAATCTATTGACAGTAGTGAAGTTCAGTGTTTGGTGTAAATGGTCTTGCAAAAGAGCAAATGTAAAATATCTTAGGGCGATTCCGCTATAGATGATTTCCGGAATGATTTTTTCAATCACGCTATTAGTTGTTTTTTTTTGCTATTAGTGCAAAGAAGAAAGTCTAAATGTAATAAACAATTTATTTTTATTTGATTTTATACCATATCTTCTTTTTTGGCGACTTTGAAAATATTACCCTCTGAAGAATTGGTATAAACTGTAAACTCATAAGTAGCAACACTGACGCGAAACAGTTGTTCTTGACAGTTTGAGGTTATGCTTTGCCGGCTAAATGTGAAGTGACAATATTCATTTATCTTCGTGTTGCAAAAAATGTGAGTATATGTTGTTATTTATTAAGAATTATTGACTGCTAATATACAGTTTTAACTTGTTGCACCCGCGATGCAAAAGATATAAAAAGTTTACTTTTTTAATAGAAATAAAGAGCTAACGTTTTGAATCTTTGCAAAAGTAAGAAGAAATCAAAAGCAAACCTATATTTTTTTTTTAAGAGTGTAATGATTGTTAGGTAAAAATAAACGACAAGTTAAATTGGTTGCACCCGCGATCCCGTTGTGAGATCGCGGGTGCAACTTTTTTTCACGTAACCTTTTTGTGTGATTAATAAAAATTTTTACAGAAATATCGGTTAAAATGACAACAGAGCAACATAAGGAGACTGCTTCGCAGAAATATAGGCGAAAATTAAAAGAAAATCCTGAGCGTCATGCTGAACACCTTCAACGGGAAAGGTCTCGTGATTCCAAACGGAGAGAAGTAATGAAAATTAATATGGAGGCAGATGTAGATTTGAAAATATTGACTAGAATTAGATCCAAACAAAGAATGCAGGCAACTAGAAAGCGACGTAAGGAAGAACAATTTAAACAAACATCTTCTAGATACTCAAGTTCTCGCACACTAGGGAAGGCTGTGGCAAAAATAAAACGTAATCTACCAGCCAGCCCCACCAAAGCAGTCGAAGTTGTAAAAAAAATAGCTTCTGAATTCAACATTGCTGCATTTGACAAAAATGAGGCCCCTAAAGCAGCGCCTCGAAAGCTAACGGATGAAGGGAATAAGCTGATTTGTGATTTTTATAATAGGGATGACATTAGCAGACAAATGCCTGGCATAAAAGATGTGAAAACGGTCAAGTCCAATACAGGAACGAAAATGCGAATCCAGAAAAGAACAATGATTATGAGCATTCGAGAAGTCTTCGAAATTTTTAAAGAAACTCATCCTCAAATATCTATAGGCAAGACTGTTTTTTATAATGCCGTTGTGAGATCGCGGGTGCAACTTTTTTTCACGTAACCTTTTTGTGTGATTAATAAAAATTTTTACAGAAATATCGGTTAAAATGACAACAGAGCAACATAAGGAGACTGCTTCGCAGAAATATAGGCGAAAATTAAAAGAAAATCCTGAGCGTCATGCTGAACACCTTCAACGGGAAAGATCTCGTGATTCCAAACGGAGAGAAGTAATGAAAATTAATATGGAGGCAGATGTAGATTTGAAAATATTGACTAGAATTAGATCCAAACAAAGAATGCAGGCAACTAGAAAGCGACGTAAGGAAGAACAATTTAAACAAACATCTTCTAGATACTCAAGTTCTCGCACACTAGGGAAGGCTGTGGCAAAAATAAAACGTAATCTACCAGCCAGCCCCACCAAAGCAGTCGAAGTTGTAAAAAAAATAGCTTCTGAATTCAACATTGCTGCATTTGACAAAAATGAGGCCCCTAAAGCAGCGCCTCGAAAGCTAACGGATGAAGGGAATAAGCTGATTTGTGATTTTTATAATAGGGATGACATTAGCAGACAAATGCCTGGCATAAAAGATGTGAAAACGGTCAAGTCCAATACAGGAACGAAAATGCGAATCCAGAAAAGAACAATGATTATGAGCATTCGAGAAGTCTTCGAAATTTTTAAAGAAACTCATCCTCAAATATCTATAGGCAAGACTGTTTTTTATAATGAGAGACCACCTCACATTCTGCCAATTAATGATACTCCTCATAATGTTTGCGTATGTACAACGCACTCAAATTATATTAATCTTCTTCTGGCTATTTCGAAACATGCGACAGGCTTTCCCAAAACTCACCAAGAGCTTCTCAAACAGGTATCATGTAGTGTCGACAATGAAGACTGCATGTCCAGTTGTTGCGATGCATGTAAAGAATCCAACATTTGGAATTTTACTCTAGATTCCAATCCCTGTGTTAACTGGAAGGCCTGGGTCTTTCAGAATCAGAGACCAAAACAGATCGTAATTAGCAAACCTTTCAATGAAGCCCTAGACGAACTACATGGCAGCACTGGTAAATTCAAGCTACATTCTTTTGTTAAAAATGTACAATCCGATTACTTCCAAAACGCAAAAAAAGGCCTGACCAGTGAGAAAGCTGTCATACAAATAGATTTTGCCGAGAACTACGCGCTAATTAGTCAAGACGAAATACAATCGGCACATTGGTCTCATGCACAAGTCACACTTTTCACGTGTTGTATTTGGACTACCGACAAACTTCATTCATTGGTTATAGTAAGTGATGAACTAAGCCACAATAAATATACTGTGCATTTCTTTCTGCAAAAAATATTTGAGTACATCAAGTCAGTCTCTGATAACATTACATATTTGTATATCTTCAGCGACAATTGCGCCGCTCAATTTAAGAATCGATATGGAATGGCAAGTATGAATTCACTCAAAGCAGAATATGGATTCGATCACCTCGAATGGAACTTTTTTGCTGCCTCACACGGAAAAGGTGCCGTTGATGGGATTGGTGGAAGTGTCAAAAGATCAGTGTGGATCGCTGTTAAGTCTCGGCAAGCCATCGTTAACAGTGCCCTAGAATTCTATAATTTAGCACGCAGTCTCTCTAAGAACATCATCTTTAAATTTGTTGCAAAGGAAGAAGCTAAAGAAAAGATAGCCATGCTGGCTGATCAATGGGAAGGGCTGAAAAATATACCAGGTATTCAATCCAAACATTTTTTCCAATCTGAAGAGGCTCATAGCATTTCTGTGGCACGCACCTCACTGTCTCATTCTGAATGCACATTGGTTTTGAAGTCGCCAAAACCCCCCGGTAATACAGATAGTGATTGGGCCGATGACGATTTGGAACCTCTTACAAATCACAAATTACGAAAAATAATTCCGGGTCCTGATATATCTGTTCCTTCAGATTTGGATCAGAGCAAATCTTTATTGCTGCTTAAAAAGAGATTGCGCGTGTCTGATGTTTACAGTGATTTAGACACTGATTCAGACAACGAATTTATAAATGACGAAACTCCATCAACGCCTCTTAAAGCTTCAAAATAATCACGATCCACAGAAATCGTTAATAACAAAGCAGACGTGCAATTTAATGATGTTATCGCTAAGTTGGAAGCGCAAAAGAAAATTGCTGATGGAAATAATATGTGCATAGAAATTTCGGCAATTATTGACGTATTTCAAAAGAAATAATTAATATATATATAATTATTAATATATATAAGTATGGTTTGATCTCTTATTTCGTTCCTATATAATTAAAATTTATGTTTATGTTCACTTAAGTTAGACTGGTTGCACCCGCGATAATTTGGTGTTGCACCCGCGATTATTAAAAAAATGAATAATTCATTGTTTATTTTAATTTTGTTTAGGGTTCTTTTTTAATGTTCTTTATTACTTTAATACATTTCAAAATATTAAGGCATAACATATTAAATGTGTTATAATTAACAGATTTATGTCTTTTTTGTTTGTGATCTGGAAAGGTTGGGCCAAATTTGTTGCACCCGCGATGGCAATTTAAACCTTCCTCCTGGCTTTTAAAATATCATATGAAAATTTTTGTTAATTAATATAAAGTAAACATATTAAAATGTAGTCTTTTAAAGACTTATTTAATTAAAAATGTTTTTTATTTAATTAGGTTAAACTAAAACAGGTGTCTAAATGTTGCACCCGTGATAATGGAATGTCCCCTTAGCTGTTTTGTTAAACCCAACAACAAAAATAGAGTTTCCTATAGATTTCATAAAAAAGCTACGACATAGTACCAAATGAGTCACGGGGGTACCAGCGTACTTTTTAGGTTTTAATTGTACCAAAAAAAGTACAATTGTACCAACTTTATCAACCCTGATATGTATTATGTTTATTAAAAACAATGGGTTTAACTCAAAAATTTAAGAAACATCTCTTTTATTTTTTTGTTTCGAGCACTCGGTGAATCTATTACACATGCAAGTTCAACGTCATAATTTTATGGGAGGCTAAGAAAGAATAAAAAGTCTGCATAGATTTTACTTTTAGCTACATAAATAATCTCGCTCCAAACATTTTAAAAAGGATTTTGCTACAATTAAACGATAAACTAAATATTTTTTTTGCCCGCTAAACGTGAATGTCCGTTTCGTGCCGTTCGGCAAGTAACATCAGCAGCGCCAGGTGTAAAAGAGCAATTTAACAAGTTTGTAAAACTGAAAAGTCATGCAAAGGCGTTATGTGAACACAAAAAGCTAAAATGATATTCTTTGTTGCTTTCTTACTAGGAGAATAATTAAAAACTTTTTAAAAACATTTGTCTCGATGTGGACACATGTCTGAAATAAAATTTTTTTGGTTGTTCTTCACATCACTGTCCAATATTTTGAAAATATTCACTCATGCTGGGGTTTTCTGACTTATAGTGGGCGTAAATGGAATGCTAATGTGAATTTCTATATAACATCACAATAATCGAAAATTTTTCATGTCTCTAAAAATACTTTTTTGCAAAGACATTTTTTTTTAATTCAAAGGTAGAAACAAAAAATATTTAACAATTTTGATAAGCAAATTTGTAAGAACTTTTAACAAGTTGTTTTTTTTTTTAATTCGTTAAGTGATTGCTAATTCCATTTTAAAATTTAACGTTTCGTTTTAAAGTAAAATAAAAGAAATCATTTATGTATAAATTAATTGAGAATCATTGCATGACGTTTTTTTTAATTTTGAATGCGGCATGTTCGATTGTAAAAATAAAATAGAACCACTTGTTAAGGATAGTATTTACAAGTGGGCACATAAATTGAACGTAAAGCTTGTGGCTGATTTTGTTGCTTTTGCTCTTGTTTTTTTTTTCTTCTCAAATATTTTCTATCTACCAACTAGACAAATCGTATTTAAAAACGGACGATATTCAGATATAAACGAATTGTTTGATTTTGTTTTTGATAAATAAATTTTGTCCAAATGTTGCACAAAATATTAAATTGCCAGAAGTTTATAATTAAAACATAAATTTTTATAATTATGTATGTATGTATATATATTAGACCGACTCACCTGACATGGGCAAAAAAAGTTAAAGTTGTACCCCTCTTAAAATAAACTTTGACATTTTTTATGATGATTCCCAAACTATTTTGGCTCTAGCGATAATTTCCCGGGAGCTAAACCGCGTCAAAAACGGTCAAAAAATGGTAAAAAAATAGATATTTAGGAATTCTTTGATTCAGCATTAAAACATTTTAAACATCTAACCACAAACTCGGCAGATCGAGATGTTTATGCCATTTTTTTGATTCTATTCACGGAAAGAAGTTTATTTTCTAAATTAAACCAAAAATAATTTCATGATTTTAACTTATTTTGTTCGTATTTAGTAAAATTTTCTTTAATAATGAAACATTTTCTTATGATCAAAAAATTCACGTTTTTGGTATAAATACGAATAAAATAAGTTAAAATCATAAAATGATTTTTAGATTTTGGATTTTTTTGTTTTACGAAACGAAATTGATTACTTTAGAAATGTGTTGAGCAGTATTTCAAATACATGTATCTAAAATTCGTATTTAAAATACAAATACATACGAATTTTGTATTTGTATTTTAAATACATTGCCAAAATGTATTATGTTTTTTAAATACCTGTCGACCAAGTATTTAGTACTTCAAATACATTTGGCCTCAAAATACATTTACTATTACTAAATAACAAAAACACACTTATAAAACAGCATTATAAATTAAATAAATTATTTGGTAAGTTGAGTAAGAATAACGTGAATTAAATTACATTTGGTCACCAATTTTCATGATTTTTGACTTATTTCATTTGCACTGGCATTCTAATAAATGATTAAAATATAAAATTTGTATCCTTATATTTCATTTAAAATAAATTTTTGTAAACAAAATATATCACTCATTTTGCATTGACAAAATTCTGAATGTCTCCGAACTTCAGATTTTGTTTGTCGTGCTGAATTCCCCATTTTTGATCTTGATAAAAACACTGAAATTTATTGTTGGAGGATAAGCTAGTTTCTATGCGCATTTAAGCAACCAGTTAGGCCAGATCATCTGGAAACATTCTCCCACAAATTTTAGAAAAGCCAAATTTATTAGCAAATAAAATTGCGGAGTAAATGAGAATTGCAAACACTCAAAAAGTCTTATTGACAACGATATCAAAGCTTAAACAAAATACCAACAATAAACAGTGACTTTATCCTTTCTTACATTCCCCACTACAATTGGTTGCAATTTTCCCAACATTAATTGTAGTTGTAAAAAGGTTAGGAAAAAAAAAAATAAAAACAAGAACAACTTGTTTAATTGTTTTCGCAAAAATAAAATCAAAATAAAGAAAGTTGACAGTTAAGTTTTCTCTGAAATTGTTGAAAAATTTAAATTTTTGTAAGGACAACTTCAAGTGAATTGTATTTTAAATCATTTGCCGCTAATTTGATCCAAATCGGATAAATGATCCAAATCGGATAAATCTCAAGTCATTATGATGAGCAAAACCGCCTTATGCATTTCGTGCGAAATATAACACATGTCCACTCGAAAGTGCATTTTTGTGTTCTGTGTTTCACATCCACACGTTTTTATTCGTTTTCAATTAGAGTAGTAATGGGTTGGTGAAAGTAAAACGAATCGACTTTTATTCTAATATGTGATAACATTTTTAACAAAAAAAAAAAAAAATTAATTTTGGTTTTTAGCTTAAAATCTTTTTTATCCAATTTAAATAATCAAAAATATATCGTTATCTAAAACGCAAAAGGCTCTAACAAACCCTAAATTTCAAAGCGACTATTTCATGGATTTTAATGGTATTATAGCTAATTTTTATGTTATTTTCAGACAATTTTTTTTAATCGATTTAGAGATCTCAAATTAGTTTTTGGGTTTGTTTAAAATTTTGCAATTTTTTGCGAATTTTAGCCGTGGTTGCGATAGAAGCGATTTGTTTCAGTAAGTTTTCTGATTCTTTACAGCTTTAACGATTTATATTTGCCATTCCTTATAGTTTTGACTTTTAATCAATATTATGGCTAACTTGAAATATTAAAATTTTCGCTATTTTAACAATTTTTTTGTTATGTTCCAACATTTTGTTTTTTTTTTACCGATTTAGCGTTTTCGAATGAATTTTAGTGTTTGCTTCAAAGTTTGCAATTTTTCGCGAATTTTATCCATGTTCGCGATATAGAAGCGATTTTTTCCTGTGATTCTTTACAGTTTTTACGATTTTAAAAAAATATTAGACGTTGCTATCATGCTGGGGTTAGCAAATTAGCGATCTCCAACGATAAAGCGAGGAGGTTCCCCCAACAGTGACGAGTACAGCGACCAGGTTGGGTCTATTGTACCCACTTTCCTTAGTTGGCCAATAGACCCTCTGCTTCCCAAAGGAACCCAGCGAGGGCCTTTGCCGTTATAGTACCGATACGGGACGCACCAATTATACCGTGCCCCAAGTGCCTCCTTCTGGCCCATGCCAGCGCCGGATTGTCACACAGGTATACTTCGTCGTCTCGTCCCCGTCTTGACATAGTCTGCATTCCTGATCCTCTGCCAGGCCCATCCTATAAAGGTGGTATTTAATCGTGTGGCGACCAGTCAGATAGGCCACCAACAGTCGCAGATCCCGCCTTCCGAGACCATTCGTTATCATTACATTCCCGGGAGAGATGAATTCCCTCGCCTGAATTATAAAAATATGTTATGTTTTGTTTATTTCGATAATACAAGAATTCCCAACAATAATATTTTTTTAAATGTACAAAATTTTTGGAAATCCCAACAAGGTTTTTTTTATTGAATCTCTAACGAAATTGTAAATAAGTATCCATATCTTAATCCTAATAGTTTTATTAGATATTTCCAATGAAACATCTAGTTTACCATATTTAAATACTTATTATTCTATTGATAATGCGTGCGGTTGTTAGGGAAGAATTTATTGGCTTTGTTGTAAACGCATTTGAAGAGGCTTCAAAGGATATTGATGACGTTGATGCGCAATTGATTTTTGGTCTTGACCTAAAAAATTGTGTAGGAGATGGAACAGATGGGTGTCCTCTGCTGTCAGCAGAAAATTGAGCTGTTAAAAAACTCTGAAAACCGCGACAAATGCGAAACAAACGCCTTGCTATTCCCATAAATCAAACAACTCAATTTCTAAATGCAATAAAGTGCCATTAATACAAAAAGTTGTATCATTTGTTAAAGAAACGACAAGCGCAACGCAGTTTAAGCAAAGCATTTGGGAGCCAAACTCTCTGCATTATGCGAGGCAAGATAGGCGGACCGTCACGACTCAATTTTACACTTTGCAACAAGTGTACATCATATAGTAGAAGCTTTGCAAAAATATCTGAGTGGAAAGGTAGTGTCTCTACCTTTACATTAAGGAACTCAACTAGTACTTTTGAATTAATTTGCGGAATAAACATGTTAAGTATGATACTTATTGTAACACAGCCGCTTAGTATCATTTTACAAAAGAAGATATAGATCTTCAAAAAGGATCAAGCCTTATCAAAACTTTAATAATGAGCCTTGAAGAGAACAGAAATAAAGCCAAAGAACAATTCAAAGCGATTTTTGAAAAATTTTAAGTTATTTGTGTTCAAATCGAGGCACCAATCGAAAAGACAAGATTTGAACGAAATAATCACATCCAAAATGTTGAAGATCGGTAGTGTTGTAGGTTACATTCCTCTTATTGAATTTGTTTTAGAAGATCTCAAAACACCTTTCCCAATAGATAATGTATTAAACATACCTAAACTTCTACCTCAAAGTGTAATCAAGTAATATACAGATACAAAACTGTTAAAACTATAACTACCGGATGAACTGATTATATTTGATAAAAGAGAGAAAAAAAACCTACTAACATCTAAATTTGAGCCTGATCTATCAAATAACGTTGTAGATGCTTTAATAAACTGTGATGAAGATATCTACCCAAATCTAAGAAAAATATTTCAAATTTTCGTTTCAATGCTCGTCAATAATGCTACGAGCGGGAGGTCATTTCCTACTCTTCGTCGAATAAAAACATGGCTCAGATCAACAATGACAGAATATAGACTATACTGTCTAAGTTTGCCTCACAAGGAAATCATAAATTGCTCATTTAAAAAGACTAAGTATATTGAACTGATCTATTATCTTATTTAACCTTTTTGTTGAGTTTTTTTTTAATATAATATACAAATATGGGTAATTCAAAACGACCAAGAGTGGGACACGACCCCTTCCGATTGTAATGAAATTTGGTGAGGTTCCTTTTATCTTATTAGGAACATATATGAACGAAAAAAATTTCAAAATTTTTTGTTCGAAAGTTATGTCATATTCAAAATGTCATCATTTCGCCGAATTAGCCGAATGTGTTGAGTTTATTTATTCAATATCTCAAAAACTACTTGACATACGAAGATGATTTTAATAATATAATATTGGTTACCATGACATGTTTCGATCGCAACCACTCGATCTCCTCAGATGGATTTGCCGTCTTACACTCGCAGCCATCGACGACTGCTGACGTCACTAGTCAAACATGTCATGGTAACCTGCCGGCCAGGGTTCGAGCCCGAGCCACGTCAAGAATGAAAGATTATCAATAACAATTTTAATTAATTTTCATGTTGTAAAATTCCTTTCTTCATAAAAATAATTTAATAAAAAATTGAATTTCATGAACTTAAGCCTAATTAAAAATATTAAAAAATTTGGATTAAAAACCATAAATAGTTCAACAAAATAACCACAATACTAATTATTGTTAAAGCTAAGGCACGAGCTCTATGTGTACATTTGTCCTTCAAGTTGTGCTGAAAAAGGTCAACAGAAAAGAGAAAGACAAAGTGAAAAAAACAAAAAATGTACTTGGACTTCAAGAAAAATTCTTGACGAAAGTACGAAAAAACAGAAGTAAAGGAAAAAACATGTAAAATCAGTTAAAATGGATAATCATTCAGGAAAGCAAATTTCGATCTACCAAATGTTAAAATACAATTTGGTTTAAGGATTGATGTTTGACTAGTGACGTCAGCAGTCGTCGATGGCTGCGAGTGTAAGACGGCAAATCCAAAAAAATCTTATCTTAAAAAAGATAAAAAAAAACACCTCCTTTAAAGTTTTAGGATTTTTAAAGAACAGTTTGAGGTATTATATAAAAAAAATCAGCCAAATAAAAAAATAGGTTTTTGACTTACTCCGTTTTTAATATCTTCGTATGTCAAGTAGTTTTTGAGATGTTGAAGAAATAAGCTGAACACATTCGGCTTATTCGGTGAAATTATGACATTTTGAATATGACATAACTTTCGAACAAAAAATCGAAAACGGTTCAGTGTATTGAATGGTTTGTTGCCCTAAATATTATCTTAAAAATTATATTAAAATCATTCTCGTATGTCAAGTAGTTTTCGAGATATTGAAGAAATAAGCTGAACACATTCGGCTAATTCGGTGAAATTATGACATTTTGAACTTTCGAACAAAAATTTTAAAATTTTTTTTCGTTCATATATATTCCTTATAAGATAAAAGGAACCTTCTCACCAAATTTCATTAGCATCGGCAGGGGTCGTGTCCCACTCTTGGACTACTTTTTTGTATCATACAAAATTCCCCCCCCCCCCCCCCTAAGGCTCAAGCTGGATCCGCGCCTGCCTAAGGCATTCCCGGAAGCGATCTTAGTTCAACAAAAGTTTTTTCGAACAAAAACTTCAATTGCACAAAAACATGCGGATTTGAGAACATCAATTTTTGAATTATGCGGATTCAAAAAATTTTTCGTTTTCAATTCGAGTCGAAACCTAGAACATACCTGTATGTAAACATTTATACGCTTATTTTCATTTTATATGGATTTGTGAAAAATAATAAAAATGTAAAATGTTTTCCCTCATAATTTTTTTTTTATATTTCGTATTTTAAACAGGGTTTAAAAAACTGCAGTCGAAACTTAATAGACAAGGAACATTCGGAACACTGACTGAACCGGACCGATCTTCATATTTTCTTCTGTGATTTAAAGCCTTATGAAACAACGAAAGACCAAGTTCTTCTACAAATATATTATTCGCTACAATTTTAGGCGTACTAAACTATTTTCTGAGAGAAGGCTTTATTAGGAGCCAATGGTAAATAATGGTCGGATCTTCACAAAATTTGATAGTGTGATTTCTAGTACTTTAATGTTTTCCGAGAGTATATGGGGCCTATGATAAATTTTAGACCGTTCTTCACGATATTTGATAGTGTTATTTCCAGTTCAATAAAATTGTGATGTACCAAATTTTATTTTGGTAGCATTATTTATTACGGTTTTTGGCGATCTTTGCGAAATTTAACAGTATGACTTTTAGTCATTTAGAACAATTTGTAAAAAATCTTATATCAATCCGTGCGTTATACCATCATTTGTATTTTTCTTTTTTTTTTTGTAACAAAATTATACGAATTTTAGGGCGGTGGTTCCACATTTGGATTCATGACTATTATCCAACTGAGCCGAATTTTCTGGACTGCTTAGGGGCACTGGAAGCAATTTGATTCCAACATTGTCCGTTTCTTTTGATTTTTTAGAAATGGACGGACATTGCTAAATCGACTAAAAATTGATTAAGGAGCCAGAATTTATAAACTTTATGGCGTCCGAGATGAACATTAAAAAATTGGCACACCAATTTAAACCAAATTTCTACTCTAAAAGAAAATGTTAATATAAAATATGTTCACATAAATACATAAATGACCCATTAGCATATCGAACTGGTTCCTCTTAAGAGAGTCAACTTAAAAATTTGCAAGATTTGCAAGAACCCGATGTACAGTGGTCATATCTACCCACTGTAAAAATCTTAGATCAATTTTTTTATATTTGCAAAAAAAAAATACAATTGTATTCCCCTTTGTAGTACAAGAGTACATATAAAAAGAAAACAGATTTTTGTCGCTAATGAAAATTAAAAATTTTGAGTTAACCCTCTTTAGAGGATCCAGTGCGATATATAAAAGTAAAAATTCAAGCATGTACTTACGTTTTTTAAAATCTTCTATTGTGTTCTTATTAATACTTTTTATTTTAATTAACATTCTTCCATCTTGGCATCGGTCAGTGAAGCCGATCATCCCATGTTTCTAATTAATTTTTAACCGTAAAACCAAGTTTGGCAACCGAAAGGAATTTCGCTATTTTAATTATATCGGTATACCGGTACAGAAACTTTTATACCGGTATAGGTACATATCGTCACCTGGAATGCAAAATGACGTAACAACAAAAAATCGAAATAGTTTTTGATTGGTTTTTTTCGTTTTAATAAACATGTTCAAAAAAAATGTTAGATCCCTTCGTTCAAAAATGGAAACTTTATTAAGGAAATTCAAACGCAAAGTACACCTTGTTGTTATTGATTTTGTTAAGTTTTTTGCTTCTCATGAAAAATATAAAAAGTGTGGTTACTAGACTGGTCGCAATTTTTTTTTTTTTTTTTTAAATTTAATTGTTTGCGCTGCTTAATATATGAGGTTTGGCGTAAGAAATCATGATCTAATTTTTCAGGTCAATCCGACGGTGCCCAGCCGTGCCGGGTGGGGCCCAAAGTTCCCCATATTATAAAAAAAAAAATTTTTCTATCAGATCTTTATAGTTATAATAGTCACAAAGCCTGTCCCTGCCAGTCATAAAAATCTTTTAGATAATAACTAACATAGTAACTCTCATAAAAGAAATTAAACAAAAAATTATTATTCAATGTTTTAATACATTTAATAGGTATATGAACAAAAAAATGTAAAAAATAACAATAAGTAAGTAACTAAATTATAATACTTCTTTAAAAACAAAATTTTTTTAAAATACTGAGGAGAAACCCTTTTCCCCATCTACATGCATCACTTTTACCTTAACATCAGATTTTTTTTCACTCTTGAGAAAGCAACGTACAATTGTCCATGATTAAAAACTGGTTTGGGTAAATAAATCCCCTCTCTCTAACGTTTGACCTTGAGCTTTATTGATGGTGATGGAAAACGCCAACCTTATAGGAAAGTTTCTGCTACGCAAAATAAATGGTAGGTCGGGATTTATGGGAGGCAAATCAATCCTCGGAATAAATGCAGGATTGCCTTTTGCAGTGCCGGTTAATATAGTTGCGCATATTAGATTCTGTGACAATTGTGTAACTTGCAGTCTTGTGCCATTGCATAGCCCTCTTTTAGTGTTTAAATTCTTTAGAAGCATGAGGAGGCATTCCAGATGGCGATAGACTGTTTAAAAACTCCACCGGATAATTTTCCCGTTCAGCTATGCTATTGCTCTCCCCCGTGTCAACGCTCAAAAATTTAAAACATTCACCCCCAAAAAGACTTAGTACTTCTTTACAATACTGTTCTACATCAGACGGCTTTAAACATTCACGATTGAGTTTTTATCCAGCATTTCGTTTGGTAATGCAATAATGTCCTCTCCAAATTCCGAACTGAGTTCACCATTCCCCATTTTTAAAAAACAATCTCTGTAAATATTATCCACTGCACGAATATTGACTTTAAGCTGTAAGATTTTAAAGTTGGGCCAAAGATTAGAAAACTTAATACATGATTCGATAATGGCCGTCCTGTGAGCATGTGGTACCACTGGTAAATATTGGCGAAAATCTCCTCCAAGAAGCACAACTTTACCTCCAAAAGGCTTGTTATTTTTCATCAATGTTTTAAGCAACTTGTCAATAGCATTGTTGTCTCATCCAACTGAATTTGCTCTCATATTTGAAGTTGATGTTTCTGTGAATGGTACTGGTAGCTTGAACTGAGAATGATATGTGCGGCCCCCTCTAAATAATTCAATAATGCTATTGCATTACCCTTTCGCTGCCGGCGTATAACTGTAGGTCCCTTCAATGATTTTAAAAATAGAATTGGGTGCAGATCATTCACTGGGAGAGGTCTTTCCATGCCCTTTACGGAATTTGTTTTTATAGGAAAATGTTGAAAAAAAATAACGAACAATTGAATAATCTTATATATATTTACGGTCTCTGATTTAAATCCTCGGCGTTTTACATATTGCTGGTTATAAACCATCCACCAAACCGAAGTATAGTAAAATGTAAACGTATGAAACAGTTGATACCAAACACCGAAAAATCTCTGCTTATTTATACAAAAACTGACATACATCGTACGAAATATTCGTAAAAACGTGTTTCGAAATAATAGACAGCGAAAGTTTTTCGTAAAATTTCGCATAAAATTTTTTTAGATGTACATAACAAAATATAACCTACCTTGAAGAGGACTTTGAGCAGCTTTCAAAATTATTAATGACGCAAAAGTTTCCTGCAAAAAATATAAGAAAAAGTGAATGGTTTATTCAATGACCACGCCCATCGCCTACAGATGGAAAATAAAAAATCGGGCTCCGTCTTGCAACAGTGGAGCAAATGAGCTTTACGTATGCCAAATTTCATCTCTCTGCGACGTCAGACGTCTTCAGAAAGCCGCGGAAAGAGAACCGGACATACATCCGGACAAACAACGAAATTATATACATATATAGACTAGTTGAAAAGCCGAAAATCAAAAATAAGGCTTCGTTACGATCTTCCGCAGAGAAAGTACTTCAAGTGTGCCAAATTTCAGCTTCCTATGTCATCAGATGGCTTCAGAAAGTTGCGGAAAGAATAGGACATACATGCAAACATCCTGACATACTAAGAAATTATATATTGTATAGATAGATTAACATATGTTCGCGCAACTCAAAAACGCTTTAGCTTATTGAAAAACTAAAAAAAACCGAAATTCCGCAATAAAATTTTCTTTAAGAAAGTTAAAACTTTTTTCTTTATGTTGGCTTTGATTTTCGAGATATACCGTTATTTCGAAAATTAAGGAGGTTGCACAACATATGTTCGCGTAACTCAAAAAGGCTTTAGTTTATTGAAAAACTAAAAAAAAACGAAATTCCGCAATAAAATTTACTTTAAGAAAATTGAAACTTTTTTCTTTATGTTGGCTTTGGTTTTCGAGATATAACGTTATTACGAAAATCAAGGAGGTTGCACAACATATGTTCGCGTAACTAAAAAACGCTTTAGTTTATTGTTTACTTTAAGAAATGTAAAACGTTTTTCTTATATGCGCAGTCGTTTTAGAAACATAATTTTTTTTTTCTGGAAAAAAAATAATTTTTTTATTAAAATTTCGGAATTTTTGTTTTTAAAAATTCATAAAAAATTGAAAAATGCAGCTATGCTTCTAATTTTATGCAGACATATAAAAAACAACATTGCAAACAAAACAAGCTATAAATGATTAAAATCTGTTAACAACTTTTGATTTTATGTATTCACAAAAGACGAAAAATTTTAATTAATTTAAGAATTTTATTAAACCGCCACATCTTTTGTGAATACATAAAATCAAAAGTTGTTTACAGATTTTAATCATTTATAGCTTGTTTTGTTTGCAATGTTGTTTTTTATATTCTTTTATATAAAAATAAGTCGGGTTTTCCTTCCTGACGCTACAACTCCAGAACGCACGAACCGATTTCCACGGTTTTGCATTCGTTGGAAAGATCTCGGGCTCCGTGAGGTTTATAGCATATAAAATTGTTCCCCGCCCACTTTTACGCCCACTTTTTCTATTAAGCACATAGCTTGAGGATGGCTTGGATTTTTTCTTTAAAGTGATCGCCATGGTCCAACTTAGGTTTATACGGAAAGAAAATTGTTCCCCGCCCACTTTTACGAAAAATTTTTCAGATTTACCTAAAATCAGAAAACGGCTCCATCGATTTGACTAATTTTTCTTGTAAATGTTCGTATCAATGCATTTTAAGTTTCCATCGAAAGAAAAAATTACCACGCCTACTTTTACGCCCACTTTTTCTATTAAGCACATAACTTGAGGATGGCTTGACCGATTTGGACGATTTCTTCTTTAAAGTGATCGCCATGGTCCAACTTAGGTTTATACGGCAAGAGCATTTTGTCCCGCCCACTTTTACGCTCACTTTGTACGATTTACCTAAAATCCGAAGCTCCATCGATTTGACTAATTTTTCTTGTAAATGTTCGTATCAATGCATTTTAAGTTTCCATCGAAAGAAAAAATTACCACGCCTACTTTTACGCCCACTTTTTCTATTAAGCACATAACTTGAGGATGGCTTGACCGATTTGGACGATTTCTTCTTTAAAGTGATCGCCATGGTCCAACTTAGGTTTATACGGAAAGAAAATTGTTCCCCGCCCACTTTTTTCGATTTACCTAAAATCAGAAAACGGCTCCATCGATTTGACTAATTTTTCTTTCAAATGTTCGTATCAATGCATTTTAAGTTTCCATCGAAAGAAAAATTTACCACGCCTACTTTTACGCCCACTTTTTCTACTAAGCACATAACTTGAGGATGGCTTGACCGATTTGGACGATTTCTTCTTTAAAATGATCGCCATGGTCAAATTTAGGTTTATACGGAAAGAAAATTGTTCCCCGCCCACTTTTTTCGATTTACCTTAAATCAGAAAACGGCTACATCGATTTGACTAATTTTTCTTTCAAATGTTCGTATTATTCCATTTTAAGTTTTCATCGAAAGAAAAATTTACCACGCCGACTTTTACGCCTACTACGAAACAATCAAAGCCGATTTGGAGGTACGATGATTTGTTGGCAGGTGATTTTTGGCAAACACTTCCAGTGATACCACGATCAACGCCCGCCGATGAATTAAATGCATGTTTGAAGTCGTCTGCTTTGTGGAAACACGTTAGGAAGCTCAAATTGACTCTGAAAATGCGGGTCGAGCTGCAAAACAATCAATCTCGAGACGTATTTTCCAAACAATTGCTGGACATAGGAAACGACAAAATCCCGGTGGATATTTCAATTTCTGCCGGTTCACCGAATCAAAGTCCGAACTCATCCGAAAGGTGTTTTCAAACATTACACAAAATTACAGAAATAATGATTTGTTGAGCGAACGTGCTATATTAGCTACGTTGATGTCGACGAACTGAATTTTAAGATTCAAAGTGAAATCGCTGGCAAATTGGAGACGTACAAATCGGTAGATTCCATTACTTCTCAGAACGATGTCGTCAACTATACAATCGAACTCCCTGGGATTACCCGGATTACCTCCTCATAAATTCAAACTAAAAGTTTGATCGGTAATCATAATGTTACGAAATATAAACCAACCACGTCTTTGTAGTGGCACCCGACTTACGGTAAAAAAAATGATGAATAACGTCATCGAAGCAACAATGCTTAAAGGAAAGTACAAGGGAGAAAATGTTTTGATACCTCGGATCCCAATGATTCCAACCGACATGGCATTCAATTTTAACGCCATTTACTTAGAGAAGTTCAACTTAATAACACCTCATTTTTGTAATCGAAATGAATTCATTACTGTTGTGAAATGAGATAAAATTTTTCCTTTTCAATTATAAAACAAAAAAAAAATTTTCTTCATCTTTTAATCACCAAACGAAATGTTACATAAAACGAAGCCATCTGGAGGCGAAACGGAGTTCGCCGGGTTTGCTAGTGTCTGCATAAAATTAGAAGCATAGCTGCATTGACCTGAAAAATTAGATAATGATTTCTTACACCAAACCTGATATTTTAAGCAGCAAAAAAATAAATTTAAAAAAAAAATCCCATACAAGATGCCACCAGCTAGTGGTTACGCCCTTTTGCATTTAAGTTTTTACAATATTATTTACCATTATATTTATATTTATCAGTTTTTATAATAAAATTTACCAAACCAAACAAGAATAATAAAAAAAAAAAAAAAAACAAAGAAGGGGTCTGAACGAGTTCGTAAACCATTTTTCACATGCAGTTAAAAAGTTTCCAAGGTAATACAACAATAAATTTTGGTAATTTCCATGTTCGAAAAATTATCCAAAAATTTCGTTTAAATTACTTTAAAGTTTTAAAAAACCAATAAAGATAAGTATTTTATAATAGCATATACCCGCTACTTCGTAAGCGTCTCCTCTTTCTTCATGGACATATTTTTATTGCCAAAGTTTATTTAAACTTGTTTAAATTCTAGCATTTAACC
The DNA here is from genome assembly GCA_930367215.1 of Pollenia angustigena. Lineage (NCBI taxonomy): Eukaryota > Metazoa > Arthropoda > Insecta > Diptera > Polleniidae > Pollenia > Pollenia angustigena. The sequence goes on from OV884060.1 coordinate 233,671,609, forward strand.
CGCTACTTTAGTATAACCAAAAAGCTAAAGAAAAATATAAAATTTCCCGTATTTCCGTTTTTGGGTACTATATTTTTCCCCCCATTAAAGTATCAAAAATTTCAGTATTGTAGTGGCAGCCCATAATTTAGTACGGTTATGGAATATTTTGCCTAGAAATCTACGTTCTTTCGCCATGTCTTTTGCAGTCTTTAAGCGTAACCTCTGTGTGTTCATTAATTCACATAGCTCAATTTTGTAATCACTGATAAATTTTTGGGTTTTTTTCACTTCTCTTGTTTTATCCTGCCTATAGTTACTCGCTATAATGTATGGGAGTCGGTTGGGTTGTCATGATGTTGGTATATGTTTATTTTAGATAATGAAATCTCAAAGTTGCACTTATTTTATATGTATATTGAATTATTTCTTACCTCATAGTTATGAAATTACTTGTAATATATTTTATTGGCCAATTGGCTATTTGTATTACCATGAACAAATAAATAAATAAATATGTCAATGAATGGAGGAAAATGCTGTGTAAAAAAATAACAAAAATAGTTACGATTTTCACCCCTTAAATGTTCGAATTTCGAAAAAGTACCAAATTCGTATACGTATTTTTTTTTGATATGTTTCGATGCGGTATTAACTTTGTTTCTATGTTTATTGGTTCAAAAGATAGATGGGGTGGCAAAAAAATACTAAAATTCAGATTTTTTTCAAAAAAGTACCAGACACCTGTCCGTTTATTTTTCTAAAGAACAACGATAAGTATTAAATTTATTTTTCATCTTTTTTAGTTTTGGAGATATAAGGTAACCGAATTTTACCGTTTTTACATTTTTTTTGCCCCCTAGTCCAAATTTCAAGTTTCTAGGATCAGCGGTTTGGGCTGGGCGATGATGAATGAGCCAGTCAGTCAGTCACTCACGCAACTCTTTTATATATGTATGTATAAAGATAAAAGATTTTCGAAACATTATCTGAAAATGATTAAACTATATATTTTGTGTAAAGAAATTTAAAAATTTTTTTTTTTTTTTTTTTGGTCAAAAATTGTATATGGATCTACAGAAAAACTGAGATTTTGAATAACGACACTATTATATTACCTATTTTAATCGGTCTCACATACCTCCGCGGTTAAGAATGTTTGTATGTGATGCAGTATTACCTTCATGTGGGTATAAATATATTAAATAAAAAAAATAAAAAACTAAAAAAACCCAAATTAATAAGCCGCATGTAAGCCTTAATATTTATATGAGTCACCTTGCGTTTATTGTAAAGGTAGACACTATATTCGTCGTCCTTAGTTATTTTTATGGAAATTTTCCATATTTTTTCTAATTTTTTTATTTTTTTATTTTTTACTTGGGTCAATACGTAACGAACCCATATCCAAATTCAGTTCGGTGAGTATGTTATTTTGGACTGGACCTTTTTGTGTCAGATTAGCAATTACTTGTTGAACTTCTGGGCATCCTATGCAAGCATTTCGTATAGCCAATATACTCCATTCCTTCATTACTAAAATCGATAAAATGCAAACATTAAAAATTATACCTTTGTGCGTTTAATTAGAGCTGCGCCCCTGAGTGATGATTTAAAACATGAAAACTTAAAAAATATTTTTTTCCATATATGTATGTATGAAGGTACATACTATTTTGTCTTATAATGGAACACAAAAAAGTTTAATCCAATTTTTATAAAAAGCTTTAATTCCAAATTTTAAAAATTTGTGGAAAAAAATAGGGTATGTATGAAAATCTATCGTTTTTAAAAGGTGTGAGGAATTACGGTCGATCTTAGAATTTTTTTCTAAATTATAAGAAAATAGAGAACAACTCCAGTTTACCAACGCAGCTCCAAATAAAAAAAAAAAGTACATAGGGTAATAGAAAATCGAAAAATAAGAAGAAAAAATTAAATGGCAAAATTCTCGGAAACGCATAGTTTCCGAGTTATGGACCTCTGAAGTTTTCATATAAACTTGCGATTTCCCTCTACATTTCTGAACGTATATGGCCAATATTGGTATTATTTGAAAGCATTTGAACAGATCTTTCTGAAAATGCAAAATTTATTAAAAACTTTTTAACTCTTTAGCTCCTTATACAGTTTTTACAAAATTTATATCAAAATATTGCGGAAGTGCACTAGGTAATAAAAATTTAATTAAATAAACCCCAGCTTCTCTAAATAAAGCTTCACTGCATAGCCGGCCTTCGGCCGGGCACAAGGATTTTCTCCTCTATGGTATAACAAACACCGGCTTCGCTAAATAAAGCTTCTCCGCATAGCCGGCTCCTTAATGGATTAAAAATTTTTAAATAAAATGTTTATATCTAGAAAAATTTATTCAAAAGCTTTTAAATGATACCAATATTTTTTATATACGTTCAAAAATGTAGTGGGAAATCGCAGATTTATATGAAAACTTCAAATGTCCATAACTCTGAAACTATGCGTTTCCGAGAATTTTGTCATTTTATTTTTTCTTCTTATTTTTCAATTTTCTATAACCCTATGTACTTTTTTTTTATTTGGAGCTGCGTTGGTAAACTGGACTTAAGCCGAAAATAGTCTAGTAATGAGAAAAAATGTATTAGAAATCAATTTTTTAAGATACTGAAGACAAATCGAAATGAAGAGGATTTAAAATCGCACAAATTTTGAAAATGAGCCTGTAAAGAAAGTTTATAAAAACATCCCCTTTTATATACTTCATACTTTGAGTATCAATTATCTTTACAAAAACCACTATTAAAAACAGGAACAACCACAGTCATTTTGTAAATAATTGAGTTCAAAATCTCGTTCGATTTCCATTCCACCTCATTTCGATTTCTAGAACATGCCCGAATATTATCGATTTTAAATCGTTTCGTTTTTTAAAACGGTTTTCATCACATACATGAATAAATTACATGTGTGAGAAATCGTGCTAGGTTTTGAAAGGGTAATTATTCACGATTTCTCTCATACATCCCATTATTTTAAGTAATCAAGATTGCCAGCGATGCACGCAAGACAAAAACAATCACATCACTCGCACATCTCTAGTTTTAATAACCTACAAGGATTTCGGGCATCCATGTTAGTGCATTCGAATAAGGCAGGCAACAATTGTGTATCCAAGCAATACCCTTTATTCGTATCATTGCCGTAAAGTAAATTGGCAATGCAACGTACAAGCAATGTTTTAAGTTCAAAGGATATTTCACTTTGATAATCCGATGCAAGAGTCGAGGTGGGCGCTACCTCTTCCAATTTGTTCATAGGTGTAAACATCGACTGCTCGCTATGTTTGCTCGCTGCAACTAAGCAACGTAAAAGACTTGACACATTTAAGAAGAGCGAGTGGTCTGTAGCATACAGTTGGAAATAACTTTCGGAACCTGAAGCGGATGCAATACATCGTAATAGTGCATATGCTTCTTGAGGTTTAATTTTATCAACTTCCTGCAGTGATGCGACACGAAGAATACAATCGGACTTGATCTTAAACTCCTTAGAAATATGTTGCAGTAAAAATGTGTGCACCAAACCATTTGGGCTGTCTTGACGTAAATAGCTCATCAAATAGTCGAGAAATGTCAATCTCTCATTTGGGTATAGTTGTGAATAACATTTAACCGTGTGGCGACCATTTTTAACTAAAAATTCTTCAAAAATAAAATGCAAAAAATCAAATTTGGTAGAACATTTTTGTTCGAGTATTTTACGCCACACACAAACAACAGCTCTCATAACAAGGGGCATTTCAATTAATGATTCTTCTGATGTCGATTTCATTACATTGTATATTATCATTAACATCACATCTACTTTTCTGTTTAAGATATTTGAAGAGATTAAAAAATCCAATATTTTTTCTCCATACTTAAGCCACACTAATGATTGTGTTTCTTGATTGTTTACAATCATATTGGCTATAAGTTGCCATCCAATTGTTTGTAATAGCTGAAAACATTCTGCAATATCATTTGATTCACCTGTAAACAACAGATTAACTAGAAATCGTTGAAAATCTTCGTTTAAAGCAATCTGGAGTTGTACATCGGATCCACGTGCACATAAATTTCTCAAAAATCTTAAATTGTTTAAAACGTCTTCAACGTTTGAGGACAAATCATGTTGCTTCACCAATATACTTTCGATTTTTTCATGAACGTCCGATTGAAAATTGCTACATAAAAAAACTTAAATTATGTATAAAAATGTTTAATAAATCTGATCAAAAACTTGCCTCATTGTAAATACACGAATGTAAACAAATAAAAAGGCTGCCAGAATCAGAAAATTATACACAAATATTATTTTTTGTTTTTGTGACTATAAATAAGCAATCAGATGTGTGCACGTGAAGTTAATTTTTCGTGACACGCGCTATAGTGATTTTTGCAATGATTATTGCAGAACTTTTTGTTTATTGATAGTAGGGGAAGATAATACGATTTTATTATTTCCTCTCTCACCAACAAACTCAGACTTTCTCTAAAGCTGGAGGTCCACAGCACGCGTTTTCGCCTCCACGCAGCGCATGCTTTTATAACCTTACTTGCGTTCTACGTTTCAAGTTACATGCAACGCTTTTAATGCAGCAGCAGCACAAGTAAAAATAAAATTTAATTTGTCAAAATCAGCTGATTTGTTCGAACGCTGCTTGTGACGCTTGCAAAAGTAGAAAGTAAACCTACTTTTCGCCTCAAGGCATCTACGCTTTTGTGCATGTAACTTACTACGTATAACTACACAGATTCTACTTTTTTGACAGCTGCGTATGCTGCGAAAAAGCGAGTAACGCGTGGTGTGGACCTCCAGCTTAAGAAAACTTTCATATTGTGAACCCAGACAAATATCAATAACCCATGACTGCAGTATAATCTTTTTCATGCACTCTCGAAGACTTTCCTTAGAAAATATTGGATACATAAAAATTAAAAAATATGTTTAAATACATCGACATCCAATAGTACGAATTATATAACTATGTAATTAATTTCACTCGACTACGGAATATATATCTGTACTGCTTACTTTGCTGCTTTTTATTAGTCAATGATTACCTAAATAATGGTTTACGCTTACTAGTTAGCCATAACGTAAATATTGGTTAGTACTAACCGTTATAAAATACATTATACATTTTTTTTAATTTAATTTTTTATTGAAAACAATTATAATCAAATTCGTAGTCAGGAAATTAGATTCAGAAAAGTACATACATACCACGTATCATTATTTCTGTGGCTGCTCTATGACGTTCCACTTCTTGCATGGGTCTGGAAATTGAAGTAAATGTACATGTGACCAATTAATTGTGACCAAAAAATCAAATACATACTTATTAACACCGGCAAATCTTAAACGATTATCCTGACCAACGCCATCATCCGCATGACAGCTGCCTGTTGGACGACCACTCCTTTCATAACGACCGGTTTGTACATGACCTATATTGTTTCCATAGAATACACCACCGCGTCCTCTAAAGCCGCCTTCAGTACCTTACCACTAGCATTCTAGCAAATTTCTTAGCTCTTAATTGATTAATTGATTCACAATTCAAAAATTTTTTCAAGCGTTTGACAAAAATATATTACAAAAATGCTTTTATATATGAAATGTTAGTTGTTTTACTAATATAAAATTGTTGCAAGTGTGTTAGTAAATTTTTTTTTTTTTAGTTTTGGTTATGCTTTTCTTGTAGGATAGTAATGAAATCGATGAGGCTGAAGTGTACGATCTTATAGAATTGTGTACTTAATATTAGTTTTTTTTTTAACTGAATAGATCTCCATTGTATGTTAAAAAAAAAAAATAACAGAAACTAAACAAAATTTAATTTCGGCGACTTTTTTTTATTTTTTCTGAGTTTTTGACGATTTTTGATTGAAATATGCTAGCTTTTTTTAGTATGGAAAATTTAATGAAAAAAAAAAAATAATAAAATGTTACGATCATAAAGGTGATATTTTCGAGTTATCTGTTTACTGTTTATTTCCTTGTGTGTATGTATACTGAATGTCAAGCGTTATTTACATTTTGTGAAAAAATTTGTTAAAATTTAAAATCTAAATACAATTTAAATGTAATGAAACAAAAAAAAGTGAACATAAAAACTAAACAAGAGGATTTTGAAAGGCGTAAGGAATAAGTGGAGCCACAATAAATTTCCAATACAGGAAAAAGATTTACCTTCTAAAGCAATTTTTGTATAGGTATTTCATAAACAAACAAATTCCCTTTTTTATATTTTCAACCAATAATTTTGACATTCACTCTAACTTTTTACAAAAACAAAATACATAGTATGTTTTAAAAGAAAGGGATAGCTAGCATAACGCTATCTCATGATGCGGTCACCTTTATGAATTCGCCTTGGTTACGAAACAAATACAGTGTATTCGTCTTCCTGTTTAATTAAAAAAACATTTAATTTTTTCAAAAAGAAAAAATATAATTTTGCACGATTGAGAGACTGTTGGTTCATTAATAAGCGTGCTTGACAACAAAAATTTTGGGTTTAAGTCCAGTTTACCAACGCAGCTCAAAATAAAAAAAAGTACATAGGGTTATAGAAAATTGAAAGATAAGAAACAAAAATTCAGTGACAAAATTCTCGGAAACGCATAGCTTCCGAGTTATGGGCCTCTGAAGTTTTGAAATTTGCGATTTCCCACTACATTTTTGAACGTATATAGCCAATCATTTAAAAGCTTTTGAATAAATTTTTCTAGATATAAATATTTTATTTAAAAATTTTTAATCCATTAAGGATTAAGGAGCCGGCTATGCGTAGAAGCTTTATTTAGCGAAGCCGGTGTTTGTTATACTAAGAGGAGAAAATCCATTCTTTTCCGAGAATTTTGCCATTAGATTTTTTCTTCTTATTTTTTCGATTTTCTATTACCCTATGTACTTTTTTTTATTTGGAGCTGCTTTGGTAAACTTCACTTGTTCCAAATTTTGTTAGTGATCATGAACCAAAAACTCTACTTATGCGCACAGCACTAGCTTAAACTAGACTTTGAAGCAATATTAAATGTATTATAAACCCCATACACGTTTCAATTCAATTGTCAACTGAGTTTTTCAACTGAATTGAAAGATTTTAAATTAATTTTAAAATTTATTAAAATAAAAGACAATTTGTAAAATCCTTAACTTTTTTTGCAAAAGAAAACTACAAACATTAAGGCCCTAAATTTGTAAAACGCATAGGCAACGCCAAAAATAAAATTGAAAGCAAAAACAATGTTAAAAATTTGTCAAAATTTTGTTGTTGCTTTCTACAGAAATACATATTGCGTTTTAAAATTATCAACGCCACAAGATATGCAGCGTTTAAAATTTAAAAATTCAATATACATTTCTATAGAAAACAACAACAAAATTATGAAATATTTTCGATTTTGTTTTTGCTTTCAATATAATATTTGGCGTTGCGTTTGCATTTTACAAATTTAGGGCCTAATTTTGACAGCTGATCAAGAGACTCGAGCAAGGCGAATTGACTAGAAGGTGGGGTCAAGTCAACATGTGGTGTTTTTTTCGGTGGTCGAGTTGTCAAAGTTTGTATACAAACTAGTTTTTTATGTAAACAAACCCAAGGTATTTGTACACAAGGTAAACTCGCTGGCCCATTTTCTGACTTGTTGTCAAATTTCAGTATAGAAACAAAACAATATTTTGACGTGTCACCATTTTTTTAATTCGCCGTGGATACAGCTGACGAACGGCTGACGATTTGAGCCAAGGTATATGTACACAAGGTAAACTCGTTGGCCCATATGTTTGTCAGCTAGTTGGGACCCAAACGTCAAATTTCGTGTACATATATGAGCCAAAATTTGTACATGTGTGCGTCAAATTGTTTTTGTTTTATATGAAGACAATTTTGACAACTTGGTTCCTTTTATAGAGCAGCATGTCTACACTCCCAAATGAGTCTACCTTTTGTAAATATACCTTGAACAAACCTGTTTTTTTCTAGCAATATTTTTGACAACCCGACCACAGAAGCATTGTAGTTGTAGAGTTGACAAACGTTTACATAAAAAACTAGTTTGTATACAAACTTTGACAAGTCGACCACCGAAAAAAAACACCATATGTTGACTTGACCCCACCTTCTAGTCAATTCGCCTTGCTGCTCTATAAAAGGAACCAAGTTGTCAAAATTGTCTTCATATTAAACAAAAACAATTTAACGCACACATGTACAAATTTTGGCTCATATATGTACACGAAATTTGACGTTTGGGTCCCAACTAGCTGACAAACATATGGGCCAACGAGTTTACCTTGTGTACATATACCTTGGCTCAACTCGTCAGCCGTTCGTCAGCTGTACCCACGGCGAATTGAAAAAATGGTGAAACGTCAAAATATTGTTTTGTTTCTATACTGAAATTTGACAACAAGTCAGAAAATTGCAAAAACAAAATACATGGGGCATACATGGGGCTTTTTGTAGTTGTAGAGTTGCACTTACCTGTTATAAATTCGCCTTGTGTGTATGTATTGGTTTTGTTCTGGTAATGCGGGGTTGAAGCTGGATTAAAAATTATGCCAACCAAAAACGACTCTCTTCACCTCTTTCGCCTACAAACTGTCGTTTTCTGCCAGAACAATTAGTCTGGTCTAAATTGGCCCAATGGATTGAGCACTTTAGAAGTCAACTTGAAAAATCAAAATCTTTTGAATTTTCCTTAACCAACTCGACAACTGTCAAACTAATCAATTGACAAAGATACATAACAAAAATCAAGGTATATTTATAGCAGGTAGTCTCAGAAAGCCAGCTGGTTATTTTTTATTTGCTTGTTTTGCGATACAAACTGTCAAATGTTGTATGCTAAACAAGTAAACAAAGTTTTTTGTCTTTATCTTTTGTCTTTTTTGTCTCTTTTCAACCGCTTTGCTATTTGACAGTTCGTATCACAAAACAACAATAAAAAGCCCTGTTGTTTGTTTTATTGTACAATTGTTGTAATCTCGCGGCTATTTGCTATAAATATACCTTGAAAAAAATATTTTCAATTTTATTCAGAAACGGTGGTGTCGATACTACAACAATTAACAACACCAAAAACAGAACAATGTATGTATTTTGTTGCTGCTTTCGTTGGCCGATAAGTCAAAAACACATGTAACTTTTGACATTCCTCCAGAGACCTGCGCCTTGACGGCTTAAGCCGGCTGAGCCGTGCCGCCGATTATTTTTAACAGCCGCCGCCGCTGAAAATTTATCGACTAAAGTCGGCTTAAAATCAGCCGCCGGTCCCAGTCAGTTAATCGAATGTTGGCTACAAGAAATGCATAACCAAAACTAGAAAAAAATATTTTCCATTCTTTTTATTGTAAATAAAAACTGTTTTTTTTTTTAATAAATAAAAATGTTAATGAGTAAGATAAAGTCCTTGTTTATTTTCAAGGGTTTTGCGGTAAAAATTTAAAATCTCATTTAGGAATAGATAATAGTCCACAAGTCCAATTATTCAAACTAAAATATGAAAGTTGGTAAAAAAAATAAATTTTAAATTGACCTAAGTTTAAGTCGGCTTAAGCCGGCTTTGAGCCGCCGCCAACAATATTTTTGCAAGCCGCCGCCGCCGACAAAAATTGACGGCGCAGGTCTCTGCATTCCTCTCTCTAATTTAAAAAAAAATTAGCACAGCTGTGCTTTCAACGCAACCTGAAAAATGAATTCGCCTTGCTTTTAACTATAAAGAAAAATACAAAACATCTTTCTGAAATACCTGTATGGCAGCATTTTATTGAGGAACGTGGTGGCAATAATGATGATATATGGTGGCCTCCATGGTGAAATAAGTATTCCACCATGGGGCTTTTTTGCAATTATGCTATCATTGAAGCACACAAACATATTGTAAATAGAAGAAGAAGCTGTAAATAAAATAAAAATTTGTGAAAATGTCGCAAAAGTATAAAATTCGAAAATTCGATAGAAAACAAAAACGTTGTGAATCAATAATAGAAAACGATTGCGGCGTTCTGCCCTCTAAGGACGAGCCTACAAAGTACGTTGCAATTCTGAACGCAGGTTTATCAACTGGTCTTACCGAAGGACTTGTGTTGGAAACGGCGGAGAAATATGGTCGGATAAAAAAACTTTTAATGTTACCAAACAAATCATATTGTTTTTTGGAATGTGCTGATATTTGCGATGCAATATGCATTGTAAATAATATGCATGGGATAGCGAACATTGGGCAAAATCAGTCCGTTGTTTATTTAAGTTACTTTATGGAACTCCCAGAAGAAGAAAATTCATCATGGCTAAAACCTTTGCCGGAAGGCTTAATGATAATAAAGAATTTTATTACAGAACATGAGGAACGTGAACTTCTAAATGCCTTAGAAATGGAGACTGTTTCTACTGATGCGAGTTTAAAACATCGAAGGGTAAAACATTTTGGGTTTGAGTTTATCTACGGTATCAACAATGTCAATCCACAACAAAAATTAAAACGAAAGATACCTTCTGAATGCGACTTTTTGTGGAAAAGATTAGAAAACGTATGCGATAAGAATAAACTGTTAGTTGATTGGCAGGAACCAGATCAACTTACAGTAAATTCATATGAAGCTGGGCAGGGAATACCACCTCATGTTGATACTCATAGCGCCTTTTTAGATCCTATTCTTTCACTTTCTTTGGAGGGAGATGTTGTTATGGATTTCCGAAAAGGTTTACAGCACTGTGCGGTATTACTTACTCGTCGATCGTTGTTAATTATGTCGGGAGAGTCTCGTTATGACTGGACCCATGGCATAACACCTAGAGTGATGGATGTTGTTTTGACTGCAAATGGAAATCTTTCGACGCAGCAGAGGTCAAAGCGAACTTCACTTACATTTAGAAAACTCAGAAATGGATCATGCTCTTGCAAATATCCAACATTGTGTGATTCAAAATTAAACGACAGACCATTAAGTGAAATGGTTAGTATTGATAGTGTTCAGGCTGCTCTTCTGGAGAAATTAAATGTCCACAAGGTTTATGATTGTATAGCTGAGCACTTCAGTGAAACACGCCATTCGAAATGGCCCCGTGTTGCAGAATTTTTAAGTAGTTTTTCCCAATCATCGATTTTGTTAGATGTTGGTTGTGGGAATGGTAAATATCTTAACTCCAATCCGAATCTTTTAAATATCGGTTGCGATCGCAGTAGTGGTCTACTTAAACTTTGTAGCTCCCTGCAATTTAGTGTCTTTCGTTGTGATTGCCTTCATGTTCCTATACGTTCTAATTCTATTGATGGGTGCATTAGCATTGCTGTAATACATCATTTAGCTACTAAAGAACGACGCATAGATGCGATTAAAGAACTTGTACGTATTTTAAGACCATCTGGTAGAGGCCTTATTTATGTTTGGGCTAAAAATCAAACTGCTGATAATAAAAAGTCATCGTATTTGCGACAAAATAAATCGTTAAATAAAAATAAAACAACCGAGGATGAACTTAGACAACAAACAAAGCGGCAATTGGAAGAAAAGGCTAAGGAAGCTCCAGTTTCATTACCAATTCACTCAAATCGCACGAATTTTGAACAACAAGACGTTCTAGTACCTTGGAAAGTTAAGACGCTTCAAGATCAAAATCAAGAAAAATCAACATTTCTCAGATACTATCATGTCTTTGAGTCGAATGAGTTGGAAGTTCTGTTACAAAGAATTCCAGATGTAAAAGTTATACAAAGTTATTACGATCAGGGTAATTATTGTTGCATATTTAAAAAAAGTTGAACTTACCATTTTTTTAGATCTAAATCTTTTTAACTGAAAACTATGATGTAATTTAAACAATTAACTGACCAAATAAAGATGTTAGCAACTAAAAGCTGAGTGTTTCCACATTTTGCTTTTCGATACTAATTTATTTTTTTCTAATTGTTTAATATAAATACTTAATAATACATTTAAACTTACTACTTCACATCAGATTACATTTTCATATGATCTGCGTTTTTTGTTGACTAGAGGGCTAATGAGTGCGTTAGTTTTTTAGTTGTATAATTATTATGAATTGTATCTTTTTTAAGGGATTCATCTTTGTAAAAAATATTTCTGTGGCCGTATGGAAAAACTAGTTACCTCCACTAATTGCTATTAAAAGAAAGCGGTTTTCAATTACTATCACTCTTTCAGATCGTAATTTTGATATATGTATGTAGTTTGTTCTTTAAAAAATATTTGAAAAACAAAATCAGAAAAATAGCAATTTTTATGTAAAAACTAGAAAACTTCATGCAATTTTTGAAAAAACAAGGTAACTCCATAGTAGTTGCGTTCGAGAACACAAAAGTTTTTACTATTTTTTACTAAACTTCACTGCATTTTACGAAATTGCGTTCGAGTACACAAAATGCAGTAAATGAGAACATAAATTGAGAGCGAAAAGTGACAGTTCTTGTCTGAGTATTTAAAAATTTTTACTGCAGAAATTTTTTCAGTAAAATTTAGTAAATCAAAAAAACATACATACATATCGTTAGCTTAAATGCAAAAAGACGTAACTAACAAAAAATTCAAAATCGAGTTTTTGATTGATTCTTATGAATGCTATAAAACTACTGTCAGCGTCAAAATAAAGTGTACAACTGGTTTTCCAATATAAAAAGTGTTATCTTAGCAAAAAATAATTAAAATTTTTAGAAGTTTATCATCATTTACAAAACTTTGGACAATGTTTTTACAATTTAAAATTAAAAATTTGAAATACTTCAAAAACAACAAAACCATTACAATAAAAAACTAATATACTCCGTTTTAAACGCGTCAAAAAAAAAAGTGTACAGTTTTAAAATACTAAGAAAAGTGAAGTGGCTAATACTTTGATTGTTTTCTTTTTGCTTTTAGGACGGCTTCTTGTCTCTTTGGCATCAATTCCACCCATTTCAAAGTTAGCTCAGTAGACAATTTTGGCTACCCTTCCTGCAGAATTTTATTCAGAGAGTGCTTGCTGCTAATGTTTTTTTTTTAATTTGTCTGTACAAATGTTTTCAGATGTTTACTCGAGTTGATATCGAGCGACTATTGGGCTGATCCATCTGTTTTAGGACGTTTTACAAAAGTTAATCCTATCACGCTTCACTTTAGATACTATATTTTTTCCGTTGAATTTCTTATTTCTACCTTTTATCACGTTTTGTTTTTTATCCAACTTGCTTTTGCCTGTTTTTGGAGCAACGTATTTTTCACAGATGACAGCAAGCTTGAAGTCTGATCAAATTTGGCATTGTAGAAATTTAACTTTTTATAACTAACATAACCCTTTTTATATTGGAAAACAAGCTGTAAACTTTATTTTGACGCTCACAGTACATGTCTTGACAAAATTTTACGCTTCTGCGATCAAAAATTGCGCTTTTATTAGCAAAAAACAAAGGGACGTAACTACAAGTTTTTTTGTTTGATGTATGCAAAACGACGTAATTACACATTTTTTTCTAAGAAAATATAATGAAATGGTTTTCTTTGAAAATTGGTTGAGGAATTCCATGGACGACTTAATAATGCATGTTTTTCTGACATGTTTATAGTTTTCACTTTACAAAATTTTTGCTTCTCCTTTAAAATTATATTTTTGTTAGTTACGTCTTTTTGCATTTTAGCTAACGATATTTTTCAAAAGGAAAACAAACAAAAGTAACAAATAAAAAGCATACAAATTGTGAAAAAATTGTTAAATAAAAGAAAAGTTGAAATATATATAAAACCAAAACAAAAAGTAAATAAATATTAATTAATTAAACTTGTTTGTGAAGCATTTATTTGGCTAAATACCAGAGCTGTAAAAAGCTGCAATCAATTGACATTGAAATCAAAGTGATTTCAACCAAACTGATTTCATTCTTTGATTTCTAAATGATTTCAGATTTCAAAATGAAATCTTGTCAAAATTGCAATATTTTTTGATTGCAATCATTTTGAAATCATTTTTTGTTAGAAATCATTGAATGCAATTAATTTAATTGCAATCAATTCGATTGCAATCAAATTTTTGTTGAAATCATGTGATTTCAACAAGTTCCCTTGAAATCATGTGATTTCAATAAATGTGATTTCAACAGATTCTATTGCAAACCTCCACTTATATTTGACCAGAAAAATAAAAGTCAAAAACAAAAAAAAAAAATTTAATTTTGTGAATTTATTAAAAAAAAGTCATGACAAACATAATATGAACAAAACAATATGAAAAATAAAATTTCTGACATTCTGATCACAATTTCTTTTTTTACTTTTTTTCAGTTTTAACAATGAACAGTTTAATATGAACTATTAATTTATTAGCAATTTGACACCAAACGTTTAATAATATAGAAAACACGTATTTAATGAACAAATCAATAGCACAAATGACGATTTATGCACTATGAAAATATGTCTGAACATTTCAGTAAACTTTGACTTCTAAGTAAATAATAAAAAAAACAACAACTGTATTTATAAAAAAAAAACAAAAGCAACAATTTATTTTGTTCCAGCCTACGTCGACTTCTTAGAAAATAATAAAAAAAAATAACTGTATTTATAAAAAAAAAAAAACAACAAAAGCAACAAATTATTTGAATGCGTTGAAAAGAGAATTCTTTGCAATTTTGCAAAGTAGAGGATATTAGATAATAACAACTAAAACTTATCGGCTCCAAAATGACATGAAAAACGTAGGTTTGTTAGTCATTTCTTGCATTTTTTTTTCTACGGAAGAACTGATTGCAATTAGAAATAATGTTTACCAATTTTACAAAACTTTGTAAATAAAAATTGCCATTTTTCATTTGAAAAGAACGAAGATTTTGATTCTGATTTAACTTTGATTGCAATTACTGGATTTGATTGCAATTAAAGTAATTGATTTCAAAAAATTGATTCAATCGTTTTTATCATATTGATTTCATGATTTCAATTTGAAAATCAATTTACGATTTTGAATGCAATCAAAAAATTAGCAATCATTAAAGCGAAATCATGTGATTGCAATTAAATCGATTGCAATCATTTACAGCTCTGCTAAATACAAACTTTTGAAATTTTTTTTTCTTATGTTAATTTTTTAGTGTTGTAAAAGTGGGAAGTATTTGGGTACTTAAGTAATCAATAGCAAAAAAATGATTCACGTTCTTTTAAATAATTTAACCCGCTACAAACTAGTAAAATCAAATAAAATAAAAAAACAAACAAATATGAACGATTACATAAAATAGTTTGTTTGTATTTTCCAAAAATGTTCGTGTTATAAAAAGTATTTAATCGAGTACCGATAAGAAAACGAGTTAAGTAGTCAAAAGTGTCAATATTTTTCAACACTTCAATTATTTGACATCAGCTGTTGCCTTTTTTTTTAACGAATTTTTACAAATTTTGCGATCGCGTACTTTTTTGGACAACAGCTTTTTGTGAGAGAAATTTTTTTAGTTTACTCATTTACTGCATTTTACTGCAAAAGTACTCAAACCAGTGTTGCCGTTAGGATACGAAAGATACATTTTTCGTATCTTTTGGTGACTTCAAGTACCATGTATAATCCTGACATTTTTTGTATCTTTTGAATCTGTACGCAAAATGTACAGAAATAAAATATTAGAAGACTGATCATCGTTGCCGACTCAATACTAATACAATAGCAGCTTTAATAATGAAGAAATAAAACATAAAGGATGTTTAAACATACGATTCACCTAAATGATTACTAGTAGTGCAAAGTTGTTCTGAAGAAATATGAACATCTTTTTTATTTTCAGGAAATTTATATGAACTTTTTATATAATCGCATTAGTAAAAACATACCTAATATTTATGACTTAAATAATTATGAAAATTAATTTATATGGTATCCGGGTATTTTCGTTACCTAAATCGCAAAAGGCCCGTACTAACCCAAAATTTAAAATAGACTTTTTCATTGATTTTGATGTAATTATAGCTCATTTTTTTTTAAACTTTTTATGTTATTTTCCGACAAGTTGTTTTTTTTTAATTTTGCAATGTTTCGCGATAAACGCGATTTGTTCCTGTAATATTTCTAATTCTTTACAGCTTAAACGATTAATAATAAATATAATAATAATTTAGTCATTTTTAACGAATTTTTGCCATTCCTTATTGTTTAGGGACTTAAAATGAATTTTATGGCGAAATATTAAAAATTTTCGCGAAATTTCGTGTTTTTGTATTTTTTTTTGTTGCTTTCCGACATTTTGTTTTTTAACCCATTTAGCGATTTCAAATTAATTTAGTATTTGTTTAAAAGTTTGCAATTTTTCGCGAATTTTAGCCATATTCGCGATAGAAGCGTTTTTTCCTGTGATTCTTAACAGCTTTCACGATTTTTAATAAATATAAGACTGCTATTATGCTGCGGTTAGCAAATCACCGATCTTTAGTTCAGCTTAAGTTTTTTCGAACAAAAACTTCGAATACACGAAAACATGTGGATTTGAGAACACCAATTTAGGAATTATGCGGATTCAAAAAATTTTTCATTTTCAATTCGAGTCGAAACCTGAAACATATCTGATCATTTTCTTTACAATATTCATTAAATATGAAATAAAAGAGTATGTTAATAAATGTTAAACGTTATAAATAGATTTTCAAATTTTTTTCAAAATGTATCTTTTTGGCAACTAAAATGTATCTTTCTCGAAATTTCACTGGCAACACTGACTCAAACGCACCTAGTGTCTTAAAAACAGAAAAATTAGAAGTTTAAAACGACGTTGTTTCAAAAACTAAGAGAGAGAAAGAAAATAGAACAAATTGTGGTAACAAGCTCTTTGGCAGAGTTGCCAATTTAGCGCCTTTGGCTAAATTAGCGCATTTTTGTACTTTTAAGGGCATAATAAACCACAAAAAATGCTTGGCAAACATACACATTGTTTCCGTTTGGGGTTTGCCAATAAACAACACAAATATTGTCCGTACAAACCTTAATTTTCATTTTTGTTTTGTTTTTCAATGAATGCAGACGCCAATAGTGCTGCGGCAATTTTGTTGCTTTTTGCTTAAAACGGAGAAGAAATCATAAAATAAAGGCAACAAATTTAAATTAAAAAGTGATTTAAACAACGAGCTGTTTTGTGGCAAGCAATACTACTAAAAAATTTAATTTAAGGTTAAAAATTAATTGCTATAGACTTAACATAAATTTTTCTTTATCTGTATTTAAGTAAATTTTAGTTCGCTTTGAGTCATAACTTTTTGCTTAAACCAGGCAACACATGCTTACAATATGAAATTTTTTGCTTCGACGATAATAGTGCAAAATTTTCTTGGCTCAAGACATATTTTCTGTATATTTGAAATTATATAACTTTACTTTTCTTGAAATATCAGAAAACGCTTTTTAAAAATGTTTATGTTTTATAAACACTGCTTGGCAAAAAAAAAAAAAAAAAAAAAAAAAATGTCGGGGTAGAGAACTTGATTATGTGATTTTAATTGACTTTAGCGTGCTGAATCCAAATAGTTTATTCAATCACGTCTAGTTAACATTTTTATTACTGATTTCATGTCTTGTTTTATTCATAATATATTTGGATTTCTGATAAATGATAAAAATGAAAACGGATTTGTAGCGCTGTAACATCTTTGTATTTCATATATTTTTATTCAAAACGATTTTTTTGACGGCCAGTGTAATTAATAAAACTTATTTCTTAATCATTTCATCGAGTTTTTTATTTAAATTTTATTTAGCGCTTTTTAGCGCTTTTTGATTGGGGGCACGGCGCTTTTTGATTAAAAATAGTTTACAACCCTGCTCTTTGGGTCAAAATGTTAAACCTAAAAATTGCAACTCACGAGAATTCAAAGAATATATATCATTTCTGAAGTTCTTCATCTTCCGATTAAAAGTCTTTAACCTATATAGGTCTACCGTACACAATGTGGTACAGTAACTTTGAAAAATATTTCGACTTACCCAATAATAATTTTTTTTTTGTTTCTGTTGCAAAGATAAGACAGTGTTTTTGGTCAGCTAAAATTAAAAAACTAAAAAATAATTTTACTACCAAGTTTTGTATAAAAATTTAACGGAACACCTGTTATATTCAAAATTTTTTTTTTTTTACTTTTCGAATTTATTCTATGAGCTAAATTTCAGTTATGTATTTTATAAAGCTTTTTTGTAATAGTCTTATTCCTTCAATTTTTCAGAATATTGTATTTTCTTGTTACATTTTACCTTAGCTTTCCTTTATTGAAATAAAATAAACAACAACGTCAATAGCTGTTTTTCAGTTAAACTGAGTATAACGTCAATTCACGTCCCAAAACCTGTCCTATGAATTTTATAAAATCAAGAAGGGTAAATCTTTTAATAAAGTTTATGCATAAAAACAGATAAAAAAAAGGTCCACCGTGACCGAAAATTTAAAAGTTATTAAAAGCTGATTATTTTACAATATTGTTGTAGAGAAATAATTAATTTTACTAATTTTATAAATTTACCCATAAATTTGTTCACTTAGATGAACAATCAGACTGCAAAGTTGTGCAAACGTAATTTCTTATTTGTGAGAATATTTTATTGTATGTTTTCTTTAATATTTATCTTTCTTACAAGAGGTGATATTTGACAAAAATTATTCCAAAAAAATTTTCTTACATGGTCTGTAATCTAAGGAAGAGTTCAGAGAGAAATATGTTATTCGGATTAACGGTAAACTTTTATTTTATTTTAATCATTATTCAGTTAAATTATTACGGAAAAAATTTCACGTTCGAAATGTCACGTATCGACCCAGATTTTGGCAAAAAAAAAAGAAAATACAGAAGATTTTGGAATCAAACCAAGACATTTTAATGTTACATTGCTACGTAAAATTTTGAAAGTAGTTTGACTAAAAAATTGTGCCAGGTTTCGCTGAATTACGCCTTTTTATACATGGCCAAAAAAACTACTTCTGTTTTTTTCACGTTCGAACCGCTACTTCTTTTGCCATTATCTTAGACCTAGAATCGCGCCCTCCATAAGCTTTAGCATAGATAACAGTGCTTTCTTAGTGCTATAATTTAAGGGTTAAGAAAACGTAAAAATATTTCTTGTTTAAAATGTTATGCAAAATCTAATACTTATCGTTGTTCTTTAGAAAAAAAAGCGGACAGATGTCTGGTACTTTTTTAAAATTCGGACCTTTTAGGGAGTAAACGGGTTAAAACTTGTATTTTCGAACTTTTTTGTCACCCCATCTTTCTTTTAAACCAATAATCATAGAAATTAGGTTTATATCACATTCGAAATTAATCTTAAAAGGCCAAATACGAATTCGGTACTTTTTCGAAATTCGAACGTGAATTTTTGGGCCCCCACTGCAATATTACAACTGGTACTTTCTTTTATTGTAGTTAATACTCTACCTATAAACATGAAACGTCCTGAGTGGATAAGAACCTTTTTTGTTCTTTAACTGGTATTTTTTGAATTTCCGTTAGTATTGGACCTATAAACAAAAAATTAAACATGCAATGTCATGAGCGGATGAGAATAACTTTTTGGTACTTTTAGCGGAATTAATGCTAGTTTTTGATATATAAGCATAAAAGGAAATCGTATTAATAATGGAAAACAAATATTTTTTTTTGGAAAAACTGTCTAACTTCATTTTTTCGTAAAAAAACGGGTAAATTAACTTGCTGAGTCAAATAGTTAATGTTTTTCCACAAATAATTACGGTTTTTGAAATCGATTAATCGAACCTCAAAATCGTTTAGTACACCGTCGCAAATTCGAACCACTTTGTTTTAAGGGCGATTCGAATTTCCGAATTATTCGAATTTCTGGACGGTTTTTTTATAAAAAAGTTTAGGTAAATTTGACCATAAATATGTTTTTTTTTCAATTAAGTTTGTTTAACATAAAAACTATAAAAAAAAACTTAAGGAAATATAACAAAAAATAACATATCAGTAGTATGTATTAAAGCCCTGCATGAATGCATTTGAATGCCGTTTCAAAACATTCGTTTGTTTTTCAACTACTGATTATCGATTGC
The DNA here is from genome assembly GCA_930367215.1 of Pollenia angustigena. NCBI lineage: Eukaryota > Metazoa > Arthropoda > Insecta > Diptera > Polleniidae > Pollenia > Pollenia angustigena. Next base: position 233,691,639 of record OV884060.1, read on the forward strand.
ATTTTGCTAACGAATCAAACTCTGTATTGTGAAAAACACATTAAGCACGAAAAGAATATAAACACACAAATGCAAATGAATTTAAGTTAATGTGTTATAAACGACCAAATACGAAGTGTAAAGAGCTCGGAATATACTCCACACAACAACGAAACAAACGAATAACACAAACTATACCAACTCACACGAATCGCACGAATCACACCAAACAACAGTAACAAAAAGGTGATATGAATTATCTAATTTTCTTTTATTATTAGGTATGACGTCCCGATTCAACAACTTTGACCAAGATGCGTGACCTTATCCCAAGCTTTCTTTAACAAAATAATTGCCTCTTTGATTGAATGAGATTTTAAGTTTGTGTTAAGTTCACCATTCTCAGCAATAAGTTTTGCTAGCAATTTATTTCTATAAATAAGTTTGGTTAGCATTATTGGATTTTGGTCCATGGGCTGCAGCGCTGCTGTAGCATTTGGTGGAAAGAAGTACGCCACTTTTTGGAAGCTGAAACGTATGTTATATCTGGCAGGCAGCAGTAATATAGCCCAGTTTCGTCGACATTATATATTTGAGGTTCCACTAGGCCCATTTTTGCGATTTTAGCTCGAAGTCTATGAATAAAAGGTGTGACTGAATTAGTGTCGCTGGATAAAATTTCGCCACTAATTTTTAAAAGGCGAATTCCATGCCGCTTTTTAAATTTGGTAAACCATCCATCGCTTGCCCGAAAGTCATTCTCAGCTTTATCGGGATATTCTTGCCTGAACATTTCTTTAGCTTTCTCCTTTCTCCATTCAATGTCGCCTTCTTCACGTTGATTAAGAAACAACTCAGAGACGACTTTCCATTTTCGGATAAGTGTTGGCAACAGCATCCAATATTGATTTTCTATTCGATTTCATATATCTAATGGAAAAGTAGTTACATAAAAGTCCAGTGCTAAATGCTTTCATTGATCGCCTTTGTCAATCTTTTCCATATTTTTAATTTGACAAAGTATTTTTCTTACGTTTGTTTGGCATTTTTAGTCCACTTTCTTATTTAAAAAAATGCTAAACCGTATACATATACTAACACCAAAAAACTGGGGTCTAATCACCGCATTCGATACTATCGTATCAAATAAACTATCGAATGTTTTTGCATACGACAGACACTGACGTATCGAATGAAAACTCGATAAATGTAATGTCGAGTTACTCGATAACGAATGCTATTATTTCAAATTCCATAATTTTCGTTCGATATCGAGTTTCATGATACCAAAATAAATAATTTCGATCACACGTGTTACAAAAGCCATTCCTGTCAGCTGTTTTTTATTTGTGCATTAAAAAATTATTTTATTGAATTTATTCTTTTTATATAAACTAGTGTTCGCCTAATGGTCAAAATTCGACCATACATTTTTTTTTTGTAAATATGAAGAAAACATAATTCATCTAAGTATGTATATATGAATTTATTTGTTTCGAGAATTAATTTTTTCTTCAAAGTGGATCGATTTGGCGAGGGACCAACCTCCGGTTCATATTTTATCTTCTACGTGAGTTAATTTAATGTTGTAAGGTCAATATAAAAAATGCCAATTGAGAAACAAAAAAGTATCAAAAAAGTCTCCTTTATATATTGTCATCCTCAGAACGTTGCACGTTTAATTTTATGTTTCTATGTCTAATATTAACGAAAATTAATCAAAGTACCAGCTGTTGAACGAAAAATGACCAAAAAGCTCCCTTACATGTTCTTGTTCACCCAGTTTAATGTATAATTTTATCTTTATAGGTCTAATATTAATGAAAATTCAAAAAAGTTCCAGATGAAAAACAAAAAATACCAGCATTCTTTATCTTATAGGTTATCACGCACTCAGGACCCTACACCTATAATTTTAGGTTTTTGAGTTCAATATTATAGAAAATTTAAAAATTATCACATGAAGCACAGAAAAGTAAAAGAAAGAAATTAAGTTTCCCGTATTTCCCCTTTGTTCTCCCCGTAGAGGTTCGGATGACAAACAAAGGAAGAAAGCGTTCTTAACTGTTTTGCCTAGCCTGATTTATCCTAAGATTTATACAGCCGAAATATTCGAAACCCGGTTTCTGAAAAATATCGAATAATCGATCGCCCTAATCTTTTATTATTTGATAATTGAAAATAAGTTTTTATTTATTTATTTTGCATTTGTGTTAGTAGCAATTTTAACCCTGTAGGAAGTCAAACACATTTATAACTAACTTCAAACTGGTTTTTTTATAACCACATCTAGTTGATTAAATGACTTTTTTGCTTGTCGACGACTCATTATTTTAACATGGCATGTCATAGGCAGTAGTCAATTGGCCATCTTTGCATGACTTTTTATCTGACTACTAACTACTTATTTTTCAACCTATATGTAATTAATTAAAAGTATTGTCAGTTAATAATAAATTATTTAAATTTTAAATAATATTTTTCAAAAAAATATATGTATGTACATATGAACATGCATACATATGTATGTATATCTTTATATATTTTGTTATAGAAATAATTTTTTATGAAAATTTTGCATTAAACTGCCCTAAATGATGATGTATAATAGTCCTGAAATAAATACGCCACATAATTGCTAGTACATAAACAGATTTGTATTGATTCATTTTTTAATTATTTTAAAATGTTTGTATATAGTTTTTTCATTTGACTTCATGGCATGCTTGTTTTACTTATTTTGATTTTATTTGTGTTTTACGTGTGCCTTTTTGGTTGATATCTGCATGAGATTTAAACCAATTTGTAGTCATTTAAAAAAAAGTTTATTTATAGTTAGTGTTTTTTGCAACTGACTATTTTATTTACTACAGGGTATGTACATATATTTTTTTGACAAAAATTATTTAAAATTTAAATAATTTATTATAAACTGACAATACTTTTAATTAATTACAAATAGGTTGAAAAATAAGTAGTTAGTAGTCAGTTAAAAAGTCATGCAAAGATGGCCAATTGACTACTGCCTATGACATTCCCATGTTAAAATAATGAGTCGTCGACAAGCAAAAAAGTCATTTAATCAACTAGATGTGGTTATAAAAAAACCAGTTTAAAGTTAGTTATAAATGTGTTTGACTTCCTACAGGGTTATAACTCTGAAATTATTGAACAGATTTTAATAAAATATATATTGTGCACTTCTGTTAGTAAATTTCTTTCAAATGGTGTATATTTTGTTCAAATCGGTTGGCATACAGAGGAGGAAAGTGTTCTTAACTGTTTTGCCTTAGCCGATTTATATATACATAGATATTGTATGTTTTTTAAGCTCTTTAATAAGTTTTTCTTTCATGATTCACAAATTTGTTAAACTATTCCTTTTATTGTCAGCTGATTACTTGCAATTCCAAAACTTTTTGAAAAATGCATTTTAGAATCCTTGGTTCATCAAGTTTCACCGTTATTAACACCTTTCCAGCACGGATTTCGTAAAGAATCATCAACTATGACAAATATTTTAAAGCTAACAACTTTGGTAAATGAAGGATTTGTCAACAACCAACATACTGACGTTATTTATATCGACTTCAGTAAGGCATTTGTAATCACAACCTTCTTCTGAAAAAAAATTGATATTATGGGTTTCGACAAAATTTATGTAATCTGACTAAAATCATATCTTCTCGGCAGAATACAATGCGTAAAATTTGGGTTTTCAAATTCTAAACCTATATTGGTAAAATTCGGTGTTCCGCAAGGTAGTCACCTTGGCCCTCTTTTGTTTCTGCTCTTTATCAACGACATGCCTGATATTATTAAACATTCACATATACTAATGTTCGCAGACGATGTAAAAATATTCTTAAACATTACGAACTCTTTAGACCACATTTATGTTCAGGAAGTTTTAGATACCTTTTATAATTGGTGTAAACATAACCTAATGGAATTAAACCAAATGAAATGTATACATTTGCGCTTTTCTAGAAAACGTTGTATTATAAATAACTATAAACTTGGTGACTATAAAATCGAGATAGTGGACACAATTATGAATCTTGGCATTTTACTGGATGTAAAATTGGATTTTATTCAACACATAACAATGACTGTCAACAGGGCTCGTTGTATTCTGGCTTTTATTAAACGTTAGACGAAGGAATTTAATGATCCTTTCGTCACTAAACAACTTTACACATCTCTCGATAGACCAATCATGGAATACAGTTCGATTGTATGGGATCCACATTATATGGTTCATATTGATCATATTGAATCCATTCAAAAACAATTCTTACTTTTTTCCCTGAGAAATAGATACCGAGGATATGATAATCTCCCCTCATATTCTACAAGATTATCCTTAATACGTTTGCCAACACTGAAAAGTCGCAGAGTTTAAATGGAAAAGTATGCTCCAATTTTTTATTAAGCAGGTTATCATTTCACATTCCACGAGGTACGGTACGGTACTATTTTCCCTTATTTATAAAAACTTTCCGAACTAACTATGCTATGGCAGACCCATTTAGAAAACTGTGTTGTTGCTTTAATGAAATGTTTGAATTTGTTGATTTTGCTCTAGATGTAAATATTGTGAAACGTTATATTATACTTAAGTTAAATACTCATTTGTATTAGGCTGTAAGGCAGTGATAACCACTCCATAAGCTCGCGAGTAAGTCAATAATCGTAGTTTTCACACAGACACGGTCGGCAATTCACATGTATACAACAACTTTGTTCGTTTCAAAACATCAGGCTATCATCAGTCTCTGCGACCGCTCCCAAGTACATAATATCTTTGCGTGCGTTCGGGGCTTGGTTAGTTCGGGGCTTGGTTATCACTGCTGTAAGGATTTATCCATAGACCTAATTATATTAAATAAATCGAACTGAGATTTTTACAGTGGTTAGATATGACTACTTTTTATAATTTTCCTGCAAAAAATGTGTAAATTTTGGGATGGCCTTTAGAGGAACAAGTGCATGTACATTTCACATATTAAAATTGTGTTCTTGTATAGTCAATCAGGCCTGAACCAGAAACAGTTCTAATTTAAGAACAATAAGATGCAGACTTGAAACAACAAAGCAGAGAATTGAATATATTGGATGTTTTGAGTACAATAGTTTGCCCCAATATTTAAAAAATATGAATACTATATCTGCTTTCAAGAAGAATGTTAAAAAATTCTTATTAAACAATTTAGAGATGCTTCTAAGATAATTTTTCACTTTAAATTTTTTATATAACATTGTAAATAATGTAAATTTGTATATATTTAAATATTATAAACAAATATTTTTAATTTTATTTTAATACAAGTTTAAAAATTTTGTATAAGCAAATGCCAACTCGCCTCAACAATGTCATAATGACGCTGAGGCACTTAAATTGTAACATGGAAACTTGTAAATAAAATACTTTAATAAATAAAAAAAAAAAAAAAAAATTAATTCCGATCGAAAGTGGAAGTGATTTCGTATCTTGCTTCACATAAAACGAAATCACTTTTGATCGGAATTGATTTCTGTGACAAGCCTAAATGTATGGATGGTATTTTAAAGGATTGTGACAATAGTTCCTGATCAGTGGCGACTGTTTATTTGCTAAGGTACTTTTAAGTAAGTTTTAGACAACAAACGTTTGCATGTCATTGTTGCCAGAAAGATTTGGTATTTAGGATAAATTACATACTTTTTGTTTTTTGACTCTGCTTATAACTAGATTTCAATATCGCTCACACACTGGTCTGTTTGAATATTAGCGTATTTCCACATGAATGCCATAGTTGAATTAACCTGTTGTGTTTCTATAATATGTTGATTTTCACAAAGCAGACTTTCAGTATTTGGTTCGGTACTGTTTTGTTCACTGTCGATTGATGACTTTAATTTCTGAAGAAAAAGAGCCCTTATATTAAAATTATATTAAAGTATACCAAGGGTACCAATAGGGATATACGTAAAACTACAACTTTTGACATGCATAAGCATACCTACAGACGTATGTACGCACAAAAAAAAATAAGTTCTATTGTGCATGCTTTAGATTAAAATTAAAAATTGTCAAAATTTGTATAAAAATAAAAAAATCGATTTTAAAAGCCCAATAATCGATTTCAGTATAAAATCGCATACGTAAATTCGATTGCAAAAATTCGACTTTTTTAACACAAAATCGACTTTCGATTGGAATCGAAATCGATTTACCATTCCCTAGTTCCTACCAAAAGTGGTGGTGGGTATAAAAATGTGTTTTTGTTTAAATAAGATTTTTATGGTTAACTAAATAAATTGATTTTGTTAATTAATTTCGAACCAAAATTTCAATTACTCATTTTAATTCATTTAATAAATATTTTAATAGAATATAATACATATGTATGTATTTCATTCGACCTTTAGTATTTCAAATATTAATAAATTTTCGAGCTTAAGGTCTCTTTTTATAAAAAACTTTTAGCTTTTATTTAAAAACCAATATTTTGGCACTTCCTTGCGTGCCTTCTTCAGGGGTTTTTTTTTCTTTCCTTATTTTATTAATTTAAAAAATAAAAAAATAAAAAAAGGCCTTAAGCCCGAAAATTTATTATTATTTTATTTTAATAGAATCTTACAAATAAATCAATTGCTACTTTTCCCTATTCAATTACATACTTAGTTTGAATTAACTGAGGAAATTGAATAAAATATAGATTTTATTGTTTTTTTTTTTGTTAAATCAATTTTTTAAATCTTAAATTGTTTTTTTTTTATCATATTTTTAATAAAATTAATCATAAATTGAGGAAAAAATCACAATTTGATTATTCTGGGAAAACAAAAATTATATTTATTTTGTAAAATAAAAAGAATTGTTCAAAACAAAGAGACCATTATGGTCCATTGTGACGCTTTATTTCAATAAAAGAGACAGCGAAGAAAAGAGAAACAACCTGCCCCTTGTTGCGCAGCCAGATCATTCCTATTACGAATCCCCTAAGATTCTCGAGCCCGCAACCAGAGGCATCCCCCAATTCGCTTAAAAATATATTACCGAGCCATAAAATGTGCTCAACTGTCTCCAGCTCCACCGGGTCTTCACACAACCCGCACATATCCGAAGGTTAGACTCCAACCTCATGACTCATGGTTCTTACGCAGGCCCTGTTCTGGCCCATCAGCGCATCCGAATTTGACCTACTTAGCACCTAAGAGGCCTGGCCGCCTCCAGACAGTCAGGATCCTCCATTTCCGAGCCTAGTCTTGCCAACTAATCAGCATTCTCATTGCCAGTGATGATAAAGTGACCAACTAACCAGCACAGACTCAACACAACTCCTCTCAGATCTTTCTTTCTGCAATCATCCACTAGCTTGGAGTTCACATAACAACCCATCAGGGCCCTAAGAGCCGCCTGGCTGTCCACATATATAGTGATCTCCGAGCCCCGATAAATTTTATCCCTTACCAATTCCACGACCCTCAAGGTCCCTAGAACCTCTGCTTGAAAAAACACTGCAGTCGTCAGGAAGACTATATGACCTTCTGATATCCAGATCCTTAATGTAGACCCACGCACCCGTGACCCTCATCTTCGAGCCATCAGTAAAAATGGCAAATCCACTATACAATCTGCCCCTACCTGTCCAGACGGCAATATTACCACCGCCAAACGCCCAAAATCTACCAAAGATCCGCGAGTGACCCTGGCTGAAATTTCCTCACAGTCCAAAGTATAATGTTTAGAAATAATGCATTTTCAGAGTAGTTTTACTCTGAAAAAAATACAAAATCAAAAATGAATAAAAAAATTTTATTTAAAATCACGCGTTCGTTATTTTATTTACGAAATTATTCTGTAAAATACAAAAACTAGAACTTTATACGAATTCGTTACTTTCATAAAATTAAAAAATTTTAAGAGTATACATTTTTCGTATTAAATACGAAACTTTTGGTAATAGTACGAAATAAGTAACTACGACATTTTTTTTTTTCGTATAATGTCGAATGAATTATTTTCAGTGTATGGATATTACTTTATATTTAAAAAGTGTTATTATCAAAGGGGTTTTTCTTCAATCTTGTAAAAATAAAAGACTGCACAGAAAAAATTATTTTTCCAATTCAAACAAAAAATTTGTAGAATCAAACAATTTTTTGTCTGAAATCGGTCCTATAAACAAATTCGCATATTCAAACAATTTATTTGCATTTTGGTTATTGAAAAAACACTGATTTTTTCAAACAAATAATTTAACTGAATCAAACAAATATTACTGAAATTCATATAAATTTCAAACAAATAATTTTGCTGAATCAAACAAAAAAGTTTTTGCACAAACAATGACGCGCACACATGCAAGCACTGTTGGAGAATATGAAGCAGAGCAGAGCGGCCGGCTGGCTTTGAGACACATTTTTTTGTTGGAATAATTTTTGAACAAAGTCGTATTTATACACACAATGTTTTTCACTCATTGTTGCTGCATCCTTTCCTTTGCTAATGAAGAAGAAATGTAACCAAAAACGGCGGCAGACTGACTCGATATGTTTTTCGTCATCATTCTATTTTTGTATTTGATGTATTTAAGTAAACGGTTTGAAAAAATTGAATACGGGATTTTGTCTTTTTTTACCAACTTTGAAACCAACCAAAAACTTATTTTGTTTCTTATGTTTGTTTCTGTGGTTTAAAAAGAGTGAAACGTTTTTTTACCTGGTATTGTTTTTGTTGTTTTTTTCATTTATCATTTTTTTTATTGCTGTACTTTTTTAAAGCGTCCAAAAATACACTGCATGAGTTTTTTGTTGTAGTTCTTATATTTCACATAAAGAAGTGTTGCTTACGATCAAATAAAAAAATGCAAAAAAACGACAACTAAGGAGCGTTAAATATTTCATACAAAATTATGTAAACTTGAAACCAATAACGCGTTTATTATATTTTTGAATAGTTGTCAACATTTTTGTTGGTTAAATAAAAATCAAACAAAAATATTAATTGAGCCAGTAAAAAAATTTGTAGAAATCAAAAAAATTTTCAAACAAGCGTTTGTTTGAAAATGATTCGACAATAATTTTTTCTGTGTGAATCCTGCTTTTCTGATAAAAATCACTAGTCGTAAAGGATACTGCCTTGAAATTTTAATTAGGAAAGTGCAAAAAAAAAACTAAAACTTTGGTAATATAAATTCAACCATCCAAAAAAAAAAACTTAATTTAATTTTTTGCCGTTTTATACAGTACTAGTTGTAGAACCAAAAACCTAAAGAAAGAAATTTCCCTTATTTTCCCTTTTTGGTAAGTTTTTTCTCCCCATTGAAGTAATAAAAATTTCAATATTGTAATGTAAGGCCATAAATTAATACGTACATATATGTCAATGAATGAAGAAAAATGTTTTGTATTTAGCCATGTCCGTCTGTCTGTCCGTCTGTTGAAAACACGCTCACTAAAGAACTAAACAAACTGGGTGTCAAATTGCTTGTAGTTATCCTAAGCAGTTTGGGATTGAAATCCAGCAAAATCGGTTCAGTAGGATCAGAGCTATGACTCAAAATGTGGAACCACCACCTAAAAAAAATTGATAATTTTTTTACAAAAACTAACATAAATGGTGGAATAATGTACAGAATGATATAAGATTTTGCAAAAATTCGTTTTATTCAACTAGAAATGACACTGTGTAGTTTCGTGAAGATCGGTCCATAATTTACCCTATGCCCCATAAAACCCTACTTCCGGAAAACAGCTAAGTACACAGAAAAAATTATTTTTCCAATTCAAACAAAAAATTTGTAGAATCAAACAATTTTTTGTCTGAAATCGGTCCTATAAACAAATTCGAAGATTCAAACAATTTATTTGCATTTTGTTTATTGAAAAAAAACACTGATTTTTTCAAACAAATAATTTAACTGAATCAAATAAAAAGTTTACTGAAATTCATATACTAAATTTCAAAATCAAAAAAAAAAAAGGTTTTTGCACAAGCATTGATGCGCACACAAGCAGGCACTGTATTAGAAGATGATGGCAGAGAGAGCAGAGCGGCCGGCTGGCTTTGAGACACATTTTTTTGTTGAAATAATTTTTGAACGAAGTCTTTTTTTAAAACACACAATTTTTCGTCATCACTCACTGTTGCTGTATCCTTTCCTTTGCTAATGAAGAAGAAATGTAACCCAAAAACGGCGACAGACCGACTCGATATGTTTTTCGTCATCATTATATTTTTGTATTTGATGTATTTAAGCAAACAGTTTGAAAAAATTGAATACGGAATTTTGTTTTTTTTTTTTAACCAACTTTGAAACCAACCAAAAATTTTTTTTGTTTCTTATAATGTTGTTGTTGTTCCTGTTGTTTAAAAAGAGTGAAACGTTTTTTTACCTGCTATTTTTTTGTTTTTTTTTTCTTTCTTTCTTACTGTTGTACTTTTATAAAGCGTCCAAAAATAGCCTGCATGTGTTTTTTGTTGTAGTTCTTATATTTCACATTAGGAAGTGTTGCTTACGATAAAATAAAAAAATGCAAAAAGACGACAACATTAAAAAGCGTTAAATATTTCATACAAAATTATGAAAACTTGAAACCAATAACGCGTGTATTATATTTTTGAATGGTTGTCAACATTTTTGTTTGTTAAATAAAAATCAAACAAAAATTTTAATTGAATCAGTAAAAAATTTTGTAGAAATTAAAAAAAATTTCAAACAAGCGTTTGTTTGAAAATAATTCGGCAATAATTTTTTCTGTGTACGCCTAAAAACGTAAAAAATAATGCTATCATAACAAAATTTGGTACATCACAGTTTTATAGAACTAGAAATGACACTGTGAAGATTTGGTGAAGATCGGTGCATAACTTACCATAATCCTCATTTAAAGCCCACTCTGGTAAAATAATTATATACGCGGTAAACTTTCTTCCAGTTTAGCTTCATATGGCCAGAAAAAATGTTATGCAATTTTGTGATATACGGTCCATAATTTTCCTTAGATTCCATTTTAGCAGCCTTCTGAAATTCACTGCAAACGCTTAAACTAATTGCATCGCTGTATTGAAATTTATGTTTTTTAATACTAGAAATCGTTCTACAGAATTTGGGATGATTGGTTCATAGCTTACCATGGCTTTTATATAATTTGTTCTCTTAAAAATCATTTAAGTTCAGCTTAAACTGATATTCTACCCAAACTTTTTAAAATTAATTCTGATTGTTGATCAATAATTTTATAGGGGTCTAAACCGCAACAAATTTTAATGCAGATGTCTGTTTTTACAAAAATTATAATAATAAATAGACATCATACAGATATTACTCCTAAAACATTCGAAATGTCGGTGGAGGGTATCAAAGATTCGGCACAGCCGAATATAGCACTCTAACTTGTTTTTACTATATTATTTTACTAACCAAATAAAACTAATTATACTGCTACACAAAGCAAAAAACTCTTTTTTGTAAGAAAAAGGAAATTATATTTTGGTTGGTTGTTGGTCACGTTTTTCCGTCAAATAAAATATTTGTCAAGTAGTTGTAGCTTTAGACTTACAAATATAAGCATGAAACAGTTTACCGCTTGTCAGACGTCCAGGCTTTACAATTATCAGACACCAGAAAAATGTTAACCATCTGGCTTTCCGCGTACTTCTTCAGTATTCTTTGTGTCTGGATAGTGGTACTTCAAACTGATAATTAAAGTCTAGTAAAGACATTTTTACTATTCGTTTAATATCCATTTTGATAAATATATAGTCATTTTTTTTTTTTTTTTTTAATTTTAAAGTCCTTTTGAACGAACGGAAAACGAAAATCAAAAAGACAAAATTTACACTTTTGTTAAATGATTATTATTTTTTGTTTATTTGTTAATTTAGTTGTCCTTTAATTTATTTAAGAAGGCGACACAAATATTTAAAGAAGATTCAAATTTGATTTTAAAACTTATTAACTAATACAAACAAAAATTAAAGATTTTATTTAATAAAAACTTTAAAACTATATGTTTTACATTTATTGTTAATTTAATTGGACCATGAATTGACAATTCCTTTTCAAAATAAACTTATTTTCTTTCATACACATGTATGTACATAAATATTCCGTATATCTAATATAGTATATAATATTTTATTTAAATATGTTTACACATTTACTTTTACGAAATTAAGTTAAAATAAAAACCAACAATTTAAATCTTAAATAGGTACATACTATTATGTTAATAAAATATATTTTAGATATGTTTTTTACTATTTTTAATGCATAAGTCAAGTAATTAAAATAGCAATTGTTATGAAAATTAATTGGATGGATTTCATTATATAGAATATCGTGTTGACAAGAAGAATCGTTAGTCAAAATTTGGAGTTTTTTGTGAAAGATATATTTAAACATTTTTCTAGCTAACATTTTTAAGATACGGCTTTAAGTTAAAAGAAAAAAATTAATTTTACTGATTAAGTGAAATAATAAAATATTTGCCTTTACAATTTAATTTTCACTGATTCGAATAGACGACTTTATATCATTATTAAAAAAAACAAAGATAAATTTAAAAAGGTTGCTTTACATAACTATTATAAATTTCATTAATTCTAAGTTAAATTAAAAAAAATCTTTTAAGGATAATGAAAATTATTAAACGTGCCTTAAACAACTTTTGTAATCATTTTCATATGTTTAAAATATTTGATTCCCTAATTTTTATATTAAATATAATTTCGCCTATGATTATGTTTAATTTTGTTGGTTATGGAACAGGTTATGTGAGTGTATAATTAGATTTGGTACTTTAGGTTTCCGTTGAGAGTAGAATTTTTATTTCAGTGTATAATACAAATTAATTTGAACATCGTAGAAACAGATTTGTTAAATATCTTTGTATCAATGTATATTTTATTTTTTAATTTTATTCTTATTTTCCTTTTTTTTTTTTTTTGATAAACTTATATATCCGTTAAGTGAATGAATGTATTATATACAAATGAATGTATAATTTTAATTATTTTGTATAAATGTAGGTATATTTTGTTTTTATTTAAGTAAAGCTTACACCATTGTTTCTTTAGTTTTTTCAAAAGATTTATGCAATTGTATTTTTTTTTTTGGTAAAAGATAATATTAATTCATTAGTAAAAATGTACCCTCTTATTCAAGCAAAAAGGTTTATTATGAATAACAGCAGGAACACAATTGCAGCGTATAAACGTAGTACGTACAAAATAATGCGTTGCAAACGTTAAAACATAGCTATTCCTATTTCTATGTACATACATATGTGTGTCTGGGCTCACATTATGAACATTTTCTTTCAGAATTTCTTAAAGAAAACTTTCATAGTGAGAACCCAGACTATGTTTTATTATAACAAAAAAAAAAAAAAAGAAATATGAAAAAAATAAACCATAACTTGAATGCATTTATGGGTGGATTACACTATGTGACAGTTGTTTGACCAAATCTAGTTGACACCTAATCTTTATCTAAAATTGCCCGCTGAATCCGAATATGCAGTTAAAAGTAGAACAGTTTTCGAGATATTCCAAAATAACCGTTACATATTTGTGTTTTTAAAAAAGATGATTTCACTTAAATGCAAATATCTTCAAAAATATTAAACGGATTATGTATTTCTTTTTATTAATGAAAGATAATAAAATTACTAAAATAACAATGGATTGCTATTGAAGATTGGTCAAGAAATGACAGAGTTACAGGGGACAAAAGTTCAAACTAAACCCACATAATAATTTAACAGTTTTAGGCTTTTTTTTTAAATATTTTTTACTAAACTAAACATTTCGCTATGTGTATTTACTTGTTGTGTTTTTTGTGATTTGGTTAAAATTAAAAAGTGGGATATTTCAAACAATCTTCTGTAACTTTGTCATTTTGCTTTACCGATTTGGATTTTGGATATTGGACACAAAATGTGCGTATTAAGCTAACGTCGTAACTGATAAAACTAAATCAAATTTTATTGTTTGGTTTAAAAAAAATAATGGCGATTTCTTTTCTGAGAAAAATATGTTACAGAATATACAATGTAAGATTTTCTAATGTTACCTATTTTCACTCGAAGTGTTACATGTTGTGCAATTTCAATTAGTGCTTTTATTTACAACTATTACACATTCATCATTAATGTACTTAATGAGCGATTTTTAAAGCTATTTAACCCTTAAGCAAACACCAGGTCCTGGCCAGGCATTTTTGACTTTTTTCCAGTTAATTATTATTAAATATATTAGAACGAAACTTTGTTTTCCTCAATCAAAGTATTTTTTTACAAGAAAATGTGTGAAAAAAGTGTAAATTTAAACACCGTGGGCGTGGCAATTGCCCAAATAAAAATTTTGTGCATATTGTATCCACCAGGGCCTATCCAGGCCATGACGTATTATATATGTACTGCAGTAAATAAAATCAAAATGAAACGTTTCAAAAAGCATAAACATACGAATTCTTTCTTTGCTGTTTTTTCGAAGAATTATTCTATTTCCCAACAAACTGTTCCTGCTATAGCCATAAAACTCCATACATATCCCAGCCAGGCCCAGGGGTTCGTAAGTGTGAGTTTTTCTATAGCCACAAAAAGCTCCATATAAAATACAATGAGTCCCAGCCAGGCCCTGGGGTTCGTTTGCGTAAAATCATTTTGGTGTTTGCTTAAGGGTTAAATGGTTTCTGCACGCTATTACGGGTTGGAAACAAATATTAACATCACTAATGGCTTAGAAAAATTAAAACGATTATAATATAAATAGACTTTTTTGATTTTAATTTGTAAATATTTTTATATTTTGTTTTAAAACAAATTTTTTACAAAATTATGAGCGGTATGAATTATGACAAACAAAATAAAACATTTATTGTACAAACAAAGTAGTAAGTACTAAAGTTGTAGAACAGGGCAGTATGAAGTTAAAGTAAGGGAAAATATGCAACATGTTTTTCATCAACATATTCACAAAAGAACTGGAAAATTTTTCCCACAGTTGTATTTTTTGGATAAACGAACACAAAAATCTAGAATATGTAAAATTTTTCTCAGAAAAGAAATGGCCATAAGTTGAAAAGAGCAAAATGGCAAAAAATCATTAAAATTTCTGTGAAATTTGAACTTTGGTCCAATGTAACTTACTAATTTTTTGACCAATTTTTATGAATGACCTGTGGTTGTTTTAGTAACTTCATTATCTTTGAATAAAAAAAAAAGGAATACAAAATACGTCGAATATAAACATTTTTCAGTTGCATCGCAATTTAACAACGCAACTAAAGTTCGGTTGCATTACGTAATCGACCCAGTGGATTTTTTTCTAGTATTATTTTTAAAAGAAAACAGAATATGTTCGTTAACGACAGTATTGTGGTTCACTGAAGCTCGCTTGCAAAAATTTACGGCCTTTCTTTTAACTATCTTATGACAAGCGAACCAATTTTGTTTCTAGCAGGGTACATTTAACAGGTTTACACATCCAACCAGCTGATCGGTTTTTATATGTACATGAATTTAGTTACTCTAAATGTCAGAATTCCACATAAAAAATGGACAGCTAGGCTGGTTTCTTTTCTATTTTAATATACACCCGTACATACGTTTATATTTTAAATATCTACTTAATTTTGTTTGGTCTCTTTTCTTAACATTAAACATTTAAATCAATATGTACATGTGTATGTAGTTTTATATTTTTTTCATCAGTTTTATTATATATCTAAAATTATTTTGGTTTTTCATTATAAATGATCTTTCGTTATGTTATATCGTTAACAAATTTGCGTGATATGCTTTTTAACTTGAGGATTTTGGCCCATTTGTATTTGCTTAAACTAATTATAATACGTATTCAGTGTTGGTCCAAATATTGCGTACGTAAATAACATTTGAAACAAGTTCCAACTATTTTAAAATTTTTCTTTTTTTATGAATCGATTAAGTTTTTTAAATTCACAATGGTCACTAAGGAAATTTTTATCTGTTGACTCGATTTGTATACAACTCGTAAAATATCGAGGTTATTCCAGTCCGAGTGTTAATCCTAGCAGGCGTCTTAGTTAATATATATATATATACATATATATATATATATATATATATATATATATATATAAAATTTAGACCATCGGCTTATCTTTGTTTACAAATCACAGATTTATAAATTTAGATTCCTAATGCTGGGTACACACAGTGCAACCTACATGCAATCTGTTCCAATGCAACCTCAAAATATCAAAGCGTTTTGATGTTGGTGCAATCTGGAATGAATGAAAATGAATTTAATTCACTAGATTGCGTAAATGCGTTGCATAGTGTGTACCCAGCATAATAGTGTCAAATTTCGGAACTGTGATTAATTAAATATAAAAAAAAATATTTAAATACGATTAAAAAGCCAATATTTGCACAACACATTGTAATTGTTGTTCAGAAGGTTTTTGAAAATATAAATGAATCTTATGCTGGGTACACACAGTGCAATCTGTTTCAATGCAACCTCAAAATATCAAAGCGTTTTGATGTTGATGCAATCTGGAATGAATGAAAATGAATTTATTTCACTAGATTGCCTAAATGTGTTGCATAGTGTGTACCCAGCATTACTTAAGTTTACAATATTTTGATGAAATATATGCATATGTATGTAAGTATTTACATTAGGGCATAACTTTTTTTTCGAGTGAAAATACCACACCAGATTTCCATGTGGGGAATGTTGTTCTGATAATATAAAACAGGTTTTTAGGTTAATTCGGTGACAAAAGTTTCCGCACCGAAAGCGATTTCTATAGTGTCTTTCAATTTTTATATCTTAAAAATTTTGATTTTTTAATTGTTGTACAAGCATATGTATGTATATAGGTATACATATGGGCATTTCCTTGGGTCACGAACGTACGTTTGTACGCTTTTGATGTACAAAAAATATAGAAAACAAAACTTTTCCTAGCATTTTTTTTGCGATTCGATAGCATTTGGGAAGCTCTATGTTTAGTACAAAAGATGGATTTCATCGAGTTTAAGTTTTCATAATAAGAGTTATAAATGTGAGGTCACTAACGTACGTAAAATAAAAGTCAACTTCGGCAGACAGTAGAGAAATGTAAAAATCTCCGTAATGAAACGGAATTTTCAAAAGTGATTAATTTATTTTTAAAGTGTATTAATGTTGGTGTCCATCCAGTATTTACAAAATAAAATATCTCTGTTGCTTTTTATTTAATTGGCTTATGTACCGGTCGCGAATGTACGAATCGCGAACGTACGATTTTTAAATAAGATTTTTTTTTATTATCACCATGCATTTTACCATAAATGTCTTCAAATTTCCTTAACAAAAAAACTTAATACTCCTTTTACAATTGATTGTAATGGAGAGATTATGAAGAAAGAGTGTAAACATAACATATTTCTTGCATGTAAAATGAGTATATAAAAATGTCTTTAGAAGTAGAAAATACCGGAAATTATAAAATTTTCCAATTTCCAACCCAATTTCCTCAAGTAAAACAGCTGAGATATGCTAGGAAACCATTCTTTTATAAGAACATAGACTTTTTTCTAATAATAAACAATAAAAGACGATGATAATCAACATTTTATTTCTTCATCCTGGTAGACCATTCTGGGGAAATGCCCATATGTATTTTTATAGTTAAAATGAGCGAAAAAGACAAGAAATTGTAAGATATAAGTTTAATGTGCGTATGGATTTACATAGTGGACATATATCCTGCACAACCTTAAGTACGTGCTTGGCGCATACATTGCTGCGCTGATGATTTTTAATTTTACCCAGTGCATTAAGAAACATTCATTAACTTTCGTGAAGTTTATTAAAGGTTTACTTAATCATTGTTAAACTATCTTATCGAAATAGTTGGAGATAATTTTGAATTTAAAGTCATATAAAAAAAATTTTAAACAAGTTAAAGAAACGTACTTTTTCAGCATAAATTATAGTTATTTGATCAAACTCTTGCATTAGACTTATGAAAAATGGTTTTCTATTGAAGATTTACAACAAAAAATAGCTTGTTTAAGACAAAAGTAACCGTTTAAATAAAAGAAATTTGTACATGAAAACAAAACTTCAACGCTTTCCGTGCGGAAATTTTTTTCACGATAGAGGAAAAGTAACACCATATTTTTGTGGTATAGTGGTATGTTTGATATTTGCAAAAATGGCAAAAAGTTATACCCTAATGTACATGTAGAGAAAACATAACAAAAAATATTTTTTTTAAAGAAAAATAAAGTGGTAAACAAATTATTGTTACTTTTAACCATAACATGTTCGGAGGCAACCATAAAATGGTTGTGGCTTCTTGATGGAAGACTAATTTTACTAAAATGTGATTGCCGGTGACAATAATGCGGTTTAAGTAACAATAATATATAGTTACTTAATGTAAATAAAAGATTATTTATTTCATTCTCAATAAAATCCGACGTTTCGATGGTTTTCTTTCCAACTTCTTCAGGGATTGAGTTTTTATTATTCACCCTTATCGAGGTTGGCGTAGGCGTGTTTAGACGAAAATAAGTACATATACACTGCCGTGATTAAAAAACTTAACGTCAGTTTTTGCAACAAAGACAACCTCTTTTGTAATAGTTTTCAAAACAGTTTCGTATTTGTTGTTATTTTACTAACCACGATACAGTTTTTGAAAAACGCTTATCTTTCGTAATAAAAGCGCCAACCACGATAAGGGTTAATTGTTAAAATTACCATCGATTTGCGAACGAAGACTTCGATCGCTTTACTTACATTTAAAACTAAAACCAAAAATAAAGTATTGTTTTTGTTTTAGATGTATGTTAAGTGAACAAGTCTTCGTTTGAAATCGAAGTATTTCACACCAGTTTTGAAATACATATATGCATTTTGTTTTATGACTTGGCTCGGTTCAGCTTTGAACCCTCCATATATGAGTTATGAACCAATTTTTAAAAAAAACTTAAAAATTGCATGATGTTACTTCTTGTCATATAAACAAATTTTTACCAGAGGCGTACTAAACTGTTTTCCGAGTGTTGTCCTTCTATGCTCACAAAATTTAGTGGTGTGATTTTATGTCTATAAAACGAATTTGTGCAAAATCTTATGTCATTTTTATCTTATCTTATATCCATGCATTTCGCCACCATTTTTGTTAGTTTTTGTATCAAAATTCCACATTTGGATTTGAATTCAATATTGTTCTTATCTTTTGAGTCGTTCGAAAGGAGCACGATTTCAACAGACGGACAGACTTACATGGTTAAATCGACCAAGGAACCAGAATATATCGAGCCCTAACCGCGAAAATAACGTAAGCGCCAAAAAATTAAATTTTACAGGGATAGTTTTTTATTTTATTTCATATAAATTTTGTATGGAATTTGTCGCTTACGATAAAATTGTTCGTTATAAAATTGTAATGCAAGTGTTAATTTTATAAAGTCAATTATCAAAAAAAAAAAAAAATTGAAATTGATGTCGTTTAATTTATGGGGTCTTAGATGAATATTAGAAAAATTTCAAACGGAATGACAAACTTAGCAGAACTTGATTCACCATTAGTCCACCAGGCTAACGAATCTTGATTTTAAAAAGAATTCTTGACAATTAAAAACTCTCTAAAATAATCTTTTTGAAAAACAACACAATTGTTGAAACCAGTTAAAAGTGAATTCGCCTTGATTCTCAGTGTGCTATTTTTCCAGCTGGGTTTTGTTCACAATTTTCATTCATTATTTTTCTTTAACTATTTGTTTATTCACGTAATGAAAATAATTAAATTTTTATATGTATATTTTTGTCATTTAATTTTGATATTTACACTAATTAAACATATTTTAGTGACAGTACCTAACACTTTAGAACACTTTGTGAGTTGGCTAAATTTCTTATGAAACTCTAGTTCATAACGTTCAAATTGCTATACAGGGGCCTCGAAAATAAAAAATTCGATAAATTGTTATTCTGAGTTACGATGTTCGCAAAGTACTTTTGTATTCGAACTGAAAATGCTAAAAAGTGGTAAGTGGTATACTGTAATGCAAAAACAAATGTAAAAATCGCAAAATGTATTTGAGGGCAAAACTCAACTGAAAGCAAAGCCAAAGTCAGTGATGTTGCTAAACTCATACTGCTGGAATTACAAAAAAGTCTGCATTGTAGAATTCTTGTGCAAGTTCAATAGCTTGGTACTGTGATGAATATGTTATGTCTGATATCAATTAAAATACTGTTTTGAATAAGGAAAGTGGTTACTAAAAAATGTCATCGAATGCAAGATAATGAAAAAAATTAAATATTAGAAACAGTCGATTATTCGAGACCAAAAAACCGGTTTATCGAATACTCTAAAACCGGCATTTTAAAAAAACCGGAAAATCAGAAAAATTTGATTTTTTTCGAATACTTCGGAATTCGGTTTTGAAAACTCTAATACACTTCCTTAAATTTAATAAATAAATTTTTTTTATATTTATTTTAATTTTAATATTATAATACAAAATAAAATTTACGACAAATGACTCGCAGCCGTATTCATAACAAAAAGTTAGTCACAGTTTGTACACTACGTACAACGAGCTGCTAACTAGAATGCCGATTAAGCTTAGCAGCTTGTTGGCACAAAGTTAATTCATAACGAACTTTTCTCCATCTGCCAACTTTTAATAAATCAAGTCTGAATTTTTATGATGCCATATTGTATTACTCGAAAATGCAACACGTTTTGCGTGAATCATCGCTGAATTTGTAATTTTTTCCTTTTTTTGTTTTTCCCATCAAATACAAAAATTTTAAAAAGTTTTTAAAATTAAAATAAATTAAGTTAAAGACAGTTAATTAAAAAAAAAAACAACAAAATTGTTTGACATTAAACAGCTGTTTTTCACAAGTTGGCAAACGATTGGCAGTTCGTTAACAAGAGTTTAGCAAATCGTGAGCCAGAGTTTGGTTGGTGTATTATGAATAAACTTTTTGTTAACTTTATGCCAAATTTTCATTATGAAATACGGCTGTTGAAATTTACAATAAAAAAATGCATGCAGGTATGTGATGGAAATCGATTTTAAAAACGAAACGATTTGAAACCGAAAATATCGTTTTCAGTATCTTTTAAAATGGATTTTAAATAGAATTTCGTTTTATTTTCAGTCTTTATTCTTTTACATTTTATATTATATACGTTAACTGAAGTGTATTCTGAAAGAAAATTTAAGACTATAATTCAGAAATGGATTTTAAAATACCTCGAAATTCATCACACCTTTTAAAAACGTTCGTTTTGAAATCGATCGATTTTCATCACACCTGATAAAGTTATTTTGAATACGATGATATGATACCATGTATGTACTACATTCATACTTATGTTCAATGTATTGGATCTACATTATTATGTTTTATGCTAAAATTATACATATTTTTATCTATATTTGTTCTCTTTTGTTTATACTAACTTTAAATTTTAATGTACCAAAATATGTTAAATATCAGCTTTAGTTTATTGTATGAATCCAAAAATAAAAACGCGCTTAAATAAAGTATTTTCATTTCCCAGATTTTTTTTTTGCAGATTTTTACACTTTTTTCCAGTTTTTAGTCCAATTTTTCAGATTTATTAAAAAAAATTTCTGGCAACAGTGTTGACGCTTATTTGGGTTTTGAGCAGTGTTGCCCTTATTTGAAATAAAATTCGAATACGAAAGTCTTATAAAATACCAACTTTCTTTCGCATCGCAATGCAGAATAAGCACTCTGGACTTGGTTTCATGAGTTTTTCTTGTATGTATGTCTTTTTTTTCTTTAAAAATTCAAAAATAACTGTTGTTTTCAGAGCACGTTTTTGTTGTTCTATACAGTGATGCCAACTTTTTGAGAGCAAAAAGCACTTTAAAATTTAAAAAAAGCACTAAAAAGCACTTTTTCGAGCAAAAAAAAGCGTAAAAAAGCACTAAGCCATTTTTACAATGTAATCAAACACAAAACAAGTTGCTTTCGGCTGTGCCGAATATTATATACCTCCAAAATTAAAAAAAGTTGACGGCGTTGATGGGGACCATTTTCAATTAAGATAAAATAATACATAAATATATTTATATTTGTATATAAACATTTTTTAATGTATTATTATTATCTTCATTAAAAATAATATCATCCAAATCATTTGGAGTTTAAATTGGCCTTAAAACCGTTTTAAAGTAATACAGTGCGAGCGCGATTTTGGTAACTCGAAAATATCTGGCCTGTTGCAATCACCGAAAATTTGCAATGACCGACCATCTATTATATAAAAATAAGTCGGGTTTTCCTTCCTGACGCTATAACTCCAGAACGCACGAACCGGTTTTGCATTCGTTGGAAAGGTCTCGGGCTCCGTAAGGTTTATAGCATATAAAATTGTTCCCCGCCCACTTTTTCTATTAAGCACATAACTTGAGGACGGCTTGACCGATTTGGACGATTTCTACTTTAAAGTGATCGCCATGGTCCAACTTAGGTTTATACGGAAAGAAAATTGTTCCCCGCCCACTTTTACGCCCACTTTTTTCGATTTACCTAAGATCAGAAATCGGCTCCATCGATTTGACTAATTTTTCTTTCAAATGTTCGTATCAATGCATTTTAAGTTTCCATCGAAAGAAAAATTTACCACGCCTACTTTTACGCCCACTTTTTCTATTAAGCACATAACTTGAGGACGGCTTGACCGATTTGGACGATTTTCTCTTTAAAGTGATGGCCATGGTCCAACTTAGGTTTATACGGAAAGAAAATTGTTCCCCGCCCACTTTTTTCGATTTACCTAAAATCAGAAAACGGCTCCATCGATTTGACTAATTTTTCTTTCAAATGTTCGTATCAATGCATTTTAAGTTTCCATCAAAAGAAAAATTTACCACGCCTACTTTTACGCCCACTTTTTCTATTAAGCACATAGCTTGAGGATGGCTTGACCGACTTTAAAGTGATCGCCATGGTCCAACTTAGGTTTATCCGGAAGGAAAATTGTTCCCCGCCCACTTTTTTCGATTTACCTAAAATCAGAAAACGGCTCCATCGATTTGACTAATTTTTTTTCAAATGTTCGTATCAATGCATTTTAAGTTTCCATCAAAAGAACAATTTACCACGCCTACTTTTACGCCCACTTTTTCTATTAAGCACATAACTTGAGGATGGCTTGACCGATTTGGACGGTTTATACGGCAAGAACATTTTGTCCCGCCCACTTTTACGCTCACTTTGTACGATTTACCTAAAATCCGAAGCTCCATAGATTTGACTAATTTTTCTTTCAAATGTTCGTATTATTCCATTTTAAGTTTTCATCGAAAGAAAAGTTTACCACGCCTTCTTTTACGCCTACTACGAAACAATCAAAGCCGATTTGGAGGTACGATGATTTGTTGGCAGGTGATTTTTGGCACACTTCCAGTGATACCACGATCAACGCCTGCCGATCGAATCAAAGTCCGAACTCATCCGAAAGGTGTTTTCAAACATTACACAAAATTACAGAAATCGTGATTTGTAGAGCGAACGTGCTATATAAGCTACGTTGATGTCGACGAACTGAATTTTAAGATTCAAAGTGAAATCGCTGGCAAATTGGAGACGTACAAATCGGTAGATTCCATTACTTCTCAGAACGATGTCGTCAACTATCCAATCGAACTCACTGGGATTACCCGGATTACCCGGATTACCTCCTCATAAATTCAAACTAAAAGTTGGATCGGAAATCATAATGTTACGAAATATAAACCAACCACGTCTTTGTAATGGCACCCGACTTACGGTAAAAACAACTGATGAATAACGTCATCGAAGCAACAATGCTTAAAGGAAAGTACAAGGGAGAAAATGTTTTGATACCTCGGATCCCAATGATTCCAACCGACATGGCATTCAATTTTAACGCTTGCAGTCAGTTTCCAGTAAGTCTCGCATATGCAATGACAATCAACAAACCAGACAACCAAACAAAAAATGTTGTATTTTACAAAGCATTGCAATTAAAAAATTATGATATCCTAGCAAAGCAACCGAATAAGTTTTACTTTTTTTTACTGTTTACCTGAATATTGATCTTATCAACTAAAATGTAAATAGGATACTATAAGATTCACAGCATATATATACAAACATATGTATTTTCAAATCAAATATAAATCATATATATGTATATGAACAACATTTTAATTTAAAAATACTTTTTTCCTATTTTTAACGGATTTTAAAAATCGGACGCAAACATTTTTTTCTAATTGGGACAGAACAAAGTCTGTCGGGTCAGCTACAAAAAAAATTTTTCTTCATCTTTTAATCACCAAACGAAATGTTACATTAAACGAAGCCATCTGGTGGCGAAACGGAGTTCACCGGGTTTGCTAGTTGTTTATAAAATTTAATGACAGCATATATTTTAATAAACATCCTTGTATTTTATCGTTAAAATCTAAACGAAAATCTAAAATCCGTATTAAAATCGTGCAAAGTTTAATCAAACAATTGGCTTTGATATTATCCAATTATTTTAATATATATGTATATGTACGCTTTTGAATAAAGAACACACATAAGGTGTAAAATAGAAAAAACATGTATGTTTGCATTCTGATACTTAGTCAAACCTTTTTCAATAGCACTAGAGGTAGAAGTGCACAACACGTGGAAATGTAAAGCGCATGAAAAATGGCTCTTTATAAAAGTATTTTCTGTCAGCTATTTTTAATTTGTTTAACACTTTGCATATACCAAGCTACGGCTCTTTTTTTCGTTTTTTAAATTCTTTGCGTTTTTTGTACGATTTCTGACTGCATGTTTTTTAACAATTCCTAATATTTTCCAATCCATATTCTATTTTTGAAACAGTGCTAACATTTTTAAAAAAATGTTTGCCGAAATACATCGTTTTTATTACGATTACTAAATATGTTGTCAACGCTAAAAATTGCAACGTTCCGTACAATTTCCAAAAGCCTAGCTCTAACCTCGTATATAAAGTTTTTGGTAAAACGAATGTAACTTTCTTTTATCACTTTTTTATCATTTGAAATATTAAAATCTTTACAAGCCTTCTCAAAATTATACCCCAAATAGCAAAGTTCAACTAAATCATCCTCTTTATAATCGTAGTTTTAAAAAATTGTAGAAAAAAAATAAAAATTGTAAAAAGCACTAAAGGCACTAACGAAAAATTGAAAAAGCACCAAGTTAGTGGTTTTTCTCGTTTTGGCACTATGGATACAATTTTGGCATTTTGAGGCATCAAAAAGCACCATAAATAGTGCCAAAAGCACTAAGTTGGCATCACTGGTTCTATACTAAAATGAATACAGATCTGGTCACTTGTTTTGTGACCTTTCGTAGCCGGTCCTAACAATTTAAATGTAAAGAACGAAAAAAAAATAAATTAATTTTAATAAAATATATTAAAGTATTTTACGTAACAAACTTGGCCCAACAATTATTGTTTTTTTAAATAACTATAAATCTGCTAGTAAATTTTCTTTAATAAATTGTGAATTTTAATTCCCGTAAAAGTGTTGCATTTGAGAATTTGAGGAAATAGTGGTAAGATATAGAAGATGATTTATTGTTAACGATAACGATTATTGTTAGAAACGTCGACAACTTTGGGTTTTGGTATGTATGTATATGTATGAGTATATATGTATGTATGTATGTATGTATGTATGTATATATTAAATGTTACATTTTTTCTTAATAATATTTCAATATTTTATGAGTAATATTTTTTTCTAAGATTTTTTTTATAAAGATTCTTATTAAAGTTTAAAGCTTAAAATCGATTTCAGTGTTTTTTATTAAAGCTTTTCTTTCTCATTTATGAAACTTATATGTTTTTCTTAATTTAAGAGTCAGAATAGGAGTATCTCCTTTGTTTGATAAGATATACCGAAACATTTATTTAAAATTTGTAGATAATAGAATTGGAAGGATTATTTTTGTTAGTTGAATAAATTACATAGTTTTTTCTTTATTGTTTGCAAATATGTAATACAAAAGTAATTGACATTTTTTTTAATTTCTAATAAAGATATTAAAACAGGACTATGTTGAATATATATAAATAATGTTTGCGATTTTTGTTTTTTAAAAAAATATAACAATGGTACACGTAACAGATCCATACATATATGCATTGGCCCAGCTAATTGTTTTTTATATAAACATTGTACATAAACTTAGTTACTCTAAATGTCAAAATTT
The DNA here is from genome assembly GCA_930367215.1 of Pollenia angustigena. Taxonomy (NCBI): domain Eukaryota; kingdom Metazoa; phylum Arthropoda; class Insecta; order Diptera; family Polleniidae; genus Pollenia; species Pollenia angustigena. Next base: position 233,717,866 of record OV884060.1, read on the forward strand.
CATAAACAAAATTTTAAAGATCGGATAATGAATTGTTTCCTAATGAAGTATAATTTTACTAAACAATCACTTGCCTGTTATTTAGAAACAGCGCATAAGTCTCCCGAATGCCTAAAGTGGGGTACACACCAGCAATCATGAGTGACAGCTTTGTTTAAATTTTCTCTAGATAGTGTTGCCGCTCAAAAACCTAAAAATTATTTGTGGTTGACTTAATTTGCCTCCCTTTTTTGAATGTTTCATATGTATTTTGTCAGAGTTGTATTATTATCTTCATAATTTCGAATTGCAGTCAGACATTAAACCCTGCTTTAATTTAGATTTTTATGTTGATCTGTATGTTTTAATTATAATTTTAATAAAAACACATACATATTAAAAAATACATTAAGATTTTCAAAAATACTTTTAAATATTTAGTATTTATAAAAAATTCCAATAAATAACATTAATTAATACACCATTAAGAGAGAAAAAAAATTCCGACTAGTTCATCCGCGTAAATCAGTCAAACCGTTTACATTTGTTACATAAACATTTTGTAAGAATTGTGTGATAGTGTAAAGTACGCTTTCGTGATAGTGCAAAAATATTGCCATAATTTTTTGTTAAAGTGGAGCTATAAAATGAAAATTAGCAATTATCAGCAGATTTTTAATTTTTTGTTCTTCTCTCATTTGAGTGAAACTTAAAACTTTGCACTAAATTTAAAAACAGAAAACTTGTTTATTTCATGATAAAAGCCAATAATTGTTCCATTATTGACAGTTTCATTTTGTTAAATTACCTTTGCTTAAAAACCATGCACACACAAAATTAATTTTTTTTAATTTTAGTTAATATGCAGCTTTTTGGATTGCAAGCTTAAATTTTTCACTATTTGAATTGAGTGCAGATTTTATGCATTCACTCACATTTATAATAGTATACCTCTAGCTGATATGAAAGTGTGTGCCAAATATTTTGTTTGTATGAATTTTATTTGCCAAGTTATGGGGTGCTTAAGTGATGCCGTTGTTGAAAAATAGTATAAATATAGGAATTATGTATAGAAATAAAGAAATATGCATAACTTTAATACCTTTGGAGATCCCATTCTCAAACTTTCACAGTATAATGAGGTTACCGTTAGCTAATATTGGTAAAAAAATGGACCAAAGATAGAAATATTTTAATTTATTGTTTCTGGTTCTGGAGAAGACATTTTTTTTTTATCAATTTTGTTTTTAAAAAAGTCAAACGAATTTTTGAATTTTTTCGTTTCTAGTTTGAGAAAGTAATTAAAAAAAATTATTTGTTAAAAACGGCGGCACACACATTAATATCTACTAGAGGTAAAGTTATGCAAAATATTAAGGAATTTCGGAAAATTATTTTTTGCGTTGTCCGCTTCACAAAAGCCTCATATTCACTCTCCCCTATCGTGAATAATTTTTCCCTCGTAATTTTTTCTCTTTTCGCATATTTTTGCTGGTTCACACACGTCAAGTTTGACTCGTCAAGTCTTGAGTTTTTAGGATGGAGCGGATGAGAAATGGCATTCTCTTTTACCTTCTTTCCTAAAAGCTCAAGACTTGACGAGACAAACTTGACGTGTGTGAACCAGCACTTTACGATCATGAAAAACTCCCATGGAAAAATTTTTTGAGGTAATTCAAAGGAGAATAATAACGTGAACAAATGTTCACTGGAAAAATTTGACTTATTTAACTATTAACGAATTTTTCCCTCGTAATTTGTTCAGTTTTCCCTTTGATTTTCTTACTTTATTTTTACTGGGGAACATAATATGTATGTAAGTAGTTTTTTTTCTAACTCGAATATTAAGATCCGTCAATAAGGCACAAACTTATATATTGCTCAACAAAATGAAAAACAACAGGTTGATTGCCTGCGGATTTGTGAAGATTTCGAAAGACGTGTTGGCAGAATTTTGGAAAATATTTGACTACATAAAATTTAAAAAGTGCAAAAAACTAACGTTGTAATCGAACTATCCTTTCAATACTAAATATTATGCTTTATTTTTTTTAACTTTAATTTAAAATATATACGTGTATATTTTTGAATAAAAATTTCATTGATTTCTAAATTTTCTTTAATCTTTCTTCTTTTTTTACATTCACTAAAACTGATATTTTTCACGAGAATGATAATTACATGGGAACAATAATTACACTTGTTTTTCACGATAGGAGTGATTACAAATACGAAATCAAAAGGAAAAAGAGACGGCCAAGTCTGTATCCTCTTTTTAGACTTGGCCGAGTCAAACTTGATGTGTGTGAACCAGTAATTAATTGCGTGTACGTGGAAATTTAAAACTCCGTTTAAAGGAACAAATGATCACGAAATGTAAAACTAAAAACGCATCAACTTCAGTAGCTGCTTAGGTAAATATTGGGATTTTTTTCTTGTGTTCAAACTATTTTTTTTTGTTGTACGCGGCGTAATTATTCAGTAAATTATTGTTAATTCGATTCGATTCCATTCCATTTCTATTTGATCATTTTCTATCTAATTTATAGTACTAATGAACGCAGATATATTTATCAATTTTAAATAAATGTTTCGGCTACCATTTGTTACAAGCATTCACCAGGTGGTGGCTTTTCATCGGATGGTGATGGCGATGGCCCCGAAACCGAGACCATAGGTAAATTACTTAGCTTGGGAGTGATACATTTTAATTTTAATGGCTTTGGACTGTTGTGAGCAGATGAAAGCACCGGCGATGCTGTAGAAGAACGTTGACGTACTAAGATTTTAGATTTCTTGGAAATTGAATTAATAGCTGGCCCTAGTGTCGCTGTCGTTGTATCGATTGGTATTGAGACCAATTCCTCCACTGTGTCAGCAGAGTCATGGGAAGAGGAGTTTAATGAAACCGTTTTGGCTGAACTCAATGTAGGATGTGCCAGTGGTGGGGGTAATGGAGGTGGTATTGGCGGTACAGATATAGCCACTGCGTTGTGTTGTTCCTCCCTTATGTGAGATGGTGGCGTTTCTATTGATATACTACCCACTACTTTATTGGAAGTGGTCACTGCAGCCGAATGACTTAGTACACTTGTGGCCGCTAATAATTTCTCAACATTTGTCTTTAAAATTGCTACCGGATGATTTTCCACACTTCTTGAGCAGTCATGCATTTCGATGCCATTATCATTTTGTACATCGTTGCAATTACTTTCATCTGTATGCCACTGACGATTTTCAGCAAAGCTTTTCTGCAAAACGCAAATAAACATGGGTTGATACTTAAACCACCAAAAATAATCATACAATTTATACAAACCTTTCTACCATTGTCCGTTATATTTTCGGCACTCTTTGCTTTGCGACACAAAACACTTTGTGATCCATGTCTTTGCAAAAACTCAATCGAATCGAATCCTCGTCCCTCCGAAGACACAAAAATTGCCGAATTTATACGACTTCGTGTTATGCGCTCCGATATTGATGTTGAATGCTCCTCTTGAAAAACGTGGAAGTGCTGAAAATTTCAAAACAGTCGACATTATTGTCAATTTATCTTTTGTTTTCAAAATCCCACAAAACAAAATAATAAAAAAATAAAAGTGAAAAGAACACATCCCCCATGACGACATTCAATAAAATCAACAAGACGTTGTTTAACTTAAAAATAAAGCCAAACATTAAATTACAATTATAACTGAAGTTGTTGTAACACAAATACAAATAAAAACAATTAAAGTAAAAATAAATAATAAAGTTTAGTCGGTCAAACCCGACCATTTGATAACCTGCACCACAGTATATTAAGACAAATTTTCGAGAGTGTACACACAAGAAAGGGGGTTTATATAGTCCAATATAAATATAATCAATTCTGGACCTTCCAGTATAACATTTTTTTTACAACATAGTAACTGTTATAAAAGTAATAGTTGCCAAATAGTTACCATACATATATCAATAAGGAAATTATAGCATTTAAAGCTTTTTTCTGGAGTGGTAATTATATTGGCTATGGTCAAATATGAACCGATTTTAATTCCGTAAGACGATTTATGTTGCAATAACATATTTTTGAGTCAACTTTAATCTAATTACGACTGTTCCGGAAAGAAATTTGTTTAGGGGCCATGCGAAATTATGGACCGATTCTTATCATTTTCAATAGACTCCGTTCTTACCATTTTCAAAAGGCTTCGTTCTTATGACAGTTAAGTCGTATGTGCCAAATTTCGCACAAGTTTATATGGACGGACAACTAGCCGGACGGATGGACGGACATCTTTAGATCGACTCAGAAAACGATTCTGAATCAATTAGTATACTAAACAATTTTTTTAGTGTTACATACATCTGCACAAACGCACAATACCCTGTCCACTATTTTGGCGTGGTTATAAAAGTAGAAAAGAAAATAATTAATAAAAAATGTATAAATGAAAAAATATTGCTTACACGACTACAATGTAGTGGCTGATAGGCGAGTGCTCCGCATTCGCTGCTATCAAACTGCAAGAGAAAAAAAGAAGAAAACAAGGGAAGGACAAGAAACAGAGACAACATTTTAATGAATCCATGAACGTAAACAAAGACACAATACGAAAAAAAATTAAGCAGATACAATTTAATTTTATTGTTATTTTCAATTTATGTATTTTATTTGTTATTTCTTTTATATTTTCTTTATAACTTTGATGTAATGAGAGTTTTAAAAGGACTTTGTAGCGAAGTAGATAAACAAAGATAATTTACAATTTAACAAAAGCTTTAAGTGTGATATTTTCAACAAAAGCAAATGTGTAATTCATTTAAAAACAAATAACAAAAGTTAATGCAAAGTTAATCTGTACATACCACTAGCAAAAGTATTAAAAGTAAAAAATTAAAAGCTTTACATTCATAATACGTTAGCTTAGTATTAATAAACTATTACTATAACTGCCCGTTAACAAAATGTTTTTTGACATTTAAAGTGATAGTTTATTCTAACTGAGCTTGGTGAAATTGGCCTTAAATGTGTAAACCATAATAAGAGCAATAGTTGTTATTTTCAAAACATATTCGATCATATTAACCGACGCAGTTTTTAAGTTTTTTTGCTAAAAATTTAAGAAGTAAATTTTTTTATATTTCGGCTGCATAAATAATTTAATTATAATGAACTTTATGTTTATCGACCTGCAATTACGTAACAGATTTTCTAATTCCGACTAGACTTTTCAAATTACAAATAATTGACAATTGTATTTCTTGTTGAGCAACAATGCAATGCATGATGTATTTTGATCTTTTGCGGGATTGGCAACCGATACCGCTATTATACCGCTTAAATACCCTGAAAAATTGGATACCGGTATTAATACCGTTACCGAAATAACAAACAGTTTTTTACCGGTATACCGAAATTTGTTCCGGCTGCCCACAAACATACATATTTTCCATTAGCGCATGTTGTCGTGCTGAAGTTATCTTGACGTATACCACAAAAAAAAAAATTAAGTCTATTTCCTGCGGTAAATTTAACAGATCTATCGATCTGAGCAATTCCCAAATCTCAATCGCTTATGGAACTCCCCGTCTTTTCCCCCCCAAAGTTGATATTTTTAATTTGTCTTCCCTTTCAGAAGTTTTATTTATTTGTGATTTATTTACGTCATGATAACTTCGTCACGGCGATGTGTTGAAAATATTATTTTACTTCTACTCTGCAAAATTAATATTAAAACGAATTTTCATCAAACATTTCAGAGTCTTCGGAAAAAAATTTGTTTCTCAAGGGGTTGGCGAAGCAAAAAACCTCTGTTTAATTAATTCTCTTAATTCTAAATTTGATTTTAGGTACGGATTGATAAGGGACTTATGGTCAGTTTTGGATCTTTCATAAAAAAAAATTGCCATGACATAGAAGCTATTATAAAAGTTATTGTCAAAGTTATTATCAAAACTAACATTTATAAATAAGTTATGGCATGAAGACCTATTTCCGGGTGCTATGACCAAATATAGACCGATTCTAGTTAAGTGTATTAATGTGATTTAGATTGCAATAAAATATTTTAAGGCCGAAAATAATCATAATCCCAACTCGTTTTTTTTGTCGATTCGACATGTTTTAAAAGAAATTGTCGATTTACCTGAGTTATAAAATTTACAATCGGAAAGGTCTTTGTTTTCGCTATATCTTTTCTACTAACAAAGCGAGTTCTCCGAATTCTTTTGAAAATTATGCACAAACCCATAATAGTCTGCCCACCTATAGCGGTATAGCGCATAAAAGGAGTACTCAAGGCGAATTGACTAGAAGGTGGGGTCAAGTCAACATGTGGTGTTTTTTTTCTGTGGTCGACTTGTCAAAGTTTGTATACAAACTAGTTTTTTGTGTAAACAAACCTGTTTTTTTACAAGCAATATTTTTGACAACCCGACCACAGCAGCATTGTAGTTGTAGAGTTGACCTCACCTTCTAGTCAATTCGCCTTGGGAGTACTTTTTATTTTTTATCATAAACGTAATCGCTACTCTCAGCATTACATTACAGCAATTCATGCTTTCAAATATGCGTAGCTTAGTTCGCTTGAGCTCAGAATAAAAAAAAAATTAACAAACAAAGAAAGATTCAAGTTGAAATCAAGATTGACAAGTATAGACTTTATTCATAGTAACATGGGTTTGTATCTCACTCAGTTCGACCAATTTTTTTCACGTAAATGTTTTCAATTAAAAAACAGATTTGCTGTAGTTAAATAAAAATGCATTGCGGACATCCTTTATAAAACATAAATGAGCTATTGTTCTTGAAATGCAGCAAGTGTTTAGAGAAATTTCCAATTACGATGTACAAACGTTACATGGTAAGAGACGTTTTTGCTAGCAAACCCTTAAATATAAACGCATCGAAATTAAAATAAATACAAATAAAACTTTTCAAAATTATTTTTATATGCAATTCGATCGCAGAGGGCAGGACAGAGGGGACAAAAAAATATATAGTATACGTGTATACATACATCGGAGGCTTGTTTAGGAGTTAGACATGTTTTGCGGATAATTAATATAATATTTTGGTCCGCCACTATACAGAATTACGACCTTTGGCAGAAGGCTAACGCAGATGAAATTGGAAAACAGATGAAAACGTGCCACAAATATCACCAGAATGACACTAAAATGGAATCCTCAAGGTTCTAGAACTCGTGGTTATCCAAGCAACACATGCAGACGTTCGGTTAAAACGAACGGGCGAAGCAAGAAACAGGTTTCGTTGGATAAATCATGTTGAAGCCCCATGCTCCATTAAGAAGTAAAGAACGACAAAGAGAGAGGTTAATCTATTGTATTTCACGAACTGTAAAGATCTGAATTTCTTAAACTTTCTTTTATTTGTAGGAGGCAAAAATGCTAGACTTCTTGCTTTTTAAAATCAATAAGAAAAAATATTTATTTTTTTCATTACGATCATAAGCATTCTCGTGCGATAAGCACAGAAAATTATATAAAAAACGTTCTTTAGATATAAATAAATCTATTTTGTGCCACGTCTTCTTCTCCAATTCCGCCCACATTTCGATCTAGCCGTTCTAAGATATACAGGAATATATTGTCTTTGTACGGGAGTAGCCACGCCCACTTCTAGATTCCCGCCCATACTTTTAGAGGGGTTGGGTTTGATAACCCAAATTTTGACAATTTTACTCTTACCGTTCTAAAGATATAAATATGTACATCTAGCTTGTGCCTCGTCCTCTTCTCCAATCCCGCCCACGTTTTGTCGTATGATAACTAAGAAGCTTGTTCCTAATTTGTAATTTTTTCTCCTTCCGTTCTCCAATTCAATTGTGAAATTATAAGGAGCAGATGTGATACAAATATATAACAACCAAGCTCTTATCTTATCTGGGGTATTCGAAAAACTAATTTCAACAGATCATCGACGGACATCGTTAAATCAACTTCGCTAATTATGAGGACCCATTACAATTACAAATTACAAAAGAAATGACAAAATTACATATACCCTCTTCCACCTATGGTAAAGGGTATAAGAAAAACAAAAAAAAAGTGTTACTTTCATAAATTTTATTTCAGCGAATTGTAAAATGCTTTTTAATTGTAGTACAAATATACATATGTATGTGTGTATATACATATGGGGGATTTCATATCAAGTAACCCAATTTTTAAATCGATGTCTTCCGATTTGGATAGTAGTTTAGACAGACATTTTCAACAAGATCGGTCAAAACGTTTCTGAGTTAGAGGGGGTCAAAGTTTGACATATTGCTCATACAGGTGATCTATCTCATCCATGTAGCAAAATTTGTCCCAAGAAGCTTCGATAGCTATTTGATCAATCTGTTGAAAAAATTTTTTTTTGTTTTTTTTGAAAAAATTTTTAAATTTTTTTTAGCGGGAATGTTTTTTTTCTTTTTTTTTTTGCTTAAAAGAAAGCTTATGTCTTTTCCTTTAAGTTAGTTCTTTTAGGAAACAATTTAAAATAGAGCTGCATATACTAAAAATTTAAAAACCCTCGTCTTGAGTTAGAAATTATTTTTTTTATACATAAGTCACTCGCATCCCAAAAAGCGACCAAAACTACATTCCGGATAAAAGAAAAAATAAAAAAAGTTTTTTAATTTAAAAAAAAACTTAAAAAAAGTAAAAAAAAATTTTTTTTTAAAGATTGATCAAATAGCTATCCAAGCTACTTGGGAGAAATTTTGCTAACACTAATAGGTAATAAGTTCCATGGATGAGAAAGAACACCTGTATAGCCAAAATATCAAACTTTTACCCCCTCTACTCAGAAACTTTTTGACCGATCTTGTTGAAAATTTGTGTCTAAACTACTATCCAATAGGACTAACCTTCGTGCAAATTTCATCCATTTCAAATTGGGTCACTTGACATGAAATCCCCCATATGTAAGTGTTTGTAGTTTTTTTTAAGCAGCATGTACACGGAATGTTTTTTACATCTTACTAGTCAAATTTCCCACTGCCAAATACATATATTGCTATCATTATAACATTGCTTCTGTAAAAGTCAGATGCAGAGTCATCTGACAAAATTTCAATTAGAGCGTGCTCTATTTTCTTCTGTGTCAGAAATCTACGCCGGGAAGAAACCGGCAGCAACGGTTCAGTATTCACGGAATTATTAGCCAGTTGAAGTTAATATTTTACAATACCGATACATATAGGTGATGATTTTACCATTGAATAGAAATTACTAGCTGACCCGGTCCGCGTTGCTGGCCATATTCAAACATTAGTGTTGTATTACCACCACCTTTAAATAAAAATCCATGGAATACCTATCATAAAGTTGTTTTTACAGAATAACTTACATATAGTGTAGATATGGGCTCAATCAAAAAAGAAACGCATGTATTTAAGGCAAATTGGAAATTATATTTATTTATTCCTTCATCTTAAGGCCAGCCGATAGACAATGTTTTTTGGTATTTTATTTGGTGTAAAAACGTATAAATTTTTTGGCGTGCCAACTCGGGAGCAAGCCACATACAACTGGACGTTTAAGCCAGCAATAGTCAATGATAGGCCTTGTGCTTTGCTGATGGTAATAGCAAAGGCAAGACGCAAAGGGAATTGGAGCCGCTTGAATTGGAATGGTAAATCGTTGGAAATCAACGGAATTCGTGTTTTAAAATTTTGATATTGGATCATTATTAAAATAGGTTTTTTTTTAAATATCTTCGGAACTACATAACCGCTTTAAGAGTTTAATATCTCGTTTTGAAAAACATGACAACGGCTTTCAAAAAAAATAAAATAAAATAAAAAAAGCAAAAAAAATAAATATATGTACATATGTATATGTATGTCATTGGTGGTGCAATATAAAAATTGGATTTTTCCACGCCCCTCCACCCGCAGACCGAAAATCAAAAATCAGACTTCACAGTGTCACCCGCCTGAACATTCTGAAGATTCCCTGAAAATTTCATCAAAATCGGCCCAGCCGTTTTGGAGTCCATACGTTACATACACACATACATACACACATCCAATTTTATATATATAGAGAAGATACATGTACATTGATTTATAAAAACGGTTCATTATAATATCCTAAATTGGTATCTACCAAAGTTATTTACGGGAATACAAAATTTATCATTAAGATTTTTGCATGACGTGCTAAATTCCCAATTTTCCATATTTGATAAATACACTGAAATTTTTTGTTGAGGGAAAGCTAGCTTCTATGCGCATTTCACTGGTTGCTTAGGCCAGATCATCAGGAAACCTTTTCCAAAGATTTTAGAAAAGCTAAAAATATTATACAAATAAAACCCTAAGCGAATAAGAATTTTAAACACTCAAAGTCTTACTTGTAACAATATCAAAGCTTAAACAAAACACCAACAATAAACAGTGAGTATATCTTTTCTTACATTCCCCTACAATTGGTTGGGTTCTTTCCGACTCGAATTGTAGTTGTAAGTGGGTAAAAAGAAAAAACAAAATTTAAAGAAAAAATGGATGAACTCTTTTACGGGGCAAACAAACATTTTTGTGGCGGCCGCACTTTGGTTTCTGCCATAACTATGCGAAAAAGAACATAGACAATGTCAGAAGCAAATTACATGTACGTTTGTGACCGAATATTATAAACCTTATATAAAACTTAAATTTTGACCGACATGCACAATTACATGTGACTTGCAAAGTTGACAAGTCAGATGTAAAAAACATGTCGTCTACATGCTCCTTTAGAAAACTCAAAAAGTTCTAAGAAAACCGACATTATTGAGATGCTTAAAATTAGAGAGTTAAAATGTTATTTAAGTGTTCCCTTGAAAGGAAATTTTGAAAATAACGACAGGCAAAGAAACTTTCAGAAAGTGTAAAAAGATTGGTGCAAAGCAGTACTTGTTTAGTACTTCATATTTAGCAGAGATAAAATGAAAATTGGAAAATTACGAAAAAAGTAAAAAAATAGGAAAACATTCTGCTTGATCATTGTTTTATCAAAAAAGACAAATCACAATTTGTTTGTGTAGGTAGTGGTATCTATTCGGTGGATATCTTTATACATGTGTAAGTGTTAAAGCATACAAAAAGATATGAAGGAGAGTGTAAAAGAGAGAGAGAGTGTGAGAGTGCATGAAAACTATAAAAGGTATATTTGAAATGTAATGATACAATTCAAGTGTTGTTGTATAAACTATGCACGATTTTTGAATACAAACATGTTTGAATTGATAAAAATTCGAGTGAATGCTAAAAATCTAGTAAATATTTATTGAACGGTTCTACTTCGAACTTTGGCTCCATCTGTTTCGGAAGATAAAAAAAAACAATATACAAACAAATAGGTACCAAGGATACAAACACAATACGATAACAAATACATATGTGAGTGTCATATATATAAACGAACGAGTGACAAAGCGAACAAACTATTTCATTACAGTTTGAATTTATGTAAATTTCCAGTGCTTGTAAACTTTTTGTGAGTGCTGTCTACCTTTGCGACAAATGGGTTGTGCTAATAATCCACAAAATATATTTTTTCTATTTTCGTTTTTAGGGACCAAAAACACATAATTGACCAAACGTTATGAATTGATTTTGATTTGATTTGGTGTGATTTATATAAATAGAAAGCACTTAAATAGAATGTTCGAAAAGGGACTTACACTATGACGTTCTGTCGTGGGATTCGTAGGAACTAAGGAAGATGAATCAGTGCGTGTCGTATCACTGGCACCCATGCTATGACATTTGGGTAAACGTGAAGAATCGCGACTGTCATGCGAAGTTTCGCGAGAACGTTCAGCACACGAAAATTGTCGTCGATATTGGCGGCGACGGCGGAATGCATTTAGGTTGGTGGCTTGAACAGAATATTCGCCGGTGTCGCCAGATATAGGTCCACTAAAGCCAACACCAATGCCGTTACAAATGGAAGGTGCAACTGGCGGGGGTATGGCGCGATAATAGCAGGGATCGTAACTAAATTGCCGACGTCTCCATTCTTGGTATTGGCGATAGTGACTGAAAAGTCTTCGCCGGCGTAAAATTATTTGTTTTTTGGCCTCTAACAGTTCTTGATCTTCATTTGTTGTGTTTGTATTGTCTTGTGAGAACTTCAGTATACTGCGTTGTGTCATATATTTCTTTTGGCGCATTCTATGTTCACCGTTGGCCTTTTCACTTGACACTGCTGTCGATAATCGCCTCTTTTCCGGTTGTATTAGATCTTTACGTTCATCTTCATCTTCTCCTAAAACTTCGTCAGTTTCCCGCTCGGTTACATGAGTGTTTATGCTCATGTTGCTTGTGTGTTCACGATTTAGCGTGTTAAAAGCTGAACTACTGGCCATTGCCTGGCTGTCAATACTCTCAACACGACGATACCCCTCCGATGGTAAAACTTCTCCCCCATCGGTGTTTGCTGGTTGCTAGCTTTCCACGTCAGCCTTGTGCAAAAGTGCAAACTGACATCCGCAATCGCGTTCCAATTCCCGTCTTGGATATTGAAAGCAACGATCGAATATGCCACACCCTTCACACCGGGGTATGCACTAAAGGTTTTTTGTTACACGATTCATCACACATTATATGGGGAAATATCCACGGAAAGAAAAAGAAACATTCGAGTAAAATAGAAGAAGTTGTAATTGTAGTAATATCATCTCAGAAAGGCAATTTTAGCAATACAATGTAAAGTAAAGAAATTTATAAGATTCATAAAGGAGGACATTAACACAAAGAAAAACAAGCTTCTAAATGCACTACAAAACATCACTATAAAACGAAATCAATCCCTTGTTTGGTTTTTTTTTTAATTTTTGTATGTATCAACAAAAGTATTTCTTTTTCATCGTATATCCTCCACCAGCAGTAGCGATAAAAATAGTTTTTTATTACTTTTCCTTTGATTTTTACAACCAGCTTACATTATGTACTTTATAAATTATGTATGTACATTAGACGGAACCTCAAAAAAAAACTCCGTACACCCCCTAATATTAACCCCGGTATTTATAAAAAATTAATATGGATTTGAAATGCATTTTAAGAAAAATTTTTATGAAAATTTTGGCTTAAAACACATTTCAAACTTATTTTATTTTTTATGAATACGGCAGGAAGTATTTTTCAAGGAAAAAAAAGAAAAAAATTTATTGTCGAACGTACCGGTCGCCTTTTTAAATTTGTCTTTATATCTCAGGCATTTAAAGTCGTATCGTTAAGCTTTTGTCTCAAGAATAGCCATTTTTGCTCTAAAAGCCATAGACCTCAAGTATTATCTTCTATTGTATTTACAACCAGATCTCTGTTTCTACCACCCTAATGTCAGAAAATTAAAACCCGCAAAATATACATCACACTGTAAAATTTTGTAAAGATCTGTGCAAACCATACCATACGACTCTCTGAAAATACTCTACAACGCCTAAGACGAACAGTGCTGTTATAGTAAAAGTTAGTTTGTCATAGCTTTATAAGCATGAAATCACACAGTCAAATTTCGTACATGTCGGTCCATAATTTACCATAGGTCCCATATAAAGCCCACTCTGGGAAGTCATTTAAATACGCCTAAACCGTAGCAAATATAGATATTTTGTCTAATTTACCTTTATGTTGCCAGAAATTGGTATTCTCGAGACAAAAACTTTGATATGTCAAACTTCAAGATCCGAATATATGTAATTGCCAAAGATATAAAGAAATATGTAAAAAGGCGACCCCTACACTCGGCAAAAAACTTTTTTTCGAAACCGCACTGCAAAAATACTTTATAATAGGGGCTGTACGGCTCATCGTTTTTGCTCTAATGTACACACATGTTTGTATGTATGTATATACATATTTCTATTGAAGGAAAAGTATTTATGCATTCATCGACAGGAATTGTAGTATACTCTCAAGTACAAACTAATTTCTTACTCTTAGGGCCATTATTACAACTTGAAGTTAGCTAAAGTTAAGATTAAATTGACAGATAATAATGTGTTATCTGTCAAAAAGCGTCTGTTAACTGTCGGATAACAGCTAACGCCAAGTTATAATAATGGCCCTTAGAAGCATGAACATAATAGCCGAATTCAATATTTGTAGCGAAGCCCGCGAATAACGTTGAAAAAGACAAATTTTGCAAAGCCTGTTTTTTTAAGATTACCGTTAATTTAACTCCCTTACATTGCTGAAACAGCAAATCACTCAGAATTTTGCACTTTATCGCCGCCGAAATGCAATAGTAAAGAGTCATGCGATGGAAAAACGGTGTAACTTACTTGCAAAATGACACACACGAAATTGTCGGAAGTTACTTTTATGTTAATGTGGAAAATTGCAGAGACAATGAAAATAAAATGTAAAAAATTTGTCAGAAATGCTTATAAAACAGGAACAAAAAAAGTACACCAAAAACGTTTTTTTGATTTCCTGAAAAATAATTATTTTGTCACTTACAACGTTATTCACTAATATTGAAACTTAAGTTGCACTAAAACCGAGTTTCGGGTATGAAATTAAGTGGAGGGTATACGGAATTTAATCAAGCCAAATTTGATTTAAAATGGTGGATTTTTATTTTAATTAAAGAAAAGAAAAAAAAAAATAAGAATCTAAATTCAGTTTATTCATTCAATAAATAGCTAAACTATAAAAAGCATAAACTGTGCAATTTGAGATTTTAACAATTAAAAGATTTTCTTCTATTCTCTAATAAATATTTTTATGCAATTGCGAAAATTTCTAAAAATTAAAAAAAATTAAATTTGTTTTTTAAAAATTATATTTAATTGTGTCTGATCTTAATTTTTTGATTACAAAATTATTTGACATCTGTTAACAGTGTGTGCATATTTTTATATTTGTAAACAAAAATGTTTTTTTATCTTCATTTATAATTGAAACAAAATGACAGGTAATCAATTCAGTTCTAAATTTAAGGAATTTTGTTTCAGCTGATCTGGTGGATGATACTGGAAGCATATTTATTCAATATTTTAGAAATATCTAATTATAAATAGTAAAATTATTTAGTCAAGTATCTTGCAAATCACAAAGAATTACTCTACAATTTCATAAAATTATTCATTAAATTGTGCTACACAAAAATATGCATTTCTTGAAAATACCAATACTGGTTTTTTGATTACTCTGTTTGTAAGCTAAAAATTCTAAGGGCTCAACTTTTAGCTTTGTACTTTTTTGAAAAAAAAAACTTGTCGAGATTTAGTTTGCATAATACGCATTTTTCTATAAGTTGTATTTTTCGTTAAACTCTAGATTTACCGTTAGGCATTAAAATAACTGTGTTAAGGCTATAATTTACTAGCCTACACAATCTTACGACTCATTCACACGAAAATTTGACATAAATTAAATTGTCTGAAAATCTGTTGCCAATGTCACACTATCACACAAAAAATATGCAAAATCACATGGCTCAGCTACTTTACAAGAAAGTGTACTCTGATCGCATAGAATCGTCCATTTTATGTTCAATTTCTCAATTACTTTTTTAGGTCACATTATTATACTTTATGAGCACAGTCGGACGACTTAAGAGGATAATAAATCCCCGGCCGTAGTTATGTGTAGCTCTTCAAACTAAAGCAGTCTTTGCAGATAACTTTTGATGAATTAAAACTAATTTACCACGTAAGCGATTGAAAAGGATTCATGCATATGCTCAAAAAATAATCAGAAAATTGTATCACAAATGATACTTTGAGGTGATTCATCAGTAGGATACCATTTTCCTGCAACGAGAGTATTCATTATGATCGAATAATGAGCTCGTGTGAGGTTATTTTGCTTATTACTTCTTAATCTTAAATTTTGATATAATTTCATATGTTTTTGAGCATGTGGCAAAACAGAGCAACAATATATGAAATTGTATTTAAATTTAAGATACATCGTAATTTAGTCTCGGTCAACTGGTGTGGGAAACACAACCAATTGATAGATTCCACGATTCACATTAAAAACTTGGTTGATCGTAAAAACTCGAAACGAATTGTTCTAGAAAATCTGAAAGATACGTATAACTTTTTTTAAGCTACATTTTCAGAATCTGGCCTGTTCTGGCATGATCACATGGATGAAAAATCTTGTCGTACAGTGTAGCACTTAAACTGTTTTACATAATTTTCAAAAATGAAATAGAAAAATGAATTCATTCCCAAAAAAAATTGGCCATTTTTGATATTTTCTATTAAATTAAAAGTGGTCATACATTAATTAACGAAAAATATGACGTTACTTTATTTCTTCATATAAACTGAACCACCCTAATGTGTACATTCGCTGCAACAACGTCAAAAAGTCAAAAATCGCAAAAAAAAATATTAAATCAGTTGTGCTATGAAGTGGTTATTATTTCAAATGAATATATTGTAAACTCAACTCTTGAGAGAAGAATACATTTTTCCTTTTCCATTATCTTGTATGTTAATTGAAGACTTTAAAGTCGTTTTCTGTAAAACTGATATTTTTGAGTTATGACTATGTTGCAGCAAATGAGCGATATGCTGTATTTTAAATAAAAATTGATTTAATTTGTTAAGTTTACGTAAAAAAGTTTTTGCACAAATGTAAATTGGTGCTCTCTAGTACTTTTTCAGGTTAATATAAACGTCTAGATTCTGTTATTTGCACTCTACTGTTTGTTAGTAAGAATATGTTAAGCAAAATATGCAAGTATTCAAAATAAAAAAAAAAAAAAATTAGCAGTGGAAATACTATTAAGTAAAATTTGTGGTCAAAATCATAGTCCAAGTAAATTACATTTTTTTATGTTTCTGCTTCAAATACAACTAATTTAAGAGTTCTGCTTTCATTGTGTTGTTGTGAGAAATAGTATACGTCGTTTACTTAACACAAAAATAATACTTTAACTGTCGTATTCATAAAAATCTAAATTCGATTTAAAATCCTATTTAAAGGAAAATTTGTATGGGAATTAAGTTTTAAAATACGCTTGAAATCTAAAGCCTGGAACAGAATAAAGTTGTTGTTAGTACCTTAAGCCTTAGCGAACCAAGAAAAACTGCAAACATAATATTGAAGCTTTTTATATGGTTGCCGAATAACTTCTTCAGTATGTGCAGTTTTGATTAAAATACGTATCAAATTGTATAATAAATGCATATCCAACTATTTATGTACATATTTCTCTATAGCAATATTTAATATTTGATGTAAAACTATATTCGAAAGCATGGTAGCCCTAGTTGACATAAATATAACCATATGCAAACATTTATTTTGTGTCTTGTTTCAAAATGGCTAGAAAAAAAAAGTTGGTTTCTTTTATCAACTGCGCTGCTTTTTTTTTTGCTATTTGGAAAAAATTTATATATGACAGTCAGCTGACAATGCACTGTCGCACAACAACGCTTACTGCTTCGAATTTTACGCTTCAACTTCTACTGCAGTGTTTTTTTCAACTACGCATTGTGGTGACGCTACTTTGAAACTGCCGTTTTTAGCTTTTCACAACCTGCAGCGCTACTCGTTACGTTGTACTACAGCGACTTTTCATAACAATTCGTAACAATTTATGTAATTATGATTCTTCGATTGTTCAATAAAGAATTTATAATTTCAATCGTGTTATTTCTCTCTGGACTAAAAACATAAAAATAAAAATTTTTTAAATTCGATTTCAAATGTTTGATTTTTGTTGGATATTCTTTACATTGACCCCCGTATTCAACAAACGATTTTTAAATAAAACAAACGTTTAATAAGGATAATTTAATTTGTAAGCCTTTATAAAATTTAAAATAATTTTATGAATAAAGACATTAAAACGTAACGTAACATGTTTCTTCATTACAATAGAGACGCAATCCATTTCATTGGAAATTCAAATCATTTTAATATCATATATTAAAATTAATGAATATTTTGTTGGCATATCTGATTTCAGTAGCATTTATTCCCAAACTATACGGTTTACGAATTCAAAGAAATACACTCCAGACAGTAGTCTTCCGAAACTTTTCTATATACATAGTAAACATTTTTTGCCTATACTGCTAAAACTTGAAAATGAATTCGTGCAGTGTGCGAAAATTTGTGATGTTTACTTGTGTGTCGTACGCATAAGAAGAACCTTTTTTTGAAAATAATTGTTGTTGCAATACTAACAAAGACATAAAGATTCAAAATATTTCGTACATATCCCAATCTCACATTTTTTGTTTCCACTCTAATTGCTGCGTCTAGTTTTTATACCTTGTTAGTTTTTAAGAGTATATCTTATACCCGCACTTTCACTATAGTGGAGTATTTGTTTTTGCTTCTACATGTTAACACACTTACGTTAATTCGTCGACTACACTTCTCTTCAGTATTTGTATGTTACAGCGATACTACGGTATTAAGTTGGAAAAGTTTTCATTGATTTAAATGTGTGCTCAAATGGAATTGTGCAGGCCTCTAGTTCTAAGTAATGTTTTAAATGAGACCGAAATTTGCCCTTAATTTTGTATTTACCACTATTAAATTTGAGAAAATTTATTTGTATTCTAATAAGTAGACTAACATTTTGTTTAATATACACACATACTTCTGATTAACGATGTCATAGACATCTCGTATTTTACATAATGGTATTTTAAGTAACGTATAAAGAACAATTTTTTTTGCTGAATTATATACAAACTTGCAAATTTCTTTTTGTATTAAAGGTAAAAGCAAATGATTTCTTGGCGCTACTTTCATGCAAACTAAATATAAAACTATAAAAATTTTGTCAGGTTTAAATGTAAAATGATGGAAAGATTTTGCCAACGAAACGAAAAATATTTTTTTTTTGTAGCTCAACATAAATTTGTTTCAAGAGACTAAAAACTAGAAAAAAATGAACACTAACAAGGAGAGATAAAATAGAATTAAGTGGTAGAAGTTTGCAGTTGTATCTTACAAAAGAGACATTTCATATTTTGTACCTTAACGAACAAATCGTGATGTAAGTTCTAGAAGTAAAAAAAGAAGAGCAGGGAAAAGAAGGGAAAAAAGAAAACAAGAAAGGAAGAGGTAGTTGTTTTGGTTTAGTTGTCTGTTCAATACTTAATCTATAGTAGATGTAATAAATAAGTAAAAGGTAGCAGTAATAAATAATAAAAATCTTTTCGCACACGAATTTTACTTAACTCCAATAGTTGACTAAGCAAGAAGCACAATTTAAAAACAAAAAAAAAAAAAAAAAAACAAAAAATTAGAAGAAAACTTTAGAACTTCAACGACAGCAGAAGGGGGCGAAGGACTCTACGAAAGTGTACTCGTACTCGCAATGAGGAAGACCAATCAATTTTAATTTCCCTTTTTGAGGTGTTTGCAGTTGAGATTCCAATTAATATTTGGAGTAAATATTATTTTTAGTTTTAAGATAATCATTCGTTTATTATTGGTTCAAAAAGGTAAATATTGAAACCGATTTTGAATTTAAATCGATGCAAAATTCTGTGATTTTTAAACTTAAGTTTAAAAAACTTATTCAGCAAAATCCGAAAAAAAACAAAATCGTACAGAGGTTTAATTATTTTTTTTTGCATTTCGTTGTTGTTTTCTTGATTCCCTTCAAGACGTACGAGTGAGTTCCTACTCTAGCGTGTTATTGATACAGGGCTTTAAAGTAAATTGAACAAACTATTAGAGAATGTATGACTTTGTGTATCCGTGTGATTATTTTGAAAAATCCCCTTCAGACATTTCAATTATTTTTTTCTGATTGCCCAATGTTTCTAAATGAGTTCACAAAAGGTTAAAACATGTGTAAATGTATGTGTTTTTTTTGTAGTAGGGAATGTGAGTATCTATGTATGTGTTTTTCGATGTGTGTTTAATTTTTGTAGTTATGGAAATGTATGTTTTTGTAAGTTTGTATGCGCGTATGAATCTATTTTTGTTTGTTTATAATTTTTACTTCGTTCATACCTGATGTGAATGTTGACCATTGCAAACTCCTCCAGTGCACACACCCGTGCCGGGTACTTTCAACTGTTCATGCTTATAGTCTGGTTGATAAGGCAACAGCATTCGTATTTTGCCCCAACGATTGAAGAATAGAGCAATAGCTCCAGCCCAAACCATTAAAACTATCAGTACGATACCAATTTCGACACCACGTATCTAGGTTAATAAAACAAAAAAACAAAACAAAGTCAAAGAGGAAAAAACAAACAGTGTACAAAATTATACAGTGTCACATACATATGTATCATCTAATCATGCATGTTTAAAAAACCCAAACATTCATACATTCATACATATGTATGTATGTACATACATTAATATATTAACATATCGTTGGTCTCACTTACAAAAAAGCCCCTATCTCGATTTTCAAAAATAACAACTTAACAAGTAATTTTACATTTCGATACAGACAATTTCTATTATGTAAAGTTGCAATGATATGAGCTACGGCCTTTCGACATGAGACCTACGATATGTTGTTAGACATGTGTGCATTTTAAATTGAGTGGGAGCGAACACGCACTCTAAATAACACCACAACCGTTAATAAATATAAAATAAATAAACTAATAAATAAATAGAATTGTAGCAACTACGTACCGTTGGCAATTCCCTGTGTGTACCATGGGACAATGAATTGGTAGCAGTTGAGGTGACACCATCCTCACTGCCGTTTGCACTCGAGCGACCGCTAAAGTTTGTTGCTCCTCCTAAGCCCAATCCACTATTCAGGCCTGCCCCATTTGTTAAATCCTGTGTAAATGCTTTTGGTAAATCTATCCACATGTTTTAAATAAGTTGAAAATAAACGACTATTTATTAAAAAGCTGATTTCGTTTTACTCGAAAGTGTGGTTAAGCATATGACTCATATGTTTACATATTGTATTAAAATAATTATTAAAATTATATGATTCGGCTAAGTTTTTTAACTTTAACTTTTTTCAGTGAAATAAATGAAAATAGGAATAAATTTTCTTACCTAATGTTCTGAATATAACTTGACGACTGCGGTACTTTTTACCAAGCCATACTGCTGTAACAGCAATTGAATATTGTGTTCCCGGTGTCAAGCGATCCAGTATAATTGCTTCACTATTGCCGGCGACATCCTGCACAACCCTGTAACTTAAATGAATTCAATTACCACTCAATGCGCCAAACTACGAAATATATTTTAAGAATAAATTTTGTGTGTTTTTTGTCCAATTTAGTTAATTTTCTCAAAGTTAATTTCGGGAATACAAAATTCATTATTAATAAGATTTCTGTATGACGTGCTAAATTCCCCATTTTTCATATTTGATAAATACACTGAAATTTATTTATTGAGGGAAAGCTAGATTTTAGAAAAGCTAAAAATATTTTATACAAATAAAACCTTTAAGGGAATAAGAATTTTAAACACTTAAAGTCTTACTTGTAACAATATCAAAGCTTAAACAAAACACCAACAATAAACAGTGAGTTTATCTTTTCTTACATTTAATTTTCATTTAATTTAAAAAAGTTTATTTTACTATACGAATTATTTTAATTGAAAAGTCAATAAATACGCGCTTTTTTTTTTTTTTTTTTTTTTTGTTAAAAACAATTTTTATACAAAATTGTTGACATTATTTTTATCAGATAAAAATTTTTTTTTTAAAATACAAATCCATGCGTTTATTGTAAATCACATTAATGGGGCCATATTCTTTCTATTAATTTGATAAATATTTTAAGCCGGTTTTTTCTAATAAAATTTGTTTTTTTTTTACAAAAAAAAAAAATGTACAGGTTACCCTCGATTTACGCGGTCTGTTGGGACCGAAGAAAGCACGTGTAAATCAAATTCGGGTAAAACAAGGTTCCACTGGTACAAATTCCGTTTATGGGACCAGAAATTTAACCTATCGCGTAAATCAAACTATGAGATACATACAAAATTTCATTTTGGGGCCCTAAAACCGTGTCAAATCAAGAACATAGAACTGTATATATTTTACTTTTCAACAAGTAATATTGCTATATTCGGCTGTGCCGAATCTTATATACCCTTCACCATGTGCGAGCAGAATACAGAGCAACTAGACAAAAACTAAATAAAACTGGTAAATATTTTTTTAAAATCGTTTTTAGAACATACAAATTAAAAAAAAAATTCTCTTTGAAAAACCAAAATTTGAACCAGAGGACTAACAGTTTCTAAACTCAACCCCCAAGACGACTGAACCATAAACGAACGTTTTTTGAATATCAGTAAAATGAAATATGACCCGAATAAGAGACAACCGGTTTTGAACTTCGCTTTTCATAAGGACCCAGAATATATATACATACTATATAGGGTGTAGGATCAATATTGTAGAAATTACAAACAGAATGACAAAGTTATATATACCCTTTTTACCTTCGGTGAAGGGTATAAGAAAAGTAATTTTTGGGAATTCAGTATTTCGGTTATAACTCAGGCATTTTTTAATTTTGGTAATAATTTTTTTGTATCTGAACCGATTTTTCCGAGTTTTTTATAAAATATGTTCTATTAAAAATGTCCGATATTTCGGTATATAAGTCATATCCATAGGACATATGGCAGCCCTAAAATTTAGGTTTTTATAACAATTTTGATATTTTTTAGCCCATTTTTGGAGTATTTTGCTCATAAATTACCCATTGTCTAACCGATTTGATAGTTTTATGTACCGACGTGTTAAGGAAGGATTTTACCAGTTGCTTAAGTTATATTTATATAAAAACATTTATATATACTTGTATACATATATTTTAACAAAGTTAATTATAAAAAAAAAGAGTTATTTTTGGGAATTCAGTATTTCGGTTGTAACTCTGCCATTTTTTAACCGATTGGACAGATTTATATACCGAAGTGTTTAAGAAGAAATTTACCATTTACTTAAGTTATAAAGCTTGGACTCGGATAGATAAATGGTTCCCGAAAGTGGGTATTTAAAAAAAAAAAAAATTTAATTTTGGTCATAACTTTTTTGTATCTGAACCGATTTTCCCGAGTTTTTTATAAAATATGTTCTACCAAAAATTTCCGATATTTTAGTATATAAGTCATATCCATAGGACATATGGCAGCCCTAAAATTTATACAATTTTTAATTTTTTTTGTACGGGAGGTACCACGCCCACTTCTCCAATTCCGCCCACATTTTGTAGGATGGTGTGTATTGGCAACTTAAATGGATGTACCTAATTTGGAAACTTTGCCTTTTGCCACAAGGGATTTTTGGGAAAAATTAGAGGTAGTCGTGGTTTTTTTTCATATCTCAGCCATTTGTGGACCGATCTTGCTGAATTTCAATAGCAAACAATTCCGGACCATATGTGACATTAATGTATAATAACCTGGCCCCCACCATATATGGGGTCTTCGGAAAATCCATTTCAACGGACAAACGGACATGGTTAAATCAACTTCGCTCCTCATAAGGACCCAGAATATATATACTTTATAGTGTCTTAGATCAATATTGTAGAAATTACAAACGGAATGACAAACTTATATATACCCTTTCTACCTTCGGTGAAGGGTATACAAATTAAAGGATATTTCTTTATAACGATATGTATTAAGCTTTGTTGTTTTATCTTTATAAAATAATTGAATTAAAAAAGAATAAAAAAAAAAAATAATTGAAACATACATATCGTTACTTTAATATAGAAAAGCCCTAACTAACGTTTTCCTTACTTTACAGGAAAAGGAAAAAACTTAATAAGAATTATAGTCTTGTGGTTGCGATTTTTTTAAACGCAGTTTTTTATTTAATTGTTTAGAGATTGTAATAAAAAACTGCTTTAAAAAAAATCGCGACTACAAGACTATAATTCTTATTTAGTTTTTAACTTCTCCAGTAAAGTAAGGAAAACGTTAGTTAGGGCTTTTCTATATTAAAGTAACGATATGTAGTTGAATATATAAAATCAAAAATATAAGAAAATAATGAAAATTGTAAAATAGGCTGAGTTCCTAAACATCATAATACTTTGCAGTCAAAGTCAAAAA
Organism: Pollenia angustigena; assembly: GCA_930367215.1. Classification (NCBI taxonomy): domain Eukaryota; kingdom Metazoa; phylum Arthropoda; class Insecta; order Diptera; family Polleniidae; genus Pollenia; species Pollenia angustigena. Next base: position 233,741,844 of record OV884060.1, read on the forward strand.
AGTATCATAGAGTTTAACTATATCTAGTTTGATTATTGTGTACGCATCGATATTGCTTTTAGTGAACTTTGGTACAGATAACATTGTAAAATTTTTCGCGGTTGCTTGGTAGAAAGCACTTAAAAAAGCGAGTTGCTTTGCAACTGATGTTTTTGTTATGTAGTTTGATTTTTATCGGTTAAAATATATTTTTTAAACTAAAACCTATTAAATTTAGGCCAGTTTTCACAACTTATCGATAGCTAAAGGTAGGATTTTATCGGCCGTATAAAAAGTGTTCCATTACTTTAACCTACTTTAACCTACCAGGTAGGATGAACTTTCATTAACTTTATCGCTCACTTTATGTTTAAGTAAAGTTTTTATAATGCAACACTTTTTATAAGGCCGCTTAAAGTCTACTTTAAGCTATCGGTAAGTTCTGAAAACGGGGCTTAAAAGATTATGTTGTTTATTAAATAAAAAATTTAAAAATGAATGTAAAAATCATTTGTTTTAAATGAAATGAAAATGATGCGTTTTCTAACTGAATTTTAATTTGTTTAAAATGAATTTTCGTTTAAATTTAACTACATAATATTTTGAGTGTTGTTATTGACATGAAACGTTGTGACGATTACTTCTATGTCCTGTCAATAATTTATGCTTGTAGGTCCATAAAAATGCATTTCGAAAAACCTTATACAGATGTAAATATCTAGATATTATTCGGAACAAAGAACTCTTATAAGTTTATCAATCTTAACTTCGTAACATAATTTTGTTTTGGCACATTCATTAACGCTCATTGATTCGAAATTGGCTACACTCCCCAAACATATTCTACATTGTACCCTACACCACAGTATTCGGTGGAGGAATCATGTAGTCGGGCTTTCTTACTTGATTTTTATAAATAGGATAATACAATTAAAGTGGTGAACTGTTCCCAACAAAGGATGATAATTAATTATTATATTCAAAATACCTTCTGCTATCAAATTATTAAATATCATTTAAAATTTGTAGCATTCTCCAAAAACCAAGAGAACTTTTTCTGAATTTTTTATAAAATTCAAATAAAATCGATATTAGTTTTTAGACATTGAATTCGTATTTGTTGCAAATGTGGGAAATATTTTCCTGAAGGAAACCTGGGTGTTTGTATATCCAAGACACCAGTTTTCTTTACTTTTCTGGTGACGTTTTGGCGATATCGTCAACGAAATGACTACACTTGTATATCTGCCTTAAATACGAAAAAAATTTTGTTATGAATTCGTTTTATTATTTTTCTTTTGTAATAATAAAAATATATGCAACTTTAAATTCGACATCTACTTTAAAAGTACCAAAAGTGCAGACTGGATTTACTAAAATCTACACGTGGTCCAAATAAAACTCCTATTCAATACCCAGCAAAAACTTTAATTACTAGGTAAGTTAGCAAGTAATGTAGGAGACATATAAGCACTACTTATTATATTTTTGATCGAGTTGTCCACATAATTCAGTTCTTACAATATGAAAGTCAAAAAATATCTAGTTATTATTTAACTACCAGTAAGTTGAATTGTAAGTACCCACAATCAAAATACCCAAAAGATAACATTGTTTCAGTTTAGTTAGTTAGAAAAAAGAAAGTATCTATTAACAAAAACAAGAATTTTTTTATAATACATTTTAATACTCTTTATATAAAATCTTCCTTAAAAATGACTTTCATTCATTTTTGCTTGGGATTATAGGCTATAAAAGAAACTGAGAATATTGTTCATATAGAAATATATAATCGGGTTTTACGCTCACGTTAATAAAGGAAATTCACAATACTTATTCGAAGAGTCAGACAGATCGATCCACTGACATATAAATAATAAATTCTTCAAATATTTTTGATTAAAGCTGATTGAAAAGTAAAAAAACTGTCTGTTTAAAATTCAAACAATTTAAAGAATTAAGAATTTCGATTTTAGTTTTTTCTTTTCCAGCTGCTTTGTAAGCAAGCCAATTGAAAAGGTCTGGTCAAGAAGCCTGATGATCATTGTTTTCGTTCTTTTGAGCTTTCAAAAGTTGTTTACACACACGTTTTTTCCTTTTGCTTTGTATATGTGGTAGTAAGTTTTTGACAGCTTAAAAGAAAAAGTTTATTATTAATACGATCTTCGTATGACGTGCTAAATTCCCAGTTTTTTCATATTTGATAAATACACTGAAATTTATTGTTGAGGGAAAGCAAGCCTCAATGCGCATTTCGCCGGTTGCTTACACCAGCTCATCAGGAAACCTTTTCCAAAGATTTTAGAAAAGCCAAAAATATTAAACAAATAAAACCTTAAGCGAATTAGAGTTATAAACACTCTAAGTCTTACCTGTAACAATATCAAAGCTTAAACAAAACACCAACAATAAACAGTGAGTTTATCTTACTTACTTGTACATGTTTTTGTACAAGTAAGCAGACCTGATAGATGGGCCTTGAGCAAGCCCTAGTATTTTTTAAAAAAGTATTTATTTGTTTGGGCAATATTACAAAAAAAAAAAAAAAAACAACAAGTCCCCAACGGTAATTTTTCAAAGGACCGCAAGTTGCAGGCCTTTTAAAGGCCTCTATACTCCTTTCTAAAAAATTCGCTTCGTATGATCTCCTGCCTTCAGAGAAATTCCTTCTAGAAGGTATAAATTTCTTTTCGAAAGACCTTCCAAAATATTCAGTGCACATTCGCTACTTTCTTCTTTAAGAAGGGAGAAAGGATGTTGTTCAGTTTAAATTTTTGGTGACCTTCCTTGCTCCCTTCTCTGGGAAGGGAAAGAAGTTGTTTAATTTTTTTTTTGGTCTCCAGAATTCTTAAAAACAATTGCATACATTTCTTTTTGCGCCTGATTTTTTTTTATAACGGATTTTTTTGATGTTTCAAAGGCGTCGTAACTCTTATATAAACGCATACGTTGCGGATCACCTGTTCCGTTTTTCTTAGCAAGCGTGTATAAATAGGTACACTTAAGTATTTATTTATTTATTTATTTGGTTAAATCTATGGATATGAATCCTTACAGACTACTATATATTACAAAGTTTTGTATAAAGGTAGTATACCAAGCATTGCGTTGCGGATGAACCTGATAAAAATAAAATTGTTCTCCGTTTAAATATATCAACTCTGAAAGGATGTAATGTTTGATTATGTGTATTGATAAAGCGAATATTTCATCGGCGAACATGACCCAATTCCACTATCTCGAAATATTTTGAATGATTGCGGTCATACCCGCTAAATGATGAGATATGGCAGTACTTATTTTGTAAGAAGAGCACTAATCTCCTTTGGGGACAAGAACCATGATTAATAGAAATTTCTTCCGCTATTTGGCAGTGAGTAAACGTGTAGTAAAATTTATATGGAAAACACTCAAAAACCTGAGTGCTTTTCATATAAATTTTACTACACGTTCAGTCACTTGTGTTGTGAAAACAGCACATTAAACTTAAGAACTATATTAATGTAATGTTAGGTTGAAAAGAGGACGAATCATCAAAGATGCAACCTCAAATAAGTATGATATAAGTATGATGTTGCATCTTTGATGCTTCGTCCTCCTTTCGACCTAACCTTTTTTTTATAAATTAATAATGGATTAAATTTTTTTATTTCATATTCTTGATATATATGAAGATTGTGATTATGAAAACTAGAAGCAATTAGAAGTTTATTTTATGATCACACATATTTTTTGGGTAAAATTGATATTTCATGCGAAAACCCCAAAAAAAAAATTATTCCTTAAATAAGCGTTTAATCGAATAATAACCAATGATCGTATTTTCATATTAAAAATACATAAATAATTAAAGTGGCTTATAACTTCCCAACGGAAGTTATTAACAAACATTCAATTTTTCAAAAAACATTTAAATCGCTTGTTATACCTTCAATAAGATTTTTAAAGAAAAATTCGCTAATTTTGTGATCAATCGTTTGTTTTTTTTTCAACAAATTAGCAATTATTTTCTATACTTAAAGCTTATTTTAGAATAGAACAAGATCACACTTAAAAAGAAATGTAAAACCTTTTTTTTTAAATGTTGGAGAACAGTTCAAAAAACTACTTGACAAATTATAAAGGCTCAGTTAGGCGAACGTTGCTGTACCGTATCTGTACTGTATCCATCAGCTGTTCGCTTTTTGTTATATGAAAACCAATACAAAAGCTTACCGAAATGGAATGTACCGTAGTTGCAACGTACCAATCTGTATAAAATAGAATTTCATGCCGTTGTTACGTGACATTTGTAAGACAGTGATGGGCGGCTTGTATGTTACATTGAATGCGGGTAATTTTGCTCTTTTTTGTTGGTACTTTTTTCTGTATATCTATGGAATTGCGACAAAACAACGTACAATACAACATACATATTTCCAAATATACAAATATACATATGTTTAGATGTTTAAAATAAACAAATGCATATACACAAACAATGGAAATATGAAACATATAAAAGACTTTAAATGGTATCAAAACCTCGTTTGGTGTATGCACATTTACAATATATGTATGCTAAAAATTTATATATGCTAAAATACAAATTTATTTATTGTAAATCAATAATAAAAATATTAAATTATTAAAATTTTTTACATACACAAAATACTGTTTTAATACCAATTAAATCACGTGGTACCTTTTCTGCACAACGGTCACCATTTGAACATTTTTGATTCCCATCACTGTGTGTTTTGTTTTATGTATACTATTGCTTTTTGTTTAAGTATGGGAAAACATATGACACGTTTTTAAACGTTCTGTAAGTGCACCAACGTGCTTACAGTACGGTGCGGTACATTATGGGTACAGCAACGTTCGCCTAACTGAGCCTTAAATGTTTAATTTTCTAACAATGAATCATGGAATTTTTTATTTTAAATTGTAAAAATATTTTTTCTGTGAACTTTTAAAAAATCCATTTAAAACATAAATTTAATCCAACTAGGACATTTTTAATGGCAGATTGATAAGAAAAATATGAATTAAAGTAGCTTTTCCAATTGGTGGTTCTTTCCTTTTAATTCCTATTTTGCATTCTTACCATTGAACTTGTATGTACATACATGTGTACATTAGGGGTATAACCAATTTTTTGGCATTATACCATGAGGTCAACCTTGTCATAGAAACCACGAAAATCATAATCTTTTGTAATTTTTCTCAAAAAAGTTCACGCACCAATTGGGTTTTCTAAGCCAATGAATACTCATAATTTTATACGGTGTTTTTTTAAAACCTTTTCTTTAGCTTCACTTCGGAAAATCAAATCTTGTAACGTTAATTTAACCGCCTTATACTTAATGCAAATGGATGAAACTTTGCAGGCATACATATTCCCGATGACAATACAAGAAAACATGGGCGTCGCCGGGATAAAATCTAGGGGGGGGGGGGCAAATTTTTTTTTTGATAAATTGCTTTTTTGACCGCCTTTTACTTAATGCAAATGGATGAAACTTTGCAGGCATGCATATTCCCGATGACAATACACGAATACATGGGCGTAGCCAGGATAAAATCTAGGGGGCAAATTTTTTTTAAATGTTCTTTTTTAAGAAAAACGTTTCTTAAAAAAAATTTTTTTAAATGTTCTGATTATTTAATTTTTTTTTTGTTAAAAAAAGGTTAAACGTACGTTTTAGTTTGCGGAAAAATCTCTTACCATCTCTAAATATTCATGAAATTTCATACTTGCGCTATTTTTTGTTTTAAATAAACATATTAATAATTTTTCTTTACCAAAAAGAAAATTAAAAATTTTTAAAACTTCATCGCGGTTGGTGCGTGAACTTTTTTGACCTTAGCGAAAAAATAAATATACGTTCCCTTGCAGTTGTTTATGCGCTATCGGACTGTGCTATGCCAATTTTGATATTTTAAAAAATTGTTAAAAAGTTATATCCCTAATGTACATATGTACATACATCAGTTAATATATCGCGACCTTAGGACAACAAGGTTCTAACTTCCATGAAGTTTAGGTGCTAATAGAACCTTGTCCTAACGTCGCGATGTTTGTATGTATGAATGTAAAAATAAGATTTTTAGAAGTCCTTTTAAAAAACTTTTTTTTAGGTATTCAATTTGTACTTCTTTTGTATGTATTCTTAGAGTACTTTAATAGAAGCCCATTTTACAGTACAGTTTTCTGATGCCTTTTTACAGTCCTTTTTTAAAAGGTGTTCTTAAAGACATGCATCAGAAGGGCTAACAAAAGACCTTCTTTTGAAAGTCTTTTAGATTTCCTGAAAGAATAAGGGAATGTGGATGGGCTTGCTCCCCATGACAACCTGTGTAAAAAATATATGAGTATGCTAAATAAGGCCTTCTATTAGGCCTCTTTACTCATTCTTTTTACCGCAGGCTCACGTTAACATTTACACATTCTAAGAAATAAATTAATTCATATTGTTGTTAAAGTTTTACTTAGTATTTTTTATTTTTAGAGATAAATAACAAATGCCAAAACAATATTCGATGTCAGAGATAACCAGTTAATATAATTTTTATTAATACGAAAAGAAAAAAATTATGAGTTAAATAAAATAGATAAACATTATGAAGCAGATTAAATAAACCAATAATAAACCATGATGGCGTATGAGTTATGTACAAACATACATACATACCAGTGATGCCAGCAGTAGGGAATTTTCCCTTTTTGTAGGGATTTTTTCGGAAAATTTCAAGCGTAGGGAAAAAGGACAGATTTTTTATTTTAAGGCAAATGTAGGGAATTTTCAAAATATTATCTCATTTTCAATATATTGCCTAAAATACGTAAATATTTGTCTTATTTTCATTTAAAAATTAAAATTGTTCATATACAATATCATTTAAGTACAAATGTAGTATTTTTTAACAAAAACCCAATACTATGAGTCCTAACAGCCTGGCAATCTTCAACAATTGTCAAAACCGTGTACACGAATATTCGTGACCCCCTAATATATAATTAGGGGGCTACGAATATTTGTGTTCGCGTTCGCAGTTGGGAACTATTCTCTTATTTTTGCTATTTGCATTCGAACTCACATTCGTTAAAATGTATGCGATTATTAAAAGCGAATATCTAATGAATGAAATTTCTACATAAAAATTATTTTGTAAAAAAACAATCACACCTTCTAAACTAAGAGAAATAGAACAATTTAATTTCAAATTTTTAAAAAATTTGTTATGAAAACTTTTAAGGATAAGGAAGGATTTTTTAAAAGGAATTTTTTTTTATATTTTAGTTTAGGGTAACTGAAGAAAATATTTTTTTAAAATTTTACAGAGACTTCCCATTTATTTGGTGCTAAGTTTGCTAAAAATAATTTGATACTTTATTTAAAAAAAAATGAAAAATCAAATACTTAGTTTGACCATGTTTTGTCTCTAGATGAAAGTGAATTTTTATATGTGCGTGAATGGCACTTGTATATTTATTTTGATTTTTTTTCTTGCTGTTAATAAATGCTTTTATTATAATATTTACAAAATTTTAAAAAATATGTATTGGTTTGCCTGTTGCTAAAAACAATAAATTTTTAACGTAGGGAAAAGTGTAGGGAAATTTTTTTGGTTGTAGGAAAAAAGAGATTTTTTTTTAAACACGTAGGGATTTTTGGAAATTTCTCCTGGCATCACTGATACATCCATATAATTTTCTTTTAAAAATAAATCTTGCAAAAAGAAAACTCATACGTCAGTATTTGATTTTGATAAAAAAAACAGTAAATTAAATACATATCAAACGTCAATTCACCTGGTATGCATAGAAGACTGATTAGAACGGAAACTCTTTCAAAACAAAATATAAAACTACCTCCCAAAATTCCATTCGTGTAAAGTTACAATAACAAAGTAAACAAATTCCTTAGTCCCCTTTTACAATGTGGCAAGTGAAAGTCAGAGAGACGAAGTTTGTAGGCGAGAGAGGAAAAAAGTTAAGTGTGTCACGCATACAGCGTCGCCCCCTTATCTATAAACTTCGTCTGTCTGCCTATCACTTGCCACATTGTAAAAGGGGACTAACCAACAAAATCATAGTCATTATGTTTTTTGAAACCTGAGTTAATTTGTTTTCTTCCTCCTTCCGTTTTAGTTAATCTTCTATGCTCTTACGAATCGCACATTTAGACATACGCAGCCACAACTCAAAATTTATCAAAATCGTTTTTTTTCATATACCAGTTCGCCAATCAAATCTCTACCGACCTGGAAAATTTGGGTTTTGCGTCACTGTCTGCTTTAACTTGAGAACTCAAGTGAAAAGTTACCAAAACGTGTATCGTTATGACCTTGTGTTCAATGACGTTCGGAATAGGTCGTAAAGTATATTTCATATCGCTAGAGGACGTAAAATAGGGCAAAACGGATAAAAGCTCCCCTCCCTATATCTTCTCAACTAATCAACCGATTTTCTTGAAATGTGGTAGGCAATTAGAGTAAATTCTTGAGGAAACTATAGGAAACTATATATAACATTTAGGACGTAAAATAGCGCAAAACGGGTTAAAGCACCCTCTAGTTTCAAGTCTTAGAGGAACTAATGGCTATACATTTTAACATGAACGGCGTAAAATAAAGCAAAGTAAAAGTATCCCCCCCCCCCCTAATACTTTTTTAATTAATTAACTGGGTATCTTGAAAATTTTACGTATTTTTTTGACAAAGTTTTCTCTTCGGAATTTGAACCCAACACGGCTTTGAACCTACCACACGATTGGTCGTAAATTCAAACGCGTCAATTTCCTTTTAGATTGTCATTTTTTAGCGGACAATTATGCGTGGAATGTTGTCGCAATGTCGGCAAGCCATCGAGCTTATTTGTATTGGCTAAAAGGGGACTGACAAAAAATATCGTACACGCAATTGCTCTTCGTAGTGAAAATTGATTATCTCTGTTTGATTTTCATACTTCAGAATAAAAAATACATCACTTTTTTATTTTCTTGATTTTCAAGCTTAAAAGAAAAAGTTTTAAATGTTTCAAAGTTTTTTTTTTGCTTATTTAAAATTGTAGGTATAGCCCTTTAAAATGATGGTTGTCATATAAATGTTGGCATGTTTACAATATTTTATCCACAATCTACATATTGTTTGTAGTTTGCAATCGAAATGTCTATGGAATAGTACGTGTATTCTTTAAAAGTACTTTAAAGACTATAGAACTTTTAAGTACTATTTAATAATACTCTTGAAACTTATAGTTACATAAATATTTCGTACACACGTTTTCTTTAGATTTTGCAGAAAATGTCTATATTCTTCTTCTGATGGTTGTCAATTGACTTGTGTTCTGTTGTAGTGTCTAAATACAACTTGAGAGCAATAGAACATGATTTTGTTGCTCTCAAGTTTCTACGGTTACTCGTAAAACTTAGCATTAGGTTTCTTATATTAAATACACGTTATTTTATTTAGTATTTCTCGCTGTGTGTATGAAACTAAAGCAATTAAAGTCTTGAAATCAAAATATGTAATTAAATTTTCAAATTAAATAAAAGCAAACATTAAAATGGAAAACAAAATTGAAAGTTCTACAAAAACAATAGATTAAGAAGACATTCATCTTTAATTAATTTTATATGTGTATATGTATGTAGATGCTCTTTCCAAGGAACAAATACATATCTCCGTACATACATACCCAGCGGTAAATATTGAAAGGATCGCAAGTGGCCTTTAAACTCCTTTCTAAAAGATTCGTTTCTTATGATATCCTTCTATCAGAAATATGTGTTCTAGAAGACATACATTTTTTTTTTAGAAAGGCCTTCCAAAATATTCAATACACATTTGCTGCTCCCTTCATTAAAAATGGAGAAACGAACGTAAACGTGACGTTGCGTTACGGATGCACCTGATAATATTAAAATTTTTCTCCGTTTTTATGTGTCAGCTGTCAAAGAATTTTGGGTTTGTTTATTTTTTTCTGATAAACCGAACTATATCGACATCAGAGACCTGCGCCTTGACGGCTTAAGCCGGCTGAGCCGCGCCACCGATTATTTTTAACAGCCGCCGCCTCCGAAAATTTATCGACTTAAGTCGGCTTAAAATCAGCCGCCGGTCACAGTCAGTTAATCGAATGTTCGCTACAAGAAATGCATAACCAAAACTAGAAAAAAATATTTTCCATTCTTTTTATTTTAAATAAAAACTGTTTTTTTTTAATAAATAAAAATGTTAATGAGTAAGATTAAGTCCTTGTTTATTTTCAAGGGTTTTGCGGTAAAAATTTAAAATCTCATTTAGGAATAGATAAAAGTCCACAAGCATTATTCAAACTTAAATATGAAAGTTGGTAAAAAAAAATAATTTTTAAATTGACCTAAGTTTAAGTCGGCTTAAGCCGGCTTTGAGCCGCCGCCAACAATATTTTTGCAAGCCGCCGCCGCCGACAAAACTTGACGGCGCAGGTCTCTGATCGACATACACGACGTTTTTTTTAAATTTTTATACAAGACGCACAAACAACAAAAACTGAAAGACATACATATTTCATATTTCCTTTTCTAAGTCGTTCGTCTCGAAGCCTTTTAGAATACGTGTATAAAGAATGGAGTAATGAATCCCAAGGACAGCCTGAGTAAAAAAATAAATGCGGCGAGAAGTGCATGTGTCTGCTTAATAAGGCCTTCTATTAGGCCTCTTGACTTATTCTTTTAGCATGCATACAAAATTTTAATTCAAATAACTTTTTTTAGTGTTTTGTTTATATTAAAATTTCTGAGCATATTTTTGTAAAATTTAGTTTTAACATCACCAAACGATTGTGATGACGGCGTATGAAATATAATTCATTTTTCATTATTCCGCCCACCTTCAAATTCCAAACTATTTGAAGCTTTTATGTAATTTATAATTATTAAAATAGAAAATTCGTTAATGTTTGACACTATCACCCATGTGAATAGAATACAACGTAATATTTCTAATTAAATTACTAACTTTTTTAACAAGAGGCTTAAAACAGCAGTTAATAAACGTTAATTTCACACAAAGGGGAAATGAAGGGTTAGGCTGCTTTAAATAAAATTTCACGTGGCTACAGTAGATGTGTATGTAAGGTGCTGCATTTGGGACATCAACATAAGAATGGCTTTTCGCACTACATTTCAACGTAGATAAAAAAAACATAAGAAAGGGGCGACTTTGCTAATATTCTAGCCAAATATAAAGATTCAGAACTTCAAGTGGAATCATTGATGAATTTACCAAGGAAAATGTCACACAATCGTCAATCAGTGTGTTGCAAGAATAGTGCAGATTTCATGGAATTTTTTAATTCCAATGTACATAAAAAGAAATTATGCCAGATTTTATAACTGTAATAAAATTGTTATAACTATATATAACATATGTACATACATACATAATTTAAATTAAACCAAAATTTGTCCCAGCAAAAAGAAAACTGTCTCTCTCCCTACAATCTACATACATACAGATTAAATTAATGACGTGTAAATTTGTTTTATTTCGTCGCACATGTTAAGTTTCCCTAAATTATCAAAACTCACTGTGAGCAACAATAATAGAAAAAGAAAAAAGAAAATAATGAAGAGAGCAACAACTCACAATTAAAACACAGAGAACGAAATAAAGTATAAAAAAACTAAACATATATTTAACAGGATACATTTATGTTTTACAATATTATTGGTATTTATATACATATATTTTTTTTAACAAAAGCCCACACACCTACACAAACCTAAGCACTTACTTGGACACGCATGAGGATGTGGGCATGTATAGGTAGACAACGAAAAATAAAACAAAAGGTAGGAAACCCCCTATAAATTATTTATAATACACTGAATGACAGGCAGACATACAGACAGATTGGTCAACTAACTTACTGACCAAAATACTAACTGGTCGCAGAGGTCGCGTAAAAAAGCAAAATAATGGAAATACAACAAATGGAAACATTTAAATATCTAATCAATAAAATAAACAATAAAAATTGTCGCTTGCTTTAAAATTTGTAGATGTAAAAAGCACATTGTGGTTTATGTATTTTAAAAAGACTTATAGGTTGGGGGCAGGCTTGTAATTGTGGCGGTCTGTGCCAGTACGAAATTGTCAGGAGATTTAATGCACTCCTTCTTTTTTACTAATACACGAACACATTTCAAAGCAATACGAACTTGCTTCTTAAATTATCCCTCCAGTTAAGCTAAAACTTTCAGAAAACAGCTGATTACAATTAAAGTAAGGAATTTTCATACTCATATATAAAATAACTTGTTTGGTTGCGTACATCTTACTTCACATCTACCAATTTAAATAAATTTTAACAAACAGGTGTTACTTCACTAAATTTACAAGTGGTATTTAGTGTTTGGTGCCATTTATGGTGTTTTCTTTTCTACAAAAAAATGTGTCATTTTATTTAAAAAAGTGCAGTTTGGTGTGTGTTTCTTATGAATTTTGCTCCCGAAAAGGGTGAGTTTTTTAAGAATAAAACAAGCCAACCTTTTCGGGTGCAAAATTTTTAAGAAACAGACACCAAATTGCATTTTTTTTAAAATAAAATGTCACATTTTTTTGTAGAAAAGAAAACACCATTAGGTTGTAACTGTTTGATATTGCAATAATATTGTCATCGACAGCGAGCGATATTTTAAGCAACTTTGCAATCCTAGATGCAAATTAGACTATTTTCTGAAATATATTTAAAATTCCAAAAAGCTGTGCAAAATAAAATATTATCAAAGCATTAGTAGAGTAGCTTGACAATTCGTTATTATTGTTTACAAATGTCAGCTATTTGTTTTGGTTATGTTTTTATCTAAACGGTATATTTAAGAGTAAAGTTTTTATTTGTTTTTCAATAAATATAAATAAAAACGTTATGTATATATTTTGCATTTGCTCTTTTGCAAGCCTAATATTGAGCTCCGCTTATCATTTATATTTATTGAAAAACATAGTTAAAATTAAAAATAAAATTTATTAGACAAAAACATAACCAAACGCCACAGGTGGAAAAGCTATATTAGACATACATATATACATATAAGGTAAGTTTGTCAATCCGTTTTTAATTTTTATAATATTTTCTGGATCCTTATGAGAAGGGATATTTATTTATTGATGTCCATTTGTCGGTTGAAATCAAGTCTGCGCAAGTCTACACAACGTTTTTATACAAGAATTTATGTACGTAGGTATGTTATATCAATCGACAAGTAATACTTTCGAAAATTTTTATATTTAAAGTATATAAAAGAACCAATAAAACTCCTACATATATTAATTAGTTTTTTAATTGCGTCGGCTTATTATAATTGGTTTGACCTACCGACCATTTAAAAAAAAATAGAGTAAAATAAAAGAAAACCCTGTTTCACGAAATTTTTTATGGTTTCTGAAATATAAAGCATTAATTTTGCTCCGTATCAACTTTTGGTAGTTAGGTATTGTTTTGATCTACACACAGTTTGGTGATAGGAGCAAAGTCCCAATCAGCGTTGCCATTTTGGTGCCTTTCGGGTATTTTTTGGTGCTTTTTTGCTTATGCAATACCCGAAATTTTGTTTAACACCCGTTTTTGAAAAGCGGGTATTTATAGTGCTTTTAACAATTTCTCACAGTGCTTTTAAGTGCCTTTTAAGCTTTTGGCACTATTTATGGTGCTTTTTGATGCCTCAAAACGCCAAAATTCTATCCATAGTGCCAAACTAAGTGCTGGTTCACACAGGTCAAGTTTACTTGAACAGTTTTATTTAAATTTTCTTTTGAACTTGCGTTCACGTTCATGCACAAAATTAATTTTTTTTTCTTTTCCTTCAACTTTGTAGCTTTTTATTATATTACGGATGAAAAAAGAAAAGAAAAATACAAAACTGACTGGTACGGTCAAGTATGTACCCCTTTCCATTCTCTTTACCCCTCTCTCCTAAAAGCTCAAGACTTGAAGAGTCAAACTTGACCTGTGTGAACCAGCACTAAGGAAAAACACTAACTTGGTGCTTTTTCAATTTTTCGTTAGTGCCTTTAGTGCTTTTTACAATTTTTATTTTTTTTCTGCCATTTTTTAAAACTACGGTTATATGAGGATGATTAAGATGAACTTTGCTATTTGGGTTACAATTTTGAGAATTCCTGTAAAGATTTTAAGATTTCAAATGATAAAAAAGTTATAAAAGAGAATTGCATTCGTTTTATCAAAAACTTTATTTACGAGGTTAGAGCTAGGCTTTCTTGCAATTTGGAAACTTTACGAAACGTTGCACTTTTTAGCGTTGACAACATATTTAGTAATCGTAATAAAAACAATGTGTTTTGGTAAACATTTTTTGAAAGTTGAAAATATTACGAATTGTTTAAAAACATGCAGTTGAAAACCGTACAAAAAAACGTAAAGACTTTAAAAACAAAAAAAGAGCCGTAGCTTGGTATTAGCAAAGTGTTAAATAAATTAAAACAGCTGACAGTAATTGCTTTTATAACGAACGTTGTGTAACCTGGCATTTTTCATGAGCTTTTGTATTACTTTAAAACTGTTTTATGGCCAATTCAAACTCAGCTGATGATGATCCAAATGACGATATTATTTTTATTGAAGATTTAAAAATTTTTATATACAAATATAAATATATTTATGATGTAATCTTAAATGAAAATGCTCCACATCAACTCCGTCGCCTTTGCTTTAAATTTTGGAGTTATATAATATTCGGCATAGCGGAATGCAACTTGTTTTGTGTTTAATTAAATTATAAAATGGCTTAGTGCTTTTTTACGCTTTTTTTTTTGTTCGAAATAGTGCTTTTTTTAAATTTTAAAGTGCTTTTTGCTCTCAAAAAGTTGGCATCACTGGTCCCAATACAAAAACCTACAAAATAAATTTTACTCTAGGTTTGCTTCATTGCCGTTAGAAAAAAGTAGTTAAAGCAAAATAATAATACGAATGCAGCACAAAATGTAACTTTTAAAAAATAAATTTAGAAAAGTGGCGTATGCGGCAATAAACAGTAATTTTAGCTTTCAATGAAATAATATAACTCTTCTAAGGGCGTTCATTAATGTTCACAAAAAGTTTAATTTTTCTTCAAAAAACATATGGCGGAAGCAGGAAAATACAAAAAAACTCTATCGGGTAAATTTAGAGAAAACTTCATGTAAACCTTCATTGTCGTTTTTCTTCACTACGATTTCTTGGCATATGGGCAAATCCTGCGTGACGAACGCTACATTCGCACGCGTTTTCTGATTGATATATAAACTTTTTTTGGTCTTTCTAAAGAGATAGCTTCAACTTATATATAGTATTTTTATATAGTATTTCTTACCAAGTATTTGTTGCGAAATACAATTACAAAGTTTTGTGACGCATGCCACAAAAAGTGAAAGTAACTTCAAAGGTTGAAGTGTGTTTTCCTAATTTTTAGCGAACTTTGCATCATAAGGTATACAAAATCTAATTCCTAAAAGAAAGATGACTATAAAATAATTCTAAAATCACTTATTCGCAGCTACAGTTTTTCCAGTAGTATATTTTTATTATATTTTATAATAAATTTTTTATTCGACCTTTATTGTTTCAAATATTAATAAATGTTTGTGCTTAAGGTCTTTTTTTATAAAAAACTTTTAACTTTTATTTAAAACCAATATTTCGGTACTTCCTTGCGTGGCTTCTTCAGGGGTTTTTAAATTTAAATTTGTTATAAATTGTTAAAAATTTATAAAATATGGAAGAAAATACCCTGAAGAAGGCACTCAAGGAAGTGCCGAAATATTGGTTTGAAATAAAAGCTAAATGTATTTTATAAAAAAATTCCTTAAGCTAGAAAATTTATTAATACTAGTATTCGCCTAATGGTCAAAATTCGACCATAATTTTTTTTGTAAATATGAAGAAAACATTATTCATCTAAGTATATATGAATTTATTTGTTTCGAGCATTTATTTTTTTCTTCAAAGTGGATCGCTTTGGCGAGGGACCAACCTCCGGTTCATATTTTATCTTCTACGTGAGTTAATTTAATTTTGTAAGTTCAGTATAAACAATACCAATTGAAAACAAAAAAGTATCAAAAATGAATCAAAGTACCAGCTGTTAAACGAAAAAGTTCCAAAAAGCTCCCCTTACATGTTCTTATTCACTCAGTTTAATGTATAATTTTATCTTTATAGGTCGAATATTAACGAAAATTCAAAAAATTCCAGATGAAGTATAATACCAGCACTTTTTATCTTAAAGGTTATCACTCACTCAGGACCCTACACCTATAATATTATGTTTCTAAGTTCAGTATTATAGAAAATTTAAAAATTATCACATGAAGCACAGAAAAGTAAAAAAAGAAATTTAGTTTCCCGTATTTCCCCTTTTTTCCCCCATAGAGGTTCGGTTGACAAACAAAGGAAGAAAGCATTCTTAACTGTTTTACCTGGTCTGATTTGTACATAAGATTTATATAGTCGAAATATTCGAAAACCGGTTTCTGAAAAATGTCGAATAATCGATCACCCTAATTTTTTATTATTTGATTGAAAAAAAAAATTTATTTATTTTGCATTTGTGTTAGTAGCTATTTTGAACGCTTATAACGCTGTAATTATTGAACAGATTTTAATAAAATATACATTGTGCACTTCTTTGAGTAAATATCTCTCAAATGGTGTATATTTTTTTCAAATCGGTTGACACACAGAGGAGGAAAGTGTTCTGAACTGTTTTGCCTTAGCCGATTTATATATAGAGATTCTTATATTTTATTTATTTTAACAAAACAAATTATATTTTTATGAATTGCATTTCTTAAACTAATTTCTTAACTAATGAATATCAACTTTTTTTTAACGAGATTTATATTTTGATGAGTCTGCTGTAAGTGCTATTTTAAGCACAAAAATCACCTAAAATTATGCAAAATTCACGTAAACCATTAAGAAATCCGCAGTGGGGTAGGATTTGGTAAAAATTATTGCATTAATGATCACTGAATTATCTCCTATTAAATTGAGCAATAAAGCCATCATGGCCTTATCTCACAAGGTTTTAAAGTAACCCCCCCCCCCCCCCCCATTTTTTAATATAAAAATTAAATTAAAGATCTAGTCTTATATTCCATTAAAAAAAAATTAATTAAAAAAATTTTTGGTTTGTGGACCTGTTTCTGGGATTCACGCATATGCTGACGATTATTTTTTTTTGAAAAAAAAAAATTGTGTATAAATTAATTTTTAATTGTTATACAATGTCTTAAATATTGGATTAATACTAGGGATGCAACATCGTTCTGAAAAACATCGATATTTAAAGACATCGATGTTTCCACGATAAGCATCGATAAGCATCGATTGAAAAACATCGGTAAAAACACGATACATCTTTGTTTAACATCGATGTTTAAAACTACTTTGCAATAATACGGACTGCTTAAGTTCTTCGTTGCTACTGAAAATCTTAAGGCCCAACCATAATATACAACATAAGCTTCTGTCAAAAATTAACAAATAGCCTGTCAAATGCATGAAAAATAAAAATTAAAAATGGTAAAAATATTATAAAAAATATTAATGTAATCAAAATATTAAATGGATGATGTCGATGTTTTTTAGTTTTGACGACGATGTATCGTAAATGAATGTTTACTAAACATCAATGTATCGTTTGCACCCCTAATTGTTACCAATTGCATTTTCAAAATTATGACCCTCGATCCAAAACTCATCTTTTTTTTCAATATTTTTCATTTCCAAGTTTTTGAATTTTTAGGAAAGTTAGACCCGTATCAGACTTGGCATGTCTAGAAAATTTAACTATTGGAAATTTTTAGTTATAACAGCCTGACCACGAAGTCGACAAGAACATTTCTTTCATATATTTAAGAATATATATGTACATACATATATGTTGAATGCATTCAGTAAATCTCCCAAAATAATATCTAAAACTACAAGTCGATTTTTGTAGTAGACACAAAAAACGACTTAGTCGCTTACGAAAAAGAGAACCATTATTATAATAAAAACCAAAAATTGTTTTTGTTTTCAATGTACAGTTACGAAAATAATTTTATTTTCGACATTGTGAGCCAGGCAGTTAATGCTTTGTTTTCTTTTTTGTTTTCAAAATCAAATAAAACAAAATAAAAAACATGTCGTCAACATGACATGAATCATTTGAACGCCAATTCATTTTCAAAGAAGAAAAAGGGAGAATCTTGTCAATAAGACATGAGCCGTATGATGAAGAATACCAAGAATACATTTTATTTTTTATTGTGACCTCTATCGCGCTTTCAACAAACTGACGGATCGTCTTAGAATTTCACAAGGATTCAAAATATACATACAAACATCAATATCAATCATGATTTTGCGCACATTTTACTTCGCTAAAAAATGTGCTGAAAGATAATTTAATTGTCCGATAGTTTCGAGTAAATTGAGTTTGAAGTTTGAAAATTGCTTCAGCAAATACCACATGCCACATACGACAAACTCAACACTCCATGTCTCTAAAACCGTATGATAGATCGAAAAACTGATTACGCCAAATGAAAGATCAGGTCGGAAAACTTAAGGAATCGATTTTAACTCAAAACCGCAAAAAATCCACATACGACAATTACATTTTCAATTTGACACTATTGAAGTAAATTACCGAAGTATACTTACTTCTATGGGTATTACAGTTTAGTACATTATCTAACCAAAGTGTTGGCAGTGGCGATTTCAGTCGATGTGGTTTGGCGTTAAAACGTTGCTTTTTTGTTATCTCTATTGGAGTTTAGCACCGTAATTGTGTTTGTTTGGCTTTCATTTTGTTGACACTTTTAAAATAAATATTTACTCGTAATAAAGTTTTTTTTTTTAATACTTAAGGAAATGAATTTAAACGATGGCCTAAGGAAATATAATTTGCTTAAATAATTCAGTGTCTTTTGTGCAAATTGCTGTTAAAATTTTTGTATTTATATTTACTTTTGTTGTTCTCTTCGTTGTAACTTAATTTTATTTCATTCTAATTATGGTTTACTCTACAATTACGAACAACAGCAACATACAATCAGATTAACAAATTATTTATTTTGTACGTTTTATAAACCAGCCAACGTTTTGAAAATAGTTTTTTAACAAATAACTAAAATGAGTATTTTTTTAATACTTTTGATGCCTAAAAACTGATTAATTGTCCGCGCGCTTTGTTAAAGACTCGTTCGTATGGAGGACATGATATTTTGCTCAGTTAGACGATGCAAAACTGATTATTGTAATGTTGTTTTTGTTTGTAACATTTAAAATGTTTAGCACTCGCAAAAAAATTTAATGCAGGTGTTTTAAATTTCACTGACTATGCAAAAAAAAGTTGCTCTTGTTTTTGACTTTCACGTAAATGTTGCAGATACGTAAACGTGTTGAAATGTGTTAAAATTTATACAATAAATATTAATTTTAACTTTTTTTATTTATGCGTTTTGTATAAAAATAAAAAAACATCGTCTTCTTTCATGGAATGTTCGCTTTATCAATAAACATAAACAAACAATGTCGACAAAGAGAAATAATTCTTATATTAATGTAAATTGAAAACAAAAACAAGAAATCTTCTTGTCGACAATGTGGGCCAGGCAGTAAGGCTCTAATTAAATTGAAAGCAAAAACAAAGTTAAACAAATTTTAAATGTTCAACACCACAAGATATGCAGCGTTTGAAATTTAAAAATTCAATATGAATTTCTGTAGAAAGCAACAACAAAATTTTAAAATATTTTTGACTTTGTTTTTGCTTTCAATGTAATTTTTGGTGTTGCGTTGCTCTAATTCTTTAACAGCTGTCCGCAGCGTAGCGTTACGTTTGCGTACGAGTAACTATTTATACATTACTTTGAAAAAAAAAAAACGCAACAGTTAGTCCGCACCGTATACGTCAACGTAAGAGTGGCAAGGTTTGGTTTTGTAGAAAGTGAAAATTTTCGCAAGTTATGAATTTTTTTAATTAATATAAACACACAGAAAAATTTCTTGGCAAACTTTTTTTACAATTAAAACATTTATCAAAAATAAAAACAATTTACATTAAATATGTAATCAAGTGAATTAAACGTTTACTTATATCCACAACATTACTGCGGAATATGTCTTTGATATCAAAAAATATTTAATTGATACAATTATTTTGTTTACTGGTGCAAATTTAATTCATTATTTAATCATTATCACAAATTTTTTTAATAGTGGAAAGTTCAAATATTCAAATTACATTTTTACAATAAAGAAGTGAAAAGTCAGGCAAAAAATAAAAAAAAAATTAATGCGAACAATTTAAAATAACAAGAGAAATAATAATTACAGGTCATCTACATATATACACAGAAAAATTTAAAAACCAACTTCCATTAACGTATTTGTTAGAAATTTGTACTATTAATTAAATTCTAATTAAATACTGATTTTCCGCCAGCAAAAAAATTGATCATATCAATTAACACGTTTGTAAGTTTAAGCTTTTCTTGCTGTTCAGTTTCAATCAATAGGTTTAATTGAAATGTGAACAACAGCAAAAGAGGCTTAATAAAACGTAAACACAAATTAATATATTTTTTTCAATCAACACAGTTAAATGAAACAATTAAAAAATTGTTTGAAAATTTTAAATATTTTAAAGTTTGTGTGTATGTTTTTATATTTGCAAATATACACACAAACATTATAATTTAATTTTCAATTAAGGGAAATTAATTGGAACAATTAAAAAAATTGTTTGAAACAGTATTATTGAATTTAATGGAAAATGTTGGTGAAAATTTTTTCTGTGTAAAGAACAATTACTCTAATGAGACTCACAAATGATTTTATATATACGACTTGAAAATAAAAAACTAGTTAAACCTGACTAGGAACAATGTGAATAAATCACTATTTAAGAAGAGTCGCACGTTGGGTACCATTTTCTCCCGACAAAAGTATCTTTTAGATCAGAAAATAAGTTCACTTATGTCAATTTTAATAATGTAGAGGTGTGAAATTTTTTTTTTAAATGCTGAATGAGAACTATCAAATGTGTATTAAATGTTTATATGTGTGTATAAGGTCCCTGCAAATAAGAGGACCAGTCCAAACACGCGTGTAAAGAGTAGCCCACAAGGCACCAGGACTATTCCAAAAGTAACCCAAACGTATGGAAAAACATGGTCTATTTAACATTACGATGTCCTAGGGGAGGACCATATGACCCACCATAGGACCACTAAGGAGTAGTTTTAAAACTACTCCATGGTATACTCAAGAGGATTAGTTTTGAAGTCGTTTAAAAACGAAAGCATGTCGTTAAAAAACGAAGACATATCGTCTCACTACAAACACTTTTTTACAATGACATGGTCTATGCTTGCATTACATCTGACCAGTCCATGGAGAAGTCCATTTTATCAAAATGGATCAGGTGGTTCAATTTTATTTGCAGGGGTTTTCTTACCCCAGCTGGCCTCGTGTTTAAGACATTTTTAACGACAGGTACAAGACAACAGTAAGTCGTAGAAGACTTAAGTCTGACGTAATTTTGTCTTCATCACACAACACGAACTGGCTATTGTGGCTTTGTAGTGACGTCAAAATTACGTCAGAACCACATGTGGCTTTTTACATTCCGTGTACTATAGGCTTCACTGATACTTTAATAATTTCGTCGACGACCTCATAAACGACAATATCTTCAGCACAATATATTCTGATACAAAATAATATCTCGTACCTTGTCGTCGACGACTCCATGCGTGACAGCGTCGTCTATTTTGTCGTCCACGACAAAAATTATTATGTGGGTGTTTATGTAAGGCAATTTTTCGATGTACTTTTGAAGTATAGTTACAATTTTATTTCGCTTGTTTTATTTCTGTTACATGTTGTATATTCGACTTTTATAAGCCATTCTTAAATTGATTGTTTTCGGTTTTACTTATTTGTGCAAATTCGTAAATTCTTTGCAACAGGTAAAAAAAAAGAATGTGAGAGTTTTAAGCAACCAAAGGGATTGAAATGCATTCAACTACGATAGAAGAAAACTCTGTTGGCAATAGCTTCTTATACATGGCAACTTATAAGTCAATGTCATTTATGCTGTTCCACATATAGTTTGATAGAAGAAAACTTCTAAGACAATGTCCTTTATACTGTCCCATCTGGAGCATAATAAAAGTTATCTTATAAGGTAATGTCGATCATATTGTCGCACACCACGACTTCCAAACTGTCTTCTGGAAAGCCTTTACGAAAGGGTAAAAGCCATTCATACATCATTGACGATGATGTCGTCAATGGCAATCACGCCAACTGGGACGTGTTTAATTGCAAATGTGTAAGTAACTTTTGTTTTTATTTGGGTCATTCATATAATTTATATCGCGACGTATTTAATTCTCCCCCTTCAAAGTAACAAAAGTACAAACACCTTCGTTACAAGTGTCCCAAATACCACCGGAACAACTCAGCTTTTTCAAGCAAAAGTCCTTGGGGATGTACAATTTTTACGAGAAAGAACGAAAATACTCTTTACAATTATATATGTTGGATAAAATATATATATGTATATGTGTGCTTTGCATGGTATTGTACAACTAAACAAGTAAAATAAGCTATATTCGAATTGTAACGTTACCTGAAACGTAAAAGACCCGAACTAACCCAAAATAAAATATAGAATTTTTCTTTGATTCGGATGTGTTGCATTAACAAAAATGTCTACAAGAAATTTGAAATCTTACGACCAAAATTTGCGTTTTTATAAGCAAAAAACAAAAGGACCAATCTACAAAAGATTATATGGTAAACGCTAAAAGGCCCAGCTAAATGTTTGCATAATATGCAACATTGTCAATTGTCAAAAAAACTTGTAGGTTTTACAAGAATAATGGAAGAAAAATAAATTATTTATTAGCACATTTAAACGAAACCATGTTAATTAATTTTTTGGATCCCAAGAAAAACTTTGATAACTAATATGCATGTGGCAGTGTAAATAAAACTTAACTGGCAAATAAAATAAAGTCTGTGTTCATACGGCTCTTGTCTTATTGACATGATTGCTACTTTATAGGCGAGAGGGACGAGGGGAAAAGAAACGAGTACGCAGATGCATGTTCTGTCTTTACGTTTTGCTTTTTCATTCGTTGTTTAATTTTGTTATTTTTTTCAATATCAAAAAAGCACATGTCGTCAACATGACATGAATCATTTGAACGCCAATTCATGTTCAAAGAAGAAAAAGGAAGAATCTTGTCAATAAGACATGAGCCGTATGAACTCAAACAAAGTAATTTCTTTTTTTTTTTGTTTTTTCTTTACCCACTTATGCATTAAACACATTCACCACAGCAGGATACACGAACACACGACTACAAATGCTGCTGGGTGCAATTATAGTCGTGTAGTCAGCTACTGAATTATGTTGAAGACGGCAGCTACAATTGAAAAAATATAAACAGGTTTTTTTACTGTGTGTTTATATTTCAGTGGTGCCACTATAAATTTTATAGATTCATTTTTTACCTAAATAGATATGGATAAAGTATTTTACAACTTTTACGACCTATAACTCCTTAACTAGGAGCGTTGGCGCGAAAAACATGTTCCTATAGAACTTCTTTCAAGAATACTAAAAAATTATATAAATATCAATTTGGTGATGAGCCGAGTTAATATTCATGTTTCAAGCCGGTTCTTTTCTGTTAAACAAAAAAAAAAAAAAATTTTTGAGCACTCATTCTTTGAATATTTTTTTTTATTAGCAACACTTTTTCTGTTTTGTAGTGGACAATCGTCGATGGCTGCGAGTGTAAGACGGCAAATCCATCTGAGGAGATCGAGTGGTTGCGATCGAAACATGTCATGGTAACCTGCCGGCCAGGGTTCGAGCCCGAGCCACGTCAAGAATGAAAGATTATCAATAACAATTTTAATTGATTTTCATGTTGTAAAATTCCTTTCTTCATAAAAATAATTAAATGAAAATTAAATTTCATGAACTTAAGCCTAATTAAAAATATTAAAAATTTGGATTAAAAACCATAAATAGTTCAACAAAATAACCACAATACTAATTATTGTTAAAGCTAAGGCACGAGCTCTATGTGTACATTTGTCCTTCAAGTTGTGCTGAAAAAGGTCAACAGAAAAGAGAAAGACAAAATGAAAAAACCAAAAATGTACTTGGACTTCAAGAAAAATTCTTGGCACAAGTACGAAAAAACAGAAGTAAGGAAAAAACATGTAAAATCAATTAAAATGGATAATCATTCAGGAAAGCAAATTTCGATCTACCAAATGTTAAAATACAATTTGGTTTAAGGATTGATGTTTGACTATTGACGTCAGCAGTCGTCGATGGCTGCGAGTGTAAGACGGCAAATAAATAGTTCAACAAAATAACCACAATACTAGAAATTAGTTTAATTTGACTACAACGACAAAATAAGCACAGACAACAACCTACAGCCATGTAGCCGTGTCTTCGTGAAAATAATCATTGCCATATACACACATGTATTCTATTTTTGACATATTGAAGTTGGTAGCTTGCTGTCTCGAATATGTTTAAAGCATTACAACTACATTTAGTGTAGACAAAAAATCAACCAATTGTAGTCGGGACTGTAAGAAAAGATAAACTAGCTGTTTATTGTTGTTGGTTTTTGTTTAAGCATTGATATTGTTACAAGTAAAACTGGGGTTTATATTTATAATTATTCGCTAAACAGTTTTACTTGTGTTTTATCTTTAGTTTTTCTAAAATCTTCGGATGAAGTTTCCTGACGATGTGGCCTTTACAACCAATGAAATGCGCATAGGTATGGAAAAGCTTATCCCATCAACAATAAGTTTCATTTTATCAATAGTATGAAATGGGAACTTAGCACATTTAAACGAAACCTTGCTAATAAATTTTTTGAATCCCAAAAAAAAAACTTTGATAAATTATAAACAGTTTGAGGCGATTTATCAATTTATCATTTTAAATAGTTTTTGCTTTTCCTATAAAATGTTAGATAGAGCCTTTTGCTTTTTAGGTGAAGATATATTTATATATATATTATTGTATATACATACATATGTATATATATATATATATATATATATATATATATATATATAACTATCCGCAGTGGCAAAAAATAATGCTTAAAAATCATCTCTAGAGGCAAATAAAGTTGTTTATAAAATTGTGTTTTTTTTTAGTTTTACAACATATTTGATCAATGTGACCGCTACAGTAGTGCTGGCACTAGTTTTTTAAATACATCAAGTTATTTTTATTTAAAACATCTGTAAAAAAATTATTATGTACATACTTTTATCATACAGTAACTCTTATTTTTTAATACTTGCTAGTTTCCAAGATTTTTAATAGATTATTTGAATGCTTACATTTCGAATAGCAAGAACTTTGAACTCTTGTCGGTATGTTTGTAAGTTTTGACAGAAGTCTCCACGCAATAAGCCATAGTGAAAAATAACAATAGGTGTCTTTCACAACTAAAAATTATTGCTAATTTAAAAAAATTCTTCTAGTTTGTGTTTAGGTACTCGAAAAATCGGCAAAGAGAGAGTTAAAAAATGCAGAAAAATTTGAGAGGGCATTTATACCTGATCTTAAGAAAAAATAATTAATATAATTTTTAAGAAATTATAAGTTTTTTAAAGATAGAAAATATAATAAGGGTTTTCATGATATCCCTTAAAAGTCTCCCAAACTGTGCAAATTGTGCATTTTTACGCCCTCGCAAATGAAGTGTCAGAAATTGTATGAGAATTCATTCACACAAACTTCGTAAATTTGCCCAACAATTTTGACTCGTAAACTTGCGCTGTTCTATTGCACATTTATACAAACCGTTTTTTTGTGCTTTTAATGTAGTTTTCAATGAAAAATCCAAGTGTTTATAAATCACAAACAATAAATTCTAGCAAAATTTGAGCAAATTAGTCTGTTGGCTTTCTTTGTGCATTTTTAAAAACAAATTTAAATTTGTATTTTTATATTTTTGAATTTTCTTTTTTAATTTATATATTGACGTTTCTTACAAACTGACATTAATTGTTTAAAATAACACAAAAACTAAAAAGGTCCTCCATGAAACGAGTCACGCAAGTTTGCTCATTTGCACAAATGGCAATTTTAAGCGATATCATGAAAACCCTTAATATATTTTATTCTAAAATATAAAAACAATAGCAATTTGCAAAAAAATTTAAATCAATCAAGGAATTATATCTAATTCAGCACGATTAAAAAATAAAATATTTACGGCCTTAGTTATAAGCAAGTTAAGGCTCAGTTAGCCGGGAGTAACAGTAACCTTACCTTAAAAAAGTAAGACCAATCTATTTCTTACAAATTGAGACGTAACATCTTACTGCTAACTATAATCGTTCTAATTGCTTTACATACAACAAAATGAAGCAGCTGATTTGCAACGTTACTGTTACTCCCGGCTAACGGAGCCTTTAGTTTTGGTGCGATAAGAACTGAAAATTATGTAAATACCGTTATTTATATAATAAAAAAAACTATTTTGAACAATGCCCAATTCTCCAATACCGCCCACATTTTGCGGGATGTTGTGTATTGATTACCAAGATGATTCTACCTTATTCGGAAACTTTGGCTCCTGCCGTTCTACGGATATACAGAAATCTATAAGATCTTTGTGCGGGAGGTGCCATGCTTACTTCTACAATTGATTGTGTACCGAGCTTGGAATAATTTTCTCTTACCGTTCTTTAGATATAAAAGAACTATTTTGTATAAGGCGCACTTCTCTAATCCCGCCCATATTTGTGAGATATTGTGTATTGATAACCGATATGTTTGAAACTAATTTGGAAACAAATATAAAGAAATTTATAATATCTTTGTACGGGAAGTGCCACGCCCACTTCTCTAGTCCTGTCCCATTTTTAAGAGAGGTTATGTATTCACAACCAAGATGCTTGTAACTGATTTGAAAACTTTTGATTTTTGGAATAAAAAAACAACAACAACAAGGAATTTATGGGTAAAATTAGAGTAAGTCTTGGTTTTGCTCATATCTCAGCCATTAATGCAACAATCTGGCTGAAACAGAAAAATTATAGGGAGCAGATGTGACAGAAATGTATAACAAACAAATAAATGGGATCTTCGACAAACCCATTTCAACAGACAGACGGACAGGCAGACATCGTTACATCAACTTCTAAGATCAATATTGTAGAAATTACAAACGGAATGACAAACTTATAGATGCCCTTTTACCTCCGGTGAAGGGTCGAATAATAAAACAAAATCATTAAAGGTTTATAAAACAGATTTTCTATGAACATTTTTGTAAAAACCTCTTATAAAGCTGTTTTATTTTTTATTACTTGGGCCGTTATTTTTTACGTCTTACGCTTTTACGTTCGTACGGTTAAGTTTTTATTTTCTTTTTGCTTTCTTTGAGTAATTAGTAAGCTTTAGTTATGCTCCCTTGTCGTAAGTTTTTGCTAGTAAAGTTAATGAACAGAACTAATATCACTTTATATGAATTAACAATGGAGGTTGTTTGGGTGATTCAGGGATTAACAAAGTTAACATCGAAGTGGCAGACAGTCGCATATGTTGCGCTAGCACAGATAATGCAAGCTTTCATATAAAGTTCTATTCCAGTTTTAAATTTATGTCATTTTCTAATGGTAAGTACATATCTGTGGCATTTTGACAAAACATCTTAAGTCATATTTAAAAAGTTGAAAAAAATGTTGTTAATGATACGAATTTTCATTCACAAAACATTTTTGTTTTCGTTTTTAAAATTTTGTAATATAAACGAAATTTTTTTTAATTTTGGTTTATTTATTATTTTATTATTACATATGTATGAAGTAAATCCCTAGTTGTCAAATTAAATAATTTAAACCTGTAGAAGACTAAACAGTGCTCTATTACCAGGGTTGTTAGGCTTTTTTCTTCAAAAATCGTCAAAAGTTTGAACAAAATTCGTCAAAATCGTCATGAACAGTTAACAAAATCGTCAACAAATCGTCAAATATTTAAATTTTACAAAGTGGAGACAATTTATTGCATTGAGTGGTTCAAAAATCTAAATTTTTAGCATGAAATTATATTTATGATAAAGAAAGTGATATTGTTAAGTTTTATTCTATTTATTTCAGCAAGTGGGCTGAAATATATTAATCATTTGAAAAAAATACATAAGAAAAAATATATTTTCATAAAAACATAACAAACATTTATTTATTTCATTTATCCATATTCACAAAAACATTAAATAAAAAATAAAATCTCATATGCTATTAACTCGAGTTATCTTTAAATGATTAATTTTTAGCGCTATCACTAATGCAAATTGTTTTAACTGTTGAAGGTGATAAACCAAAGGTTCTGTCTAAATCAACAGTCTTTTTACCCGAATTGAAACGATTTATGACGTCCAATTTTGATTCCAAACGAGTGCATTTTCTTCACTTTGCACTGATTTCTCTACACAACTTCTTATTAAGAACTAACTTCTTATTTCCTAACACTCAACTATACTTAGAATAACTTACCTAACAGAATTAAATGGGAATTCGGCTTTTTACACGCAAATAGAAAAATTCTTCAAATATGATTATGACTTAAGCGAAAAAATTAAATCGTATGTAGCAACGCAAATCGAAATCATTAAAACGCAAAGCGGATTTAACCAATTTTTAAAAAGCGGACCAAACAGGACCGACGCAAATCGGGGCTCTAGTATATATTTTTTTGCCGTATCGATGGCATTCATTTAATTGTAGAATTCGAATTACTAGTGCTTCTAATGAAAACCACCTGGTTTGTGATGGGGTAAGAACTTTTTTTGTTTAATTTCTAATCATTTTTTTTATATCGAAACATGATTTTTACGTTTTGAACTGTTCCCAATATAATTGTTAATATTTCTTGCAAGTGTTTTACTGATGCCAGAAAATCGTCATAACACTATTACTTCTAGTTAAAAAATCTTCAATCGTCATTTTACTGTATTTGCACAAAAAAATTGTCAAAATGACGAAAAATCGTCACATCTAACAACCCTGTCTATTACATTCATGGAGAGAGAGAGAGAGAGAGAGAGAGAGAGAGAGAGAGAGAGAGAGAGAGAGAGAGAACAAAGTGAATTTGTAACTCCCTGTCAAAATATGTATTAGCTGGTTTTATAAAGATTCTCCAATGATATTTAAAAACAATTTTTAGCAAATTGTTTTAAAAAATAATAATAAATCCGTAATGTTGTTCTGTGCAATATTTGCAAACGTTTTTAGATTGCAAATGTGTTTGGTTGCTTTAAAGTCGTTTTATGTAAAACTTATTTGTCGAATCACAAAGTGTTATATTGTGTCATATTGATTGTATTTGTTATAATTTTTTGTTTGTCACGTTCTTAAGTTATAGCAACTAAAACTAATATTTACCAATAGAACCTTTTGTGAATTGCCTTTAACATTTTATTTTATGACGATGTTTCAGCAAATGAGAAATTTGTGGCAATTTTGATTATAAACAAACTTGTAAAGCCAAAGACAAGCAACATCGCTAAACACAATTGATGACAATTTTTCAGAGTGTACTGATCATTAATGTTAAAATGTGAATGCAATATGGCAGCTAACCCTTTTGTAAGTTCTATCGTTCTTAAAAAAAACCTGCTCTATGTTGGGTCTACTGCTGTTAATTTGTGAGCTGGGCCGTATATAAAACGATTAACATTGCCATGGCCGTTGGCGTGGGCCACCACGTGTTTGTTCTTGGAATTTAAGCTGTTATTTAATCAAAATTATTGTTAAAACTTTGTACAATGGCAATTTTTTCTCGTTTTCAAAAAATTCGGATTTGAAGCAAATCAACAACGGTTTGAAGGTGAAGTTGAAAGCAATTTTTTAAAAAAGAATATGGCTTTCAATCCAAATTTTTAATATTTTCAATTAGGCTTAAGTTCATCAAATTTAATTTTCATTAAATTATTTTTTATGAAGAAAGGAATTTTGCAACATGAAATTAATTAAAATTTATTAATAATTTTTCAAATACGCAAGTAAAACACATTAAAAAAGCAACAATCTTACAATAGTTGTTTTTGTTTCAAATGTATTTTACTTGTAGATTTGTAACTTGTAGTTTTGAGAAAAAGGGCCCGGCTTAATGTAGCATTAAAGTAATTTTCGGGAATACAAAATTTATTATTAATAAGAATTCTGTATGACGTGCTTAATTCCCATTTTTCATATATGATAAATACACTGAAATTTATTGTTGAGGGAAAGCTAATGTTACATGTATTTGAAAAAGTGGGCTCAATTTCGAGGCGGCCATAATTTGATGTCGGATTAAAATATCACTTGAGGCAAAAATTAAGCCATATACAAGCCAGGAATAACGATATGCCAAATGCTTCCAGTATCCAGAGGCATGAAAAAAATCCAAAAAAATATTTCTGGTATTGTTTAAAACTAATTTTTAATCCTGGTTAAATTTTTTTTCGAACAACTCTAATCTAAAAAAAAAAAAAAAAATTTAATTCCAATTTCTCCAAGTTCAGTTAAAAAATGTGTTGACAGCTATAACTGATAGTTAATTATGACTGAACTTGGTGAAACTTGGTATTGAACTGATTGTGTTGATCAAGTATGTGATGGAAATGGATTTAGAAAACGAAACGATTTAAAAACGATAAAATCGTTTTAAGTATCTGAAAGAATTGATTTCTAATACATTTTCTGCTCAGGAATCAATATCCTTGAAATGTCATATTAAAGGTATTCACGTCAAAAGTTGCACTCTTAGAAAAAAGAGCAAAAGTGCAAAAACATAACAGCAACAACATAGACAATTAAGTAAGTGCAAGATTATCGGGGTTAAAGCATAAATATTTTTATGGCATTGCCAAATTGAAAAAAATGCTTAAAAATACACATAAAATCAAATATACACTAAACAACAACGCAGGAATACCATTTAAACGTACATTTTTTCTTTGAATTGAAAAATATTATAAATTGTAGTTTTAAAAGATGAACTTCGTAAATATTTAATAAAACAATTTAAAAAAGAAAAAGCGGAAGAAGCAGACATGCAGGAATACTTATCTGAATAAAATTTTGAAGTAGATAAGTTATAAATTCTACTTGTAAATTAATAAAATTAATCATTTGTGTATTTTTCAAGAAACTTACGGTTCAAATTTATTAAAATATTTTTTTTTAATAATCGCTTATGCATGCGTCTTGGAAAATTGTCAAATTGAAGGTGCGTTGTTTAAACAAATTGGTTCGGAAAAGCTAAAAGTTGAAGGTGCCAACAAAATTGTCTAAAACTCAAAAGGGATATTGCGACAGGTTTCAGAACCACTAATCTGAAAAATATAGCTGTCTTAAGGCACATATATACATATACATACAAATATAATTAATATTAAACAACAAATTGTTACGAAATGGGATCTAAAGCATTAAACCCGTTATTTATGAGCTTGCAAAAATTTTAAAACTATAATATGACCCACATAATACGTTTTATTGCTTTAAGAAAAAAAAAAAAAAAATAACAAAATAATAATAATAATTTCTTAAGTTTTAAAGAATAAAATTAAAAAAAAAAAATTGGCCTTAAGTCATTACAATGGCAACACTGAATATGAACAAAAGAAAAACAAATAATACGTTTCTTAACTTTGACAATGAAATGGGGAAGTTATAGATGATTTATTTATTAGTGAACCGAATACTTACTGAATGTTATAAAAGAGAGTGGTTACGTACATGCATCAGATATATACACACATATATACATACATACATATGTACATACATACGAATTTGATTATTATTATTATTATTGTTATGTAAACACATACATACATACATACATTAGAATAATATACATAAATGTGTTTATGTGCGTGTATAAGCTCCAAGCAGTTTTCTTTAATCGAATACATATACAAACTTTATACACACTCTCAAAAAACAAAATGTTGCTGAACGTTTCATATTTTGATTACAAGTACCGGCAACTAAATAACGGAAAACTTTAATAGAATAATGAAAACACGGGCCGAAAATCTATTAAAAATTAAAACATCGTCAAAATGTTTATAATTTAAACATTATTTTTAAATATATTTAAAATGCAAAAATATATTTTTATCCCATTTTTTCTCAAATGGGTTTCAATGGACCATAAGTTGATAATAATAAACAAAATTATATACCCATCCCATAAAATGTGAATAATTTTTCAGAAAGCGTTAGTAGACCAAATTAAAATAGAATCAATAATATTATTTTTGGTATGAATGAAATATGTAATTTAAAAAAAGCAAGTTGGGCTTAAATAAAACCGTCATAAGCATTTAACAATACAAATAGATTAAATATAAATATTCAGGTTTATTTAAATATGTAAAAGGTACATATGTTTATATACATATCGTCGCGTTTCTTCTTAAACCACGTAAGCGCCAACAACAAATTATTCAGAAAGAAAAACTTTTTAAAACTCGGTTTTAAAACAAATTTTTTTTACTTACTGTTACTTTAAATCAACCATATCCGTAGCCAAATTTGCCGATAACGTGTTTTTAGCGCAAATAGCAATATGTAAATTTATTTGATAATATCCCCAGAGCAGTGATAGCCACTCCATAGGCTCGCGAGTCAGTCAATAATCGTATTTTTCACACAGACACGGTCGGCAATTCACATGTATACAACAACTTTGTACGTTTTAAAACATCAGACTATCATCAATCTCTGCGACCGCACACAAGTACATAATATCATTGTCTGCGTGCGATCGGGGCTTGGTTATCACTGCCCTTGAGAAAAGGGAACTAACACTTGCCACGTGACAGTTCTATAGTGATAGGGACCGGTTCGAGTTCTAACACTTTATATGAAGAGACTTGTCACTTTAACATGGCGGTGTCCTACGAGGGGGTTAATTAGCACCTTTTTGACGCTTTGTAACAGGTCACAGAAACTAACTTAATGGACACATTTAATTTCAGTTAAAATAATGCCTGTCGCAAATATTGTCCCAAATGAACCATGTTATTAGGGCGATCCCCTTCATTTAAATTAATAGAACCAGGTAGAATCAATCCGTCATTACCCACACAAAGTCCAGTTACATGACAAGTTTTGTTGTCAATTACCTTCTGGAGTAACTACTCTTTTAGCACATTATCACCAATTAAGTGATATGTTCTATTTAAACCTATCACAATTCGTTCCTTTTTATTATAAAACTGCTTTCACTTGTCACGGGATAAGTGCCTTAAAACCAATAGACACAAATTTCCCGCAGGGATATTTAAAATTTTTTATTTTTCAAAAAAATGAAAACAGGTATGCCAATTTCTATATTCCCATGATTATAACTCTCAACTTGAAAAAAATTATTTTTTATGTATTCGACAAATTTTACGTTGTTTCCATAAATTTTACGTTTTGTATGGGATCTTCTATTAGGAGCAGAAAATAAATTATGGTTATGTACAAATAGTTGCAGTCGGTCTTAGAAATTAACCCCCTATGGGCACGCGTTAACCCCTTTGAATTTCGGCTCAGAACAGTTTTTTGTACGGTAGCCATATTAAGATATCGAGATAGATCTTTGGCATACTGGAAAATAGTTGGATTTTATTAAAGACAAATGTAACTCGAGCAACATTTGTCTTGTGTAGGGTATAAACTTCTTGAGTTATTCGATGAAAAGTGTAGTTTTAACCGAAGTTAGTGATTATGAGCCCATATTGAGGGTTTAAAACGTGGACCTCCCTCTGCAGAGGAAGGCAATCCTGAACGCAAGCCAACCGAAGCAGCGCCTAAACGGCAACGGTCAGGGGAGGACACACTTCCTGGGACTAAACGGTCCAAATATACGCCTCAACGGCCGCAAAACAGGTCGTACAAAGATGTGGCTAAAGACCACCTCATTTGGGCGATCATTGACCGCAACGCCAGTGACGGCACCATTTCATCCAAGAACTGGAAGCTGGTTGTCGTCGCACTTAGTAGGGCGTTCCTAAATGTCTTAAGGGGTAACCCTGGACCACCACCACAATGTGAAGATGCTGCCGTGGAGTCCCTGGAGGAAGTTTGGCAGGGAACTAAGATTGAGGCAATACCTCTGGCCGATGTACCGCAAAGGCCCAGATCTATTGCCAAGATCCCCGCTGAGCCATCCGACCCCAAGGAGATCCTGGAAATTATACAGATCAGTAGCCCCCAGCTACCCACACAGGACTGGAAAGAAGTGAGGGTTTCTGAATCTGTTAAAGAGCCCAGGAAGGCCACTGTTATAATAAACAGTGACTCGCTGCCGTCACTTCGGAAGACACAGGTGAAGATATTCTATGCATTTGGAACTATCTTCCTCCGAGTCTACAAAGGTGATGACAAAGGGAAGCCTCAAGCTCCGGTGACTACAACAACAGCAACAGCATCAACGGAGCATATGGAAGACGATTCCGCTACGTCATCGGCCAATGAAGACACTCAATCGGTCAGTTGACTTGTGGGTGACTTCTTTGGCAAGATGGAAGTGGCGGACGATAAGGACATCCTTCTGGAATCGGACTGCGACCCAGAGGATGCCAACGTCACAGTCGTCTATAGCGATGAACTATGATGAAGGTTACACAAATCAACCTTCATCACTCTAAAGCGGCGTCAGCTGCCCTTCTCCTCCGTTTGGCTTCAGGCACGGAGGAGCTTATATGTATCCAAGAACCATTGTTGTATAGAGACAGCGTTTGCGGACTCAGTTTAGACGGCTATAGTACTCTGTACGCAGCCGATCAAGGTAAGACCAGGGCTTGCGTTATGGTCAAAAACATCCTTAAAGCTTTCATTCTTTCTGATTTTAGCGATAAGAACACCTGCACTGTCGCAGTAGAATGCAGAACCAGAACAGTTTGGTTTATGAGCTGCTACATGGCACATGACCAGGGTGCTAATCCACCAAACTCCACAACCAGGAAGGCGATGTCGTATGCCAACAGCCGCAACATCCCCCTAATAATATGTGCTGATGCTAATGCACATCATACCGTCTGGGGAAGCTCGGATGTCAATCCACGAGGTGAGTCGCTTTTGGACTTCATAGAAGAAAATGAACTAACAGTAGTTAATAGGGGTAGTGAGCCCACCTTTATTGTGACTAACAGAAGGGAGGTTCTTGATATTACGCTTATTAGTGATAAGTTCGCGGATATGATAAGCGATTGGAACGTGTCAAAGGACTGTTCCTTCTCTGATCACATGTATATTGATTTCAATTTCTCCTTTAGAGTTGATTCAGCTAAACCCTACACGAATAGAAGAAGGACCAACTGGTCTATCTATGCGAGTGTACTCGAGGACAAGCTGCCTATGAGCCCGGTTCTCATAGACAGTGTGTCCATGCTCGACTCCGCAGTGGAGTCTTTGACTGGTGTCTTAACTAAGGCAACAAACGAATCCTGTAAAAGAATCGACAGGAAGGGCAAAGCTAAGCCCATATGGTGGAATGCGGAAACTCTTTAATGAGGCTAAACGTAATGGTGTTTGGAACAATTACAAGTCCTCAGTAAATGGATTCAAAAATCTTATAAGGAAGGCTAAGAGACAGTCATGGAGGAATTTCTGCAGCGACGTGGAAAACTCCTCGGAGACAAGTCGGTTACGTAAGATTTTATCCTCTAAACCAGCTATTCCATCGTATATACGGAAGATGGACGGATCCTGGATCACAAACAGTCGGGACTCCCTTGAGGTCCTGATGAATACACACTTCCCAGGTTGCACTGATGATGTGCCTAGGGAGGTAACATTTACTGGCACTCGGGATATCTCTAATATTCCGATAACTCGCCATCGTGTGGAATGGGCGGTCAAAAGCTTCCATCCCTTTAAATCTCCAGGCCCGGATGGCATTATCCCAGCGGACCTACAAAAGAACCTGGGAATATTGATGCCATGGCTCTTGGCAATTTTTAGAGCCAGCCTGAGTCTCTCATATGCCCCATCAACTTGGACAACATATAAGATCGTCTTCATCCCCAAGAGTGGGAAGACATCTCACACTATGGCTAAATACTTCAGACCAATTAGTCTATCCTCCTTTCTACTGAAAACACTGGAGAGGATTTTGGATATTCATATTAGATCATCGTTAGGACACAATTCCTTGTCACTGGCTCAAACACGAAGGGAAGGTCCACGGAAACTGCGCTTCACTCATTAGTGGGCCACATAGAGAGATCCCTGCACTACAAGGAATTTGCCTTAGTTGCATTCCTAGATATTGAGGGCGCTTTCAACAACGTTGGACCTGAATCGGTTATTAACGCAATGAGACATTTGGAAATCGACCCGGCGATTATTCAATTTGTCAGCAGTATCCTGCACTTCAGGCGTATTGAATCCAACTTGGGCGCTTCGAACATCTCCAAGGTTGCGACTAGGGACACCCCGCAAGGCGGTGTACTCTCACCATTACTTTGAAATCTGAATATGAATACCCTACTCAGGGCCATGGAAAGGACGTGCTGCAGAACGGTTGCATATGCGGATGATGTTGCAGTTGTGGCTCTGGGTAAAGATCCCAGACTATTGTCTGAACTAATGGAGTCCGCATTGGACGTCCTAACAAAATGGTGCCAGGGATGTGGACTGAATGTAAATCCTGCCAAAACGGAACTGTTACTTTTCACAAAGAGATACAAAATTCCCGAATTTGATACCCCGAGGATAAAGGGGATCTCGCTGGAACTGTCTGACAGCGCCAAGTATCTTGGGCTAATATTGGACAGCAAACTGAACTGGATGATGAACACCATTTCCAGGACTAATAAGGCGGCAACTGCATTATATTGCTGCAAAAGGGCCATTGGCCTAAACTGGGGAATTAACCCGAGAAATGTATATTGGCTATACGAATGTGTCATTAAACCCATTCTATTCTACGGGGCAGCTGTTTAGTGGCCGGCACTCGAGGTGAAGAGTCATCAAACTAGGTTTGAACGTACAATGAGAATGGTGGCGATAGCGGTAACAGGTACCATTAGAACAACCCCCTCTAAGGCACTGTTTACGATTTTAAACTGGTTACCACCAGACATTTTGGCGAAAAGTTTAGCTGCGAACGCGGCGGTAAGACTAAGGGCCACCGGAGCATGAAGGGATTACAATATCGGACATGCTCATATTCTGAACGAAATTAATTGGAACATGGATGTTGATTATGTCACACCCGAGCCAATCTTTGATCTTGGCTTCACGGTAAGCATTTTGGATAATGTGGTTCACTATGATGACCTACAAATTCCCGCGAACGCGATTCAAATTTTCACGGACGGGTCTAAAACACTGTGTGATGTCGGTTCTGGCATATACTCCGAGCAGCTAAACTGGAGCATTCCTATAAGGCTGCCGGACCACTGCAGTGTCATCCAGGCCGAGATAATGGCCATCCACACAGCCGCGAGACGCATCCGGTACGGTGATAAATCTGGAGAGGATATTCACATTATTACCGATAGCAAGGCGGTCATAAGATCCCTGGAGAATGTGTTCATCACATCGAGAATTGTCCGAGAATGCCCTGGAGGAGATAGCGAGACATTCACTGGTCACCCTTAATTGGGTCCCCGGACACAGGGACATACCGGGGAACTGCATGGCGGATTCGTTGGCGTATGCAGGCACCACCTTGAATCGGGACGGTTCGACATATAATGTAGGTGTTTCACTCCCAAGGAGTAAGAAGCTCATTGCGCACAAGTTTCATATCATCGCCAGTCAGAGGTGGCTCGTTGAAACTACCTGTGGGGAAACCAGGAAAATCTGGCCCATCATAGACGAAAAAAGGACACGGCGGGCATTACAGCTGTCCAGACATCATCTTAGAAACCTGATTGCGGTTATAACCGGCCATTGGCCCATTGGGAGGCACGCCCAGAGGCTGGGGCTCCCTTACAATGACTTATGTAGAAGTTGCGGCGAGGAGGAGGAGGAAGAGTCAACGGAACATCTTCTCTGTAATTGCCCGGCATTCGGAGATCTAAGACTCAAAATGTTTGGTCGAAGAGCCCTTGGGGACAAAACTTGTCTCTCTGATGTTGATGTAAACAGGATCCACTCCTTTACTGAATCGACCGGATGTCTGCGTGGGAACACTAGCAGCCAGACAACATAGGACCCATGGGAGACGGTGTGACACAACGTGAACTAATTAATGGACCCACGTGAGCTGTGCTTGATCACGGCTGCCAATGGAACCTCACCTTACCTAACCTACTGATTATGAGGGCCTGACGCCGCACCAAAAATGCTCCGATTGGCCTGAAGCTTTCTACATTGTTTTTTTTTTATTTAAAAACAAAAAGATTGGTGGGTGACACTTTAACTTCTCCATATTTGAACATAAAAACCGTTATATTTGCATGCAAAGGCCATTTTAAATGGCGCTTACGAGGTTTGCGAAAAAACTGTTTTTTTTTGCAGTCGAGTGGCAAATGTTATTTTCCACCATAAAAACCAAAAAAGGACAATTTTGAAAATTTGATGTGCAAATACCCTGTGGGAAATGTAATTCAGAACTAATAATGTCTTAAATGTTTATTAAAATAATACTGTATAGTTTTAAGTTTATCATTTATGTTATCTTAATTCAGCTGCTTTGTGATCTAATTTTTAAAGTCTCAATAAAATCTTAATTATATTAAATTTGGGAATGTAAGAAAAGATAAGCTCACTGTTTATTGTTGGTGTTTTGTTTAAGCTTTGATATTGGTACAAGTAAGACTTATTCGCATTAGGGTTTTATTTGTATAATATTTTTGGCTTTTCGAAAATCTTTGGAAAAGGTTTCCTGATGAGCTGGCCCAAGCAACCAGTGAAATGCGCATAGAAGCTAGCTTTCCCTCAACAATAAATCTCAGTGTATTTATCAAACATGAAAAGTTGGGAACTAAGCACATAATACGAAAATCTTATAAATAATAAATATTGTATTCCCAAAAACCTCTTTAAAAATTAAAAATTGTTCGATGGAATACAAAAAATAAATATTTTTTCCTGTTTTTGAAAATATATAAAATGTTCTATCAAATGAAGAAAAAATAGAACAAACTTTGTCCTACAGATTTAAAAATTTTGAAATTGTAATACATAATACACTCAAAATATTATGTAGTTAAATTCAAACGAAAATTCATTTTAAACAAATTAAAATTCATTTAAAAAACGGATCATTTACATTTCATTTAAAACAAATGATTTTTTCATTATTTTCTAAATTTTTTATTTATTGAACATCATATTCTTTAAAATTGAATAGTTTTTACGTTTAATAAATATTTTTTGCACCGACAAAATACAAACTACATAACAAAATAAATACGGACAACATTATTTTTTGGTAGTTTGTTTTTTTAATAACAAACATAAATGTTAAAAAATAAAATTATTCGTAAAATAACTATATTTTTATTCAATTTTAACAGTACGGAAAACGAATTTAATAACTCACAATCAGTTACTGTAATAATTTTATGAGTGTATCTTAATTAGAGAATTTTTCATAAGCTTCACTAATTTTAAATCGCTCAAGGCAAAAAATTATAAAAAAAAAATTAAAAATAATTTGAATTTTCACTTAATTTAAAATATACTAGATGTTTGGCCCCGGCGCACAGTGCTGTGATCCCATATAACGAAGGGACAAAAATAGAAGGAGTTGGCGTAGACTTCTGAAATTTCGTAGAGTAGTTAGATTTACCGTAGTCAAGAAAAATTCAAGTTAAGGAAAAAATAGGGCCAAGGACACGCCTACCTCCTATGTGTCCTGAAATTGAAAAATGTAATTTTAACTTCAATAATGCCCACAAAATTACAAAAAGTGGGCATGCTGTTACACACACAAATTTTCATTTAAATCGGACCAAGGACTCAAGGTCCTGCCAATAGTCCTTTTTCTAAAAAAAATTCTATAAGACCTACTGGTATATGCATTAATGTTTGTAAGATATAAATTTGCGCCGAATTTGGGTAGAATCGGATTATTAATGTGAAAAATACTGAAACATCATTTATTGTAAAATGGTTTAAGAACAATTAAAACGCTCTTGTAAAAAGAACAATTAAGGAAGGATAGTCGGTCAAGCCCGGACACATGATAACCTACAGCACAGTATATAAGAAAAAATTCAATAGTATTTATTTCTAATTATATTCCTAATTTAGTTTTTTTTTAAACTAATTCAAGAGAAATTTGAACAAAAAATCACGAAAATAGCACTTTTTTAAAAATTAATTTTTTGCAAGTTGTGGTAAATTTTTTTGGTTTTCTTTTTTTTTTATTTATTGGAAAATAGTTCTATTTATTTGAGCTTAAGTAAATAATAAGCATTCTGCAAAACAATAAAATATATGTATAGGAAAATAATTCACCTTAATTTTTTTGTTTAAAATATAGTTTGCTAGCACAGAAAAAAAATTTAGAGGGGTGTGCTCTAAATCGTAAACTGAAATCGCCAGAATTTGTAAGTTGTTCTTAATACACTCTTAATCTAATTTTTATAATTTTTGTTATAAAATTCTGTTTAATAGAGAAATATTTTTATAATATTAATCAGTAAAATATTTAATTACAAAAATCTTATTAAAAAACGACTTTTAAAAATCTCGCGTTTTACGTTTCCGATTTTCAGCACACCCCTGTTAATCTACTTATCAATGAAATTAATTTTTTTAAATTATTTTCTTGGAACAATAAAAAACCAAGCTCAT
Organism: Pollenia angustigena; assembly: GCA_930367215.1. Taxonomy (NCBI): domain Eukaryota; kingdom Metazoa; phylum Arthropoda; class Insecta; order Diptera; family Polleniidae; genus Pollenia; species Pollenia angustigena. The sequence continues at coordinate 233,782,666 of OV884060.1, forward strand.
TTAGGATTTTAGCGCCTAAATTTGAATATTTATTTCACAGTATTTGTAGTTTATTGTCTTATAAACTCCTGAAAACTATGGAAATTTGAGCAAAAATCAAGAAAAAACCGTTAAAATTTTTTTTTTTTTGTTGTGGTATAAAATTTTAAATGTTTTTCTTGTGGTTATTAGAAAAGAGTATAAATATTCGAAAACAGAAAAAAACTGCAGACGGTATTTTTCTTTCTTTTTTAATATTCCATCAAAGTTATTTTTTAGATCTTAAGTGAATGATAACCATATTTCAAACCAATATAAAATTACTTATAAGAAAAGAATCCATATGAAATTGGCTTACAGTTTATTCTAAATATAGTTAACAACTACAGAAAAAATTAAAATCTCTTACTCTAAAAACCAACAGTTTTACACCAGTTTTCCCGAAGCATGTAAAACTTAAGTAGTTGTTAAGCAATTTTGACTTCAAATTCTCTAACTTTGGCGCTCTCAAGCACCGCCAAAAAGAGTTAATTCTAAAAAATTCTTTAAATATCATTGGCATTATTTTGTTATCTATCGATCTGTACATTTTTATGTACAGTATAAGACTTGTTTTTTTTAATTAATGTCAATGGGACACAGCACTGTGCGGCGCTGCCCAAAATGTCTTTTTATTTTTATCAGGAAACTTTTTTTGTTTAATAAAGATAAACATAATTGTGACTTTCGCCAAATCGTACCATACATTGAAAAAAATATTAATAAAATATCACGACCATAGCACCACCTTTCGTAATTAAACTTAAGAGAAACCTGGTTCTAGACTTAACTAATTTATTGTCCAAGTTTTGTAACAATTAGTCCAGCGGTTCTTGAGTTTTTGTAAAACGTACCCAGAACAAACGTTTAAATATATACATATGTATACTAGCTGACCCAGCAAACGTTGTTAAATAATAAAAATTTTAGGCTATAGTTCTTTCCAGATGTTACACTATTTTTCTGCAAAATTTCAAGAAAATCGGTCGATTTTTAAGCAGATATTGGGAGAGGGAGCTTTGACCTCTCTTGCCCTATTTTCTTTGCATGCCAAATTTTAGGAAACCAGGTTGATAAGCTAAGAAGATTTAGGGTGGGGGAGCTAATGACCTATTTTGCGCCCTCTAGCGATATAAAATATACTCTACGACCTATTCTCATTACTAACAAATACACATAAATATCAGTCAAGCCGTTACGGAGGAGTTCAAAATGGAGGGCATTTTGTTAACAATTGTATGGGAATATATAGGAAAATCTAAACACCATATCTGCGGAACCCTTTAAGCCGATTTCGTGTAAACTTACCTTAAACCATTTACAGACTATCCCCAACGTATTCTGAAATTTTGCTTGAAATCGGTCGAACCGTTTCTGCAGTTAGTGGTGACATCAAAGTGTACACTTCTGTTTATATATATAGAAGATAGATGTATATATAGATTTAACCAGGAATATCTAAAATTGTTTTTCAAAGTCAGATCCTTTAAAAACTCAAATCCTTTTTTAACCCTTCACCACTGGTGGAGAGGGTAACCATATATATGTTCGTTTTTTATACAAGTTTGTCATTTCATTTGAATTTCTACAATATTTATCTTAGATCTTTGAAAGGATATATATTAGAGCGACTCACCAAAAAAAGTGCTCGATGTACCCTACTAAAAATAAACCTTGGACTTTTTTAAGATGACATTTTAAATATTTCGGCTCCAGCTTTGTCCTCTCGTGAGCTGGACCAGTTTGAAAAAGGGTATATTTTTGCATGTTTTGTTAATTTGAGAATCTGTTTCCTTACCAACATATACCAATTGGGTGTCATAAGAAAGCAGCAGCAGCAGAAATGCATTGCTGCTGTCGATTACAGCGCTAAACATACATATTGGGGCTCCAGACTTATTAGTCCTAGAGGTAATCAGCTATACAATACCGTAACTGCAAATAATTTTGATGTCGTATCAAGTGGTGAGCCTACCTATTGGCCAACCGACTTCAACAAGCTACCAGACCTTATTGACTTTGCTGTAATTAAAAACATCAAGCGCGATCAGGTACTAGTTAGTTCCTCCTATGATCTATCGTCTGATCATTCACCTTCAATCCTCATTTTAAAAGGCAACTCTGACGCCGCAACTGCAAACTTTATTTCCTATCCAAACAGAACCACAAATTGGTTAAAGTATAAAATCTATGTGAGCTCTCACCTATCACAGTGCATTCTCCTAAAAAATTCATCTGACATCCAAATAGCTGTCGACCGATTTACAGAAGCCTTGGATTCTACAGCAAGAAATGCAACTCCAATCAAGCGGACAAATAAACGTGCTCCTTACAATACATCGACGGATATAGAGACCCTTATCAGAAAAAAAAGTTAAGAAGACAATGGCAAAACAGTCGTTCCCCAACCACTAAGGCCCAACTACAATTATGCCTGACATCTCTTCGCAACAAATTGAGACAGAACCACGAGTCTGCAATAGAAGGCTATCTAAACAGCCTAGATGCCACAAAAAACTCCAATTACAGCTTATGGAAGGCTGTACGGCATATGAAATGCCCTATAAACCAAGAATCTCCATTAAGACTGGAAAACCGCACTTGGGCCAAAAACACAAATGAAAACTTAAACGCTTTCGCGGGCCACCTTGAGAAAGTTTTCACGCCACCTGATGCACATACTTGTTCCTGTCGTCCAATCATTCCTGATAAGGTAAACCATCCAATAAAATTTAACATAACTTAAGTAAAATCTGCAATAGAAAAAGTGAATATTAGAAAATCTCCCGGACCTGACCGCATCACAGGGTCAATGATAAGAAACTTACCATCGTCTGCTTCTAGAATCTTGCTGCTCATTTTTAACGCGATATTAAGAGTCGGATACTTCCCAGCCTCATGGAAGATGTCTATAATTGTTATGATTCCCAAGCCAGGAAAAGATGCTAGCCAGGTTGCGTCGTACAGATCGATAAGCTTATTATCAATCCTATCGAAGCTTTTCGAAAAAATATTCGTTTTAAGTATAACTCCTCATCTAAATGAACACGATATCATCCCGGATCACCAGTTCGGATTCAGAGCGAAACATGGTACAATAGAACAAGTGCATAGAATTGTCACTCTAATTAGATCGGCGTTTGAGAAAAAGCAATACTGCTCAGCCCTGTTTATAGACATTTCCCAAGCATTTGACAAAGTTTGGCATGATGGGCTACTCATAAAAATCACACGAATGCTTCCTCAAAACTCTCACAAGCTTCTGGAGAGCTGTCTAACAGTTAGAACATCCATAGTAAGGTCGCAAGATAAATACTCCCCCCTCAAGAAAATTACTGCTGGTGTCCCCCAAGGCAGCATATTAGGACCGCTTCTATATATAATATACACAGCGGATATGCCAACAAACCTGACCACGCATACCTCTACATTTGCAGACGACACAGCATTTATTAGCGTTAACCATGACCCAAAAGTCGCATCGCAAAATCTGCAGTCCCACATCAATGAACTAGAGGCCTGGCTAGAAAAATGGAGAATAAAGGTTAACCCGGCTAAATGTGCGCACTTAAATTTCACGCTCAGAAGACAAACGTGCCCAGCTGTAAAAATAAATAACATCACTGTTCCGGTAGAAAACCATGTTAAGTACTTGGGAATTCATATAGATAGACGCTTGACCTGGTCTCGTCATATTGAAGCGAAAATAACGGCTATGAAGCTTAAAGCAGCTCAACTACATTGGCTTCTCGGTCGAAATTCAAGCTTGTCTTTAGCCAACAAAATTCTCTTATACAAGTCCATCATAAAACCAATATGCACATAGGGCATCCAATTATGGGGTACTTCATGCGCATCTAACATCCAAAAGCTTCAAAGAAGACAGTCTAGAATATTACGACAAATTGTCTGCGCCCCATGGTATATACGTAATGATATTATCCACAGAGATCTCTACGTCCCCACTATCCAGGAGGAAATTAAAAAATATTCAATTAGCTACATCGATTAACTAATGGCCCACCCTAACTACCTCGCTCGGGGTCTGCTTCAGTTCGAAGGTCACCAGAGGCTAAAAAGAACCGATACTTTGAGCCTTACTAGAAGACATTTTTAAAATTTGAATACAGCAGTTAGTGGTTACATTGGTGACAACTAATAAAAAAACAAGTAGAATTAAGATTTGAATACATATTGTAAATTTCGATAAGAAAGATTCAATAATAAAAATAAATTATTATAAAAAAAAATTAAGAAAGGTTTTTTTAAGGCGTGTCCAACTGTATATACAATTTGTCCAAGGACGATCATTCATGTCCTTTTTTAAGGATTTTCTGTAAAAAAAACGGTTTTTGAATTTTTTGTTCGGTGTTGTTTGTAATAAAAATGCCAAATTAACATATTTTAATCTTTGGTCGATTTAATTAAATACGTGTCTCAGCTTTTTTTTTAAATTCGTGCTAGTTCGCGTTTTGACAAAAATGCAATGGGGTGGTAACCATTAGTTTTAAATAGGGCAATATGGGTATCAAACTTTTTCTTTTGCCAAGTACATCATCTTTGCATGTAAATAATATAGATTTTTGCAAATTAGATGCATTTTACACCGTGCTCTGGAATATATATAAATGCAATTTTTTAGTAACTCTAATATGATAGCGGATTTAGCTTCTAGATCATGTATGGAAGAAAGAAAAAAGAACAGAACCTTTCTTATGACACCCAATTGGTATATGTTGGTAAGGAAACAGATTCTCAAATTAACAAAACATGCAAAAATATACCCTTTTTCAAACTGGTCCAGCTCACGAGAGGTCAAAGCTGGAGCCGATATATTTAAAATGTCATCTTAAAAAAGTCCAAGGTTCATTTTTAGGAGGGTACATCGAGCACGAATTTTGCTTCCATACAACTTGAGTCGCTCTAATATATATATATATATATATATATATATATATATATATATATATATATATATATATATATATTATGGATCCCTATGAGTAGCGAAGTCGCTTTAACGATCTTTTTTTTTCTTAACTAAGGCAAATGCAACTAGCGTACGAAATTTCAAAAGTCTGCGTGAACTCGTATTTTTGTGCAATCGTTATATGGGAACGACACATAGCGAGTTGGAATCACTGGTTCAGACAATACATATACAAAATTTAATGTCTTCAAACTGAGAGCTTTATACGTAAAAAATTTTTTCTTATAAAAAATGTTGTGGGTGAAGCCACCTTTAGCGCAATTTGAGGAGCTGATCCATGTATTCGTTCATCTAAACAATACTAAGTCTTCACCATCTTTTGAAACATCCTCACATTATTCGGATTATAAGGGTGAAAAGAGAAAACGTCAAATCCAATAAATTTCTAAAAACTATATTAACGACTGCCGGATGAGGACATGATGTCCCACAGAATTTTTATAATAAAATGTTTAAGATAATGAATAAAAAATTTAAAATTTTATGATTTAAGGCAAATTCTGAAAGATATCAGCTCAAGTATTTCTTTAAATAACTAACTAGGATGCGAAGCATTTTGAAACAAAACACAAGCTAAACGATTAAGGTAGAAGTACATAACACGCGTTAGTTTGTCGACGTTTGTCGTGCGTTTAAAAACTTTAGCTCATGCAAAATTGCAAGTTACACAACGCGCGTTAAAAAACCCATTCCTGTCAGCTGTTTTTTATTTGTGCATTGAAAACGGATTCGAAAGTATATGGAGATTGTGTTATTTTATTGAATTTATTATTTTTATATTAATATTGTATGTTTTTAAGCTGTTCAATAAGTTTTTCTTTCATGATTCACAAATTCGTGAAATTATTATTTTTGTTGTCAGCTAATTACTTGTCAAAAATACACAACCCGTTAAAAAGTTCAAAGTTAACCAACTTTCTGGCGCAAGCGCGTCAAATTATTTTGCATGTAGCTTGTTCTATGAACATACACTAGTTTAACTTTTTTTGACAGAAGTCTACAGAGCGCGCGAGTTACGTATATGTTACTAAACCCAATATCCTTGTTATTATACTGTATATATACATACTATATAATTTGTATATATCAATATTAATTTTATAAATTTTCTTTCTTTGAAATAATGTTCATTTGTATAAAAATTTTAAGTTTAGTTTTGAAATATATTTTGAACAATAAAGAACAAAATATTATATTTTTTATACATATTATAAAATATTGTATTTTAATTAAATTACTTAATTGGCGCAGTCGGTTATTGAACAAACTTAAAACTTAAGTTTTGCAAAGCAAAAGCTTCCATTGTTAATAACAAATATTTAATTATAAGCACTAAATAATTAAATAGACAAAATTAAGAAATTAGATTGTTGAAGCAAAATGCAGCCAATGTCGTTATCAATTAACGATATATTAAAAGAGGCTGTAGGAAATATCGCCCAAAGAAAAATGGCCCAAAAAAAAAAATGAAAAATCGCCCAAATGAAGAATCGCCCAAGCGAACATGAAAAATGACCCAAAAAAAACGAAAAAGGGCCCAAAAAGAAAATGAAAAATGACCCAAAAGCATAAACGAATTTTTTCCCAAAAAAATAAAAAAAAAATTACTAAATTTGCAAAAAAGTGTTTATTATTCATATAAATTTAGGTGACATGTCATAACGTCCAGTGTCGTAGTGTCCTTGGACACTTTTAAAGTGTCATAATGTCCATCGAAGACGAGGGCGAGGACGTTATGACACTTTGCAACGTCCGCAACTTAACTTATAATCAAAAATGTGTAAATTTTTTTTTTTAAATACCGTAAAAATTTCAAGTGATTTTTTTAAAGATACTTATTTAACCATAATATGGTTGTCGGTGACAATGATTTAGTTAAATTAAACATAATATGGATAAAATATTTTTATAGCTTTTACTCCGGGTGTATATATTAAATATATATATCCAAAATAAGGATTTCATCTTCTATGGTATAACAAATACTGGCTTCGCTAACTAAAGCTTCTCTGTATAGCCGGCCTTCGGCCGGGCACAAGGATTTTCTCCTCTATGGTATAACAAAGACCGGCTTCGCTAACTAAAGCTTCTCTGTATAGCCGGCCTTCGGCCGGGCGCAAGGATTTTCTCCTTTATGGTCTAACAAAAACCGGTTTCGCTAAGTAAAGCTTCGAAAAACTGCCTTGTTTCCGAACAAGGCCGACTACGCAGAGAAGCTTTAGTTAGCGAAGCCGGTGTTTGTTATACCATAGAGGAGAAAATCCTTGCGCCCGGCCGAAGGCCGGCTATACAGAGAAGCTTTAGTTAGCGAAGCCGGTCTTTGTTATACCACAGAGGAGAAAATCCTTGCGCCCGGCCGAAGGCCGGCGATACAGAGAAGCTTTAGTTAGCGAAGCCAGTATTTGTTATACCATAGAAGAGAAAATCCTTATTTTCGATATATATGTATATATTTAATATATACACCCAGAGAAAAAAGCTACAAAACCATTTTTAAAAAAATTCTACCGATATTATGTTTAATTTAACCAAATCATTGTCGCCGACAACCATATAACGGTTAAATTAGTTTCTTGAAAAATAGTTTTGTTGTTTGCAACCATAATAAAACATGGTTTTCTCTGCTATGTAAGATTATGGTAGAATTTTAAAAATAGCCCATTTTTTTTGGGCCATTTTTCATACAACATTTTTGGGTGATTTTTCATAATGAAAAATCACCCAAATTTAAAAAACGAAAAATCACCCAACAATAACGATAAATAGCCCAAAAATTTTGGGCCATTTTTCATATGAAATCAGGCCCAATTTTACATGCAATTTTTTTGGGCGATTTTTCATTTTTTTTTTTTTTTGGGCGATTTTTCTTTAGGCGATATTTCCTACAGCCATTAAAAGATGCCCATAAAATAAATATATATCGAGGAGATGATTCATATGCCCTAACTTCATTTTTACGAGAAGTTGAGAGTGTGATTGCTATTGTGGAGTCAGAACCAGATGTAAAACAATATATCTACAAAAGAATTATATTGAATAAACTGCAAGGTGAGGCGCTTCATGTAATGAGAACATTGGGCCCTAATGCCAGTTGGGAAGAAACAAAAGAGGCTTTAATTAATAACTTTGGCGTAAAAGAATCTTACCATCAACTATACCAGGATGCATTTTCTACAAAGAATGATGGTATTATAAATTATTTTAATTGTTTAAAAAACATTTTATGTAAGATTAATGAAAAATATGAATATGATAGGGAAAAACCTGTAGAATTTAGTCCTTTATATGCAGAAAAAATTATTTTAAAAACATTTTTAAATAATATAGACATTAATTTAGCATCAGTTATAATTAATAGAAATGTTAACTCACTAAGAGACTCTTTTAACTTGCTGAATAGAGAAGGTTTAATAAGAAATGAAATAAGTAAAACTAAACTTATAAAAAATGAATATAATCAAAACCATCGTACTTTTGTAAGCAGTGATAGGATTAGGGATTATTCAAATATCAACGGTATAAACGAGGGTAATTTAAACCGTTCTAATCGAAATAGTTTTTTTAGACAAAACAATAATGTAGGTCATAGAAGTTATATTTCAAATGAAGGTCATGGATCTTGTAATTCTAGAAATTTTATAAATCAGTCTAAGAATTTAATTAATACAAATTCTGACAGTAATCAAAGGAACTTTTTTCAAAATAATAGTGGTAATTTTAGGCAAAATAATAATTCTCAAAATAATAGTGGTAATTTTAGACAAAATAATAACTCTCAAATGGAAATAGATCATATTCAAGAGGTAGATGATAGTTTTGAACAACAAGTAAATTTTCATATAATCGCTTCAACCAAACACTTCCCATAATACGAATTACTATTGATAATGAGGAAATAGATGTTCTTATTGATTCAGGTTCAACTATATCATTAATAAACCAGAAAAAATTTTTACAATATAAAAGATTGAAACTTACGACCCCTATAATACTTTTTTCTTTGAATGGCAGGACAATTATAGAATACGAAATTATAACTAAATTACCTAAGGAATTTAGGGAAGATGCAACAATGGCATGGAAACTCGCAGACTTTAGTGGGAAAAAGTTCGATGCAATTATAGGTGGGAATATTCTAAAACCGTTAAATTCTATTCTGGACTATAGGAATGAGACTTTGACTATAAATGGTTGTATACTAGATTTTACAAGAGCTTTTTCTTATAGTAATGTTGAGATCCACCAATTATATGCGATCAGTATAAATCAAAATATTTTGAGAAATTTATATGATGGATTGAATGAAGAAGAACAGTCCGCTTTGAGAATTATTTTAGCCACATATGAGGATTTAATATTTCTTGAAGGACAAAAATTAGGAAACACCGATGTAATACAACATAATATAAAAACATTACATGATAGACCGGTCTACACTAAGATATATCGTTATCCACAAATTCATGAACAGGAAATTTGTAACCAAATTGAGGATATGTTACGACATGGTATAATAAAGGAAAGTAGCTCACCATATAACAGTCCATTGTGGATTATTCCCAAAAAAATTGATAATTCTGGGGAAGAAAAATGGAGAATAGTTATTGATTACCGTAAGCTTAATGAAATAACAATTGACGACAAATTTCCTATTCCTAATATAGATGCTATTTTAGATAAATTGGGTAAAGCTCAGTACTTTACAATTATTGACTTAGCTAAGGGTTTTCACCAGATTCTGGTAAGGGAGGAAGATCGTCCAAAAACTGCATTTTCAACGCCATATGGACATTATGAATTTATCAGAATGCCTTTTGGTTTGAAGAATGCACCGGCTACATTTCAACGGTTGATTAACTATGTACTTCGTGATCTTATAAATAAGATATGTGTAGTATATCTAGATGATATCTTAATCTTTTCTACCAGTTTTCAAGAACATTTTAACAATATAAGAATAGTTTTTAATAAATTGAGGGAAGCAAATCTCAAAATCCAGATAAATAAATGCAAGTTTTTTGCAAAGGAAACCTTGTATTTAGGCCATGTTTTAACACCAGATGGAGTTAAGCCAAATCCAGCAAAGGTTAATACTATACTTAATTTAAAATTACCGACTACGATTAAAGGAATAAAATCTTTTCTTAGTCTTACTGGCTATTATAGAAAGTTTATTAGGGACTATTCCAAAGTTGCTTATCCTATGATTAAGTATTAAAAAAAAGGGTGTTAAGTTGGACGCAAATGATCCAAATTTTATTAATTCGTTTGAAAAATTGAAAAGAATCTTAACCGAAAGTCCTGTTCTTAAGTATCCGGACTTCGGCAAATCATTTCAATTGGTTACTGACGCTAGTTTAAATTCAATTGGAGCTGTTTTACAACAAAATAACCATCCTATTTGTTTTGCTAGCAGAACCTTAAACAATCATGAACGAAATTATTCGGCAATTGAAAGAGAACTTTTGGCAATAGTTTGGGCCACAAATTATTTTCGGCCCTACTTATTTGGTGTAAAATTTGAAATTCTTTCTGATCATCAGCCATTAAAATGGTTATTTATAAAATCAGAAAGCAGAGAATTAAATCCTAGACTTTATAGATGGATGATTAAGCTTAGTGATTTCAATTTTTCTATACATTATATTAAAGGTAAGGATAATTTAGTTGCAGATTTTCTTAGCCGAATAAATACTAATTCCGGTGAAATAAATTTTTTTGATAATGAAGGTGATAACGAATCCATATGTAATAATGCAGGTACGACTATAGCAACTGTTCATTCTCAGTCAGAAGAAGGATGTGATCATATTGGTATTCTAGATACTATTGTTAATAGATTTAAAACACAAATAATTTTGACAGAAAATAAAACAATAGAATTTGAGATAAAACATGGGAATAGGAAAGTATATATAAGTTCTTATGAGCTGGAAGATGGTTTGGAAAACATTCTAAAGCAGAATATAGAAAAAGGAAAGGTAGGCATTTTTACTGAACTAGATGACCACAAATATAACATACTTCAACGGAAAATTATAGAATTATATGGGGGAAATAATGCTTTAAAGTTTGTAAGATGTTCGTATCATGCTTTGGATATGCCATCCGAAGATGAAACTTATAAACAAATCCACTTGTATCACCGTTATGAAACAGGTCATACAGGAATAAATGAAAACTATGAGGGATTGAAAAGAAAAATTTATTTTCCAAACTTAAAGGTCTTAATTCAGAGATATATAAACAATTGTGATATATGTAATCGTGCAAAATATGATAGAAATCCCATTAGAGCTGAATTTAATATTACGGAAACTCCAAATGATCTAAGCCAAATTATTCACATGGATATTTATACAAATTCTAAGTCGAACTTTTTAACATTTATTGACAAATTTTCAAAATTTGCTACGGTTTATTATTTGGAGGATAGAACAAATCAAACTATAATAGAAAAACTTAGACTATATAAATCACAAAAAGGTTATTTTACTAAATTAATAACCGACAATGAGTTCAAGAGCATTAACATAAAAGATTTTTTACGAAACGAGAATATTGAGTATCATCTTGTAAAACCTAATAATCATACAGGAAATACTGATGTTGAAAGATTGCATAACACACTAAGCGAAAAACTTAGGATATTAACAATCGAGGAAAAATCAATGAGTATAAAAGAGAAAATTAGTAAATCCGTAGAATTTTATAATAATAGTTATCATTCTGTTATTAAAGAAAAGCCGATTAGCGTTGAATACGGTTATTGCAATCGAGAAGATATGTACAACAGATTAGTTTTATCAAAAAATTACTATATAAAGAAAAGGAATAAATTTAGAGAAAAATATATTGAACAAAGGGATATAGGATATATTAGAAACTACAAGTCCTTAAGACACAAGAAAGAACCTAAATTTTGTTTAAATAAATTAGAAAATATCCATAGTTCAAATATAAAAAGGAAAATAAAATACGATGGAATGGTTGACGTTAATAAGTTTAAAACTCCTTCTGAGGGTGGAAATAAAAACTCTTCGTTTCGGAGTCGGATTCCGCGTCTCAGAAATAAAACTTTAAAATAACATATTAAAATATAAAAAAAAAAACGAAATTAAATCTAACTATATTCTGTTCAAGTAATAAAAATAGTATACATTTCTATTATACTATGTAATTGAGTCTTATTGAATTAAAATTTCTTCTTATGGCGATTTCTTTTCTGAGAAAAATATTATACAGTACATACATGTAACATTTTCTAATGTTACCTAAAATCACTCGAAGTGTTACATGTAGTGCAATTTCAATAGAACACAATTAGTGCTTTTATTTACAACTATTACACTTTCATCATTAATGTACTTAATAAGCTATTTAAGCAGTTTCTGCATGCTATTACGGGTTGGAAACAAATATTAACATCACTAATGGCTTATAAAAATTAAAACGATTATAATATAAATAGACTTTTTTTGATTTTAATTTGTAAATATTTTTATATTTTGTTTTAAAATCAATTTTTAACAAAATTATGAGCGGTATGAATTATGACGAACAAAATAAAACATTTGTTGTACAAACAAAGTAGTAAGCACCAAAGTTTTAGAACAGGGCAGTTGAACACCTTAAGTTAAAGTAAGGGTAAAACATGCAACATGTTTTGCATGTTTTTCATCAACATATTCACAAAAGAACTTGAAAATTTTTCCCACAGTTGTATTTTTTGTACAAACGAACACAAAAATGTAGAACATGTAACATTAATGCAACATTTTTCTCAGAAAAGAAATCGCCATTAGTTTCTTATTTGTGTATTAGTATATACTTTATAATATAAATATTATTTCTTGAACTGTTTTATTATTAAATGTTTCTTGTTTATTCAATTGTATAAAAAAATATTATAAAATAATAATATGTATATAATAAGGACTCGGGAGTGTCTTTAGCTAATTGGGGGAGTAGTTACGTATATGTTACTAAACCCAATATCCTTGTTATTATACTGTATATATACATACTATATAATTTTTATATATCAATATTAATTTTATAAATTTTCTTTCTTTGAAATAATGTTCATTTGTATAAAAATTTTAAGTTTAGTTTTGAAATATATTTTGAACAATAAAGAACAAAATATTATATTTTTTATACATATTATAAAATATTGTATTTTAATTAAATTACTTAATTCGCGCGCACTAACGCGTGTTATGCACTTCTACCTTTAAGGTTATATTCTCATGTCGGAATCACATTTTAAACAATCAAACGATTTAGGGTTTTCTGATTAAACTTGTTTTGTCGTACAAAAAGACAATTGAAGCACAGCCGCGAATATCGTTTTAAGTTACAAAATATTTTTTTTTCAGGAGAGCAAAAAAAAACGTTTTTAACAGGCAAGATTATTATTATTATTAAAAATAGTGATAATAAAAACTTTTATGCAAAACATCAAAAAAATTAAAATTTAAATTACATGCAAATTTACAGTTTATAACTTTTTGTTAATTGGAAAAACGTTTCATATCCACAATCGCGATGTCATTTAAAACGTTCTTCCATTTCGCAAGCGGCAGTTAAAACTTTATTCCACTTATCAAAACCATTTACTTTGTATCATTTTGTAAGTAACTTACAACGTTTTTCCACTAGTTGACTCTTTGTATGTGATTTTGAAGGCGGTAAGGTGCATAATTTTGGGTGATTTGAGGCTTAAACAGTGTAAGAGAGTAATGTTAACGGTTATCTGCAAAAAAAAAACAGTTTTTTGCAAAAAGTGGCTTTTACAACATTATCCGCGGGTGTGCCTCAATTGTTTGCCAATAATTGATAACATCGTTTATACTTTTTTTATTTTTCTTTGCAAAGAAATATATAATGCTCTCCTGGAAATTGAATCCCTTTGTTAAGAGCATTCGAATGTCAATGTTTCCATAATTATTTTGGCGTAAAACAATTTAAATTTACCTTTTTATTTAACTTAATTGAATTGAAATCGTTTAATTCAATTCAAGAACAAAAATAAAATTTTCTCATTACTTTAGCAAAAAGTTAGAATGTACATTTGATTAGCTTTTATCATTTCATAGAAACGATAGTTTATCTTGTGATTTTTGTATGTATTTTATTTCGGTGTCCTGCTTTTGTATTATTTTTCTTTTGTTTTGTTATTGTTGATAATGCAGTTGTACATACCTGTCATCTGTTGGTTTGTATGTCACAATATACTTTTCAACGGGATGTGCATTTAAATCAATCATTGTTTGCCACGAGACACGCACTGTGCTAGGAGTCAGAAATGTAACCGTGATATTTTCCGGTGTAGCTGGTATTGTGCCTAAAAATAAAACAAATCATTAATGTATACACAAATAAAAGTAGGAGTACACATGCATTACGTACACATGTATACGTATGTTTAAATATGTATAAAGTGGATACATAAATACAACATTGTATGAATTAATGCTAGGGTATCCGTTACGTCGCCAACTTTCACCATAATTTTCTAATAACGGGATTGCAAACGTTGGGAAAACTGTAATATATAAATTTTGCTTTAATTACAAAGAAACTTTAGGCCTTATTAGCTTGATAACAACAAAATCTGAAATGATTTTGTTCATTTGTGAGATATATGAGGCATCCTGTCACCACCAGTTACTAATTACTTTGATAACCAGTTTAACAACTAAAGATAAATGCACATGTTAGTATGACAGATAAAAAAAGAAAACAGAAGTCAGTTGTTTCCTGTCTACTTCGATGCATTAAATACGTACATACTTAAACAAAAACTTGTTCCTTAATTACTTTAAAATTTGACATTTAGCACAATTTTTTCTAGAGTTAAGGCGCCAATTAATAAACAACAACAAAGTAACATTGAAAACGAATTACGATGTGAAGGAAATGACACACAGCAATGCGAGCTAATTAATATAGGACCGTTCAATTATGAGACACCAGCAGAATGTAATGCATTTTCTGGCCCGCTACAGCCTTCGTCAGCATTGTTTGTGTCACACTGGATAGTCCTACTTTATAAATTGAATGTATTTAACTCAACAATTTGAAGAAATAGAAACTGGGAATTATTTCCTTTCGAAGGTTACTTTTATATCATATTCAACATTTTTTATTTTTCGAATTTATTCTATATACATATGAGGGGTATAGATGCCAAGACTGCAAAGTCCATTGGAGATTGTCGTTTTTGCAATGATCACAGTTGGTTAAGCTCTTTTTCTCTCAACTATTTTCGAAAATGCATGCTATTATTTTATTTTGTTTCTTTTTTGCAAAACAAAACTAAAAAGAAATTTAAAAATATAACAAATTAGTTAGGTTTATTGTTCATTTTATAACTTTGTCATTAGTCGTAATTATGGAGCTAAGTTGTTATGATGTTCCTCCAAATCAATCAAGAAAAAACTAAGCCTTTGTTAAGTTTAAGAATTTTATAACTACTGATTGTTTTAAGTACTTGCCAATGGTTAAAAAAGCAGCAATGTCCATTTGATTAGAGTAAACACAGCTATCTCCAATTTTATTATTATAATTGCCAGCAAACCATAGCGGTTTTGTCGATTTGGTTGAAACTTGCGTCATATCTTGATCATATTCTTATTTACTGAATAGCAGATATGCAATACATAAATATGTATATACTTTGAGCTAGAGGTTTTTACTATTTATTACGAAAACTATAAATGTGGACATTGCAGTCTTTGCCTCTATACCCCTCATATATACATAACTGAAATTTAGCTCAAAGAATAAATTCGAAAAATAAAAAATTTTGGATATGATATAAAATTAACCTTCGAAAGGAAATAATTCCCAGTTTCTATTTGTTCAAATTGTTGAGTTAAATACATTCAATTTATAAAGTATCACTATCCAGTCTGACACAAAGAATGCTGACGAAGGCCGTAGCGGGCCAGAAAATGCACTACATTCTGCTGGTGTCTCATAATTGTAAATTTTTCTGTACATACAATATACTTCATTGCTGTCCAAAGGCAAGCTAAGGTGAAATGTAACAAGAAGATACAATATAATAGTCTGGTAGTGTATAAAGTCATTTCTGAAAAATTGAAGGAATAGAACTATTACAAAAAAGCTTTCAAAAATACATAACTGAAATTTAGCTCATAGAATAAATTCGAAAAATAAAAAATGTTGAATATGATATAAAAGTAACCTTCGAAAGGAAATAATTCCCAGTTTCTATTTATTAAAATTATGTTTTATATTTGTATGCCCCTGTTTACATCTTAAACTTTTTAATGTGATTAAATTTCATACTGTTACCCCCGTATTTATAAACGATTATTAAATTTAACAAACGTTTATTTAGGCAAATTTTCATACGAAATTTGTTTTGCAAACCTTTATTAAATGTTAAAAATTTTTATAAATACGGGCGTAAGTCTTTATTGTTTATGTGTTACATTATTGTACTTATTTTATTGTTTTATACTTTTTAAATAGACAATCCCTTAAAAAAGTCGACAAAAAAACAATGGACGAAACGTCGGGAACAAAATATTGTAATTAAAAATTGAATTTTATTTACATTGAAAAAATTTAGACCCTATGAGCTTTACACAAATAACATACATAAATAAATATAGTTTTAGAAATTAAAAGGACAAGTGTTTTTATTAATTCTAATTGGGTAAAATATAAAAGATAAACCCCAAATATACTTCAATAGAATTATCTTAAACACAGGATTTTGTTTTAGTATGGGGCACTCTACGCCAAATCGGATAGTTTAAATTTTTTATTTTGTATTTTCCTTTTTTTGTGATATCTTTGAGTACACTCCTGGTAAATTTTGAAATTTTTTGGATTACTCCTTCAAAATGGTTTAAAGTTTTTGAATGCACTTGACAGGTTTTTTGTTAATTTTTGACAGGAGCTAATGCATACATATTATAGTTTGGCCTTTAATCAAAATTTGGACAATTATTAAGAACGTTATGAAAAAAAAGCTAAAAAAGAGTATTTTAATGGAGCCATTAAAAAAATTTCAAAATCTTCTTGAAACGCATTTGTTGAAGTGGACTACACAACAGCACAAAATAAGGGAAATAAAAAAAAATTTTTTTTAACATTCGATTAGCGTTGAATGCCCCATATACACATTTGCTTACGGTTTTTAATCCTAAGTGTCATCACCATGCCTATAATTAGGGTCTATAGTTTTAAATGGCTGAAAAATCGTACGTACCACATATCTTTGTCATAACTACTTACAAAATCAGGGAAAGCTTTAAAAAAACTGGAAGGAACATGTAGTACATCGATTTAAATTTCAATCGATGTCGATTTTCAGAACATGAGGTATATTCAAACAATTTTAATCAGGCTTGTTTTGAAAATCACGTGATTTTCAATTGCCAAAAGCACACCGAAAAAAACAGAAACGGTGTGATTTTCAGAACACAAAATCAAACGTTTGATTTTAAATCACGTGATTTTTATAACAGATCTGTATATTGCAAGGTTCCATCTTCATGTAGTTTAAGTGCAAATAGAACAACGTTATTCTAAGGTCGTGGTATTATAAAAATCTAATGGCTTTGAATTATCATCATCAGAAACAAGAGTAACAAATATATTGAAACAGTTGCAATTTAATAGGTAAATTGATATGATTTGAATCCCCTAATATTTGAAAACTGGCTATAAAAATAAATAATAGACTAAAAATATACAACAACAATCACAGAAACTGTTATAAATGTGAAAATCCACAAAAGTGGGTCAATGTATAAAATATGAACTAAAACAAAATGGAAGTGGGGAGAGTTAAGCTTTTCCTAAGTAGAAGTACAAATTTGGTCGGGTTCAGCTCGTATTACAGCATTGAAAATATTTTATTAAGTTTTATTTTACTATGGCATTATTTAAATATTTATTTTATTACATTCAAGTGTATTGTTTTTCGTTGCACAGTGTCATAGAACGTTTGTATGCCTGTATGGGTGTAGGTAGTATTGTGACCTAAAAAACGACAAATGGTTTTAACTAAAACTTTTATAATTTCTTAGAAGAGAAAAATCAATTGTTCAAAATTTAAATAAGTAAAAAAAATATAGTCGGCGAAGCCCAACATATGAAACCCTTCACCCACTGACAACTCGCAATTTCGTTTAGAGAAAAAATTTTGCTACAATAAAACCATGAAATGAATTGAATTTTTTGTTAAAGAAATTTACAATCAATCAATAAAAAAACATAAAAGTAAAATCAAATTTGGTTTAAAGAAAACATAAAAACTTAATTTAAATATTTTAAATTCAGCAAATGGATAACTATACAAATTGTATAAATAACGATCACTGCACTAGTATATTGTGAACATTTTTTGAGATAATAAAGCCAGGATCAAACAATAGACCAAAAATCATTTTAAAATTAAAAAATCTTTTGCAAACTTTGGTAGTTTAGATTAGAAAATTCTCAACTATCACTACAAAACAACTAACTTAAGGGAAAACCGTATTATAAGCCAACAACAGTATCTCGCTCCGAAGCAAACATTTTTTCAATATTAAGGTTGGGCCACACTTTAACCGCACACCAGTAACTAAATTTATTAAAATAAGATAAAGTAACTTTTGTAATACTCTGCAATATATAGTGCATATCTTAGACAGCTGATTAGTATTTTTTTTTTAATTTGTTACCTTAACGCCCGTTATTTCTACAAAAAGATATCCGGTTATGATCATACCTAACAGTTATTTTTACCTATCCGGTAACACTATTTTGGTAATTTCAACGTTGATTTTGTCTACGTGAATTATCTATCATAAATCGATAGTGCACAATACACTACACTTAAACCTGTAGCTGAAAAATATGTTTTAAAATAATGAAAAGTTCCTTTCACAATAGAAATCTATACACAGCTAGATATCTACATATTTGTGGAAATTACGGGCATAAATACTATAACTAACACCTTTGAGTCCAAAGGTTGTGCCAATCACCCCCTAGAATGAAAGATATGTGAAAGAAGTTTCTCAAACAGGAAAAAAATTGTTTGCCACTCCCCAAAATACAGCGCTTTTTTGTATTTACCATTTAAGGTCAGATCTCATCTTATCGCATATCATCCTTTGTGGCCTGACTTTGGATTTTCCTTTATGACCAACATTTTAGCACGTGCCAAGAAAGTCTTTCTTAAACGTAATACGCAGGGAAACCAGAATTATGCTCTGAAAACACGTTTTATGCGCATGAAATATGCAGTAAAAACTGGAAAATATGCCCTGAAAAATGTTAAAAAAAATATACCCCAAAATCAAAAAATGCTAATTTGAAGAAAAAATATTCAACTATTTAATAACAAAATTTGAAAAAAAAATCGTAAAAATATTACTTCTTAAGCCCATATTAGGTTAAAATTCCTATAAGAGATGTTTGCGCCGAATATTAGCTAGATATTAACATCCATATGGGTTTTTGTCTTTAAGGGATTTTAGGTACGGCCGCTAAATTGTTAACTAATGTTAACATTTAAAGGAAGTTAAATATATTTAAGGATGAGAGCTTTGCGCAAATTTTAAACGATTCGCAAATAATTTAATTTGAAGTAAAATATTTTTAGAACGAATTTAATTTAAATACCATCATAGTTAGATGGCTTACTGACACAAAGAGTCTTATTTGGAAATAAGTTTTTATGAGGACTATGTAAAATTATAGACCGATTCTCACCATTTACACAGACCTCGTCCATATTTGATCAAATTATCTGCAAAATTGGAACTTTTACTTTGCGCACAAGGTTGACGTGGGCCGACAACCAGCCAGAGTTAGATCACTTTAAAAACTGATTTTAAGTCGATCCGTATACTGAAAGATTGGTCTACATTTCTATGTTTTATACACATCGCATAACGTTTATCCTTAATGACAACCTGCTTTGTCTTACAATTTGAGAGTAAAAATTAAGTGTAGATGGCAAAGTTGAAATAACAAAATTTCGAAAAAAAATTATTTTCTGCTTATGGAGCATCTAAAAAAATTCAACATGTATCAAAATATGCCTTAAAAAGACAAAATATGCGCTATAAACTTAAAATATGCTGCAAAAATGCTCGTTTAACTAAATTATGCGCAAAAATGCTTCAAACGGTAAAATATGCAAAAATATGCACTAACGAATCGATGCCAAAATTCATAAAAAGCTCTAAAACGGATAAATATATTGTTCGTGCCTTCATTGGTCGCACAAGAAAAAACATGCAATTGCATATTTATGGTTTCCCTAATATGTAATATGTATAGTTTTTAATATACTAACTTTTATGCCACGCCCCAAAATTTTGACAAATGTCGAAAGTAAGTAGGTTTTTGCTATGGTATTGCCATATTTTTACCAACTTTATATTTATTTATCTTACAGGGAAGTTATAATAACGAAAAAACATATTTAAAGTTCATTTTATTAACCCTGTTGAACTGCCTAGATAAGAGCGGCAAACGCTTTTTTATGTCAAAATTTCTTCAAAATATATTGGCCATAGAACTTTCTTGTTTACAAAAAACGCTTTAAAGGCGAGTCTAAATAACGGGCCTTAGGGCCAATTTTACCAATTCTATTTAAATATTAATTCATACTTATAAATTCATATAAACGGTTTATAAGAATTTGAATTTAAATGTTTGTGCAGTAAAAGTTGATAAGTACATATGTATGTAAATTATTTTTATTGGATACACAAAATTACGAGACCCATAGAATCCTTTGTACTTAATACGTCGCTTTTTCAACTGACAACTAAGTTGATATACAAGTTTTCTTATGAGCCTTGCCCCATATCGTACGTCTCCGTTTACGTTAAGTTCTAAAGTTGGGCAACTTTTAACATACGTTGAGTTATTGAAAGCTTTCAGTGTTTTTTTTTTTATATTAATTTTTTTTGTTGTGTGTCAGCATAAATAAATAGACTAAAGTTAAATAAATAAAATTGTCTGTCTTGATCAAATAGCCGTCATCAAAGTATTCATTGTGTGCCCCTCCTCCGTTGTAACGTTGGTGTCAATTGAAAAACAAGTGACGAATATTACGGATTCAATGCGACTCAACCTTAAAACAAAGTTTTCTTTTAAATAATTTTTCTTGTTTTGCCTCAATTAAACAAACATTTCAAAAGGACACTCATTGACGCAAGAATATTTTTTTTTTTTTTTTTGGCATAAACTTTTTTCATTTTGTTTTGTTCTTTTCTTTAACTTGTAACAATTAAATATGCAAACTGCATTTCTTTCCTTGCGACGACTGCATGTTGAAATAGTCTGACCCAAAACGGTGTGTTGAAAAAATTTTAAAAAAAGTTTCGCTGTAATACTTTATGTTTATTTTAGTTTCTGGCGGGTTTTTAAGTTTGTTTGTTAATGAATATTAAGAAAGCAAAGAAATTTGAATTTGAAATGTTCCTACAATTTTCATGTCCTTTACAATTTTCAATATTTTTTTTTGGAGTTTTTACTGCAGGATTACTTTTGTTTGTTCAAACACATACACATTCGTCTATAATGTCCTAGTTTTAGTTGGTGTTTTTTTTAACCATAACATAAAATTATTCTGTTGTTGTTTTGTAGTTCAAGGTCAAGTTTATTTTAACACAAAATACAATATTTGGGTACAGTATACATAATATAAATACACACATACATATAAAAATGCATAAACACACAAACACAAAGTTATACTCACAATAGGATAACGAATACTTTTAATAACTTAGATAAATACTTAGTTACTTCTTACATTGCACAGTGGCTTGAAAACAATTTTGAACAATTTTGTAATTCATATGGAGTCGAAGTAACACAAATTTCATACCATACAAGACTACTTATAAGAAAAAGTCTTGGAACCACTGAGAATTTCCTTTGTCAGCTAAAGCACTTTCAATTGTATTTTAGTGCTTGTTCATTCATGCCATCGCATTCCACCCAATTCCATTAATGTATATCAAAAACATTACATATTTATTAATTTCTTTTGTTACTTTTCGATAACACAGTACAACAAATTGAAAGCCA
Source organism: Pollenia angustigena (assembly GCA_930367215.1). Lineage (NCBI taxonomy): Eukaryota > Metazoa > Arthropoda > Insecta > Diptera > Polleniidae > Pollenia > Pollenia angustigena. The sequence goes on from OV884060.1 coordinate 233,804,762, forward strand.
TTCAGTGAATAAAGCTAAATTTTGTTGGTTAGACAAATCCACAGAGAATTTGGCTCTGTTTGGGCTCATTAATATTTAATGGTCTTATGAAATGAAATATTTAACTAATGCACCCACTTATTCTTACATTATTACTTACATATGTACATATATAATTGAACAAAAAAAAAAGTTTTCTTTAAAAATGTTACTTCCAACTGATTAAGGCAAAAATATCATTCTTATAATTTAATTTACAAATTATTTTTAGGGAAAAGTTAAATCAATGCTTTTTAATGAAATCTGCGGCAAAATTAAAGCAGCAGGGTGTTCGTACTACGTTAGCCCAGTGCTCAAGTCTGGCACTGTACAGTACGTAAACTGAGTAAAACTTAAAACGATTTTGATATTCTCAAGTTTGTTAAACTGTACATTGAACTTGTATAGTGTTCATATGTTAAAAAACGCTTAGTTTTTTTTAAAGAGTTTTTAAAGCGTGGACAAAAAAAATTAGCGCGAAAAAAATCATTCTAGACACGATATAATTCAATGAATCACCGAAAGAGTTAAAAGAAAAATAAAAAAGGAAAACATGTTTGATTTTTATATTTTTCATAAGAAGACATAGCACTGAACTTGCCTTATGTATGGCCGGCATAAGTGGTTGTTGAAATTGGTTTATAAAATTACAAGTCTAGTAATATTTTATATCTACCCTTAAGTATAGTTTAAGTGTACGTATTTATATGTTTTCATCAGCTTGTATAAATATACTTCGTACTAACACAATGGTAGCAGTAAAATTCTTTAAATATTTTATAAACTTAACAAGGTCATTGTGACGTATAAGTGTTACTGACTAATAAAATACTACAAATACGCCTCAGTATGAACTGCATAAGTAAACAGCATATGTACATAGATATGTATGTACTTACATACATACTTACGGTGACCATCCGGTATGTATTATACAAAAGAATAGTACAGTGTTTTAGAGCTGGTTTCTATGTAAATCAGTTTTTGAAAAAACCCCTAAATTGTTTTGTATTTTGTTAAATGTTCTGTTTCTGTACTGTATTAAAACTAAAACATTCCCAATTAATCTGACTTTTCTCAATATCGCAAAAACTTGTACAGTTTTTCTTTCTTCTTGAAAACTTTCAGGAATAATAAATTTAAAAGTGGAAAAACTGTTTTTATGCCATTTATCGCACACTTAATTATAAACAGGTTGACTCAAAATTCAAAAATGTTTACGGGAGGCGGAAAATAGACTTCAATGGCTTACATTTTAGATAAAAGTTAAAGAAGGCAGTGAGGCAACTGAAATGTTCGATTTACACACACCCATAATAAAAAAAAAACCATAAATTAAAAAAAATTAAAAAGTCAAGTACGTTTTTTTATAGCTAAAATAACATTTATGAAATAAACTAGTGCAATTTATTCCTTAAACTCCATATAAATTTTTTTTTAAATTTTGATTGTTAAACTCCATATACAAATTTTCCCAACTTTAATTTGTTTTTGCTTTAATGGAAATTTCACCAGAATAATGCATAAACGTAACACTTTTACCACAAGTATACTCTGTGCTTTATTTATACATATAACAGGATGTGGCTGAAAAATTAAAATAGTTGGCAGCATAGTTCAATTTTTCTGGACAAAAATTCAATTTAATCCAATCAGTGCTGCCTAAACTGTTTGTTGAGAATATGTCAAAAATTTTAAAAAAAGTTTGCATAAATCTGTTAATCGATTAGCAAATTTTTTTAATATGCAATTCCCCAACTCAATCTGCTAAGCCAAAAAGAAAATATGCTAAAATGGTAACACTGAATCCAATTTTGTTCCAAACAAAATTATTGCCGGTTCACACACGTCAAGTTTGACCTGCCAAGTTTTGAGCTTTAAGGAGAGAAAGGAAAAGAGAATGCAACTTCTTTTACCCTGTACTAAGTACTCTTCTTTTCTCTTTCAAGAAGAGAGACGTCAAACTATTTATCAAACAATGGGTGAATCTAGCTTTAAAGCAGTAATGGAAAATTCAGTACTATGTTACTATTTTCAGTACTTTTTCCTTTCAAAAGTACCACGTAACCCCCACGTCCGTTTTAGTACTCTTTTTGTTATGCTTCCATGTTTAGAAATGAAGCGTTGATTTTTTTAACAATGAGTCGTCAAAAAAAAGAATAATTTTTTATGCCGAAAAATTTTGGAGTCGGAGTCGCAAATTTTTTGTGGGTACTAGACTCCGACTCCGGTACAAAAACCTTAACTCCGACTAAACAGCCCTGTTTACAACATTGCCTACACAAAATTATTTATTTTCAAAGGTTATGGCAACCCTTCTTGTTGGTATATTTTAATGTTAGATATCCTCATCAGAATTTTGTTGTGGAAATTTAGTCAGCTCGGTCCATAAATGGCTTAGATTTGAGCAAAAAAAAGTATATTTTCCAAAAAAAAAATGTTTTAAAAAAGCACCAAAATGTTCAAAAAATTACTTTTTTGCTTGGTGGTCAGTACCATCTAAATATATCAATTTTCCATCACTGCTTTAAAGTATGAAACTTATTTTTCTATGAAATATTTAAAATGAAATATTTGTCTGAACTTTCGTTAAGAAAAAGTGTTTGATTTAAAATTTTACTCGAATTCGATTTCCAGAGCATAGACTCTTTTGTGTATTTGTATGAATGTTTTTAAACTATCTTAATTTCATTATCACGTAGTACTTTTAGTATTTGGTCCTAATAAGTTTTTAAACTTTTTTAAAGATTTTATTCAGTTCTAAAAGAATCCTTGTTTGTTTGGTTTAGTTAGAACTTGAATGTGATGTTATTGTTACCAAGTTTTAATTGTATTGTTTTTTTTTTAGCAATTTCTGTACTTGAAAAGCTTTTGTTTTAAATTCTTTCTTTTAAAATTAAAACAATTTATTTGAGAACTTTCAAAAGAGAAAAATACAATAGCAAAACAAACTCATTTCCTCTGACCTTTTCTGCTTTTTTGTTTAACACAATCTTAATAAATATCTTTGTTTAAATCTAACAAACATAATAATCCAGCTTATATTTACTTGGCACTTTGTATTTATGTTATTTCTCTTTTGGGAAAATGTCCTTCTTCTTGTTAAACCAGACACATGTTCAAATATGTATGTTTGTAAGTATGTCAGACAATAAAAATTCTTAGTGACTTGCAAATTTGCTAATGACAGAGTTTGTCTATAGAACTCTAGCTAAATGTCACAAAGTGACATACACAACTTGTGCCAACTTTAAACATGAAATGTAAAATGTTTTGTATAAAATGTCAAGCATTTACTTGAAGACTTCTTGTAATTTTAGTGTAGAATTTTTAAAGAGTAAATGCATTAAGTCAATTGTAACTTTTTTCAAACGAAAATTGTTTATTCATCATTAGTTTACAGTTCCTAGAATTTTAATGTTCTAGGTTGTTCTTTGTTTGACCAATTTCCATATTACTGATTCTTTTAAGTGCAATTAAAAATTGTCAGAGAAATAAAAAAGTTAAATCAATTAATTGGATTATCACAAAAAAAAAAAAAAAAAAAAAACATTAAAGAACTGTTTTTTATAAATGCGTTCATATTCGGAAAAATTTTACCGGGAATTGTAACACTCAATTTACATGATGAATTTTATTACGTCGAATTTTAGACGTCATTTTTTGTTTGGTAGCAAGCGGTGTAGAGAAGAAAGAGGAAGAGAAAACAGAAATCATGTCTATTTTTCTACCCCTCTTTCTTCTCTACAGCGCTTGCTACCAAACAAAAAAATTACGTCCAAAATTAGACGTCATAAAATTCATCATGTAAATTGAGTGTAAGACGGGAAATTTCGAAAACTTCTCAGCAACGTGACTTAACTGTACGAATTTATTACCTTAAGTGCTACTTAGTGGCAGTTTACTGATGCAGAATGTATGGCTGAGTTCCAAAAAGTCAGTTGCAAAGCAAATCACTTTATTAATTTCATTCTTAAATGCAACCGTATAGAATATCACAATGTTTCCTGTCGCGAAGTGCCCCCCCCCCCCCCAGCGTTTTACCTTTTCGTGTTACAACCTTCGGGGAATTAGGTGCACCTTATACTCTCAGAAATTGGAGTGAGAAATAATAAGGCTTAAAAAACTTCATATATGAAAATGTATTTAAAATACAGTATTGTTATGTCTCATTATCTCCAAAAAAAAAAATGTCACCAATTTTCCTTTAATTGTTCGAATAAAAATGTGAACGTGAATTTAAAAGAAAATTAAGTCTGTTTCTACTTCAGCAACAATTTGTATTAAATTGTAAAAGAAGTTTATGAAAATTTTTATAACTTTTGAATACAAATTTTGACAATCTGCCTGTGTTTCTACATCGAACCAACCCGAATTCATAAAGGCGACCGCATCATGAGATAGAGTAATAAGTTAGCTATCACTATTTAAAAAAAAATAATATTTTTTTTTTTTTTGTAAAAATTAAAGTGAATGTCAAAATAATTTGTTGAAAATATAAAAAAGGGAATGTTTTTGTTTATAAACTATGCACAATTGCTTTAGAATCTGAATTTTTTCCTGTATTGCAAATTTATTGTGGCTCCACTTTTTCCTTTCGCCTTTTTTCATCCTTGTGTTTATATTTGAGGAGGTCCATAACAAAACGCAACAATTCCACTTTTTAAGCTTAATATATTTTTACTGAATAATATTGTACAATCTATAATTCTTAAAGTCATTGCTTAAACGAATTTATTAACTTTGATTCGGATCAAAACGTAACTATTTCACATACTTAGAACCCTTTCACACTCGGCAAGTAACTTGCCCAAAATCCTTGCGCAACTCTTGATTTGTAGACGTTGGCGGTAAGGTCGGGTAAGGGAACAGACTTTGTTGTTCTCGGCAAGCAACTTGCCCAACTAACTTGTCGAGTCTGAAAAGGGTCCTACATACATCGTACCAGCTTGAATTCATTTTTGTAAAAGTGGAATTGTTCCGTTATCCTCATTTTATGTTTACTTTTATAAAATTTAAATAGTTTTTTTTAAAGTACATATTAAGATTTTTATTGAATTTTAAATTTTAACTTATTTTTTACAAAATGTAAACAAAGCTTGACATTCAGTACACACACAAAAAAATAAACAATAAATAGATGAAGTCGCCTTGATCGAACGTAAACGTTTGCAAACAAAATTTGTATCAAAAATACTCACTGCATGCCCCACGATTTCGAACGGAAATTTTGTTCGCGTAAATTACGTTTAAAACAATAACAATATGCGAACGAAGTTTTCGTGTTTGCTCGCGCCGTAAAAAAGTTTTGGCATTTCTAAGATTTGTTTTTTTTTAATTCGCAGATACCAAACGAGCATATAATAACGAAGAGTTATTTTTATATGCATGTTCATATTTGCAGTTTAATGGTTAAAAACATACATATGATATATCAACTTCACCCACTGATTTGTCCGTCAGTAGTGGATCACTGCTGCATGTTTTTCTCGCGGCATAAATTTCTGTAAACATATTTTTATAAATATATATTTAGTTTGTCAGAAGAAAGTGGAGCTCGCTCTAATGAATATTTTGTCAGACGACTTTGAATCTGACTTTTCTGACATACGACATGTATGTATTTTGCATACGACATGTATGTTCTTTGTAGTGGGAAATATGACAAGACAAATGTTAAAACATTGCTTAGCAGGCAGAATATGTTTGAAAATTACAACAAATATGTGATGTACATAAAATTATTCGGGGAAATTTTTTTTAAAAGAAAATGTTGCTCAGATTGTGAATCAGTTTATAAATATTTTACATTAATTTTTAAAACCGAACTATTTTAGTTTGAACAGAAATAAAATAAATTTTCGATTCGTCAGAATGGATTTTTGGTGATAAAGAAATAATTTTACATCACTAGATTCATAAATTCCGAAAGCAAAACAAATGTAGTACACAAAAATATCTGCACCTCAAGCAGGGAAGCAAAAGTCTAAAACCTTCCAAAAATTTTTGAACCGCGATGAACTGTAAACCGTAGGAAAGTTTTTAAATCAAAAACACTAGATTAATTCCAAAATAGCATACGTATAGGAATATATACAAATATCAGGTGTATATTTTTTAAAATTTCCGTGAGATAAAAATGGTTGTTTTCAAGCTTCAACTCGATCCCTGCGTGAACTTATTTAACAATTCGAAAAAATTATCATATTTTTTTATTAATAACTTTTAATGTTCTTCACGACTATACTGTGCCGTTTTTGATATTCGCAAAAAGTGTGAAAAAGTTATAGCCCTAATCTGCACGTTGTTATGTTTTAGGTATAAATGATACAAACCGATAATATCCCTAAAACAATCATGTACATATTTTTAAACGTAGGATTACTTCCCTAAATTAAAAAATAAATAAAAAAAATCCACTTCAAATTTGCGTGTTTTTTTTTTTTTTGTTCAGCTTTATTCGATTTTTCTCTTCTTGCCACAGCAAAAAGGCAGTGCACGAAGCTTCGAACGAAACGAAATAAATTGTATGTAAATTTCTATCAAATTAGAGGAACATCCGTTACCAGAATTTTAGTAATTTTTAAGGCCAAACTTTGGGTTTCTTTATTTAATGTTTTGTTTTTTTTTTGTTTTGCCTTTTTGTCGCCTTCGCGACATTGTTCTCTGTTGCTAAAGGAAATTTCTAATTTTGAGGCAATTGTTGCAGGTTGTTAAATAATTTTAGCAATTTCTTGTAATTTAGATATTGCTAACGGTAATTCTTGTTTTACCCCTTCTTTTAAGAGTTTCCAATCATGTCTATATGATGGATGTTAGGCAAAATGCCAACAGAGATTAAATATGAAAATATTAAATAAGAAGGAGAAAAATAAAACATTTAAAATCACTTACCAGCAATGCAGGCATTTACAATTAATATGATGATAATGAAGACAAACATGTTGAATATTGATGAATGTTGCAAATTTAATTGTATGTTTATGTTGCTGCTGCTGCTGCTGTTGCTGCTTGCTGCTTCCTGTTTCTTTATGTTACGTCAACTTTGTATTAAAATTTTGTTGTTGTTTTTTTTGTGGTTTCTCAACTACTTAGGCCGGGTATTAAATTCGTTGTCGGTGTTGATGACATTGACAACTCGTCGGATTGTAGAAAAAATTTATAAAAAATTTCATCATTTTAAAATTGATAAATTAACAGGGAATTTCGACAAAAGTTGAGCAAAGAATCAGAACGAGACGCAATTAAGAGTGAAGTAAAAGGTGAATGTGTGGACGTTTGTATGTGTGATGGATAGATGTTGTTTTATTCAGTCTTGGCGTTTAATTTTATTATTTTTATCTTGTTGCAGTTGTTCTTGTTTCTTGGCTTTATGGTCGTTGTTATTGGTTTAGCAGTTTGAAAAGTTTGTTATTGTTGTTGAAATAGTTGTTCCCCGAAAGTTTGTTATTTCACAAGAATACAAAAAAACTGTTTCTTTTTTGCTGTTGTTATAGTATTAATTTTTTATTGAAAATTTAAGTTGTTACAAAATTAAGTTGTCTCTCTGTTTTTTCTTCCCAACTTGTTGTTATTTGCGCTATTTTCTCCTTTCTTTTCTTTTATTGCTTTATTTATTTTCTTTTCCGTTGTTAAGTCGATTTAATCTTTTAATAGTTTAATATAATTTGACTGATTGGTACTGTGCTGTTTGCCCATGCGTTTGTTCTTTTAGGTCGAAAGGCGCCCATTAAGGGGCTTTAGCCTCTACACCATTCCATTCATTTTCACGAATAAAAGTTCGTTGTCTGTTTCGTATTTATAATTGTATGTTTATTTTGTTCATATTATTGATGTGTTTTTTTTTTGTTTATTGTTTTTTATCTCTTTTTACTAGTATACAGTCCGCTACCTTAATAGGCGTATTTTTACAATTTTTTATATTAAAGAAAATAAATTTTCACATAAATTCAGGAATGCATTATGGATCAATATTTAAAAACTATATACATACATAACACTTAAAATAAGTCAAATATGAAAAGTAAAATTACAACAATCTATATAAGTATGTATATAAAATACAAAAAATGTTTCTACCTAAATATGTATGCAAGTTTGTACGTATGCCTGTTATATGCTCTGAAACCATATTACCGATGTGCTCTGAACCTGATTCGTTAGAAAGGCAATTTTGTGAAGATGGTTTAGGCTATATATTTTTATCAAAAATAGTATCACGAGGGGAGATAGGGGGAAATTTCTACCTCTGTGGAACAATCCGACCGATTTTAACGAAGTTTTAAACATAAATAGATTCAAATTTAGATGGAAACATAATCAACTCATTTAAAAAAAATAGGGCCACGAGGGGAAGTGGAGGGCAACTTTTACCTTTCCGAAACTAACAAACCGATTTTAAAGAAACTTAACACGGAGGCATGTCATAACGTTTAGTGTCATAGCAAAAGGCGTGTGTGAAACGGTAGCAAAGTTCTAAGGTGAATTAAAATTGTCAAGTGCTTCTACGCTGCAGTCAAAATTTATATGTAGTACTACAGCCCCAGGGCTAGTGAATTTTAATTCAACTCAACAGTGTCAAAATTTTACTTCCATGATAAGCAAGGTAACCGTTTCACACACACCCTCTGTTTTAAAAATCACAAAAATTTCCATTGAATTTTCTTTTAAGTTTATTAATTCTTTATATACATTTTTGTCACTAGCCGTATAATTCCACACTGTTTTTGTTTAAACAGAATTTATAAGCCAAATGTTTTGTTTATAAAAGAAAGTAATAAAATTTGCATTTATACCTCCAACTTCGATCAATTTAAACTGTTGACTTTTAGTTGTTGCTTTTTATGGATAAGTTTCTTTGCACGATGTTTGTTCTATTAAATAAAAAACTAGGAGTGCTATTACCCGGAAAAAATATCACATACACATATATGTACATACCAACATATACATAAGTATACACAAAAATATACATACATAAAGTTATTATCAGTTTTTCCTCAAGAAGGTGGATTACGGCACAACTATATTATTCTTTAGTTGGCTTAAGCAACTGTGCGAAAATCATATGTATGTGTCAAACCATATTGAACTTTAGAACACTTTTTGTTAAGTCTTATGAATGCAAAATACGGAATTAAAGAGAGACTTTTTGTTAATTTTTGGCAGAAGCTAAAGCAAGCTTATGCATATTATAGTTGGGCCTTAAGTCGTTAGCAAAATCTAAAAATTATTGTGCTTTTTTTAATAAAAAAAATATTAAAAACGTTGTTGATTAAAAAAGTTGAGCGAATTAAATGTGTCGATTACGATTAGCAACACAAATGAAGTTGAGTAGCCAGCATTTTTTTAATTTTTTACTATAGAAAAATATTTAAATTTTTATATTTAAAATATCGGCCTCTTTTTGCGAAATGATCGAAATTTTGAAAAATGTATGTATGATTGAAATTAAAATTGTATGGACTTCTCCATGTTTTCTTATACAAAAATGTCATAATTTTTAATAATGTCTAATATAAAAGGTGTTCGAATTTATCGTAAGTTATAGCAATTGACCGTCAACGATACACAGGGGCAGATTTTGGAAAAAAATCAATAGTTTTGGATTGAAATAAAATTCAGGCACAAATTAAGTACTTGTATTTGAGTTAAAGCTTAGGATTTGGATTCTGTACAAAAAGTAAAACAAACCAAAATTCTTAACTTTAGTCCGATTTTAAATCAGTGGAATGTACTAGTCGAGTTAGCGATATGCAGAGTTAATCTCTTAAGGTTTACGAAATATCTGAATTTTAAAATAAAAATTAGCTTTTTTTGCCCTTATTTGGTATACAGTACTTTTCGCTTAAAGTCCATTCCGCTTAAAGGCCAACAACGGATTTTAGCCAAAACTGTCATATTCACTTGCAGATTTTTTCGAATTTCATACAAATTATTTGTTCTGAGGTCCATTTCGCGTGAAGTCCATTTTCGTTTAAAAGCCACATTTTCTTAGCATGCATTTATAATTCTTTATGCAAAAATGTTCGCTTATAGTCTACTCTGTTTTTTTTTATTTTTTTTAATTAACTGGCAACATGTTTTTTTTTACCTGGCAATAATAGTTGCCAGGTAAATAAACTTTTCTTTTGTTTAAAAAGAATGGTTTTATTGAAGAAAATAATTTTTATATAGTCCAAAATGTGGATTATACTAGATTTCACTTAGTATCCATAAAATGGCTTATAAAAAAAATCGGCTATAGTTCAAATTCGCTTATAGTCCACAAAAGTTGTGCAACAATAGTAGTGGACTATAAGCGAAAAGTACTGTAGGATTTTGCAACTATATTTTTGTATGAATTACCAGCAAACCAGTTAATATTCTACAGAAAGAATTGTGAAAAAATCGTTTAAGATTAAAAATTTTTATTTATTTGATCTGACTTTTTTGCCATTTTATAGCTAAAAAAGTATATTCAATTTCCTTATATCCAAAACTAGAATAAATGTCCTTAATTGGCATCTGTTAATAATCCCTCAAAGATACTGCCATGTGTAAATTTCGATGAGAAGCATAGTTTTCAGAAAAAATCGTTAAATTTTAAAGCAAAATTGTCAAATGGCACCCAAATCGTCATTCAGTGTTATTTTTAGTTTCCAGTACCCATGTTCTGTAACTTTAGTGAGAACTTTTCGCATCGAAAAGATGTGAAACAAAATATTCCATCGTTTCTCGAAAAGTGAGAAAAAAGTGTGTCTGTAACTCATGTCCAAAACTATCAAACCAGATTACGTCGTTACGTTATTATTGTCATAATATTCTACTCGAAGCCGTTGTGACATTGCAGACGTTGAGGGCGCCAGTCACACATATCGATGACGGCGACCAAAATTTACAAAAATTGAAAATTTTTCAACGACGACGGCGAAAATACAACCTTCGGCTATACCAAATAATGTAAAGTGCTGCGACTTTAATGTTTGTTGTTTGCAAACGAGCCTTAAAACATTCGTATATTTTATAAAAATGTTTTAAGCAAAATAATTGAACAATAAAATATGTGCCAAGAACAAAATATTTTTATTATAATTCTTTGTAGTCTGCATTTTGAATTGTTTTTTAGTGTTAAAATTTTTCTCGCCCCATTTTTACTCGTGAGTTTATTTAAAAGTTCAAAGCGGGAACTTTTCACATAATAATGTTACAGACACACTAATTTGGTGACTGCTCATAAATTGAATTATTTTTTAACCTTTATGTCTACAAAAAAAATTTTAGTTAAATATGCAACCATCATACCCGGGTAGGGTATTCAACCGTATAATCGATTAATTTAAAATTGGCTTTTTTCGATTAACGATTAAACCGGTTTATTTCAGTCGATTAACCGATTAACCGATGTAACAAAATGTTTAATTTGTTGTAGTATTAAACCATATTTTTTATGTTTTTAACTATGGGTAAGTTCCAAAACGACAGATGCGTACCAACTCGCTTTTTTAAAAGCATTCAACAATACAATCATGTAGAATTTACAATGTTATCTGTACCAAAGTTCACCCAAAAAGTTACCAAAGTGCACCAAAAAGTTGTGTTTAGAAATATTTTTTCATACAATTTATTTCTTTAAAGAAATTCATTTGTAAAATACAGTACAAAAACAGAAATTAACGAATTCGGAAATTAAATTTTTTGCAGAATGTTTGGTGCTAAGCTTTGGATGATGACCTGCCAACAGAAGAAACTCGATAGTAACACAACAACAGAATTAACCAAAACAATTAAAAGTGTTAAAAATTTAAAAAAATTAAAACAGGACTTTAATGGCATAATGAAAGATTTTATATGTTAAGAAAACTCTAGTTAAAGGACTGATAAATCGATTTCTCCAACATCTGCGATAATTGAAAGAATGTTTAACATCTTAAATTTTATCAAAACTAAAAAAAGTGCCAAATTAACCAATTGTTTTTCTAAAAAATTATTTTATAAGATCTCCTTAAACTATTGAAATGATCTCGCAGTTTATTTTTTAATAAATACATATGGGGGATTTCATGTCAAGTGACCCAATTTTTAAATCGATGTCTTCCGATTTGGGTGAAATTAGCACCAAGCTTAGTTCTATTAAATAGTAGTTTAGACACAAATTTTCAATAAGATCGGTCAAAAAGTTTCTGAGATAAAGGGGGTCAAAGTTTGACATTTTTTCTATACAGGTGTTCTTTCTCATCCATGTAACTTATTACCTATGGGTGTTAGACAAATTTGTCCCAAGTAGCTTAGATAGCTATTTGATCAATCTTTTAAAAAAAAAATATTTTTGTTTTTTTTAAATTTTTTTTTTTTTAAATTTAAAACTTTTTTTTATTTTTTTTAGCAGTAATGTTTTTTTTTTTTTTTTTTTTTGCCAAAATAAAAGTCTTTTCCGTATGTATAAAAAAAAAATTTTAAATTTTTAGCATATGCAGTGTTCTTTCTCAGCCATGTAACTTATTACCTATTGGTGTTAGCAAAATTTGTATCAAGTAGCTACGATAGCTATTTGATCAATCTTTTAAGAAAAAATATGTTTGTTTTTGCCACTTGACATGAAATCCCCCATATGTTAAAAAGTATTAGCAAACTCTAGTAGTTGGATTGCCGAACTATGTTCTTCACAAAAATTATATATTCTTAATGCTAAAAAAGTTTTAAATAAAAAATCTGAGGTACCTCAAAAACAGTGATTTGAAAAATTGGATGGTAATGTGGAACCCCCCTGGTGGGTAATATGGAATACTACTACATATTACCAGAAACAAAATAGTAATAACAAAACAAATTCAATTTAGCATATAATTTTTTTATTTTAATTCATTAAAAACATAAGACTTTCTTTTGGTCTAACTTGTTGTTTTAAAAATATATTCAATTTAAAATTTTTTCTCAGGTGGAATAGGTTCAGTTTTTCCACATTAGCCGATTGCCAAATTTTTTTAAGCAAATATTACAAAACTTATTAAATTTCCATGCTAACCAATTAAAAGAATAGTTTAGTTAACAATTTGTAAACATTGTAAAAAAAACAAATGAAATATCAGTATTTGGAGCAAAATAACGGTTTGAATATGCAAACAAAAAAACAAAAAAAAAAATAGACAACACAGACAAAAAACTAACAGAGCGACCATTTGCATAGCCAAAGCCGTTACGTTCATATTTTTATGGAAGTTATGTTAACAAACAGGGAGCGTTTCTAAATAACATTTAGTTTGGGCAATAAAGGGGGGTTCCACATTGCCCACCTATTCTACAATACCCGAAATTACTCTACTGTTTTATGTTTTTATCATGCTACATATATGATAAGAGGAGATCTACAAGAAACGCATGCAATGAATGCCAAAAGCGGGTTGTGTGCAACCCTCGCAGAATGTAACACTTTGCCATAAATGCTCAAACTAAATAAAAACCTTTTGTAACAAAACTATACAGATTTATGAATCTCTGTTTATTAATTTTTATAAACAGTCATTGCCAAGCCCAAACCGCTGACCCCAGAAACTTGAAATTTAGACTAGCGAATGGTCACTCCACAAATCGAAATTCGAATGTTTAGGGGGTAAAAACAAGTTAAAAACGGGAAAATTCGGTAACCTTATATCTCCAAAACTAAAAAAGATGCAAAATAAATGTAATACTTATCGTTGTTCTTTAGAAAAAAAAGCGGACAGGTGTCTGGTACTTTTTTAAAATTCGGCGCTATTAGGGAGTAAGCGGGTAAAATCTGAATATTAGTAATTTTTGCCACCCCATCTATCTTTTGAACCAATCAACATAGAAACAAAGTTAATACCACATTCGAAACTTATCAAAAAAATACGTTTATGAATTTGGTACTTTTTCGAAATTCGAACATTAAAGGTGTGACAATCGTAACTATTTTTGGTACTTTTTTTTACAAAACATTTTCCTCCATTATTGACATATGGCGCTTCTTTTAACATGCAAACAAAGCGCTCCTAAAGTGCTTTCTTAGGGGCTAACTATATTCATTTATGTTTTGCTTTTACTTGTTTAAATGCCTTTTTTCAATAATTTTCGTAAACCATAAAATATTTTTTTTTTTTTTTCGCTTTAAAACCTTCTTCGTTGCCAGCACTAAAATAGCAGCTTTTTCGTATGTTTTATTCATTATCATGTACTGCTTTATAAGAGCTCTCTAATTGAAGCGCCAATTTCCTGAACACAATTATACAATTGTATGAAGTTAATTGCTTTAACCACTGAACCATTTATTAATATTTAAACCATTTTTGACAAACTGCGGAAAACTCAGAAAAGTGATCGTCAGAAAAAATATTTCTTTTAATAAAATTCATGATTCTTCAGATAATAATACAGCTTTTCCACTTTTTCCAGCTGTATTTTACATCTAAAACTCGATCAATTTTTAAAAAAATGTAGCAAAATGCCAAAAAAAAAAAGAACTGATCAACATCAAGTTTCGGCGAGCAAGATTTCTCAGAAACGGATAAAAAAACATTGAAAGACATTGAAATATTGCATTGACATGCTTAAGTCGGCATAATTGAGTCGGTATTACATGTCATAACATCTTGTTTGGGTTGACTTGACAAAGTAAAGCATTATATTTTTGAGAATGGTATTTTTACAGAAGATTTTGATTTGTGCAGGTCTCTAGTTTTTAACAGTAAAAATTAGTGGAAGGGAATTCCCACGAAACAGGCGTGTTGGCTAATTTTAGAAAATTTATAAGAATATGTGAAGTTTTTCTTTAGTAAACTAACGCTCTTTATTAAAATGGAGCTCCTTGAAACAGCTTTTGAAAAAATCAAATAAGATTTAAACCCTACACCGATTTTTCATATTTTTGATGGAAGGAGTTCAAAACTAATTAAATAGTAATATAAACAATAAAATTGAAAAATTGTCGAAAAGTGGAGTTGGGCCTTTTAGCTGTATTTGTATGTATGTAGATCATGCGTATGCTTGCGAGCATGTAAATATTTAATGTTGTTCTTGTTGTTTAGCAACTGATACCAAATATTATTTTTCTTTACGTACATATATTTAAATTTTGCTAATTCTTTATTTATTTCTTAATGTCAGGGTATCATCGAAAACTTATAAATAAAAATATTACGGCAAATTAATTTTAATCTAATGTGTCTTGTTAATATTTAATACATAATAACTATATTCAAGTTGCTATGATTAACAAAATTCTACAATTTAAGGAGATAATTCTAATTCAACTCAGACTCAGTTAGGTTAGAGAAACAGTAACATTGAAAAATAGGTGCTCCATTTTGTTGTATGTAGAGCAATTAGAACGACTGTTGTTG
The DNA here is from genome assembly GCA_930367215.1 of Pollenia angustigena. NCBI lineage: Eukaryota > Metazoa > Arthropoda > Insecta > Diptera > Polleniidae > Pollenia > Pollenia angustigena. Next base: position 233,820,115 of record OV884060.1, read on the forward strand.
GCAGTAAGATATTACGACTCAATCTGTAAGATTTAAATTACTGTTACTTCCGGCTAGGGAGATCGATTATTCCACTTTTTTCAAAAACCGGGTTTCGGATAAGCATTTTAAAAATAACCGGTAAAACGGTTTTAATTCGAACACATAAATATACAAAAATCTGTTAAATAATGTTTGCTAGCCAAACGTTTTGCAAAAGCAAACAATTCTTAAAGAAAACTAGTGGTTGTGTAGGACGTCAAATATTTAATTTTTGAATTTTTAAAAACTTTGGTTTTAAAAAATTGTGGGAATTTAATAAATTTTTTATTTATTTATTTCAGCATTAAAAACCCCAATAGTAATATGAACATGCTTTTTGTATGAAATATTGTCAGTTCGTCGATCACAATTAAAAACCTTTCATAACATTATTTGATTCCTTCAATTTTGTTTAAAGTTCTTGGTGTTTTAATAAATAAATATGATGAATTTTCCCATATCGTTGATTCCGTTGGTATGTTGTAGTTTTAAGCATGAAGCATGCAACAACTTCTTACGAGCTTTTAGTGCCTTAACGGGCATTATGTCCTCTGTTAAACAACAGGCTAATATTGCACACAATGATTCATTTTTGGCGGCATATTTTAGTAAAGTATTATTTGCAGTCTCTTAAGAACTACTTGGAAAAGAGTCAAGTTTTACTTGGCATATATTTATGTCAAGCTTGTGGACTAATTGAGGTGATTAATAAGTCGTGACGTTGAAGAGCCTTTGCAACTTATCATTTTAAGCACCTTTGTCTTTTAAATCCGTTCGAAATATCACCAGAGATGACATCTTTTTAAAAATAAATATAATATTTAGAATACTGACAAATTGCTAATTACTTTTTAAGCTGAACCTTTTTTTGTAATATTTTAAATTATTTTTGGTTCTTGTTAAAAGAATACACGCCTTTTTTAAGCGATTTTGTTACATTTTGTTTTGACATTCTTCATAAAAGGTTTAAGTTTGCCCAATATTCAATTAGAAAAGTACTTAAATGATGTACTCGTAGTTCTTATAACAAAAGTAAGGAAAACTTAAATATATTATACATAAAATTAAAATTAAATGTATGTTGATGTGAATGTCAACAACTAAGATAACCGGTTTATTTTACCAAAATGTGTATTTGATATTCGAAAAATAGACATTTTAAAATATCTGACTTGGGCAAAACTAAAATAACCGGTTAAAACCGGCCGAGTACTAACCGCTTGATCTCCCTAGTATGAACAATCATGGACCTACCAAAGCAAGATAATGGTTTAAAGTGAAGATTCATATAAGGATTAAGATACATATTTGCATTTATATAAGATTTTTTCATGTTTAGTGATTTAAGGGAGAGGGTTGAGTAGAGGAAAATTTTGGACGGACAAAGTAGCTGTTAAAAAGTTATTGTAATCAAATTTTATATCAATACCAACATATATAAGGAAGTTTTTGAAAAAAAAACTATTTTCGGAACAGTATGAGGGCTATAGCTAAAAATTTCATTGAAATTTGGTTGGGTTTTTTACGTTATAATCAGCCATGTCACAGAGTACAATTCCGTTCGGAAACGGAATTCATTCCGTATTTTGGTGCTTCAGAAAATGACGAAAAAATGTTTCGGAATGAAACCATTTTTGTTTTCATGAACGGTATGGGAGTTGTCTGTATCTGAAAGGCCAGAAAACTATCAAAATACACTTTCCATTAACAAACAAATATGTTTTCTTCAATTCCGAACGGAATTGTACTCTGTGACATGGCCCAATAAAATATTTTTAGGTCAAGTTTAATCTAAATATCAACAGAGTAATAAGATGGTTAATGGTCACTTACATTATAATCCGAAAATAAGTAGCTAAAGGGGCTTTGAGAAGTTATGGATGGACTTTCACCTTTTATAATAGGCTTTGTCCTTGTAACACTTGTTGTATTAGTAACATATATGTCATGCAACTGGTATGATATAACAACTAACCTGTAGCTAGGTATATACGAATATTGTATCACTAACATGTAGTCAGTAACCGGTATTCAAATCATGTAATATGGCACCGCCATCTTTTCATTTTATACATATAAAAATAAAGAACACTTTTGGATTAACACAACAACACTAGGAACATTTCTACGAATTTTTATCAATCATTATCACTCTAAAACGGCGAGATGTACTTTAAAACAAGCCAGGCGTACGGACGGACCTCTAGATCAATCGATTGAGTATACTAGATCGATTCGCTATATACTAAAAAGTGTGTCTAGAACCATGTTATGATGTTATGTAAGCAAACCAAATAAAATTTATTTGTGATTTGCGTCTAAGAAATTGAAAATAGTCAGGTAAGATCTAATTGAAATTTAATAATTCATGGATTTAATTTAAGAAATATTTTGATGTTAAGTAAATATATATTTTTTATATTTGTTTTAAATCAGCTGATTTAAATTCAAAATAGCGCACTAAATTATGAGGGGTTGATCACAACAGTCGTATTTTTTCATGTAATTATTTTAAGGCTTATGACTTTTTGACGCCTTGTGAATCCCCCAATTGTATATTTTTCTTTCCTTTTATTTTGTTATCAAATATTCAATTTCAAAACACAAAAATTATTTCATTTTTATACCCTTCACCGAAGGTAAGAGGGTATATATAACTTTGTCATTCCGTTTGTATGTTCCACAATATTGATCCTACACCCTATAATGTATATATATTCTGGGTCCTTATGAAAAGCGAAGTTCAAATCCGGTTGTCCGTCTGTCCGTGTGTATGTTGAAATGGGTTTTCCAAAAACCCCAGAAATGATGTGGACTAGGTTGATGTATGTTTATATCACATATACTCCGTTTAAGTTTGCTATTGAATTTCAGCCAGATCGGTCCAAAAATGACGGAGATATGAGCAAAAAACCACGACTGCCTCTGATTTTGCCCAAAAATCCCTTGTTGTTGTTGTATTTTATTTATTTCTGTATATCTTGAGAACGGCAAGAGCCAAAGTTTCCAGATTGGGTACAAACATTTAGATTATCAATATACAGTATCCAACAAAATATGGGCGGGATTGGAAAAGTGGGCGTGGTACCTCCCATACAAAAAAAATCAAAAATTTTATATAAACCTGAATTTTTGGACTGTCATATGACCTATGGCTACGCCTTATATATCAAAAGATCGAAAATCTTTAGTAGAAAATATTTTCTGAAAAATTTGGAAAAATCGGTTCAGATACAAAAAAGTTATGACCAAAATATAATTTTTTTTAAAAAATACCCATTTACGGGAGCCATAGGTCTTTCTGAGTCCACGTTTTATCACAAAGTAAATGGTAAATTTATTCCTAAAGACATCGGTATATTAATTTTTCAAATCGGTTAATAAAAGACTGAGTTATGTCCAAAGTACTGAAATCCAAAAAAATATGTCTTTTTTTATTATTAAGTTTGTTTAAATATATGTACACATATGTTAGTATCTATACATATAGACCTATAACCCAATTTAATGAACAGTATATAAATCTACCAAATCGGTTATTACCAAAACACTGAAATCCCAAAAATTACTCTTTTTATACCCTTCACCGAAGGCAAGAGGGTATATACATACATATGTATATGTAACTGTTGCAGTCAGCCCTGCCATATTTGCCGATTTTTTGCCTTTAAATTATAGCCGATTTTTGTTAAAAAAAAGTTTTCTTTCAAAAATATTCAACTATGAAGAATTAAAGAACTAAATCTGAATAAAAGAAAAAAGGTCAACGCTTAAAATATCTTTTTCTATAGGGAAACTATAAAAATCTTTATACATATGTATATGAGTTTGAAAATGAATAAACGCTTACAAAAGAGAGAGGGTAAGCTAAATTTACATTCACTATCAATAAAAATAATTTCAATAAAAAAATTATTCTTATAAGATTATACGGAATTGAGGATGATGCAGCTACATCCGATTAACTACAATTTATTTATAAAACGTTTATTATACCCTTCGCCGAAGGTAAGAGGGTATATATAACTTTGTCATTCCGTTTGTATGTTCCACAATATTGATCCTACACCCTATAATGTATATATATTCTGGGTCCTTATGAAAAGCAAAGTTCAAATCCGGTTGTCCGTCTGTCCGTCTGTCCGTGTGTATGTTGAAATGGGTTTTCCAAAAACCCCAGAAATGATGTGGACTAGGTTGATGTATGTTTATATCACATATACTCCGTTTAAGTTTGCTATTGAATTTCAGCCAGATCGGTCCAAAAATGACGGAGATATGAGCAAAAAACCACGACTGCCTCTGATTTTGCCCAAAAATCCCTTGTTGTTGTTGTATTTTTTTATTTCTGTATATCTTGAGAACGACAAGAGCCAAAGTTTCTAAATTTGGTACAAACATTTAGATTATGCAGATACAGTATCCCACAAAATGCGGGCGGGATTGGAGAAGTGGGCGTGGTACCTCCCGTACAAAAATTATTAAAAATTGTAGAAAAACCTGAAACACTCGGGAAAATCGGTTCAGATACGAAAAAGTTATGACCAAAATATAATTATTTTTTTTCGGGAAATCGGTTAAAAATGGTTAAGTTATGGGCAAAATACTCAAAAAAAGCACTAAAAAACATTAAAATTTTTATTATAAAAACTAAAATTTTAGAGCTGTAATATGACCTATTCATACGTTTTAGATATCAAAATATCGGAAAATCGGGGAAAAAAATGATATGGCAAATATATAGCTTTTTTTAAATACCTATTTTCGGGAACCATAGATCTTCCCGACTCCAAGTTTTATTACCAAAGTAAATGGTAATTTTATACTTTAAGATGTCGGTATAAAAATCTGTCAAATCTGTTACAAAATGGCCGAGTTATGACCAAATTCTAAAATTTGATCAAAACTAAACTAACTATACTTAAACTCTTAATATATTTAATAGCACGCAAGCATGTGCAAATAATTAAATAAAACTAAACAATACATATTATATAATATACATGTATATATACATATATTTAGATATCCATATATATAAACTTCTGTTCTTTCCAAACCATGGTGAAGGGTTTATAAGATTCGGCATAGCCGAATATAGCCCTCTTACTTGTTTATTTTAAATTTTTCTTTTTCTATGACAATACGGTCGTAGCCGCCGTACGATATAGAATTAGATCTAAGTCGACGTACGACGTAGATACGCTTTTACGTTTACGCTATCTGAACATATATATGTTCATACGGTTCAATTGTGTTCCTTTGTTGTGTTATTTTAAAAGAAGAGTTTTTTCTGTTTTTTTTTTTGTTGCCAGTCCGTGTATTTCTATCAAATAAAAATCGAAAATCTTGTTCAAATTTATTAATTTTAATATCAATTGTTTCTAAAAGTTTCTGTATGGGCCGTTTCCTCTTTTTCTCATTACCATTTATTATTAGTTGAATTATTTATTATTAATTTTTCATTTTCTGTACTTTTTTCTTTACTTTTTTCACTTATTTGTGCTGAAGGGTAAAAATGGTTTTTGTGGTATTGTTTTACGGATTTGGTGAATAGTCCTTTTAGGTACAGATATTTTTCAGAAAAGTTTTTATTTTCTTTCATTCTCTGTGCAATTAAAATAAATTTATAATTTATTGAAAATGTAAAAGTGTTAATGGAAATTAAGGTTTTTTCTTCAAAGATTTTAAATACAATATATGTTTAGCAATAAAGTATTATTAAAAAAAAACTTCCTCTTTTATTTTAACATGAAATCCATTAAAATTATTTAGTAGAAAACTTTTATAAAACAAATTTAATGCCTAAACAAATTTTTCGAAATTATATTTTCTACATGGTTATTGTAGCAACAAGGGCTTATTGAGGTTAATGTTTTAAAAATATCTTTGTAAGTAAAATGAGAACTTAAAAAAAAAAAACACAAAAAAACGCCAAGACACTTAAACTAAATAAATCAAAAAAATTAGAAGATGTTGCATTCTTAAGTTTGAATTGACCTTTTTCCAAATCTTAGTCACCCTTTTCGTCTAGGAATTATTTAGGCACCCAATATATATGAACATTAGACAGACTTACTTGATATGGGCAAAAAAAAGTTATGGTGTTTTCTGTTCTGACAATAATGTCCCATGTATGCTGCTATTCGCACGGGTTTTCGTTCTTTTCTAAACAAATATGCAAAAATGTCAGAAGTTGTCGTTTTCCTTTCTAAATATGTTGCAAAAATAAATGGCAAATTTGTTCCATTTTTTACCCCCAGTTATAATTGAGTGTGAGATAATACCCTTTTTTCATGTGCGTTAACCCTGAAAATAAAATTGGACCACCTGATCCATTTTGATAAAATGGACTACTCCATGGACTGGTCCGATGTAATGCAAGCATGGACCCTGTCATTGTTAAAAAGTATTTGTAGTGCGAGCCCATGTCTTCGTTTTTAACGACGTGCTTTCGTTTTTAAACGACTTCGAAAATAATCCTCTTGAGTATACCATGGAGTAGTTTTAAAACTACTCCTAAGTAGTCCAAAGGTGGGTTATATGATCCTCCCCTAGGACATCGTAATGTTAAATAGAGTTTTTTCCATACTGGGCTACTTTTGAACAAGTCCTAGACCCTTGTGGGCTACTCTTTACACGCGTGTTTGGACTGGTCCTATTATTTGCAGGGTTGTTATGTATGTATGTATATCAAAACCATTTGTTTTTCGTTTATTATTTTTTTAAGTGTTGTTAACGCTTATTGGAATTCAAAGAAAATTTTATGTTGAATATTGCTACAACCGTGCTGAATATCGCTTATAAGTACAAATTTTGCATTTTATATTTAACACGCTAAATACTAGGGCTTCCAAAAAAATAAATATAATTTTTTATAAATAAAAAGACCACAAGCTTAAATAATTAAAAGTAATTTTTAAATGAATTTAAAAATTGTCCAAATATTTTTCTCAGGTCGGGTTTTTGAGATGTGGATTAAGTTTAAACTTGGTTTAACGTTGTATAAAACTCAGATTTTTCCGGCGAAGTGTAAACGGATTGGAAGCCCTACTAAATACACATTATTGTTGAGTGTAAAACGTATCTGTTATTTTGTTCCATTGTAATTTAGAAAAATGTATCACTTTGTACGGGTGCGTAAAACCTGATAAATATATTACACAATTATAACGCATTATTATTTTTTAGAAACCAAAAAACACCATTAAAGTTGTCCCCCCCTGAAAATTAACTAATTAACATGTTCTATGAAGATTCCTTAAATATTTTGGCTCTAGCTATAATCACTCGTGAGCTAAACAAAAATTGTATTTTTTATGAATAAAAAATTCGGTATACTTTTTGATGAATGAATGGCTAAATATAAAAGATATTTAGAAATTATTTGATTCTTCATTAAAACATTTTAAAAATCTATCCACAGACTTGAGATAAAAAGATGTTTATGTCAGTTTTTGATGCTTTTCAATTCGATTTTAATGCAAATGTAAATAACTTTACCGATTTTCATTCCCGATACGTCGTTAGACAGGTTTTGACCACCGCTTAAGAATTAAGTCAAAAATTAACCCTTAACTAGCTATCTTACTTTTTTATAACATTCATTTAGGCATCACTAAAAACCCATTTTATAATGTTCAGGACCAACATTTCTAAGAGGACATTAAAAAAAATTGTGGAAAAAATTTAAGATCAGTTGTATACTTAAAATAAAAAATAAATAATATAATTGCTATCAAGGCACATTAAACAAGGTATGTACATTAGGGCGGGTCACTGATGTATGAGAAAAAATAAAAGTTCCCGAATCATGTTCAAATAGCAATATTTTTTTGTCTTACGTCAAAACAAATAAAAACTGCAAAAAAAAGTAAAAACTGGACTTGAATTTTTTTCACAATTTTTTTTAATGTTCTCTAAAAAATTTTGGTCATGAACGGGCTAATTTAATAGTAGCTTAATATATTTATAAAACGTGTTTGCTAGGCAAATATATACATTTTATGATTGGGTAATTCCATATCAAAACGACCAAGGGTGGGACACGACTCCTTCCAATTTTAATGAAATTTGGTGAGAAGTTTCCTTTTATCTTATAAGGAACATACATATATGAACGAAAAAAAGGATCCTCCTTGATGGAAATCGGTTTTTTTTAGTTATTTCAATAAACTAAACCGTTTTGGAGTTACGCGAATATATGCTGTGCAACCTCTTACATATTCGAAATAACGGTTTATCTTGAAAACAAGAGCCCACATAAAAAAACGGTTAGCACCACTGGATTCAGCGTGCCTCAATTAGGTAAAATGACAGGTGCGCGGCTGGTCTGTTTTTGCAACTACGACAGTATACTTTTTGCTCAAAAATACAATATTAAAATTCTATTTTAAGATTTTTTTTAAGGTTGCGAAAGAAAAAAAATCATATCTTAAAAAAATAACGCCTCCTTCAAAGTTTCAGGATTTTTAAAAAACAGTTTGAGGTATTATATAAAAAAAAAAATCAGCCAAGTAAAAAATAAGTTTTTGACTTAGTCCGTTTTTAAAATTTTATATTTTGCAGATATTACATTTTTCAAAACAAAAATTTTTTTTTTCAATATATGGATTCCAGCCCCAAGTATTCTCTTTAAAATTACATTAATATTGTTTTCGTATGTCAAGTAGTTATCGAGATATTGAAGAAATAAGCTCAACACATTCGGCTAATTCGGCGAAATTAAGAAATTTTGAATATGACATAACTTTTGAAGGTGGCATGCCATAACGTCCAGTGTCATAGTGTCCATGGACGTTATGACACTCCAAAAAGTGTCACAGTGTCCATGGACTTTATGACACTTTTGAAAATTTCATAATGTCTGTGGGCATTATGACACTTTGCAAATGGACATTATGACATTTTCAAAAGTGTCATAGTGTCCATAATTACTAAAGAAGTTAAATACAAAAAAAGATCTGCATATGCGCAGAGAAAACGTGTTTTGTTATGGTCGCAATCAACAAAACTATTTTTAAAGAAACTAATTTAACCATAATATGGTTGTCGGTGACAATGATTTGGTTAAATTAAACATAATGTGGTTAAACAAATTTTAAAAATAGTTTTATTGTTTTTTCTCTGGGTGCATATATTAAATTTATAACAGAAACACTTTTGGGCGCAAGGATTTTCTCCCCTATGGTATAACAAATACCGGCATAGCCGGCCTTCGACCAGGCGCAAGGATTTTCTACTCTATGGTATAACAAAGACCGGCTGCGTTAACTAAAGCTTCCCTGCACAGCCGGCCTTCGGCCGGGCGCAAGGATTTTCTCCTTTCTCGTGTAACAAAAACCGGCTTCGCTTACTAAAGCTTCCTTGCATAGCCATAGGGCGCAAGGATTTACTACTCTATGGTATAACAAAGACCGGCTTCGCTAACTAAAGCTTTTCTACACAGAAAGCCTTTGGGCGGGCGCAAGTATTTTTTCCTTTATGGTATATCAAGTACCGGTGTCGCTAAGTAAAATCGAAATCTGCCTTGTTTCCGAATGAAGGCCGATTTCGCAGAGAAGCTTTAGTTAGCGAAGCCGGTCTTTGTTATACCATAGAGTAGAAAATCCTTGCGCCCGGCCGAAGGCCGGCTATACAGGAAAGCTTACGTAAGCGAAGCCGGTGTTTGTTGTACCATAGAGGAGAAGATCCTTGAGCCCGGCCGAAGGCCGGCTGTGCAGAGAAACTTTAGTTAGCGAAGCCGGTACTTGTTTAATCAAAGAGGAGAAAATCCTTGCTACGCTTTCGAGTTTGTAAGCATGTTGTGGGCATTATGACACTCTACAAAGTGTCATAACGTCCACGGACTTTATGACACTGCTCTGATGGACATTATGACACTTTAAAAGTGTCATAAAGTCCATGTACACTGTGTCACTTTTTGGAGTGTCGGACACTGGACGTTATGACATGCCACCCTTTTGAAAAAAAAAAATTTTTATTTTTTTCGTTCATTATAAGATAAAAGGAACCTTCTCACCAAATTTCATTGAAATCGGATGGGGTCGTGTCCCACTCTTGGTCGTTTTGACATGGAATTACCCGGTTATAAAATGGGTTTTTTAGTGATGCCGAAATGAATGTTATAAAAAAGTAAGATAGCTAGTTAAGGTTTAATTTTTGACTAAAATCTCAAGCGGTGGTCAACACCTTTCTAACGACGTATTGGAAATGAAAATCGGACAAAAAATGGTAAAGTTATTGAAATTTTCATTAAAATCGAATTGAAAAGCATAAAAAAACTGGCATACACATCTCGAGCCTGTGGTGAGATTTTTAAAATGTTTTAATGCAGAACCAAAGAATTCCTAAATATCTATTAAATTTGGCAAAAAAAAAAAATTACCGAACTTTTTATGCATGAAAAATATCACTTTTCGTTTCTTTTTGACGCGGTTTAGATCATGGGAGATTATCGCTAGGGCCAAAATATTTTAAGAATTTTTAGAATCTTCATATAACATGTCAAAATTAGTTTTGACGGGGTACATCAACAACTTTTTTTTGGAGTCGGTCTAATGTACATATTACTTTATGGAGTCTTCGATAAATTTAAAAACATTTTCACACGGAATGACAAACTTAGTATGTCCTTATCCACCACTTATTGATGGGAGGGTTTAATAAGATTTCTTTGAACCAAATTAAAAAAAAATCACTGTCGAAAAACAGAAATTTTCTGTTGCATTTAAACAATTTAAAAGCAAAATGTTGAACAAACTTTAAATGCATGAACTAGTTTAAAAAATTAAAAACCAAAACAAAAAGCTATTCGTAAACAGTTAAGAAATTTATTGGTCATAAAGCTGTGAAATGTGGCATTAAAAATTAATGGAAACATCAAACAGATGGAACAAACGTGCTGTTTATTTCAGGTCAATACAAATTTCCGTACAAAATATCACGTACAATCACTAGTGCGCTTTCACACACACGTACAACCACTGATTTCTTTTGGCGTATTTGTTGCCAGAAAAAAACACCTGTGATAATGGATCGTGTATTTTGTGATTCCATTATAAGTGTAAGTATCATGTATACGTGTGATTATTATATTAATTATTTCTCGAAATCTCTTTTGTTTAGAAAAAGGCGCCAGAGTTCGTATTTATAACGTAATTTTCTAATTTTTTCTTTTCCGGGGAAGCGCTAATGATTTTTCAATTTCCCGGGAATTCCAGCCCAATACAAAACGGTGTAAAATGGTATTTGATTTGTTTTATTCGAACAAAAAACGGCAATTCATTAGTTCTATTAAATAAGTTTGCAAATGCATTAAACATTCGTTAAAAAAATATATAAAATTTGTTGCATAGTGCTAAGTACTATTTTGGGCTAAAAAGCACTACTGTAAACAGCCTGTTTCATTAAAATATTTTTTATTACATACCTACAAAAAGAAATAGTAAAAAAAATTCATTAATTAAAATAGTGAACAAAAAACAGCTGTTAAAAAGCACACTGAAAATACATAGGGAACGATTTGTATTTTCATATAATATTTTGATATGAAAAATAAAACAAAGTTTTTAAAACAGTCATAAAATTAAAGCAAATACAACCAATACAGCACAACAGAATACTTTGTGAATTGCCTTAATATGACTTTACATTTTCTGTTTTTTATTTTTTAAGGCAAATAAAACTGTTATATTATTTTAAACCTACAGCATTGACATAAAACCAAAAAAGTAAAATTATTTAAAAAATATTATAATAAATTTCTTTGAAAAAAGGAGTTTAGTACAGAGCAAACATTTACAGATTCGTTTGACAGTTAACACAGATAACAGATAACACGTTCACTTTCTACGGATGTTGGCCTTCTAGTCAAAAGAGCATTTTTCCATCCCTAGACACCTTCCGTTTTTCTACCACTGCTTCCTGAACTTGTAATACGCTTTTTAAGGAAATTGATTTTAATTGAGGCGAATCAGCGTTTTCTTCAATAATTGCCGCATTCAAAATTCCCTTTAACGGTAGGTAATTGTTTCTTTTGTCATCATCTCATTCATAAATAGTATATCGTCGGCTTAATATGCAAACCTGCCAAATCCACTTTTAAATTAAATTGAGATTAGTTTTTCTTCAATTTGAGTCCTGAAGTGTGTTAAACAAACTATATTTTTAGTTTTCCTCCCAAGCTGCAAATATGAAAATAAAAAGTTCTTTGTCTCTCCTGTAAAATGTACTGAAAGGAGGTTTGCATATTAAGCCGACGATATACTGCATTTCAGTATCTAATCCAAGAAATCTTTAATGCCCCTACTGCATTTATTTTAATAAAATATATCTGTAAAATTGAAGTATTAAAAAAAAATTGTTGAGTTAATTCACTATTGTTGAACAAGTGCGACATGTTTTCTTCTCTTTTATATTAATTTCCGAGCATCTGACATTGCTTTTTACTTATCGGATTAAAATTCTTGTTTTTGACTAGGGATCGGCTTTTTGCCGATACGATACCGATACTGAAACAAAAATATCACCGATATCGATGTCGATACGCATATTGAATTTGAATTCAAGTTTAAATTAACAAAACTCAAAATTACAGTGTAAGAGATTAATAATATTTTAAATAAATATTAATAGGATTTAATTTGAATTCATGATAAAATTAACAAAAATACAACATTTTTTACAAAAATATTAATAAGATTTTTTTCAAATAAACAAAGTACATATTCTCAACTTTTGCGAAGATAGACGACATCGCAAGTCCTTTTGAACCATACATGCAGTGGAAAATAGTCTCTCAGATGCCCAGAACTCCTTTAAAAACTTAAGTATTCCTGCTCCAGTTTCTTTAAGTTTGCGCATAAAATGTCATTGCGTTCGTATACAAGCGGATCTTCATCTCTAGAAATATTAGGGGATCTAAGGTATCTCTGGACTTTTTCTTTAGCGGAATCAAAGCATAGGAAAGAAAGAGGCTCATCCTCCTCGGATCCTCTTATCATTTTTTCTACAAACGCTTCAAATGCCTGTTCTTGTAGTTTTATCAGAACTTGTACCTCTTGTAGGTGTTACCGTGTTTTCAACACTTTTAGAATGCAGAGACATGCTGAGTAGGTCAATAAGACGTTCGTTTCTTCGATACTACTAAAGTCAATTGTGTCTGAAATATTAGAACATTGTATCGAGGGTTAAACATTGTAGATAAACAATATGATTCATTATTTTCTAAAGCCTCAAATCTCTTAGTTAGAGCTAATGTTAATGTTTTGTTTACCTTATACTATGTTCACACTTGGGTCTTTAAACGCGTTTAGGCAAAATGTTGATTTAGCTAGTCAAAGCCGTTCACATTACATGAGATGATTAAGAATAAAACCACAATCAGTTAAGTTTAAAGTTTTAAAAATGAATAAAAATACTTTAAAAGTGGTTGGTTGTACACGTGAGGGTGGCCGATTCTACATTATGTGATTAATGAAGTGTGATCAAGTTGCAATCATGTCAATTTGAAGTGATTTACAAATCACTTCAATTTATAGTTCATCATCTCAATTTTGATGTGATTAGAATTTGTGATTAGAATTTGTCAAATCTGCTGATTTGTTTGAACGCTTCTTGTGACGCTTACAAAAGTAGAATGTAAACCTGCTTTTCGCATTCAACGCCTCAAGGCATCCAACGCTTTTATGCATGTTACTTGCTACGTAAAACAACACAGATTTTACTTTTTTGTCAGCTGCGTATGCAGCGATACAGCGTTAGGCAGACAAGTGACACTTTTTGAAAAAAAACTTTTATTTGTTGAAAGAAATCCATTCAATTTTGTTAATTTATTATATAAAAACTTAGATGAAGTTTTTTTTAGTCGATATTAAAATATGCATTTGTTTTTAAAAAGTTAAAAGAATATTTATGTATTTCATAATCTTCTGACTTTCTATACAATTCATTTAATTTAAAAACAGTGACGGTGTTCCGTTCGAAAAGTTAATTTGTTCTTTTTATCAACGATTCCTAAAGTATTGCAAGAAGCTTTTGCAATCCTGTTGGTTTTTTTGTTGGTGTGTGTTGGTGACTGTTAATCGTAAGTCTTTGCCGTTTTTTCAATTTATGGTGTTTATTTCTTTAACTAAATTTATTTATTTATACATTCTGTTTAGACTCAAAAACTAAACAAAAGTAAAAAAAAAAACAAATTAATGTGCAAAATGCTTTTTATGGGGCAAATAATTTTAAATTTTTTATTCAATTGATTTATTAGTGTGTTTTTGAACGAACTTCAGAGACTATTGCTTTATGATGTATATTAAATAATTTTTTGTAAACCCCGAACCTAATTGTATCTGGAAATTTCATGTACATATTACATTTTTACCTTTAAGGTTTGTGTTTGATTAAGTAACGTATGCACCATCTCATGTTGAGGATGTTAAAGCTAAAAGTATTTGAAGAACATGTTAAAAATCTTTCTGAAATCCTTTAAAATTTATGTATTTTTTTATTGCGTACAAAGATAAACCCTGAAGGGCTTAAAATGTTTCTTCATATTCTTGTTTTTATCTTTTCTTGTTTTTGTTATTTAAAATGTACACGAGATAAAGTCAGTCAGCATAAAGTATAAATATTGCTCGAAAATTAATTTTGTATGAAAGTATGTGTGTACGTCTTAGGGTGTACAAATTAGTCGATATTCCCTTTTGCTCTGTACAATAAATGGAACAAAATCGATTAAAATATGTATGTCAATCTAATTAATTTGTACAACTTTTCTCAATGACTTTATTTTACTTATACAAAATTAGAGGTAAATAGACAATTATTGAGTTAAAATGAATTTGGAAGTTGTTGCTGTTTGTTGTCGTAAACGCCTTCAAATGCCTTCTGTTTGAATAGGTCAATCGGTAAAACAAACGGCTGATTCAAGACACATTCAACAAGGTAAATTCGTTAGAACAGCTGTGTGTACAAGCCAAAATATGTGCAAGTTTGCGTTTAATTTTCTTTAATTTCTATGGCGACAATTTGAAATTTTTGGCAAACACAAAAAATTAAAAGAGAGACGAGTATAACTTAAAAAAAAAGTTGTAGACAGATTTTAATCAGATGTATATGGCTTGCACTGCCTCTGATAAAATCCCAGGTGGCCGATTGTTCTGCAGGAATTATATACAGGCCTGTCACAGAAATCAATTCCGATCGAAATTGGAAGAGGTTTCGTATTTTGCTTCATATAAAACGAAATCACTTTCGATCGGAATTGATTTCTATGACTGGCCTTATAAATACTTCCTTAGCAAAACTAAAATGATTTCTTGCGATCTTTAATTTTCTAATTAAATTTAAAAATGTTTCTGCTGGAATTATCGAATAACTTCCGTAGGAAAATTTTAATAGTTTCTTGTGAACTTTGATTTTCTGATATAAGGGTTTTACATTAGGGTGGTACAATCAGAGATGAGATGGATAAATACTAGAACGTGATACTTGAGGTCAATGGTCCCTAAGGGTAAAACATTGGTCTTCTCGAGACAAAAACAACGAAAAATGTAAAAAGGCGACCCCTACGTTCGGCAAAAAAAATTTTTATTTTTTTAAAACCACCTTGAAAAATTACTTTATATAAGAGGGTGTACGACACACTTTTTTCCTTGCAGGGTGGTACGCTCTAATGTACATGTATGTATTGATTCATTTATGTAGTAGAGTTTATAAACATCACTTATGGCGATTTTTTTGAGAAATATGTTGCATAAATGTTACATGTTCTTTATTTTTGTGTACGTTTGTATGAAAAATACAACCCTGGGGAAAACGTTTCAAGTTCTTTTGTAAAAATGTTGATGAAAAATATGCGAGACATGTTGCATATTTTCCCTCACTATACTGCCCTTTTAACAACTTTGGTACTTACTTCTTTTTTGTAAAGTTTTTAATTTATTTGCATAAGTTATACCGCTCAAAGCACAGTTACACAAGGTAGGGAGTGTAGA
The DNA here is from genome assembly GCA_930367215.1 of Pollenia angustigena. NCBI lineage: Eukaryota > Metazoa > Arthropoda > Insecta > Diptera > Polleniidae > Pollenia > Pollenia angustigena. The sequence continues at coordinate 233,836,128 of OV884060.1, forward strand.
TATGCTGCTCTATAAAATTACCCGACTTGTCAAAATGGTATTCATATAAAACAAAAACAATTTAACGCACACATGTACAAATGTTGGCTCCTACATAAGAATTTCACAATTGCGGTTTATTTGTCCGCTAACGAGTCTTCCTTGTGCAAATGTACGTTGATACCGCTTAAGGCCAGTTTACACGTTAATACAATGTATTACGACTTTGTAGAATCAAAATATTATGAAATTCTCTCCGTGTTTAAAAGAAAAAAAGAAAAATCTTTTGTAAATATAATTCATGTTTATACGGGTCGTATAAGTAAAATCAAAAATAATAACAAAAAAGCAGATGGTTGCAGTTTTAAATCTTTACAAAAACTACATGAAAATTTCGTGAGTTGATTTTAGCTGTTTTTGTAATTGTATAATTGTAATTGTGATATACTCTGTTAAAATACACCTCTGGTGTGATGAGAATACATAAGTTTCTAAAATGGTTTAGAAAAAAATCATTTACCGACCGCTTGTCAGATTTTGTATCCGTATTCTCTCTTACTCAATACATTTTGCTTTTACATGATAATTTTTTCTCATTCTACATAATTTTTCGACATGTCGTAATACATTGTATTACCGTGTAAACTGGCCTTTATAATTTTGTAAAAGATTATAAAAAAACAATATACATATGTATAAAAATTTTTACATATTCAATTTAAAAAATCCTATGTATTTTAATACCATTTGTTTTCAAACGGTAATAATGAAGTAAATTTTTTAGGGTATTCATTTAATCGGCGTTTTGCTTTAATCGGTTAATCGCCCGATTAATTAACCGAGGTTTTGGTTTAATCGGTTACTAATCGGTTAATTTTGTTTTTGATCGGTTAATCGATTAATAATGTTTTTTTGTAAATTAAGTAATTTCAATATATAAAAACGCATTAATTGTTTATTATTTGGAGTTTATTAGTAAAAAACCAATAACATACCAAATTCTTGAACTAAAACGAGCAAAAAAAAACAATTCATAAATATTTAATATGCATTTTTCAATTAAAACACAGGGTGTGCTATCAAGTCATATCGCCATATTATCCCAAATAATATTTTACAATTGCTTAAAATAAATATTGTTGTATTTCAAACAAAATAATGCTGTGTTCATTGATTCTTCATAACTGCACATTAAACAGGAGAGACGAAAAACTTCTTAATTTTCCTATTTGCAGCTTGATAGAAAATTAAAAATACAGTTAGTTTAACACCCTTCAAGACTTAAATAGAATAAAAAACAAATGTTGCCGACGAGGTGTACCTTTCTCCGCTTCAAAATCTCAATTTACATAAAAAGTGGATTTAGCCGGTTTGCATATTAAGCCGACGATATATATTTCTTGTAATTTTTTAAAAACATAAGACTTTATGACTAACTTGTATATCCTGAGTATAATAAACTGAGATAATTTCAGTAGTTATAGGATTTCTTTTAAAATAATTTTGTAAAAAAAAAAATTTTTTTTGCCAAAACTTGACTTGGAAAAAATTCTTTCACTTATCGTAGATGAATATATAATTTCTCAGTCCTTTTCCAGGATTTCTCTAAACATATGAAATACTCCATTATGCCTTTAGAGTTTTTTTTTTAAATTTTAACACTTCGTATTGTTTCGGTTAATTCTGTTTAAAGAAGATATAAGAAGAAACAAATACATTACTAACACGTACATAAAACAGAAAAAACGTGTTGGTAATCAAAAATTTAGCCCATTTTTCGCCACATTCATGTTGATCGATGATAAAGATAAAAAACATTGTAATTTTAGTCACCAGTCGGCGGAAAATGTGTTAAAATGAAGATCACTGAACACCTTATTTGTTTTTATGAAAAAATATTTTCTAAAATCACAAAAAAATGTGTTATAATACTACAAAATATTGAAAATTTGATCACATCGGTTAATCGACTGAAATTAATCGGTTTAATCGTTAATCGAAAAAAGCCAATTTGAAATTAACCGATCAGTTAATCGGGTAGTAATTAATCGGTTAACCGATTGACGATTAACCCTAATATTTATCGTTAAAGTGTTATAGTTGTAAATAAAAGCGGCTAATTTTGTTCTATCGAAGTTGCAGAACATGTAACACTTATGGTGTTTTCTTTTCTGACTAGAATGTTCCATGTATGCTACCATTCGCGCGGGTTTTCGTTTTATTCTAAAAAAATATGCAAAAATGTGAGAAGTTGTCGTTTTCCTTTCTAAATATGTTGGAAAATTTGTCCATTATAAAAACTTTTTGTTTTTCTGTTGTTTTACTTTTATTTAAAAATAATTTGTTTGGGCGCAAAATTTTTACAACAGCTGACTTTAATAATTGTTGTTAATCAGTGTTGTTAACGCTTATTGGAATTTAAAGAAAAATTAATGTTGAAAATTGTACAAACTTTGAATTCAATATTTAACATGTTAAATACACATTAGTGTTGAGTGTAAAACGTAGCTATTATTTTGTTCCATTGTAGTTTAGAAAAATGTATCACTTTGTAAGGGAGTGTGCAACGTGATAAATATATTACACAATTATTATGCATTATTATTTTTTAGAAAAGAAAACACCATTAGAGTAGTTATAGGTAACATTAGAAAGTGTTACATTTATATTCTGTAACATATTTTTCTTAGAAAAAAAAAATCGCCATTACATGCACACTAAATCAGGGTTATAAAAAATCCCTTAAACGAATCCTGATTAAGAACACAGCAGATTTGTGGCTTATATCGTCAAAAAAAAAAACATAATAAAACCAATAAAATCGCTATTAAACCGCCATAAAACAAAAAACTTCTTAGATACAAAGACTGATAGCAAGTCATAAAAATTATATGAGGAAGAAAAAAGAAAAGAAAATAGAATGATTTCGTTTTATATAAATTAAAGCGTGCTTGTAAATTGTTGTAAGTATTTTAGGTTTACTGAAATAAAGATAATCAATAAGTTCATAGAGTTTTCGTAAAACAGTTCTCCCTTTGAATTGAATTAGAGATATATGGGATTTATTTTGTTGTTTTTAGAAATAAAAAAAAAATTTCTACGTTTTTTAAGCAAATTCAAAAACTAACTTTTATTTCTTAGGAATAAATAAAAATCATGAAATAAAGTTAATTTTTTCAGGAGAAAATAAGTCTCAAAAATAATTTTTTTTTTTTTAAAGAATGAATAAAACTCCGAAAATAATCGGTAATGTTGAGTTTTTAAATAAAAACTAACGCATCTTTTTCACGAAGAAACTCTCTTTTAGTTTGATTTTTATAGTTTAAATTTGAAAAATTATCGTTATTTGCAGGCGCTGCACAGACAGGCATTTGGCCCTAAAAGTCGCTCAAAAATAGTTTTTCTTTCAGAAAAAGGCAAAAAACATTATTATAAATCTTATTTATTCGTCATTTTCTGCAGTATCGTATTCATTTTCAATATTAACGTTGCAAATGCTGTTTTCTTCAAGTAAATTTAAGACTTCAATCATAAGGGGTTTCTTCTTTTTCGATTTGGTTTTCCTCATTCCTGTCAGAAGAGGGACTGACGTCAAAAGCAACCTGTTTAGCACATGTTGGTTGCATTCAATTCTTGAAAAGTTTCTAGAATAATCCAGCCTGTATGTGCGAACATGCTTATTACGGGCTTCTGACGCTTCTTCAGAGAGTTGACCGATTGTCAGATTGATAAAGGGAACCATACAATTCATTAGTACATATCCTTAATTTTAATACCAAAGCATATGGCATCAAGTATTATTTTTAACCGGAATATTAAATTTTTGTCAATCCCAGATTCATATCTCTGCTGATATTTCGTGTTCTTCAAAATAGCGGCGACCGGCATTCCCATCGTTAGTGTTGCCTAAGGTATGTCCAACAATAAGCCCAGTTGGTCTCGAAAAAATGACATTTTATTGAAATTCTTGATTAACCTAGTTTTCAAAGCCCATGTACTAAAAAAATCGCTAAAAAATTAGGGGTGGTGTTTTTTGCTTTTTAAATTTCTGGAGGATCTATTCTACAAAATACTTCCAAATTTAAAGCTCAGAAATGAACAGAAATAGTTAAAACCTCTGTGAAATAAGAAGATGTGTGTGTTCTTTTTTTTGCATTTGTAGAGCTTAATTATTAAGGGCAAAAAAAACTAGTTAATAATTAGAATCAATGTAAAACTTATGTTTGAGATAAAGCACATACCTGATTGAACACAATCCGTAATAGAAACTAACACAAAATCTACTTTATCACCATAAAATGAGTATTTGAAGACACTAAAGTTTTGAGCGTATCGCACAAGGCGAATTTATTACAGGTGGTCTTAAAAGCCCTGCTGATATTAGCTAAAATCACTGTTGGATGTCAAAATTTTGTTTATTCTCTTTTATTATCTTTGTTTCTGTTTTGTTTTATTCCTGTATTTGACATTGTACAATGATTTTACAAAAACAAATTGCTTGTGGTTTTTGTACGAGTTGTACTTGTTGTAGTACCGAGATTACCTGGGATGAATTCGCCTTGGTATCGCACAAACTATACGAACACGTTTTTCGAATGGTAACTTCCGATTGACTTTATGCTGCTGGTGAAAGGTTGAAGTGCGCCATGTTGGTTCTATTGTTTCGAGGGGTTACGTGACTTTTAAAAAATTAATAGTAAAAAGGGTGCCGTGCTAATATAAAAAAATGCATTTTGATCGACTTTTAGGGTCAAATGCCTGTCTGTGCGCTGGTATAAATTTGTCTCTTATGGTCGCATTAGAAAAGAATTAATTAGAGTTAATTTACCTTTAAAAAATACTCTTAAGAAATTATTAACATAAAAAAACTCTTAATTGGTAGTGGTCATGAAAGATCCACTATAACTAAATAATACATTATTTATTGCTTAGAGCAAAAAAATGTTATTTAGAACATCTAGCGATCTAGTATTGTAAAGTATTGAAATAATCAGAGCTTGAAATGCTACCATTACATTAAATTTTATTGCCACATATCGTCCATATCGTTAAAAGCAAACGGACGTAACTACACTTTTTTTTACAGAAGAAGCAAAAAACTTGTTTATAGGCAACCATAATATGGTGGTGGTTTCTTGATGGAGGACTAATTCAACCATAATGTGGTTGACGCTAACAATAATATGGTTAAATTAAACATATTATGTGTAAAATTTCCTTTAATAATAGTTTTGTTGGAGAGGACCATATTTGAACATATTTTTCTCTGCGTTTATAAAACATTTGCCAAAAAGTGGGGTGGTTTAGAGGAGAGAGAGAGAGAGACAAAGACAATATAAGTTTCTGTATATCTTGGCAACGGTGACAGCAATATTTTTAAAATTTGGTACAAATAGCTTGTTACGAAAAGTTTTTCGAATATTGACAAATTCTGAAATTGAAGTATTCGAGGAGATATTATAATATTGGTTCATGCAATGTTTCAAATTGATCGCACTACACCGAACGATGCAATTTTCAAAACAATCAGAATCGTTTGGGGGTTCTGTTGGCAGGTTATTTTCGCCAAACGTAACGGTTAACGCCAGCCGATAAACTTGACGCGTGTTTGAAGCCTTCATTTTTGTGGAAGCACGTCACGAAACTTGAATCATGTATTAAGCCCAATCCGGAAAATTATTGGCAACGACAGAATCTCTGTTGATAATTCGACTGGCTGCATAACTATTCTGTGAATTTTTGCGAGTTCACCGAATCAAGGTCCGAACGCATCCAAACGGTGTTCCCAAACATTTTGCTCAAAATTACATTGTGAGTTGACAGTGCTGGCAATTCCACAGAGTTCAAAATCTTGGTTGGATAGGTGACGACATCATCTGGGTAACAGAATTTCTCGATTTGCACGTCATAAATTCGCCAGCAATCTCACTTTGGATTTTCAAAGATGTCACCTTTCAAATGCATTGAAATTTTGACAGAACAACGTCTGTCGGGTATAGTGTTGCCAATTTAGCCATTTAGTGGCTAGATTTAGCCATTAAAAATGAGTTTAGCCATTAGCCATTTTTCATCTTGTTTAGCCAAAAAAATTTTTTGCCGTTTTTCTTTTAAAAGAATAATTTTTATTTTATTATAAAAATTTATAAAAGTAAAATAAACATTTTGAACAATTAAAACGCCTTTAATTGAAATCACAACTTTTACAAATGTTGAAAATCGCTATAAACTTTGACGTTGAAACATCTTTCAAAATAAAGGAACAGTATTTCACTATTAAATTTATAAAATGGACCAACACAAACATCGCTGTTTTTTCTGGTTGCAGGTATTTCAATAAAGGGATGCAGGCGGTAACAAAATTGTTTTAGAAATTTCAGAATTGACTATAAATTTGCTCCCACTTCCATGTTCTAATGCTGAAGTAGAGAGGGTGTTTAGCCATGTAAACATCGTTAAAAGTAATTTGAGAAATAGGTTACATTAGGCAACCGTTAATTCGATTTTATCAATTAGGTAAATATTTTTACCATAACAATACAATATTTATACCACCACCACAATAGTGGAGAGAGTACTATGTGTTTGTGCTGATGTCTGTAACACCTTAAAATATTGGTCCTTTGCCCACCTTTACGTATACAGAATCACTTTCTGAATCGAATTAACGATGTTTGTCCGGCTGGCTGGCTGTCCATGTAAACCTTGTGCGCAAAGTACAGGTCGCAATTTAGAGACTATTTGATACAATTTGGTACAAAGGTTCTAATGTGGTGTAGGGTATCATAAAGTCGGGTTTAACCGACTATACTTTCTTACTTGTTTTTTATTGTAGGTCTGTACCCATGTTCTGTTACTTAAGTGAGAACTACTCGCATCGAAAAGATGTGAAACAAAATATTCCATCGTTTCTCGAAAAGTGAGAAAAAAGTGTGTCTGTAACTCATGCCGAAAACTATCAAAAGAGATTACGTCGTTACGTTGTAAATGTCATAACATTGCACTCGAAGCCGATGTGACATTGCAAACAAACAAAATTTTATTATTATTATTCTTTGTATTTTGCATTTTTAATTGTTTTTTACTGTTGAAATTTTTTCTCGCCCCATTATTATTCGTGAGTTTATTTGACAGTTCAAAGCGGGAACAAAAATGTTACAGACACACTATTTCTGTAAATTGGCGAGTAATTTACTTACGTGACAGCTAGTACTCGCCAAAAAAGTTACAGACACAGTTTAGTAAGAAAAACAGCTGTTTGTTTCAATTTATGGCATTTTTGTTTCATTTCACACATTTCAATCGAAAACTTTCTCGACGCGAGAGTTACAGAACATGGGCACTGATATAAAATTGCAGTTTTATTAAATAAAAAGACATTTACAAAGAAGCAAAAACACAACAAACTCATTTAAACAAGATCAATATTAGTAAAGCTGTTAATTTTATTTAAATTAACAAAAATAAAATTAAAGACTTAAAAAAAATTAATAAAACATAAAATAAAACTGCTAAAATAATGAGTTTAACTTCCACATTTGGTTTATATATCTTGGGAAGGTTTAAAATGTTCCTTGTCATTGCTTTATAATGAATGCTATTTAGCCCCATGGAGCTTACGAAAGGTTACCTGTCAAACGAACTGCCATACTGTTTTCACTTTTTGATCAGGCGCATCATCATGAATAGATTAATGCTTGAATAACGCCACCAAATTATCCAAATATACTTTGAAAATCAGCCATCGATTTTCGCAACTTAAAGATGACTTCATGATTAAAATAACGCAACTTTTTTCACAAATGAAGGCAATGTGTTGATTTAGAGAAAATAAACTGTCAATTAGACTTCAAGGCCGTGCGATGTGACACTTATTGATTGTTTTCCGTGGGGCTGTGAAGTCAGCAACAATCGGTGTCTTGGAGGTCAACATTGTTCATTTTATTCGAACAAGAGAAACAAAATTGGACGTCTGCAATGCGTTTCGTCAAGGACAGGCGCGGTGTCTATTTGTTTGTAAAGAGCGACTTTAATGTTTGTTGTTTGCAAACGAGATTTGAAGACATTCGTATATTTTATAAAAAGGTTAAAAGCAAAATAATAAAACAATGAAAAATGTGCCAATAATAAAATATTATTATTATTATTCTTTGCATTTTTAATTGTTTTTTAGTGTTAAAAGTTTTTCTCGCCCCATTTTTATTCGTGAGTTTATTTGACGGTTCAAAGCGGGAACTTTTCTCACCAAAATGTTACAGACACACTTTTTCTGTAAATTGGCGAGTAATTTCCTTACGTGACAGCTTGTACTCGCCAAAAAGTTACAGACACAGTTAAGTGAGAAAAACAGCTGTTTGTTTCAATTTAAAAGTTTCTAGACGCGAGAGCTACAGAACATGGGCACTGGTCTCAAAAGGTTGGGTAAATGTTGTCGTGATTATGATTTACCTTCAAATTATTTAAGACTTATGATTATTTGAAGCTTATGAGTGATTTTATATTAATTTACGTTTATTCTTATTTTACAAATTGATCTTAACTCACAATTTCATCGTAAACAACTTTAAATGAATTATTTCTGTTTTGTTACTGAATTTTAATGTGTTTTTATTCAAAAAAGCTTTTAGCCATTTTTTAGCCCATTTTTAGCCATTTTTGGTCACCAAGTTTTGGCAACACTGGTCGGGTCAGCTAGTTAAAAAATACAGACTGAATTTATTATATTGTAATTCCATTTTTAAAATTATACTGTTTTTTAAACTGAAGAAAAAGTTTTAGACAAAATTTCATTTGATTAACTTAACGATTGAAAAAATAACCTTTTGCGATACAAATTTTTATTTATTTATTTTTAATTGTTCCTTTTTCCAACAATTACCAATTGTTTGCTGTTTTACCCTTTTGAAAGGAAAGAAGAAGGACATTTAAACTACAAATTTTGTGTGAAATGTTGTTTAAGACACACACATAAACTCAAGTCTCACATTATTTTATTTTCCGATTTCTTTAGAAATGTCTCTATAAATTTAAGATACCCTTTTACTAGAGGTTTGTACGAGTATGTATGTATGTATGTCTCTGCATATATCAGGTGATTTTTTAAGAGCTATAGGAAAGTTTAAAAAAAAAACACATAAAATTCAGAAAAATGCATGAAATCTTTATTTGAATCGATAGTACGGTCCATATAATTTAATATTTGAAGATTATTTCATGCAAATGGTGACCCTGACTGCGCCTCATCCTCTTAGTCCAATTTTAGCATACCCTTTCCAACATTTCGGCCGGTATCTCATGAATAAATGCTTCCATGTTGTCTTCCAATGCGTCAATTGAGGCGGGCATGTGTGTATAGACATGAGCTTTAACATAGCCCCACAAAAAATAGTCTAAAGGCGTTAAATCGCACGATCTAGGCGGCCAATTGACCGGTCCCGAACGTGAAATAAAATGTTCACCGAACTCGCCTCTCAATAAGCTCATTGTTAAGCGTACTGTGTGTGGCATGTGGCACTGTCTTGTTGAAACCACATGTCATGCAAGTCAAGCTCTTGCATTTTGGGCAAAAAAAAGTTGGATATCATCTCACGGTAGCGCTCACCATTCACAGTTACGTTACGATTCGCATCATCTTTGAAGAAGTACGGTCCAATGATGCCACCAGCCCATAAACCGCACCAAACTGTAACTTTTTCGGGATGCATGGTAGCTCTTGCAATGCTTTCGGCTGATCTTCACTCCAAAATCGACAATTCTGCTTATTAACGTACCCATTGAGCTAAAAATGAGCTTCGTCTCTGAACACAATTTTTCGATAAAAAAAAAATCTTTGAACTTTTTTAACAGAGCACGCATTTTGATAATAAAATTCAATAATTTGCAAGTGTTGTTCGTTTGTAAGACGATTTATGGTTAAATTATAGACCAAACTGAAGATGTTTGACAGTGAAACAAAACACGAAACGTGCGTCAGCTGTTTAAACCAGTGTTGCCAAAAAGATAATAGCTAAAAAATCACCCATTATTTTTCAATAAATTAAAAATTCCATTTAAAAGCGACTACAAACATTAAATTTTCAGGATACTTGGTTGGGAAAATTTCAAGTGAAAGCAAACAATCAATCCGAAAGTCTCACAGAACATTAAGTATTTTACGACATTTTCACACTTATCAACTTTTATTTACGAAAGATAATACATATATATCTTTTTTTTTTTTTTGAACTTAAGATGTTTTTTTTTTTTGTTTTAGTGTATTAAGACTTTTATTTAGAGCAGCAATAAATTCTTGGCGGCATTAATACAAAAAGAAGAGATAACCTTAAATTCTCCGGATTTTATGTATGCATGTGTGTATACATGTATAGATGTGTGTATGCAGTAGGGTATTTTCCCTGGAATTGTCGTATGGGAGGGACATTTTGGTATTTTGTTTTATTAAGTTTTTTACCTTAATCTTTTTTGTTTTGACATTTAATCGTTCTTCCTGTCACTCTATGTATACATGTTGAAAGAAATAAAACAATCGAATGTTGCGACTGGAAAAATAATAAAAGTTCCATTTGGGGAACAAGTCCTTAATCAAAACAAGATTTAGTTTTCAACATTATTTTAAAATATCCTCACATTAACGGCAATGTATAAATGTTATAGGGGTGAAGAAAGGAAACGTATATTTTTGGCAAAAATCAAAAAAATTTAACCCAAATCATAATGTCCAACTAAATCTTTATTAAAATGTTTAACCTAATGAAACAGGAATATTACTTCTTCCAAATTCAAGTAAATAATGTAAAAAATACCTTCACACCACTATCACAATATTTTGAAATCTTTTGTAATACAATAAAGAAGTTTTAACGACGATGCCACATATTTTGCAACAAAACCGACTTTTGTTTTACTAAAATGTCCCATTAAACTTAGGCTTGCCAGACGTACTGTTTTCAGCAGTACGCGTACTTTTTTTTACTATTTGTACTGCTTTCTGCATAACCATTAAAGAAGTACGCAATTGTACTTTTGTTTAGCTTTTGTACTTCATTTTGTACTTTTTTTGAACAAAAACAAAACACGTTTTCTGCATAGACATATATAAAGTACAACAAATTTTCGACATTAACTAAAGAGACTGCAAATCTGGAAGAAATGTTTGAATTTTGCGATTTTTAATGGTTTGAAATTCCGCGTCCTGCACCAACTCGATGGCTCGATTTTTAAAAAAAACTATCCAGCCGTAAAAGCTAACTTGTTGTTTCAAAACTGTTGTTCACCTGTATTGAGCAAATTTTTAGAAAATTAACTAGCTGAAGCAAACCTTGGCTTTTAAACAACATAGGAAATACTATATTATGTCTTTTAAAAAAATTAGATGCTAATGCCAACCTTAATTAGTAGACATGTTTCAGATAGTAAGGCAACTTTGCAAAAAATTTAAATAACAAAAAATCAAGAATTTTATGGTTTCATAGCCGAACTTACAAATTTGCCACAGCTTCGATGATGATCAGGAGAATTGCCTTCTATCAAAAACGAAACTTTATACACGAAAACGTTTCCGCCTAAACCCACATAAATTTAAAAAACTTTCCATTTTTTAACCTTAATTCAAACATTTCAGTCCATGATGTGTAGAAGTAATGCAATTATTTTCTATAAATAAATTGACTTGAATATGCTTTTTGATGAGTTCGTATTACTGAAAGATTTTGCTGAAAATAAATTGAAGTGAACAAAGATTTTTTGCTTTAAACATTTAATATGAAATATTAAATTTAAAGTACTCGTATTTTGTGTATTATATGAATTACTATGCATTGAATTTAAGAATAAAAAAATTGTATGTAGTACTTCTTTTTATATGATTGTACTGCCTTTTTTTTATCGATGTACTGTTTTTATGGATTTCATATCTGGCAAGCCTAATTAAACTCGTTTTATTGAAAGAATAATTCACCCCTGTTATAAAAGGAGACACAAGTCAACGACAACGGAACTATAATTTTATAAGACATTTTGGATTAGCGTTGACAGTCGCTTGGTATTGCCTACGGCGATTGTAAGTCAACGTTGAGAAGAATTGACTCTGTTTAAGTCGAAAGAATATTTTGCGACGACTCAAATGAAAGCTAAGCAAATTTAAGTTAAGGTTCAGTTAGACGTGCCATACCATAATACCATAGCCGTAACAGCTGTTTACGATTATGACAAAAAACTAAAATTCAATTGGTGTCTATAGTTATGGCATAGCCATAAGGTTGGCTCAAACATTTCACGTCACGTCTAATTCCAAACCTAGAAAGTAATAATATTTATTAAATACGTTTAAAGTAAAAAAAATGCAATTGTTGAAATTAAATGTTAAAACAAGTCCACCAAACAAATATCTAGTTTTAAATACAAAAAACATATCTAGGCCTTTGCACAAATGGCTAACGAAGTAACGCCTGAATTGCTAGTGCCGTCCGAATGAGCGCCATAGTTTTTTACTTTCAGCTTTCCAAAAACACAATTTTTAATTTAATTGATTTAAATATAAATTTATTTAAAAAAAAAAAAAAATACACCAAACATCTGTCAGATTTCATCATCGACTTGATGTGATACAGGGAATTTCCGGAACTGAAAGAAATTTTTAATGCTCTTCTTATTTTTTTTAGCTTGAATTAAATAACTTTCTGTTAGAAACGGTTCTTTTGTATTTCATAAACATAAAAACTTTTTTGGTTTTTTACAAAAGATCAAAAAATTGTATGATAAACAAAAACCAAATTGTTTTAATATTGGAACACCGGGAAAAAATATTGGTAAACTGTTAAAAAATTAAAGAAAATTTGAGTTCATTAGCAATAACTTATTGCCTGTTTTTCAAAATAAAATAAAAATTTTCGCTTGGGAAAATATATTGAAACAACAATGAAAAACTCAAATTTGTTTTTGTTTTCAATAAAGTTTTTTTTTAAATATTTGTTTACATTGGATTAATGCGCAATGTAAACAATTTTTATACTATTGCTAGAGGGGCCTGCATAAATGTATTTGAAAATCAAACGCACAACAAAAATCAAATGTGTGTACAAACCCAACAAACACGAAGCTTTGATTTCAAATTGAAAATGATTTGATTGTATTTATCACCGTGACCGTTCAACAAACTTTCTTCACTTTACCGTTTTATTTTCCTTTTTTTTTTTGTACTCTTAATTATTGGAATTACTCACAAAAAGTTTTTATTTTTCGCAAGAAATAAACTGTTCACTTTATATTAAAATTATTTTTAATACTGAAACACATGTACCCAATAAACCATAGAACGATATGATAGCGAAAACAATATTATATTTTTCGGCGTTTATAATATAATGTACTATTATTGGAAACAATATCGTTACGACATCACTTTTTAAAATATTTTTTCCAATTTAAAAACAAACATTTGAAAAAATCATCAAAATTTTTTAAACAAAGAAAATAATTTAAACAAAACATATAAAAATTTTAAAAATTTTTTTATTAAAATTTTTGAATGTTTCTTATTTACTGTAAGAGGTGTCTATAAAAATAAATTAGGTGCATATGTTTGTCTTTCCGAAATTCAGTTAAAGTGGCTAGGAATGGGTATATACAAAATTTTAAATCCCTTTATCCCTTTTATACATTAAGATAATAAAGCGCGTAAATTAGTGTTATTAATTACTCTAGCTTTAATTTACTATTATTAATTTTTTATTGACCTTTTATAAATAATAACTTTTTTTCACATATAAAAATAAAAACTGTTTTTATTTTTTAGATACAAATTTTCACCTTTTCATTAGCTAGATATCATTATCAGTATAATAAAACTATAGTTTTTTAAGGGCCATTATTATAACTTGGCGTTAGCTGTTATCCGACAGTTAACAGACGCTTTTTGACAGATAACACATTATTATCTGTCAATTTAATCTTAACTTTAGCTAACTTCAAGTTGTAATAATGGCCCTAAGAAATTTAAAAATGCGATTTCACTATCGTTATTATTGGAAATTATGATATCGAAAACGATATCATAATTTGATGGAAAAACGATATTATAAGGAAAGGTACAATTTAGTCCGTAAAAACTATCGTTTTCGATTCGAAAACGATTATCACTTGTAATACTTTCTATCACCTATATGATATCGTTTCGATACCGTTACAATATCGCTTGGTTTACTGGGTAACCACAAAGTAAAAAATTTAACTTTAATCGTCATTTTTATTGCTTACATTTATTTTTCGCTTTAGTGTTGCCAAGGCTATTTTTAATTTGAATTTAACATTTGACAAACATTTGACATCAAATTAAAAAAAACATTTGATATCAAATGCTTATTTTGAACGCATTATCAATTTGAATATAAATGTTAAATCAAACAATTGAAAAACGTTTGAGAATTGTGTTTAATGTCAATGATAAAGTCATTTCATATCAAAGGTTTGACTTCGTGTTTGTTGGGAAAACGTTTGTGTACAACTACAATGAAAAATGCTATGCGGTACTGTTCGTCGCACAATTTATATAGTAAAACGATGGCGTCCTATGCTCTTGTGGGAGTTAGAGGAATATATATATATGGTACAAAAATTCAATAAAATACACTTCAAGCAGTTCTTGTTTCTTTCAAGACTTTTCAGTACAGTAAACAATTTTTGCCTATAATCACAGAATTTGAAAATGACCTCGTGCAGTCTGCGAGAATTTGTAATGTTTTCTTGTGTGTCGGATGTGGCATACGCATACAAAGAATTATTTCTGTATAGAATTGTTGTTGCAATATTATCAAAGAAATAAACATACGAAATATTTCGTACACATTCCAAACCAAACTATTTAAAAAATAAAGAATATGTGCATTTTTTGTTCTCACTCTCATTGCTGCGAGTGATTTTCATTCCCTTGTTAAAGCTTGAGAGTGTTTTTATATCCGTCGTCTACATTTCTCTTCAGTATTTGTTTGTGACAGCGACACTATAGTAAAGAGTTTGAAAAATTGTCCATGATTTGAATATGTGTTCAAATGGATTTGTACAGGCCTCTACTATTTGCTAATGCATTAAATGTTCCTCAGTGTTCATTTTTCATTCGAATATTTTTAGGGCATTTCAACTTTTTTTGTGGCTTGTTTGCCATATACGAAAACCAATTGAGCATAGAATTGTATTTTTTTAAATTATTTTAAAGAAACCCAAATATTTCAAAGCAAAATAAAAAAAGTTTTAAACAAACAGTTTAAATACGAATATAAAAAAATAAATGCGTAATATACAAAAATTTGAATGTACGTATGTATGTATGTATGTACATAGTGAATTAATTCAAATATTTTTTTGTAACGACTAAAGATTTCATTAAAACTTTTACATTAAATATTTTTTTTTTTTTTGCTTCTAAAGCTGTTCTGAGATTTTGTTTATAGGAAAACAAGACCCAGTTTGTTCATCTTTAATTTGACAGCAAACAATGTTCAAAAGTTTTATAAGTTTTTTTGTTGTGGCTTAACAAAATGCTTTTCAAAGTCTTTAGTTTACAGCAAAGAATCTACATATACATACATACATCCATACATACGATATACTGTACAACATAATCGCTTCATTTCTTCTCAACCTTTTCAGTAAAAAACTTTGCAAGATTAATTTATTTAACGGGTTTAACAAAAAAAAAAATTTTTTCAAACAAAAGGCCTTTTAATAATCATTTACGAAAAACTTTTTTTTTAATCTTACATATAAAATTAATGAATGTTACAAAAAAATCGTGAAGGAAATAAAGCTGTGAACAACATCCCAAAAATTCAAAAGGGTTTTCATTCATTTAAACTTGTGTTTGTGTTAATAAATCGTTCTTTTATTATATTTGAAGTGGCACAAGTGTACAAGGATAATCATCTGTCTGTTTTTGTGTATATCATCACAGTGAATTTACAGTGTGTGTGTACATAAGTGTATATCATACAAACACACACATTATTACGTATTTACACACATACACATAAGTCAAATGCGAGTTTATTTAAAAAAATTTTAAATCAAGTTAACAGTTTTTTATTTAATCATTAACTTTTTTTAAATACCTTCTAATTCTAATAAGAAAAAAAAACATTAATGAGTTTTCCAATAAAAAATTTTATCATTTTGCGAAGCACTAATGGTACATTTAAAAAAAGCGCTACGCAATAAGACATGCAGAAATGCAGTAAAGTAAGTGAAAGAACTCTCAACAACTTTTATTTAAAAAAAAAAGCATTTCAAGTGCTACTGCATTCCCTTACTACGAAGCAGGCTTGTAAGGTTGAATACTAAAAAATTACTGTGTCAAAACATTCAGTGTGTAAAGCTTATCGTTACATCCAACAATTTTTATGCGCTGAATAATGCGCTTTATGTGTCAAAAATATATTGCTTCAAAGTGGGAACCCGCCATATAAAATTCAAGTCTTCCCTTACAAACCTGCTTCGTTCGAAGCTCCATTTTTTATTGGGTCGTAACATTAAATGAGGAAATTTGTTGAATTAAATTATATACATACATACTATATTTATTTCTTCATTATATTTCATTAAAATGGCTCGGTCGTTGAGCCAATCACCCCATAGGACTAAAGATTAGTTGAAAATAATTCCAGAAATATTTTTTAAATTTTTTGTCGCCTTTTTTAGTCCGGTCATAAGATTGATATAGCCAAATTAAATTTTTCAAAAACGGAACTTCGAGAAGGGGGAAAGTAGTAGCACACGCCGGGAATCTGCTAGTAAAATGAATAAAATCAAAAGTTGTGAAACAACTTCAATGAAAAAGGGATAATTTCTTTTGTAAACTGACTAGTTGCTAGATATAGAAATAACGTTTGCACGGCTTATAGATAATTTTGTTGTCGAACATTTTATATTTAACTGAATTGGACAAAGCCCTCTCAGGTTATGCTGATATATGTCCTGCTTCATCGCAGAAACTAAAGCTGGAAAAAATTCCTATGTCACAGTCAAAATGTGTATAAGATATCGTCAGCTCAGAATTGGTTTGGCGCATATGTCAAAAAGTCGGAGTGGAGAAAAACGACAAAGAAGATTTACATGAAGACTACTCAAATTGTACCCGTATTTTTGTATATTTTTACCACTGCTTCCGGTATATGTTTTGAAGAAAAATGCGCACTTTCATGAATAAAGTTAGAATTTAATAGTATTTTTTTGAAAATGAAAAATATTGTTTTGTGCCGCATACGCCGCTTTTCCAAAAAAAAAAAAAATTAAAAAAGTGGCTTTTTGTGCTGCATACGTATACTTATTGCTGTGTATTGAGTAACAAACTTGTTGTTGAGATGAATTTTTTTTATAGTTTTTTTTATTTGATTTTACTTTACAAAAACTGAAAAAACAGTTCTACTGTTATGAAAAGTTACATAAAAAGCCACAAATTAAACAACTTAAATAATGCAAAAGTAAAAAGAAAATTTAAAACTTAATATTGAGTAAATTTTTATAATAAGCTTTATCAACAGGTGGAAGAAATATAAGCAAGTCTTTTATGTCTCTATTTTTATCGCTGGAAATAAATGATGGTTTCGATATTTTCAAAACATTCGTCAACCATTTCTCAGGACTTTTCAAACAATTTTTTGATGCAGACTTAACCAAAATTGCATTTTTATATTTTTCCTCTCTGGTAGAAGTTTTATAACTGTATAGAAGTACTTTAATTTTAGCAAAAGAGACTTTTCGAAAGTCCATTTTATTTGCTTCCAACGAGTATGTGCGAAAATTATCCGGAAGCATTTCCATAACTTTAAGTTTTGTTTTATTATTTTGCATTGTTTTAAGCAAATTTAGTAAATGAAGAGGACTATGAATTTCAATATTCTTTAAGTACCGGTCAATAACTCCATGGACACAGTCCACTTCTTGAATTAAAGAATGTTCTGGTTCTGAAGACTTTTGTATTACGGCATCAACATTATTTTGTTTAAAGAACATTTTGATTGCGGTTGCGTTAATTTGATTTTTATTTTGAGGTACGCAAGAATCGCTCCATAATGTCAAAGTTTTAATAAGTGGATAATATTTTATTGATTCATTTAAAATTTTAATTTAAGCACTAGCAATATTGTTACCACTCCGACCACTATGAGCTTCCGTCAAAAAGGCACAATTAGTAAAAGTTGGTATACATGACATAATAATGGTTGCTGTAAGATTAAACATATTTAATTTTCGTTTGTAGTAAAATTTTGAAGCATTTCCCTTAGGTATTCTAAAAACACAAATAATAGCAAACCGTACACTTGGTTGGGTCCATTATAAAACAATTTTTCACAAATTTATTTTCTTGTTGTCATTTTACTTTCCTTTTGCTTTAACTACTTTTTTTTACTTACGGCAATGCAGCAAAGCAAGAGTAAAATTTATTTTGTACGTTTTTGTATGAAGAATTTGCTGCAATCGCCAAACAATGGCTTGTAGAGCAAAACAGTACTTTAAAAATTTTAAAACAGTTGATATGCAGCAAAATTAATGCTTTATATCACAGAAACCTTAAAGTCGTACATCTAAATGCACAGAGTCTAAATAAAAAAATTGATGAATTCCGATATTTATTTGCTTTTGCTGGAATTGACATTATTTGTGTGTCAGAAACTTGGTTTCCTTTGGATATTTGTGATTCCGTTTTCAATCTAACTGGCTTCACACTTTTTCGATGTGATAGAAGAAAATTAGTTAATGGGGTTGAGAAAAAGCAAAAGGAGGTGGAGTAGCAATTTATGTGCGAAATGGTATAAATTGTGTTGAGAAATTAAGATCAAAAGTTAATAGTGAAGTGGAATATCTATTTCTCGAAGTGATCAGTCAAGATAAGAAGAAAATTTTGGTTTGCAGTGCGTATAGGCCACATCGTCAAATAAATGTTGAAACATTCATTAGTACTTTGGAGAACATCACTGTATCATATGATGGCATTATCGTTATTGGCGACTTTAACAACAATTTATTTGATGATAATCCTCTTATTGAACCAATGCGTATATTGAACCTGTTTCCTGTTAATACTTATCTCCAACACACTTTCATAGTACATCAAATAGTTTAATAGATCTAGTGTTTGTCAACCACAAATCAAAGGCTATTCTCTATGATCAGCTGTCAGCACCTGTTTTTTTTCGAAACACGACATTATATTTTTAACATATGATTTTTGTTTGAATAGCTAGGACACTCTTATTAACTATCGTGATTTCCGTAATATTGATTACCCTTTGCTAAATCAACTGATTGAAAATATACACTGGAGTTATATTTTTTCATTGGACAATGTGAATGATCAATTGACTTTTATTGAGAACAATGTCAACAACGTATTTGAGTTCTGTGTTCCCATAAAAACTAAATTAAAAAAAGCTAATCAGCAGCCTTGGTTTAACTCGCAAATCAAACAACTAATAAAAAAGAGAGATGCTGCTTATGGCAGGTGGAAAAGGTTTAAAACTGATGAGCTACATACTGTTTTTAAATTTGCTAGAAGAGATGTCGTAAAACATATTCAGCAGGCAAAATCATCGTTTTATCAAAGAAAGTTCTCCTCAGCTATTGAAAGCAAAACTAAATGGAAGGAAATTCGGAACATTGGTATAGGGCAGAAACCCACTTTCAATAGTAATCAGATCGTTGATGTAAATGCGCTTAACACCAAGTTTGTAAATGTCAATATCCCACCACCGACCATATCAACACTGTTGTAAAGAGAGTTTATGGTATGCTACGTAATCCGTGGGCAGTGAAATTTTCAACACCTTTAAATATTCGAATGTTGTTAGCAAAAACCTACCTTATTCCAGTGCTTTTATACGGATGCGAAATTTTTGCTAATAGTAATAGCGCTGACCTCAAAAAACTAAATGTTGCCTACAATAATATTGCAAGATACATCTACGCAAAAGGACGCCACGAACACATATCATTGTTTTCATACCGAATATATGGGAAATCTTCTTGTAAATCTTCTTAAATTTAAATGACTTTTACTGCTACATAAAGTAATAACTCAAAAACAACCAATATATCTATTTAGAGGAATTCAAATTGCAAGATCGCGTCGTGGTAAGAAAATAATTCAGCAACGATTTCGAAGTCCTTTGTCAGAACGTCACTTTTTTATTTATTCCACTCGTCTTTGGAATAAAATTCCTGATAATATGCAGCTAATAGGCAACGCAAACTTGTTTAAAAAGGAGCTATTAAATCACTTCTGTTAAACTTTAATATGTTAACTAAATATGCTAATTAAAATTGTTTTGTTTTAAATTTGAATATGCTAACTAATTCATTTTTTGTCTGCGCTTTTTTTGTAATTGTATATTTTTACTACTTAGCTTTAATTTTTGTTTGATTTTAATTCACTAAATAATAATGCTTTTTTAATTTGATAATTTTTAATCATACCTATTTTAGTTTGTTATACTCACTAGCACTATCATTTAAGATTTATCTTGTTGTGCTAGATCATCAATAAATAAATAAATAAAAAAAATAAAAAAAAAAATAAAAAACAATAAAAACCATAAAAATTTTCGCAAAACAGGTTTTTGATTTAGAAAGAGGGTATTAAAAAAATATATTCCTCATACCTAACTCATTTTTTTTAAAAATGGTCGGTAGGTCAAACCAGTAATGAGCTGACGATGTGTTTTGCTCGCACCAATTAGAAACAATAATAACACATTCTCTTCAAACGAGGAAAGTATAAAAGATATAAAGATGAATTTTATACAGAATGGAAAGAAAAACACAGCGAACAATTCTGCATCGGCTACACCGAAATTAATTATATTTAAAATAAAATGCTTAAATTGTTCCGGAACGCGATATACAGTAATCATGTGTTGTTACTCTGGTAACAGGACATAAAGCTTAAGGGTTCGACATTTTAATCTTGTTTTTGTAATAATGTGCAGATAGGTCGTATAAGTTTTTATTTTAAGCCATTTAGGTTGTCGCAGTCAGTAATAAAAACGATGTTCATCGTCCTTTTATAAACAACTCATATATGTACATGCATATGTTAAATATGTATATGTGTAAGTAATTTTGGGTTACTTTTTATGGTCAATTATTTTTATTTTTGTTTTATTTTTGTTTTATTTCCTTTTTTCGGTTTGATTGTAGCTGTTGTTCCTTTAGGGACTTTTGACTCATACGTGTGTATTGATTAAAGCCCGTTACAAAAAATCAATATTTCAGAAAATATTGTATATAACAGTAAACATATGTATATATAAATTTCTATATTTACTTTTTCCCCTTTAAAATAGCTTTTTAGTAAAACCAAAAACTAAAGGATTTCGTTGAATTAAATTTTTAACTTATTTCTGTTTTATAATTGTTTTTTCTTTTTTTTTTTATAAAAAAAGAACATTAAGCCAAAAACAATATTGATGGAATTTTATAGTATGAGAATTTGTTATTGTTGTTGTAATTGAACTAGTTTTTTAATCCCTTTTTTTGTAATTATAACATAAAAACAAACAATAAAAAAAACAACTACGTTTATTGGCGCTGACAAATGTCTTTTTGAAAAATGGAAAAAGTATATACATTTAAATATAGACAAATGTATTTATATCGTCATATGATTTCAAAAACTGTCCAAGTTACAAAAAAAATCAAAAAAGACTATTTGATCGATTATGATTCACCGTTTTTTGAAAATTTTACACTCCTACAATTTAAAATAACGTTCTTATTAACAAAATTCGTAAAGGACTTAGTGCAAACGCCTTTCGGTAAGTAAAAGGAAATTTTATATTTCTATTTTTGCTTGTCAACAGTAAGTTTTCCTTTGTTTTGCTTTAAAAAGAGATTATCATTTATATTATTTTTTATCCTTAAAAACTTTGGTTATTTTTCAATGTAGCGATTTTTTTTCTTCTCTTGTAAAATTTGTTTAATGTATGTAACTTAGGGCTTTTCTGAAATCATACGACGATATGTACATGCGAATGTATATATAGTAAGTGTTTATATACAACGAAAATACGTGGAACTAAAAGTAACGAACGAAATAAATGTCATTTATCATAAAACAAAATTATAAACATTGTCAAAGAACAATAAAAAGTAAACCCAGAGCAGTATACAATAGGGATAAAATCATAGTAGAGTTGAACTTTTTTGTACGTTTTGTGGTACCGGGGTACTACTGCAACTTTTTAAAATTTTCAATAAGAGTCGAGAAGGATTTTTCTTTTTTTTTAAATTCAACAATTTTTGACTGAATCCAAAAATTAAAGGCTCACATTTCATTAAGGAGAACGTAATCGCCTTTCAGTGTTACAATAGTGTTAAGACCGAAATTGACCTAGAAAACCGTATTGGATGAATGTGATAGATTGATTCATCCATCCAATATTAATTAATCCTTTTGAAAATATAATGAAAAAAATACAAAATGTAAATAAAAAAATATTTAAATTTTCAGAAACAAATTAACCATAGACAAATCGTCGTTCCGGAGTTATCTTGCCGTATATCACAAAATCGAAAAAAATGAGATAAGACCGTTTCCTGTGGTAAATTTAACAGATCTTTCGATCTGCGTAATCCTCACGTCTCTATCTCTTATGGTTAATGAGATATTACGAAGCCATTTTGTTGTATATCCACTTTTGCGAAAAATTTAATGGGTTATAATATCGTATGTAGCATAATTGTGGATATACGACAAAAAACGTATGAAAACTTTCAATTAAAAAAATCATGCGTTATCTTGTTGTATGTGAACAAAGTATATAAGGCATGTTACTGTTATTTTAAAATTTTTCGTTTTATATATAAAGATTTTTTTTTCGGACGTAGTACACAACGGCTATTTATATTGATGAAATTATTGCTATATTGCCTAAATTCGTTTTATTGCTAAGCAATTAAAGGTTAAATATTCAGGGTGGCCCAACCATAATGCACAGTGTTAATTGTAAATAAAACAAAAAGTTTTTATAGAATTATCTGAATTTTTTTATTATTATAGAAGGATCTATGACCATATAGGTCCTATGGTCCATATTTTCAATGGCTCTGAGACATTATTGAGGTTCAATGTACTTAATGTGTCAAATTATCTTATCCTTTAGCTCTCGAATTGTTCTTGGCTTATTGTCGTACACTTTTTATTTGAAATATTACCAAAGAAAGTAGGCCAACGGTTTCAAATCATATGATCAAGACGGCCAATTGATATGGCCATTCCTTTTGAACTACGTATCGTCCAGGTCCATATCCTCCATTTCTGGCAAAAAGAAATCAGTTATCAGCTCGCGATAGCGAACACCATACCTCATTTTCGAAGATGCCGCCTGGCCATAAACCGCATCAAGCATGCATGCACAGGCGTTTTCATTTTCCTACAGAGCCGTTTTGCTAAAATTGGCGGACAATTATCCCGATTGTGGACACATTTGATCGATTATGTTGACCAAAAAAATCAAGATGTGCACAAAATGTATTTTTTATTTAATCGCCCATTTTCGTAAAAGGCTTCCGCAATCTTTACGCGGTGCTCAATGCTGCACCTCTCCATGGTTGAATTTGGCACTGATACTAAGAAATGTCAAATTAAGTTGGACAAAAATTGGACGTTACGGTGTGACTGATAGTTAACATCGTGCATTATGGTAAGACCACCCTTAAGTAACAATAAACCTTAAAATTATTCATACATTAGCAAATTCGATACATATTATAGTATATATATAACTATAACTATACGTAAATACATTTGTCACTTGCATAAATTTTCGTTACGAAAATTATTACAACTTAATTTTCAATATTGGTAAAACACGTGAATGTAGGTTTTTAATACCTCATTTTGACTTATATCACACAAACTAAAAAATATATCGCAAAAAGTGGCGTATACGGCAAAATTTTAAATTTTTTTCGGACGTGACAATGGCTATAACTTGAAAAATTTTTTCCATGACTTTGGATATTTTTACATAAATCGATAAAGAACTTCAAATACAATGTCTGACAAAAATATTGGACGACTTTTTTCACGTACATTTTTGTGTATAAAAATTTGAACTTTAAGATTTGATTTCCCAAAAATAAATTTTTGTGATATACGGCAAGATAACTTCGGCACGACGAAATGTGTACATTTTACTATTGAATTGATTACATAAACAAAAAAGCGATTTTCCATCCCTGGTACGTAAAACAAAATAGAGCACAATCTAAAGAGAGCGACGGCCCCTTTTAAATAACAGTGTTCATAAATGACAAAGTATTTAATTAATTTTTTTTTTTTTTTTTTTGTTTGTTAGTTTTTAACATTATTTTGGTGGTAAAATATTAAATGTCAAGCAGCGTTATTTTAACAAACACACAAACAATCTCAAAATACTATCATTTATATGGAAATTGGGGTGGTGTTAGTTGTTATTACAAAGCGAAAAGAAATTTTAATGCTGATTTCAAAAAGTTTTATTATTCCAATAAAATATACAGAAAACAATATTTCATCGATCAAATAGGTCTTATTTGCATATTTTTTTTATTTCTTTTTATTCTAATTGTTTAGGAAAAGAAAAATGGTTTTAAAAAATTTCGGAAAAGTGTAACCCACGTGCACCGTGGTATAAAAAAAAAGTTACCCCAAATTTTTTTCCTACAATAAAGTTTTATTATTTGAAAATATGTATGTATTCAAAACAGCGTTACTACATACTATTTGCAAATTAGAAAATGTAATCTTCTTATCTAAAATAATATCCAATAGTTCCTTCCTATTGCAAAAATTTTGCAAAAATATCCATATATAAGTTTATTTGACTTAAAGGTATAATTTTTACCAATGACAAATCATATTAATCAAAATAACATTTCATAGGCGGCATGAAATAACCCCCCAAAATATAACCTCCCAATAAAATAATTAAATAACCC
This sequence comes from Pollenia angustigena, assembly GCA_930367215.1. Lineage (NCBI taxonomy): Eukaryota > Metazoa > Arthropoda > Insecta > Diptera > Polleniidae > Pollenia > Pollenia angustigena. The sequence goes on from OV884060.1 coordinate 233,861,070, forward strand.
CCCAAAGCGTGGGGCCTTATTTTATATGCAACAAAGCCCAAATTTTGAAAATGAAATTATCCCCCAAATGAAATGAAATAACGCCCCAAACATAAATGAAATAATTCCCTAATTTTTGGGGGCTTATTTCATATGAAATAAAACCCCAATTTCTGAAATGAAGTAAGAGGCGCTGCGAAATTTGGCCCCAGGAAATATGGCCCCAAAATATTAATGCAAATTGACCCCAAATTTGGGGCTATTTTTCATAATGCAATATGGCCCCATTTTTTTAATGAAAAATTACCCCAAGAAAATGAAAAATAACCCTAAAAATAAAATGAAATATGACCCTAAATTTGGGGTTATTCTTCATTATGAAAAATAACCTCAAAATTTGTAATGAATTTTAACCCCAAAAAAGAGCATAAAAAAGTAATATTAAAAATGTTGGGTGGAGTTCATATGCCCGAGACTAAAAATCCCAAATTTAGAATCCCGATTTCAAAATGCGGAAAATTAAACAGTTTTGGTTTTAAAAATCGTACGATTGATAGCATGGTTGGGCTTTCGAACATGCACAAGGATTTTTTTCTCTATGGTATAACGAACACTGGCTTTGCTTACTAAAGCTTCACGTTATAGACGGCCTTCGGCCGGGCGAAAAGGTTTTCTTCTTTATTGTATAACGGACACTGGCTTCGCTAACAAAAGCTTCTCTGTATAGCCGGCCTTCGGCCGGGTGAAAGGATTTTCTTCTCTTTGATACAACGAACACTGGCTTCGCTAACTAAAGCTTTACTACATAGCCGGCGTTCGGGCGGGCGCAAGGATTTTCTTTTCTATGGTAAACCGATCTCTGGCTTCGCTCAGTAAAGCTTCTCTTAATAGCCGGCCGTCGGCCGGGCTTAAGGATTTTTTCCTCTGTGGTATAAAAAACCAACGGCTTCGCTAACGAAAGCATCTCTGCATAACCGGCAAGGATTTTCTCTACTTTGGTATAAGAATTCGGGTTTTTTATACTATCCCTAGAAACTTTTACATAGAATTTTATAAAATTTGTGTAAAAATGTTTGGGGTGATTTTTCATTTCTTAAAATTTGCATTTTTTATTAGTAGACGAAAAATAGCCCCAAAGTAAAAATTGTGATTTTATTTGGGGCCATTTTTCATTCCTTGATATTGGGGTCATTTTTCATTCCACTTAATATGCAAAAACACCCTAACGAAAAAATGAAAAATAACCCAAAAAAAAACAAAAAAATTGCGCCAAAATTGCATGTTGCTGTGTCTCATGTAAAATGTTGGGCCCGTTTTCCATTTTCCTTTTGGGGCCATATTTCCTGGGGTCATTTTGCGCACCGCCGAAGTAAGAGCCCAATATATGTAATACAATTATTTATACAGTTTTGCTTTAAAGAGTCACGCGATAGATATCATGATATGATATACCAAACACAAGCTTCGCCAACTAAGGTTTTTCTGCAAAGCAGGCCTTCGGCCGGGCGCAATGACTTTTTCCTCTATGGTATACCAAACACCGGCTTCGCTTACTAAAGCTTCTCTGCATAGCGCCAGGATTTTCTCATCTGTAGCATAAAAATACCGACTTGACCCGGCTACGCAGATAAGCTTTAGTTCGCGAAGCCGGTGTTTGGTACACCATAGAGGAAAAAGTCATTGCGCCCGGCCGAAGGCCGTTTATGCATGGTAGCTTTATTCGTCGAAGCCGTTGTTCTGTATACCAAAGTGGATAAATCCTTGCGCCCAAAAACGTTTCCATTACAAATTTGAAAATGAAATAATCCCCCAAAAAATATATTGGGGCTTTTTTCAGGCGGTGCGCAAAATGACCCCAGGAAATATGGCCCCAAAAGGAAAATGAAAAACGGCCCCAATATTTTTCATGAGACACAACAACACGCAATTTTGGCGCAATTTTTTGGTTTTTTTTGGGGTTATTTTTCATTTTTTCGTTAGGGTGTTTTTAAATTTTAAGTGGAATGAAAAATGACCCCAATATCAAGGAATGAAAAATGGCCCCAAATAAAATCACAATTTTTACTTTGGGGCTATTTTTCGTCTACTAATAAAAAATGCAAATTTTAAGAAATGAAAAATCACCCCAAACATTTTTACACAAATTTTATAAAATTCTATGTAAAAGTTTCTAGGGATAAAAAACCCGAATTCTTATAACAAAGTAGAGAAAATCCTTGCCGGTTATGCAGAGATGCTTTAGTTAGCGAAGCCGGTGTTTGTTATACCATAGAGGAAAAAATCCTTGAGCCCGGCCGAAGGCCGGCTATTACGAGAAGAGTTCGTTATACCATAGAAAAGAAAATCCTTGCGCCCGGCCGAAGGCCGGCTATGTAGTGAAGCTTTAGTGAGCGAAGCCAGTGTTCGTTATACCAAAGAGAAGAAAATCCTTTCATCCGGCCGAAGGCCGGCTATACAGAGAAGCTTTAGTTAGCGAAGCCAGTGTTCGTTATACCATAGAGAAAAAAATCCTTGCGCCCGGCCGAAGGCCGTCTATGACGTAGAGCTTTAGTAAGCAAAGCCAGTGTTCGTTGTACCATAGAGAAAAAAATACTTGTGCATGGCCGAAAACCCAACCATGCTATCAATCGTACGATTTTTAAAACCAAAACTGTATAATTATCCGGATTTTGAAATCGGGATTCTAAATTTGGGACTTTTAGTTTTGGGCATATGAACTCCACCGAAAATGTTTAATGTCACTTTCTTTGTGTTCTTTTTTGGGGTTCAAATTCATTACAAATTTTGAGGTGATTTTTCATAATGAAGAATAACCCCAAATTTGGGGTCATATTTCATTTTATTTTTAGGGTTATTTTTCATTTTTTTGGGGTAATTTTTCATTAAAAAAATGGGGCCATATTGCATTATGAAAAATAGCCCCAAATTTGGGGTCAATTTTCATTTATTTTTTGGGGCCATATTTCCTGGGGCCATATTTCGCAGCGCCCTTTTTTCATAATGTTTTTTGGGGGATAATTTCAAACAAAATGAAATAACGCCCCAAAAATCGTTTTTGTTGTTCTCTGTACAAACTTTTGGGGGTTATTTCATTATTTTATTGGGGGGTTATTTAATGCCGCCCATTTCATAAGAATCTAAAAAATCTTCTTTCAAATGACGTATTGTCGGCAAAGTGCATTTTATTAGTGTGAAAACGAATAAGTTTCAGTAGCTTGTGAGTTTGATATGAAGGAAAAACAGAAACGAGAGGTCAAAAGTGTACGAAGTAACAAATAACACAAAGATGAACTTTTACTTACGTAAATTTCCAGAGATTCACCAATCACTTTTATTTCTTTTTTATTCTACTTTAAATACCAAAATATATTTATTTCCAATACAAGAAAAAATAATGTCCAGTTCATCGATTTCGAGCCCACAGTTTGTTTGCTTAATTTACTTTCGAAACAAAAACAGATTTTAAAATATAGTTTTACTTTTGTAGTGTATTGGCAGTGATGCCAGCTCTTGGGACTCTAAACGCGTGAAAACCGGACTTAAAAATTACGCTTTAAGTACATTACCATGACTTTTTTTCCAAAAAACGCAAAACGGGCTAAAAATTTTTAATACTTGGTCCTCCCCGTCTTCATCCCATAAATCATATGATATGATTTTATTATTTCTTGCATATTTCGCCAAATTTAATAAACACCGAAAAGTGTTGAGTGGACATCGATGTAAACTATCTAAAGGGCTGCAAGAGTATTTTTTTGTCAAAACTTCTCGTTGTATTTCATACAGTTTAAACGAAAAAACCCAAGGCGAATTCATGTATTGGGTGGTGACGATACTACAACAAGTAACAACACCAAAAACACAACATTGTATTTTGTTTGTTATAAACACTAACTTTTAACATTCCTCTCTCTAATTTAGAAAAAAATAGCACAGCTGTTCTTTCAACGCCACCTGAAAAATAAATTCGCCTTGAAACAAACTTTTAGAACGCGTATTCAACACCACCCACTTGGAAAATATTACTTGACAGATTTCGACGCAGCTTGGGATTTTCCAAATAACAATTAAAAAATGGAGAATTTGGTTAATAACTTAACCCCAGCGCTATCTACCGGGTCAAAATTTTATCAGGAAACTTATTGTTGTTATTTATTTTGTGAATTTCAGCCAAATCGTACCATTAATAAAAAAATGTTAATATCACGAAACAGCGCCACCTAAATACCAAATTGACCAAAATAATTTATTGTCAAGTTCTTTGTCAATCGGTCCAGCGGTTCTTAAATTTTAGGAGCACATACACGACACAAACGTTTTTATATATGGGCATTTCTCAGAATGGTCTACCAGGATGAAAAAATAAATTGTTAATAATCATCGTCTTTTATTGTTTATTATTAAAAAAAACAGTCTATGTTTTTGTAAAAGAATGGTTTCATAGCCTATCTCAACTGTTTTACTTGAGGAAATTGCGCTGGAAACTGGAAAATTGTATATTTTCTTTTTAAGCTTCTTCTAACGACATTTTTATATAGTTATTTTACATGCAAAAAATATGTTATGTTTGCACTCTTTCTTCATAACCTCTCCGTTACAATCAATTGAAAATCCAGTTTTAAGTGTTTTGCTAAGTAAATTTTAAGATATTTATGGGAAAATGCATGGTGATAATAATAAAAAAACATATGGAAAAATCGCATTCGCGACCGGTACTTAAGCCAATTAAACAAAAACTAATAGAGATATTTTATTGTGTAAATATTGGATACAGACCTAAATTAATACACTTTTTAAATAAATTAATCACTTTTGAATATTCCGTTCCATTTTGCAGATTTTTACATTTCACTACTGTCAGCTTAAGTTGACTTCCATTTTGCGTACGTTCTGTTGAAAAATACAATTAAATAAGTACTTGTTTACTTTATGCTTTGTAAATTATTAATCAAGTTATCTTTGATATTTTTCATTATATGTATTAAAATATTTGATTTTCTTGTCATTGGCTTTTGAAACCTTTTTGTTAATATTAAACAATAAATTAGTTTTTCTCCATATTTTCCCCTAACAAATTTGTATATTTTATCTCGTTCGTGATCACATGTTTATAACTACCATTATGAAAACTTAAGCTCGACGAAATCCATCTTTTGCACTAAACATAGAGCTACCCAAATGCTATCGAATCGCAAAAAAATGCTAGGGAAAGTTTTGTTTTTTATATTATTTGTACATCAAAAGCGCACGAACATACGTTCATGACCCCAGGAAAGGCCCGTATATAAATTAAAAAAATATGTTGAATTTATTTTAAACTCCTTTAAACTTAATTTAAACGAGTTCCGATTTATTTACAAAAAAGTTCAAATTCACTATTTTTTCAATTCACTTTATTCAAAATAATAATATAAAATCCTACACCACAGTATTTAAAAACAAATTTTCAAGAGGGTTCTATTTATGTTTTAAATTTCATTTAAATCTGCAAGATAGTATCGGAGAGACAGAAATTGCCACCCATCTCCCTTCGTGGTCCTATGTTTTTAAAGAAATGCATAGCTTATGTTAAAATATGGAAATATCTGTGTTAAAAATATCATTAAAATTGGTTTGAAAGTGGGCACAAATACCCTATTACGCTTGGTCCTTATGTCAATTAGAACTTATCGCTCCTTTGTTGCGACATCACAAAAAAATTAATTTTCACATTTTCAAAATGTAAATTTTTAAACAGATTTAATAAAATATATTTATTTTGCTATAACTTCGGTTCAGTTTGAAATATAATGCTGATATTTGTCTTACATATAAAGAAGGTATAAAGGAACACTTTTGCTTAAGTAACTATGCTGAAATAAAGGAGCGATATGTACCAAATTTCACCAAATTATCTTCAAAATGGCGACCTGTACGGACGGACATCGTTAGCTCGACTCAGGATCACTTTCGGTATACGTTGATACCAATATTTTAAGGTGGTAGGAAGTTTAAATATATTAAAATCAATTTGAAAGTACACATGAAATTTCAAATTTGTTCAAACAAAATTGATTTTAAGAGATATAAATGAATATGTACATTTGCTCAGAACTCCTCATATAAAATAATTTAAATTGTTTATTGAATAAATTTAAAATTTAATTAAAAAATCCCTAAATAATTTTATCAACCAAAAACTTTTTTTCCTAAACCTTAACTTATAGTCTGGGTTGGGACATGGGACTTTCAGCATAGGTGCACGTAGTGCGGAAAGTTTTCTGTCATTCACTTGGGAGTGACCAGTAACGATTCCTCTGTTTGACTGTCCAAGCAACTCACTACTTCCGGTCCTAGACCAAGTATTTCCCGAGCAATGGCTTTTGAGATTCCTCTGAAAGCTAGCTAAAGTGAGAAGGCGCCCAGTCATGTAGCCTGAATGGTTAAAGTACACCTTAAAAGGCAAGTAGGCAAATTACATGAATATTTGCTGAAACATGACTGCATCGTGGGATTGGACACGAAGATAGCAGCCCTATCACCAATCTAAGAAAGGAGGGCCAGCAACCCACTTTTCCGAAATATAATTTGCTAACGAATCGCCTAATAAACAGGGCGCCCTATGCTCCAGTGGGAGTTAGAGGAATATATATATATAATATATATATTTTATAGTCTGGGTTATTCAATCAACTGTAAAAAGATAACCGGAAAATTATTATTTCTCCTTTGCTTTTCCAAGCCTTAAAATTTGTTTGGTTGGTTATGCTAATTGATATATTAAGACGTTGGAAGTATGTGGATGTTCTTTATATGTATATAATTACATACATATAATTTACATATTTTACACAGAAGAAGAACTATATATGTACAGTGTTTTGTGCATTGAGAGCGTTAAATTTGCTAAGAACCCTGCTGGATGTACCGCCACTTCGTACCCATTTTCGCAATTTTTATCTTGATTTTATAAAATTTGACTAATGCAATGGTGGTCTATGAGATAATGTTTGTTTTTAAAAAAAGGAGTTCTAATTTTTTTTATTTCAGTATTTTAGTGTATTGTCTTGTTTATAATTACAAGAAAAAATTAAAAAAAAAAAATTTTGTGGAACACGCTCTAATTGAAAAATTTTACACTGCAATTTCGAGTTGACATTTATAGAAGCAAATTTTTTTGCTTTTACACGATATTACCTTTTGATTTTGAAGTGCGAAATTTAACAAATACATACTTCTTAATACATATTGTGTAAAAGTGCCTTTAGATCTAATTCGATTTCATGCGCCAATGGCGACCGTATTATCATAGAAAGTGAAAATTAAAAACCTAAAATTAATTTTATTTTGTGCTTTCGAATTAAATATTTGAAAAGTAAACAGAAGGAAAAAATAATAATAAACAACAATTGGAATAAAAATGGAATTATGTCAGATTATTTTCAATAGATCAAAAAATACGTTTACGACGGAATTGTGGGTTATTGAAGTATATTTGTAGAAATGTACGGTGATACGACGATACAATTGTGTTCCTAGCATAAATAATTTTTGTATGAATAATTTAATTTTCTACTTATTTCGTTGAATAAGAATTTTAAAACTAACTGCCTGTTTTTAGAACACGAGCGCAAAAGTGACTCGTATAACTAACATTTAACACAAAAACAAATTTTTAAATTTTGTTTTAAATGTTATTTAAACGAGTTACTTTTCCAGACGCATTCTCAAAACAGTCAGTAAAGCTTCGCTCACAATGGCAGCAACGTTTTCAGAGGTGTTAACAATAAAACAACAATGTTTTTTCATAATCACACACATCTTCAATCAAGAAACCGTTTGCAAATTTCCCCCAGAACATTTTCTTAAAATTTCTATTAAAAACTAAATAAAATTATTATAAACGTCATTTATAATTTCATACAAACAGTTACTGAGAGGTAGAAGTGGACTCAACTTTTTAAAAAAACCTTAAGTTAAATTTTTTTTTTCAAAAAATTAAAGGAAAATATATGAAATGCTTTGGAAAGAAATAAGATAGAAGATAAAACGAAATTGTTGCTACCATTGCGAACGAAGCTTAAGAATCAATTTTTTCTCAATATTCTGCTTGGGATTTTTAAATATAAAAAGAATTATAGAACATTTTTTAAGCTCTTCTATGTATAACACGTCTTTTTAAAATAAATAGCATTTAAAACCAGTAAACAAATTTTAATAAAGTTCATTTTATGATGTCAGCTTAAAATCGTTTTCAATTTTCAAACAGAGAAACGCAATCCGTTGGAGAGCTTTGAAGATATCTAAAGGGAATTTTGAAATATTCCGATTTATAAATAAATATTAACTATTCGCTTTGCTAAACTAAAATTATTAAATTCTTATTATTTCGTGAAATGCTGATTTTGTGATATCTGGATTTAAAGTCCAGTAAGATATTAAAATTATGTTTCCGTAGGCCTAATACCGATGTCTAAAGTCTTCTAATATGTTGGTCGCTGAAAATTATGCTTTAAAAAGCGGATTTAAAACAGAACTATGTATTAACTAAAATAATGGCTTGAACTTAACCACTCTTGTTAAAATTATAGACTTAGCTATTGGCTTCAAAAGAACTTTTGATAACTTATTTAAATACATAATTTACAAAACCTTATCTGTTTCATCGGCTTTCATTTACATATGGGTAAATTCAAAGTGTTGAACGTGACAGTTGTACGCATCAAAAATGCAATAACATTTTAAACAGCAAATATTTTTACGTTCTCTTAACCCTTCAATAAAAGCACTAAGAAAGCACTGTTATCTATGCTAAAGTTTATGGAGGGCGCAATTTTAGGCCAAAGATAATGGCAAAAGAAGTAGCGGTTCGAACGTGAAAAAAATAGAAGTAGTTTTTGTGGCCATGTATAAAAAGGCGTAATTAAGTGAAACCTGCCACAATTTTTTTGTCAAACTACTTTGAGAATTTTACGTAGCAATGTAACATTAAAATGTCTTTGATTTGATTCCAAAATCTTTTGTATTTTCTTTATTTAAGCCAAAATCTGGGTCGATACGTGACATTTCGAATGTGAAACTTTTTCCAAAATAATTGAACTGAATAATGATTAAAACAAAATAAAAATGTACCGTTAATCCGAATAACATATTGCTCTTTGAACTCTTCTTTAGATTACAGACCATGTAAGAAATTTTTTTTGGAATAATTTTCATCAAATAGGGTGAATGCACCAATAGTCGGCACTTTAACTTTTTTCTGATATTTAAACTGGTACTCTCATGAGTGTGAACATGATATTGGGATGCCAACGAATTATTATTGTTCAGTAGTTAGTTTAGTTTTAGACTCAATTTACTGAGTCTAAGCATATTTGTATTAAATTTGAGTAATTTACATTTTTTCTAAAATACACGATTTGCGCCTGTAGTCGGCACATCTTTCCCTAAATGCGGCACTTTATGACCCTATTGTCGGCATTGAATTTTTTATGAAGAAAATTACAAAATCGTTAAAAAATTGAAGATATATTGTATTTAATACCAATTATTATTTAACAATTTTCCATAATATTTATTAAAAAAGCTATGCCGAATCCTAAATACCCATCACCCAGTTAATGTTGTTGCTTTCTTTCTTATATATGTATATATATTATAATTATAATTATTAATTATAATTTCCCTATTTGTTTGTTGTTCTTTTTTGTATATTCAGAGCTTTTTGAAGCCCACTGATGGGCTAGAAAGCTGAAAATCCGCATGCACATAGTAAAATACCTAGGCAAAATCTTAACGTAGCCATATTTTGGCCTGTGGGCAGAGAATTAGGAGGAAACGGTGTGGTAAAATTCGATTTTTTAACATTTTAGTTTTTATTAAAGCCCCCAAAAACATAGGAAGCTGAAAATGGCCAAGCATATAGTCCTTACAAAGGAGCAAAGTCTGAAGTAGTTGGATCTAAAATTTTTGGACTATGGGCAGAGAATTGAAAGAAAAAGGTGTGTTGCAAAATTATGCTATTTTACATATCAGAAAATTTTTAAGCCCCCTAAAGACCAAAAAAGCTAAGAACTGCCAAGCATTTGGTACTGACGTTGGAGCTTACCTTAAAGTAGTTTCTCTTCCTGCTTGGCAGGGACAGGCTTAACAGCTAGTTTTTATATAATTTAGTGTTCTGTAAGTGTAATCTCCCTCAAACTGAAACTCCCTTAAAACGGACTCCGTTCCCTGATCCTGGCAATGTTCTAAAGGAAGGCAATAAGTTCTTTTGAAAGGCCATTTCCCTTGTACGGACACAATTAACGTCCCTTTCAGTGTACAATCATGAAAGATTCCACGGTATTTTTTATTTAAATTTTAAGCTATCTAACGTCTTTAATGCTACTTTCTAGAATGGAAGTTTTCATTGGTACCCATTGCACCGAAGCCAGGAAAATACCATACTAGCGTTGAATCATAAAGGTCTTTTAGTATATCATCCAACATTTTTAAGCCATTTGAGAAAATAATGTTGTTAAAATCTTCAATTTGGACTTAAAAATTAATATTTTGATAAGTTAAACTTACCCATAAGTACTTAGAAGCTTTTGAAAAACTATTTGATTGGTCTAAAATTTGTTATTGAAGTAGGAAATTTTTTAAGTTCTTCTTAATCGATAACCACAGGAGTCGCAAGGAGGCAATTTATGACGTCTATTTTATTTAATATTTACTTCAGACAATCCAAACATCAACTGATGCAGCTTTTTTAAGCAAACTGCTACCTATAAAGCATCTCGATAATTACAGAACCATATATTTCAATTAGAATATTGTTAAAACAATTGAAGATCAAGATCTATTAATAAATAAATATATAAATAAATATATATAAATAAATAAATATATATAGAAAATCCGCTTTGCGTTGTGAATCAATCATTAAACAAAAAATACATCTTGATCGATGTTTAACATGGAAATGCTATATACAGACCTGTCAAAGAGATCAATTCCGATCGGAAGTGGGAGTAATTCTGGTTTCTCCAAAAAAGAAAATTAAATTTAAAGAAGCTAAAACAAATTCGATCCGTAGTATTTTGATCGGAATGTGTGGCAGGCCTGATAGAGGCAAAATTAACTGAAATGAAAATCAATTCAAATAACCTGGCTCCTTAAGCGGAATTCTTTCCTTAGTCTAGATTGTAAACTCCCTCTTTACAACTCTATCTTAAACCCAATCTGGTCCAATGACATTTAGTTATCGGTTGCAAAGGCGCCAAAGTAAAATTTTTGTTGAAAATTTACAAAATGTTTGTACATTAAACTTACCAATAGGTTAACGTAAAGTCTTAAAAATAAAATTTGTATCGAAATTTTGATGTTTTTGCACCTTTTACTTATTTCTTAGCCATTTATAAACGATTTTTATATAATAAAAGCAGCTGCCGACTATAGGATCATTTATATCCTAAGTTCGGCATATATTTGGGCACTCAATATAAACTGTGCCGACTATTAGGTAAATTCATTTAAAACTCATTTATTTTTGTACTGTTGTCAAGGGAGGTGAGTAAAGAAACCTTTTTGAAAATTTGAGCTTAATATGAAAAAATTATGATTTTCCAGTAGTCGGCATCACTATGCCGACTACTGAAATTTGCAAAAAAATTTGTTCCTAATGCCGGCATCCATAAAAATAAGTTAAAATAATATTTTTTTTGCAGATTTATAGATTAAAGGCAATATTTGAACATATTTTCACCTATAAAAACTGTTTTGGTAAAAATATTATTTATATTATAAAAAACAGCCACTATGGAGCGTGTAGAAAGCTTGACACTAAATAACGACCAACATAGACTTAAGTTCTCATCCTAGCCAAATGCAAATATTACATAATGAGAAATGAGTGTATTTTGAGTTAAAGCTGAATTCGAAATATATATAAAAATTTCCGTAATTCTTATTTATTTAAGATTTAATTCAAAAGTGCCGACTATTGGTGCATGCCGAACTTAGGGGCTTTCACCCTATCACCCCTTTTCAGGAGGATAATATTAAAGAAAACATACAATAAAAAATTCTCCCAAATAAGAAATTACGTTTGCACAACTTTGCAGTCTGATTGTTCATCTAAGTGAACAAATTTGTGGATGAATTTATAAACTTAGTAAAATCTAAATATTTTTCTATAACAATATCGTAAAATAATCAGCTTTTAATAACTTTTAAATTTTCGGTCACGGTGGACCTGTTGACGGATATACATATATGTATATCATTCGATTTCTGATTTTAAAAGTCGAAAAAATTTCAATTTTCTTGCTGGTGGATGTAATACGTACATGTAAATAGTTATCGACTGTGTAAGTTTGTATTTATGTATGTATGTTATATACATATGTATGCATGTTTTGTAATAAGAAAATCACTTAAGCGTATAAGGAATTGTTGTTAACGTTGTTTATTAAGTATACGCCTTTGTAAATTCCGCATGAAATCAAGCTTAAAACTCATCACAAGAATTTCCTTTCTAATACACATCGAACGATGAAAAAAACACGAAACGAAATTTTAGTGCATGCATGTTTTTGTGTATGCATGTTAGTTTTGGCTGGTTTTGAGGTTGTGATTGACTAAAAACAAAATGTTCCCATTTAATAGACATACATACACATGTGTATGTATATACATACTTATGTATATGCATTTAAATTTACTTCTTTCCTTTTTTTTTTTTTTTTTGTTCAATTTTTTAGCACAAATAGTGGTATTTTTTAATTAAAATATGTACATACATATTTATTTTATGTTCTCTATGCACTTTTTGTCATTTTGTTTTTAAAATATTTTTAATATTTAATAGAAACGTATTATTTTCCTTGAGTTGTTTTTTTTTTTATTTTGAAAGTATAATTTTATTAGTTTGACTTTGCTTTTGTCGTTATTACTTTATTTAAATTCCATAGAAATAATAAATAATTGAACTGACATGACTTTGTGGTCACAATTTTAAATATTTTCCACTATAAGTTTTTGGCTTTTTTTAATATTTAATTCTTTTAAAACTCTCGTTGCAAATGCACAAATATTCCGTTTTATACACTGCCACTTTAAAAAAAAGAAACTAAAAAAAACCAAACAAATGGACGAACTAATTTATAAATTGTTGATGCGTGGTTTTTCTTTTTAATTTACTTTTGTCTGTTGTTGTGTTAACTAAATACAACGACTGGACTGCATTCTCTGTTGTATATGTTGTATTTTGTCGTATTTAGAATTTGTTTTGTTCAGCTATTATTGTTGTTTTAGTAGTGGTAATGAATAGAATATATATACATGCATACACGCACACACATTTACTTATGAGTATCGTGTACGTATGTGTGTATGTTTTTTTATTGTATTTTTGAGTGGTGGTAAGTGACCTGCTTCAACTAACTCATCAAATTATAGCACAACTCCACATACATACACTCTTAACAAACACAAAGTAACGTTTCATTACTTAAATGCCATCACAGTTTGTTTTATGTTATTAATTCGTTTATTCCGTTATATTCGTGTTACTTCAACCGGTAGTTTTATAAAACTGAACAATTGGCTTTTTAATAGCATGTGCACGAAGTTGTTGTTTCCTCTTTTTCTGTTTCGGTTTATTTTTGACTTCGTTTACGACAATAAATAATGATAAATGAGCATATTTTACATTTCTGTCATACTCTCTATTCTCACTTTTCAAAGTGGGAAAACGAAAGTTCTCACTTATACATAATACGTACATACATATGTATTTATGCACATACTTATATTTTTAATATCGCCAGTGATGCCAATTGAAAAACGACTTCCGTAATTTTTCATATTGAACTATAGATATTTGAAAATATGAACAGGGAAATATATTAACTTAAAAGCCAAATTTATTTAACAAATAGAATCTGGGAACTATTTTTTTCAAAAGTTACTTTATTATATGTGTTCAAATATGAACATAATCTTCAATAGTATTAATAAGAGCATATGTATGTTAAATAACAATTTGTTTAGGTTTATGTTTATTTAGGACTAAAGATTTTTGCACTTATCTTAATTTATGGTAATAAAAATAGTTTCAAATATGAATATGATCTTCAATAGTAAAAATAATGAGCATATGTATGTTACATGACACTGTGTATTTAGGTACTTATCTTAGTTTATGAAATAACGTTATATCTATGGCAAACATATTATCAGTGTTTGTACCTAAAAACACCCTTATCTGCATTTTAAATATTTAATGGAATTCTTATCTTTTACTTAGTTCTATTTTTGTTTTTAGTTTATGCTTTCCCTTTAGTTTCACTTAGTTTTAAGATTTAAAAAATAGTATATAAGGCTATGAATTTATTGAAATAAATCAGTACTTAAAGAGTATTCAAGTGTATTTATTTACAATATGAGCTAAATTTCCGTTATGTATTGTATAAAGCTTTTTTGTAATAGTCCTATTCCTTCAATTTTTAGGAATGACTTTATACACTGACCGTAGCGGACCAAAAAATGCATTACATTCTGCTGGTATCTAATAATTGTAAATTTTTCTGTACATACAATAAACTTCATTGCTATCCAAAGAAAAGATAAGGTAAAATGTAACAAGAAGATACAAGATAATAGTCTGGAAGTGTATAAAGTCATTCCTAAAAATTTAGGGAAAGGGACTTTTACAAAATATATAACAGAAATTTAGCTCATAGAACAAATTCGAAAAAAAAATGTTGTATACAATTTTATTTAAGAAATGTCAGCCAATAACACGTTTATGGTCATGATAATTAAAAAAAAGTATTCATAATTCGTTTTTATTCCCTAGTGCTCTTTCGTTTAATACACTTAAAAATTTCTAAGGGTTAAATATGTTCAGTGTTCTGAATTAACATTTTAAAGAAGAAAAACATTTATGGAAATTTGCTGCATGTTTGATTACTAAAACCACAGTTGCTGTAGTCGACAATAAATCCGTGTTCTCTTTTGCAGATGACAAAAACCTTTAAAATTCGTATGTATTTATTTAATTATAAACGAAGCATATCAGATGTTGGTGCTTTGAGGCAAAACATAACTGAAACGATTAATAAAGACCTTTATATAATCTCAGAATGGGGTCGTGCGAATAGGGTCGATATTAATGACCGAAAGACCCAATGTTGCTTGCTAACGTATCAACGGGCGATTAATCAAGGTAAGTAATTATTGAGGAATCAGAAACTCTTGATGTTCTGAGAATGAAAATAAAGTGTGATGTCCGATATACAAGTGCCTCGGTTTTAAGAGATACTTCACTCCATCTGATCCTCTTACTACTTACCCCACCTATATCCGACCGAGAATGGAATGCAACTCTTATGTATTCTTTGGAATAGAGTTCAGAGATATTCATATGCGATCGCTCATATCCAACCATTCTTGAATTTTTTTTATAAATGAAAAATTTAAAATATGTAACTTTTTTCACAGTCATAAGTCTAGGATCACACTATGAAAGTTTTCTTTCAGAAAGTCTGAGTTTATGGGTGAGAGAGGAGAGAAAAAAGCATGATATCTTCCCCTCTCATCTATAAACTCAGACTTTCTGAAAGAAAACTTTCATAGTGTGAACCCAGACTAAATGAATTGTTAATATTTCGCCAAATTCATTCATGTTTTTGAGGAAAAATCCGTTTTTGCCTTTCTTCAGTCATGAAAAATGAGGAAAAAAAATTTGTTTGTGTAAAATATTTTTGGAAACGGCAACCAGCCAAAGTGTATGTTGGATTTTTTGAAGGAAAAAATTATTGAAAAAAAAAATTAAAAAAAAACTGCACATATCGTCATCTTAAATGCAGACAGACTAACATCACATTTCATAAGTTTACATGCAAAACAGAAAACTTTGTAAAATGTTTATTATTTGAGATTTATAAGCAATTTTAAATATTTCAGCTAAAAATGCGGTAACCGATATATTTTTAAGGAAAAAATATTAAATTTATTATTATTTTTTAAGTTGTGTGTGTTACGTTATATAAATTTGTAGTTTTCAGAAACAAAAAGACGTATCATCAACGAAAGTATATTAGTATTAAGTGAAGCAAACATTTTAAATATTAAATAAATAAATATATGTGTTAAATTGCCGGAAAAATAGCATATACATATGATAATTTTTTAATTATTTTATTACTAATAACTAGAAAATGTAACTTGATTTAATTAAGCTACGAATTGATTTTAAAAAGCCATATTTTTCATTCTAATTAAAAAGTATTTTGATCTCCTTAAAATTATTTTTTTTACAATGAACAAATTTAGCAAATAAAAATTTGACGCATATAACATAACATGTATATATCGAATTATTTCAAAAGAACTCCGTATCGCATTCTTATAGCGCTATGTACGTTGCAAAAAGTAAATTTTAATTAGGCAATTTCTGAAAAATAATAAGAAGAAGGAAAGCGTAGTGTTGATAGCAGCTCCCATATTAAGTAAACATAAATGTTGGACAAAGTAGTACTTCTCCAAAGAAAGATATTATTACAATTTAATAATTCTAAAGGATTAACACAAAATAAAGCTAAACAGTCTATATTTTACAACTTTATAAAAAAAAAATAAAAATTAAGAATAAGTGTCTTTTTGAGGATATTGATAAAGGGCCACTTGGAAGAATGCAACCCTAACAAAAAAAAAAAAAACAGATTATTTTAAATAAACTAATAAAAATATTTCTTTTGCATTATAATGAAGAAATTTTATAGCCACATACAGATTCATTATAGGGAAGTTCGACTTTATTTAAATTTATTAAAAAGGAAATACATACATACATAGATATTATAACTCATAAGGTATATAATATACCTTATAAGTATGTATACTATCATAATAATGATGACAGTCTGAGGGAAACAAAAATCTGAGGATGTTGCCATTTATGCTTAGAAATTCTTAGCGTTTGGAACTACAATGGGGTAGGCTGCAAAATTTCAAAATTTCTAACAGTCCTATAAAGGAGAAGCTGATAGTCATAAATTTTGTAATACATACGTATATGGATTCGGCTTTTATAATTTAACAGCACTTTTATTATTTTTTCTTATGCAAAGTTTTTAGTCTGATCACTTATTTCTCTAAAGATTATGGAGGGCGCTATTCTAGGTCAAAGATAATGGCAAAAGCAGTAGCGGTTCGAACGTGAAAAAAATAGAAGTAGTTTTTGTGGCCAAGTATAAAAAGGCGTAATTCAGCGAAGCCAGACACAATTTTTTAGTTAAACTACTTTCAGAATTTTACGTAGCAATGTAACATTAAAATGTCTTTGGTTTGATTTCAAAATCTTCTGTATTTTCTTTTTTTTAAGCCAAAATCTGGGTCGATACGTGACATTTCGAACGTGAAACTTTTTCCAAAATAATTGAACTGAATAATGATTAAAACAAAATAAAAATTTACCGTTAATCCGAATAACATATTGCTCTTTGAACTCTTCCTTAGATTACAGACCATGTAAGAAAATTTTTTGGAATAATTTTCATCAAATATCACCCCTTTTCAGGAAGATAATATTAAAGAAAACATACAATAAAATATTTTCACAAATAAGAAATTACGTTTGCACAACTTTGCAGTCTGATTGTTCATCTAAGTGAACAAAGTTATGAGTAAATTTATAAAATTAGTAAAATCTAAATATTTCTCTTTATCAATATCGTTAAATAATCAGCTCTTAATAACTTTAAAATTTTGGGTCACGGTAGACCTTTTGACGGATATGCCCATATGCACCTAAACAGCATGTAAGATAGAACCTTGTTGTCCTAAGGTCGCGAAATACACTGGTTACAACTTTAATCTTAATTATTTAGATGCGAGAAAGCAAGGCTTTGGTCTTTAATGACACTCTGTGTAAATTACAGTTGGAATGCGACTGGAATGCGACTGGAAAACTTTATATCGGCAAAAAGGCCGATATAAATGCCTCTTTACTACTTCATTTTCCCGCTGTTAATGGTCGGGCGTTTTTTTCATTATGAGGAATTTGAATGTGAATTTTTTTTTTAATTTTTCATATCTGACAAATTCACATATGAATTTTTTTTGTTTGCTCATTTTTCATGAATGAGGAAATTCAAAATATATTTTTTCCTCACCCTCATGAATGTGAAAAACAAGTAAAATTTTAAATTTTTCACGCTCGCTCATGACTGAAAAATGAGTGAACGTTTCGGTACTCTGCTTTGGAGCTTCTCGACGGCATGAAGGATAGGCAAAGATTCTCATTGGTAACAGAAGGGTAAAACCTAGAACATTCGGAAGGTTCGAGGCTTTACTATTAACGATCAATACTTCTACTATTTTATGAATTTAAAATTTAACGTCTATCGCACCATATATGGTTACATAGTCGCATCACTTATACTATAGCTATTTATACTATTTGTATAGAAACAAAAGTCCAGTAAGAGTGCTTTACTCGGCTGTGCCGAATCTTATATTCCCTTCACCATTGTGCGATTAGAACAGCAAGTTATATAAATACCGTTCTTTAGATATAAATAAATCTATTTTTGTGATACGTCCATTTCCCCCCACATTTTATGGATTGATTACCAAGATGCTTGTACCTAATTTGGAAACTTTGACTCTTGCTGTTCTTTAGAAATAAAGACCAAGAATAAATATACTTTATGGGGTCTTAGATCAATATTGTAGAAATGTCAAACGAAATGATAAACTTATATTAATTATTTTACTTTCGGTGAAGAGTATAATTAACAAATTCGCATTTTTTTTAATTAGCGGATTTTTTGTATTTTATTACTCGTTTGTTAAATTCTGTTTGCTTTTTTTTCTCGTCAAACACACACGAACATACATATACATAGAGTGTTTATCGGGTCAATTTATAAATAGTTTAAAATTTGTCTACGAGATTTGTCAACCGGCATGCAGTGTTGGTTGGTCCATTATTTACATCATACATATCTATGTATGTATTTACGTATATGTATGCTAATGCTGTGTTGTCAATTGCTTTATTTACAT
The DNA here is from genome assembly GCA_930367215.1 of Pollenia angustigena. NCBI lineage: Eukaryota > Metazoa > Arthropoda > Insecta > Diptera > Polleniidae > Pollenia > Pollenia angustigena. Next base: position 233,880,084 of record OV884060.1, read on the forward strand.
AAACATGTGTGCATGTAGTTGCACATGAACGCGAAAAATGCGTGTGGAAAATAAGACTTACATATGTGTTAAGGTGGTATTGTTTATGTTGTTTATTTTACTGCACTTTTACGTGCCATTTATAGTTTATTGACTGATTCGGATGTATTTATATGGCCTAAGCCAGCGCTTCCCTATTAAAGGCAAGAATTTTTATGCGGGGCAGTATTTGGTTAAAAAAAAACCCAAACCGTTCACTGTAATTCTTTCTTTTTGTTGAATCATTACAAAACTGAAACAAGTATCAAAGCATTCGTCGTGTAATGAATTATAAAACAATGTTGTCAAATAACCAATTCAATTGAATCTGTAATCCGGACATCGTTTTTCAATAAATTGTGTGCTCTATAATCCGGATTGATTGCAACTTTATAACCCGGATTGTAAAAAAAGTGCACAGAAAAAAATAATTTTCATATTTGAATACGAAAATCGCATTTGCGGTATTGATAGAAAAGTTTGTAAGTATAGTTATTGAATTTTAAGTCAACAACCAAGTTTATCGAGTCAATAAAAAAAGTTGTTGCCCAAAAAAAAATTTTTTTCAATATAATGTTGACGTGATTTGTTAAAAAAAAATTGTTGGAAATGTTGAATAAATCAAATTAAATTTTTATCGAATCTTTATTAATTTATGATGTTTGCTATATTTCCAGTTTTTATTTTTAGATAAATACACTAAAATTTATTATGGGCGGATAAGCTAGTTCTGGTGAGCATTTCGATGGTTGCTTAGGCCAGATCATCAGGAAACCTTTTTCCAAAGACTTTGGCAAAACTAAATATTTTATACAAATAAAACTGTAAAACGAATGAGAATTACAAATGCAAAAGAGCTGTAAAAATACTGTATTTACTATTAAGATTTTTGTATGACGTGCTAAATTCCCAATTTTTCATATTTGATAAATACACTGAAATTTATTGTTGAGGGAAAGCTAGCTTCTATGCGCATTTCACTGGTTGCTTTGGCCAGATCATCAGGAAACCTTGTCCAAAGATTTTAGAAAAGCTAAAAATATTATAAAAATAAAACCCTAAAGCGAATAAGAATTTTAAACACTCAAAGTCTTACTTGTAACAATATCAAAGCTTAAACAAAACACCAACAATAAACAGTGAGTTTATCTTTTCTTACATCCCCCTACAATTGGTTGGGTTCTTTCCGACTCGAATTGTAGTTGTAAGTGGGTAAAAAGAAAAAACAAAATTAAAAACAAATTGTTTCATTCTATTGTCTTCGCAAGAAAACAACAAAAAAAAAAAAAACAAATTTGGCAATTCAGTTTTCTGCACGGGCACATGCAAGTATATTATCAAAGTTATTTACGGGAATACAAAATTTATTATTAAGATTTTTGTATGACGTGCTTAATAATAATGTTGCAATGTGATTATTGTATATTATTAAAGTTTTTGATAATTTTAAATTAAAATAAATAAGATATTGATAAAAATTGACTAAAAATTTATTTATTTCATCACGTTCAGCGGTACTCTTTGATTTTTGTTTAAAGTATTTTATGACTTAAACGGTGATATTATTTCCATTTTTGTTGTAATGTTGTATTTGTTGCCATAACGATGCCACCTGCATATTCCACCATGGTGTTAACCTCTATTAATTGTTACTCCAAAAACATAGTTTTTTCTCTTTCTTGCTGCAAAAAAAACTATTTTTTTTAAACACAGAAAAGTACTATTGTATTTGCGTGTAAAAATTTTTTTTTGCTTTTTTGTTCTTTTTAAATGTAAATATTTATTTAAATTTTTATTCCCAAATTTTGATATTTTAATCAAATTTTATTTTCATTAAATTATTTTTATGAAGATAGGAATTTTACAATATGAAATTAATTAAAATTTATAAATAATTTTTCATTTTTGACCGCCGCGGGAATCGAACCCAGGCTTTCACGGACACGTTACCCTTACATGTTTCAATTGCAACCACTCAATCTCTTCCGAGGGTTCTGCCGTTTAACAATCACAGCCATTGACGACTGCTGGCAGTCAATAGTCAAACATCAATCTTTAAACCAAATTGTATTTAAACTTTGGTAGATCGACATTTGCTTGAAACATGTAAGGGTGACCTGTCCGTGAAAGCCTGGGTTCGATTCCCGCGGCAGTCAAGAGTGAAAAATTATCAATGAATTTTATTTAATTTCGTTTTGTGGAATTCCTTTCTTCATAAAAATAATTTAATGAAAATTAAACTTGATAAACTTTATCCTGATTAAAATATCAAAATTTGGATTACAAACCATGAACAGTTCATTCGATATGTGTTTTATAAGCATTTTTAATGTAAAAACACTGTTTGAAATTTTTATTCGGTAATCATTTCGATTATAAAGCTTTTACTGTGTCTTAATTCGATACAAAACATAATTGAGTTATAACAAGTAGAAAATTCTTAAAGTCTTTTTTATTTACTAACAATTTTTTTAAGCATTTACTTTTAGCCTCCATCGAGTTTTTTTAAACGGTTCTTCTAAAAACAAAATTATAGGAGTTTTGAGCACTCGATACTCCTGAGAAACCGACAATCAACAACTGTCCTTATGAAATTCAACAGGTGGCTTAATATGAATATTCCGACCATATGCAAATTTATACCAAACTTATAAAAATCTGTCTACAAAATATTTTTAAAATAAAAAAATTTTAAGAGGGTATGTTTTAAAAATTTTGAAGTCAGAATATAAGAACCAGTCTACTTTACACATGTAAATAACTATATTAAAGCTCAATGCGGCACGTGTTAAAATTAAAATATCGTATTTTTACAGAATCATTTTCTTGGTATATTTAAGCCACAGAGCACACAGAGGCATCTGTCTTTCTCTTCGTAAACTGCCCTTTTTGCATTTTTGTTTTGATGACGCAATTTGTGTTGATTGCGACGGCCTGTTTTTACACTTTGCCACTGCACTCCAAAAAAAACGCTTTCTTTCTCTTTCTTCGAAAGCTGGCCTCATTAATGATTTGGGCATTTTTCTTACGTCACTTTTTTCATCTCTGTTTTCTCTGTGATTTAACCATTTTAAAGATACTGAATTAAAAAAAAAGAGTTTAAAGTCAAATAAGAGACAGACTCATATGCATTTAGAATCAAGGTTAAAGTCGGAGTCGTATTTACAAAATTTCAGCGGATGGAGTCGAAGTCTTGACGACTCCACTGCCCTGCTGAAAGCAAAAAACTCCAGGAACAAAACTCTAACCAAACTAAGGATATCTCGATATCTCCAAACTGCAGTTTTTGACATAAGCTACTTTTCGATATCAAAAATCAAAAATCATGTCAAAAAATTGTTTTGTTTAATATAATTTAGACCGCGCTTTGTTGGCATTTTAAGATAATTGAACATAGAAACTAAAATAATTGGTATTGCACAATGCACTTTCATTACCTATAAACACATATATACATACGTATAATATTCCGAAACGTAACTGTTGTAAGAGAAACAACGAAAATGTTTTATTTACCCATTATATTAACCATTCATCCATTATCGTAAAATATATTAAATTCAAGTGAGAAATATTTTTTAATATAAATAACAGTTTAAGCATTAAAATAAATTGTTTGGTTACTAACAACCATTATCGAAATTAATTTTATTTTTTGGTTATCGCTACCCGAAAACAAATCGTATTTTAATTGTAATAGTCGCATTTCTTATCATATAAAATGTATTTGGCAAAGTAAAAAAACCGGGATGTTTTGTAGAAATGTTTATAAATTTTATAAACAAGCTAGCAAGAAAGAAAGCCCGACCATTTAATACCCAACACCACAGGAACAATGGGTCATTATTAGGGTATTTATTCGGTTATCCAATAAATTAAAATTGGTTTTTTCGATTAACAATTAAACCCGTTAGTTTCAGTTGAGTAACCGATGTTACATAATTCTTAATTTTTTGTAGTTTATAACATACTAGCTGACCGGACAGACGTTGTCCTGTCCAAATTAGGAAAAATGTTTGCGTTCGATTTTTAAAATCCGTTAAAAAGATACGAACATTTCAAAGAAAAATTAGTCAAATCGATGGAGCCGTTTTCTGGTTTTAGGTAAATCGAAAAAAGTGGGCGTTAAAGTGAGCGGGGCAAAATGTTCTTTCCGTAAAAACCTAAGTTGGACCATGGCGATGATTTTAAAGAAAAAATCGTCCAAATCGGTCAATCCGTTCTTAAATTTTGCGCCTAATAGAAAAAGTGGGCGTAAAAGTAGGCGTGGTACATTTTTCTTTCGATGAAAACGTAAAATGGATTAATAAGAACATTTAAAAGAAAAATTAGTCATATCGATGTAGCCGTTTTTTCATTTAAGGTAAATCGAAAAAAGTAAGCGGTGCAAAATTTTTTTCCGTAAAAACCTAAGTTGGACCATGGCGATGATTTTAAAGAAAAAATCGTCCAAATCGGTCAAGCCGTTTTCAAGTTATGCGCTTAATAGAAAAAGTGGGCGCAAAAGTAGGCGTGGTAAATTTTTCTTTCGATGAAAACTTAAAATGGATTAATACGAACATTTGAAAGAAAAATTTGTCAAATCGATGGAGCCGTTTTCTGATTTTAGGTAATTCAAAAAAAGTGAGCGTAAAAGTGGGCGGGGCAAAATTTTCTTTTCGTATAAATCTAAGTTGGACCATGGCGATCATTTTAAAGAAAAAATCGTCCAAATTATATAGATGTCATTGGTGGTGCAATATGAAAATTGGATTTTGCCACGCCCCTCCGCCTGCAGACCGAAAATCAAAAATCAGACTTCACAGTGTCACCCGCCTGAATATTCTGAAGATTCCCTGTACATTTTATCAAAATCGGCCCAGCCGTTTTGGAGTCCATACGTTACATACATACATACATTAGCGTGGCCGTTAGTTGTATGGAGAACTTTTTTTTTGATTTATTATATTCTCCCCCCTCAAATCGGTTCAGTTTTATGTAAAAAAAATACAAAAATATTTCGTAGCGATAAGTTGCGTTTTAGGGAGGGCGTCCGCCCCTCAAAGTTTGCCATCAAGCCATTTATTCAAATGTAATTTGTTTGCATATTACTATCTCTTTAAAACAACATCTTACAAGAATATGATATATGGCAATATTTTAGCCCTTCTAGTCAACAACATCAGCCTCGAAGAAGCTAATTAAGAAAATAACAACAAAATACCAAACTTTTTATATACGTTTTATATATATATATAAAAGGGGAATTTAATGTCAAGTGACCCTATTTTGAAATCGATGTCTTTCGATTTGGATGAAATTTGCACAAAGGTTAGACCTATTGGATAGTAGTTTAGACACAAATTTTCAACAAGATCGGTCAAAAATTTTCAGAGTTAGAGCAGGTCAAAGTTTGCCATACAGGAGTTCTTTCTCATGCATGTTACTTATTACCTATTGGTGCTAGCAAAATTTGTCCTAAGTAGCTCGATAGCTATTTGATCAATCTTTTTAAAAAAATTTTTTCGTTTTTTTTTACAATTTTTTGTAAATTTTTTTTTAAAACTTAGAAATTTTTTTTTATTTTTTTAGCCAAGTTTTAAATTTAAAAAAAACAAGTTAGAGTGCTATATTCGGCTGTGCCGAATCTTTGATACCCTCCACCGACAGTTCGAATGTTTAAGGAGTAATATCTGTATGATGTTATTATTATCTTAAACTGTGACGATTTGTTATTAATTGTGGATTTAGGCGACTAAACTGTTTTCCGGTAGTAGGGTTTGTATGGGGCCTAAGGTAAATTATGGACCGATCTTCACGAAATTTCACAGTCTTTTTCCCAGTTCTATAAAACTTTGACGTACCAAATTTTGTTATGATAGTATTATTTTTTACGGATTTAGGCGTACTAAACTGTTTTCCGGGAGTAGGGTTTATATGGGGCCCAGGGTAAATTATGGACCGATCTTCACGAAATTACACAGTTTTATTTCTTGTCCTATAAAACTTTGATGTACCAAATTTTGTTATGATAGCATTATTTTTTACGGATTTAGGCGTACTAAACTGTTTTCCGGGAGTAAGGTTTATATGGGGCCCAGGGTAAGTTATGGACCGATCTTCACGAAATAACACAATTTTATTTCTTGTCCAATAAAACTTTGATGTACCAAATTTTGTTATGATAGCATTATTTTTTACGTTTTTAGGCGTACTAAGTTGTTTTCCGGGAGTAAAGTTTATATGGGGCCTATGGTAAATTATGAACCGATCTTCACGAAAATTCAAAGATTTATTTTTAGTTCTATAAAACTTTGATGTACCAAATTTTGTTATGATAGCATTATTTTTTACGTTTTTAGGCGTACTAAGTTGTTTTCCGGAAGTAGGTTTTATATGGGGCCTATGGTAAATTATGGACCGATCTTCACGAAATTTAACAGTTTAATTTCTAGTCCTATGTAACTGTGACTTGTCAAAATGATATCATTGTTAGTTAGGGTTTTAGGCTTAATATACTGATTTCCGGGAGTAGGGCTTATATGGGGCCCAGGGTAAATTATTGACGGATCTTCACGAAATTTCACAGCGTGATTTCCAGTTGAATAAAACGAATTGTTGCGAAATCTTATATTATTCTGTGCATTTTTCCACCATTTATGTTAGTTTTTGTAACAAAATTATCAATTTTTTTTAGGTGGTGGTTCCACATTTTGATTCATAGCTCAGATCCTATTAAACCGATTTTGCTGAATTTCAATCCCAAACTGCTTAGGATAACTACAAGCAATTTGACACCAAGTTTGTTGATTTCTTTTGAGTTTTTCGAAAGTGAGCGTGTTTTCAACAGACGGACAGACGGACAGACAGACGGACATGGCTAAATCGACTTAAAATTACTCAAGGACCCAGAATATATATACTTTATAGGGTCTGAGATGAATAGTAAAAAAGTTTCACACGGAATGACAAACTGAATATAGAGTTAAAACACGTCAAACCATCACGAAAAAATGGCATTTTCGGCATCATCACCTCCGATTTGAATGAAATTCAACACAAATGTTGTATGTAATTGGACTTTAACAAAACATAATTTTCAGACCCCAGATTCTTTCGGCTTCCGAAATATGACGTCATAAAAGATGTGAAAAATGTGAAAAAAACACAAAAGTCTCCTAACAAAAGGGGATAGAACTCTTGAACTACGCAAGATAATTTAGTTTTTTTGGTATCGTTTTAAAGGTGAAAGTGCACCCTTTAAAATGATAGGCATTTTGTGTTTTTTTAAGAAGAGGTCAATGGTAAATTTTTGGGGTCTTGAGTTCAAAGGTCCATATCTGGAAAAGTATATTTTTTAAAATTCTTAAAAAAATATATGTTAAGTATTATACCCTCTTCAACATTTGCAGAAAATTTAAAGGTGGAGACTCTATTGGTGTCAGAGTTATATACCAGAACGTGATTCTAAGTATGTTTTGTGTTCAAAAATCCCTTGTTGTTGTTGTATTTTAATTATTTTTTTCAGTATATCTGGAGAACGGCAGGAGCCAAAGTTTCCAAATTTAGAACACAAATTTGAGTTATCAATACACACCATCCCACAAAATGTGGTCGGGATTGGAGAAGTGGGCGTGGTACCTCCCGTACAAGAAATATCAAAAATTGTATAAAAACCTGAATCTTTGGACTGTCATATGACCTATGGTTACGCCGTATATATCAAAAGATCGGAAATCTTTAGTAGAAAATATTCTCTGAAAAACTCGGAAAAATCGTTTCAGATACAAAAAATTTTGATATTTTTTGTACGGGAGGTACCACGCCCACTTCTCCAATCCCGACCACATTTTGTGAGATGGTGTGTATTGATAACTTAAATTTGTGTACTAAATTTGGAAACTTTGGCTCCTGCCGTTCTCCAGATATACTGAAAAAAATAATTAAAATACAACAACAACAAGGGATTTTTGAACACAAAACATACTTAGAATCACGTTCTGGTATATAACTCTGACACCAATAGAGTCTCCACCTTTAAATTTTCTGCAAATGTTGAAGAGGGTATAATACTTAACATATATTTTTTTAAGAATTTTAAAAAATATACTTTTCCAGATATGCCCCTTTGAACTCAAGACCTCAAAAATTTACCATTGACCTCTTCTTAAAAAAACACAATATGCCTATCGTTTTAAAGGGTGCACTTTCACCTTTAAAACGATACCAAAAAAACTAAATTATCTTGCGTAGTTCAAGAGTTCTATCCCCTTTTGTTAGGAGACTTTTGTGTTTTTTTCACATTTTTCACATCTTTTATGACGTCATATTTCGGAAGCCGAAAGAATCTGGGGTCTGAAAATTTATGTTTTGTTAAAGTCCAATAACATACAACATTTGTGTTGAATTTCATTCAATTCGAAGGTGATGATGCCGAACGACTTAATGGTTTGACATGGATTCACTCTATACCCTCTTCACAACTAATTGTGGTGGAGGGTATAAAAAATTTTTAAATTTAAAAAAAAACAAAAAAATTTTTTTTAAAAGATTGAACAATTAGCTATCGAAGCTACTTGGGACAAATTTTGCTAGCACCAATAGGTAATAAGTTACATGGATGAGCAAAAATACCTGTATGGCCAAAATTTTACCCCCTCTAACTCAGAAACTTTTTGACCGATCTTGTTGAAAATTTGTGTAAATAACGGCCACCCTAACATACATACACACATACATACACCCATCCTGTTTTATATATATAGATTTTTTTTCGTTTTTAATTATTTGTATCTCTTGTATACAAAAGGTATGTGTTCAGAAAATATGTTTTCATACAATATATTTCTTTCTAGCATTCTTAAAATACAGTACAAAAACAGAAACTATGCAATTCGGAAATAAAATTTTTTTTGCAGATTGTTCGGTACTGAGGGTGAGTCAGTTGATGACCTGACAACAAAATAAACTCTCGATGGTAACACAACCAGTCTTTTAACAGAATTAACCGAAACAATAAGAAGTGCTTAACGTTTTAAAAATTAAAACAGGACTCTAATGGCACAATGGAAGATTTAATATGTTTAGAGAAGTTCAGAAAAACGACTGAGGAATTAGATATTCAGTATTATGAGTTGCTTTCGATTTTTCCAACAGCTACGATTAGTAAAAGAGTTTTTTCCAAGTTAACTTTTTATCAAAAAAGAAAAGAATCGCTTAAATCCTAAACATTTAATTTAAATTAATTTTCTTAAAGATTATTTTATAAAATCTCCTTCATACTATTGAAGTAACTAATTAAATGATCTAACAGTTTATTTTTTAATAAATATATAATCTGTATTATTTAAAAATAAATAATAACATATTTATGAATTGTTTTTTTTTTTTTTTTTTTTCGTTTTAGTTCAAGAAAAGTGATTCTTAGTATTTCTTTACTAATAAACTCCAAATAATAAATAAATTATGCATTTTTATTTATTGAAATTACCTTATTTATAAAAAAAAACTTTATAAATCGGTTAACTGATCAAAAACAAAATTAACCGATCAAACTAAAACATCAGTTAACTAATCGAGCGATTAAACGATTTAAGCAAAAGCTCGATAAAATGAATACCCTAGTCCCTAGTATATATACATATATATGTATGTGTGTGTGTGTGTGTGTGTGTGTGTATTTATTAAAGTCGTACTTTTGGTACATATTTTTAACAAGTTTTTTGGGCTCCGTGCAATAACTCCCAGGTGCAATAAGTCCCAAGAAAAAAAAATGAAATTAGACCCAACAATTTTTCATACAAATGTGGGAGTAATTTCATTATGAAATAGCTCCCAGCCCTCTCGGTTTTATTTCATTTTTTGGAAGTTATTTCATTTTTTGCCTGGGAGTTATTTCATAATGAAATAAAATCCATTCATTCCTTTTATTTTGGTTTTCGGTGTTATTTCATTTGTTGTGGGAGTTATTTCATTTTTTGTGGGAGTTTTTTCATTTTCAGTTATTTGCAACTTCTTAAAATTGTTTGAAATTTTAAACGGTATTTATAAGGGGATATTTCAAACTATTTGAATACAATGACTTAAGTTTATCAAAGAAGAAAATTTTGCTAATTGCAATTGCAGTGTCTTATGGTTACCGGCTATGCAGTGAAGCTTTAGATAGCGAAGCCGGTGTTTGTTATACCATAGAGGTGAAAATCCTTGCGCCCGGCCGAAGGCCGGCTATGCAGAGAAGCTTTAGTTAGCGAAGCCGGTGCTTGCTTTAGTTAGCGAGGCCGATGTTTGTTATACCATAGAGGAGGTAATCCTTGTATCCAGCGCACAGAGGGGTGAAATCGTAAAAAATGGATATTAATTGAAAAATGAAAGTTTGTTTTTTTGAAAAATATTTAGTAACCGATTACAGTATATAAAATTCTACATCACTACTGAAAATTTCAATGTCATATGATGTTTACTTGTCAAGCTGCATTGTATTAAAGTTAAGTAATTTTTGAGTTATTCGCGCACAATAGTGTTAATTGAAATTCGGTATATTTCGACGATTAATATATAGTTTTTGCAAGTCAAAAGTAATACTTTTACTATGGAATCTTCAACCTCAGGTATTTTAGCGTTGTTCTAAAAATAATTGTTTTAACAAAAGTTGTGTAGAAGTATTTTTAAAATTTTTTTTAAAATATGTCTCCATTTTGGCTATTTTCAAAATATTCGTGGATATTTAAATATGAATGGTGTAAGTTGGCGTTATAATATTAATTTGTTAAGAAACTACAGTTCCTAGGCTTTTATATTCAGTAATAACATGTTGCGCGTTTTTGCGCGAAATTTTTTAAATTAATTAATTGTGAAAATAGTCACTCAAGCAAAGAACACCAGTTCTATCTTTTGTTTGCTTTGTCTTCGTTTTCGTTGTTATAATTGTTGTTTTTGTATACAATTGGCAACTGTGTGTTACAAAAATTTTGTTAGAAAAATATAGAGTTTTTTTTCACAATATCGAGCGGTATTCAGAAGTATCAGTGGTTAAACATGCCTCCAACCTTGCATAAGTTTTTAATACATGGCCCAGTATCATTTCGCACGCGCTATTATCGATCGGTGAACTGTCTGAGGAAGCCCATGAAGCCCGAAACAAAGATTTTAAAAACTTCAGAGAACATTTTTCTCGCAAATGAAGTCGGTAGGATTGCAATCAAGACATATTAAATAGGTTCCTACTAAGTTCAGATCCAATCCTATCTGGTAAAACACAATTGCCCAAAAAAAAATTCCACCAACTTCCAAAATCTGTAGTAGATCTACTAGTTTCGCCTTCAGTTTTGACGAACGTGGCACCAGAAGACACAAATTATGATACAGATGACGACGGGCATATTTTTTAAAATAGCAGGTCAAAAACACATGCCTTATAATAAATGTATACAAGCTATCACCAGACACATCCGTACACAATCGAACAATTTAAATATCTGCTTTGAGTCCCGAATTTAGTTACAAATATGATAGAATAATTCCCAATTCGTTTACGTAATTATATTAAAAATAAATTGATTACTATGGAAAAATTTTATTTCTTTTTTTTTCAAAAAACAAAAAAAAACTCCGACTGAGCCAGAGCTATTTTTAAAAGGGGGCGTGGCACCACCCTATTCCACCTTGGATATAATTCATACTGTTAGATCAACATATAAACCAAATCTTATCTTCATACCTTTGATGGTTCATGAGATATATCCGTTCTAAGTTTCAGGTTATATGGGCGGTGCCACGCCCCTTTATCCAATCATAACCAAGTATATCCAAGAACTATTAGCAGGTCAAAGTTTCATGGCAATCGGTCTATTGCTATGGCAGCTAGAGCGATTTTTAATAGGGGGAGTGGCACCGCCCACTTTTCCAAAAGATGTGTAGCATATGTCACTCAGTGGTAACGTAGCATTCAAATAGTGAAAGAATTTTTAAAATTGGATAAGTAGTTTAATTAATCTCCATTTTTTGCGATTTCACCCCTCTGTGCAGCGTGCTTAAACTGCAGGCAGTTGCCATTGCAAGAGGTCAGGATATAATTAAATGCCCCATTTGTTGTCAAAATGTCGAGGACTCAATAATAGTTTTTTGGTAACCTAATATGTAAATATTCAAGTAAAACGAATACATATATAATAAATTTCTTTGGAAGTTGTTTCATTTTTTTTTTGGGTCTTATTTCATTTCTTTTCGATGGACAGTTTTTGGAAGTTATTTCATTAATGTCTTTAGGAGTTATTTCATTATGAAATAACTCCCAAAAGTTGGGGTTGGTTTCATTTAAGACTTGGAAATTATTTAATTTTTTTTTTTTTTTTGGGATTTATTTCTTTTTTCCAGTTTGGGACTTATTTCATTTATTTTGGGATTTAATTCATTGGGAGTTATTGCAATGGGACTTATTGCACCTGGGAGTTGTTGCACGGAGCCGTTTTTTGTTCAAACCAGAGCAGTACCATAAAGGCAGCATACAAGAAAAGTACTTTTGAGAGACAAAACAGGGATAAAGTTTATACTTTTTGTAAACACATTTTTTGTTTTCAAAATAATTTTGCGCTATTTTTGATAAAAATAAAATTGTTTTTTTTAACTGCAAGTTCAAGACATAATTAATGTACTTTACTAAGATTTAAGTTAGCAAAAAAGGCTTATATACTTTAATCAAGAAATATTATCAAGAACATAAAACTAAAAAATATATACACATCTACATTTGGGCATATCGATGGTCTCAAGTAGAAAGGCCTTGTATTTTTTACGAAATTGTGTTCCAATACATTTCACACAAATACACCTCGTCACAAAAACATATTGCAATAGTGTAAAAATAACGGTTTTACAAGCAATTGTATCAGCAATTTAACTTTATGATACATAAAATACAGTTTCTATTATGTTTTTACCTTCTCCTGTAAATTTACAATTTTTTTAGTTGGGTCTACTTGAGACCAACGATGTAAACATAATTTGATTGAACAAAAAGTGGTATGAAAGAAAGCTTTTGGTACTTTTTTTTGTGATCAAAGCTTTGGAAATAAATAATTTCTACAAAAATTAATTTTGATATTCATGGCGTATAAGTGATTTTGAATTTTTAATCAACTACAGTCGGGCCTCGATTATCGGTGCTGGTCGGGACCAGAATGTTCTAATAAAGTGACCTCACAAGCGCAGCTGTTTGCAGTGATTTTCTTCGTGTGTGACGTTTGTCGTCAATTTTTTGTTTGTTTGTTTACTTTTTTTTATAAGGCATTTTGACACTTGCCGTCTCAATTCTAGCAACAAAATGCCTGTTGTTTTTTTTTTATTGTTTCATTGTTGTAGTACTGAGGTCACTTTGTTAATACATTTGGGTCGGGACCAGAAGCATTACTGATAATCGATTTTCACGATTAATCGAATAACTATTTTGATTATACAGTTTTTTTTAATATTTTTATTATTTATCAAGTGAACATTGGTGTTTATACACATTGACATTAAAAAAAAAAATTAATTGAAGAAGTTTATGTTTATTTTTAAATTAAATAAGTATGTATACACTACATTTTCTACTGAAAACATGAGGCAAAAAAAGGACTTTAAGCAAAAACAGAATACAATTTCTTAAAAAGAGTCGTGTAATGTTGTTTGTCTAATATTTTTCAACTGCTATCACGGATAATAGAGGATATCACGGGTAATCGAAGCAAATAATTTGAAAACATTGCAAACAAAAAACAATAGACTGATCTTTGGCCATCTCGGTTAATCGGGGTTACCGGTTAACCGGATCACGGATAATCAAGGCCCGACTGTATAATATATAGAAACTAAAGGCCTAAAGATCGTTCTATCGATAGTCTTCAAATATCGAAAATGTCAATAGGAAAAATATCGATATTATTATTATTTAAAATACAGCTATGAAGACATTTAACAGCAGTTACACACACACAGTTTTTTGGAAGTTTTTACTTGCTCTTATTTAATTGCGTTGAATTACAGCAATGAATACAAACAACAAGAATGGCAGGTGGTACGGATTGCTTAGCAGTGCTTTTTTGCTGCTAATTAAAGGCTTTTAAGTCGACATTTATACATGTTTACATAGGAACTGATATATCAAATATTTTTGTTATGTTGTAAAAAAAAATGCAAATCCAAATGCAATCGCAATTGCGAGCATATGACTAAACAAAGAACGACCATTAGAGGGTTATTATCTAAAGTTGAAATAAAATATCTTATAGTCCCTGCTACTTCGGTTCCTTTAGAAAGGTTATTATCAAATTTTCAAAAACTGTCATCTAAAATAACGTGCGTACATACATACGTTCAATAAGGTAATACAAGCAACGAAATGGAGCCTGATAAAAAACTACAAGTACAAACGTTAAGTCGATTGTAATATCGATAGTATCGATAGTGAAGTCGTTAAATATCGATAGTATCCCAGCACTTGTACCTAGTCGTGCATAACTCAAATATGTTTTAGTGAAAGAAGTGTACCTACAGGTGTTGACAAATTTTTTATTTTTTGAATTCGCCTTGACAGAAACTCTAAGCAAGTTTTATAAAAAAAAAAAAAATTTCAAGTTCCACTTTATTTCCTTACTACGAATCAGGTTTGTAAGGGAGAATACTAAAAAAAATAAATAACAAAACATTCAGTGCGTGCGTAAAGATGATAGCTACACTCACCAGTTTTTATATGCGTTGAATAAAGCGAGATGGTAAGCGAAACCTTAACATTTCTCCATTTCTCTTGAAAAATGTCCTACACAAACCACTAAAAACAAAACGAGTAGAAAAAGTGTGGCTATTTTAGGTTCTGTTCGTTTAGTATTTTAGTTTTGATCGTGCTAAACATATTTTTTCTTGGTGTAAACAAATTGTTGATAAAAATGCTTACGAATTGTAGATTTTTGCAAAAAGTATGGTTTAAAAAATCCACATTAAGTATGATCTTAAAATCAAAAGAAAATCTCATAAAAATCCGGAAAGTACAAACTTTGGATCTAAAAATAGGAAAGCCATTAAACAAGGTTTATCTCGGAGAATGGAGAAAACACTTTTTTTGGTGTCTACGACAGCGAAATTTATACATACATCTCTGTTTCTGGTGCAATCCTATAGTTTGAAGTCATAGAAAGCTTTGTGGTTGAGATTTCTATGCAGGTAACGGATTCCAATGCAGTGAGGAAAAACTTTTATCCAATATGAAAGAGCAAACTATAGCAAATAATCTTATAACGCAACTTACCATTAGATGCAATTTTAAATGCCCATGAAACTTTTTGTTTTTGGTAATGCAATGCGTTTTATGTTCTTCTAACGTTTTATGCTTTACACCAGTGTAATGAATTTTCTATTTTAGTTTTATTATACAGATCTCAAAAATTTTTTAAACAAAATAAACGACAAAATATACAATTCTAGTTAGTTATTTATGCGTAAAAACGCTATTCTACATAAATAATGCATATCACAAACTTTTCAGTTTAACGAACAGGCCTGGTTCGTTTAACCGGAAAACTACTGTATGTACACACAAAAAAATAATGTAGGTAAATTTAATAAGGCGTGCATAGATACTTTATTTTTATATAGAAACAAAAAACTAAGTTTAATTGTCTAAGATAATTTTATTAAATAAGTATTGCCTTAAATGTTTAGTTATATTACTAATTGAGTTAATCTTCTTCGATTTTTTCAATGTAGTTTTATTCTATTGTCAATTGGTTTTTTTTTTTTTTGTAAAAAGACGTAAAAATTTAAATTAAATTAAAAGAAAAAAATTAATTTAATGAGAAGACAAAAAATATAAAAAGGAAACACATGTGTATGTTTAAATGAACATTTATTAATTTCTGGCGTTAATTTTGGGTTGTACCATGTGAGCAACTAAAACTCATAAACGAAAACGTGTTCTCAGTAATGAAGTAAATCTATGAAGATATAGCAGAAGTTCCCAAAGAGGCCATACACATGGGAGGTGATGAAGTTCACATTAATTGTTGGAACCACACTGAAGATTACAAATTACAAAGAAAATGCGTGAGTCAGGATTTGATTTATCCTTGCCAAGATTCTATAAGTTGTGGTCAGTTTTTCATAAGTAAAATTTGAAGTCATGGGATAAGATAAATCAGAGTCAATCCTAACATGTAAGAACCAAAATCGACTTTAGTTTGGTCTACTCATTTAACAGATCCGCAGTATGTGGAGAAATACTTGCCAAAAGAACGTTTTATCATACAAACCTGGGTGGGATCCTCCGATCTCCTAAACGATCAATTATTAAAAAAGGGCTATCGCATAATTGTTTCTACCAAGGATGTTTGGTATTTGGATCATGGTTTCTGGGGAAGAACGCAATACTATGATTGGGCCAAGGTTTTTAAAAATAAAATTGAAAATAGTCCAAAAATTTTGGGTGAAGAAGTTGGTATATGGAGTAAATATGTTGATCATGTTGGTATGTTGATATGTTGATCACATCCCAGCCAGCAAAATACTCCGACATTGTCTGAATCAGACATTTCGTGCAATTGTCTGACTTCATTCTTAGAGACTTCGTTCAGATTTCTGTCAGACATTGAATATACCTACTGTCTGGCCGATTTCTGATTGATTTCGCATGGATATATCGAGGGGAAATTATGTTCAGATATATCCAACAGAATTCCGACGGAATTCCTTCAGATTTGTCTTACGAGACTTATTATTTTTTTAAAATAAAGACAATTGTCATTCAATTGAAAACAATTTTAATTTTATTTTATTTGTTCAAGATAAAAAGCATAAAAAAGGTACGTACGTGTAAAATTTATAATTATGTATGCACTTTTACATATTTTGCAATAAAATTATTTCTTTCAGCTATCAGTTCGAAAGCAAAAAATTCTCGGCTAACACATCAGAACTTCCCATGCATTTTTCAATAGATTTCTGTTAGATATCTATCAGAAATGCCGACAAAAAACCAAAATTTCCCACGACATGTCTGTCAGAATTCGTGTCAACCACTCCATACGTTTTTGGGTCAGAAATCTGACAGAATTCGTATACGATTCCGACTTTTTTGCCGACGTTTCCCTCAGATATCTGAACGACGTCGGATTATTTTGCTGGCTGGGATAGTACATATTAAAATTGTATTTGTTATATGGATTTCAAAACTTTTACAGAGGCTCATATATGGCCCCGACTTGTTGCAGCAGCTTAATGTTTGTGGTCTTATCCCAAGACTGGTTCCCTATTAGTCCTATTTAGTTTCTGCCATTACAGAGCCCGATTAATTGCTAGCGGTATATGACCCGATGCTGTGGCACCCAAGTGGTGTGCTTTAAATGAGGGTCAATGTTTTTAAACTGAAATGTCAAAAATTTATTTATGTATAAGTATACACATAAAAAAATAATTAAGGTAATTTTAACAAGGCGTGCATAGGTAATTTATGGATTATAAACCTATCTTATATATATAATTTCGTTGTTTGTCCGGATCTTTTTCCGCAGCTTTCTGAAGCCGTCTGACGTCGCAGAAAGATGAAATTTGGCATACGTAAAGCTCATTTGCGCCACTGGTGCAAGACGGAGCCCGATTTTTTCGGTCCGTGGGTGAATAAACCATTAACTTTTTTTTATATTTTATGCAGGAAGCTTTTGCGTTTTCCTAATGACACTTTTTATATTAAAAGCCCTCTGTCTGCGGAAGATCATAGCATTGTCAGATTCCTAATGTTCGGTCTAAATCATAGTGGAATCAGATTTTAATACTGCTGTTGAAAAGGAGAGATAATCTTATTGTAACACATACATAATTACTTACAAAAATATTGGGTTTTTGTTTTGATTTTCAATATTTGTTTGTAAAGTGATTTAAAGAACAATCATATTCTAAGAGAAAGTAACTGTTATTTACATTCATCTAAATTAATTATTTCGAAACACGTTTTTACGAATATTTCGTAGGATGTATGTCAGTTTTCGTATAAATAAGCAGAGATTTTTTCGGTGTTTGGTATCAACTGTTTCATACGTTTACATTTTACTATACTTCGGTTTGGTGGATGGTTTATAACCAGCACTATGCAAAACGCCGAGGATTTAAATCAGAGAGCGTAAATATATCAGGCATGTTCTGATATCACGGTGATTTCAAATCACGAACGATTTTGAAATCACCCGAAAAATATTTTGGTGTTCTGAAAATCACGAGATTTTTAATTTTTATTCGTGATTTTCTATGTTCTAAACCACGAGAAAACAACTGTGCGCTTCTTTTTAAAATGTTGCCATTCATTTAGTACGTTTGGTTGCCATTTTCATTTACTTTTTACCTTCATATATTAAAATTTAACCAATCAAACTTCATAATTATGGTTTACTTTTAGTTTTTTGTAACAAATTAACTTAATTTTAATTTTTAATGTTTAATTTAATTGAAGAAAATTGTCATATGCTACACGACTTTAAGACTTTTTTGCTCTGGCAACCACAGACTACTAAAAAGTAAATCACGAAAAATGTAAACAAAACTGCAAAAAATACAGCGGCTTCCTAAATTTGTAAATTTTAAGGTTCTCTGGTGCAAAATAATTAATTTTAATGCAAAAACAAATAAAGGACAAATCATTTAAAGTGTATGTGATAATTTTATTACAGATTTAAAAAAAAAATGCTTAAAAAAACTTCAAGTGATTTGAAATCGTCATGCTGTCAGCTAACCGGTTTTAAATCACGAGATTTCAAAAATTTTTGTGGGCAGAACACCTTTTTAGTGATTTCAAATCACTTTACAAAAAAGTGATTTTCAGAACATGCCTGTATATAAGAGTATTTAATTCCGTTAAGGGCACGAAACGACCTCTCCCAGTGAATAATCTGCATCCGATTCTATTTTTAAACACATTGAAGGGACCTACAGTTTAATGCCGGCAGCGAAAGGCTAATGCAATAGCATTATTGAATTATTTAGAAAACCTATTCGTAGATGCATTTTTTTAGTACAAAATACAATATGGAAAAAAATTTCCAAGCAATCCCAGAATTGAATAAAACTCGATCCTGTTGTAATATGAAAAAAAAACTTTTTAAATTTATTTACATTTATTATAATTACATTCCTGATTTACATACATTTAAATTTAAAAAAAATTTTAAACAATTTCGTTTTCAGTTTTTTTTAATTAATAATTTGCAATGATGGATGTTTTGGACGGTGTCTGTAACAAAGTCTTCCCAATTGATGGGGACGAAAATTGTTTGTTTTCGTCTCTTGCTCATGTAGTCTATGCAACAGCTTCAAGGGGAATGGAAGTGCGTAATATTATTGTGGATTATGTGGTCCAAAATTGGAACCGTTTCAAATGTTTTACTACCACACCAGAGGGTGACAACTATAATAATATTAAAGTAAATTCCCTTGATATGAGAAAAAGAGGAAAGTATGGTACTTCATGCGAACTTCAAGCTGCCGCAGAAATATTTCTATATTTATTTGAGGTTTGGAGAAATGGGGCCATATTTTTACGCTTTGAAAATGAAGAACATACTGTTAAAAAACTTCGTTTTCAGGGAATATTTCAAATGGACATTTTGATGTCTATGAGAATATTTCATCGCCTAACCAACTTTCCCCGCAAATGTCAAATGTTGTGCATAAGACTAGAATTATATTGGCCAAACGAAAAAGATCATATCGGACAAAGCTTAAAAAAGAAAGGGAGAGAAAGAAATTTCATTTCAAAAAAAGAAAAACTTTAGAGATAAAATAGCACGGTTGAACAACGACAAAAAGAGAAAACTTCTAAGTTATAGAAAAAAAGCGAGTTTAGGTAAGAAGTTGAGGCGTTCAAGGAGCGAAGCATTACGAAAATTTAAAGAATCCGAAGAATATAAAAACAAAAGATTAAAAAATGATGCATCCAGAAAGATAGCAAATAGGCAATTTGAAGATGATGAACAGAAAAGAAAGAGGTTGGACGAAAACAAAATCCGAAACGCATCCCAAAGACTTACTGAATGCGGTTTGCGGAGAAGTAAGAGGTTAGAGCAGAACATAAAGAGAAAGGCAGCTCAAAAACTAAATGAAACAGATGAGCAAAAAAGGGAAAGGTTAAAGGAGGATGCAAACCGAAAAGCAGCTGGATGACATGTTGAACCAGGTTATGCGAAAAGAAGGAGATTAGAAGAAAACAGAAAAATAAAGCAAATAAACGACTGCACGAGGATGAAAGCAACGTAGTGTTGCCTCCTAAAAGACATGTTCAACATGTTAATATTTTGCAGAGTTGCAAGAATGGCAGACAACAAAAGCGAAAAGAAGATTCTATTGAGAAACATTACTGTGGAGGTATGACTTTTAAATGTTCCATTTGTGCAGCAAAACATTTTCGTAAGGAAAAGGCACCAGATGGAAAATTTTCAAACGGTTGTCAGAAAGGAAAAGTTGACCTTACATTCTTTATTATCTCAACCTTATCCTGCCATTTTGAAGGATTTAATAACCGGAAAACACGGGCAATCGAAAAACTTCTTGAAACACATTCGATTCTTTAACAGTGCATTTTCATTTGCGTCATTGGGTGCACAAATTAAAGCACCGCCAGGATACGGTCCATATTGTTTCAGCATTCATGTTCAAATTCACCATAGGGCATGAACTCTTCATCCTGTACCCGGTTACACAAGAAAATACGCTCAACTGTACATTCTTGATCCTGATGAAGCGACTGAAGAGCGTATGAAGAATTCTGGAAACACTGGATGCAGTAAATCTGCTAATAAAATGTTATGTAACTTCTTCAACCAATCCATTGGCAAAGGCACACAAAATATTGTATGAAGTGGAGAAGGATGTAGAAGCTGAGGACAGACAAAGAGGGGTCCGAGTACCGTTAGTTTCAATAGCAAAAAAGAACGACATATCTCTTGATAACAGAAGATATAATGCACAGAGAGTCAACGAGGTAACTGCAATTTTTCAGAGCACAGACGGTGAACCTCCATTTGAACGAGATCTTCTTATACATTTGAAGCCAGATCCATCAGACCCCAAAGGTACCACTACTAAACGTATCAGTATACTTCATCCAAGTTTAGAGTCTATGACATATCCAATACTATTTCCATTTCGAGAGTCTGGATGGCACCCAAATATACCGTTAAAACAAAATATATCCACTACCAAAAGGACACGGGTTTCTCAGATGGGTAACTACAGTTATCGGATTGCCGTGCGTCGAGATTTTAATCCATTTTTGAGCGCGGGAATCCAACCATTTTTTTAAAAGAACGCCAAAAAGAGTTCCGTGCTTAAAGTTATCAAACCTTATGGATTTTTTGCATTCAAGAGCTGTGGAGGATGGTTCCGTTGCTGCCGGCACTGCAAAAGGCAATCCTGCATTTATTCCGAGGATTGATTTGGCTCCCATAAATACCGACCTACCATTTTTTTGCGTAGGAGACAGTTTCCTATAAGGTTTGCGTTTAAAGAAGTATTATAATTTAGTTACTTACTTATTGTTATTTTTTACATATTTTACTTATTGTTATTTTTAACATATGTTTTCTTCATATACCTATTAAATATATTAAAACAGTGAATAATAATTTTTTCTTGAATTTCTTTTATAAGCGTTACTATGTTAGTTATTATCTAAAAGATTTTTATGCCTGGCAGGTAGGGTGAAACGATACCTCTAAGGTATCGATACTTTTACTCGATGTGGTTTCGCTCGTAAGGTATCGATACCTCCTCAGTATCGAAAAAAAAGTATCGATACTTACTTGTATCGGTACTTGTATCGGTTTGTATGATAAAAGAATAGAAAAAAGCATTTATAAACGTTCTTATTAGTGTTTTAGTCCTATATAATACAATAAGAACTACGACCCTTTAAAATTTTTGTGCAAAACGAAAAGTTTAAAAATTGGGACCACTTTTTGTTACCACCTAGTATCAATTCCCTTCCCAAAAGTCTTTTTTTAACCTAGGAAACGAAATTTTATAGAACGTTCAGGATAACATCCTTCATTCACCTTTTATTCCAGAAATCAACAATGTCACTGTGTATTTATTTTAAATGTAAATATTAGAGTTGTCAATTATTCGCCTTTCAACTTTGTTCGAATAATTCAAATAATTGTTTTTGTTCGTTCGATCAAACGATTAAATCTAAAAAATTATTCGATTAATCGATGAGAATAACGAATAAAAAAATTATTTTAACAAAAAAATACTATGAAAAATCTTCCATTCCATCCGCTATGACTTTTTTTTTTGATGCATAAAATTTTTCATCTTAACTCCACATCGTTGTATTACTTTAAGGCATCGTAATACCCTTAATTCCTTACAAATTCGATATTACTCTGGATTTTCGAAAGGCGTTGGAAGACCTACCATCTTCAGCCATTCTTCTGTCTACAATTTCTTCTATCGACAGCAGCTGTCTTAATGTGTTTTTCCATTGGACCAAGTTCGGCATTTCTTGATGTCGTTGGATTATCTTCCACTACATCGTTTTCAATGGTAGTATTGTGGCACTTACAAATTGTAAAGATATACATATGTATATAATTTAAAAAAATGTTATTATAATACAATAACAACAATTTTTATTTTCAATATATGATTTATATAAATCAATTCTTTATTTTTAAGCTTTTTGTTTATTTCTAAATTTTTCACCCGAAATTGAAAAAATCCCTTTCTTCAAAATTTTTTAACGTTTGACCAAAGTATTTTTATACCAAGTAAACATAAAGAAAACAAAAAAAAAATCATGGCGCACTAAAATGTAGGCAAATTTTTACACTATCGAAAATAAAACAACTGAACAACTGATCACTTGCATGTACATACTTGTAATAAATATACTTTGCGTTTGACTTAAAAACAAAACAGCTGATACAATTGAGAAGATGAGATACAAAACTCGTTCGTTGCAAAATTAAAAATACGAGATGGCAAATGATTCTTACAGTTCTTTTGGCGCTTTATTAGACGAAATATTCTGATTGCATGTCCGTGCTAAAAACATGGAAGAGGACATGCATTGATACAATTAGTATATCATTTAATTTCGTATTTTAAATTTTGTAACGAACGAGTTTTGCAACTCACCTACTCAATTGTTTGATAAGATTTGTTAAATAAAAACATAAAATAAATTTTTGATATACAATGAGTACTCAACACGGTTTTTGCTTACTAAAAATTGAGATTAATTACAACCAGGGCTATAGCAACAATATTTTTTAACTTTCCTACATTTTGTATAAAATCATTTAAAACTTATGAGAATAAATCAAATTCTAAGCTTTTATTTAATTTATTTTTTAATAAAAAAAAGTTGTTCGATTAATCAACATTAATTAATCGATTTATTCGTTATTCGAAAATCGGCGTTTTGAAATTATTCGAACAGGAGTTTGGTTTTGTTTGATCGATTAATCGAATTATTCTTAATCGGTTGGCAACTCTACTAAATATGTATTTTATTTTTAAATTGGTAAATATATAATAAAGTATGGTAAAACCATAATCTACGATGTTAATTGCCAATCACACCTTAACGTCAAGTTTTTTGCGCAACTTAATTTGACCTTTCTTTGTTTCAGTATTTGACAGCTTCTACCATTGAGAGGTACACAATTCAGCAGCGCGTTAAGATTGTTAAAGCCTTTTACGAAAATGGTCGTTCAATCAAAATGCATTTCGTGCACATCGTGATTTTTTTGGTCAGCATAATCGACCAAACGTTTCCACAATCGAGAGAATTGTGCGAAAATTTCAGCCAACCGGGTCTGAATAAAATGTAAAAACAAATGTACATGCTCGCCCAGTTAGTTCTGCGGCTGGCGGCGTTATCGTACTTATTCGAAAATGAGGTCGGCCAAGCGAGATGATAACGTACTTCCAATAGCCATAAATTGAGGAAATGGACCTAGACGATTTGTGGTTTATAGGTGTTAACTGGTCAAACGGTTTCTTGACACCGTTACTGCTGCTCCAGCTTTGGAAAATAATCAAAAATTTAAGATTAATTTCAATACCAAAGTGAAACGATTACTTTTGACCGATACCGAGTATTTTTTATCGATACTACTTGTTACTCGGTTGCTAAGTATCGATTACAAAAATACTTGGTACTTATTTAAAAGTATCGAATATGTACTTGTATTTACTCCTATCGTTTCATCCCTACTGGCAGGGACAGGCTTTGTGATGAAGAAGGTATTTAGTTTTTTATTTAAATAAACTGAAAAAAGTATAACGATTTAAAAAAATGTTTAGTATATTAAAAAAAAAGTTGTCAATTTACCTAAATTCTATGTTCTTGTACAAAATTGAACTTTGATAATTTTCCAAAAATACAAATATAAAAAATCATTGGTACATTTTCAATCTTTTTAAGATATTTTAACAAAATTTTTAGATAATTTTTCGAACATGGAAATTACCTTAGCTAATAGTTTTTTTACCTAAAAACTTAGATACTACCATGCTATCCTTGCGCTTAGTTAATTTTATACCATATTTTTAGGTAATTTTACCTATAAATTTTTTTTGTGTATTATATTTGTGTGTGTGTTTTTATTTTTTGTGGAAAATGTCATGGAAATGAAATAATTTTTTTTCGTGTTCATATTCTTGTTTATTTCGATTTGAGTGTTTATTTAATAAACATTTTTAGAAGTTTGATCCATAACGGTCTACATATTTTATTTTGTATACACATAAATACATATTTTTATTTGAAAAATAATTAGAAAAACTTAAAAGGTATCAATGGACGAATTGCAAACAGAAAATTCTGCAGCAAATAATGCAGTCCGTCTTCGGCCTAAACGTATATATGGTTTACGAAACGATGTTCTGGGCAATATACATTTTAATCTTCAGCAAGAAGTTATTTATCCGGTGGAAGGAGTTATAGCATTTCACGATTTTGTTCAGAATAAGCAGAGGTTTCTTAGGTTGGTTTTAAAGTTATTATTGTAAGTGGGACCTGACAAAGAATATTTTCATGAGAATTTTTTTAGATTGCCAGAAGATACAACCCCGCTGATTGTTCAGATTAGTCCCCATCGCAAAATGTTGGGAATATTGGAAGAAACGAAAGGGTAAATTTTGACGAATACAGAAGAAAAAACAAAATCTAATAGTTAAATTGTAAATTGCAGATTAAAAACCATTTCAATTTACGATTTGAGCACGTTAAAGAAACGCCGTACTATGGAGTTGCCTGAAACTTGTAGAAATGCTACTATACAACAAATAGTATTTACTGCCGATTCTAAAGCGCTAACAATTCTTAGCAAGCATCCCGACGAAATGTTGTATATGCTGTTACTGGATAAATCTGGTACGGTTTATGAGGGTCGATCATGTCCGCCTAATGTGCGCGGTAGCGCAGAATGCATTGCGTGTAATCCTCAAGATACAAGTCTTATAGCAGTTGGAGGCTGCAATCTTTTGATGCTTCTGACAAAATCCGAGAAGGGATTTAATACGACAAATAATCTTAAATCGAACTTTGTTACCACATCTCTTGCTTTCCTAGCTATGGATCTTCTTATGGTCGGTACTAGTTCTGACGAGTTGATTTTGGTTGAAAACGGGGAATTTAAATTGCGCCAGAAAGCAACCAATGCCGAAATATTTGATCTTCTATTGGATCAGGAAGCGTTTGACCGTGAAAACGATCAACACAAGTGTGCTTTATTCGAAAAACAATATGACAGCCGTGTTGTTTGTATAACGCCTTTTGGACGGGGGTTTGCTTTCGCAATTTTTAATACAGTATTTGTATTCGAGCGAGTTTCAAAATTTAAATTCGAACGCAAGACAATACTTACCATTCCCATTACAATTTATGCCGAGCAGTTATACCAAATAACAAACCTGGCGATCGACAGCAAACAGGAAACGGTTATTGTAACGACAAAACACGCTCAAATATATGTGGGCATTTTAATTGTTCCGGAAACATTGAAAGCAAAACAATTGAAATTTCAAACCTTGGGTGCATCGATACACATCAGTGATATCGTGGATATGTCTTTATGCTCCTGGAAACCTATAATAATGACAGCATGTAAGTAGGGGCTTAAAAATTATTTAGCTTAGCAGGTATTTTTTTGGCAAAGATGATCATAATCAGGCTTAAATTAACTAAATGTCCACATCTGTTTTACAAACTAGCCAAAGATCAGACTATACGAATCTGGAACTATGAAACCGATAAGGTGGAATTAGTGCGAAAATTTCAAGTGGATGTAAATATAGTGGAATTAAATTCAACTGGTCTCATAGCTGCCATAGGATTTTCTGATCAATTGCGTATTACTCAAATATTTCTGGATGAACTAAATGTAAGTCTGCTTAGGCGCTTTCGTTTTACGTGCACTACTTACGTTTCTGTTATTATGTTTAAATAAAATCCGCAGATTGTTAAAACATACAACTTTCCAAGGTGTAAGGACGTCAAGTACTCCAACTACGGTCATTTGATGGCTGCGGCATACGATAGTAGTATTGCAATAACGTCTGTTTATAATTTGGAAGTATTGGACACTCTGAAGGGGCACAATGGCACTGTATTATCCGTCTCTTGGACGAAGAATGACAAATATTTAATATCAGGTGGAAATGAAGGAGCCATATATCAGTGGGATGTTGAAAATGGGGTTAGACTTCAAGAAATTGTGCAAAAGGGTACAGAGTATGTTTCAGTGTGCTCAACATTTAATGAGCCCTTATCTATATTTGCTGCTACGAATTCCGGGCTATTGAGAGAATTTCAAAAATCGGAAATTGTACGGGAACTAACGATTCCGTCAAGAGCAAAATCAAAATTAACAGATGTGTGCCTTGCCCGCTCCGATGCAATAATGTTTGTGAGCAACGAACTTGGTGATTTGATAAACGTCCAGTTGCCTTTTTTGGATGCTGGTGGGGGTACTTGTAGTAACTTTCGTTTTTTTATTACTCGAATTAACAAACTACGATTTTCCTATGACGGTACGTTATTGATTGCCATTTCTAAAGGAGGTACTCTCGCAATATGGGCATTAGAAAATATAGAAGGAAAAGTGGCTGTTATGGACCAAGATTTACTTAGAAGCCAGGAGGTCTTAATACCTCGAAATATATTGGCCGAAAAAAACGACCAAATCATAAACTTGGAAATAAGACTAAAACAGCAAGCTGAGGAGTTTCAATACCAACTGAGTCAAAATGAAATATTTGATGGCCAACAAATGGCAGAGGTACACCGAAGTTATTGCCAAGCTCTAGAGGAACTAAAGCGGATGAACAACGAAATTGAGGAACGGCATACTGAAGAAATGAATCACATCACATTTCAAATAAATGATCTTAAGGAAGAACATAGGAAACAAATTGACAATCTGGCCAACCAGTACTCGGAACGGATGTTAATTGAATATCAAAAATTTACCAACTTACGTGAAAGTATGTTGGAGTTGAGAGAAAACTATGAGGAAAAACTTAAAAAATCTGCCGGGACTTTACAGGATACAATTGAGGGTCTAGAAAGTGACTACAAGAAGCAGTTAGATGAGCGAAAGGAGTTAATAAGGGAACTGATGAAAGAAATGGAAGATAAAAAGATAGAATTTGTTGAATACTGTCGTCAGGTAGAAGTAGAAAACGATCGGAATATGGTCGAGACCCAAATACAATATGAAAAGCGTTTAACAACAGAGCGCAACGAGACACAGCTATGGCGTGGAAAAGCCGGAGTTTTGCAAAAGAAATACGAAAGCCTTAGCAAAGATGTCGACAATCTGCTTGAGGAAGTTGAAATGTTAAAGGAAGAGCACAACAAATCACAGCGAACAATTATTCGGCTAAACCGTTATATAGAAGACCTCCAAAGGGATATAGCAGATCGCGAGTATGCGATTAATGCCAAAGAAAAGCGCATCCAAGAACTTTTACACAAAAATCAAGAATTAGACAAATATAAACAGGTGCTTAATCATAAAATTGCCGAACTAAAAGCCCAAATAGAACCCAGAGAATTTCAGATAAATGATAAACGAAAACACATAATGGAGTTGGAGACCGAATTAGCTGGCCTTAACCAAAACAATTCGCACCTAGAGTTGCAACTTAAAGAACTTAAAGACAAATATCTTAGTACTGTATCCGAACTAAAACTAGAGCGACATCGAGCCCGTGCTGGCCGTGAATGTGTACAAAGTTTATGTAGTGAAATTTACCATGTCGCAGGCCTCATAAATTCTCCTGACAAATTAAAGGTAGCAATAAAGAAGCTCTTTCAACGTCATGCGAGTGACGATGAACTTAAACGTTTTATATCTCTCGATGCCAATGTACGCGATGAATTTCAGCGCCAGAGAAATCAAATTGAACGAGTTATTAAAATATATACAAATCGCCAAAATGATCAAAACCTAAATCGTAAATATGACAAACTCTTTAAAGAAAATTTAGTTCTTTTAGATGAAATAGAAAAAATGCGAGAAGAAAACAAAATTTTAAGATCTCATGTCAAACGAGAAATAAGTTTGACCAAAAAATCGGCAACTCTACCAACAACGTTTTCAAAAAGAAAAGTTCCAGAAATCAAGTCTGATAAACAGAAAGAACCTATACAAAATTCTCAAGAGTTTAGTATATTTCTAAAAGAATCCGTTGACGATATAAAAGGTTTACCTAATGATTTATCAGATAAATGAAATTCCAAAAATTAAAAGTCTAAAGGACCGAAGAAAATGTTTCAAGAGAGAAGGAATTATTCGACTTGAACAAGCCCGGATGAAAATATGTTAAGAGACTTTTTTATTACTGTGAATTTTTAAATAAATAACTAAATGCACACATGCCACTTAAATATTTAAATACCTCTAATGATTGTGAAAACTAAATACTTCTATGACTTTTATAATCATAGTGTATGAGCCACTTGCAATATAATTGTTCATTTTTTTCGTAATGTACAGTTATATCGGCAATGTGTATGTGATATTGGAAAGTGTCACAATATATTGTCAACAATCAAAAGGCTTTTGATTTTTATTGCACAACGAAAAGAAGTGCAGTATACTGTGAAACATGTTGACAACATTGTACAATGGTGTTTTTGTTTTGCTTATCGTTACTTTAATTTAAAAAAGGCGTATCCAACATATAAGTACTTTTCGTTTAAAATCACTGCCGTTTTTAGTCACATTAGCATTATCGACCACTTTATCTGTATTATCTGCCGCTATAAGTAAATTTAATAGAAAGTGTTTACGTTACAGTCCATTTACCGATATAAACACATTTGCTATATATTCCATATACCAGCGGCTTGCAAAGGCAATAGTAAAGAAAATTATTAGCGTTTAAGTCACATAAGCAAAATGTACTAAGTTCTTTTAAGTTTTCGAAGCCACAAATCATATAAAAGAACTAAGAATTAAATCGTTTAATTTATGTTATCAACTCTCCACCCGAAAAAAACTAGTTTTTGTCTTTGGTATCAGGGGAGAATTACCGTATTATTTGAACTATAATAAATAAGAATTTTTTATTTTCTATTCTCACATAAATTGATTATATTGATTTCGGTTATAGGCCTCATAGTGGCATATATGGGTGTTTCCTCGGAATGGTCAAACAGGATGGAAAAATAAAATGTTGATAATCATCGTCTTTTTAAAACCTCTTCTTTAGCTTCACTTCGAAAAATCAAATCTTGAAAAGCGTTTCTTAAAAAATTTTTTTTAAACGTTCTTATATTGTTTATTATTAGTTGCGTTCGAGAACACGAAAGTTTTTACTATTTTTTACTAAACTTTACTGCATTTTTGCAGTAAAATTTAGTAAATCAAAAAAACATACATACATATGTTTCAAAAGGTCAACAAGCAAAATAAGAAATAAAAAGCATATGAATTGTGAAAAAATTGTTAAATAAAAGAAAAGTTTAAATATATATAAAACCAAAACAAAAAGTGAATAAATATTAATTAATTAAACTTTTTTGTGAAGCATTTATTTGGCTAAATATAAACTTTTGAAATTTTTTTTTGTTATGTTAATTTTTTAGTGTTGTAAAAGTGTGAAGTAATTGGGTACTTAAGTAATCAATAGCAAAAAAATTATTCACGTTCTTTTTAATAATTAAACCCGCTACAAATTAGTAAAATCAAATAAAATAAAAAACAAACAAATGAGGGGTATAGATGCAAAGACTGCAAAGACTGCAAAGTCCACTTTTTTCACAAATGTAACTAATAATACCTCTTAGTTGTATTAATTGAATGCTTCCAATAAGTGAATATTAAATTACCAGAAACACTTTTATCCCATAAAAAAGTATGTTCAAAAATTAAGAATTGATGCAAACACGGCAATGTCCATTGGAGATTGCCGTTTTTGCGATGATCACAGTTTGTTAAGCTCTTTTTCTCTCAACTATTTGCGAAAATGCACGCTATTTTTTTATTCTGTTTCTTTTTTGCAAAAAAAAAAAACTAAAAAGAAATTAAAAAATCTAACAAATTATTTTTTATATGAAGCAGTTAGTTTTATTTTTAATTTTAAACCTTGGTCATTAGTCGTTATTATGGAGCTGAGTTGTTATGAAGTTCTACCAAATCAATCAAGAAAAAACTAAGCCTTTGTTAAGTTTAAGAATTTTATAACTACTGATTTTTTTAAGTACTTGCACATGCTAAAAAAGCAGCAATTTCCATTTGATTAGATCAAACACACACTCACAATATTATTACAGTAACGGACAATAGTTTATTTAAGAAATATTCCGTTCAGTCATTTTTAAATAAATAAACATTTAAAATTCCAAGCAAATTTATTTTTAACTGATTCTAACAGTTATTCAAAAAACTAAGTGCATATTAATACGGATTTTCAGTTGCAGTTAATATTGTCCGTTGATTGAGGTAAATTCTTCTTTATGTTAAATTAAATAAAAATGTAATTTAAAGCAACGAAAAGTTCATTTAATTTTTACTGTCAAAAATTCAACCGCGAATTCCGTAAAAACAGATGAATATTCAGTTATCTATATACATATATAAAATTGTAACGTTACTGACTGACTGACTCACTAATTCATCATCGCACAGCCTAAACGCCTGGAGCTAAACACTTGAAATTTGGACCAGAGATTGGTCACTCCCCAAATCGATCCACTAAGACGGGATTTTTGGAAATTCGAATGTTTAGGGAGTAAAAAAGGGTAAAAACGGGAAAATGCGGTGACCTTATATCTCCAAAACTAAAAGAGATACAAAAAAAAATATAATACTGATCGTTGTTCTTTAGAAAAATAAGCGGATAGGTGTCTGGTACTTTTTTGAAATTTGGCCCTGTTAGAGAGTAAACGGGTAAAACCTGAATTTTGGTACTTTTTTGACTCCCTATCTATCTTTTGAACCAATAAACATAGAAACAAAGCTTATACCACATTCGAAACCTATGAAAAAATACGAAGATGAGTTTGGTACTTTTTCGAAATTCGAACATTTGAGGGGTGAAAATCGTCGCTATTTTTGGTACTTTTATACTATACTATAATACTGAATTTTTTGATACTTTAATGGGGAGAAAAAAATAGTACCAAAAAAAAATACGGGAAATTTTATATTTTTCTTTAGCTTTTGGGTCCTACAACTGCTATTTTTAAAATTATCGTTTATGTTGGACCTTAAAACATAAGATTCAACATGCAATGTCCTGAGTGGATAAGAATCTATGACGGAACTTTTTGGTACTTTTTTGTTCAATAACTGGTACTTTTTGAATTTCTGTTAGTATTGGACCTAGAAACATACAATTCAATATGCAATGCCCTGGATGAATGAGAATCTATAAGAGTGAACTTTTTGGTACTTTTTTAATCTTTGACTGGTACTTTTTGAATTTCCGTTGGTATTGGACCTAGAAAGATAAAATTAAACATGCAAAGTCCTGGGTGGATAAGAATCTATAAGAGGAAAGTTTTTGGTACTTTTTTTTGTTCATTAACTGGTACTTTTTGAATTTCCGTCAGTATTGGACCTAGAAACATAAAATTAAACATGCACAATCCTGTGTAAATGAGAATCTTTAAGTGGGATCTTATTGGTACTTTTTTATTCGTTAGCTGGTACTTTTTGAATTTCCGTTAGTATTGGACGCAGAAACATGCAATAAAACATGGAAGGTCTTGAGTGAATGCCAATCTGTTAGAGAGATCTTTTTGGTACTTTTTCGTTTTTTAACTGGTCCTTTTTTAAATTTTCGCTAATGTTGGTCTAATGAAAATAAAATTAAACCTGCATGGTCCTGAGTGAATGAGAATCTCTAAAAGCGCTTATGGGTACTTTTTAGTTATTAAACTGGTACTTTTTGAATATCCGTTATTATTGGACTTAGAAACATTAAATTCAAGATGCAATGCCCTAAGTGGATAAGAATATATAAGAGGGAAGTTTTTGGTACTTCTTTGTTCTTTAACTGGTACTTTTTGAATTTCCGTTAGTATTAGACCTAGAAACATAAAATTAAACATGCAAGGTCCTGAGTGAATGAAAATCTGTAAGAGGGCTTTTGGTACTATTTTGTTCTTTAACTGGTACCTTTTATATATCCGTATTTATTGGATCTAGAAACATAAAGTTAAACATGGAAGCTCCTGAGTGAATGAGAATCTGTAAGAGGGATTTGTTGCTACTTTTTCGTTCTCTAACTGGTATTTTTTTAAAATAAACTTGTAATTTTTTTAATTTAATATTTATTTTTGTGCATTAAATAAAAAAGCAAATTGGTGTCTGGTACTTTAACGAAATTCGGTCGTTTAAGGTAGTAAATCTAGCTTTTAAGCCAATACGTATAGAAATAAAAAATAAATAACATTTGCTACTTATCTAAAAAATACAAATGCGAATTTGGTACTTTTTCGAAATTCGAACGTTTCAGGGGTGAAAATTGTACCTATGTATATCGATCCCGCGAACCTCATACCTCCTAAACTAAAAGAGATAAAAAACATCAGCACTTATTCTTGTTTATTAGAAAAATTCGCTAACCGTATATTTCCTAAACAAAAAGAGATACAAAAAATTTAATACTAATTATTGTTCATTAAAAAAAATAAACGGAGAGGTGTCTGGTACTTTTTTGAAGGAAGGCCTTTTTGGGGTGTAAAAGGGTAAATAAATATTGTATCAAATTTTTAGCTTATCTAAAAAATATAAAACAGGTTTGGACCTTTTTTGAAATTCAAACGTTTAAGGTGTGAAAATCGTTCCTAATTTTGTTACTGTTTTCTCAACATTTTTCTCCATCTCTATATAATATAAATTTGTAAAGTAACTGACGGATTCATCATCGCACATCCTAAACTCTTGAAGCTAAAAAGCTGATTTTTCGACCGAAGGTTGGCCTCTCGCCAAATCGATTCCGCTAACCTTAAAAATCCAAAATTAAAGAGATCCAAAAAATTTAACACTTATTGTTGTTCGCTAAAAAAAATAAGAGGACAGGTGCCTGGTACTTTTTTGAAAATAAACTTTGGCATAAAAATATGTCCACGAAGAAAAAGGAGACGCTAACGAAGTAGCGGGTTAAATGCTAGTCTTATATAAATTAATTGTCAAAAAATTAAATACATATTGCGTAAAAACAAATAAATATGCAGTTATTTTATAAAATTTTACTGTCAAAAATTCAACACCATAATCAGTAAAAACAATTAACAATTTTTATATTTGTATGATCCTGAGTACATCTAAAAGTTTTTAATGTGATTAAATTTTCATATTGTAAGTCTTTAATGTTTATGTGGTACATTATTGTATTTATTGTATTGTTTTTATAATTTTTAAATAGACAATCCCTTGAAAAAGTCGACAAACAATCGACGAAACGTCGGGAACAAAATATTGTAATTAAAAATTTTATTTACATTGAAGAAATTTAGGCCCTATTAGCTTGACAAAAATAATACTCATTAAATATTCAGTTATTTTATATAGTTTAACTACCAAAAATTAATTTTTACTTATCTTTAAAAAAATGAATTGCTTGTTTTGTGTAAGCAATTCCCATTTTCTCTTTGTTAAAATAATTTAGTTAAATACATCAAATTTTAAAAGTAAAATAATTGCGAAGCGATATCGGTCATGCTGCTGGTGTCTTATAATTGAGAGTTCTTCTGTAAACAACGTGGTCAGTACAACAAAAGTAAAACAAACGTGTGTGTAACAGGGTAAGTAAATAATAATATTTTCCCTCTATCGCTTATAAAAAAAACAAGCGGACAGGTGTATGTCTGGTATGTTTTAGAAATTCGGCTCTTTTGTGGAGTAAACGAAAATTACTGAATTTAATCAAATAACTGAATATTTAATTGTTTTTACTGAATATGGGGTCAATTTTTTGACAGTAAAATTTTAAATAATAAGTGAATATTTAATTGTTTTTACTGTATGTGGTGTTGAATTTTTGACAGTAAAATTTTACAAAATAACTGAATATTTATTTGATATTACGGAATATGGTGTTGAATTTTTGACAGTAAAAATTAAATGAACTTTTTGTAAAAAATAAATGAAAAATAAGTAGACCGGTTTTTAATTGAATTTTCATTTATTTTATATTACAATTTCAGTTAATTTTACGTACAGAATATTGTGAGTGCAGCAATGTCCAATTTTATTATTATAATTGCCAGCAAACCGCTATATCGATTTGGTTGAAACTTGCGTCATATCTCCATCATATTCTTATTTACTGAATAGCAGATATACAAAACATAAATATGAATATACTTTGAGCTGTAGGTTTTTACTATTTATTACGAAAACTATGAATGTGGACTTTGCAGTCTTTGCGTTTATACCCCTCAAATATGAAAGATTACATTAAATAGTTTGTTTGTATTTTCCAAAAATGTACGTGTTATAAAAAGTATTTAATCGAGTACCGATATGAAAACGAGTTAAGTAGTCAAAAGTGTCAATATTTTTCAACACTTCAATCATTTGCCATCAGCCGTTGCCTTTATTTTACGAATTTTTACAAATTTTGCGTTCGCGTACTTTTTTGGACAACATTATAAAAAAGTCTATGTTTTTATAATAGAATGGTTTCATAGCATATCTCAGCTGTTTTACTTGAGGAAATTGGCTGGAAACTGGAAAATTTTATATATTCTTTTTAAGCTTCTTCTTAAGACATTTTTATATAGTTATTTTACAAGGCGAATTTATTACAGGTGGTCTTAAAAGTCCTGCTGATATTAACTTTATTCGCCTTGGTTATTTAACATGCAAAAAATATGTTATATTTGCACTCTTTCTTCATAATCTCTCCGTTACAATCAATTGAAAATCCAGTTTTAAGTGTTTTGTTAAGTAAATTTGAAGATATTTATGGGAAAATGCATGGTGATAATAATAAAAAAACATATGGAAAAATCGTACGTCCGGTACTTAAGCCAATTAAACAAAAGCCAATATAAATATTTTATTGTGTGAATCAGTGTTTAAAAAACTAGACTCCAAGTAGTTGTAGTAACGAAAAAACACAAAATAGTCTAGTTAAAAAATGTTAAAAACTTGTCGTTCCTTTACTATTACTACCGCTACCGTCACATTTTAGTAGCGGTAGTTGTAGTTGTACCACAAAAAGAAAATAATTGGAGCAGCATAGTAAACAAATATGTACTGCTCTTGCTACCTTTTATTGCTTAAGTAGTTTTATTTTTTAAATTTTTACTACTACCTACTTTAGTAGTTATAGAAGGAGAAGACAACCTAGTATTTGAAGTAGCAGAAAAATTACATTGAATTAGTTGTTTAATAAGTCTGGGTTTACACTATGAAAGTTTTCTTTCAGAAAGTCTGACTTTATAGGTGAGAGGGGAAGAGAACATGCTATTTTTCTCTCCCCTCTCACCAATAAACTCAAACTTTTTGAAAGAAAACTTTCATAGTATGAACCCGGACTTACTTTGAAGCAGTTTTAGAATAACATTGAAGTAGTATGTTAATAACATTAAAGCAGTCATAAAATTCTATTTTGGTAGCAGTAGAAGAAATAAAAACTTAAAATCTTTAGCAAAATAAGTGCATGTGTGTTTTAGTCAGTGTTGCCAGAAAATCACCATTTCAAAACATAAATTAACTTTAATTAAATTCATTAATTTATAATTTTTGAAATTGAAATGTTTTTATATAAACTATTTAGATTATCGATTCTCCTTTTAAATAGCAAAAGGAGGTATACAACTATTTTTCAAGATTCGTTATTGCAATAATCTTCTTCAAAGAGAAGAAAAATATAAATTAATTAGTATTTTAATAATTTTGAAGTGATATTGTTTAAAGCTGCGTATAAGCCTAATCAAGGGAGTAAATTAAAAATTAATATTGTTTAACAAAATTGAACGCTTTTTAAGTTGATGGGAATATCGCACACACATTGATACATCGTAATAACTACGTTATATTTATTATAGCTGGATTTCAAAAAGTCATAATACTTTGCAGTCAAAGTCAAAAACGCATCATCAAGCTTATAATGCACAGTTTGCTTTTTGTTTACGCATCGATAACTTTTCTGGTGTATTTCGGGACAAATAACATTGTTAAATTCTACACGGTTGCATTGTAGAATGCACTCAAAAAAGCATGTTGCTTTGTAACTGACATTGTCTGAAAAAAACCGAAATCACGTAACGAAAGCAGAAACAGAAATGTGTGAAACAAATTTAAGCGACGATTGTTTATAAACAGCGCTATTTCCTTTGTCAAAAATAGGTCTAATCAATTTTAAAATTTCACAAAGCAATAAATCCGAAAAAATGCTTATTGAAAAAGTCAATAAGTTAATTTTTTTAGAATAATGGCTTTATTTTCCTTTTCTAAATCTTTATTTTATGAATATGGACATTATTTTTTAAAGTAACTTTAAAAGTGTCTAAGAAATATGTAAATTTACGGTCTTTTAAAACAAAATTTGTATATTAAACATAAAACTCCGAACATTCCACTGCATTGTGGAATCAATGCTCATAAAATAAATATCAAAAGATATGAGTATGTACAATAACTTCTAAATTATTGTTTGAATTTGTTCACAACATTTTCTACGAAGAAAAGCAGTCGAAAATTTTTCGCATAGAAATTTTTAAAAAGCGTCGAGTTGCAACACTGTTTAGAATCATTCATACAACAACATCGCATACAACATTTATAGTTTTGCTTATTATTTTAGTTTTTGACTACCTCAATGTTATTATATTACTACTTCAATGTTATTTTATTACTACCTAAATGTTAATAAACTACTGCCTAAAAATTTTCTAGTAAAAAAAACTCCCAATGTTGTAAGTAGTATGTAGTTATAAATCGAAAACCTCAATAGAAAATTAGTTAGTTTTTTTAACTGCTACTTCATTTTTGTTTTTATTGCTGCTACTCTATTTTCTGGTTTTATATTTTGCACGTAGCGGTAGTGTTAAAAAAGGTAATGCTACAAAGCAAGACAACTGCTCTTTTGCCGCTACTTGTAATTGTTTAGAGTACTAGTTTTAGTAATAGTAAAAAATGTTTAGGTAATGTAGTTTTTTGAACACTGGTGTAAATACTGCCTAGAGACCTACATTAATACACTTTTAAAATAAAATAATCACTTTTGAATATTATTGCATTTAACTACTGTCAGACAAAGTTGACTTCCATTTTGCGTACGTTCGTGACCATCATTATGAAAACTTAAACTCGATGAAATCCATATTTTGCACTAAACATAGAGCTACCCAACTGCAACTAAATCATGTGACTATAAGCGAAATGTACTGTACAAAAATAATTTTTGGGATTTCTGTATTTTGATCATACCTTAGCCATTTTTAAACCGATTTGACAGATTTAAATACCGACGTGTTGAGGAAGAAATTTACCATTTACTTGAACTATAAAGCTTGGACTCGGGAAGATCTATTTTGGCCATAACTTTTTCGTATCTGAACCGATTTTTCCGAAATTTTCAGAAAATATTTTCTACTTAAGATTTCCGCTCTTTTAATATATAAGGCGTAACCATAAGTCATATAACAGTCCACAAATTCAGGTTTTTATAAAATTTTTGAAATTTTTTGTTTGCGAGGTACCACGCCCAATTCTCCAATCCCGCCCACATTTTGTGGGATGGTGTGTATTGACAACCTAAATGTTTGTACCTAATTTGGAATCTTTGGCTCTTGCCGTTCTCTAGATATACGGAAAAAAGTAATAAAATTACAACAACAACAAGGGAATTTTGGAAAAAATTAGAGGTAGTCGTGGGGTTTTGCTCATATCTCAGCCATTTTTGGACCGATCTGGCTGAATTTCAATAGCAAAATTATAATAAGAATACCTAACATAAAGATACCCCAACCAAGCCATTTCAACAGACGGACAACCGGATTTGAATTTCGAGTTTCATAAGGACACAGAATATATATACTTTATAGGGTGTAGGATCAATATTGTAGAAATTACAAACGGAATGACAAAGTTAAATATACCCTTTTACCTTCGGTGAAGGGTATACAAATACAACTGAAATATAATTTTTTTTTGTATTCAACATTTTTGATTTTGCGAATTTATTCTATGAGCTAAATTTCAGTTTGTAACGCAGTTTACTTTCCCAGCTGAGGTATGACTCAGTCTGTCCAGGGTCAATTCGAAGGTCTGCTTCCTTTGAAATGAAACACGGGATGTTTTCGTGCATGTTCGCTTACAATAATTTTAACAAAGCTTTATTTACGAAATCTTAATCTACTCTAAATACTTAGAACTACGATGGCCTTCGACTGATTCGGCGTGGCTGTAGACGGGAACGGGTGCTGAGGCAGCGTAATTCCGTGCGTACTGCGGCCTCGCATAGGTCGGTGGCTGACGGTTGTCTGGCCATGGTGCGACTAACTACGGTCTTAAATACTAAAAATTACTTAAAAATACTTCGGACACCAAGTGATTTCGGAGGCCTTGGCGTTCGGCTAACTACGGTTCTGGTTAATCAGGTTCGGTTTAATACGGTTCGGTTAAATACTGGTAGAATACTGCGGGTACCATGCTAAATACGGTTCTGGTTTATCAGGTTCGGTTAAATACCGGTAGAATACTTCCGGGACCATACTAAGTACGGTTCTGGTTTATCAGGTTCGGTTAAATACTGGTAGAATACTTCGGGTACCATACTAAATACGGTTCTGGTTTATCAGGTTCGGTTAAATACTGGTAGAATACTTCGGGTACCATACTAAATACGGTTCTGGTTTATCAGGTTCGGTTAAATACGGTTGGTATTAAGTCAGCTACCGAATGGAATTCGGCGGTACCGACGGTCGGCTTAATACGACTAACTACGGGTTGAGTGCTGGTTCGTATTCACTACTGGTAAGAATACGTGGACTACTGGTTTAATTACTCGGGCACCAACGGAATGCGAGAGCGTGGTGTACGACTAAATACTGGTTCGGTTTTACTCGGGCACCTACGAAATTCGAGAGCGAGGTGTTCGGGTAAATACGACTAACTACTGGTTTAACTACTCGTCACCAACGGAATGCGAGAGCGTGGTGTACGACTAAATACTGGTTCGGTTTTACTCGAGCACCTACGGAGTTCGAGAAGGAGGTGTTCGGGTATATACGACTAACTACTGGTTTAACTACTCGGCACCAACGGAATGCGAGATCGTGGTGTACGACTAAATACTGGTTCGGTTTTACTCGGGCACCTACGGAATTCGAGAGCGAGGTGTTCGGGTAAATACGACAAACTACTGGTTTTAACTACTCGGGCACCAACGGAATGCGAGAGCGTGGTGTACGACTAAATACTGGTTCGGTTTTACTCGGGCACCTACGGAATTCGAGAGCGAGGTGTTCGGATAAATACGACTAACTACTGGTTTAACTACTCGGCACCAACGGAATGCGAGAGCGTGGTGTACGACTAAATACTGGTTCGGTTTTACTCGAGCACCTACGGAATTCGAGAGCGAGGTGTTCGGGTAAATACGACTAACTACTGGTTTAACTACTCGGCACCAACGGAATGCGAGCAGGGTTGTCAGA
Source organism: Pollenia angustigena (assembly GCA_930367215.1). NCBI lineage: Eukaryota > Metazoa > Arthropoda > Insecta > Diptera > Polleniidae > Pollenia > Pollenia angustigena. The sequence goes on from OV884060.1 coordinate 233,920,231, forward strand.
TGTGGCGATTTCTCGCCAAACGTTGCGATTTTCAAACTTGATTGGCGACCTAATATTCGATTTGGCGACATGGCGACATGGCGATATTTTAAAATAGTTGGCGATTTTGTTGGCTATTTTTGGTGAGCCATGCATTTGTTTTGAAACTCGTTAAATTCAATACGAGAAAATTATATTATTTTTATTCTAGTATTTTTATGTATGAAATTTTAGGCTTTCATAGTCAGTATGTATTTGAAACTAAATTATGTTATTGCTGTAGTTGTGTCTTTGGCCAGAGTGATGAATTTATGAATGTTATTTTTGTCAAGCTAATAGGGCCTAAATTTCTTCAATGTAAATAAAATTAAATTTTTAATTACAATATTTTCTTCCCGACGTTTCGTCGATTGTTTGTCGACTTTTTCAAGGGATTGTCTATTTAAAAATTATAAAACAATAAAATAAGTACAATAATGTAGCACATAAACAATAAAGACTTATAATATGAGATTTAATCACATTAAAAAGTTTCTGATGTACTCAGGAGCATACAAATATAAAACATAATTTTAAAAATGTTTATGTTATGTTGAAATGTCTGACGAATATATTGAAAATCCAGGAGAAAATTATTTTTCATATTAAAAAAAAATTAATAAAGCATGAATATACCTATTTCAAGTTTACGAACATTTCTCCATTATAAAATGTGGCAAATTATTATCACAAACAAAATTCGTTGTTATTAATGATATTAATGAATCGTAACGTACTTTTGGATGTTTATGAAACACAATGGACAAAATGACCGTTTGTAATTGGATGATATTACATGTTATTTAAATCAGTTTTGGCCAAAAGTCTATAGCTGTTAGGACACGTCAGGTACGTACCATTTTAAATTAATTGCTTTGGCTGTTCATTATATGGTGCTAAATCCAATTAGTAATGACTGTGTTGAAAATGTATTTTCAATAACGAACTTCACTAAAACTCTCCTTCTAAATAGAATGCAGTTCTTGACGCGGTGTTACGAGTTATAAATTACTATATAAATGTTAATACTACATGATGCACTTCTTTTGTACCTTCGTTGAAAAAATTTAATTCACTTACAATGTATTTCAAAAAAGAATTGTTTTGGCGCTGAAGTGTATAGCGCTTTAGATATATAATAGAACTACACTACATACATACATATATCCAATATTTGTTTAATACTAACCACAAAAATTCTTTCTTTGCTGCTTTTAGTAGACTACTATTAACTATGCAATAGTGCAATGTTTCTTTTTTGTCTTCACTAATCATATTTACTTGGTTTTAAATAAAAACTAAACAGAATATTTATTATGGCGACTTTTTTTAAATTTTTGGCGGATTTTAGCGACTTTGAACAAATTTATTTTTTAAGATTTATAAAAAATATGTTTAATAATTTAAATATATTTAATTGTCAAAAAAATAAAAATAAAGGCTTTGGCGATTTTTGACATTGAATTTGGCGAAAAAGGTCAATATCGATCTGACAACCCTGAATGCGAGAGCGTGGTGTACGACTAAATACTGGTTTGGTTTTACTCGGGCACCTATGGAATTCGAGAGCGAGGTGTTCGGGTAAATACGACTAACTACTGGTTTAAACTACTCGGGCACCAACGGAATGCGAGAGCGTGGTGTACGACTAAATACTGGTTCGGTTTTACTCGGGCACCAACGGAATTCGAGATCGAGGTGTTCGGGTAAAACGACTAACTACGGGTTAAACTACTCGGACACTATACGATTAAATATTGGTTCGGTTTACTCGGGCACCAACGGAATGCGAGAGCGTGGTGTACGACTAAATACTGGTTTAACTACTCGGGCACCAACGGAATGCGAGAGCGTGGTGTACGACTAAATACTGGTTCGGTTTTACTCGGGCACCTACGGAATTCGAGAGCGAGGTGTTCGGGTAAATACGACTAACTACTGGTTTAACTACTCGGCACCAACGGAATGCGAGTGCGTGGTGTACGACTAAATACTGGTTTAACTACTCGGGCACCAACGGAATGCGAGAGCGTGGTGTACGACTAAATACTGGTTGGGTTTTACTCGGGCACCTACGGAATTCGAGAGCGAGGTGCTCGGGTAAATACGACTAACTACGGTTACTAATAACTACCGAGAGTAAATACTGGTGTTAAGGGCAGGGTTACCGTTGGAAATTTTCGAAAAGGGTCACAAAAAGGGGATTTTCCAGAAAAAGGGGTCAAAAAAAGGGTATTTCAATAAAAAAAAGGGTCAAGTTTTTTATAAGCAGTATTTCCCATTTTAATGAACCAAGTTTTTTTATAAGCAAACAAAAAAATAAGATTTCAGGTAGGAAGAGCTCAAAGAACTTAATTTTTTTATGGAATGCTCTGTCCTGTTTTAAACACCTGACAAAAAGACCAAGTTTTTTTAAGCACACAAAAAAGTAATATTTCAGGTAGGAAGAGCTCAAAAAACTTAATTTTTTTTACGGAATGCTCTGTCCTGTTTTAAACACCTGACAAAAAGTTTATTCTTTATCATTATAATTAATTTGTTCATACTTTTTATGTAATTTTCCGATTTAGCGATGTCAAATAAATTTTAGTGTTTGTTTTAAATTTTGCTATCGTTCGCGAACTGTAACCATTTTCTCGATTAAAGCGATTTTTTCCTGTAAGTGTGAGATTTTTTAAAGCTTTTACGGTTTTTAATAAATATAAGACTTTGTTGCTATCATACCGCTTTTACCAAACATTTGGGAATTTTCGCTAACTTGAGGGCTACACGATCAAGTTTGGCCTATCAAGTTTTAATACACTCACACTTTTTTACCAATACACTCATGCTTTTAAAAATTGATACGAACTTGCCTCTAAAATTCTCTTGCCAGTGAGTGTATCCTATTTCGTTCAAGAAAACATCTTATTACAAATCTTTTGAAGTTGTTTTTGTTTTTTTTCACAAATATTTTGCCGGCAAAAGCTGAAGTTCTTTTTTTACAAATTGTTGCGGGAATTTTAAAATTTTAACTAAAAACCTAAAAAAATAGTGAAATATGTTTATTAATAAAATTTATTTATAAAATTAATAAGCAAAATGATGTTCTGCGATTCATAGAGCTGTACAGAAGCCATGAAATTTTATGAATCTTTCTTTCATCATATAGGCGAAATGATTTGAAAATAAAAGCCTACGAGTCTATAGCTTCTGAAACAAAAATGACAGTGGAAGAAGTAAAGAAAAAAATAAAGTCCCTTCGAACAGCCTACAGTGCAGAAAAATCAAAAGTGGAAAATAGCAAAACATTTTGAGTTGTTTTCTCGGCGACGACATCTTGAAAAAGTAAATTGCTTTCAACTTGCGCGCAGCCTACGTCACAGCTACCAATTTTTGCATATTTTGACAAACAGGTTATGTAAAAGACTATCAAGAAAAGCTTGATCGTGTGGCTCAGTGTTACCACCAGCAAAATTCAAAATTACACTTGAGATGAAGCAAAATTACCCGATTTAAACGAAATTACACCTGATATAAAATTGAAGTTTTATTAAATAAAAAGACATTTACAAAGAAGCAAAAACACAACAAACTCATTAAAACAAGATCAATATTAGTCAAGCTGTTAATTTTATTTAAATTAACAAAAATAACATTAAAGGCTTAAAAAAAATTAATTAAAAATAAAATAAAACTGCTAAAATAATGAGTTTAACTACCACATTTGGTTGATATATCTTGGGAAGGTTTAAAATGTTCCTTGTCATTGCTTTATAATGGATGCTTTTTAGCCCCATAGAGCTTACGAAAGGTTAGCTGTCAAACGAATTGCCATACTGTTTTCACTTTTTGATCAGGCGCATCATCATGAATAGATTCATGCTTGAACAACGCCACCAAATTATCCAATATACTTTGAAAATCAGCCATCGATTTTCGCAACTTAAAGGTGACTTAATGATTTAAATAACGCAACTTTTTTCACAAATGTAGGCGATGTGTTGATTTAGAGAAAATAAACTGTCAATTAGACTTCAAGGCCGTGCGATGTGACACTTATTGATTGTTTTCCGTAGGGCTGTGACAATCGGTGTCTTGGAGGTCAACATTGTTCATTTTATTCGAAAAAGAGAAACAAAATTGGACGTCTGCAATGCGTTTCGTCAAGGACAGGCGCGGTGCGGTGTCTATTTGTTTTAAATCAGTTTCAAATGGTAATGCCGTGTATCAATCTGCGATTAAAATTAATTTTATTTTTGTGTTGCCTACCATTTCAAGTTTCATGGTGTTAAAAAATACCCTTTATACCTTATTTAGTAAACAAAATGCCTGCAGAGTTTTATACAACTGTCCCTTTCGTAATTCAGTTTTACAACTGTAAAAGGCGTTAAATATTATTTACTAAAACATTATAAAGTAGCAAGATAGAAAAAAAATTAATTATATGTTGCAATATTGGAAACATATCTTCCTCCAGGCAAGTTTTTAGTTTGAATAACTTTTTTCAATAAACTTCAGGTTCTAAATCACTATGATAGGCATCTTTATCCAAATCTAAGGGTCCATCTTGCGACATTCACTACCAACCATTTGAAAATATATGTATGTTTAATGATTGAAATCGTTTCTTAAAAATAAACCGAGACTTTGATTCAAAAGACTGTTCATTTCTTAGCAACAATATTTAAAAAGAAATAAATGTCATCACTGAAATCGAATCTTGATTTTATTAGGGCATCTGAAGTAAAAATTGCATATTACACCTGAATTACACCTAAGAGAAATTACCCACGCTCTACCCACGACCGTAAAAATTATACCAAATTCGGGTAATTACCCACAAAGTGGCAACACTGGTGTGGCTGCAATGTAATTGAGCAATTTTTACCTCTTGTTTTCATTCCTGTTAGGGCACTCTCAACACTGTCGATTCAAAAGGTGGCGAAAAGTTCAATACCTTTTGCCATTATTAAGGGCGAATTTTTTTTAATTAAAACATGCTACTGTTTAAGAGAGCAAAACACCAAATTGCATTTTTTTAATAAAATGTCAAATTTTTGTTTTAAAAAGAAACCACCGTAAAAAATAACAAATATTTATATGGGTTATGTTCAGTGATGCCAACTTTTTGAGAGCAAAAAGCACTTTAAAATTTAAAAAAAGCACTAAAAAGCACTATTTTGAGCGAAAAAAAGCGTAAAAAAGCACTTAGCCATTTTTAAAATATAATTAAACACAAAACAAGTTGCATGCCGAATATTATATGCCTCCAAAATTTAAAAAAAGGCGACAGCGTTGATGGGTGACCATTTTCATTTAAAATTAAATAATAAATATATTAACATTTGTATATAAACATTTTCAAATGTATTATTATTATCTTCAATAAAAATAATATCATCCAAATCATTTGAATCATCATCATCTGAGGCTCGATTTTCGTAGCTTGAAAAAATCTGGCCTGTTGCAATTACCAAAAATTTGCAATGACCGACCATTGTTTATAAAACTTAATGGCAATCCATATTTTAAAAAAAAACTTTATAGCTTAGCGTTGAAATAAATCAAAATTAAAATCGTGCAAAGTTTAATAAAACAATTGGCGTATGATATTATCAAATTATATTAACCTATGTACGCTTCTGAATAAAGAACACACATATGGTGTAAAATAGAAAAACATGTATGTTTGTATTTTGATACTTAGTCAAACCATTTTGCAATAGCACTAGAGGTAGAAGTGCACGACACGCGGTTACGAGGAGACTAGGGTCGTGCGTTTGAAAACTAAAGCGCATTTAAATGGAAGGTTCTGTCAGCTGTTTTTTTGTTTTTAAAGTCTGCATTCTTTTATACGGTTTCCGACTGCATGATTTTTAACTCTTCAAAACGTTATCTACATGACTCAAAATCGTTGTTCATTTTTCAATTCACAATTGCCAATATTTTTCAAGCCATTTTCAATTTTTGAAACAGTGTCTACATCTTAAAAAAAATGTTTACCGAAAACAAATACATTGTTTTTATTACGATTACTAAATATGTTGTCAGCGATAAAGAGTGCAACGTTTTGTAAAATTTCCAAATTAATAGGAAGCCTAGCTCTAACCTCGTAAATAAAGTTTTTAGTAAAACCAATGCAACTTTCTTTCATCCTTTGAATTCTTAAAATCTTTACAGGCCTTCTCAAAATTGTACCCCAAATAGCAAATGTCATCTAAATCATCCTCTATATAATCGATATTTTAAAAAATGGTAGAAAAAAAATAAATATTGTAAAAAGCACTAAAGGCACTAACGAAAAATTGAAAAAAGCACCAAGTTAGTGCTTTTTCTTAGTTTGGCACTATGGATAAAATTTTGGCGTTTTGAGCCATCAAAAAGCACCATAAATAGTGCCAAAAGCACTAAGTTGGCATCACTGGTTATGTTTGCTTTTAGGGAAATTGAACTTTACTATCAAAAATCAAGGAGAATATAGCATGGAGTTGTTAGTTTATACTTTGAGACTGTTCCATATCAAGCAATGCTTATTTCGAAAACATTTGTTTAGCACTTCTGTTCCGCAGTGTTGACAAAAAACAAAATGTGAGAGCTACATATTTCCAAAAAAAGGGTCAAAAAGTGTCACAAAATAGGTGATAATGATACAAAAGTATAATTAAAAAAAAGGGTCATAAAAGGTATCAACACCGTCGAAAAAGGGTCAAATTGATACTTTAGTATCACAACGGTAACGCTGGTTAAGGGCAATATCTACTCTGTTTGTTCTGAGGCAAACCTTGTCTATTTATTCAAAAATAAAATGAACTAAATGAGAATTATACGGTAAAAAGGTTATGTAGGTAAATAGTAAGGGTATTCATAGTAGTAAGTAAAATAATAAGGGTATTCAAGGTGTTGGGTTATTTATACTTTATGATGTTAGTATTAAAATGTAAGGATTAAATGTAAATGTAGGGTAGGTTTGTAACGTCACGTTACAGTCCCCTCCTACTTCGGAAAAAAAATCAGTTACATGGTTACTTATGTATATCTAATTAAAAAAATTATTTGTATATACAAAAAAAAAATGAAATTAAAATTAATATCTAAAAATATAAAAAAACAATAAAAAAATTTTTTTCCAATTCTAAAAATCCGAGGATGCGCTCTGCCCTTTCAGATGTGTGAGTCCGCTGCGCTGACGGCGGAGTTGGTCAACAGTAACACTTTGTTTATAAGTTTTCCTGCTGACGACATACTTTTGTTAGTTGATCCTCCCGTAGCGGATACAGTAGGTCCGTCTGTAGCGTATTTTTAGTTCATAAGATTTCGTTGCTTTGTGCTTGATCCGATCCAGTTCCGTTGGTGGTTTGGTGAGGTTTTACCACAGGGTGCGTATCTGAAATCGGGTCCCTGCTCGGGCGCCACTGTAACGCAGTTTACTTTCCCAGCTGAGGTATGATTCAGTCTGTCCAGGGTCAATTCGAAGGTCAGCTTCCTTTGAAATGAAACACTACTCTAAATACTTAGAACTACGACGGCCTTAGACTGATTCGGCGTGGCTGTAGACGGGAACGGGTGCTGAGGCAGCGTAATTCCGTGCACGTACGGCTGATAACGTTACGAAACGGCTAGATGTTGCTGCCAGTAGGCACGTACGGTGGCGTTCCGTGGAGCATCGTTTAGTTACTGAGTATTCGATCTGGCAGAGAAGATAATAAACGGGTTTCGGTTATAGGTTGTTAGTATCTACATCTACGATCGAAACTATGCCGTGTACGGAGCATTCGGTGCGCCCCGTAGTTGGCTGTACACACGACTAACTACTTCGACTAGTTGGGCCGAGCGCTTCGAACACAGGAGGATCTCGCAACCTCGGGTGCTCGGCTAACTGCGGCCTCGCATAGGTCGGTGGCTGACGGTTGTCTGGCCATGGTGCGACTAACTACGGTCTTAAATACTAAAAATTACTTAAAAATACTTCGGACACCAAGTGATTTCGGTTTCGGTTCTGGTTAACCAGGTTCGGTTAAATACGGTTCGGTTAAATACTGGTAGAATACTGCGGGTACCATGCTAAATACGGTTGTGGTTTATCAGGTTCGGTTAAATACTGGTAGAATACTTCGGGGACCATACTAAGTACGGTTCTGGTTTATCAGGTTCGGTTAAATACGGTTCGGTTAAATACTGGTAGAATACTTCGGGTACCATACTAAATACGGTTCTGGTTTATCAAGTTCGGTTAAATACGGTTCGGTTAAATACTGGTAGAATACTTCGGGTACCATACTAAATACAGTTCTGGTTTATCAGGTTCGGTTAAATACGGTTGGTATTAAGTCGGCTACCGAATGGAATTCGGCGGTACCGGCGGTCGGCTTAATACGACTAACTACGGGTTGAGTGCTGGTTCGTATTCACTACTGGTAAGAATACGTGGACTACTGGTTTAACTACTCGGGCACCAACGGAATGCGAGAGCGTGGTGCACGACTAAAGGCCTAGTTAGGCGAACGTTGCTGTACCCGTAATGTACCGCACCGCACTGTAAGCACGTTGGTGCACTTATAGAACATTTAAAAACGTGGTTTATGTTTTTTCTATACATAAACAAAAAACAATAGTATACATAAAGCAAATCACACAGTGATGGGAATCAAAAATGTTTTAAAAAGTACCAAGTGATTTAAATGGTATTAAAAAAGTATTTTGTGTATGTAAAAAACGTTAATAGTTTAATGTTTATATTATAGATTTTCAATAAACAAATTTGTATTTTAGCATATATATTATAACAATAGATATATTGTATTGTGGTGTATGCACCAAACAAGGTTTTGCTACCATTTAAAGCCTTTTATTCTTTTCACATTTCCATTGTATGTGTATATGCATTTGTTTATATGTATTGTACATCTAAACATAAATATATTTGTTTATATGGAAATATGTTGTATATTAAGTTGTTTTGTCTCAATTCCATAGCTTAACTGAAAAAAGTACCAAAAACGAGCAAAAATACCCGCATTAAATTTAACATACAAGCCGCCCATCACTGCTTTACAACTGTCACGTAACAACGGCATACAAATCTGTTTAATACAGATCGAGACGTTCCGTCAACGTGACATTTAAATTCAGTAAGCATTTGCATTGTTTGCAAATGACAAAACGAACCAGACGTTCCATTAGGGGACGTGAACGTTCGGCTAAAGGCCTAGTTAGGCGAACGTTGCTGTACCCGTAATGTACCGCACCGTACTGTAAGCACGTTGGTGCACTTATAGAACATTTAAAAACGTGGTTTATGTTTTTTCTATACATAAACAAAAAACAATAGTATACATAAAGCAAATCACACAGTGATGGAAATCAAAAATGTTTTAAAAAGTACCAAGTGATTTAAATGGTATTAAAAAAGTATTTTGTGTATGTAAAAAACGTTAATAGTTTAATGTTTATATTATAGATTTTCAATAAAAAAATTTGTATTTTAGCATATATATTATAACAATAGATATATTGTATTGTGGTGTATGCACCAAACAAGGTTTTGCTACCATTTAAAGCCTTTTATTCTTTTCACATTTCCATTGTATGTGTATATGCATTTGTTTATATGTATTGTACATCTAAACATAAATATATTTGTTTATATGGAAATATGTTGTATATTAAGTTGTTTTGTCTCAATTCCATAGCTTAACTGAAAAAAGTACCAAAAACCAGCAAAAATACCCGCATTCAATTTAACATACAAGCAGCCCATCACTGCTTTACAACTGTCACGTAACAACGGCATGCAAATCTGTTTAATACAGATCGAGACGTTCCGTCAACGTGACATTTAAATTCAGTAAGCATTTGCATTGTTTGCAAATGACAAAACGAACCAGACGTTCCATTAGGGGACGTGAACGTTCGGCTAACTCTGCCTTAACTCTGCCTTAAATACTGGTTTAACTACTCGGGCACCAACGGAATGCAAGAGCGTGGTGTACGACTAAATACTGGTTCGGTTTTACTCGGGCACCTACGGAATTCGAGAGCGAGGTGCTCGGGTAAATACGACTAACTACGTTTGTTCTGAGGCAAACCTTGTCTATTTATTCAAAAATAAAATGAACTAAATGAGAATTATACGGTAAAAAGGTTATGTAGGTAAATAGTAAGGGTATTCATAGTAGTAAGTAAAATAATAAGGGTATTCAATGTGTAGGGTTACTTATACTTTATGATGTTAGTAATAAAATGTAAGGATTAAATGTAAATGTAGGGTAGGTTTGTAACGTCACGTTACAAGTTATGTATTTTCTAAAGCTGTTTTGTAATAGTACTGTTCCTTCAATTATTCAGAAATGACTTTATACACTACCAGACTATTTTATTGTATTTTCTTGTTACATATTACCTTAGCTTTCCTTTGGACAGCAATGAGGTTATTGTATGTACAGAAAAATTTACAATTTTTAGACACCAGCAGAATGAAATGCATTTTCTGGCCCGCTACGGCCTTCGTCAGCTTTCTTTGTGTCACACTGGATAGTGATACTTTATAAATTGAATGTATTTAACTCAACAATTTTAACAAATAGAAACTGGGAATTATTTCCTTCCGAAGGTTACTTTATATTATATTCAACATTTTTCATTTTTCGAATTTATTCTATGAGCTAAATTTTAGTTATGTATTTTATAAAGTATTTTTGTAATTGTTCTATTCCTTCAATTTTTTAGAAATGACTTTATACACTACCAGACTATTATATTGTATTTTCTTGTTACATATTACCTTAGCTTTCCTTTGGACAGCAATGAGGTATATTGTATGTACAGAAAAATATACAAATATTAGACACCAGCAGAATGTATTGCGTTTTCTGGCCCGCTGTCTCCCAAATTCTTCATGTGGTAGAGTTGTGTTTAGTGATAGTTTTGAGTTGTATTTTATGTTTCATTTTTGTTTTTTAATGTTCGAATACGAGGCTGGTGAGGAGAGTTGGGACCTTCCTGTGGTCATTCATGCCGAATAGCTAGTTGGAAACCTCGCCAGACCAAACGGTTCGTAACACTTTATATTATATTCAACATTTTTTATTTTTCGAATTTATTCTATGAGCTAAATTTCAGTTATGTATTTTATAAAGCTGCTGGTGTCTAAAACCTATAATTTTTTTGTATAGAGTATAAAAATTTAATAAAAACAAAAATTTTTGTACACAAAAGTTGATATATTAAAAATCCCGGGATTAATAAAAAAAAAATCCCGGTATTCAGGATTTGTCACTCCCGAAAAATCCCGGGATTTCGGGATTCGGGATTTCCCGTTTGGCATCCCTAACCCACACCACAATAGTGGAGAGGGTATTATGCGTTTGTGCTGATGTGTGTAACGCCTTAAAATATTGGTCCTAGACCCACCTTAAAGTATAACTAACGATGTCCGTCCGGCTGGCTGGCTGTCCATGTAACCTTGTGCACAAAGTACAGGTCGCAATTTTGGAGATAATTTTATAAAATTTGGTTCTTATTGGCACAAGAGCCAAATCGTAGGACCACGAGGGAAGATAGGGGGAAATTTCTTCCTCTCAGAAACTATCAAACCGATTTTAATGAAATTTAAAACATAGATAGAACCATATCTTTATGGACACGAAAGGGATGCATTTTTTAAAAAATAGGACCACGAGGGGAGATTGGGGCAATTTCTGCCTCTCACAAACTTTCAAACCGATTTTAATAAAGTTTATAAACATAGATAAATCCATATTTATATGGACATATAAGCATGATGTGTTTTTAATGCTGTGGTGTAGGGTATCATATGGTCGGGCTTGACCGACTATACTTTCTTACTTGTTTTGATACGATTTAGTTTCAGAAGGGGTAAAGAGAAATTAAAAATATTCGAAGGTGGCTCAATATATTGGCAACAATCAAAAGGCTTTTGATTTTAATTGCACAACAAAATGAAAGTGAAATGTGTTGGCAACATTGTACAATGCTATTTATGTTATTCCTATAGGTTATGTTTACCTTTTTATTGAATGAATGAAACCATTGTGCGGTTTATTGCATAATATAGGACAAAATGGAAATAATATGGCGAATACCATATGCAATAATATTGCAAGTGTATGGGCCGCTTAAGGAGTACTTAACACAATTTCCTCCACCAACGAAATAGAAGTAATTAATTTAAAAACTAAAAAATATGAACTGCAAGACACATAATTTCGAAATATGTATGTAGTACCAACTGAAAATTATATAAATTTATTGCTTCTTGGTATTAATATTTTGATACGTATCTCGTTCTAAGATCGGTAATATTCTTTTTTGATTATTTTTTTCTTTTTAATTTATTTAAAAATTATTTTTATTAATATTAACAAAGGTAAGTTAAGTTGTCCAATTTTTGAGATCATATCGACCCATAACCGCAAAAAAGCTTAAACGGCAAAAACAACATTTTGCAGGAAAATGTTTTTTTTTTTTTATTTCATTTAATAAAAATTTTGTATGAAGGTTGTAGCTTGAGATAAAATTGCTTTTGCTATAAAATTGTAACGGTACCATATCGAGTCATTACCGCAGAAAAAGCTTAAGTGACATAATTTTCAATTTTTTTTTTAATAAATGACTTTACTGGCAACACTTGCATCATCTATTAAAATATCATGGTCATATAAGGTTCCGTTAGTCTGGGAAGAGGGGGAAGAGAACATGCTGTTCTTTTTTCCCCTCTCACCCATAAACTCAGACTTTCTGAAAGAAAACTTTCATAGTGTGAACCCAGACTTTCGATTTTATAACAAAAACAATTTTATCTCAAGCGACAACCTTCCTACAAAGTTTTTATGAAATAAAATAAAAAAAACTTTCTCCTAGAAATTTTTGTTTTTGTCACTTAAGCTTTTTTTGCGGTTATGGGTCGATATGTGTCCATGATATTTTAAGAGATAGTGCAAGTGTTGCCAGTAAATTATACTTAATCTTTGGTACATCAAAATAATAACTTTTAAAGGAATTTTATTGAGTTCATCTAGGATAAGTTTTCTGTACTTTAAACAAATTTCCAAATATTTGTATGGCATTTAGTATATTTACCACCCTTTAACACGGATCTCATTTAAAATAGGACAAACTCCTAAGTGAAACGCATTTTAGGATTCATCCAGATTTCTAAGGGTACATAAGCCAACAGAAGTACGTCTAAATGCTCTACTATGTAAATCAAGAAGCCGTCACCGTACTCTGATTATTAGACTTGTTCCACGAGACAAAAATTCTGAATTAAAATAGGATTTGTGTTTGAAGTGAATTGCGGATACAAATCATGAAATTCAGAGCCTCCTGTATAATATATAAGATCTTCTCTTTCCGCTGTTCTTAAAAGTTCAAGTATTGGTTTCCAGTATTCACACAGGGGTTTATTAGCATTTTCAGGCACATATTGAATTGTTTCACATATATTTACCCATTCCTCAATCCAAAAGGTTTTCGTTGTAATAATTTTGTTCGGCTGACGTTTGTAGTAATCTATTATCAGGCAGTCGTAGAACTCTATAAATGTAAAAAAATGTAGCTCTTAGGTATCAATATAAATGGAGTATCTAAGTAATTTTTCCACTTCATTATATTTTTTAAAACCCCAAATTTGAGCACCGTAAAACATATATCTTAGGATGACTTATATCTGTGGAATTTTGACAAAACATCTTAAGTCAAATTTAAAAAGTTGAACAAAATTTTGTTAATCATTACAAACATTTTTTTCACCATTTTTTTTTTTTTTTATTTTTTGATATCTTATCCCGACTTAAGATGTTTTGTCAAATTGCCACAGATATATTTGATGCAATCGCCATTTTTGTTGTTAATTCGTTTCCTAAGTGCTTTGTACACTGAAAGAATTTTCTTCGTAATACCAATGAATTTTGACATTAATCCCATGAAAAATTGCATTAAAAAGGAACCTATGCAGCGCTTCGTTGGATCAATGAAACCTGTTTCATTAAAAGGATTTAATGAAACATGACATTAGATCTATGAATATTATTCATTGGATGAATACTTTCAATAAAGTAAAAAAAGTTTATTTTTTTATTTTTTTTAATTATTTTTTTTATTTTTCTCTGGCGGGATTCGATCGCGCAACCTCAGTGCCGATAGACTAGCTCACTACCAGCTGGTCTACTGGGGCAGTGTAGTTTTTGGATAAAAAAAACTATGTTTTTTACTCAATTAAGAGCGTAAATATGAGATTAAATTGTCAATAATAAAAATAACAACGTTGATTGAAAGTGGATTGAAAGTTTTTGTTTCATTATTATAATGAAATTTTTATTGTCATAATGAAAATTTAAATTTATGAAGGCAATTATTGAAATATGTTGCTTTTATAAAAAAATTTTTTGCTTTCATAAATTTAATAGCATACATGTAACATTAGATGTACGAAATTATTAAATCTTACATTTTTTAATTAACAATTAAACATTTTTTTAAGGAAACTATAATTTTGTATTAATTTATGAATATAGTTATGTTTGTATATTGCTTTTTTATGTTCCCAACTAAAATTGTTTGTTAAACTTGGACAAACTTAAGTTTTCATATATCCAATGAAAATTTTTAACGTAATTACGAAATCCAATGAAGCGATTTTTACGAAAATATTTCATTATAACTATTAAATTCCATTAAGACAATGAAAATTTTAATTTACCCAAGGAAATTTTTTTTATGAAAATGATTCATTAAATATATGAAGCATTTTTCTTTCAGTGTAATAGATAAGTTAAAATTTATATCCATTCCCACATATCTGTAGTTATTAACAATTTCTATATTATTTTCTTCAAAATTCCACTTAATATTATTGAATATGTTTTCCGCCACAACAAAAACAACTATCTTGGATTTTTCCATATTTACCTTAAGACAAGGTAAATTTGGATTCCCCAAGGCTTGCAGCGCACTTGGGGAATCGGCCAAAATGACAATGTCATCTGCGTTAAGTAGAATTATAACAGCAACAGTACTTGACTAGACGTGTTTTCATAATGTACACAAGACTTAAGTCTTATATTGCAGTATGGAACTGAGCATATGCAAATACAATAAATAGGAAATCAGACAAAAATCAGAAATTAAAAAATAACAAAATTGTGTAAAATTATATTTAGTAGTTTTAAAAATAAAAATAAAATTTAATTACGCTTTATTACATAAAGTTAGCGAAATTAATTAAAACAAGTTAAAAAAAAAGAAAATGACAAAAAATATAGTTCCTGAATTGACGTGCGTTACTTATTTTTTGTGATACATATATAGGGGATTCCGTTCCATAAACTGATTGCGTAAATAAAGAAATGGTATTTAGAAATCAGTGTTCGATGACCAAATGCTAGAAGTCATTTACCTCTGTCAAGTGTTGAAAAGTTTAAGCGTGTGTAGAGATGCTCAGGCTGATGTGTGTATATAATTTTGTGCAGAAACAGTAAAATACGCACTCTTAAGTAATCATCAAAAGCGATTCCGTAAAGCAAGGTAACGTAGGAGGAAATATGGCCATATCTCCTTAAACCATAGACGTACCGATTTGTATATTTTTTTTTTTTGCTTTTTTTAGTTATTTTTGCAATATCGGCTGTTTTTACTTATTTTGCCAAATTTTTAATTTGTTTATACGTTATACGGAATGTAAGATGAGATAAACTCACTGTTTATTGTTGATGTGTTTTGTTTAAACTCTGATATTGTTGTTACAAGTAGAACTGTTGCTTATAAGTCTTATACGTTTAACAGTTTTATTTGGTTTAATATCTTTAGTTTTTCTAAAATCTTTATGGATGAAGTTTCCTGATAATCTGGCCTAAGCAACCAGTGAAATGCGCATAGGAATAGCTTATCCCATCAACAATAAATTTCAAGTGTTTTTATCAAGAATAAAAACTGGGAATTAAGCGCGAATAACAAAATCTTTTGAAATGAAAAAAAAACTTATTTTATATATTTTTGCAAAAATTGTTATTATAAAAACTAAAAAATCAACCCTTTTTGTGCTCTAACCACTCTGGTTAAAAAAAAAACGTTCAACTTATGGTTACATTTTGCGTTGTACAATATCCTCCCAGCAACCAAGGCGAATTAACTACTACTAGTAGTTGAATTCGCCTTGATAGCAAACAATAAAAACAGAATTTTGGATATTGAACAAACAATATTAATAAAAACAAAAAACTTAAATAATTCACATTTCATTTATATTCGTTTTTTTTAGCACATACTATAACATGATTGTTTAAATAAAAAAAAAAGAAATAAACTTATACCTATCTGGTTGGTTAGCCAATATTTTTTACATCCTCAGAAAGAAGATTTGGCATCGTAAAAATAATTTTTTGCAAGTGATCAACACTGATTTTGTCCTATTCTTCCTGGAGCCTTTTTTTGAATTCGTTATTCGAAGAAACGGAATTTCGTGGACTCGGCGATCTTAATAATAAATTTTCTATGGGATGC
The DNA here is from genome assembly GCA_930367215.1 of Pollenia angustigena. Classification (NCBI taxonomy): domain Eukaryota; kingdom Metazoa; phylum Arthropoda; class Insecta; order Diptera; family Polleniidae; genus Pollenia; species Pollenia angustigena. Next base: position 233,936,749 of record OV884060.1, read on the forward strand.
ATGCATGGGGATTGAACAGGCGTATAATTCACTTTTGGGCAATTATAAGTCAACCACTTACAAACAATGTGGGCTTTATGTTTAGGGTCGTAATCAGGATACAATTTAAAAGTTCTTGCAATTCCAATTTTTTCTTCAGATGGATTCAATTGTATCTCTTAATGTTCAAATAAACATCGTTGTTCATAATGCTTTCAATAAATACCAGTTTCCCAACCCCTTTCCCTGATATGCAGCCCCACACCATTGCACTTCCTCCTCCATGTTAACTGTTGGATTTATATATTTTCCGCTTATTTAACTCTTTATTCGGCTTCCTTTTATTTAACTCTTTATTCGGCTTCCGAAACCATCGCTTCCATATATGTAAGTAAAATTAACTTTCAAATTTACGTCATCCCACTAGTTGCCAAGTTTTTAAAAGGTCCTGATCAAATTTTAGCTGATGATTTCTGTTTTTCAAATTCACGAAATGCTTCCTTAGGGCAATACAGCCGTTAAACCCTTCTTTTTAATTGTACGACGTATTGTTGCTTCTGAAACTGTATTTGCAAGCAAGGACTTAATAATTTTATTCGATAAAAATTGCGAATAATAATTACGAATAAAATTATACTTTATTTATTAAATTTTAATTTTTAAAAATTGATGATAATAATTATTTTTAATAGTTATGAATAAGAAATAACATTACAGTTATAACTAATTTTATACCCTTTGTACACTTGCATACATTTCGGAGGAATGCATGGAAGATGTTGAAAATGTGAAATACGCGTTCACACTTGAAACATCTAACATTTACCATTAACATAAAATGTCACCATTTCTGAAAAAAAACTTTTATTTTTTTTAATACTTTTTTTCTACAAAAGTACCAACATTTTAAGAGATAACACCAAAATGTTTTTCTAATTCATTTTGTTTAATAATTTAAGCAAAATAAGGCTTGCAAAAAAGGAAAAACTTGAGAAATGGTAACGCTGCTTTCAAAGCAACTGCGATTTTGTCAGTGATGCCATAATAATAACAGAATTTATTGCCACTTTTCTAGTGATTACACTAAGAGCCACTTTTTGGGTTTGAGATTAAAGTTAATTTTATTCTATAATTAGCTAATCTGAGAATTAAGTTAATCTAGTATCAATTGAATTTGATATTTTTGGGTGGTGGCTTAAACCATGTAGCGCTACCATACTGAGCACAAATAAATGGCAAAATTTTTTGCAAATATCAACTTTTTATCAAGCAATATGGATGTTTTCAAAGAAGAAGAAGACAATGCGAGACTTTAGTATTGTTTACAAGGTAGACATTTTGCGTTTAAAGAAAAAATATATTACAGAAAAAATATAGAATGGAAAAATTATATAAAAGTGCTAAGCAATGTTTTACAATGTATTTTTTGTTTATATTTTTGCAAGTTCTTTATGTTAAACATGTGTATGTTGACAGTTTAAGTTTAGGTTTAAACCACCACCGTTGGCCGCTTAAACTAGCAAAAAAAAGTTATAAAATACAACTCAAAAAGTAAATACGAAGATTAAAGTTAATTTAATCGCTAATCTCTAACCCAAAAAGTAGCTCTAAAATAATCGAAAAATGTAAAAGGAAACAAAATGAGATAGTAACATTCTGTAAACGTGTTGATTTTTAGCCCTATGTATATCTTATGGGAAAATTCCAACATTTTCGCAAATTGATGTTAAATGTTAAATGTTGACAAGTGTGAAAAGGCTATTAATGTGTATGTATATATGCTAGGGCTGCCAGATGTTTGAACCTATCAACCAGGACACATGGAAAAAATGGATAAAAAATTACACCAACAGAAAAGTTTTTTTTAATACATATGGGCATATCCTGGGGTCACGAACGTACGTTCGTACGCTTTTGATGTACAAATAATATAGAAAACAAAACTTTTCCTAGCATTTTTTTTCGATTCGATAGCACAAAAGTGATTAATTTATTTTAAAAGTGTATTAATGTAGGTCTCCATCTAGTGTTTACAAAATAAAATATCTCTCTTGGTTTTTGTTTAATTGGCTTATTTACCGGTCGCGAACGTACGGATCGCGAACGTACGATTTTTCCATATGTTTTTTTTTTATTATTATCACCACGAATTTTCCCATAAATGTCTTAAAATTTCCTTAACAAAAAAACTTAATACTCCTCTTACAATTAGCCCTATGAGCCACTTTTTGGGTTAGAGATTAGCGATTAAATTAATTTTAATCTTCGTATTTACTTTTTGAGTTTTATTTTATAACTTTTTTTTGCTAGTTTAAGCGGCCAACGGTGGTGGTTTAAACCTAAACTTAAACTGTCAACATACACATGTTTAACATAAAGAACTTGCAAAAATATAAACAAAAAATACATTGTAAAACATTGCTTAGCACTTTTATATAATTTTTCCATTCTATATTTTTTCTGTAATATATTTTTTCTTTAAACGCAAAAAATGTCTACCTTGTTAACAATATTAAAATCTCGCATTGTCTTCTTCTTCTTTGAAAACATCCATATTGCTTGATAAAAAGTTGATATTTGCAAAAAATTTTGCCATTTATTTGTGCTCAATATGGTAGCGCTACATGGTTTAAGCCACCACCCAAAAATATCAAATTCAATTGATACTAGATTAACTTAATTCTCAGATTAGCTAATTATAGAATAAAATTAACTTTAATCTCAAACCCAAAAAGTGGCTCTTAGTGTAATCACTAGAAAAGTGGCAATAAATTCTGTTATTATTGTGGCATCACTGACAAAATGGCAGTTGCTTTGAAAGCAGCGTTACCATTTCTCAAGTTTTTCCTTTTTTGCAAGCCTTATTTTGCTTAAATTATTAAACAAAATGAATTAGAAAAACATTTTGGTGTTATCTCTTAAAATGTTGGTACTTTTGTAGAAAAAAAGTATTAAAAAAAATAAAAGTTTTTTTTCAGAAATGGTGACATTTTTTGTTAATGGTAAATGTTAGATGTTTCAAGTGTGAACGCGTATTTCACATTTTCAACATCTTCCATGCGTTCCTCCGAAACGTATGCAAGTGTACAAAGGGTATAAAATTAGTTATAACTGTAATGTTATTTCTTATTCATAACTATTAAAAATAATTATTATCATCAATTTTTAAAAATTAAAATTTAATAAATAAAGTATAAATTTATTCGTAATTATTATTCGCAATTTTTATCGAATAAAATTATTAAGTCCTTGCTTGCAAAGACAGTTTCAGAAGCAACAATACGTCGTACAATTAAAAAGAAGGGTTTAACGGCTGTATTGCCCTAAGGAAGCATTTCGTGAATTTGAAAAACAGAAATCATCAGCTAAAATTTGATCAGGACCTTTTAAAAACTTGGCAACTAGTGGGATGACGTAAATTTGAAAGTTAATTTTACTTACATATATGGAAGCGATGGTTTCGGAAGCCGAATAAAGAGTTAAATAAAAGGAAGCCGAATAAAGAGTTAAATAAGCGGAAAATATATAAATCCAACAGTTAACATGGAGGAGGAAGTGCAATGGTGTGGGGCTGCATATCAGGGAAAGGGGTTGGGAAACTGGTATTTATTGAAAGCATTATGAACAACGATGTTTATTTGAACATTAAGAGATACAATTGAATCCATCTGAAGAAAAAATTGGAATTGCAAGAACTTTTAAATTGTATCCTGATTACGACCCTAAACATAAAGCCCACATTTTTGTAAGTGGTTGACTTATAATTGCCCAAAAGTGATTTATACGCCTGTTCAATCCCCATGCATGCATCTCATAGAAAATTTATTATTAAGATCGCCGAGTCCACGAAATTCCGTTTCTTCGAATAACGAATTCAAACAAAGGCTCCAGGAAGAATAGGACAAAATCAGTGTTGATCACTTGCCAAAAAATTATTTTTACGATGCCAAATCTTCTTTCTGAGGCTGTAAAAAATGTTGGCTAACCAACCAGATAGGTATAAGTTTATTTCTTTTTTTTATTTAAACAATCATGTTATAGTATGTGCTAAAAAAAACGAATATAAATGAAATGTGAATTATTTAAGTTTTTTGTTTTTATTAATATTGTTTGTACAACGCAAAATGTAACCATAAGTTGAACGGTTTTTTTTTAACCAGAGTGGTTAGAGCACAAAAAGGGTTGATTTTTTAGTTTTTATAATAACGATTTTTGCAAAAATATATAAAATAAGTTTTTTTTTCATTTCAAAAGATTTTGTTATTCGCGCTTAATTCCCAGTTTTTATTCTTGATAAAAACACTTGAAATTTATTGTTGATGGGATAAGCTATTCCTATGCGCATTTCACTGGTTGCTTAGGCCAGATCAGAGTTGCCAATTTAGCGCCTTTGGCGCTAGATTTAGCGCCTTTTAACTGTTGAAAAGGCGCATATTTTTTCCTTAGCGCTTTTTTTAAAAAGAGCGCTAAATAAGCGCTTTTATTGATACCTAAGATTTTTGTACTTTTATTTGCATACATTAAAATCAAGACACATTAAACCAAAATTTGTTTCCGTTTTGTAAATACTTTACATTTTATACAAGGAAAGAAGTTTATTTTCTAAAGAAATCCATTTCGTTTCTTAACACAAGAAAATCAAAAAATAAATAACTGATTTTAACTTGTTTTGTTCGTATCAAATAAAGAAACAGTTTTTCATGATTAAAAAATTTACGTTTTTGGTCTATGATCAAACATTCCAAGAAGCATTTATTTAATATTAGTCTGATTTTAAAATAGAATCAAGAAACAAATGCTAGCAATTTCTTTAAATTTTTCAGAAAATGCTCAAGAAAACTTGGTTTGATTCAATTAGTTTTTATTTGGATCGACATGTTAACAAATCAATCAAAAGGTTCTTATTTTTTTATATTAAGTTTTTTTTTTTAAACTAACTTGTGCTATACGTTTTTATGGAAAAAATTTAGGCAACGAAAACTTGATTTAAGTTACTATAGAATTAAAATAAACTTAGTTCGCTTTGAGTCATAACTTTTTGCTTAAACCAGGCAACACATGTTTATATACAATAAGAAATTTTTGGCTTGGACGAGAATAGTGCAAAATTTTCGTGGTTCAAGACATATTTTCTGGTGATTTAGTAAATAATTCGTTCCGTGTATATTTGAAATTATATTACTTTAATTTTCCTGAAATATCAGAAAAGGCTTTTAAAAAATATTAATGTTTTATTAACACTGCTCGGCAAAAAAAAAAAAAAAAAAGTCGATCTAGAGAACTTGATTATGTGATTTTAATTCACTTTAGCGTGCTGAATCCAAATAGTTTATTCAATCACGTCTAGTTAACATTTTGTTTACTGATCTCTTGTCTTATTTTATTCATAATATACCTGGATTTCTGATAAATTATAAAAATACTAATTTGCATGGAAAAAAGAAATAATTATTTGTAAAACGGATTTGAATTTAGCGCAGTAGAATTTTTGTTTTTCATATATTTTTAATTAAAACGATTTTTTTTTTTGACGGCCAGTGTAATTAATAAAACTTGGTTCTTAAACATTTCATTAAGTTTTTTTATTTAGCGCTTTTTAGCGCTTTCTGATTGGGGGCACGGCGCTTTTTGATTAGAAATAGTTCACAACCCTGGGCCAGATTATCAGGAAACTTCATCCATAAAGATTTTAGAAAAACTAAAGATATTAAACCAAATAAAACTGTTAAACGTATAAGACTTATAAGCAACAGTTCTACTTGTAACAACAATATCAGAGTTTAAACAAAACACATCAACAATAAACAGTGAGTTTATCTCATCTTACATTCCGTATAACGTATAAACAAATTAAAAATTTGGCAAAATAAGTAAAAACAGCCGATATTGCAAAAATAACTAAAAAAAGCAAAAAAAAAAAATATACAAATCGGTACGTCTATGGTTTAAGGAGATATGACCATATTTCCTCCTACGTTACCTTGCTTTACGGAATCGCTTTTGATGATTACTTAAGAGTGCGTATTTTACTGTTTCTGCACAAAATTATATACACACATCAGCCTGAGCATCTCTACACACGCTTAAACTTTTTAACACTTGACAGAGGTAAATGACTTCTAGCATTTGGTCATCGAACACTGATTTCTAAATACCATTTCTTTATTTACGCAATCAGTTTATGGAACGGAATCCCCTATATATGTATCACAAAAAATAAGTAACGCACGTCAATTCAGGAACTATATTTTTTGTCATTTTTCTCATTTTCTTTTTTTTTTAACTTGTTTTAATTAATTTCGCTAACTTTATGTAATAAAGCGTAATTAAATTTTATTTTTATTTTTAAAACTACTAAATATAATTTTACACAATTTTGTTATTTTTTAATTTCTGATTTTTTTCTGATTTCCTATTTATTGTATTTGCATATGCTCAGTTCCATACTGCAATATAAGACTTAAGTCTTGTGTACATTATGAAAACACGTCTAGTCAAGTACTGTTGCTGTTATAATTCTACTTAACGCAGATGACATTGTCATTTTGGCCGAATCCAAATTTACCTTGTCTTAAGGTAAATATGGAAAAATCCAAGATAGTTGTTTTTGTTGTGCCGGAAAACATATTCAATAATATTAAGTGGAATTTTGAAGAAAATAATATAGAAATTGTTAATAACTACAGATATGTGGGAATGGATATAAATTTTAACTTATCTATTACACTGAAAGAAAAATGCTTCATATATTTAATGAATCATTTTCATAAAAAAAATTTCCTTGGGTAAATTAAAATTTTCATTGTCTTAATGGAATTTAATAGTTATAATGAAATATTTTCGTAAAAATCGCTTCATTGGATTTCGTAATTACGTTAAAAATTTTCATTGGATATATGAAAACTTAAGTTTGTCCAAGTTAAACAAACAATTTTAGTTGGGAACATAAAAAAGCAATATACAAACATAACTATATTCATAAATTAATACAAAATTATAGTTTCCTTAAAAAAATGTTTAATTGTTAATTAAAAAATGTAAGATTTAATAATTTCGTACATCTTATGTTACATGTATGCTATTAAATTTATGAAAGCAAAAAATTTTTTTATAAAAGCAACATATTTCAATAATTGCCTTCATAAATTTAAATTTTCATTATGACAATAAAAATTTCATTATAATAATGAAACAAAAACTTTCAATCCACTTTCAATCAACGTTGTTATTTTTATTATTGACAATTTAATCTCATATTTACGCTCTTAATTGAGTAAAAAACATAGTTTTTTTATCCAAAAACTACACTGCCCCAGTAGACCAGCTGGTAGTGAGCTAGTCTATCGGCACTGAGGTTGCGCGATCGAATCCCGCCAGAGAAAAAATAAAAAAAATAATTAAAAAAAATAAAAAAATAAACTTTTTTTACTTTATTGAAAGTATTCATCCAATGAATAATATTCATAGATCTAATGTCATGTTTCATTAAATCCTTTTAATGAAACAGGTTTCATTGATCCAACGAAGCGCTGCATAGGTTCCTTTTTAATGCAATTTTTCATGGGATTAATGTCAAAATTCATTGGTATTGCGAAGAAAATTCTTTCAGTGTACAAAGCACTTAGGAAACGAATTAACAACAAAAATGGCGATTGCATCAAATATATCTGTGGCAATTTGACAAAACATCTTAAGTCGGGATAAGATATCAAAAAATTAAAAAAAAAATTGGTGAAAAAAATGTTTGTAATGATTAACAAAATTTTGTTCAACTTTTTAAATTTGACTTAAGATGTTTTGTCAAAATTCCACAGATATATGTCATCCTAAGATATATGTTTTACGGTGCTCAAATTTGGGGTTTTAAAAAATATAATGAAGTGGAAAAATTACTTAGATACTCCATTTATATTGATACCTAAGAGCTACATTTTTTTACATTTATAGAGTTCTACGACTGCCTGATAATAGATTACTACAAACGTCAGCCGAACAAAATTATTACAACGAAAACCTTTTGGATTGAGGAATGGGTAAATATATGTGAAACAATTCAATATGTGCCTGAAAATGCTAATAAACCCCTGTGTGAATACTGGAAACCAATACTTGAACTTTTAAGAACAGCGGAAAGAGAAGATCTTATATATGATACAGGAGGCTCTGAATTTCATGATTTGTATCCGCAATTCACTTCAAACACAAATCCTATTTTAATTCAGAATTTTTGTCTCGTGGAACAAGTCTAATAATCAGAGTACGGTGACGGCTTCTTGATTTACATAGTAGAGTATTTAGACGTACTTCTGTTGGCTTATGTACCCTTAGAAATCTGGATGAATCCTAAAATGCGTTTCACTTAGGAGTTGGTCCTATTTTAAATGAGATCCGTGTTAAAGGGTGGTAAATATACTATATACTTTTACAATGTATTTTTTGTTTATATTTTTGCAAGTTCTTTATGTTAAACATGTGTATGTTGACAGTTTAAGTTTAGGTTTAAACCACCACCGTTGGCCGCTTAAACTAGCAAAAAAAAGTTAAAAAATACAACTCAAAAAGTAAATACGAAGATTAAAGTTAATTTAATCGCTCATCTCTAACCCAAAAAGTGGCTCTAAAAGAATCGAAAAATGTAAAAGGAAACAAAATGAGATAGTAACATTCTGTTAAAGTGTTGATTTTTAGCCCTATGTATTTCTTATGGGAAAATTCCAACATTTTCGCAAATTGATGTTAAATGTGTTGCGGGTGGTTTTTTTTTTTTTAGCGGCAAGAGTTTTTTTTGTGGCTCTCTTCACTTGTTGTTTTCCAGAAATTTGGTTTTTGTTTGGGTGTAGAGTGTGTTTTGCTACAGACTCTGCTATGAGTGGATAATTTGGCTGCTGTGTGGAATTTTTTTTTTTTTTTTTTTTTTTTTTTTGTTGCCTTAAATTTATTATTTATTTATTTAATGTTTGATTTATTTGGCCTGTATTTTTTGTTTTATTTTGCACGTCATGATTTTTCGGATTTTTAATTTTAATTGTCTGTTTTGTTTTGCTATGGTCATTTACACATTGTAGACGTAAGGGGAGTATGGCAATGCTCATATATTTAAAACAGGGATGGCATTTTCATTCAAGTTGAAGGGAAACGCTGTGAGAAAAATTGTTAATTTTGAATTTAAAATTTATGAATGGGCAAATCATACTTTCTGTTTACGCATGAGAGCCTGGTAGAGGAAAAACATGTAGCTTAGAAATTAAACCAGGGAATGTATGGATAGCAAGCAAGACAGGCATATTAAAACGAAAATTTTGAAGAAAAAGTAATTAGGATGGGAAAAAAATCTAGATAAGATAATATAGAAAATTTAATATGTATATTTAAATAAAAAAGATGGACATTTGGCGGCAACTATAAAGTCTAGAAAATTCGGTGAAAAAGGAAAATTGAAAAAGAAAATATGGCGATGCAATGGAAAACTTTGGAAGTTTTGGAAAATCTGTAGGGAAAAGATTTAAAGAAAATTGCATTAAAGATCAAACGGAAAAAGTTAGTCAGAGTGATCACACCTACAAAGTTGTTTGGTGAAGTGCTATTTAAAATAAAATTGTATTTTTTTAAATCAGTTGGTTTTAAACAAAGTTTTTGCATTTTGAGTTTAAGGACTAATTTCAAATTTTATCAAGAGTCCTTGTAAAATTCATCCTGGGAGAAATTCTAAAGTGGAAATTTAATATTTGAGAGTTAAAAATAAAACGTAAGGATAAAGGTGAAATGTGTATAGAATTAAAATAAAGAAACTAATTTTGTTTATTTAGCTGGCTGGGGAGAGAAAAAATAAATTAACTGCAGTTAGAGGCAGAAAAGTAAATTGTTTCCCTGGAGTTAAGGATAATGTTCTTGTGTGTGATCCCGAAGGGTAATTACTGCTACCACAGCCAGGTAACAAATATTTTAAAGTTTTTATGAAAAGTCTTCTGAAGGATGGTGGTTATTACTTGTTTATTAAGTTAACAAATAGAAAAAGAAATTTAATTTTAATCCTTTGTTATAAAAAGTATAAATCTTCATGAAAATTTGGAATAATTTTTGACATTTAAAGAAGCTAGCAAATTAAAAATATTAAAAAATTGGTGTAATTAAAAAAAAAGAAACAGAATTAATATTCATTAAAAAAAAAAAAAAAAGGATAAGGAAAAAATAGAAGAAAATAATATTAAAGTTGATAGATTAATTGAAAGATTAGTGAAGTTTATATTGATAGTGTAGATTGTAGTTTTTATTAATTTAATTTATTTTATTATCAATTTTAACGTTTAGTGCTATAATTTAAGACAGTACAGTGAACGGTTTTGTTTAATAATAATTAAAATTTAGTACCGCCTAAAACTATGTGATTTTTTTTTTGTTTGCTTTAAATATTCTTTTATTTCAGTGTTGCCACTTTGTGGGTAATTACCCGAATTTGGTATCATTTTTACGGTCGTGGGTAGAGCGTGGGTAATTTCTCTTAGGTGTAATTCAGGTGTAATTTGAAATTTTTACTTCAGATGCCCAAATAAAATCAAGATTCGATTTCAGTGATGACATTTATTTCTTTTTAAATATTGTTGCTAGGAAATGCACAGCCCAGAAAAGACTTCAATCATTAAACATACAAATATTTTCAAATGTTTGGTATTGAATGTCGCAAGATGGACCCTTAGATTTGGATAAAGATGCCTATCATAGTAATATAGAACCTGAAGTTTGTTGAAAAAAGTTATTCAAACTAAAAACTTGCCTGGGGGAAGATATGTTTCCAATATTGCAACACATAATTAATTTTATTTCTATCTTGCTACTTTTTAATGCTTTAGTTTAAAGAATATTTAACGCCCTTTACAGTTGTTAAACTGAATTACGAAAGGGACAGTTGTATAAAACTCTGCATGCATATTGCTTACTAAAAAAGTTATAAAGGGTATTTTTTTAAGACCATGAAACTTAAAATGGTGGACAACACAAAAAAAATTTATTTTAATAGCAGATTGATACACGGCATTACGATTTGAAACTGATTTAAAACAAATAGAAGGACAGGCGCGGTCCTTGACGAAACGCATTGCAGACGTCCAATATTGTTTCTCTTTTTCGAATAAAATGAACGATGTTGACCTCCAAGACACCGATTGTTGCTGGGTTATCAGCATTAACCACTGACTTCAAAGCCCTACGGAAAATAATCAATAAGAGTCACATCGCACGGCCTTGAAGTCTAATTGACAGTTTATTTTCTCTAAATCAACACATCGCCTTCATATGTGAAAAAATTGCGTCATTTAAATCATGAAGTCACCTTTAAGTTGCGAAAATCAATGTCTGATTTTCAAAGAATATTTGGATAATTTGGTGGCGTTGTTCAAGCATGAATCTATTCATGATAATGTGCCTGATCAAAAAGTGAAAATAGTATGACAGTTCGTTTGACAGCTAACCTTTCGTATGCTCTATGGGGCTAAAAAGCATCCATTATAAAGCAATGACAAGGAACATTTTAAACCTTCCCAAGATATATCAACCAAATGTGGAAATTAAACTTATTATTTTAGCAATTTTATTTAATTTTTATTAATTTTTCTTAAGTCTTTAATGTTATTTTTGTTAATTTAAGTAAAATTAACAGTTTGACTAATATTGATCTTGTTTTAATGAGTTTGTTGTGTTTTTGCTTCTTTGTAAATTTCTTTTTATTAAATAAAACTTAAATTTTATATCAGGTGTAATTTCTTTAAAATCGGGTAATTTTGTTTCATCTCAAGTGCAATTTTGAATCTTGCTGGTGGTAACACTGTTTTATTTATAATTACGCCGGAAGTTAAATTGTTCAATTATAAAGTTAAATCTTTTTGTTTAGTTTTGTATATTTTGGTTTTTGGTCCTGAGAGTTTTTTAAGAACAAAGTGTTAGCCTAAGGAAGCTCCTTCAGGTTAGGTATATATAATTTATTAGAAAGTTGTTAGAAAAAAGAAAAAGGTTTATCTTTTGCTTTACTTGAGGAATTTAAATATAAGTGTAGAAAATTGTGTAATAGTTTTTATTTTATTTAAATGTTGTTTTTGTTTGTAAAGCTGAATATATAAGGATAGGATCTATATTAAAATTATATTAAGGAAACTGAATTTGTTTTTTTTTTTATAATAAAATATGTAATTTGTGAAATTTTAAATAGAAATTCAATATGAAGTGTTTGGATTAAATTTAAAGGATTGATGGCATGAAGGTGAGTTAAGTTTCGAGAAGTCGGGTGGTTAAATGGGTCACAAATAAATGTATGGTGGATCTTATTGTGACATGGCAGGGTGGGCAAACTGGGGGCATAACAACCGCTTCCTGAAAATATAAGGAAAGAACCCAGTGAGCAGGGTTGGAACCTTCTGTTCGCCGTGGCTAGTCGGAAACCTCACTGGTCCCTACGGCTGTAGCATAAATGGCGCCTAAGCTAGTGAAGCAAACGCTTTGAGAGAATACTGGTTTTAGGTAGTGTTCTCTGAAATCGTGTTACAACTAGACATGTGGAAATAGAACATTAGATATTTTTACAATAGCCCAACGAAAATCTGATTTTTCTAAAATAGTAAGTAAAGTTTGTTTTTATAGCCCCTTTGGAAAAGGTCTATTAGTGGAAGTATGAAAGAAGATTTAAAACTGCTAGATTAGAGAAATTGGAAATTCGACCAGTACATTAGGGAAGATTATTAATAGCTTGGAAAATTTTGTTTTTTTTTATTTTTAGTTTTTTTTTTAGTTTCAGCTTATATTTCTTAAGGGTTGACTGTTCGATAGCCACCTGTAGCCAGTTTTAGGGAGTACAGGGTTTGTAGTATCGAGTGTCATTCCGATTACCTACACCGCTCATGATCTCAGGTTCAATGGAAATATTGAATCATGATTGTATGAGTGGATAGGTCCATTAGTATCTGTAGATTTGCTTAATGTACCCATAATGATGCTTTATTGATTTACTTTATAATTTTTTTTTTGATAATAACCACTTCGACAACGCTACTTATCTTCATGCCAAATCCGAAAAAAAATAATCATATATTTAAATACTTTTTTTTTTAAACAATTGTTCAAAAATAATATTAAGGGTCTTCATGATATTGCTTAAAATTACCATTTGTGCAAATGGGTAAACTTGCGAGACTCGTTTCATGAAGATCCTTTTTAATTTTTGTGTATTTTTAAACAATTAATGTCATTTCAATCAGAAACGTCAATAAAAAATATATTAAAAAAAAATAATTAAAAATATAATTAAAAACTTGAAATTTGTAAATTATAAATGAAATTTGTTTTTAAACATGCATAAAGAAAGCCAAAAGACTAATATGCTTATATTATTACAAGAATTTATTGTTTGTGATTTATTTACACTTGAAGTTTTCATTGAAAACGGCGGTAAGCATTAAAAAAATTTGTCTGTATAAATGCACAATTGAACAGCGCAAGTTTACGAGTCAAAATTGTTGGGCAAATTTAAGCAGTTTGTGTAAATGAATTCTCATACAATTTTTGACAGTTCATTTACGAGGGTGTATAGCTAAGATCCCACTATCGGCGCAATGTACCAGTTTTTGGCGTATTTCATGTACCGATAGTGTGAACGTTCAAAATGTTTTAATTTGCGACAATCTGTGCCGAAATTGTGCTGACTGTGGACAATCAAAATTAACCTAGATGCGCCGATAATGTGAACACTATTTTGCACAATGTGGAGCAATCAAATTGTTTAATATGTACCGATTTTTATCGGCCACTTGTGTGCCGATCACAGTCGCCAATCAGCGCCGATACAAGGGATGGCAAAACGAAATTTTTAAATTGCACAAACTGGTTACTAAAATTTTTACTTTTTTGAGCTTAACTGTACCAAAATTACATTTGTTTTATCTATTATTTATGTATTGAAACGTTAAATAGTACATTTGTACTACTTAATGAACAAAAAACAACTCGCTTTAACCAAAACATTGCAGTTTTATCGATGTTGCCATCCCTGGTTTGTAAACATTTGTTTACAAAACAACAATTACAAAAAAAAAAGAACAAGTGCAGTAAGTTTGAATGAAATTGAATATATTTTTTATTATACATATATTAACATATTATTTAAAATTGTTAGGAAACATAATTTAATATTCGGACGGAGAATTTTGCGAATTTCTAAAGCAAATTTATGTCTGCCAACAAGTAAATAAACAAAAACATTTGATTTAATTTGCCCAAATAGCACGATAGTGTGACCGCATTGTACCGATTATTGTCGCAATTGAGTTTTGGCCGATATGAACCGAAAAAAATTGTCACAATGTGCGACGATAATGGGACCACCTAAGAAAAAATTGTGCAATGTTTTTAAATGTGTGCCGATATAGCACGATAAAAATCGTCACAGATTGTGCTATTTGAGCCGATAGTGGGATCTTAGCTTAAGAATGCACAGTTTGCACAGTTTACGAGACTTATAAACGATATCATGAGGACCCTTATTATATATAGCTTAGAAAAAGTAAACGTATAGATACATATTTTTTTTGAAAAATTTGTTCGAAAATAACAGTATATAAAACGTAGAAAAATTTTGTTTTTTTATCACTTTACTTCAAAATTAAACGTTTGATCTGAAAGTGCGGAAATCAAAAATTTGTTTTTATAGTTTTTCCAAATTTAAGGAGGTTTCTATTTTGAAATATAGGAAACCAAATACTTTAGTGAATGTTTTATAGGATATCCCTGAAATTCCTGAGGATAAAAAGAATAGAAAAAGAACGAGGCAAGTACAATTTGATTTGAATAGGTCCACTCCTCGTGCATTTGAAAAAACGTATAAGTCAAATACTCCTTACAGAAAGCTTAGCTCAAACAGAAATATAGAAATAGGAATGAGTCAGGGTACGGAAAATAGTGTGCCTCAAATTTATGATATGTCCCAAACAATAAACGCTAATGTCTCTAGCACAAGTGCTTATGCTCAACATATGCAAGATATGGAAGAGCCTATTAAAAGGGCTGTAGAGCAAGGTGTTTTGTCACAGGTAGGTGACATGAGAAGACAGATGGCTGAATTAACAGCTGCTGTAGGAAAGAGAAGCCTAGTTTTACAACATACACAGCAGGATAACAAAAAACTTAGGGATGAAATAGTAAAAACCGGTAATAGTACCAACGCCGAACCTATGAATATTTCACCTAGGGATTCAGTGCAATCGTCAAGGTCATCGATAAATAATAATAGTAATATTGAGAGCACTAGTAGAACTTACCATATGATGAGAATCGATAAATGGGGACTTGAGTTTGATGGTAACACAAACAGGTTAGCCGTAGAAGATTTTGTCTTTCGTGTTGAACGCTTACAGCAAAAAATGGTGTGTCGTGGGATGATGTTTTGGACAATTTTCATTTGTTCGTCAAAGGTGTGGCCGAAAAATGGTATTGGGTCTTTATTAAAACTAACTATGTCTCGGAATGGAGCACGTTGAAAGAGGCTCTGTTGAAACAATACCAATCGACCATATCCAGTTTCGAGCTTATGAGCGATTAGTCGAAAGGAAACAGCAGCCTGGTGAAGGAATAGATGCCTTTTTCTTCACGATGACACAAATGCGATCGAGGTTAGATATGTCCATGCCTGAAAGGGAAATGATAAAAATAATTAAAAAGAATTTAAGGGAAGATCTTAGAAATAGAGTTTACCCTATTGCCGTTAGCTCAGTGGAGGAACTTAGGCAAGAGTGTGTAGAGGCAGAAAAAATATTTTGTCGAAAGGAAAGTAAAAATTTGCATCCACCTGTTCCGACACAGCGATATAGGCAGGTAAATGAAATGTTTGACCAAGAATCCCAACAAGTAGATATGCCTGAATTGTATGAACAAGTGGCAGAGCTCCAGTTTGACAAAAATAGAGCAGCCAGAAATCCTCTGATTTGCTGGAAGTGCAGACAAGCTGGTCATATGTTCATGGACTGTCCATCTTCTGAAAGAGCTTTATTTTGCTACAGGTGTGGAAAACCAAATACTATATCTCCCAATTGTAAAGAAAGGAACTCGAGGAACGAGGTAGCAGCGGGGAACCATCGTTCCAAGGAAAACCCGCCTGTGGTTCAGCTGTAAAAGAAAACAAAATTAATTTAGTCCATAGCGTAGAAATGTTTAATAAGTTTATCCCTCAAATGCGTCATACTTATACACTTGAGAAAAGACAAAATAATAATGAAAAAGTTAGAAATATAATTTTTAATGAAGAATTAGTAATACCTAGAGTAATTTCAAATAGAATTAGAAAATTAAGAAATAAATTTAAGGAGAGAAGAAAAATTAGAAAACTAGTGATAGAAACCATTAGAAAAATTTGGATTTTTTGAAGCACTTAAGGGAAAAAGCGCATGATCGAGCGCTTCAATAAAAGAGCTTTTATAAAGCAGTAAATGATATAGAATAAAATATACAAAAAAGCTGCTATTTTAGTGCTGACAATGAAGAAGGTTGCAAACCGAAAAAAAATAAAAATATGCGAAAATGATTGGAAAAAGGCATTTAAACAAAAGTAAAAGCAAAACATTAATGAGTATGATAATATAGTAAACCCCTAAAAAGCACTTTAGGAGTGCTTTGTTTGTATGTTAAAAGAAGATCTTATTGTCAGCAGAAAATAGTCCTCCAAACCGGGAACACCCCATACAAAAATCAGGCATCCCATCAGCAGGTTTGAAGCGATTTGTGGTATGAATTCATACACAAAACCTGTTCCTTTTGGAGTACATTTTTTACTGGGTAAGCATGATCCTCGCGCTTTTGCCGAAATTTCAATAGGAAATATTTTTATTACAGGCTTATTTGATACGGGTGCTTAGATTAGCTTGCTAGATAAAGGATGTAGGGAACTGATGGAAAAATTGCAAATTAACATTAAGCCAATATATTCCGTTCTTTCAACCGCAGCAGGAAAGAAACACAGACTGCTTGGTAAAGTAAGTCTGGAAGTTAAGTTTAGGGATAAAACATTGCCGATAATTTTTTATTTATGCCCAGATTTAGAACAGGATGCCTATTTAGGTGTAGATTTTTGGAAAGCTTTTCATCTGGCGCCGGAAATTTTCGAAATATCTGAAATAAATCACGAAAAGGAACCAGATGAGTTTGGCACGAATGAGTATTATTCGAATCCTCATATTTTGAGCGAAGATCAACGGAGAAGATTAAATGAAGTCATAGAGTTATTTCCTTCATTCGAAAAGCATGGATTAGGGTGTACAAGTTTAGAAAAGCATTCCATAAAATTAGTAGAGGGCGCAGAGTCTTTTAAGGACAGACATTACCCCTTATCGCCAGCTGTTCAAGAAATAGTATATAGGGAAATAGACACAATGTTATCCTTGAACGTAATAGAGGAAAGCGAAAGTCCATGGTCAAATAGGACAGCTGTCGTAAGAAAACCGGGTAAAAATAGATTTTGCCTAGATGCGAGAAAATTAAACAAAATCGCGGTAAAGGACGCTTATCCACTTCAAAATATTGATGGCATTCTGAGCCGAATAGACGAAACTTATTATATAAGTAGCGTAGATTTGAAAATCGCTTTCTGGCAGATTGAATTAGACGTAGAGAGTAGACCGTATACCGCGTTTACCGTAGCTGGTCGACCACTCTATCAATTTCGCGTTATGCCTTTCGGTCTTTGTAATGCTGCACAACGACTATGTAGGCTGATGGATAAGGTGATTCAACAAAGGCTTAAAGAGAATGTGTTTATATATTTAGATGATCTATTAGTAATTTCTGATAATTTTGAAAAACATCTACAAATTTTAGAAGAAGTTTCAAAATGCTTAAGAAAGGCTAATCTTACAATTGGCCCTAAAAAATTTTGCTTCCAGCAGTTGAAATACCTTGGCTTTATAATCGGCGGCGGATGTTTGAAAACTGATCCTGAAAAAATAAAAGCCATTAAAGAAATCAGGTTACCAAAAACAACTCGCGAAGTACGCAGTTTTCTGGGAACAGCCGGCTGGTATCGGCGATTTATAAAAGATTTTGCTACAAAAGCTGCGCCACTAACCGATACACTTAAAAAAACCAAGAAATTTAAAATGAGTCCAGAGGCTATTGAAGCGTTGACGTCAGCTCCAGTACTAAGGCACGCAGATTTTACAAAAAGATTTTGGATACAATGTGATGCATGCGATTATGGTATAGGTGCTGTGCAATATCAGATTGACGACCAAAAAGAGGAACACCCAATTGCATTTTATAGTCAGAAATTTAATGCCTGTCAAAAAAATTATAGCGTTACGGAAAAAGAGTGTTTGGCGGCAGTAATGGCTATCAAAAATGTAGCCCCTATGTGGAGATGATGCCCTTCACAATAGTCACCGATCATGCTAGCTTGAAGTGGCTGATGTCATTAAAAGATTTGACCGGAAGACTAGCGCGTTGGTCACTCCAATTACAAGCGTTTGATTTTGACATTGTGCATAGAAAAGTTTCCGAAAACATTGTTGCTGATATGCTGTCAAGAATGCAAATTGAGGATGTGAATGTGGATGAAATAAACTTAGAAGAACTATTTGGTTTAGAGACAACGGAATTCCAGAGCGAAGAATATTTAGATTTAATTCAACACATAAGCAATAACCAATAAATGTTGCCAGATTTGAAGATAGAAGACGGCCTGGTATTCAAAAGAGTCAAGTTCAATAGAGAAGACGAAACAGATCACCAATGGAAGATTTGGATTCCAGCTAATATAACCCAAGTTTTAATAGAAAAAGCTCATACAAGTGTTACTTCAGCTCATGGGGGAATCGTGAAAACATTGGAACGATTAAAAAGGTTCTTTTACTGACCAAAAATGACAACACAAGTTAAAAGCTATATACAAAATTGTCAAACCTGCAAAGAAATTAAATCATGTAATCAAAATCTTCGCCCGGAAATTGGAAAACAATTTATAACCGATAGACCATTTCAAAAGTTGTATCTTGATTTTTTGGGTAAATATCCAAGGTCCAAAAGTGGCAATAGTTATGTGTTTATTGTTTTAGATCACTTTACTAAATACACTTTTATAAAAGCCATGAAAGAAGCTTCAGCCGGAAATGTTGTTGAATTTCTAATACAGGAAGTATTTCATAAATTTGGTGTCCCTGAAGTAATTCACACAGATAATGGTGTACAATTTATTTCTAAAGCCTTTCAAAATTTAATTAATTCATACAAAATACATCATATTAAAACTCCAGTATATCAAATAGTAGCAATGCATCGGAAAGAGTTAATCAAAGTATCTTATCGTCCATCAGAGCATATTTGAAAGAAGATCAAAGAGACTGGGATTTCTATTTATCAGAGATAGATTGTGCGTTAAGAAATTCCTTTCATAGTGCCATAGGTTTCACCCCATTCTATGCACTATTTGGATATCATATGTATTCGAGCGGAGCTGATTACAAACTGGCTCGAAAATTGCAAACAATCACTGACCATCAAATTCTCTTAAAACCGAATGAAAAACAAGAACTTAGTATAAGGGAACAAATCAAAGAAAATATGACAAAAGCTTATGAAAGAAGTGCCGCAAGGTATAATAAACGAGCCCGAATAGTTAAATTTATTCCTGGTCAAGAGGTATACCGTACGAATATGGTGCAAAGCTGCTTTGCAAAGAACATAAATGCAAAATTTTGCCGAAAGTTCTTGAAATGTGGAGTGGTTCGACCAGTAGGTAACAATATGTACGAACTTGAGTCTTTAGATGGTAAAAAAAATAGGAATATATCATGTAAAAGATATTAAGGTATCAATTGTTAGATAGTATATTATATAATAAATCAACTTTACAAGTGCAATAGTAGGAAATAGGCAGACAATTATGTATTTAATTATAATTTATAGTTGATTATATTATATATTTAATTATATTTTATATTTGGTTATATTTTTGTAATTATAATATAATATGTTTGTTGTGTTGTCCCACTTTTTTTTTAGATTTAACATTTTTTTTACTTTAATATCTGTGATAAACTATTTTGGTACCTGATATAGACTTGACGAAATAGAGTTAGATTTACATACCCATTCTAAAGTGCAATATTAGATTTACAAAAATCGGTGATGCATCTGTGATATGAGTGTTTGCTGTGTTGTCCTTTGTTTTATACATATGTATATATTGTTTTATATAGTATTGCAATCATGTAATGAATTGCAGGCAATAATGATGATGATCATGCAGAATATCTGAAAGAAAGGAAATAAAAGGAAACACAAAGTAAACGCTTATTTACATATGAAACACAAAAGTGCTTCCCGTAAAATTTATCGTATTTTTTTAATTAAGTGTATGTCCCAAAACACTGTAACGAAGAATTTCAGAACTCTTTGGTATTAGCTTAAAGAGTTGGTGAGATGTATCCATACTCTTGGAACAGCTACAATCCATGGATGGGAAAATAGTAGAGGCATTACTCGGGTAAACATTATGATCCAGTTAATTATTTATGACTAGCAAAGAAAAAGTAAAAATATGACAAATATAAATTATACTTACGAGAAAAATTTGCCTCAAAATGGTTTTGTGGGCTTTCGTTTGAAATATGTTTGCACTTCGTGTGCCCAATTGGTAAATAAACCAATTAAAAGAAATTTTTATGGATCTAATGGTTTGATGGGTTGCCACTATGGTTTTTCATATCTATGAAAGATTCAGCAGATGGTAAATGTTCTAAGCTGGATGGATGAAGTTACTAATTTTACGCATTGTAGGACAAATCATCACACGGGAGAATGTTGCACGATTGGGTAGATTAAAATTGAAAATTAACTTTATTAATAACGTGTACATACCAGAGAATAGCTTTTTGCAATTGAAAAAAAATCGTATTTAATTAACGACAACAAATACACACGCTTACGGTCATACAGTCAAACTCGCGCAACCGCAAATATTCGCTGCTGGTTTGCAGTCATTCAAATAACGCACATCGTGCTTTGTTATTTATACAATCGTTGCCTTCGTTTTTTTTTTATAAAGATTCTAAGTGTTCTGAGCGCAAATGATTGTTTGGTAAAGAAACAAAAAATACAAACGAAAGAGCCAGAAATCAAACAATCATTACTCATGTATTTATTCAGCATTAACTATGTAGTACAAGAAAAAAAAATTTAAATGAAACTAAACACACATACTTATGTAGGTACACACAATTTCCATAGAAACAAAAAGTACAGTAGTAGTAGTAGTAGGTACAATGTATTTTTGTTATTGTTGTTTTTATTGTTGTTAATTTTGAAAAAGCGTCTCATCCAAGGTCTATCCAATAGGTCTGCTTAAGAAGCCAGATGTTTATTTGGTTTTTTCCTCAACGATATCAAGAGTTGTTTACATTTTCCTTATACGTGTATATTTTTGTTTACTTTTTTGGTTTTTTGCCACACATACATGCACACAAAACACATTTTTCCTTTTGTTTTGCCTATGTAGTAGTAAGATTTTGACAACGGCGAGGAATTTTACACAAACAAAATGCCTGTTGTTTTTTGTATTGTTGTATTGTTGTAGTAGTAAGCAGACCTATTGGATAGGCCTTGGTCTCATCGTTGTTTATTGTTGTTGTTGTTAATGTAAACAAAAGTATAGAGAATGTGCTCTTTTGAATTTACTCAGTTGTGTTATATTGCGTGAGCAACAAAAATGCAAATAAAGCACTTTCAATAAAAAACGAATAAATGAAAATATCAAATGTGTACGAAAGGAAAAAAAAATTACCAACGTTGAACTTTGTTTTGCATGTATAGAGTTATTGTAAATTTTAGTGTATGAATAAATGCACAAAAATAGTGAGTTTTGAGGTTCTCTGGTACATACATACATGTTACACTGTAAGTAAAAGCCCGGCTGAGTGCTGGTAGAATATGAGACTCGTTTTTCAGGGTCATGGGAGTTCCCCACGTTTCTGTGGATAAATAGCAAGATCCGCACACCAATTCCTGCTGTGAACACTGGCATGATTTGGAGTTTTGTTGCGGGTGGTTTTTTTTTAGCGGCAAGAGTTTTTTTTTGGGGCTCTTCACTTGTTGTTTTCCAGAAATTTGGTTTTTGTTTGGGTGTAGAGTGTGTTTTTCTACAGACTCTGCTATGAGTGGATAATTTGGCTGCTGTGTGGAATTTTTTTTTTTTTTTTTTTTTTTTTGTTGCCTTAAATTTATTATTTATTTATTTAATGTTTGATTTATTTGGCCTGTATTTTTTGTTTTTTTTTTGCACGTCATGATTTTTCTGATTTTTAATTTTAATTGTCTGTTTTGTTTTGCTATGGTCATTTACACATTGTAGACGTAAGGGGAGTATGGTAACAGAGAAGCAAGCCGATCAATTTTTATCGGCGGCGGCTGAAAGGGTAAAATTAAGCGGCGGCGACGGCGACGGCGACGGCGTTTCGGCTTGACACCGAAAATTTTTCGGCTTGCAATATTTTTCGGCTGCGTCGAAATATGTTATCTTTTATCTATATATATAAAATATGATGTGTGTATGTATGAATGTAACGTATGGACTCCAAAACGGGAATCTTCAGAATATTCAGCCGGGAGACACTGTGAAGTCTGATTTTTTATTTTCGGTCTGCGGGCGGAGGGGGTGGCAAAATCCAATTTTCATATTGCACCACCAATGACATCTATATAATTTGGACGATTATTTCTTTAAAATTATCGCCATGGTCCAACTTAGATTTATACGAAAAGAAAATTTTGCCCCGCCCACTTTTTCGAATTACCTAAACTCAGAAAACGCCTCCATCGATTTGACAAATTTTACTTTCAAATGTTCGTATTAATCCATTTTAAGTTTTCATCGAAAGAAAAATTTACCACGCCTACTTTTACGCCTGTTTTTCTATTAAGCGCATAACTTGAGAACGGCTTGACCGATTTGGACGATTTTTTTTCTTTAAAATGATTGCCATGGTCCAACTTAGGATTTTACGGAAAGAAAATGTTGCCCCGCCCACTTTTTTCGATTTACCTTAAATCAAAAAACGGCTCCAGGGATTTGACTAATTTTTCTTTTATATGTTCGTATTAATCCGTTTTACATTTTCATGGAAAGAAAAATGTACCACGCCTACTTTTACTCCCACTTTTTCTATTAAGCGCATAACTTGAGAACGGCTTGACTTATTTTTTTCTATAAAATCATCGCCATGGTCCAACTTAGGCTTTTACGGAAAGAAAATTTTGCCCCGCCCACTTTTTTCGATTTACCTAAAATCAGAAAACGGCTCTATCGATTTGACTAACTTTTCTTTCGAATGTTCGTATCTTTTTAACGGATTTTAAAAATCAAACGCAAACATTTTTCCTAATTTGGACAGAACAACGTCTGTCGGGTAAGCTAGTTATTTATAAACATAAGTACCTACATAATAATTTTTACTTGAATAGATACACAAATTATTAAACAAACGTGGGTTTATTCAAATATTAGGTACAAAGTAGTTTTCCAATATAACGTTATTTTAAAGCTTTAAAAATATTTTTCGAAAAATAAATACTTTTTCAGTTTCAACAAAAATCAGTTGCTTACACCTAATTTTCACGATGATTTAAAAGACATGTCTTTTTTATAGTTCTTTTTTAAAGAAACTTCCAAAAACTTGTTAAATTTTCACAATGTTTCTTATTTTGTTTGAATTTTTTTTGTTTTCCTTAAATATGAATGTATGTATTGAATTTTTTTATATTAAATTTGTTTATTTTTTTTATATTTTAAAAAGCAATTGTCATTTTGAAATAGAAATACAACATAAATTAAAAAACAAAATTAAGTACAAAGAAGAATGTCAAAAAAATCACAGAAAATACGATTCATGTCTTTTTTTCTACCCTGCTTACTTCTCTCCCCCGCTCGCTATCAAACTAAAAAAGACATGTTTCAAAAATAGGGGAAAAAATCATCATGAAAATTGGGTGTTAAATTGAATTGCTTATTGCAGAAATGGAACTACTTCAAAACATAAATCTTGAGATAATCAATTAAACAGTTTAGTTAATTATAATAATAATAATAAATGCAAGTTTTATGTTCTTAGCTCAAAGAGAAGAGAACTGACTTCATCTTGAAGTTGTCTAAGATGACACTTTTTACACAGATTTCTTAGCAATACTCAAATAAGGTACATAAAGTAAATGTCAGTAGTTTCCTTTCTTCACTTATGGTCATTTTCTCATTAGGCGATTATTTTTTCCCAATTCAATTGTTTAAATGTTTAATTTACCTCAAAAAAGTAATATAATTATAGGAATCGATTTAGTAGCTTTAAAATATAATATAATTTGTAATGCTTTGATTACTTTTTTTTTAATTCAATCCATTGAAGGTTGAATTGTAATATTTTCAAATTAATTTGAAGTTTTAAGGAGATTCATTCACGAAATTATCTTTTTTGATATAACAGACTTTTTTTAACGAACTAATTCTAAATAGACCCGAATTTATAAAAAAATACTTTATATTTAAATCTGTTTAATAGTTAGTAAGATACACGTATCGTTGCTGTTTTTATTAAATTTTAAAATTAACTTAAGATCTTTCAATTCAGTTGATGCAGTGTGTGGACAAGCATAAATTCAGTTGAAAGCAGTGTTCGAAAATAAACACTCAATATCGTTTTTTAATGTTCGGTTCGGTAGATTTGTGGAAAACACAAACGCTAACAGTTTTTGTGTAGAGAATCATTAAAAAAATAACGTTTCCCTGTTAGTCATCTTTTGAACACAAAAATATTACTGTTTTTATCAAACTGAACAAAAGATGTGAACATTTAATTCCGTTCGGTTATTTTTGAAAATCCACAAACTTCAATGTGTTCGGTTCGGCTCGTTAATGTTCGTCCCTTTTGGCTGGTAAAAAAAAACATTTTTACAAAAACAAAATACACACACGAAAAAACATTATAGAACATTAAAATATAATGTTTGTCTACAGTATCACTCCAATTGTTCTGTTTTTTAACGAAGAACCGAGCATTATATAATGTTCGGTTCTTTCTTGAAAATAGTTACGAACTATATTAACGGTTGTGTATGTCTACACAATCACTTAAAAAATAGATATCGTTCCTGAGTGTGTGAGCCGAACGTTAAATAATGTACTGTTTATTTTCGAACATTGGTTGAAAGACTCAGTTGACAATTGAATTGAAACGTGTATGGGACGCAAATAATTAAAAAAAAAAAGCGTCTCATCGTTGTTTACCCCACGTCTCCACGCGCTTTCGATTAGAACATGACATGACCATAACGCCGGCAGAGTAGCGGTATTAATTTGTTCATGTTCTTGTATGTGGGGAATACGTGTTGATGTTCATGTTCTGATCGACCACAATTTTTGTTGTTGTGCGTTTGGTTGTATACAGAAAATACATTGTATGGCCAACATCATGGCGCACATGGATGCTAAGACGAATGTTTAGGCAACGATGGCAGCACATGGACGAAAGATGAACATGAACAGTCTACACGAGTAGAATTCATGTGCGACATGATGTTCTTACCAAGTTGATGGATGGTGGAGACGGGTAGTTATTGTTGTTGTTGTTAATGTAAACAAAAGTATAGAGAATGTGCTCTTTTGAATTTACTCAGTTGTGTTATATTGCGTGAGCAACAAAAATGCAAATAAAGCACTTTCAATAAAAAACGAACAAAAAACGAAAATATCAAATGTGTACGAAAGGAAAAAAAAATTACCAACGTTGAACTTTGTTTTGCATGTATAGAGTTATTGTAAATTTTAGCGTATGAATAAATGCACAAAAATAGTGAGTTTTGAGGTTCTCTGGTACATACATACATGTTACACTGTAAGTAAAAGCCCGGCTGAGTGCTGGTAGAATATGAGACTCGTTTTTCAGGGTCATGGGAGTTCCCCACGTTTCTGTGGATAAATAGCAAGATCCGCACACCAATTCCTGCTGTGAACACTGGCATGATTTGGAGTTTTGTTGCGGGTGGTTTTTTTTTAGCGGCAAGAGTTTTTTTTTGGGGCTCTTCACTTGTTGTTTTCCAGAAATTTGGTTTTTGTTTGGGTGTAGAGTGTGTTTTTCTACAGACTCTGCTATGAGTGGATAATTTGGCTGCTGTGTGGAATTTTTTTTTTTTTTTTTTTTTTTGTTGCCTTAAATTTATTATTTATTTATTTAATGTTTGATTTATTTGGCCTGTATTTTTTGTTTTTTTTTTGCACGTCATGATTTTTCTGATTTTTAATTTTAATTGTCTGTTTTGTTTTGCTATGGTCATTTACACATTGTAGACGTAAGGGGAGTATGGTATCAGAGAAGCAAGCCAATCAATTTTTATCGGCGGCGGCTGAAAGGGTAAAATTAAGCGGCGGCGACGGCGTTTCGGCTTGACACCGAAAATTTTTCGGCTTGCAATATATTTCGGCTGCGCCGAAATATGTTATCTTTTATCTATATATATAAAATATGATGTGTGTATGTATGTATGTAACGTATGGACTCCAAAACGGGAATCTTCAGAATATTCAGCCGGGAGACACTGTGAAGTCTGATTTTTTATTTTCGGTCTGCGGGCGGAGGGGGTGGCAAAATCCAATTTTCATATTGCACCACCAATGACATCTATATAATTTGGACGATTATTTCTTTAAAATTATCGCCATGGTCCAACTTAGATTTATACGAAAAGAAAATTTTGCCCCGCCCACTTTTTCGAATTACCTAAACTCAGAAAACGCCTCCATCGATTTGACAAATTTTACTTTCAAATGTTCGTATTAATCCATTTTAAGTTTTCATCGAAAGAAAAATTTACCACGCCTACTTTTACGCCTGTTTTTCTATTAAGCGCATAACTTGAGAACGGCTTGACCGATTTGGACGATTTTTTTTCTTTAAAATGATTGCCATGGTCCAACTTAGGATTTTACGGAAAGAAAATGTTGCCCCGCCCACTTTTTTCGATTTACCTTAAATCAAAAAACGGCTCCAGGGATTTGACTAATTTTTCTTTTATATGTTCGTATTAATCCGTTTTACATTTTCATGGAAAGAAAAATGTACCACGCCTACTTTTACTCCCACTTTTTCTATTAAGCGCATAACTTGAGAACGGCTTGACTTATTTTTTTCTATAAAATCATCGCCATGGTCCAACTTAGGCTTTTACGGAAAGAAAATTTTGCCCCGCCCACTTTTTTCGATTTACCTAAAATCAGAAAACGGCTCTATCGATTTGACTAACTTTTCTTTCGAATGTTCGTATCTTTTTAACGGATTTTAAAAATCAAACGCAAACATTTTTCCTAATTTGGACAGAACAACGTCTGTCGGGTAAGCTAGTTATTTATAAACATAAGTACCTACATAATAATTTTTACTTGAATAGATACACAAATTATTAAACAAACGTGGGTTTATTCAAATATTAGGTACAAAGTAGTTTTCCAATATAACGTTATTTTAAAGCTTTAAAAATATTTTTCGAAAAATAAATACTTTTTCAGTTTCAACAAAAATCAGTTGCTTACACCTAATTTTCACGATGATTTAAAAGACATGTCTTTTTTATAGTTCTTTTTTAAAGAAACTTCCAAAAACTTGTTAAATTTTCACAATGTTTCTTATTTTGTTTGAATTTTTTTTGTTTTCCTTAAATATGAATGTATGTATTGAATTTTTTTATATTAAATTTGTTTATTTTTTTTATATTTTAAAAAGCAATTGTCATTTTGAAATAGAAATACAACATAAATTAAAAAACAAAATTAAGTACAAAGAAGAATGTCAAAAAAATCACAGAAAATACGATTCATGTCTTTTTTTCTACCCTGCTTACTTCTCTCCCCCGCTCGCTATCAAACTAAAAAAGACATGTTTCAAAAATAGGGGAAAAAATCATCATGAAAATTGGGTGTTAAATTGAATTGCTTATTGCAGAAATGGAACTACTTCAAAACATAAATCTTGAGATAATCAATTAAACAGTTTAGTTAATTATAATAATAATAATAAATGCAAGTTTTATGTTCTTAGCTCAAAGAGAAGAGAACTGACTTCATCTTGAAGTTGTCTAAGATGACACTTTTTACACAGATTTCTTAGCAATACTCAAATAAGGTACATAAAGTAAATGTCAGTAGTTTCCTTTCTTCACTTATGGTCATTTTCTCATTAGGCGATTATTTTTTCCCAATTCAATTGTTTAAATGTTTAATTTACCTCAAAAAAGTAATATAATTATAGGAATCGATTTAGTAGCTTTAAAATATAATATAATTTGTAATGCTTTGATTACTTTTTTTTTAATTCAATCCATTGAAGGTTGAATTGTAATATTTTCAAATTAATTTGAAGTTTTAAGGAGATTCATTCACGAAATTATCTTTTTTGATATAACAGACTTTTTTTAACGAACTAATTCTAAATAGACCCGAATTTATAAAAAAATACTTTATATTTAAATCTGTTTAATAGTTAGTAAGATACACGTATCGTTGCTGTTTTTATTAAATTTTAAAATTAACTTAAGATCTTTCAATTCAGTTGATGCAGTGTGTGGACAAGCATAAATTCAGTTGAAAGCAGTGTTCGAAAATAAACACTCAATATCGTTTTTTAATGTTCGGTTCGGTAGATTTGTGGAAAACACAAACGCTAACAGTTTTTGTGTAGAGAATCATTAAAAAAATAACGTTTCCCTGTTAGTCATCTTTTGAACACAAAAATATTACTGTTTTTATCAAACTGAACAAAAGATGTGAACATTTAATTCCGTTCGGTTATTTTTGAAAATCCACAAACTTCAATGTGTTCGGTTCGGCTCGTTAATGTTCGTCCCTTTTGGCTGGTAAAAAAAAACATTTTTACAAAAACAAAATACACACACGAAAAAACATTATAGAACATTAAAATATAATGTTTGTCTACAGTATCACTCCAATTGTTCTGTTTTTTAACGAAGAACCGAGCATTATATAATGTTCGGTTCTTTCTTGAAAATAGTTACGAACTATATTAACGGTTGTGTATGTCTACACAATCACTTAAAAAATAGATATCGTTCCTGAGTGTGTGAGCCGAACGTTAAATAATGTACTGTTTATTTTCGAACATTGGTTGAAAGACTCAGTTGACAATTGAATTGAAACGTGTATGGGACGCAAATAATTAAAAAAAAAAAGCGTCTCATCGTTGTTTACCCCACGTCTCCACGCGCTTTCGATTAGAACATGACATGACCATAACGCCGGCAGAGTAGCGGTATTAATTTGTTCATGTTCTTGTATGTGGGGAATACGTGTTGATGTTCATGTTCTGATTGACCACAATTTTTGTTGTTGTGCGTTTGGTTGTATACAGAAAATACATTGTATGGCCAACATCATGGCGCACATGGATGCTAAGACGAATGTTTAGGCAACGATGGCAGCACATGGACGAAAGATGAACATGAACAGTCTACACGAGTAGAATTCATGTGCGACATGATGTTCTTACCAAGTTGATGGATGGTGGAGACGGGTAGTTATTGTTGTTGTTGTTAATGTAAACAAAAGTATAGAGAATGTGCTCTTTTGAATTTACTCAGTTGTGTTATATTGCGTGAGCAACAAAAATGCAAATAAAGCACTTTCAATAAAAAACGAACAAAAAACGAAAATATCAAATGTGTACGAAAGGAAAAAAAAATTACCAACGTTGAACTTTGTTTTGCATGTATAGAGTTATTGTAAATTTTAGCGTATGAATAAATGCACAAAAATAGTGAGTTTTGAGGTTCTCTGGTACATACATACATGTTACACTGTAAGTAAAAGCCCGGCTGAGTGCTGGTAGAATATGAGACTCGTTTTTCAGGGTCATGGGAGTTCCCCACGTTTCTGTGGATAAATAGCAAGATCCGCACACCAATTCCTGCTGTGAACACTGGCATGATTTGGAGTTTTGTTGCGGGTGGTTTTTTTTTAGCGGCAAGAGTTTTTTTTTGGGGCTCTTCACTTGTTGTTTTCCAGAAATTTGGTTTTTGTTTGGGTGTAGAGTGTGTTTTTCTACAGACTCTGCTATGAGTGGATAATTTGGCTGCTGTGTGGAATTTTTTTTTTTTTTTTTTTTTTTGTTGCCTTAAATTTATTATTTATTTATTTAATGTTTGATTTATTTGGCCTGTATTTTTTGTTTTTTTTTTGCACGTCATGATTTTTCTGATTTTTAATTTTAATTGTCTGTTTTGTTTTGCTATGGTCATTTACACATTGTAGACGTAAGGGGAGTATGGTATCAGAGAAGCAAGCCAATCAATTTTTATCGGCGGCGGCTGAAAGGGTAAAATTAAGCGGCGGCGACGGCGTTTCGGCTTGACACCGAAAATTTTTCGGCTTGCAATATATTTCGGCTGCGCCGAAATATGTTATCTTTTATCTATATATATAAAATATGATGTGTGTATGTATGTATGTAACGTATGGACTCCAAAACGGGAATCTTCAGAATATTCAGCCGGGAGACACTGTGAAGTCTGATTTTTTATTTTCGGTCTGCGGGCGGAGGGGGTGGCAAAATCCAATTTTCATATTGCACCACCAATGACATCTATATAATTTGGACGATTATTTCTTTAAAATTATCGCCATGGTCCAACTTAGATTTATACGAAAAGAAAATTTTGCCCCGCCCACTTTTTCGAATTACCTAAACTCAGAAAACGCCTCCATCGATTTGACAAATTTTACTTTCAAATGTTCGTATTAATCCATTTTAAGTTTTCATCGAAAGAAAAATTTACCACGCCTACTTTTACGCCTGTTTTTCTATTAAGCGCATAACTTGAGAACGGCTTGACCGATTTGGACGATTTTTTTTCTTTAAAATGATTGCCATGGTCCAACTTAGGATTTTACGGAAAGAAAATGTTGCCCCGCCCACTTTTTTCGATTTACCTTAAATCAAAAAACGGCTCCAGGGATTTGACTAATTTTTCTTTTATATGTTCGTATTAATCCGTTTTACATTTTCATGGAAAGAAAAATGTACCACGCCTACTTTTACTCCCACTTTTTCTATTAAGCGCATAACTTGAGAACGGCTTGACTTATTTTTTTCTATAAAATCATCGCCATGGTCCAACTTAGGCTTTTACGGAAAGAAAATTTTGCCCCGCCCACTTTTTTCGATTTACCTAAAATCAGAAAACGGCTCTATCGATTTGACTAACTTTTCTTTCGAATGTTCGTATCTTTTTAACGGATTTTAAAAATCAAACGCAAACATTTTTCCTAATTTGGACAGAACAACGTCTGTCGGGTAAGCTAGTTATTTATAAACATAAGTACCTACATAATAATTTTTACTTGAATAGATACACAAATTATTAAACAAACGTGGGTTTATTCAAATATTAGGTACAAAGTAGTTTTCCAATATAACGTTATTTTAAAGCTTTAAAAATATTTTTCGAAAAATAAATACTTTTTCAGTTTCAACAAAAATCAGTTGCTTACACCTAATTTTCACGATGATTTAAAAGACATGTCTTTTTTATAGTTCTTTTTTAAAGAAACTTCCAAAAACTTGTTAAATTTTCACAATGTTTCTTATTTTGTTTGAATTTTTTTTGTTTTCCTTAAATATGAATGTATGTATTGAATTTTTTTATATTAAATTTGTTTATTTTTTTTATATTTTAAAAAGCAATTGTCATTTTGAAATAGAAATACAACATAAATTAAAAAACAAAATTAAGTACAAAGAAGAATGTCAAAAAAATCACAGAAAATACGATTCATGTCTTTTTTTCTACCCTGCTTACTTCTCTCCCCCGCTCGCTATCAAACTAAAAAAGACATGTTTCAAAAATAGGGGAAAAAATCATCATGAAAATTGGGTGTTAAATTGAATTGCTTATTGCAGAAATGGAACTACTTCAAAACATAAATCTTGAGATAATCAATTAAACAGTTTAGTTAATTATAATAATAATAATAAATGCAAGTTTTATGTTCTTAGCTCAAAGAGAAGAGAACTGACTTCATCTTGAAGTTGTCTAAGATGACACTTTTTACACAGATTTCTTAGCAATACTCAAATAAGGTACATAAAGTAAATGTCAGTAGTTTCCTTTCTTCACTTATGGTCATTTTCTCATTAGGCGATTATTTTTTCCCAATTCAATTGTTTAAATGTTTAATTTACCTCAAAAAAGTAATATAATTATAGGAATCGATTTAGTAGCTTTAAAATATAATATAATTTGTAATGCTTTGATTACTTTTTTTTTTAATTCAATCCATTGAAGGTTGAATTGTAATATTTTCAAATTAATTTGAAGTTTTAAGGAGATTCATTCACGAAATTATCTTTTTTGATATAACAGACTTTTTTTAACGAACTAATTCTAAATAGACCCGAATTTATAAAAAAATACTTTATATTTAAATCTGTTTAATAGTTAGTAAGATACACGTATCGTTGCTGTTTTTATTAAATTTTAAAATTAACTTAAGATCTTTCAATTCAGTTGATGCAGTGTGTGGACAAGCATAAATTCAGTTGAAAGCAGTGTTCGAAAATAAACACTCAATATCGTTTTTTAATGTTCGGTTCGGTAGATTTGTGGAAAACACAAACGCTAACAGTTTTTGTGTAGAGAATCATTAAAAAAATAACGTTTCCCTGTTAGTCATCTTTTGAACACAAAAATATTACTGTTTTTATCAAACTGAACAAAAGATGTGAACATTTAATTCCGTTCGGTTATTTTTGAAAATCCACAAACTTCAATGTGTTCGGTTCGGCTCGTTAATGTTCGTCCCTTTTGGCTGGTAAAAAAAAACATTTTTACAAAAACAAAATACACACACGAAAAAACATTATAGAACATTAAAATATAATGTTTGTCTACAGTATCACTCCAATTGTTCTGTTTTTTAACGAAGAACCGAGCATTATATAATGTTCGGTTCTTTCTTGAAAATAGTTACGAACTATATTAACGGTTGTGTATGTCTACACAATCACTTAAAAAATAGATATCGTTCCTGAGTGTGTGAGCCGAACGTTAAATAATGTACTGTTTATTTTCGAACATTGGTTGAAAGACTCAGTTGACAATTGAATTGAAACGTGTATGGGACGCAAATAATTAAAAAAAAAACAAATAATTTTTATAAAGTGCATACAAAACTTGGCTGAGCCAACCAAATCAGCGGCTTATACAAAATCATCGGCTGATCAGCTAGCCGCCAGTCGCGCCGGATCGGCTTGCTTCTCTGTATGGCAATGCTCATATATTTAAAACAGGGATGGCATTTTCATTCAAGTTGAAGGGAAACGCTGTGAGAAAAATTGTTAATTTTGAATTTAAAATTTATGAATGGGCAAATCATACTTTCTGTTTACGCATGAGAGCCTGGTAGAGGAAAAACATGTAGCTTAGAAATTTAACCAGGGAATGTATGGATAGCAAGACAGGCATATTAAAACGAAAATTTTGAAGAAAAAGTAATTAGGATGGGAAGAAAATCTTGATAAGATAATATAGAAAATTTAATATGTATATTTAAATAAAAAAGATGGACATTTGGCGGCAACTATAAAGTCTAGAAAATTCGGTGAAAAAGGAAAATTGAAAAAGAAAATATGGCGATGCAATGGAAAACTTTGGAAGTTTTGGAAAATCTGTAGGGAAAAGATTTAAAGAAAATTGCATTAAAGATCAAACGGAAAAAGTTAGTCAGAGTGATCACACCTACAAAGTTGTTTGGTGAAGTGCTATTTAAAATAAAATTGTATTTTTTTAAACAAGTTTTTTTAAATCAGTTGGTTTTAAACAAAGTTTTTGCATTTTGAGTTTAAGGACTAATTTCAAATTTTATCAAGAGTCCTTGTGAAATTCATCCTGGGAGAAATTCTAAAGTGGAAATTTAATATTTGAGAGTTAAAAATAAAACGTAAGGATAAAGGTGAAATGTGTATAGAATTAAAATAAAGAAACTAATTTTGTTTATTTAGCTGGCTGGGGAGAGAAAAAATAAATTAACTGCAGTTAGAGGCAGAAAAGTAAATTGTTTCCCTGGAGTTAAGGATAATGTTCTTGTGTGTGATCCCGAAGGGTAATTACTGCTACCACAGCCAGGTAACAAATATTTTAAAGTTTTTATGAAAAGTCTTCTGAAGGATGGTGGTTATTACTTGTTTATTAAGTTAACAAATAGAAAAAGAAATTTAATTTTAATCCTTTGTTATAAAAAGTATAAATCTTCATGAAAATTTGGAATAATTTTTGACTTTTAAAGAAGCTAGCAAATTAAAAATATTAAAAAATTGGTGTAATTAAAAAAAAAGGAAACAGAATTAATATTCATTAAAAAAAAAAAAAAAAAAAAAAAGGATAAGGAAAAAATAGAAGAAAATAATATTAAAGTTGATAGATTAATTGAAAGATTAGTGAAGTTTATATTGATAGTGTAGATTGTAGTTTTGTAGATAGTACCTGAGTATTTTCTTTATGTGCAGCGTACCCATTGAGCAGGGTTGGAACCTTCTGGGATTTGTTCACCGTGGCTAGTCGGAAACCTCACTGGTCCCAACGGTTGTAACAAATGTTAAATGTTGACAAGTGTGAAAAGGCTATTAATGTGTATGTATATATGCTAGGGCTGCCAGATGTTTGAACCTATCAACCAGTGCCCATGTTCTGTAACTCTCGCGTCGAGAGACTTTTCGATTGAAATGTGTGAAATGAAACAAAAATGCAGTATATTGAAACAAACAGCTGTTTTTCTCACTAAACTGTGTCTGTAACTTTTGTTGGCGAGTACAAACTGCCACGTAA
Organism: Pollenia angustigena; assembly: GCA_930367215.1. Classification (NCBI taxonomy): domain Eukaryota; kingdom Metazoa; phylum Arthropoda; class Insecta; order Diptera; family Polleniidae; genus Pollenia; species Pollenia angustigena. The sequence goes on from OV884060.1 coordinate 233,971,618, forward strand.
GGAAATTACTCGCCAATTTACAGAAAAAGTGTGTCTGTAACATTTTGGTGAGAAAAGTTCCCGCTTTGAACTGTCAAATAAACTCACGAATATAAATGGAGCGAGAAAAAATTTTAACACCAAAAAACAATTAAAAATGCAAATAATACTAATAATATCTTGTTTTTGGGACATTTTTTCATTGTTAAATTATTTTGCTTTTAACATTTTTATAAAATATATAAATGTTTTCAAAGCGCTTTTGGAAGCAACACACATTAAAGTCGCACTTTACATTATTTAGTATAGCCGACGGTCGTATTTTCGCCGCCGTCGTTGAAAAATGTTCAATTTCAGTAATTTTTGGTCGCCGTCAGCGATATGAGTTACTGGCGTTCTCAACATCTGCAATTTCACATCGGCTTCGAGTGCAATGTTATGGCATTTATAACGTAACGACGTAACCTCTTTTGATAGTTTTCGACATGAGTTACAGACACAGTTTTTTCTCACTTTTCGAGAAACGATGGAATATTTTGTTTCACGTCTTTTCGACGCGATATGTTCTCACTAAAGTTACCGAACATGGGTACAGGACACATGGAAAAAATGGATAAAAAATTACACAAACAGAAAAGTTTTTTTTAATACATATGGGCATATCCTGGGGTCACGAACGTACGTTCGTACGCTTTTGATATACAAATAATATAGAAAACAAAACTTTTCCTAGCATTTTTGTTCGATTCGATAGCATTTGGGTAGCTCTATGTTTAGTGCAAAAGATGGATTTCATCGAGTTTAAGTTTTCATAATAAGAGTTATAAACGTGTGGTCACGAACGTACGCAAAATAGAAGTCAACTTTGGCTGACAGTAGTAAAATGTAAAAATCTGCGCAATGGAACGGAATATACAAAAGTGATTAATTTATTTTAAAAGTGTATTAATGTAGGTCTCCATCCAGTATTTACAAAATAAAATATCTCTCTTGGTTTTTGTTTAATTGGCTTATTTACCGGTCGCGAACGTACGGATCGCGAACGTACGATTTTTCCATATGTTTTTTTTTATTATTATCACCACGCATTTTCCCATAAATGTCTTAAAATTTCCTTAACAAAAAAACTTAATACTTCTCTTATGTTGAGTACACACAGTGCAACCTACATGCAATCTGTTTCAATGCAACCTCAAAATATCAAAACGTTTTTAAATGAATGAAAATGAATTAAATTCACTAGATTGCGTAAACGTGTTGCATAGTGTGTACCCAGCATAACAATTGATTGTAATCGGGAGATTATGAAGAAAGAGTGTTAACATAACATATTTCTTGCATGTAAAATAAGTATATAAAAATGTCTTTAGAAGTAGAAAATACAGAAAAATATAAAATTTTCCAGTTTCCAGGCCAATTTCCTCAAGTAAAACAGCTGAGATATGCTATGAAACCATTCTTTTATAAGAACAAAGACTTTTTTATAATAAGAAGCAATAAAAGACGATGATAATCAACATTTTATTTTTTCATCCTGGTAGACCATTCTGGGGAAATGCCTATATGTGTGTACTATATCGCACCCTTAATAAAGAAAATCTCAAAAGGCAAAGCAAAACTTTCTTCAAATTGGACTTTTTTAATAAGAGAACTAATTTTTTTTTTAAATATTATCACCATTTTTACATAAACTGTTTTTTGGCTCTCCTGAAAATTTAAGAGTTTTGAGTTGTTACAGTTTAGTATTTAGGGTGCGATATGTAAAAACCATCCAGTTTTTATTTTTATGACGTCCAAATTTCATGTAAATTGAGTGTAAGTAGAGCTCTTATGTTTTTCTGATTACTTAACACATTATTTTGTAGGCGAAGTTTTTACTGGGATGTACTTCATGTTCATAAAAACGGTGAAAAATAATAAAAAATTGAGCTTAAAATGTTCTAAACTAAAATAATTTTCAGAAGATTGCACTTTTTCTAGAACTTCATTTCGGTCTTTGATATGTGTAGTTATAAAACAGGCAGCATCTCATATTAAAGTCAAACTTACATGGGGTCTTCACCTAAGATAATATCTGATATAATATGTGAGAGAACGTCGGCAGAATGAGAGAACAAATTTCTTCATGTTAATCTTAATCTTAAACAAGGGGAACACGTACATATCTTATAAGATTTCATAATCGAATGATTCTCGTGCAGTAAACTTGTGTCGTTTTTACTCTTTTTTTAGTTTTTTCTTGTTTTTTAGCTAAAAATATTGTTTTTTTAAACACTTATCACAAGATTTTCTCTATTTGCACAAAAAAATTAAACATTTTAATGAATGCGTCCTATTTTTGTTTTATATGTGTGTATGTATACATATGTATTTTTGACAGCTCATCTTATAAGATTGTTGTTATAAGATTTCTTATAACAACTGTCTTATAACATTTATTATAATATTAATACTAACACTATTTGAGAGTCCACACGTAAGATAATACTCTCTGCGATTGAATTTGACGTTTGCTGATATAAAAATCTTATATCTTATCTCAGGTGGAGACCCTGTGTTACATTGAATAATACTCTCCAGTGTTTCAGTCTTTACCGATTTTCTTTCTTTAGTCCATTGAGCAGACTAAGTACTCAACTTGAAAAAAATCAAACTCTTTTGATTATTCTTCAACCAACTCAACAACTGTCAAACTAATCAATTGACTAAGCCATACACGCTTTGATATGGACAACGACCGACTCAGTTGACAATTGAATTGAAACGTGTATGGTCTGCCTTAGAGAAAGCAATTTGTTATCGGTTTTCGATTACTTACAAAAGTTGTTTACGCGGTATAACTTTTTACAGCCACTAGTTGAAACAAAATTTGCAAGAGGATTGACTATCATCTAATATTATTGAAAGCTTTTTCCAGCTTTACACCGGATAACAGTTGAATTTAATTAATGTTCTTTATACAATTACCTTATGTTAGCAGTGTTATAACAGAAATCTTAACCTTTGTAAACAACTAAAGCAAAAAACAAATTTGTTTGTCTTGACCTGTACAAAAAACCAGGACAATTTAATAGTGGACCAGGACACCAGGACAAGTAGTCTAAAACCAGGACAATCCTGGAAAACCAGGACGTATGGCAGGCCTAATATATGCACATGTATAATCTGCAAAAATAAAACAATTAATATCAAGAAAATATTCAAAATACACACAAAAAAATAATTAAGGTAATTTTACCAAGGCGTGCATAGGTAATTTATTTTTATATAAAAAGAAAAAACTAAGTTTTATTGTCTTATATAATTGGTAATTTATACAATAAGTATTGCCTAAAAGTTTTGTTAATATTACTAATTGGGCTGGTATCTTCTTCGAATTTTTTTATTATATGTATGTATGTTTATTTTATTTTTTAATTAGAATTTTCAGATGTGAAAAAAAACATTTAAATATAAATTATAATTTAATAAGGAAAAAAAAAAAAAGAAAAAACAGAAGTAAAGGAAAAAACATGTAAAATCAATTAAAATGGATAATCATTCAGGAAAGCAAATTTCGATCTACCAAATGTAAAAATACAATTTGGTTTAAGGATTGATGTTTGACTAGTGACGTCAGCAGTCGTCGATGGCTGCGAGTGTAAAGGCTCAGTTAGGCGAACGTTGCTGTACCCGTAATGTACCGCACCGTACTGTAAGCACGTTGGTGCACTTATAGAACGTTTAAAAACGTGTCATATGTTTTCCCATACATAAACAAAAAGCAATAGTATACATAAAACAAAACACACAGTGATGGGAATCAAAAATGCTCAAATGGTGACCGTTGTGCAGAAAAGGTACCACGTGATTTAAATGGTATTAAAATATTTTGGGTATGTAAAAAATTTTAATAATTTAATATTTTTATTATAGATTTACAATAAATAAATTTGTATTTTAGCATGTATAAATTTTTAGCATACATATATTGTAAATGTGCATACACCAAACAAGGTTTTGATACCATTTAAAGTCTTGTATATGTTTCACATTTCCATTGTATGTGTATATGCATTTGTTTATTTTAAACATCTAAACATATGTATATTTGCATATTTGGAAATATGTATGTTGTATTGTAAGTTGTTTTGTCGCAATTCCATAGATATACTAAAAAAAGTACAAAAAAAAAAGAGCAAAATTACCCGCATTCAATGTAACATACAAGCCGCCCATCACTGTCTTACAAATGTCACGTAAAAACGGCATGAAATTCTATTTTATACAGATTGGTACGTTGCAACTACGGTACATTGCATTTCGGTAAGCTTTTGTATTGGTTTTCATATAACAAAAAGCGAACAGCTGATTGATACAGTACAGATACGGTACAGCAACGTTCGCCTAACTGAGCCTTAAGACGGCAAATCCATCTGAGGAGATCGAGTGGTTGCGATCGAAACATGTCATGGTAACCTGCCGGCCAGGGTTCGAGCCCGAGCCACGTCAAGAATGAAAGATTATCAATAACAATTTTAATTAATTTTCATGTTGTAAAATTCCTTTCTTCATAAAAATAATTTAATAAAAATTAAATTTCATGAACTTAAGCCTAATTAAAAATATTAAAAATTTAGAATTTTTAAATATAAAGTTAAAAAATTAAATTAAAAACTATTCAACCAAGGATAAAAATACAACGTATGTATGTAAGTTAGTTTTATTAACATAAGATAAGGAACTCCGCTGAACTTTTAAAAAATAAGACAGAATATATATTAACAATAAAACCAATAATTATTTATTACTTTTATTGAAGATGATTAATTTGGACGACACGATGCTAGATCAATATGGATTTCAAAGACAAAATTAGTTTTAATCCTTATTAATGTAATCCTAATTATTCGCATCTCAAGCTACAATAAGTATTTCACACAAATTCCTTGCAAAGGAAGAGGCAAAAATTTTCCAGATTTTACCCTATTTGGAAACTATGGGCAGTCATGGGCTCACAGGTTAAAATTAATATAAAAGTGTCAGTAGATCATTAAATTAATTGGTACATATGATGAAAATATAATGAAATTAAAAATGTAGTTATTTTATTTAAAGTCTGTCTGTAACTAAAAAAAGTACATACGAGTTTTTTTAATGCTTTTTTGTTAAAAAAAAAAGTAGTAAATTTACCTAAACCCTATGTTCTTGTACAAAATGTAACTTAGATAAATTTTCTAAAATATAAATTTAAACTAACTTTGCTATCATTGGTAAATTTTCAAAGTCTCTTAGTAATTTTAACAAAATATTTAGATACTTTTTCGAACACAGAAATTACCTTAGTTAAACGTTTTATTACCTAGAAGAAACTTATGGTGTTTTCTTTTCTGACAATAATGGTCCATATATGCTACCATTCGTGCGGGTTTTTGTTCCATTCTAAAAATATATGCAAAAATGTGAGAAGCTGTCATTTTCCTTTCTAAACATGTTGCAACAATAAATGGCAAATTTGTTCCATTTCTTACCTGCAGTTATAACTGAGTGTGAGATAATACTCTTTTTTGCATCTGCGTAAAGTAATTATTTTTCGCGGCCGAGAAGATAACAAAGTAACCCAGCGGGAAAATGAGAAATTGATTACATAAATAATTAAAAAAAATAATGCATTATTTTCGAAAGAATAATAATGCATTCATTGGAATCGAGAAGGTAATTTCATCAGACACAAAATTTAGGCACTGATTACCACGTATATTCCCACAGTTGCAGAACAAGGAATGTATTGTTTCTGTTAGTAACAATTATTCGTGTTTTTGCTTTACATACATATTTCCTTAATAAAAATCCGTTATTTTTTTGCTGTCTTTATGTCGCCTTCTTATAATTTTTATTTTAGTCGCAGTTTGTGTTTGAAAGCGTACGGTCAAAGCACAAATTATATGTCTGTGGGTCAAAGTTATTTAAAGTAAACAGGTATTAAAAAATGTATTCCAAACGGCATTGGAGAAGATTTTTATTATAAGACTTTTGAATAATATAATTTATTCCAAAGAATGAATTATTTAATTCATTCGCAGGATACATTAAAATAATTTATTACAATCCTAGGACATGGTCTGTGTTAAGATTAATGAATTCTGGAATCAAATATCATACAAGATATGTATTACTTTCTCGATTCCTATTAATTCCATTTTCCCGCTGGGAAGTTATCAAAGTACTCAATTTGAAGAGAGTAATAAAAAAGTCCTCTCATTTTAAAGAGAGTGACTCAAATATGGCTATTTAAAATTGAGTGCTTTTAAGAAGTGCTACCAAGTTAAATTATTTTTAGAACCTAATTGCGATTTCTTTTCTGAAAAAAATATGTTACAGTACATACATGTAACATTTTCTAATGTTACCTAAAATCACTCGAAGTGTTACATGTTGTGCCATTTCAATAGAACACAATTAGTGCTTTTATTTACAACTATTACACTTTCATCATTAATGTACTTAATAAGCGATTTTTAAAGCTATTTAAGCAGTTTCTGCATGCTATTACGGGGTGGAAACAAATATTAACATCACTAATGGCTTATAAAAATTAAAACGATTATAATATAAATAGACTTTTTTTGATTTTAATTTGTAAATATTTTTATATTTTGTTTTAAAATCAATTTTTAACAAAATTATGAGCGGTATGAATTATGACGAACAAAATAAAACATTTGTTGTACAAACAAAGTAGTAAGCACCAAAGTTTTAGAACAGGGTAGTTGAACACCTTAAGTTAAAGTAAGGGTAAAACATGCAACATGTTTTGCATGTTTTTCATCAACATATTCACAAAAGAACTTGAAAATTTTTCCCACAGTTGTATTTTTTGTACAAACGAACACAAAAATGTAGAACATGTAACATTAATGCAACATTTTTCTCAGAAAAGAAATCGCCATAACATAATGAACATCAGCGTTGCCAGAAAAATGATTTTATCATATTTTTGATAATTTTTTTTTTACCAAAATATAATTTTTCTCAAATAGAAAATCATTTGAGAAGAACTTATGAGCTGTTTCCAAAGACTAAAAAACTGAGCGTTTTTCATATAAATACATACAATACAATCAATCGCCTGTCACATTAAAACAGCACATTAGAAAGGAGAAAATTTTACTTTAAGTATGTTTGTTCAAGCAACACAATTTTTCTACAGTTTTTAAAAGCAGTAACTTTTTAAAACCATAAAGTTTTGTATGACCTTATTTATTGCTTTTACACACTTTACATTTTTGTCTTCTGTGTCTAGCATATACAAAAATGCTAATGACCATACAAAATACAGGGTGGCGCATAAGTATCGTAATGATATATTTAAAGAATACATTAATTGTGGTTACCTGCTCAAAAGTGCAGCTAAAGTAAAATGTTTGATTTAAAAGTAGAATAAAAAAATTATTTTATTACTACATAAATTTATATATTATTAAAATTTTATTTCAACCGAGCTAGCATTTTCAATCGTATAGGAGTCTACTGGGAATCTCACAAAGAGTGTTTTTGATCGTCGACAAGCTCATTTTTTGATTGTAGACAATTCCTCGCACGGGAGAAACTGTTACACGTGCTGATTCCTATGAGAGATTCTACCATAACGCAGCAAAAAACGCTTATATTAATCGTAAAGGGAATCGTTTATGATGTATGTAGAGATTATCTAACGAGTCTTTCAAAAAGCATGCCAAGAGTGGTTTAAGACTCATGTAGGTATTATTTTACAACTCGTGAAATGCTCAGCCGTATGACTGAGCTACCTAACTAAAGGCATCAAGCGTATTTTTCATGCTAAAACTTCTAATTTTCATACAATTTCTATAAAACAAACCTTAAGGTCGCGAAATTAACACCATCCTGTCGGAAAATCCTTTTTACAGATCCTTAGGCCGGTTTGTTTTATTAAAATTTAATTGGCAATAGCATTTTCATACTTCAAAAACGGTCTTATTTAGGTAGCTCAGTAACTTTTATACGACTCTTACAGAGAGTCCCAAAAGGTTCATTCCAAGATTTAAAGACGAGCGTGTCAAAAAATAAATAATAATTTACAATAAGATTTAGATGTTTTTGTTTTGTTACTCGTCAGATAATCATCAGAAGATTATTTTAGGAGTTGTATATTATACATAATCGTCTAACAAACAGCCTATGCTAGCTGGGAAATAACAGATCATTTTATACATGTATGTATGTTTATTTAATATGAAAGAAACATTAACAAAAACAATGAGAATTCACAAAGAACATAAAAATTTATGGAAAAAATTGGATATTTATGTGAAAAATTGGCTACCAAATATTTTTATGTGTGCAGCTAACTTTGATGTTTTGTATGAAAATATTTTAAACCTGCCCAAAAATATGAAAAATGTGCAGGTATACAAAATGCACGTAAAAAAGGATTTTGAAGAATAATTCCAGAAAATATGTATTTTGGGCAGTTTAGTCAAAGTACAGCTAACTTTGATTTTTTGTATGAAAATAATTTTAAAATGCTAAAAATTTTGTGCATTTATCTTAAATGTGCAGGTATAGAAAGTTCACTTAAAAAAGGAATTTGCATGGAAATATGAAGAATAATTCCAAAAATTAACAATTTTGTGCAGTTAAGTCAAAAGTGCACGTAAATAAAAGGCAGTTAAGTCAAAACTACTGTAACTTTTTTTCTGATTTTCTCAAACGTCGGCATTTATTAAAATTTAGATTTAAGCTTGAAAATATGTTCACATTATGTTTTGAAGATTATATCTTTAAAATGGTGGCCATTAATTGCTTCGACCTGATGTGCATTTCCAATAACTTTTTTAATTTCACTTGGATAGTTCTTAACTTATTGACAAGCACCTTACCCTTAAGGTAACTCCAAAGAAAATATCGGGAGCTGTTAAATTAAGCGAAAGCGGAACTTAAGCGACTCAATAAGTCGCCAATTTCAATAAATGAATGATTTGAGACACAAATGTCAAATATTTCAAGGACAATATATTGAAAAATTTGCTTAATAAGCTACTTAACATGCCTCTGCATTCCGAAAGTTTTGCAGACACGGTCACCTCAACACCTAGTAAAAGTTCTGATAAGTCTACCAGAACTAACTTTGGAGTGTTTGTGATAATGTTATAAGAAAGAAGAAGTCTCAAGATACCTTAGATTTTCTAGAGATGCATTTTCGCTTGTTAACTAACGGAATGAATTGTTATACCCAAAATTTAAGAACATGGCGCAGAAATCAGTTCTGTCGCATCTGAGATACAAAAACAAAATTCTTATTAATATTAACTTTAAATAATACTCTCTAACACTTTTCTTGTTTAAGAAATAATAAAACTTTTGGTAATTTTACCATGAATTAAAATTCAGTTCGTAGTTTTTAAAATAGTATTATCAATTTTAAATATTTATACTTACACAGTAATCTTATAATAAAGAAATTACTCTACATGAGTTTTGTTAATTTTACCTTAAACTTAAATTTTATGTTCGTATCGGTATCGCCGATATTTTCTTTTGTGTATATGTATCGGCAAAAAGACGTCTCTTTAAATCCCTACTTTAAAGCTTTCAAATGATACTAATATTGGCCACAAGTTCAGAAATATAGTGGAAAATTGCATATATGTATATCTGAAAACTTCGGTGTACATTTACAGGAAAACAAAACAAAATTTTCGAAAATTATTTTTGTTATCTATACACTTCTAAAATCAAATTAACGCGTTTCTTTCTCTTTTAAAAACTGTAAATTTTGTATGATAACCAAAAACCATTTTTGTCAATTTGGTTTTGTTTTCATGTAAATGTTCACTTATTTGACGCGTATTTCAGAATAGCCACGATTACTTTTATTTTTAAGTTTTGTATGTATTTGGAGGTGCATTTGTAAACTAGATTTGTTCCAAAACTCCTTACATACCACTGTTGCAAAAAACTTTTTCTCATACCATTCCAGTATTTATTGGAAAATAACAAAAATTACAGATAATTCTCGCACTGTACAGAGAATACTATTAAAAAAACTATTGAATTTTTAAAAAACAAAATTTAACATAAATTATTTATGGCATAAATTTGCTAGTCTGGCAACACGCATTAATCTGGCAATGCGCAGAAAATGTAAAAACTATGTTTAACTTGGCAGCACAAAATATTATTGGCTATTTGGTTGTCAACAGGGTTGTCAGATTTTTTTGAGCTCCATCGCCAAACCGGATGTCAAAAATCGCCAAAAATCGCCAAACGTCGATTTTGTTCAGTTTTTGTAAAATTTTCTTTTTTTTTAAATTCAATTTTGCATACAAAAAACGCTAGTATAATTTTTCAGTCAAAAATCGCCAAAAACTAAGAAAAAATACAAAAAAGTCGCCGAAGTAAATTTGGTTTTGTTTCTGTAATTTTTTTTTTTAAATTAAATAAAATGGAGAATTTATTCATATGTATTCAGCTAAAAACTTAAATTAAGTACACAAGTCTATAATATCGTACACTTCAGCCTCACCGATTTCATTACTGGAGTTTTGACCTACATACTTATAGAATTAAATAGTGACTGAATATAAAATTCACTTAATTAGTAATGATAACAAAAAATGACAAGTTGTTAAACCAAATCGCCGAAATAATATAAATGCTAAAAATAGCCAAGTTAATCGCCAGTTATATCAGAAACGCCATAAAAGTCGCCAGTCGCCAAATGGGAAATCCCATCGCCAGACACGTTTCAAAATCGCCACGTTTGGCGAGAAATCGCCATATCTGACAGCCCTGCCGAGCAGAACTAAACTTAGGTGCAGCCAAGTTAAAATAGCGAAATATTGTGAATAGATATGGCAACTTTAGCCATTTTATAGAGAATAATATCTTCTTCTTGTTTTCGGAGTATTTCGGCAAGATAACAAAGTAAAACCGGAAATGTTATTTATAAAATAATAAATAATTAAAATATTGCGACAAACTATTAGAAAAACTAATATATTTAAATTAGTTTACAAATGTTTGTGTTGGATTCCTTAAAAATATATATTTTAAGTTTAAAAAAAAATAAATTTCTATTAAACTTCACTCATAAATTTCTATTGAACTTCACTCATTTTACTTATTTGGCCCTGGGGCCAAATTTAGGACTTCTGACTAACTTCTGTGAATTGGGCGTTGTAGCGGGCCACCTTAGCTACAATTTGATATACATTTAATTTTGGGCGCTAGTTTTTTGTAGAACAAAGTTTTCAAAAAAGTATTTCTAGCCAATTCACTCATTTGACTTTTTTGGCCCTGGGGCCAAATTTAGGACTTCTGACTAACTTCTGTGAATTAGGCGTTGTAGCGGGCCACCTTAGCTACAATTTGATATACATTTCATTTTGGGCGCTAGTTTTTTGTAGAACAAAGTTTTCAAAAAAGTATTTCTAGCCAATTCACTCATTTTACTTTTTTGGCCCTGGGGCCAAATTTAGGACTTCTGACTAACTTCTGTGAATTGGGTGTTGTAGCGGGCCACCTTAGCTACAATTTGACATACATTTCATTTTGGGCGCTAGTTTTTTGTAGAACAAAGTTTTCAAAAAACTATTTCTAGCCAATTCACTTATTTTACTTATTTGGTCGTGGGTCCAAATTGTCGTCTCTTCTTCCCCCCCTTCGCATTTGTTTACATATAGTAGCATAATGCCCAATATGATTTTCGTTATCACCCTTCTTTATTATTTCATCTATTTAACGAAAATATTTTTACAAATAGAAACTAGGAATTTTTGTGTTTTTTGCTACTTAAAAACGCGCCAAAAAAGATAAAAGAAAACAAACAAACACACATACATGGCGCAAACTATTTTGGTGAATATATTTCCCAACTTTGTGGTGAACAAAAACATCAGAAGTAATAACAACAAAACTTTGTTGAATTTTGTGAACAGTCAACGTGCCATATTTCATTTTAATGATATTCGATTAACGTTCCTTCATGGTTCAGTTGTCTAGGGGGTTTGTTAGAAACTGAGAGTTCCCGGTTCGATTCTTGGTTTTTTAAATAGAAAATTTTTTTTTAATATTTTTATTTTTTTTATGTTCTAAAAAAGATTTAAAAAAAATATTTACCAGTTTTAGCTTTTTAAATTTTATTTATAATGAAGTTTGAGGTATTGCAAATATGTATGTATATGTAAAAATTATTTAGTTTTTGTCTAGTTGCTCTGTATTCTGCTCGCACAATGGTGAAGGGTATATAAGATTCGGCACAGCCGAATAAAGCACTCTTACTTGTTTAAAATCAATTCGACCCTCGTTTTAATATCTTCGGATAATGTCACCGACAGTATTTGGCTTCATATTCAATATTTTTATATATTTTTCTTTTTTAGTAATGAAAAATCACCAATTTTCTCTGCTCTTACGAGGTATGTATTTCGACCCATCGCGTGTTTTATAAAAAACAAGTTAGAGTGCTATATTCGGATGTGCCGAATCTTTGATACCCTCCACCGACAGTTCGAATGTTTAAGGGGTAATATCTGTATGATGTTATTGTTATCTTAAACTGTGACGATTTGTTATTAATTGTGGTTTAAGGCTACTAAACTGTTTTCCGGTAGTAGGGTTTATATGGGGCCTAGGGTAAATTATGGACCGATCATCACGAAATTTCACAGCGTCATTTCTAGTCCTTTTGTAACAGTAGCAGCTGGTGTTTTATAAAAAAAAACACAAAAGAGAACCATAAGGTCAGATGTGGCCAGATTGTTGGCGGCGCTGGCATGCTGGCGTAAGTCCGGCTAGGGCTCGCCGTATTGGGGTGGTTCTTGCCAACCAATCAAGCACTTGGCTACTACAAAAAGAATCATGCCAGCCAATTTGGGACAAAAAAAACAAAGATTAATAAAAAAGGAGCCCGAAAGTGAACGCAGTAAAAAAAACTCATCTATTGTCAGTATTAACCAGTTTTATACCGTGTACTCACCTGTTGCACCTCTCACCTGAGAGTTGAGTTGGCGGGTGTCATGCCAACTTCTGCCCTCCCACCTGAAATCCATTCGGACTTCACCGTGATGACCTGAAACAAAAATTTGATCATCCCAAAGTCTACCATTCATCTCACCATCACCCTCCTATTGGCTTCACCCTAATGAGTTTAGCTACTCATTATTTTTAAAATAAAAACGCATTTAAAATTTTTATTTTCAAATTCATTATAAAAGATATAACCGTTTTATTGAAAAAATTATTTGATTTAAGATATCTTGCCTTACATATCAAAAGTTAACAATAAAATGATTTACAAAAAAAAAAAAATAAAAAAAAAAAATGAACTATAAAAGGCTATCAAAAGCTGTTTTACTTGGGAAACCAATGAAAAATTTGCAAAATAAAAAAAACTTTAAAATTTTCACAAAAAAATTAATTTGCAGATAAGAAAAACTTAAATTTCATAATTTTTCCTCTCTTTTTTTTTATTTTCTAGAAGAAGCTGGATGACCGGAACTGCCGTCGGTCCGTAAAGTGTCCTACTTAAATATTGCTGTACGGAGTAAGTAAAGTCCTATTCCAATAAAATAAAAAATCAATACATATATAATCTTATTTCTCCTAGGATAAGGAAAACAGATATTACCTCCTGGGCAACTACCCTAAGACGACTAACAGGCCTGAGCTCAACCCCTTACTTTTACGCGCACCTGGGCAAATACGCCACCAGGGACTGTATCGGAAGGTAAAACTAGAATATGTTTCCCCTATTACAAAAACTAATTTTACATATGTATTTTATATTTCGTCCGTTTAGTTGTCCGTCGTATAAGCCCGAGTCAACACAAATGGCAGAATACCTGAACCCTGGTAGGGATGGTGTGTAGCTGAGAGATTCCTGTCCCACGATGGATGCGGCTGCGATGATGTGGTGGCTTTATTATATATATTTTTTTTTTTAGTTTTAAGTTTACTTTTAAAAGTTTGGTATTCCTGGGTTTTTTTTCCAGTTTTAATAAATTATAGCTTTTAGAGTTTAAAAAAAATTGCTTTTGTTACTCTATGTTTTACATTGTTAACTTTTTTTTCCTTTAAGATTTTAAATTCTTAATAAAAGTCTTAAGTTGTGTAAAATCTAATTTTCGTAACTTAAATGTCTGTTTTAATTATTATATTTTTTTCAACTTTAAATTTCAAACTTTTAAAACCACTTTAAGTTCTTTCAATGTTGATTTTACGTAAAATTTTTAATTCCTTTTACTTGTCTATTTGATGTATTTAAATAACACAGAAATTCTCTTAACCTTTGTTTCCATTATTGGCAATAAAACACTTTTTCACTTAAAACTTCTTTTTGTTGGTTTTTTTTTTTATTAGTCTTTTATTTAAATTTCTTTCCAGATTAAGCCACCACTTACCACATCATTTCTCGGCTTCAGTAAAAAGGAAAAAGGGCCGACATTTTGCTCTTTGGCAACCAAGAAACCTCGGTCGAGCAAAATGTCGTCCAATACCATCTTTCAACCAAAAAACTTTCAGCAATTTGCTTTTTATTTTGTTTGTCTGATTGTGTACTCATTTGTTTACCTTTCTTCCTCTTGTTGTTGTTGTTGCCACCACTATTATGGATAACAATCTTGAAGCGATGTGGTGGCTTAAGTCTTGGCTGTGGTTCGTGTCTTGGCCCGGGCATTTTGCCAGTTACTGGTGATTCCCGAGGCGAAGGCAAGGAACTTAAAGGCCTTGGCGACGAAAAGTTATCCATCCCCTAAACCGAGGTGTTATGCGACCCGTGCCTATCGGTTGGTTTGCAGTCAGGGGTTACCGACTGTATTATTACGGAGCTTTGCTGATACCTGGGCACCTCAGCAAATAGACCACGCCCTTACCACGTCAATGGGGGCTATGACGTGGTGGACCTTTCAATTCCCCTACACTCGTGGGACCAAAATGAACCACAACTCCAAAAAACAAACACAACAAGAACAAGCACAACAAAAACAAACACAAAAAAAACAATTAACGATAACCGATGACGAACAGGCGAGAGAGAGGACAACGATTGACAGCGAGACGAAAAGGCCAGGGGCTGTAACAGCCCGGGCAACCAATGAAGATCGGCTCAAGCTGATCGGAAGTGGTAGGGCAGCTCGACCAGAAGGCGGCTGTTCCAAAAACTGCGGCGAGGTACCTTTGAACTTCGCTCCAAGTACCTCCAAAACCGCTCAAGCCCTTTCCGTCATTGGAACGGATAAAACCCCTGCTTCGGGTGCTGCCAAGTTGGGTATGACTAAGTCGCCTGACAATGCAGCTTCCCATGTGTCTATTGTGCAAGGAGGGATGGCGATGATAACATCAAATCCCAAAGTTGCACCACCCCCCGCCAAACTCGGCGACCGCAGAAAGTCCCCTTGGCACAAAAACCCTACAAAGAGGGCATCGAACACAAGGCGTGCTGCCTTGCGTTTCATCGACATTCTCGGCTCCAAGAAAGCTGAAGACCTCACCAATGAGCAAAAAGCTTCATTGGCATGGGCAAAAGCCCACATAGCTGAGCTGCCAAGTACTACTCCTCTAGTCCCTGGAAAGGTGACAATGCCTAAACGGCAACGTTCGGAGGAGGAAGCTGCAGCCGTGAAACAGCAACCAGGGACGAAACGTCCCAAAATTTCATCAAAACCGATGAACAAATCTTTTAGCGAGGTGGCCAAAGGTCACCTTGTACGAGCTATCATCGACAGAAGTGTTGATAATGGTACCATTTCTCATACCAAGTGGGATCTGGTAAAACAAAAACTTATGGGTGTGTTCTGGACGACCCTCAGGGAAAATCCAGGGCCACCCCCTCAATGCGATGACGCTGGCTGGTACCAGGGTCACGTGAAGCTGATGGCTTGCGCAGATGAGCGCTCAGCGCTGCTTCTAAAGCGGGCCATTGAACTACTAGGAGAGGTTTGGGAAGGTGGCAGGCTTGACGTGGTGTTAGTTGGAGAGATACCACGGAGGCCGAGATCGATCGCCACCATACCCGCCGAACCATCGGAACCTGAGGAGATCTTGAGGATCATTTAGTGCTGCAACCCTCAACTGCCCACACAGGACTGGAAAGTAGTGAAGGTTTCAGCTGCTGAAGGGTCCTCAAGGACGGCGATTGTGGTTATTAACCAGCAATCCTTGGAGCCACTGAGGGAGAGGCAGGGCAAGCTCTACTATGGTTTTAGTACGATCTTGCTCCGTGTCTACCGAAGTGACAACAAGGGCAATCCCGCTCCGTCGGTAAGTGAGGCCAAGCAACCTAAGGAAAGCATGGCTTGCGACGATGCCGTGGGCTCAAGTGACAAAGAAGATACCCAGTCTGTCTCAGGATTGGTGGGTGACTTCTTTGATCACTTGGGTGACATGGTTGATGAGGACGTGCTGCTGGAGTCTGACCAGGAGGACGTCAACATCACAGTGGTCGCCAAAATGGATCATGGTGAAGGTGCTACAGATAAACCTCCACCACTCTAAAGCAGCATCTGCTGCACTGCTCCTCCGTGTGGTGGAAAGAGGGGAGGAGCTCGTGATGGTCCAAGAACCCTGGATTCACAAGAATCGGGTTTGCGGACTAAACCTAAAAGGCTACAAGCTATTGTTTGCGAAAGGTACAGGTAACATAATAAAAACTCTTTGAATATCTTCATTCTTTCTGATTACAGTGATGAAGATACTTCTACTATCGCTCTTGAGACACCGGACGGCATAGTCTGGATGGTCTCGGCGTACATGGCGCATGACCACGGGCAGGACCCTCCCAACGGGCTCATCCGTGATGCCGTAATAAAGGCTGCGGGCACTGGAACGCCGATCATAATCTGTGCCGATGCTAATGCGCACCACACTATAGTAGTACGGACACAAATGTAAGAGGTGAGTCGCTTTTCTCCTTTATTATTAATTATAATTTAGGAGTAGTAAATAGGGGCTATGAGCCTACGTTTGTGATTGCAAATAGGTGTGAGGTTCTTGACGCTAGTTAGTATAAACCACATCAATTTGATCGAGAGTTGGATGGTATCGAATGACTTAGGTCTTCGGGATCGATGGCTATATTGAATAGGAGACGGACGAACTGGGGGATTCAACACTCCTCTCTGATCCGGTCTCTATCTGACCCTCCTAGGGTTGATGATATCGGGGGGATTGATGCGGCAGTGGATCTCCTTTCGAACTCACTGCAGTTGGCGACGTCCTTGGAGTGTAAGCCAAGGGTGCGTAGGGGTAGGAACCGGCCACCATGGTGGGATCCTGACATTGCGCAGGCGAGAACTGACTGTCGTAGGCTGTTCAATGTGGCGAAGCGCCAAGGCAACTGGGCGGACTATAAGTCATCATTGAATAAGTTTAGAAACTTGGTAAGATCAGCGAAAAGGACTGCTTGGAGGAACTTCTGTAGCGGCGTGGAAGGATCCTCTGAGACGAACCGTTTACGTAAGATAATGGCTTCGAGCCCGATGGTTCCGACCTACGTTCGGAAATCGGATGGTAGTTGGACTACAAATAGTCAAGAAACACTGGAGGTGTTAATTGATACTCACTTTCCTGGAAACTCCCAATGGGGTATGCGGGATCAAGCGTGGGAGGCGACTCCCATTCCTATGTCCATTCCTTTGGACTATGACAGGATTAAATGGGCTATCGATAGCTTTAGCCCATATAAATCTCCGGGTATGGATGGTATAATTCCGGCGGACCTGCAGAGGAATTCGGCCCTGATAATACCCTGGTTGCTGGCCATATACAAGGGATGCGCTAGATTTTCGTATCTTCCTGTGAAATGGACCCTGTGTAGAGTGGTCTTTATACCCAAAGGGGGTAAGGCTTCTCACACCGAGCCGAAGGACTACAGACCGATCAGTCTTGCATCCTTTCTTCTAAAGACTCTTGAGAGGGTTATCGATGTGCACTTGAGGATGACTATCCCAAGAGGTCTACTCTCTGCCTCTCAACATGCCTATACAAAGGGCAAGTCTGTTGAGACGGCTCTTCACTCTCTGGTAGGAACTATTGAGAGATCGCTCGAATTCAAGGAGTACACACTAGTGGCCTTTCTCGATATTGAGGGAGCCTTCAACAATGTCAACCCGGACTCTATCGTGACGTCAATGAGGAGTCTGGGGATCGATGTTGGCATGTGTAGATTTGTGGACAATCTATTGAGGAATAGGGTCATTTGCTCTACGATGGGTGAAACCAGTGTTCAGAGGCTGGTGAGCAGGGGCACTCCCCAAGGGGGAGTTCTATCCCCACTATTGTGGAACCTGACTATGAACACCATGTTGACAAAGATGGACAACATGAGGATCAAAGTAGTGGCGTATGCTGATGATGTTTCAGTGGCCATCACAGGGAGGCATTTGGGAGTTATGTCCCAGTGTATGGAGGCTGCCTTGAAGGTACTCAGCATCTGGAGTGCATCGTGCGGACTGGGTGTAAATCCGTCTAAGACGGAACTGGTACTCTTAACGAGGAAGTATAGGACCGAGGACTTTAGACTTCGTAGGTTAAATGGAACTGAGCTTCAGATATCTCACAGTGCCAAGTATCTGGGCGTGGTTCTGGATAGCAGGCTGTCATGGGGACGTAATGTCCGGATGAGAGTGGAAAAGGCAATAGTTTCCATTTATGCGTGTAGGGGTGCAATTGGCAGAAACTGGGGTATGAACCCGAGGTGTGTCAACTGGATCTTTGAAGCTGTGGTAAAGCCGACCCTGTACTATGGAGTCGTTGTATGGTGGACTGCATTGGATAAGAGCACACACCGCGCGATGCTTGAGAAAGTATACAGACTTGTCGCGTTGATGATCACGGGATCAATGCGATCTACTCCCACGAAGGCGCTGTTTACGTTATTGAACTGGCTCGCGGTGGACATAACGGCCAAACAGCTGGCTCTTTGCTCGGCGACACGGCTGCACGCAACGAACGGCTGGTCGACCCGTGACTATGGACACGCCAGAATAATCGGAAGTACGATTGTCCCTGACGGTGTGGATTACTGCACCCCGGTGCCGTTCTTTGGTGCGGGGTTCGTGACACAAGCGGCGCACGGCAACGTGCTGTCGGATTCCTTCCGGGAACCTACCCTAGGGGTTTATACTGATGGTTCAAGGAAGGGTGAGAGAGTTGGCGGAGGTTTCTTCATAGAGGAACTGGATGTGAAGGTTTCCTTTCGTCTGCCGGACGGATGCAGTGTCCTGCAGGCGGAAATCTCGGCTATAAGGCGGGCGGCAAACTGGCTGAGGTATCATCGCATATCGGGGGATATACGTATATTTACTGACAGCAAGGCTGCCCTTGCCTCCCTAGCGGGTGTCTACACGACATCTAGGTTAACTGTGGAATGTCGGATGTCTTTGAATGAGATTGCGAAACATTCAAGGGTAACGCTTATATGGATACCGGGTCACTCGGAGTGCCCGGGTAATCTAATGGCAGATGGGCTGGCCAGACAAGGTGGTCGCATGGATGACGCATTCATCGATCAATTTGTTGGTCTTCCAATGGCTCACTGTAAATTACTCATCAGGCGCGAGTCGTACAGAGTTGCGCAGATGCGGTGGACCTGTGAGTCCACCTGCTTGATATCCAGGATCCTTTGGCCTGGATATGATGAACGGAGAACTAGCTCTCTACTTGGTTTCAAAAGGCACCAGATTAGGACGGTGATATCGGTTTTAACTGGACACTGGCCGGTGGGGACTCATGCTGCGAGGATGGGTCTGGAATTTAATGACTACTGTAGGAGTTGCCAGAATGAGGAGGAACAGGAGACTGTTCTTCACTTCCTTTGTCATTGCCCTGGATTGCGGGGCATTAGGGAAAAATACCTTGGGGAACCGGTGTTTTCCTGTCTGGGGGATCTGTCCATGACAGAACTAAAAACGCTCCTTCTCTTCATTAGGAAGACGAAGTGGTTGGAACCTGCAGTGACGCCATCTGAGTGACTGATCTAGGGGATGGGCATTGGCGCCGGGTATCACAAAGGGACTACTGAAGGACCCAAGTGAGCTGTCTTTTAATGGCTGCCCATGGAACCTAACCTAACCTAACCTTCCTCTTGTTGCAATTTTCATTCTGTCCCTTTCTCTACCCTACGCTTGTCCCTTTCTACCATATTCGGCGTTGCCAACCTTTACTTCCATTAACCCTCTAAAGGGTACACACGACACTTTAAAACTGTGACGTAGCAATTTCTGTTATGATAGCATTATTAAATATGGTTTTAGGTGTACTAAACTGTTTTCCGGGAGTAGTGTTTATATGGGGCTTAGGGTAAATTATGGACGGATCTTCACGAAATTTTACAGCGTGATTTCCAGTCCACTAAAACTAAGTTTTGCAAAATCTTATCTCATTCCGTGCCTTGTTCCAGCATTTATGTTATTTTTTGTATCAAAATAATCAATTTTTTTAGGTGGTGGTTCCACATTTTGATTCATAGCTCTGGTCCTACTGAACCGATTTTGCTGGATTGCAATTCCAAATTGCTTAGGATAACTACAAGCAATTTGGCACCAAGTTTGTTCATTTCTTTTGAGTTGTTCGAAAGTGAGCGTGTTTTCAACCGACGGACATGGCTAAATCGACTTAGAATTACTCAAGGGGTCTGAGATGAATAATAAAAAAGTTTCACACGGAATGACAAACTTAATATACCCTCTTCACAACTAATTGTGGTGGAGGGTATAAAAACTTGAGAATGACATGTTTATTCAGCTAACTTTATTTGTTTGATGTTAATTAATGTGTGGGTCCCCATTTTACATATAATTTATATAAACATGCAGAATTACAACGATGCATTTAGTGTTAAAACTAAAAAAAAAACCAAATATTAATGAAGCATGCATTTCTGTAATGCAAATGTATCTTATTTTTTTTAATTAGATTCAAACAATATTAATTAAAACCAATTAGTTAAAGGTGAGCTCTTAATACTATATATATTTAAGTAAAAAAAATTAAAACTCAAAAGATTTCATTATATTCATTAAGAATTTTCGGATTTCTGAAACTGATACATAAGTATATAAAAACCGAAAGTTAATGAGAGTCACCTAGGTTCTTTAATATCGGTCGGAAATATTCCACCAAAGAAACGATTTTGCCCAACTCCAAAAATTTATAATTGAAGAAAAAGGTAAAATTATTTCCTTTCATGTTTCTAAAATAATCTTTTAAAAAAAATCAGCTTCGGCTAGTTTTGTAAATCGAAAGAATAGCTTCGGCAAACCACAAATGATAACATGATTTTACTTGTAATAACTTAACAAGAAGAAGAGTGAAATTCACCATCCTGTGGTTTGTTGACATTCTTATTTCATTAAGTGTGTTGTGTTTTTGTTGTCGACGGCGATGCAGCTGTAATTAAAATGCAATTGAAAATAGAACAAATTACTATATCAAGTTAAGACAAAACAAAAAAATTTCTCTTGCAAACATGCTGCCTGGTGTCGGTGTTTTTGGAACAGGTGCAATAACAAAAGTATTGGTGCCTATTTTACGTGAAAGGGGGTTTGAAATCAAAGCATTATGGGGTCGTACTTTACGGGAGGCGGAAGAAGTGGCCACAGCCCAAAATATTGCATTCTTTACAAATAAAATTGATGATGTCTTGTTGCGAAAAGATGTAGATTTGGTATTTATTGTATGTCAACCATATTTACATGCGGAAATATCAGTGAAGGCTTTAGGTATTGGTAAGCACGTAGTATGTGATAAACCGATGGGCTTAAATCAGGCAGATGCCATGAAGATGGTAAGAGCATCACAATATTATCCAACATTGATATCCCTGGTGAATCATTCACTAAGATTTCTGCCTGCATTCACCCACATGAAAAGATGTTTACAGGAGGGAGTAATTGGACCACTCAGTGAAATTTCACTTGTGGATATACGAGTGCAGTTGGGTTCGCTTTTTCCTGACAAATTCGATTGGATGTGTGATGCGGCCATGGGAGGGGGTGCATTAAATTTAGTAGGTAGTCATGTGGTAGACTTAGTAAGATTTTTGCTACATCAACATGCTGTACGAGTGCATGGTGTGGTTAAGGCGTATACTAAAAATACTTCAAATGTTAATGGAATACGACAGATTTCTGCTCCAGACTTTTGTAATTTTCAAATGGAACTTTCTAATGGCACATTGATAACTACTTCAATACACAGTCATACAGTACCGGCCAAAACTTTCTCTCAAGAAGTTTTAATATGCGGTAGTCAAGGACATTTATCTGTGCGTGGAGGAGATTTGTTCGTGTTTAAACATAAACCAGAAGCTCAATTAAAAGAGGAAGCTGTTTATGTAGATGTTCAAGATTTACATATTGCCACTTCAGAGTCTCTTTTGCCTCGTCTTTATATAAAAGGGCTATGCAAGATGATTGGTGCTCTTAAAGAGTCATTCGCTGGCAAGGAATCTTCTTGGGTTAAGGAACCTGTTCAAGCGGCTGCCACCTTTGAGGATGGGCTTTATGTTCAGGCGGTTTTAGAAGCCATTCGAAAATCAAGCGAATCGAAATCTTGGCAAAGAGTACAAATTACTTCAGATTCCCCATCAAATCATGATCAAATAATGCGTTTCGCCCGTATGTCCACGATGTAAACGGTATTTATTGCAATCATAATTATAATATCGACCCCTAACCGCGAAAATAATGTAAGCGCCAAAAATCAAATTTTACAGGAGAGAGCTTTTTTGTTTTATTTCATATTAATTTTGTATGAAATTTGTCGCTTACACTAAAATTGTTTTTGCTATAAAATCGTTATGGTACATTATGTGACCATGATATTTTAGGAGATGATGCAAGTGTTGCCAATAAAGTCATTTATTAAAAAAAACGAAAATTGAAAATCATGTCGCTTACGTTATTTTCGCTGTTAGGGCTCGATATGTACGAGAGATTATATTTACTAAATTTCAGTATAGAAATTTTAATAAGTGTATTAAATTCTCTATAGTGGTATTTTAATGATTTTTTAAATGTAGTTAATTTTTATTTATCCGAATAAATAAGCAAATTATTTAAGTCTAATAAAAGCGACATACATTTTTATTTTAAAATGCATATATGCCTATGAAATTTGTTCTAATTTCCGCTGCGAAAATAATTGTCTGTCGCTTCAAGTCGCCATACATATGTACATAATGGTACTAAATAGTAAACTTAAATTACTTCAGCAAATGAAAATTAAACTAAGGCATTTTACGGAAGCCTTAATCGGAAGCCAAGGGGTGCGTTCGTAAATGCATCACTGCGCTGCATCAGTGATTTCAAGTCGTTATATATTTATCAGTGAAGTAAATGTGGACCAAAAAATTGTGAAATACTCCACAAAAACAATAGACATACAATAAAAAAAAATTATAATTATTTTTTATCGGCTTTAAAAAAAGTTTGCTTTTCTGATGCAGCGCAGTGATGCATTTACGAACGCACCCAAGAACTTTATTGTACAAATTTGTGCTTCATTGAGAAGTAATTTTAGCCAATGTATTATTATTTTTAAATTCCCGTAGTTCCTAGTTGGAAGATAGGGCCTCATTGTATTGTTTGCAATATTCCAATATGCTCATCTAAAAAAGTTTTGATTCTTTCTGAAATACATACATATAAAATTTAATAAAAGATTTCTCAATGAAAATTTCTCATGGATTTTGGTTTATATACCCAAAAAAATATCCTTTTAGAGCAACGAGGAAAATCAAAAATATTCTGAAAAGGCTTATTTACTTGACAAACATATCAAAATATGAACAACAAAATATAGCGTTCAAAACTTAGCACAAGTACATTTTATCATACTTAAAAATAAAAATTTAATCATGCGTCAACATTCATTTAGATTACACTTCTTTCTTTAGAATTTTTTTTTTTTTTTTTTGAAATATGTAATTGTTTAATATTTTCAAAAACAGTGTTAAGAGTATGATGCATTGAAAACGTTAGAAAACAAGCTAATGAATATGTTTTAAGTCATAAGCATGTTAATATAAAACTCAATACACAGTTCTCGTAAAAGTTTCGAGTTTAAAAAAAGTTATTATCCTACAATTACAGGAGAAGACATCTTGTGTTTTCATTATCTATGCTATCTATTTTTACTATAAAAATTTTACCATATAAGTTAAATTGGCAGGCAAACAAATAAGTAGGTAGATTGCTTGTATAAAAAGTACATTATTGTAGTATAATCGAAACTTTAAAAATACTTATACACTGACCGATTTTTCTCTAAACTATTGAAATCCCAATAACACAATTTGATTTTCTTATTTGATTAGGCTTCCAGTAAAACTTTAGCAGGTGTATCTTGTTTTGATTTAACAGCCTTTATAGGTTTTACATCTTCGGTTTCCTCTACGGACACGTTACTAGGAAGGTTCTCAGTAGGAACTTCTGGCAGTTGTAATTCAGAAGTTGCTTCGTCTTGTTCGGCAACTAAAGCATCTAGCTCTACCAATACATCATCTTCGTCTTCTTGTGTGAGTGCATTCGAAAGTATTGAATCAATTTCTTGTTGCTTTTCAATGCCTTCTCGGGTCTCATCCATGATTTTTTCTATTTCATTAATATCTAGTATGGTATGCATTTTCTTAAGAGCAGCATTTCCTTGTTTAAGACCATCTAAAATCTGAATTTCAACTTGGGCAAATTCAATATCTGCCGCCAACTTTTCAAGATTTTCTAACTGCTTATCTGTGTTGGAGAGCAAAGTTTCCTGGAACTTTTTTTTGCGTAAAAGTAATTTTGCTCGTCTGTAATAGTAATGGAAGACATTATGTACAAGTAATAATTATAAATAACAGGACATATTACTCTTTTCGTCCTTGAGATAAACATTTTTTAGCCAACTGTCTGTCATTTTCCAATGATAGTTCAATTCGTCTTTGATACTGCTTTATGCGATCCCTCTGTTGCTTTAATTGCTGCAAACATTTTAAAACATATTTGATGTAGATTATTTTAGTCTTAAATTCTAATATTTCAATATCTTACTAAAACCGCTTTGTCTTGTTCCGTAACCCTACTTTGGGGCTTTTTATTTTTCGTAAATAATCCTCCCATATTTACAGTCTGAGTTTTGTTTTTTTTTTCTTAATATTCTAGGCAAGGCCCATCTATCAGGTCTGCTTACTTGTACAAAAACAAAAAACGATTCTTTTTAGTTGTCAAAACTTTACTACCACATATACAAAGCAAAAGGAAAAAACGTGTATGTGTGGCATACCATAAACGTAAACAAACGTATACATGCACATGTAAGCAAAATGAAAACAACTTTTGACAACTAAAAAGAACATAAACAATGATCATCAGGCTTCTTGCGCAGACCTTTTCAATGGGCCTTGATTCTAGGTATTTAAACTTTATTTTTTATTATATCAAAAAAGAAAAACAATAGTCATCTGTTAAATTTTTAATTACTGCAAGGTGGCAGTATCAAGGCAGCTGACTATTATAGAGGCGAATTGAATACTATGTGGCCACATCGCTAAAACAACAACAAACACGCAATTTGCCTGGTACAACTTTACCAATCTGCCATAAACACAAAGAAAATATGAAACAAAGTGTAACAATATTCGCTTTACTTTTAACGAAGTTCGTAATATCAAAATTTCACTGTATATACAATAGATACATAGACATTTAGCAATTCTACTGATATCTGGAAAAATTAGCTTATTATACCCTTCACCTCAGGTGGAAAAGGGTATATATAAGTTTGTCATTCCGTTTGTAATTTCTACAATAGTGATCTAAGACCCTATAAAGTGTATATATTCTGGGTCCTTATGAGGAGAGAACTTGATTTAACGATGTCCGTCCGTCTGTCCGTCTTACGTTTGATATGTGTTTTCCGGAGACTCCAGACATGATAGCGGCTAGGTTGTTTTACATTTATGTCACATATAGTCCACCATTTCGTGATATTGAAATTCAGCAAGATCGGTCCACAAATGGCTGAGATATGACTAAAAAACCACGACTACCTCTAATTTTTTCCAAAAATCCCTTGTGGTTGTTGTATTTTTATTACTTTTTGCTGCATATCTTTGGA